>CM073575.1:149497734-150876093 GCA_037074715.1 Magnolia kwangsiensis | reverse complement strand
TGTTTTTAATATGTAAAATTGAACAAGCTGTCCTCTGTTAGAGACAACAGATTACGTTATTACTTGCTCGTAGTTTCTAAAATTAAATTTGTGCACAGCTTCAAAGGGGGGAAAAACATACAGTAATTAGTTCTTTTCGTGCGTCCTGCAGCTCATCATTGCTCATACGTTCTTTGACCACGAGAGCCTGATTGAGACTTTCCAGGTCTTCCATTTCTCCTTCTTTCTCTTCCAGGTCTTTCATCATTTCTAGCATCTTCTTCTTAGCCACATCGTCGCCTTCTTCCATATGCTTCATTACTTGTAGCTTCCCTTTCAGTTGCTCAATTTCCAACTCCAATGCCTGTTTCTGGTCCAATTTCTTTTCCAACTGAAGTATTTTATTCAGAGCAGCTTCTTTTTCCCTCTGTGCATATTCCCAATCAAATGAGAAATAACGTGAATTCTAGAATTGGCATAGAAATCTGTCTTAGGACAAAATTTATCCAAGATCCAAGCAACCCACCTTTTGCTCTTCTACCAGCCTCAAGACATTCTCATCAGCCTTTTTCTGCTCCAAAGTTGCCAATTGAAGAGAACTGTTTTTCATATCATTCTGCAATTATAAAAAAAGAAAAAGAAAAAAGAAAAGAAAAAAAGCAAAATCATTGTGCATCTTTATAAACAATCACCACTAGATTCTTGCTTTTTTCTATCAAGCAAAAAATAAGTTCTGTCCATTTCAAGGTGGCACCGAAACAGGCCCTTGAGTGAGAAGTAACATGCTGCAAGCGTACATGCTATCTCATTCCATGAAAATCTCAAATACAGTCTCAACTTCAACACAAAAGTATCATTACCCTTTTCTTCTCTTCAACGAGTTTCCTCCTCTCACTGTCACTATGGGCAGCACGCTTATCTAATTCTTTACACCGCCATTCAAGCTCTCTCCTTTGATTTTCTAGCTCAGATTTCAGACTTTCATTCTCAATAATAATCCTACGAGAGTGATCACGGGCAATGCACTGCATCTTCCTCATTTCTGGAAGAAAAATGACAGAATAAACACATGCAGAAGCACGTAGTAATAATTATAACTTATATCGGAAACTATTTTGGATATTTCACCACCACTAAAACGACAAGAACTCCAGGAATTAAAGTCATTTGTTCAGTTGTGTTAATTAAAAACCATTGAATAAATGTTATTAGAACCCAAAACGAGATATTGCCAAGATCAAGGAATCTAGTAAAACAGATACAAATTCCATAGGATTGCATACCTTCATTGTAAGCTTGATGTAATTTGTCTTTCTCTTCTACCATCTTGCTCAATGATAAACTGGTCTCATTATACTTGCACTCTAGCTCTTTGAGATGTTTATTCTTCACATCTATTTCATTAGCAAGATTTTTCACAAGTTTCTCATTCTTCTGAGACTCTTCTTTCTCTAGGGCAGAGACTGTTTTCAGATCACCATTCTTTTTTAGATGGTCCGCTATCAAACCCTCAGCATTGTAATCATCAGCACGTGCAATCCACCCAAATACAGTGGATCCATGATTCTTCTTTTCAAGCCAATCTTTTTTACCGCAACGATCTGCTTCAAAGGAATTTTCGAATGCCATAGCATCCTTGAATCCACTCCAATCCTTTCTGAAATCTACAATGGCTGTTCCGGTGTGGCCTCTATAGTTCCACAGTGCATGAACCTTTAAGGGGTGATACTTAGAATACTGATCCTTCAGCTTTGATGCGCCTTCCCCAACATATTTGCCATCCTTCAACTCAGTTGGGAGGTTCACAATTATGCCCATCCAAGGATGGACAAACTGATCATCGTGCTCGATCTTAGTAGGAGGTTCCGCCTTGACAGTTGGTTGCGGTAGTCCTCCATTAGCTAGATCTGTTGTCAAAAACCTCGCCAATGCTAAGTGGTTTCCCTTTTCTTTGCCCCTTCGATTAGATGCACCTACACCTGTGGCGTGTTGAAGGAGATCTTTATACCGATAATCTTGTTTTCTCTTGCCCATACAGAAAGGGCATCTAAAAATGACATCAGAATATCTAACTTTATGCTTTCCATTCTTCAGTTGGTTGTATATTTTCATTTCAAAGTCGGCTATTTCAGACTCGCTTATTTCAGAATCTTCTTCCGAAGTGCAATCCATCACGCTTGCGAGTAAACTGCAATGACATCAAATGATACCAGAAAAATGTATCAGCACAAATAAAGATAAATAAATTATTTTTTGAGCAAAATAATTTATTGAAAAAGCTTCACAAAGTGGTAAATAAATTATTTTTTGAGCAAAACAAATTATTGAAAAAGCTTCTCCATCCCTCCCTCCCTAAATAAATTATTTTTTTAGCAAACTAAATTCGAATGTTACTGCTGGCCATTTTTATTTGAGGAATGCCAACGTGCACTTGCTATGTGAAAGTTCTAGGCAGATCCTCCTCACAATACATGTGGCTAATAGCTTTGATTATCCAGACTTTTTTTTTTTTTTGGAAAGATGATGAATTTTATTAGGGCCAAAGGCGGCCAGAACAAACGGAAAACAGAACAAAACAAAAGAGAAAGAAAGAAAAGAAAAAACAAAAACCAACAAACCTGTAGAGAACAAAAAATGAAAACAAAGAACAAAACAAAAATAGAAAAAGGCAAAGGGCCAAAACAGCTAGCCACAAAACCAAAACCACAGCTAGAGAATCCAATCCCTAAGTTACAAGTGAACCCAATTGAGAATCCCCCAGAGCAGACCCCAGAAGCAACGACTATTTCTCTCGCTCCAAATGGACCACAGGATGGCCAACAGTGCTGCTTTCCATCTTGAATTGGCCAAACTACCACCCCACCTTCAGCATGCAACACCCGAAATAACCCTTTAATCAAACCCAGCGCAACCAATTCACGCTAGAACATCTCAAGACACCAGACCAGATGATCCTAGAAAAAGAGCAGTGGATGAACAGGTGATCAACAGATTCGTCAGTTTTAAGGCAAAGCAGACAAACATTCAGCAACACCATCAACCTCTTTGAAGATTGTCGATAGTCAAAACCCTATTTCTTCCACCTAGCCAAATGAAGGCTGAAACTTTGGGATGAACTTTATAAGACTACACAGGAACTGTATGGCTCCAACCACTTCTGCCATCCGATTGGATCAGCGAAGCAAAAAGGGAGCGCTCCAAGAATTCTCCAAAACTACTATGACACCATTTGAGGGAATCCTCCACACCCGAAGAAGGGGAAATACCCTACAGGTGAGCCAATAAAGAGAGCAAGTCATCAAATTTGGTATCAGAAAGATCCTTGCGGCCAGGGGGGACGCATTCCCCATCAGAGGTAGAGAAGGAAAAGCACTCCTCAATTGAACTACCAGGAAAAGGGCATAAGCGAGCTTGACCTGAGAAAGAAATCTGAAGGAGGGAATCACCACACTAAACATCCTCCTAATATCTAAAACCCGAGACCCAGACCCGATAGCATCATTGGACCCCTCTAACACGACATAATGCAATTTAGAAATGCCATTCCAAATAAAGGAGGAACGATAAAGAGATGAAGTTTTTGTACACCGACCCATAGGAGGCAGCCCATACTTGGCTACAACGACCTCCCTCCACAAACTAGCACTCTCAACACCAAAATATCACACCGACTCATCAAGCAACATATCATTAAAAGCATCCAATCGCCTAATACCCGCTCCTCCATCAGCAATGGGGTGACAGACTTCATGCCAATTCAAAAGATGGAAATTATTAGAGGAAGCTCCCCTTTGCCATAGAAAATTTCTTCTCAACTTATCTATACGCTTAAGCACACCTGCCAAACACTTGAACAGGGACAAAGTAAAGTGGAAGATTAGAGAGGGAGGATTTAATAAGAGTGATTCTCTCACCCAAGAAAGCAACTTGCTCTTCCGAGAGGATAATTTCCTCTCTATTCTTTCAATAACTTTATCCCATGAGAAGGTCATAGGTTTTCCATGGCAAAGGTTGAGACCCAAATAGGCAGAAGGGAAAGAACCAATGTGACAACAACAAAAATCAGCCAAACAAGTTAATTTATCATGAGGGACAGATATGCCCAAAATTTCACTCTTAGGTAAATTAATGTTAAGCCCGGAAACTATTTCAAACTAAGAGATAGCTAGCCACAACATAGCCACCATCCCGTATCATCAGCAAACTACAGATGAGAGATTGAAATAGAAAATTTCTCAATATGGAAGCCCCTACAAAGGCTATCTTCTTGACCTCTATATAGCATCTTACTGAAAGGTTCAAAAACAATCACAAAAAGAAAGGGGGATAAAGGGTCCCCCTGTCAAAGGCCTCGAGAAGATTTGGAAAAACTAAACGAAAGAGTCATTAATAAGGATAGAGAATTTGGCTGAAGAGACACGGTGATGAGGACATCTGACTGTTCAAAGTGTACCAGCGGAGGAGGATAGTGAAGCGGAGGAGGATAGCGACACAACCTTCTATGGCTAGGCGAGTGTTGCATGGAGCCCGCAGGGTCTAGATCACATCTCTAGCTATTGTAGAAGTCCTCATGTGCATAGTTTGTGCATCTTTGAAGGCCCCACACTGGGAAGATGCATGTAGGTTGTGTATTGTGGAGTTTCAAACCCTTGGATCGAGTGCACGCGTCAATCGGACTGTTGGATCGCGCATATCGGGCTATTTACCCACTTTTGATTGTGGCCCACCTCGATCATGGATACTTTAGGACTCAGTTGTCTTAGTTTTTATTTCCTACTTTATTAGAATTTAGTTTATTTTGTTTTATGCATTAAAGGACGTTTTTATTTCCTTTTAAGAAATCTTTCCTGAGAGCGTCTTTTTGTAAAAACGAATTTTTAAGACTATAGGGGGGGAGGGGGCTCTCTCCATGCTATTGCTTCTGAGTAACTTTTTTTTTATAGAAGCAATTGAGAAATTCATTAAAAGGAGAAAAGAGGAGCACAAGAGAAAACAAGAGAAAGAGAAAAGAGAAAAGAAGGCCCATCTGCTGAGATAGCTTCAAAGTTTCTCTTCTTTATTCATGTGATTTGAAGGATTCTCCATGTGGCTTGGAGATTAGGATTTGGTGAGAAGTAATTCCTATTCGACGGAGGTACGAAGTTTCCACTTATCTTCCGTATTCTTCATTTTTCTAAATCAAATACATATTTCTTTCAAGTTTTCATATTTTTTTCTTCCCATTTTTCCCAAAATCCACCAAAATCCCTTCATTTCTTCCTCTTTACATCCTCCTACATAAAGTTCATAGTTTCTCTTCTTTATTCATGTGATCTGAAGGATTCTCCATGTGATATGGAGATTAGGATTGGTGAGAAGCCATTTCTGTTCGACGGAGGTATGACGCTTCCACTTATCTTCCGTATTCTTCATTTTTCTCCATCAAATAGATATTTCTTTCAAGTTTTCACCTTTTTTGTTTCCCCATTTTTTCCCAAAACCCACCAAAACCCCTTCCTTTCTTCCTCTTTATATCCTCCTGTATAAACTTCAAAGTTTCTCTTCTTTATTCATGTCAAGGATTCTCCATGTGATTTGGAGATTAGGATTGGTGAGAAGCCATTCCTGTTCGACGGAGGTATGATGCTTCCACTTATCTTCCGTATTCTTCATTTTTCTCCATCAAATAGGTATTTCTTTCAAGTTTTCATCTTTTTTATTTCCCCATTTTTTCCCAAAACGCACCAAAATCCATTCCTTTCTTCCTCTTTATATCCTCCTGTATAAACTTCAAAGTTTCTCTTCTTTATTCATGTGATTCGAAGATTAGGATTGGTGAGAAGCCATTTCTATTTGACGGAGGTATGAAGCTTCCACTTATCTTCCATATGCTTCATTTTTCTCCATCAAATATGTATTTCTTTCAAGTTTTCATCTTTTTTTCTTCCCATTTTTCCCAAAACCCACCAAAATCCATTCCCTTCTTCCTCTTCACATCCCCTCCTGTATAAACTTCAAAGTTTCTCTTCTTTATTCATGTGATTTGAAGGATTCTCCATGTGATTTGGAGATTAGGATTGGTGAGAAGCCATTCGTATTCGATGGATTACAAAGCTTCCACTTATCTTCCATATTCTTCATTTTTCTCCATCAAATAGGTATTTCTTTCAAGTTTTCATTTTTTTTTCCTTCCCATATTTCCCAAAACCCACCAAAATCCCTTCCTTTCTTCCTCTGTACATCCTCCTGTATAAACCCAACCCTTGAAACCCCAAACCCTAGCCAAAATAACCCACGTGTGACCATAAGGCCACATGCATGAACCCCTATAGTTGGTCGTACGGCCCACCCTCCTTCCCTTTGATTCCTTCTTGCTTTCACATCAAAATCCCCTTAAATCCCATACCTTAATCCTAACCTAAACCCTAAATCCCCAAATACCCAAGTTTCCCCAAATCACCTAAACCCTATATTCCCAATTTCCCTTATTGGCCCTAAATTCCAA
This sequence comes from Magnolia kwangsiensis, assembly GCA_037074715.1. Taxonomy (NCBI): domain Eukaryota; kingdom Viridiplantae; phylum Streptophyta; class Magnoliopsida; order Magnoliales; family Magnoliaceae; genus Magnolia; species Magnolia kwangsiensis. The sequence goes on along the minus strand of CM073575.1, from coordinate 150,869,630 downwards.
ACTTCCAACCATCCAAATCCCCAATTCCCTTCTATTAAGACCCAAAGCCTAAAATCCATTTTTACCAATTAAGCAACCTAAGCCTTAATTTCACTTTTTCCTAAACCGCGTGAACTCTAGGTTGGCTTGAACCCTAATTGAGCAAACCCTAGGTAGTATTAGCTTTCCCTTTTTGAAATTAAATTAATTCCTATGCTACTTGGATGTTCCTACATCCATAAGATGTCATCTTTTAGTATTTAATGGCCATGCATTGCATAGTTTGATACATGTGGCCTGAACTTCTCATAGTTACATGCTTGATTCTTGCTATATTTGATGATTTAGTGTAGTTTGTGAATTTTGATTATTTAGATTGAGTTGCTGATTGATCTCGCTTAATTATTTAGTCACATGCATGTGTCTTGCATCACACAGGTGTTTATCCAAGCGCGCCTTTTAGAACCAAACCCCATATGGGCTAATAAATAATCCATAAATGACCAATTCACATGGTTGCCAGCCCTTTTAAGGTCTAATTTACAAACCACGTCTTCCTTACCTGATCTCAGGAAAGAATCCAAGCATTCATGAGCTATCAGAACACTATCATAATTGTATTTTTTTTTTTGAAACAAAAGCACACTGAAAAGCATAAATCACCTTAGGGAGAACCAATCTCAGCCTTTGACTCAAATCTTAGCAATAATCTTATAGGGATTGCCCAACATGCCGATAGGTCTAAAGTTGCCAAGACTACCAGAACCTTCAACCTTAGGAATAGGAGCTAAGAAACAGCAGCCTAATTCAAAGGCCAGCTCACCAGAAAAAAAAAAAAAAAAACTTTATAAAAGCTAGAACGTCATCCTAAGGGCCTGTATGGTACGCAGAATTATGTGGGATTAAATTGCATTTAGTGGGATATAAATTTCATCCGGCATTTGAAATTGATGGGAATGATTGGACCAATCCAAGTATTTGAACTTCCAGTCCCGGTAAGAGATGCGACAGAATTTCTGGTGGATTTCAAAATCCACTACATCTGTGAGCCCCACATTGATGCATGTGCTTTATCCATGCTATCCATCTATATGCGCCCTTTACACGTGATGCTCGACTTGCATATGAATATAATAGGTGATCAATATCAGTTGTGAAATCTGATCAATTGATTACAATTCCAGCATCCACCAAATGCTAGTTTCCCGTAAAACTGTGTTTTCCCAAAGGAAGATTTCAATCCCAAGCATGGGATTGGATGGTATACCATGGTATTTACAGACATAATCATTGTGTAATAATGGTGTAAATTTCATATAATGTGATTCAATCCCACGTTCCAAACCAGCCTTAATAAGATCCCAAATGGATTGAAAGAAAACCAGCAGGAAGAGACCAGGGGCATTGTCCCTACAAAACTCCCAAACCGCACTCTTAACCTCCTCCAAATCACAAGGAGATTCTAAAGCCACTGCCCCATCAATAGAGATGGTTTGGAACTGGAGATTGTCAAGAGAGGGTCTCTTATGTACCTCATCCGACAACAACAATTTATAAAAAATAAAAATGGAGTTACAAATGGAGTTCTTATCCATGATTTTCTTACATCAATCACCAAAGAATAGATGCAATTAGCCCTCGCACTAGCAATCCAATGGAAATACTTGGTACTTTTATCACTGACCAACAACTAGACTACCCGCAAACGTTGGCGCCACTTGACCTCATCTTCTTTCTATCTGATTGGTAGTCAGAATATATCTTATCTCTAATAAGTGATAACTCTATCTGAAGACCACCTTCCTTGATGTCCAATGATTAGGTCTCACTAAGCAAGGAATCAAGCTCGAGCTCTTTGCACACAAAAACTTCCTTTTTTCAAAAATTGAGTTTAGCTTTGAGCTGGCCTATTAGCTCAGTTAAAAGAAGAAGAAGAAGCTTTGAGCAATTGCAACTTTTTATAAAAAGCAAACCCCACTCGCCCCTCTATAGCAAATGAGGGCTGCCATTCAGAGATCAGCGCTCAAAAACCTTCAACCTCAAGCCAAGCAAGCTCGAACCTAATGGGCTTCGGGCCCCAATTTATTTCATCCACCTCCAAGAGAATAGGGCAATGATTAGACACAGGGAGAGGAAGACCTTACTGACACGCAAAAGGAAAATTTTGGACCCACCCTAGAGAAACCAAAAAACGAGCTAGAAGAGACGTGGCAGGCACGGCCTGACCATAAGACCATGTATAGCTAACACCCCTCATAGGAAAATCCTTGAGCTCATGCTTGCAAACCCAATCATCAAATCTTCTCATGCTCGTCGACATCCTAATCCCATTCGGCTTTTTATGAACAAACCAAACTACGATGAAATCACCCCCACCCACCAAGGGAGCTTCCATTTATCCTCCATAGAAGACAACTCCAACCAAAATGCATGCCAAAGGTCCGTGCGATTTAGACCACATGCTCAACATGACCCATTTAAAGACTAGACAAGATTTCTCGCAGGACCATGTTGACATGATAAGACCCAAGCAAGAATCTTCCTTACACCACGGGGAGGGACTCCAAGGGCCTGTTTGGCCGGGCAGATCCCATGGTATTAGGAGGGATGGGATCAATTTTAAGGTAATGATGGTGGTGTCAGTGGATTGTCTTAAGATCCATGGGATTGCTTATACCCCGGGACCAGTTCAATGGGTCTGTTTGGTACGCCCCCATATCCCAGGATTTTACCTTCCAATCCATTCAACCAAGGGATAGGATCAATTTTAAGGTAATGATGGTGATGTCAGTGGATTGTCTTAAGATCCATGGGATGGCTTATATCCCAGGACTAAGTTCACCGGACCTGTTTGGCTCGTCATGCCTATCCAAGGATATTGCCGATCCCATCCCTCCTAATACCGTGGGATCTGCCTGGCCAAACAGGCCCCAAAGGACTATGATACCACCTGCAGAACCAACTGATGTTAGATATTCCTATTCCACTCCCAAGCAACCCCAAAAAGACTTGACAATGCTCTAATAAACTCATTGGAGCTTCGACTCTTGAACAAAAAGGATATAAGCCTTCGACCTCTTACAAATGCCTTTAATATGGACATGCTTAAGGGGGCATCCAAGCCCACAAACATTCCAACCAAGAATCTTCATGGGGAACCGCTCTTTCCTCTCTTGTCCTCCTCTCACAATGAGGAATAGCTTCAACCAACTCACCTAGAAAAACACCAAGATTGACCCACTCCCTACCCCCCACCGGAGCCTTTGGAGAGCGCCTAAATGCCTATAATGTAGCTAGCCAAATACCCCTTTCTTTCATCAATTGGAACAGAGCCACAGTCTTCATCCTTGTCCCCAAGAACGACTCCAAGAAGTCTACCCACATGGCAGAGAGTATCCCTCACCCATCTTTTTCCTCTAACCAAGGCCACCAAACCATCCTTGTCCCCCACATCTAGATTGTTGTTCTAACATGTCACCACGTGGATAAGCTATATCTTGAAAGGAAAGCAGATTGAATAGTTGTAACCATCCCATTAGAGTCCAGCAAAGGGAACAATTAGAGTAGCAATTCACATTCAACTAGTAAACAAACTCACAAGTGGATGGTCAAAGTTGTCCAACCAGTACGCTTTTGGCCTACAGTGCATCCACAAGGTCGCCCATCAAAACAACACTCCTCATCACCAGAAATGTTACCACTGGTGCCATGAAGATATCTGCATGGAACGTTTATGCAGCACCCTGCATCTTATCATTCCACATTTTATTTACCATACACTATGACATTGATCACATGGATAAGATCATCTTATCAATTTACATTTTGACCATGGGCAATCTATGGATATGACCCACTAGATGGACTTTTTAGATCCAACAACCACTGCCATGCATAATGGATAGGCAAAAGGTGCCTTACAATTGAGGCAAGAAGAGCCTTATCTAGTTAAAGAAATGCTCTAAAACTCTCAGAGCACTATAAGTTAATACTAATAGTGCTTCTAGTTGCATCAGTTCGCTTGGACAGTTCAATGGATCAATCTCAATGGTCCATTAAGTCCATAATACATTTCATTGGCCACCATACAAAATCCTTATTGATCAGATAATCAAATCCGTCTTTGATTGGGCCCTATTTTCAACAGCAATCCATTTTTGAAGCCATGGATGGGATGGTTACAATTGCCTACAAAAGTGATTCTTTAGAATCATAAGAAATCCATGATGAGATCTAATGAATAAATGGATCAAATTGTTGATCGGACCTAATTTTGTGGAAGTGATCTCAACCATCCATGTTAAATACAATAGATCAAATGGTTCATATTTTTCAGACAAGTATGATGGTTTGCATGGCAGCCCATGAAACGCGCGCTGAACCTAATGAACAGTCTAGATCAATCGATTGGACCAGCTAAGTGTCCCAATGCAACTGGGAGCATTATAACTTACAGTGCAATGAGAGCACCAGAGCATCTCTCATCTACTTATAATGTTCCATAACACACATTAGGACTGTTACAGTTATAATGGCAGTTACCTAGTCATCATAAAGGTATTGTATAATCGCACTAAATATTGTGATTATTTACTACATAGAAGCTAAAGTCTGATATAGAAATATTGAAAGAACTCAAAAAGAGAGCTCCAAGTTCCTTTGACAGGTCACAAGATTGAAAACTCTCCAATATAAAGGACTATTATATGCACAAAACAGCCTACTAGTTGAAACTAGCTATCACAAAGATCAATGTACATAGCATGAAGAAGCAAGAGGTGCTTGGAGAGGATAAAATAACATATGCCTTAAAGTCAAATAATTCCATGAGAATAGTCGTGTTAAAATTCACAACTCCGCTTAGGGGCTGTTTCATGTGGTGAGGGATTTAGAGCCAAGACCTAGGAAATTCATGGGCATCAAATATCCATTTGCTTGTCTTTTGTAGGGAATTTGCTAAATTCACACCTCTATAAATCCAAATCCAATGCAACCCATGAATTTGACAAGTTCATGAATTAACCAAATTCACATTCTCATTTCCGTTATCCCAAACAGGGCATTAGGGCCATACTTACAACCATCTAAACAACGCTAAAATCTAAGTCTAAAACACTCAACTCAAAATACTAGCATATGATGGCTTCCTAAAACCTATTGCACCTAAAAAATAGACCTGGATTCACATAAAAGTTTCCTACAACTAAAACTTTCATAAAACCAACCAAATCCAAAATAAAATAAATAATAAATAATAAAAAATTTATAACAATCTTCGTCCAATAAAACGCACTAATTAAGGACTCGTGGGTTGTGGCTAAAGTACCATGCTTTCATTAATAAAGCTTGTTCATAGACGAGGACGTTGAGATGGATGAGTGCAAAGACAATGAAGGATAGAATTACAAATAAATGTATATAAAGGATTTTACCAGCAGCAGCAGCAAGTAATAAGATGAGCAAGGTATTCCGTATCAGTAACAATAGGCATCGGCCATAACCGATAATGACTGTTACAACCCTTGTAACGGTTGGAAAAAAAAAGAAAAAAAATCTACCCGAAAAATTCTGAAAAAATACATAGAAAATTCATAGTGATGTAAATATTCCAAATATGTTTTTTAAAAATTAAAATTTTAAAAAAAAAAAAAAAAACATGTTTATGGTAGCGTAACGGTCCACTCTTTGGTGAGAGTGTTGTATTGGGTTGTCTAGTGAATTTATGAACGTGGTTATGTCTCTAATGTTTACGCATCACAATCAAGCATTAGAATTAGAAATTGGAAAAAAAGGCATATATATTACTTTTTCAATTTTTTTGAACAAATGGCCCTCGGAGCTTCTATTTGCCCAAATAGCTTCAATCTACTGTTTTAATCCTAAAAACTATAGTACAAGTGGTCAAAATCTCTTGTAAAAAGATCTAGGAAAGTTTTTGGAACGAGAAAAGTGAAAAAAAGAAGAAGAAGGAGAGGAGAATAATGGATTTATATAGAAAAAGGTGGTTATTTTTCAACTATTACAAGGGTAACAGTTGTTATATCCCATAACAGCCGTTACGCCCGTTGTAATGGCTGATACAGCCCCAAAAAATAATTATCCTGTTTTACCCCCATATCGCATAACGGTCACGGCTGTTACATACATATATCGGCCTTTATGGCTGTATCGTAACGGATACAGGACACCTTAGAAATGAGGGAATGTAGACTTAGATGGTTTGGTCATGTGCAACAGAGACCAAGAACTGCTTCAGCTAGAAGAAAAGAGTCGGTGCAAGTTGAAGGCCCAAAAGGGTAAGGGGAAGTCCCAAAAGGGCATGGATGGTAGTGGTTAGAAAAGACCCGATGACCTATGGTCTAACTGAGTTATGGCCCTCGCTAAAGTGGAATGGCTGAAAAGAATTTATGTAGCAGACCCCACTTAAGTGGAATAAGACTTGGATGATGATGATGATGATGATGATGATGAGCGAAGGTACTATGCTAAACAAGCATTATCTTGTAAACTAAATTTGATTACACTAAACACCTAATGCATGATTTGTTTCTAACACCAAGATTCATCGATCTAACTCTTGCAAAACCTGCTAATGATGTCATCAACAAAACCCTAATTTTCATCCTAGCCATATGTCATATTAGTAATTTTGGCCATTACTTCTTAAAAACTCGCCTAAATTGTGTAATCTTGGACCCATTGGAAAGATAGCCTGACAGGCTATCTAACAGTACCAGTTTTTTTTAATCTCATTGGCCTATGAGCCCATGAAATAAGTGAGGAAAATGTTCTTGCTACAAAGTCATTCCAACAAGGGGCTACTTCAATGGCAGCCCCTTCCTTTGTTCTCTCCTCTATATATATATATATATATATATATATATATATATATATATATATATATATATATATATATATATATATATATATATATAAAATCTAATGTAATAACTACCTCCCTCTTCAATTACAGGTAGCGATTAAATAAGTCCTTTTGATGATCCATGGACCACTCAAAGAGAAAAATTATAATGATACTAGCACACAAGTGTAGGCAACACTGGACCATCTGATTTTGGGCCAAGACACATGTAATGTGTGGGCCATCTGCTAAACGATGTGGATCTCGCATGAACTTCCTTGCTACGTCACCACACAGTTCCCTACTAGTTGCAACTCAGGAAATAATGGAATCCTGCAAAACAGTGTTAGAAAATGACAGGAAAAAAAAATGTGAAGAGCTTGAAACCACGTTATAACGGCCGCTATGACACTTAAACAGCTGTTTCTAAGTGGAAGAAAGGTCAAATACACTTCAAGGCTGTTACACTGATAATGACCGTTACTCCAGACGTCATGACGTTTTTCTAAAGCCCTACTGAATCGAAGCTCTCACCAAGCGAGACATGCATGAATGCAGGCGCGAAAACCCTAAACGAGCGAAAATAAACGAAGGCAAGTGTAGATCGCAGGATCTCCCAAACCTGTGGTCTTGCACTTCAGATGATCCGATTCTCCGTAGCTGGGACGGAGATTCTGTGAGTACGATCTCAGGATCCTTCTCGAAGGCGATCAAACGTTGAAATTCCGTGGAAATGCGAGAAATCAATGAAATGAAGAGCGAAAATAAAAAGAAATCGAAGAGAAGTGGAGCTTTTATGGCCAGAGAAGTCCTTTGAAGAGAGGTAGGAGAGAAATGAAGGGAAATGCAGGGCAGAGAGAGGAAGAGAAAGGGCAGAAGCTAGGGTTTGGTGGGGTTTTGGGCATACGTTGGAAGAAGGAAAAAAAAGGGAGATGATGGAGAGATGCTATGGAAGAACCGAAATAACGGGAACATGCAGAGACTTTTCTAGCAGTGCACCTGCCAGACTGATGTATGAATCTGGACTGTCCATTTATCTTTCATTCCCATCGATGGCCTGTTTTTGGAAGGTCACGTTTGTCAAATAATCCTGGCCATCAATTTTTTTCCACTTTTGGACACTCAATAGTGACCGTTATTCATGTTTCTCTTTCGCCGTTGCTTTGAATGCCATTGTTAGTACAGATGGAATCGTCTGATTTAGGCGTGTTCTGACTCATTTTCCATCCATGACATATCCCACTAACTGGACAGTCCTGATTAATACATCAAATTGCCAAGTGCATCTTAGATAGATTGCTCTACAACATTCTCGGTTCTCCCATGTGATGTTGGGTAAGAGGTCATCGTGACAGTAGGCGGCCCTTTCTTTTGCTCTCTCTTCCATTCAGAAAAGTAGTACTCCGGCAGTATATGATGAGCGATAGACGGGCAAGGAAATGAATTTCTTGGGCACATAAATATTCCTTTGCATTGAGTTTTGTAAGCCAACACACACATTTACGATATGTTCATTTCATTTATCTATTCTACAAGATTATAATTTAAAGGATTAAAAAATTATAAAGATCCAAAGCTCACATGGGCAATGCCACAACGGTGAGGATTGAATCCCCGAAGTGACAGAAGTTTTGCATTTTGATAATATTTATACCTGCAATTTATATAAGTGATGATAACATATACGCATAGTTAACTCCTAAAATGGTTTAAATAACAAACATTTTCAATCCAACCATCTAATTTTGTATAGTCTGCTTGGGTTTTAGATATATTTGAATGTTAGATTCTTACCTTATTATCATCTTTTAAAGAGATGGATAAAGTGAATTTGTCATGAACATCTTGGTGAGCCTCACACAATCCCCAATACCCAAAGATCACAGACACTCCACTTCTGCATTTCAAAGCCACATGCCTTGTGCAAAAATTACATGTGTATTATATAATTCAAATTAAACTATTTAAATTATATGTACATTATGAACTAAAATTTAATGGCAAAGACTATTTTACTATTATTTAAATAATTGTTAGACAGTTAAAAATGAAATATTTTTCAGTAGTCCTCAATCCCATTCAAAAAAATAAATCGAGCGTTACTATCTTTCAAACAATCAGATTCTGGGACCACGTCTCAACGTATTCCATAAATTAGCCAGTTTAAATCCAGTGAATGTACTTAGGCAACATGTACAATTTCTAAGTGCCTGTGTATCAAGTATCGTACACTGCTTGAGTACTGAGTAACTCTATCTTTTATCTCTTTGTCCACTCAGGTTCGTCAGATGGCTGTTAAATGAATATTGTTATGATGCTCCACCGGAGTATTATGAAACTGTAATCTACCTATAAGGAAAATATATTAATATGACCTTTTTCTCAGATCGGTTACCACCAGATGACTGGATTTGAATGATTTATGTTTAAAATATTTTATAAACTATCCCGTATTATATAAAAAATGGCCCTTTATGAAATTAACGCGTACCATTACTTTTTCTATTTAATACAAGCATGGTGACTATCTATCATTGTGATCTTTGGATCATGACAGGTAAAAAGTTGGATGTACTTAATGAGTGGTCTAGATCTTGCAAAAATTTCTGCACAGGCGTAATGGCTACATGTCGTGCAGCGCCCTGTCAGTGTCTCTCTGAGGCTGAAGGGGCAGTGCACAGGATGCATCTCGATAGATGCGTTGTTATTTACAAAAGTACCCTTCAAAAGGGCAAATGGCAAGTGCCACCGGCGCTCAGCAAAAGCTGAGTCAAAGACAGCTGGCCTACATATGAAAGGATTATGTGAAACATGCACACGTGACATTGCATGTGTGTGAATTTCAGCTTAAATGGACGCGGATTAGGAACTAACAAGTTGAGTAGCAAGACTACGCGACGTCACTAACTTATATGGGCCCCAATATTAAGTAAGTTTTGTATCCACACCGTCCATCTATTTGGAGAGATCATATTAGAGCATCATTTAAAGAATGAGTTAGATCTAAAGCTCGAGTGGACACCACTACATTAAAAAAATTAAGAGACTGACGTTTACCATTAAAAAGTTATAATGGCCACAAAAGTTTTCGATCAAGCTGATATTTCTATTTTCTCTTCTTTCATGTTTGAGTTAACATATGAACAGATTAGATCTCAAATAAACATTATGGTGGATCTTTGGAAGGTTTCAACCGTGCGTGTCACTCTCTCCGCTATTTTCTGTGGTGGGGTCCACTCCAGCCTTCGATCTTTCTCATAATTTGTTTCATGCTGTATAATGTTCTCTCCAAATGTAAGGATGGTGTGAATGCAAAACCTACATCATGGTGGGGCCACATAAGTTGGTGGCGTTACTTCGATAGGGAGTCGCGCCACTCAACCTATCCGTGGCTAACCCGTGTCCTGCTTAAATACGTATGGTAGCATATGTGAGCTGAATTTAAATAGAAGATTGTACAGGCATATAAATTGCATGGGTAATTAATACATGCTAGACATAAATACAAAATTCGAAGGTTGAATAAGTCACATTTATTACATTTAAAAGATATTTGTTACCATCATGGCATCTATTTTGGGTAAAAATGTAAGAGAGCTTGGGCTTTTATTAACAAATAAAATCCGCACCAATAATAGTAAAAATGAATTGCCCATTGTTTTTTATTTCAATACAAAGCAATAAAGAAATAATAGACAAGCTACTAATCCATTACTAGCAATGTCTGTTGCCACCAAACAACCCCTAAAGAGGGTTATCTGATATCATGATGACATATGTTGCTTGATTTATATGCATTTTGAAATCATACATGTTGCATTAATTGAAGATAAACTGATCAAAATTATCAAACCTATTATGAATAAATCGTGAATGGTAATTGGTGGGTTGCTAGCAACTTTTGTTGCCGTTGTTCTTGAATAGGGAAGCCTGAGCATGCATACAAGTTGTATCTTATATGAAGCCATTGTCACAATATGAATTTGCTCTTTGTGATCATAAGCTCTTGCTAGGGGTTGACACCTCGCATGTAGGTAGGAAGGTGACATGTGTTAGTTGACTTAATTCAAAGTGTATGTGTACATCACTTGTGCAAAAGATTAATCACATAATGTATATCAAGTAATTGAAAATGAAGATGCTCGGCTAATCAAGTAGCCACACTTGAAACAAACAAATTGCAAACCGCAGATGATCTAACCTACATACAAGCATGCTCATTTTTCATTGGCCACTTGCCAAAACTCATGGGCCATTATCCAAAGAGGCTAGCTTTACAAATAATATATTTGTTTACTCTTTTATTACCATTGATTTGCCAAGCTCGTGGGGTAGATAATGTTGTATTTTAAAATAAATTTATTTTAAAATTTAAAAAAATTCCTCTGTTTCTTTTATAAGTCTTTTTTTTGTATTTATTTTATCCGACATCCGAAATGATTAAAGAAAAATTCAAGTACGTAAAAAGATGAGTTTTGCATGGGGCTTTAGTCCCTTCTAAGCGGGCATGTGAATTAGGTCAAATGAGGGACTGTCATTGACCATACAACGTGCCGCGTCATGTCACACCAGGTCAGGTCCAAGTCCAGGTCAATGTAAGGATTGAGAGTACACTCACACTAACGATATTATTCTGTACCCCATGAGTATACTCGCACATGTTAATTATAGTTTATATATAAACTTACTGCCTCTTCTAAATTAATTTATTCAAACAAATGATTTATCTTTAGTTCTTTAAAACAAGTCTATGGTTTAGTGTTTTGCAACTGAGTTCGATACCTTATATATAACGAGCGCAGTGTTGGGACTAGATAATAGTTGTTGTATCTTGTAGGCTAATTGTCAAAGATTCTTATTGCACTTAGGATGCTGTTCAGTGGGAGCAGGTTAGGTTTCAAACCGAATGACACAATTATGTCTTGACTAAAACAAATAAATGATCTCTTCTTACTTTATTTTATTACTTAAATTTTTTTTGAATATTATTACTATCTTCAACACATTATTTTCCAATAGAGAATGGTGATCAAAATGACTCCTTAAATACATGTTGTGAAATTGTTAACTAGATCTTTGATTTAAGTTGTCTAATTCTTTCATATGGGCTTGATTGAATGCTAAAATTCATCTAAAAATTAGACGTAACATAGTGAGAGCTTGATGGCTCAGCAGTACACTCAACAAAAAGCATTGTTCACATTATGAGCATGGATGTGGGAAGAGTTGATTGAAATGTAAGGTGGGCCAGGATGGTGTGTTAAATCCTCTCCTTTAGAATGATGCAGTACCAAGACTACTGCCATAGAACCATTGACCACAAAATAAAACATTGCATTTTTATTTTTTTTACATTCAAAAAAAATCTCTACAATATTTGAGAGCTCTCCTTATTTTACATTGATAAATAATATTAAAATGTGAGCCTCACTTGAAAAACAATAAGAAGAATAAAAATATGCTCACTGGTAGATTATAGGAAGCTCAAGAACAATCAAAACGAGCATACTAGTAGGATGGTAAGATGTCGGCCATGCAGGATGAAAAATAAAAGCCCAACACCTAACATTGTTAGCAAAAGGAGCACTAGAATATGAGAGCAGGCACATGTTAGGTGAGCTGAGGATGGTAAGTGGCACATTTGGTACATTTAAGGGGTGTTTGGATTGTAAGTTGCTTAGATAAGTTATTTATTCCAATTTTTACTTTTTAAGAAGATAAGTATGTTTGACAAACAATATACTTATCTGCTTCTCCTCTCTTGATGCCTCTCTCCAACAGCTTATAATATATATATATAACAATTGAAGTGATTAAGAACTTTTAAGTAAAAAAGTTACTTATAAGTAATTATAAACCAAACTTATTTATATGAAATAAGTCACTTATCTATATAAAAAAGTAACTTATTAGGTAGTATCAAAATAGGCTCTCAAATTGAAAATAGTTGGTGGCACATATTGGTCACTTTAGAGAGTGATGAGTTGTTTTCCCTTGTTTTTCCTCAAGTTCTTGAAAATTAAGTTTTTTAAGCAAGGGCCTAGAGAGAGAGAGAGTATTTTCTAAGACATGGAGAAAAATGGAATGATATTTCTAATAAATTTACAAAAATAGACAACAAAATTACATTTCCTCAATTTATATATCCAAGAATCCAAACGAGCCAAAACTTTTAGAAGACCTGTATGTAATGTTGAAATATGGTTCTTGGATTCCTCTGGCTTTATCCAAACATTGCTCCTGCATTTGACTCCAGCTATCTCATGAGACGAACAAAAAGTAATATATGACTTCTGATTCAAATTCTATAAATAGAAAAATTATACACACAGACACATATAAATTTCTTAATAATTTTGATTTATCAAATAATACTTTTAAATAAAAAATAAATAAATTTACACACGCCCCACACACTCATGCTAGTGGAATTTCACCACCTATAGGTACTCGAACCCTTGACCAGGTGTTGAAACTCTTGAGAGTCTACCACCCAAGCAAAAGTAAGGACCCATTTATCAAATAATACCTTGAGTCTACCACCCAAGCAAAAGTAAGGACCCATTTAGATTATTCGATCACATAAAAAGTTCTAAATTTTAATTTTAAATAATACCTTGACAATCAAAATTTAGAACTTTTTATGTGAACGAATAATCTAAATGCCTTATTATTTTATTATAAAAAAGTGAAAAATTCAATAATTGGGAGGCCATTTGGTATGTATATGATATCAATCTGTCTAACAAATGCAACCCGCCATGATAATTACATGAACAAAAAGATCTACATAATCCAATCAAAAATATACCTCACATCATAAAAAAAGCAAGGCACACCAACTAAAATTGAAGTCATAGTGGGTCATCCATCACACTCAGCAGAAATATCAAAGTTTTTTTCATCATAAAATCATTCGTTACAATAGGAGGACACAAATCACCACCCACCTCGATGGTGAAAGGACATAACAAGATTTTATCGATGGGTCTACAAGCGTAGGAAATGGCTAGGGCCTCTTTTAAGCATTTTTATTCTCACATATCTAACAATATACAATTCTACTAATCAAATCTCACTATGCCATTTCACCGTCGAGGTAGGGATAAACTACTCACCATCCAATGATATGATATGATTAGATATCTATTAGTTATTTGTAGTAGTTTTTAAAATTTTACAAAAGTATTATATTTTTAGTCAAATTAGAAATCAAGAGCTTATTTTGCTCATACGGCCATGAGATACATTGCAAGCAAAGCTTTTATTACAATTATTACTTTGATCTCTTGTTGCTAGAGATCTTTGTGAATTTAAAGGTTATTTTTTTAGAAAAGATAATGATCTCTTGTTTTTAACCACTGACCCGTTACGTTAATTCATGAAAAGGCCCGTCGTATCAATGGTTGGATAATTGAGAGGATCATAATCCAATGGCTAAAGTCCCCAACATATCAACTGCACTTTGTTATTATTCTATGAATGAAAAACAGCTTTGCTTACCACCAAGGGAAAAATGTAGATGAGAGTACCATCCTGTCTATCAGGTGAACCGTCTCATGCAAGCTTTATACCGAACATCATGACATTGATCCAAAACTTAGATGGGCCCACCATTGGAGATAGTCTAAAATCTGCGTAAAACCTCTAAATTCACACGGACGTGGGTGCACTTGATTTTCATAATAGATAATTTTTGGGGAGTAACCTCATCTTGGGGACAAGATTCATCCAGATGGATTGGATGTCATATTTAAACTAAGGTGGGCCTCATACACAACCAATGATGAGCGTCCAATTCCAGTTCTTCTACCCAACCTAATTTGTGGTGTTGAAGTGATGAACTACCTACTTGATGGACGGCGTGGATCTCATGAACGTTCTCCCCAATGGGCAGCAACAAAACTTCCTACCTGCTAAAATCTAATCCCCACAAAGTTTGTCATACACCAATCTTCTACCGTCCGTAGAAGGCACAACATGCATTTCAGGTTTCCATTTCACCATCTTCGGAAAATAGAAAGATGGTCTTCTTTGGCCGCTCATGGTCCCACCAACGAACGGCTCGGATCTAACCCACACGTGCCGCAACTCACAAACTTTGAAAATCTTTTTTACGGCGGCAGCAGGTACCGGAACTCGGATTCATAAGGCTGAATTTGGAGCATTCGCGCGATCGGCAACTTGGTGTCTACATACAAACACTCCATCATCGATCTTTTGAGCGGTCCAGATCTCGGCAATTGGCTGTAGATCCACTCCAGCAGCGATTCAACGTCATCGACGAAGTCACGCATGTACCAGTGCAAGAGCTTTGGAACCAATATCTTCTTCTTGCATGAAACTCCCACGGAAGCTTCTAGATACTCCACTTTGGCTTTCTCCAGCTCGCTCACCACATCCTCCGCAGTATAGACCCTTAACTGCAAGCATCACACGTGCACACACATCTTATATGTTTTAAGAGCTGTAGGTACACGTTTCTTCGTGGAACGTGCACGTGTGAGGCATCTCAGCCGTGGATAGGGGGCACCCAACCTTGCAAATGATTCATGGTTAAAAGATTCGTTGACTTGGATTGGATCGTTTGATCGCGAGTCCAGTCGAGACTCGCCCGAGTCAGGTGTGATTGCAAGAACCTGAAGCTCTTTTCAATAGACCGTCCAGCTTTTTCATGCAGTGTGGCCCACCTAATGAGTGAACGCGAAGCCACATGCATGGTTGGTCACACGTTATGCACGGCTCAGATTTCAGCTGCGGCCAGACTGGCACGTGCCTTGATGTGAAGGTGTGTGTGGCAATACGAAGTCTCGTATTATAGTAGGAATTGCAATCAGAGCATTGCTAAGCCCACACACACTACTACATGCGTCCAACCTGCCGCATGTATGTGACATCAGAGCCGCACTTTTGGTGTGGGATGCCCTGGTCCAAACATCAAGGTTGTGAACCCATCACGCGGGACGCACGTGTACAATTAAAAACGGATAACTTAGAGAAAGCTTTAAGCCTGCCTGATTTTGGGGTCAGGTCATCTGCATGGTGGGGCCCACTCGATGAACTAATCATCAGATGTATGGGGATGCAAAAAGGGGAGTGATTGGATACTCTGGCAGAGTGTGATACTTGATGCGCAGGCACTATAAAATGAAACACGCGGCATACATTAACTCAAATCAAGCCGACCATTGTGGGGGACCACTGTCACTGAGTCACAGCCCACAAATCAGGTTGGTTGAAAAATCTTAACCACTGATTTGAGGAAACTTTTGTTGAAAGGACCAGTAGGCTTTTATTTATTGGAAGATACCACTGAATAACTTTCATTATAAACCGTCCAATAAATCTCCGCAGCTAGGGCCCGTAATTGAGATAGCTTAATTTGAATTATCTATGCCACGTATGCAATTTCTAACAGCCTGAGTATCATTCACAGCGTTCTTCTGGAGTATCAAAGTTTTTATAATGTAAAAAGGCTCCAAAACATGGTTAAAAGAGTCCGGGACTCGACCTCAGCTGCTGGCCCTGAGTGGAGTCGTGACTGCCTGAGTAGAGGGATGACTCGTTGTATCAAACCGGATTGCGTTAGACCTAGGGCGGCAATGGGTCAGATCGGCCCTTCCTGACACTTATGAGGCCAGAGGCCGATCCAAGCCTGGTATGGGCCTGGCATAGAAGGCCCAAGATCACCCCCAAATGGTAGGGCCCATTCAGGCCCAGGCAAAAATAATAATATGCTTATTTTACACTGGAGTGTTCCTCATCTATTAGTTAATCAAGTGGGCCAAGCATGCACAAAGATATAAAGATTCTAGACAAATGAAACCAACGGTCTATGATCAAGATGGATAGGTTCTTTAATAAAGGATTGGAAGCCTAACTGGGCCGGGCTCCCAAAAATTAGTAAAGCCGTGCATGGTAGACGCAACCCTGGCTCACAAGCCTAGCTAACACGTCCAAGTCCGGGCCAAAGTTGGGGAGCGTGGCTATGGGCCAATTGCCACTCTGAGTCGACCGAGTCCGAGTCAACTCACGCGAGGCTTAAAATCATATAATCTAGAATCGGATAAGAAGCATTTCACTTACCGCCGGTGACGTCCAACTGCCTCGACAAAGAGCAAACGTGACATTGGGTTCAGGATATCCGAGACCGTAGGCGCGCCGCAGGAGTGCTTCTTTCTCATCCATGGCCCCCTTCATATATTACAGATTCAGCAATTCATTAGAATTATCTCCCCATATGTGCTAGATCTATGCCATTCATCAGGTGGGCCCCACTCCAAAAATTCAAGCCGGCCGAATCATGGTTCACAAACTTTCGGGTCATGGGACTTAAATGGTATGGCTCACTCGATGTACGGCCTTGATCATGCGATGTGTAGAGAGAGCAGGATTGAATGTCAGTGGGGCCCACTAAATTATGCACAGTACCATGAGGTCGCCCTCATGGGTACTTCTCATGAGGTCGAGCTGTGTGGGCCACCGTGATGTGTGCCGAACATCAACCCCATCAGCCAGATGCACCATTACATGGTGTGCCGTGAGATTAAAAATCAAGTTAATCTATTACTTGGGTTAGCCACACCATATATAACAGTTGAGGGGGGTTACCATCCCATTAAAACATTCATAATCATTTATTAGCCCACCAAGATGTGGTTCACAAATCCAGACCATCCATTATGTGTGTCCCAATTGGATGAGAGGTCAGAGAGTTTCATCCGCATCCAAACCCAGGTGGTCTCCACAAAGTGCTTTTATAAGTTTTAGGATTGTGTTCACATGGTTTCAGATGGTATGGCCCACCTTAGTTTCATATATGACTGATTTTTGCGATAACCCATAATTTAAAGGAGACCCATCAAATGCATGGTGTTGATGTTTGACATGCATCATAATGGGCCCACACAACTCCACCTCATGGGAAAATATATACACACATACCTAATGGGAACTTCTCATGAGGTCGAGTTATGCGGGCCCCATCGTGATACATGTCGAACATCAACACCGTGCATTTGATGGGTCCCCTTTAAATTATGGGATATCCCAAAAAATCAACCGTATATGGAATTTAGGTGGGCCATACCATTTAAAATCATGCAAAAACATGCCTAAAACATATAAAAGCACTTGGTGGGGCCTTCTAAAATTTGGATGTATATAAAACTTGGTCTGACCCTCATCCAAGTGGGGCACGCATAATGGATGGGCTGGATTTTTGAACCATAGCTCGATGGGCTCAAAAAATGATTATGTATGTTTTAATGGGAGGGTAACCCCTCCCAACTTTTGTAAAAGCCATCTCGCTTAACTTGATTTTTAAGCCCGATGCCCACCATGGAATGGTACATATAACTGGGGGAAGAGGTTCAACACCTCATAAGAAATTCCCATGAGCTTGACCGCAATATATATATAGAAAAGGTACCATGCGCTCGACCTCACAATAAGCTCCCATGAGGTTGAGCTGTGTGGGTCAACCATTAACACCATGCATTTGATGGGTCCCCTTTAAATAATGGGATATCCTAAAAATCAGCTGTATGCAAAACTTAGGTAGGCCATACCATTTAAAATCATCTGAAGACACCGTTAAAACATAT
The DNA here is from genome assembly GCA_037074715.1 of Magnolia kwangsiensis. Classification (NCBI taxonomy): domain Eukaryota; kingdom Viridiplantae; phylum Streptophyta; class Magnoliopsida; order Magnoliales; family Magnoliaceae; genus Magnolia; species Magnolia kwangsiensis. The sequence goes on along the minus strand of CM073575.1, from coordinate 150,851,183 downwards.
AAAAGCACTTGGTGGGGCCAACCTGAGTTTTGAATGCTGCTGAAACTTGGTATGACCCCTAATCCTAGTGGGACACACATAATGGATGGGCTGGATTTGCAAACCACATCTCGGTGGACCCAAAAAATGATTGTGAATGTTTTAATGGTGCACGGCCCCTCTCCACTTCTGTACGTGGTGTGGCCTAGGCCCACGATGGAATGCATCTGACTGATGGGGTAGATGTTCGAAACGCATCACGGTGGGGCCCACACAGCTTGACCTCATGGGTCGGACCCGTGAAGTCCAGCGCATAGTACCTTTTCCCACATACACACACTGTCACTTACATATTTGAGCTCGCAAGGATGCCTGAGAATGAAATGCTCAATGGCCAGCGCATTCAGCACTATACCTCCTACATTCAACACGGCCTGAAATTCCAGTTATGCTTTTTAATGTCATGTTATCAGCAATTAGCTCAAGTTCAGAGAAAACAATTCATAACCCTATGCATTGAAGTAACCCCATAGAAAGGTGATCCATGCCGTTTATCTGATTGACCACATCGTGGATTATGGATGGCTAAAAAACGTCACAGTTTGGAAGATTCTAGCCATCCAATCCTCAGCCGTTCTTTTCCAAACAATTGCTGGATTTTATCTTCAATTATCTATATTGACAGCGATTAGTTGAAGGCTAGAATCTTCCAATCATTGGGACACTTGATTCATCTGAGGTCCATGTGGAGCCCACTAAATCAACAGTCTGTATCAGACAACCATGGGTCCCACCATCAAGCCACATAATTCCTTTTTTGTTTAAATATTAAAAAACGAAAAAAGAAAAATAAGGATTGCTAATGAGCAAACATACCTTGTTCATCAATGCAAGCAATTTGTCAGGTGTAGATGGAAGCCCATGTTGGAGAAATGCCTGAAATGATCAAAGCCATCCATGTCAGCTTGGGTACTTAGATTTAATAGCAAAAACGGTTCTGAATGGGCCCAGGCCCATCATGTATCAAACCATCTTCGACCTGTGGGCTGATGACAAAGGCCTGTGGGCTTGCTTGGGCGTGAGTTTTGAGGCTCGATGACTAGGCAGGTTGCATTTAGGTCCGGATATGAGAAGCCGATCTGGCCCGCTAGCTTAAGATGGATGAAACTCGGCCAGCGAGATGGGCCCGACTTGGACTTGAGCCTTATTAAGCAGTCCAGGATAGTCCAAGCCCAGTCAATGATCTAGAGAAAGGGGGGAAATCAAAGCGTTGTCCATGCCCAGCCCATACTATATTTTATGATCCGAACCGTTTATTAACTCTAGAACGTATTCTCTAGGCTACTCTGCAAAAATCAGATTGATCGGATTATCCTATCCACCCTTAATCTCTCCTCTTCTTTGTAGCCATCCTTTTTAAAACCGTGAATGTGATGGTTAGGATTGACTGACAAAAGTGACTCTTTGGAATCATAAGCAATCGACGATAGCCTCTAACAAATGGATTGATCAAACTATTGATTGGAGCTATCTCTTTTGTAAATGATCTGGACTGTCCATTAAAGGCTAATGAATTCAGATAGTTAGGATTGTCAGATAGGCCAACGCATCTAGGAGCATTGTAACTTATTGTGCTCCGAGAGCTACAAAGCATTTATCTAGTAATACATGCATAAAAGATCCGTACATGAGCCGGGTTAACCGGCTCGACCCAACTCAGCCCGTAATTTGGTTCGTCTTGAGTCCGACTGACATTTTAAGCTTGAAAAAATCTCGAGCTGAGTTCGAGCTAGACTTAAACGTGACTCGGTTTGAATTGATTCCACTCATATGGAATTTACTTAATATAAATATTTTGTAAATATTTATATGGTTAAATAAATTATATAATATATAATATAACATATTAAAATTCTTAAAACATGAACTTAACTCATAGGATTGAACTCAACCTTGACATGAAGATCAATCTCAAACCGAGATCGGCTCAAACTTAGCACGAGGTAGCCTAAGTTATTGATTGAGGCGAGCTGAGCTAGCCAATCACTCTCGAGGATTAAGTGAGCCGAGATAGGCCAAACTTGGCGCGGTTTGGCTGGTTTGAGTCCTTATCTCAATGGTAGACTTTTAGGAGTTTCAACACAAGGTCTTAGGTTTGATACCCATAGGTGGTGAAATCTCACTACGGTGTGTGTCAGGTGTGTCAGGTGCATGTGTATCAAAAAAACTAAAAAAAAAAAAAAAAAAAAACTTAAGACCCTATGCCTAAATGGCATGCCCAAGCCTAACCCAACTACCTGCTGAGCCCGAAAATACATGAGAAGGCCTGGCCCATTGATGGCTCGGCTCAATCTAACCCCTTTACACTTATCTTTTAATATACACTCAGATGTACCAAAGGTGGCTTACTGTACATTCATTATGCAGGCATTGTAGGCGTTGATCCAGAATGCTAGCTTCTGCTTGTATGTTAGTAGGCTCAAGTCCACGGAACAAAGTCTATCCATTAAAACCCTGAAAAAACATAGAAATCAAATACACCTTTTGAACCCAAGGCATACATGAAACTCCATTTATGCATGTTAGAAGAACATGCACCACCATGGCGTGCATGTGCTGGTTGGTGGGCCATGGTCCTATGAAGGAACTGATGGACGGTTAGAAAGAAAATCACCGATGGCCTATATTCCACGTACTCGTGTTGGTAGCAGACTAGGCTTGCTTTTGGGACAAGGCATGGCCACTTTCAGCCCTGCCATATAGCGGCAAGGGAGCGGATTAGATGCGGCCCCGGCTTCACCCAAGACAGTGCAGCCCTTAACTTGGGGCCCACCTTGATGTATTTATTCCATATCCATGCCGCCCATCCATTTCGCCGGATCATTTTAGGGCATGATACAAAAAAAATGTAGTATATCCAAATCTCAGGTGGACCATTCCATAGGAAACAGTGGTGATTGACCATTAATAACTTCTCATGGGCCATAAAAGTTTTGGATCAAGCTGATAATGGATTTTTTCCTTCATCCAGGATTTCTTGGCCTTATCAACAGGTTCGATTTCAAATAAACATTTCCAAAACATTATTGTGGACCCTTGGAAGCTTTTAATGGTAGAGCGTTCAATCACCACTGTTTCCTATAATATGGTCCACCTCAGATGTGGATCTAACTCTTTTTTGGTGTCATTTTGTAAAATGATCTGGAAAAACGAATGGACGGTGTGGATATAGAATAAATACATCAAGGTGGGACACATGGTAAGGGCCACACCTTCTTCGGTGTGGCCAGGCCCGCACCTAATCCACTCCTAGCGGTATGTGGACTGTTGGAGGTCAACGATCTTCAGGAACTAGATCTAATCTAGCTGTTGAATCCTAGATAACGAGCATGCTCGTGAGCATAACATGACGTGTCTGGGCCATCCAACCCGTCCATCACTGGGAACAACGGGAGCAATGGGAGCATGGCCCCACTATAGAAACTTCTAAATCGCGTTTGTGGGGCCAATATGATATTTATATGCTATCCAATCCAGTCATCAGACCCTCTCCACAAGGATGAAGGATACCTCAAAAAATGAAGCCATTCCATAACTCAGGTGGGCCACACCACGTGGAGGTTTCAGGCGCAATTTTACATTTTCCCGTGGTGAACCAGATGAGTTTTTGGATCAGCTTGATTTCTGGGATGTGCAGTGAACATGACGTGGCCCACCCGATGCATATTTAGATTCCACGTGCACATCATGGTGGGATCCACAAGGTATGCAATCATTCCCCAAGATCTAATAGACCGTTGGTAGGCACACACACGTGTGATGACCCTGGACCTTGCATTCTGCGTGGCCCACAATTATCCGCCACAAACCAAACTTACATGTACCAGAGTATCCCAATCATCCAAAAAAACTGAACTTTTCCTCACTAAATACCAGCCGTTGCAGCTCCTCCAAGCATCCGTGAGTTTTGGGACCATGGCCCACTCACTGGTAGTGGTAGTGCATGAAGCGAAGACTAAGATGGAGTACTTACCTCAGTTTCCTAACGGCCGGCAAGCACTCAGACACACGGCTCATATCCAGAGAGCTTTTAGTGAAATGGATGAAGTTCTTATAGGGGCCCACATCTCCAAGTGGGCCATCTTGATCACTCAATACACCGTAAGGATCAAGCGTCGATCTATGATCATCTGACATGGGCGTCTTGCCGTTGAATGTGGTCATGGACATGAACCCTCTTGAGCTCATGCAAGAGAGTGCGAGCTTAGGAATGGCAGCCGATGACGGTTCATCAGCAGTGGGCCGCACTGACGGTGTACGGTTCAATTTGAGAAAGATACTGATCAAGCACTTGATTAGATCTTCTGCGAGCTTGTTGGGCTTCTCACCCTCCATTTCAGCTTCTTCATCTGTTCCAACACAGCCATCTGTAACTGATCAGTTAGGACCGGTTCTCAATTCTGATAAGTGGGGCCCATGGTTAGGTAATCCTGACCGTTGGTCTTTTGCATCCTATCGTTGATGGTCCATGCCCCAAAAAGTCCCACCTTGGAAGTCGAAGCAAAAAATATTTGGACATTTTTCTGTTCAATGCGGACTGGTGTTGTATCTCTCTTCTTGACCATCTCTGTAGGCCACAGATCAGAAGGTTGAGATACTCCTATCGAGGAAATTTTTGGGGCATAGCTTATCCACGGTGGATCACAACAGAACAACGGTCTGGATTAGCTAACGGTGGGTCCCACTCGTCCAAATTGAATACCCCTCTTTGCACAGGTGGATCTTATATCATATAACTTTGCTGCAGGGATCAAGGCCTTGCAGGCCACTATTTGGATGGGCACGATTTCATTTGATTGAACCAACGATCAGCATTCTCCAATCACTACCATTTTTGCTCCCCGTCCCATCCAGATAGTGGCTCACCAAATCAACTACCTTGATCACCATACATATTTGTCGAAAATTGCAGGTCCCACCATAGAGGGGTGTAAGACCAAAAAAAAAAAAAAGAAGCCTACGATCCTAACCGACCATTCGGCATCCATCAAACTGTTGAAATCCATTAACCAGATAGAATGATCCCACGGTGCGATTTTTCCTGTTAGGATCTCAACCACAGTGGGACCCAAAATCTTTGAACGGTTCGGATCGAGGTACATTGTTCAAAATCTTCCTAACGGCTATACCATTGAACCTTGCACAAGACGTGGGTCTGATTTCGGAAGCAGACTCCTCCGAAGCTTTTTTCTCTCTGATCGGCCTCTGGCTCCTGAAATCCAAATCGGACGGTGGAGATCGTTCCACATCTCCAATCTCTTTACGGCTTCCTAATCCGAACAGGAAATGCTTCATCTGTTGGTGTTGCTGTAATTTCCATTCGTTGTTATGCTGCTTCTCTTGATATAAATGCAGCTTCAGCCCTTGGATTCTTCTTTCAAGGCAGTTGATCTCTTCCTCCAACATTGCTACTTCTGCCAGCAATACCTGCACCTGCATCGGATCGATCCAACGGTTGGAAATTCTTTTTGAGTTGAATTCTGCGGTTTGGATCAATTAGTTTTTGTTTTCTTACGGTTCAGATTGCTGTCCGTGGGGGCTATCATCGGTTGAGAAATGCTAGTGCTACTTGCAAGAGTATGATTTTGAAACGTAACGATAGCCGACCTAGGCTGTTCATCAACGGGCCCACCGCGCATTGAAAATCAGGCTTGTTTGATCATTGGGGGTCGCATAATTATACTGAGAAGTAGATCCATGGTCAATGTTGGATGAACCTGTTTGGCCCATTTGATGATGTACCGGTTCCATAGTAACAAAAGCTCTTTGGAGCCCACCGTGATACTTATTTTATATCTAAGTTATACATCTCTTTCAAGGGCACATATTAGAATTTGAGCCTATATATAAGAGGGATTCAAACTACGCCCTGGTCCATGGCTCAACTAGTAGACTGAGTGGATAAACTCCGTTTCAACACTTGAGGTCTTGGTATCGATCCCTTGTGAGGTTGGTTAGCAGTGCATGCACTGACAGTTGGTGTGTAAAGAGGGATTCAAACCCAAGTGAGCCATGCCATAAGAAACAGTGGGAATGGAGACGGACCATCAAAGCCTTCCCCGAGCCTATCAGGATGTTAATGTGAACCCGGCCCCCGAATACGCGTCCAATGTTTTGGCACGGATCACTTAAAAGTGTTGTGATTGATTTGGTTTGTTTTTATTTTCTGGATTGTATGATATTCTTTCAGGTGGGTAAAACGGCACATTTGGATATTTAGAGTGTTTCGGAGTCCATCTATGGTTAAGATCCGTAGAATCACCTAAAGTGTGAGAAATTTGAAGAATACTCTACTCAAATAGCTATTATGTTTGATTGACTCAATAGAGTTTGGATCAAAGCCTCAATTATGAAAAATGAGGAGATTAAAATACCTTTTTTCCGTCTGTGCAGGAGCCCGATCTTTAAGAAAATTTTCAATGCCATAAATTAAGTTATACTATGCTAGGCCATGACGCCCAAGCGAAGTGCTAGATAAACACTTAAAGAAAATATATTATGAAGGTTTTTGAGAACCAGGTAGGTGATAAAAAAACAAGAAAACGGTAATAAATGTTAATGTGTACTAGTGTTCAAGGTATTCAAGGTATATGCGGAACAATATGTGGCTTGATTTTTGAGATGTGAGAGAAAAATGAGAAACTAAACATGCTTCGGTTTTCCTTTTTTTTTTAAAAAAAAAATATTGTTATCAGAAGAAATGATCAAATATTTATAATTCAAATTGTACACGTTGACCTTTGTGGTGGCTTTGGCATTTGACTTCGACTGATGGGAAAGTTGGTGAGTGAACAAATTTTTAGACACATGCGGCTTCTAAAGTAATAAAAGTGAGTTGCCATGTGATCAAATTCGGACATAGCCCACCTTCTTTGATTGAATTCTTGAGCAAGGTTCGTCTTCTCTCCTTTGTATTACGCTCTTTGTTATATAGTTTTTAAAAAAATATAGGGAAACTTTTAATGTCACGGATTAATCCTTGATATGCTAGAATGTAGGGCTTGAGCTACGAAAAGCAATAAATGAACAAAAATAAAAAGTATACTATGTAGGTTTTGAGAACCTCAGGTGGGCATAAAAGAAACAAAGCAATAATAAATGTGGATTTGTGGTGGTGTTGGAGACTTACAAAATATGTGCACAGTAGAATGCAGCTTAATTTTTGAAATGTGAGTGCAAAGGGAAAACTAAATACATTTTTATAAAAAATGAATGGCCAGATGTTCCGAATTTCGACCCTATCTATTAACTTCTGTGGTAATTTTGACTTTGACTTCGATTGATAAGAAAACTTGGCCAGAAAAATACTCTGGAGAGGAGAGAATTAGACACATGCAGACTAGTTAAAGTAATGAAAGTCCATTATGTCTAAGCAGATTTAGACAGAGCCCACTCTCTTTGATCGAATCCCCTAGAAAGGTTTGTCTTTTCTCCTTCGTATTACTGCCATGACATTTTTAACCATCTACGATCATCGATTATGCAAATAAGGTTCTGCATGGCCCATGAAATGGACGGTCCACATCATTAAACCTAGTCATGTGGCCCCATCCTAGAACGGTCAGACACTGGCTCCTCCAGCGCAACAGATCGGTACCATGAAGTAGACCTCATGGTAGACTCACATGAGGTTGATCCCTGTGGGCCCCACCGTGATTTGTGTGGGATATCCCCAGTGCATTTGGTGGGTCCCCTCTAGGTCATGGGATGTCGCAAAACAGTTGTATCTAGAATTCAGGTGGGCCACACCATCTGAAGGTATGTGAAATCATGCCTAAAGCATGTGAAAGCATTTGGTGGGGCCCACAGGTCATGAGCTATTGCATGATTGGGCATTCAATGTTTGAACAAGGTTGATAAAAGAGAAGCTGATGGGAGGATTACACTGACAAGACAGCCAGGACCGTCAAATCAGTGAGATTTTTGGGGTTGTGGCCCATCTGCGTCATGGCTGCTAGATCAACGGTCCTAATCACTTACAATATTCTACATGTTCGGCTAGGGTTTCCCAACTTTAAAAGCACAAGAAAACCATTGATCTAGAATAAGTACCTGAAGCGGAAGCAAGGGCGAAAGAAATGGACGATGGTAAGCAGGCCTGTGCAATGCACATCGCAAGACTCCATTCAATCTCAGCTCTTCATCTAGTTCTCCTTGTAATTTAACTACCTACACATGCATATTGCAATCCAAATAAGAAGCATGTTAGTAGCTTTCTCCACATTTCCAACAAGAAACTAACCCGCCCAATGCAATCCGAGTCAACTCGGACGGACTCAATCTAGTCTAATCTAGTCCAGAACCTTGACTCACCCACCAAATGACACCCAACTTGGCCCGACTCAGGCGACTCATCCCCTGACTCGAGTAACCATGACTCAACTCAAGATCCAACGAGTTAGGTCTCCAGGTTAAAAAAAAAAAAACCCCATGGGTGGGGGTGCTACATCGGGCTTTACCCAAACTTAACTGACCTAACCTAAACTTTGGCTTAGCTTGGGTTGAAGCTAGGGATGACAATGAGCTCAGTTAGGGACGAGCCGGTGTTGGCCTTAGTTGGGCCATAATACACTAATTTTGGGCCGTAACAAGTTTGTTAGAGTAGAGGTTGAGAGACGGAGAAGTACTTACTTAAAGATAAGTTTTAAAGTATGTTATGTTGTTCTTATCTTTAAGGTGATATTCGCACCTTAGTGGTGATTAAATTATTTTGCAAGATGATTATAATAAATCCATCTATAGGATACAATAAATCTTTTTTTTTTTCATAATTGGAGAAATGTGAACTTCGACATGTAAGTTTAAAAAACCACACCTTAAACACACTTTTTTAACATAAACCCTGTGATTTGAATGTTGTTATATTTTTGCAATCTACTGGATGAAAATTTTATTTACAATTTATCACTTGAAAAATCTACAGCTATTTAAAAGGCCCAAAATAAAAATAATAAAAAAAAAGAATAGAAAATTGTTAAAATTGTTATTGTTGTTTGGATTAATCTAAAGATGAGTTTATATAAAGTTTTAAATGATATTAAAAAGCTTATTTCATGAAGCATGACTTTTGAAGGTCATGCCTTTTCATTAATAATTTATTTTCACCATTAAAAGCATATCTTCACGATTTATTTGAAATTTAAGGGTATTTTATTTATCAAGAGTCATCATCATTCACAAATAAATAATCACAAACAATTACCAAAATCGGCAACCATTCTTATCATTTTCATTTATAAATTAAAAAAATTCAACATTTGCTTTCTTTCTTTATTTTATAAAAACCCAACATTGTCTCCCATTAATAATAATAATAAAAAAAGCCCTCAACGTTAGCCCTGGGTATAAGGGCTCGGCTTTTATAATGAGTTGGACATTACCGTTTTGAAAATAGTGTTTTTAAAGATTGAAAAATAACATAGATTACAAGGTCCTCATCATCAAAGGTGAATGGGGTCGCAATGCCCCGTTTCACCAAGTTAGGCACATCACTAGGTGATCTCAACCGTTGAAATGATGCCATCTATCGTGGATGGGGGATTCTACAAATATCCCGCAAGTTGTAAGATCCTAACCCTTCGATAACTGGCTCACAAAAAAAGGCCACCAAGTGGTTCAAAGAGTCTTCACCATCGATGGGGACCATCAGTTTGACGGTTCTGATCACCTTATCAGCTAATGGGTACAACAGGGCAATATTTAGGTGTTCGCTCATCCTAGATGCACGCGTTCAATCACGGGCCATGTGGGCCCACTACATTGAATGTCAACCATTAATTGTCTGTACACCGGGTCCACCTGATAAGTGGACGGGTCTGATCATCAGCACGGCAGGACCGTCCAACAAGCCTCTTGGAAGTGACACATGCGGCACACGTGCTTACTTGCGCATGCATGTGTATGTGTGCATAAAAGAGGTGTGTGCAGGTGTTCTAACTTCCAACAGCCCATAAACATAGCAGCGGCAATCAAGTTCATTACAGCCGTTCAAACGACATCAATGGGCTGTTTTCGAAATCATGAAATGCAGCAACAGAAATTCACATAAAACCCAGAAAACCAAGATGAATTCTGGACCATACGATCGCACCTCATCCTCGAGATCGAGCCTCTTCTGCTGATCATCGCCTCGCTGCATCAGGAAATCTTCGAATTTCATGATGCCTGCAGAGATCTGCGACTTTTGAATTTAAATTCTGAAAGCAGTAATGGAATTTCAGAAGGCCGAGATCCTATTAAAACAGATAGAGGTGAGCGTATTTAAGAATTTCGGTGTGTGGTCGCCATTAAAGATAGACGGCCGAGGAAGACGAGAGTATATAAAACGGAGGAATGAAATGCCAATTTCCACGTCACATGCACAATATCTGGGCCGTTCATCACGTAGGCCACCCATGTGAGATGAAATGGACTGTTTAATAGGTAGACGGATGGTACGTATTTGATGTCCACGTGGCTCAAATGATGCTCCTGAATGGTCTGATTTTCATGCCATGGAGCATGCACGGTGGGGTGAACATGATCAACGGATCAGATCTCTCGTATACATTCTACATTGAAGCGTGCGGAAGTTAGGATTTGGAATACTACTCGTGAGAGTAGGATAAATAAAGGTGAGAAGAGAGTGGGGGTGGTGAAAGGTGAGCCCGTGGTGCAATGCATGTTCTTGTTCACATGAGCCCACCTACATTCACGTAGAGAGAGAGAGAGAGAGAGAGAGAGAGGGGGCTCATAACATGATGCACATGATCATCTTAAAATCCAACCGTTTGCAAGTAAAAGCTCTCGTTCTTTGAGTCTCTCTCTCTCAAGCGTGCGCGATATCTGAGTGATCCGTCAGGTGGGCCATTAGTTCCAACAGATCCTGTTAGGACATAAGGCAGATCGAAAGCTCAAGTGGGCCACACCACAAAAAACAATGGGATTCGAACGTCCACCGTTGAAATCTTCTTTGGGGCCAGAAAAGTTTCGGATCCGGATGATAGTTCCCTTCATCCCTGTGGGAATCAGCTTATGAACGGTTTGGATGGCATATAAGCAACACAGTGGCTCCTAAGGAGGTTTCAACGGTGTGTGTTTCCATCCCCACGGTTTCTTCTGGTGTGGCCCACTTGCATTTCGGATCTGCTTCATTCTTGGGCTCATGTCCTAACCTAAGCGGGCTTGACTGATGAAATAAGAAGGATATCGCAGTGGGTCCACAGAGATTACTACTAGAGGGGAAAGTCACGTTCCGGACCGTCAAAACCATTGGACCCAACTTAGGAGTGAGTACAACGAGAGAAAAAAAAAAACAAAAAAAAAAAAAAAAAACACACGGAGAATATAATATTAACTTTCTGATTCTTTGCTTCGAGTTGGATCCGTTCACAAGTTTACTTTTAACCATCCATTTGATAGCCACTATATGGATGGTTAGGATTGCTTGATAAATATAATTTTAGAGATATGCTCCATCCACAATGGATCCACAGGTTATATAGCGTGGATATTCAAAATGGTGCTAGACAGAAATAGGAGCCTGTACCATGGAAAAATGACAATGGTTTATATTCAACATGATTTGCTTTGGCCCACCTTATGATTGGACCAGCCTGATTTTCAGGTCAGAGCATGTTCACATGAGAGCTGATTCAGTGACTCCAAGACGGTTAGGGCACCTTGATGTATGTATTATATACCCATGCCGTTCTTCGGTTTTTTCAGCTCGAAGCAAATCCAAATCTAAGGTAGACCAAACCACAGGAAAAAGTGGTGATTGAATGCCCACCATTAGACAAGTTGGAGGGAAAAGACAAATATAAGCTTGATTCAAAACTTTTGTCAGGAACCTATCAATGGTGATCATTCAATCACCACAGTTCCTGTGTTGTATTTGTTCACTGGATCAGCTTGGATTAGGTGAAACTGGGGCCTCACTTAAGATGGTGAGGCCCTTATCAGGGAACCCACATTGATGTACATATTCTGTATCCATGCTGTTCATCTATTTTTCCGCATCATTTCAGGATATTATTCGAAAAATGAAGTATATTCAATGAGATCATTTTAGGATATTATTCAAAAAATGAAGTATATTCGAAAATGGTGGTCACTAAACACCCTATCATTAAAAAACTTTATAAATCGCTGTTTTGCGGTATTTATTTGCCACCCAAAATATTCATGAGATCACTTCAGCCTGTATGAAGATAAAAAACAAATATCAACTTGATTGATAACTTTTGTGGCCCATTAATGGTCAATCACTAATGTTTAGTATGGTGTGATACACCTTGTGACTGAATCTGCTTCATTTTTTAGTGGATCCTACCCCTAAATTTGGGGCTCACAGTAATATATGTGCCTGAAATCCCAATTGTGTAATAATTTTGACAGCTTATTTTAGGGCATGATCCAAAAAATATAGTAAGAGTCTTTAGTGGATCACACCAAAGGAAGCGGTCGTAATTAGATCTTCACTATTAAAAACTTCATGAATTCCAAAGGCATGTTTATTTGCCAGGTCAGAAAGACCTAGATGAAGAGACCACACAACTATCATTTTGATCCAGAAGCTTTTGTGGCTCACGAGAAGTTTTTAATAATCAAACTACCATTGATTCCTGTATGATGGTCCACCTGAGATTTGAGTCTGCCTCATTTTTTGGATAAAGCCCTAAAACGAGCTTCCAATATGGATGGACCACATGGATGTAGTCACACACATCACTGTAATCACCACATTTAGGTGTCCCACCCACCTCTGTGGATCCCCGAATCCACATAAGCTGCGACCCCATTTTTGAGTCCACGCCCAAAAATGAGATGTAAAGACGGATGGACGGCGTGGATATACAATATTTACATCAAGGTAGCGCCACGGTCAGGGCCTCGCCGAAGTGGGTGTTTCCCGGCCGTGGATTGCCAGATTCATCTCTTCAATATCTCATTGTTCTCGCAGAGTATGACGATCAGTGCACAGGTTTACATTCCTTCACACGTGGCATACATTTAGCACAATCCAAAACGTCAAAATCGACTGCCACCACATAGATGGGGCATTACCCCAAAATTGGTTTGATCAAAACGTCAAAATGGACATCTGTTTCTTGAATTTGATCAAACATTTTTCGTTTAAAAAATTTGACGGTTGGGATAACTTCTTCATAGATGTTCATCTATAATGGGGCCCAACAACTGGAAGGTTTGGATTAAAGCACATGTAAGCGAATTATCACTGGGTGTTTGCAGGTGCATGGATCATCGTACTCTGCCAGAAAATCGAATAGCGCCTCTAAATGTAAAAGCTATAGACCGCGTTACGCAAACGGAAACGGTCCATTCAAATCCACCACACACATTGTCCGTGCAGTATAAAAGTGGGCTAACGTACGACTGCCTGTTTTGTTGAACAGGTAACAAATATGTACAGGATCCAAACCATTCATCATATTGGATCTGGCTTCGATGGGCCATGTCCCAAAAATCACGCTGATCGGGGAAAGAGAACGGATGCTTCCGAAGAGGTCAAACAAGGGATATAGCCCTAGTTTGAATTTTTGAGATATAGCCCAACCGACGTAGGGTCCACTTGATGATCGGTTCGGATCCCGTGTTCGCCACATGTGTGAAACAGTGAGTCACTCAAAAGAGCTGTGTTTCCATCCTCCGTAGTCTCGTTCTCCTGCTTCTTCCCTCTGCGGATGCAAACAGACACCAAAACACAAGCCAAAGTTAGTCTTGGTGATTTCCTTTGCGGCAAATGCGCTGACATTTTAAAACATTGAGATCTGGACCATCCATTGAGTGGGCCATAATAAATATCCGGTCATGTTTCTACCGCCATCCATCTCTTACACGCGGACCATCACAATTACAAAAATGCACGGTGATGATTATATCAGCAGTGAGAGAGGTTTGCAAGGTCCAGATCCCACGTGCCAACCTGGCACATTTTGCGGATGTCCGTTGCGGACTTAGTCGGGCCCCACTTTGTAGATAACCTGGCGGCCATAACACGGGACAGGCCGCGTGTAACTTGATTACGTGCCATTGGCTCTTTTTTTTCTTTTTCTCAACCGTCGATTGTTTTACATGCATGTGGCCCAGCCTAGGAGTTGAACAGTATGAATATTGGGCCAGTCCATCTACGCAATGAGGCCCACAACACGCATGGTTCGGATGTCCAGTGTGCCAGTCAGGCTACGGGTCAACTAGCCCCGACCTGATTTTACGGCGGGTTCGGGCCTAAATGGATAGCAGTTCGGCCATGGACTCGAAACTGCAGCGAATTCAACCCACTGGGTGAGGTTGCCCGACTAGCCCTGAAGCAAGCAACCTTTGTCCTGCATTCCCTTCTTAAACATGAGTTGGGCTGTGGCTCAACCTCGGGCTTTATGATGATATTTGAGTGGGCCGGGTTGGGCTGGTGCCACACCTTAAGCCAGTTTAGTAACCGGGCTGCACAGTCTAACCACCACCCGTATCGAATATGGCCCATTGCTACCGCGGCACAAGAGGCCTGGCTGGCCCTGTAGAAGAACTGGGCGAAAACAAACAAAAGCCAGTGAGCCCGCTAACCCATATAACCTCTGTGGTGCAGTGCATATACCTTTGGGGTGAAAGTGAGGCCGACTTGAATCTCTCCGCAGTATGTCCGGTCGGCCAGCAAGACCCTATGCTTGCAAGGACGAATCTCGGCGATCCCATTTTCCATCCCTAATGCTAGCACATCTTTCAAATAAATCCTGCATGCAATGGACAGAGGTGAAAACCTTACCTTAAAATGTTCTACGACTAGGGGTCCGACTCTACCAGGCACGGCCGAACTCATGAGCGCATGACCAGAGTCAAGGCACAGTGCAGCTGTAAACAAACAAATCAGGCTCGTGACTGACCAATACTCAGCCCATCACTTAGTCCGGCCAAGTTAGAACAGGTCAAAATATCAGGCTAAAGGTCGACTCAGGCCGGGCTTGAACACCCGGTCCGGGACAGTTTATGGGCCGGCATGTCAGCCTAGACACGGCCGAAGGCGGGCTGGATTTGGTTCAGGGATGCCTTTGAAAATCACGATTCGGGTGGATCTGAAAATGGGTCACAAAACCCTCTTTTGAATCGAAACGAGGGCTTTGTCTAAAAAAGGCATTCTGATGGTGGGTCCAAACGGGAGGCGGATTGCGTACTACTCCTGCCCGTCCCTAGCTGCGAACGAGCGTTGGATCTGCCTCATTTTTCTGTTTATGCCTTAAAATAATCTGAGAAAAGAGATTGACGGCTTGGATGTACAGATACATCACGGTGGGCCCGCCCACAGAACTGCCCGTTCGGAGCAAGGGACGGGCGGGGTGGTACGCAATCCGCGTCCGTCCAAACGGGCCGTAAAGGGCCTCGAAGTACGATATTATGTACGGAGAAATACTCCAGGGGCAGAACCAATCAAATGTACACATCATGTGGGCCTAACAATGCACCAAATGGACGTGAATCTTTGGTTATTCCCATCCCACCTGACTAGTAGCTGTGATTCAATCTTATTAAGAATGCATTACTTACGTGGCCTCACCGACAAAATCATCGGCAGAGAAAGTGTCTTTGTCCATGATCCTGAGTATGAGCTTGTACTCATCATCTGCACCTGGGAACTGCACCCTGAATGTAAATCTCTCATTCCATTTTGGATCTCCGCCTGCACCTACATGCATGTTGTGTGTGTGTGAGTGAGAGAGAGAGAGAGTTCAATTACTTGCAAGCATGGTTAAAAGACTAGGCCGATATCATGATTAATATCAGCCCTTCCCACAGATTCTGGGTGTCAACATACACGCCGATTCAGGCATCCGAATATGGAGACCCAATCAAACGGTCTTAATTAGTGTAATCGACAACCTTGGACGAGGCCATTTGCATTTTCCATGGGTAATCAAACGGTCTTAATTACGACAACCAACGGGCCTTGAACAGAAGATAGTAGCAAGCTCAAGCCAGGCCAAGCCCATCTACTTCTTGGGCTCACGCAACCACATGAGCTCGGTGGGCCAGCCTTAGCACTAGTCCATTGACAGGCAGGCCCAACTACTGGCACACGTGGCTCGATTGAATGGGAGAGATGAGCCCCAGTATCAAACTTGAATCTTTGATCCCTGGACATGGTATTATTATTCCTAGTAATGCTCGATAGGAGAGATTGAAGATGCAAACGGGGAATGAAAACAAAAGGAAAGGTGGCCCAGCTTTTCCATATATAAGGGCCTTACATCCCTGATTGTGGGGCCCACCTTGATGTATGAACATTACATCCACACCATCCAACCGTTTTGACAGCTCATTTTAGGACAAGATGGTAAAAATGAAGCAGATCCAAATCTCAGGTGGACCACAAGATAGGAAGAAGTGGTGATTGACCGTTAAAAAATCTTGTGGGCCACAAAAGTTTTGGATCAAGCTGATATTTGTGTGGTGGTCCCTTAATCCAGGTCTTTTTTACCGTATCAACGGGTTGGATGGCAAATAAACATTTCGTTTGCCCCTAGAAGCTTTTAACGGTGTGTATTTAATCACCACTGTTTTCTGTGGTGTGGTCCACCTGAGATTTGGATCTGCTTCTTTTTTGGGATTATGCATAAGATCGTCTGTCAAAACGGATGGACGGCGTGGATATAATGAACATACACCAATACCGTCCTCGCGGTCAAGGAATCGCGCCCATTACATATGTGACAGCCACAGGTAGCGGGAAAATTACCAACGTGCCCTCGGATTCGCTGGAGTGTACGTTGAAATTCAAGACACCTCACACGTGGAAAACAAGCAACACACGTGTAAGATCGAACCCATTCGTTCGGTGATCCTCATTGTGAGGGTCCCACCCACCTATAACCAGCCAAATAGGACCGGAAGGGATCGTCTGACGTGTGAGGCGATCGTCTACGACCGGCTCCGATCTCACACACGTCTCTTCCTTTCACGTGTGAGGTGAAAGTGCACTCGAGCAAGTACAATTTGCATCTCTCTGAAAGTGCACTCGAGCAATACAATTTGCATCTCCCTGAAAGTGCGCTCGCTCTGGCGTCGTGCGAAACAGTTTCCCTCCCTCGCTGATGTGACTCACCTCTGGCGACGCTGCTCTTGCGCTCCTCGCTTTTGTATCGAATCACTACGTACGGATCCATCTTAGCTGGCCACAAATACAGAGACAGCGTTGCTCGCGTGATCAGTACTTTACAGGAGAAAACTTCGATACTCTGGCTGAGTGGGATAGATGATACTCACGCAGTTAGAAACTATCAAAGTAGACCTTCCAGATTATGGATACTAGTTTAGATGCACGATGAATAAAATATTAATCTCGTCTTGTTATCATAACTATTAGATTGCTGGACATTTTTTTAGACAGGTGTCCACCAATCAGAGGTCAGGAGCGTTGAACCAATCTAATTTTCTGATTGCAACTTGGCCACAGTAGGTCTAATATGGGTGGATCGATGACCGTAGGGCCCACTGTGATATATGTTTCTTATATTCCGACCGTCCATCCGTTTTAAAAACTCATTTTAGGGACATGATACAAAAACTAAGGGCTTGTTTGGACGGCCAGCGTGCGTTGGAGCAGCCCGGATTAGGTTGGACATGGTACTCGAATCCAACGGCGTCAGAGCAGCCGTCTGTTTGAACCGGCGGTGGATCGCGACGGGACGATGGATTGCGAGTGATTCGGTCACTGGTCGCTGGATCGTGGAGGTTATCGGGCGTGGACCATGATACAGGATATAATAGTAATCGACCATTAAAAACTTCTGGTGAGCCACGGAAGTTTTTGATCAAGCTGATATTTGTGTGGTCTCTTCATCCAAGAGGCTGCATGGGAAAATACAAATTCCAGTGGCCCACATGAAGCTTTTAATGGTTGGGATTCAATGACTAATGTTTCCTGTGGTATGGTCCACCTAAGATTTGGATCAATTCATTTTTTGGATCATGCCCTAAAATGAGCTTTCAAAATGGATAGACGGCGTGGATGTAAGGAACATAGATCACAGTAGGCCCCACAGTCAGAGATCCACCCACCTAGGTGGATCCGGGGATCCAGCGATGGCGTACACGCAAATACAGGCCGTTTGAATTTCTGCCTCGGAAATTGAATTCGTGGATCGTAATCAACCTACATGATAGGTATTATCTGGCGTTTGATAGAATTCAACCTGTATAAGAGTCTATTATATAAGGCTGGGTGGGATTTCTTAAAGGAAGAGGACTGCGTCAGGATAGCAATCTGCATCAAACTTATAACGTACAAGCGAAGAACTGGGTCCTATGCTAGAAGGCCGAACCGATTAAAGGACCCGAATCATTTCATCAGGTGGTTCATCCTGTTCGCAGATATCGAACGGTTTACATAAAACTGCCAGCTGTCCACGTTTGGCACACACGCATGGTTTGCCCGATTAGTTGAGCGCCCTTATTTTGCCGCATGGTCATGTTTGGAGTGCCGTCCAACTCATGCAAAGCTCCCGTATTCAAAGGGACGCGGATTGCGCACTACCCCCGCCCTCCGCAACTCCGAACTGGCAGTTCTGTGGGCGGGCCCACCGTGATGTATCTGTACATCCAAACCGTCTATCCCATTTCTCAGATTATTTTAAAGTATCAATGAGGCAGATCCAACGATCAAATGCACCACACCACAGATGACTCTAGCATTTAATGCAACTGACATTTAGTGCTGTGTGCATTTTAATGCAACCCAGCTTATTATTTGGTGTGGTTCACTTGAGCGTTGGATATGCCTCATTTTTGTGTTCATGCCTTAAAATAATACGAGGAAAGGGATTGACGGTTTGGATGTACAGATAAATCACGGTGGGCCCGCCCACAGAACTGCCCGTTTGGAGCTAGGGACGGGCGGGATTAGCGTCCTATTCAAAGAACTCGAAATATTTACACGTGTGCTGTCGTGTAAAGGGTATGGCCATGAACGGGTCAGATTCGGTCTTGTTGTTGCTGGATCCATGTCCAGTTATTGAAGGCCCAGGCCCAAGCAGATCTAGGATCGTCACATGGAGGCCTTTCCAATCTATTGCCCATCGATGGTGGACCAAACAGATGAACGATCAAAATAGTGACAGATCAGCCACTCCTGCACGAACTGTGAGCAGTGAATAAGGTTGGCCTATCGTGAAAACGACCTTACGGAAAAGTCAGGACCGTCCTCTCACTATGCGAGCCAAACGGACAGTTGGCGATTTCTTATACCTTCGGGTGGCCCACCTCATGATTTTACGGCGGGCGCCACATCATCACCACTAACACGTGTGGAGCGTGTAACGGTTGCACGTGTAAAGGTGTACGAGGACTGGGGTGAGATGGCAAGGCCGGCCAAATCAGTCCACATGAAGACATGGGATGAATAGGCAAAAACAAGGGGAGTTGGAAGTGTGAATCAGATCATGCATCCAGTGGACCCTTGCAATGAACGGCCCACGATTGAAATCCAAGCAAGATGAGACTATAGAGCAGGACTAAAAAAGTGAACATGGCACACCCATCTATCCAGAGTATAAGTAGGGTGATGCAGTAATCAGAGCCGTCCATCTAGAGATACTTCTCATTAATAACCTATGTCTTAAAAAATCAGAAATATTAGAAAATGATCAGATCACGTGATGGATGTGCATTTTGAACCATTCTGCCCTCCAAACACAGTACCATACTACCAGATCCCAGTTCTAGCGGCTCAAGATATCATCTCCTTGAATCCAAAGGGAGGGACGGACGATCCGAAACAAATCATATGGACGGCCGGCATGAAAGGTGGGTTTTGATAGGGTACGGTGGCAGGTTTCCTCCCCCTGATTGCTTCTTAACCGATGATCTGAACCGTTCATTTTCTGGAATCTAAGCTGCCTGAGCCACAATAAGAAGCATTTGTTGAATAGGTAAGTGCGTGTGAAGATTAAGCTTTAATGGGTCATATTCAAACCCGAGATTCAAAGGTCAGGATCATCAATGAAGAAAGATTACAAGATCATAGCTTCTGTAGGGTAGTAACGAGAAGATGAACGGTTCAGATAATTCTCCGGATGCAATCCGGGGACGAAAAACCTGCCATCGTTCCACTGTGTTACGATGGCACCGTGCCCTATTAAAACTGAGGAAGCTATATCATCCGTCAGGCCTTATTTCTATACAAGAGCCATCTAGGGATAGTGGACACTAGCTCGACGGTCCAGATGCACCTCCCCACTGGTCAAAGATCAGGTGTTGGGCGACAAATTATCCCCAGATCCAGCGCGACGAAAGAAAAAAAAAAAACCGATTCCCAGACTTTATTATATGACCCATTTGCCCTTTAAGATAACCGATCACCAAACCGCCGGTTATCTACGAACCCCTTTTTTTTTTTTTTTTTTGGAAGACAAAGGTAATGGAACATCGCCTACGTTCCGTTGTGGGCGATGTTGTACCATACGACCAGTTGTAGGTGACGGGTTCTTAGAATAATAAATTAAATTAAAACAAAAAATAAAAATGAAAATGAAAAAAACAAAAATAGCTTTGTTCTCCTTCGAATTCGAAAATAGAAGAAAGAAAGAGATAGATACCAAAGATATCGGTGCTTCCCAAGCCTCGTGCGTCAACAAGCTGGACCTCGAGGATTCCGCTCCTCCCCATCTCTCTCTCTCTCTCTCTCTCTCTCTCTCTCTCTCTGCCCAGGTTCCGAAATCCTACCAAGCATTTATACTCGATCTGTTTCAATGCCCACACGCGTGTAACATGCAGGGACGCGGATTGCCGGCGAAATGCTTTATGGGGAGCTAGGTTGGACCCACTGTAATGTTTGTGATAAATCCACCCCGTCCATCCGTTTTAACAGTTCATTTTAGGACTCTAGACGAAAAATGAGGAGTATGAAAAACTCAAAGAGGCGACACAAGAGGAAAGAGTGGGGGAAAGAAATTCCTACGGTTAAAACCTTCGTGGGGTCCACTTCATGCTTATATGTCATCCAAACCCTTTATAAGGTCATACTCACTAGGATGCACTGAAAACGCAGAAAACATCCCCTGATACCAAACTTCTGTGGCCATGCGAATGTTTCAACGTTCTTCGTTAAATACCAATCGTTTCCTCTCGTGTGGCCTACTTGAGGATTGGATCCGCCTCTTTCTGTTTTTTGCGGACTTAAATGATCGGTAAAAACGAATGGATGGAGTGGATTTATCACAAACCTCATGGTTGGCCCCACCTAGCTTCCTAGCGTAGGAACTTCCTGCCAAACCCCTTCGCGCACAATCCCGTCCCAGTTCGTGGTCCATAGACACGAGATCCAATCCATCCATCACAGGGACACTCTATGTTGTTGCTTTGGCCCTGAAATCAGGTGGATGCATTATTCAACTGGGCCACTTCTACAAAATAAATATACGGCTCAACGAAACGTGACCGAAGTTCTCTGAGCCGTCCATGTAATTTTAAAATCGAGGCCCATCTTTGAGTGAAAGCATCATCACCGTTGGTCCTATCTGATGAACATCTTGGATGTCGCAGCCATCTGCCACTCTGGCGCATGTGGCGACGGTATGCCTCGTCCACGCGTTTAGTAGGGGTGTCAATGGGCCGGGCTCGGGCCTAAAAATTGTAATGTTGAAAGACCTTGCAAAATTCGGGCCGACACTTACCCAGGCCCGGCCCATTGACAGCCCTAGCGTTTCGGATTCGCAAACCTCTTTGGTGAGTTAATGATACTCAGGCGTCGTATGATCCCTGATACACAGGAGATTATAACTTGTACACGTGGCATACATGGACTCAGAGTTCAAGTCTCAAAACGAGAGTGGTTAAACAATTCTAACCTTCAATTCTGGACGGTTCATGTAAATAGGACTACTGGGTATTTCTCATTTTCAACCGTCCAATAAATGTATACCAATCTAATAGTCACTTAATCAAATAAACATAATTTTTTTTTTTTATGAAACATCTGAACAGGGAATAATAGTTTGAGCAGTTTAAATTGACTTAATTGATGCTACTTGTTGATGTAAAAAACTGGTGAGCCTTCTCTTGATCTACCACTTGCACAAGAATGAAACAAATGAGACCCTGGGTAGAGCTGGAGACCCTCCGATGCTAAAGTTAGTGATAGGACCGTGTAGGAAGGGTTTCGAGAAGAGTTTTCTGCTACCTTTGAGCTTGGAAATTCCTGTTTTTATAGGAATGGAAGGGTCCCGTCGTGCAGGGATTCTCTTCGTAATATCTTCGAGGGCTGATTTGATCCGTTTTTAGACTCCATCCGATCTCGAGATCTTCCGGATTGGGGACCCTTTTACGAGATTCTCAGGACAGTGTTTACGCCATCTTTTCCTTGCTCGGCATAGTCCTAACTGACTCTGATGAAGATGTTGGGGGCCTTGCACAAAACCTTAGGATCTAGCTCTCCAGAACAAACCAGAATTATGGGATAATAAAAGTAATGAAGTAAATCAAAGCACCAATCACACAACATCAGAGATTTTTACGTGGAAAATCCTCAAAGAGGTAAAAACCACGGGATCTCATCCAGATCAATAATCCACTATAAAGCAAAACGTTACAACCGATCACAAGCACACACCGCTTGGATCAAACCTTCTTCACTCACGCAGGAGCGGATAAACACTAAGAGAAACAAAGAAGACGGAGAGATCTCACCGATTACGAGGACATGAAAGCGCTGAGATATGGTAGATCACCTCTACGAGCATAGCCTCCCTTCCACAAGCTTTCTCTCTCTCTTTCTCTCTCTCTCTCACAACCCTAAGCCCTTTAGCAAACGCTTGCAAAGCTTTAGGAAACCCTAGAATACCATGGAATACACCTCAATCCCGGATACACCCCTTTATATAAGAATAGAAAGAGGTAGAACCCAAATAGGAAACAAAATCCGTAAAATCTGCGTTTCCGCAATCGCATCTGTGGAATTCTTCAATCATATTGAAGGTCTCTCGATAACAGCGTCGATGCCATCTGAAAGTCGGTCAATCATATTGGAACAGGACTAAAACTATCCAGCAACCAGGGATAAAATTCCATCAATTATCAATGTCATCGAGACACTCTCGATAACATCATCGATAACATCCTCGATATGATCGACAGGTCACTCGATCATATCGACAAGACAAAAAACAGTCCAGCGACCAGGATTGAAAAATCCTACAATTATCGATGATATCGAAACCCATTTGATTTCATCGATTCCAGCAATGAGGAGAAAAATCTCCATCAAATCTCTCCCTTTTCGACTCAGGAGGAATACACCTTCTTTAAGCCAGTCCAGTTTCTACAAATCTCAAACTTACCCTTGAACAAAGCCTTGGTCATCATGTCTGACCCATTATTGTCCGTGTGGACCTTCTCAAGCTGTAACACCTTCTGTTCCAAAGTATCCCTAATCCAGTGATACCGAACCTCTATGTGCTTCGACTTGGAGTGCTAACTTGGATTCTTGTTTAAGTGTATAACACTTTGGTTATCGCAATAGACCACGTGCTGCTCTTGCTTCAAGATAAGTTCCTGTAAGAACCTCTTCATCCAAAATATCTCTTTACATGCCTCATTGACTGCAATGTACTCGGCCTCTGTCGTCTACAATGCTACGACCTTATGTAGCTTGCTCTGCTAAGAAACTGCTCCCCCTGCAAACGTGAACATGAACCCTAATGTAGACTTCCTAAAGTTTATGTCACCTGCCATATTTGTATTTGTGTAGCCCTCTAACACAGGTTTTCCGTCACCATAGCATAGGCTTAACCTGGATGAGTCTCTTAGATACTGTAGTATCCACTTCACCGCTGCCCAATGCTCTTTGCCAGGATTGGTAAGATACCGGCTGACAACGCCAACCGCATATGCTATGTCTGGGCGTGTACATACTATAGCATACATCAAACTTCCTACAACAAACGCGTAGGGTATCTTTTGCATCTCTTCCACCTCTGCCTTCGTCTTGGGACACTGCTTGCCGCTCAATCTGAAGTGACCATCCAGTGGAGTACTGACCAGCTTCGCTGCATTCATATTGAACCTCTATAGGACTTTCTCAATATACCGCTCTTGTGACAGCCAAAGTTTTCTGCTGCTTCTGTCACGGGTTATCTTCATTCCTAGGATCTGTTTAGCTGGGCCCAAATCTTTTATCGCAAAAGACTTATCCAACTCCTGTTTCAGCATGTCAATCTTCTTGATGTCTTTTTCTATGATGAGCATGTCATCAACATATAACAGCAGAACTAAGAAATCACCATCTGAGAACTTACGCGTGAACACACAGTGGTCCGACTCCGTTCTGTCATACACATGCTATAACATGAACGAGTCGAACTTCTTGTACCATTTTCGTGGAGCTTGTTTTATCCCATACAAGTTCTTCCTTAGCCTACACACCATATTCTCATTGCCCTTGACTTCGAACCCTTTTGGTTGGTGCATGTAAATTTCTTCTTTCAGGTCACCATGGAAGAAGGTAGTTTTAACATCTAACTGATCTATCTCTAGATTCATGCTAACCGCCAACCCAAGCAACACCCGTATGGATGTCATCTTTACCACTGGTGAGAATATCTCCTCGAAGTTTAAACCTTTCCTCTGACCGAACCCTTTTACCACAAGTCTGGCCTTGAACCTCGTCTGTGAATTCTTCTGCTCAACCTTCTTTCTGAACACTCACTTGTTGTTCAAAGCTTTCTTGCCCTTAGGCAGTTTCACTATGTCATAGGTGTGGTTCTTATACAAGGATTCCATCTTCTCTTGTATAGCTTTCAACTACTCCTCCTTAAGCTCGTCGGCTAGGACCTCTGAATAGTCTTCTATTTCTCCCCCATCAGTCAGCATAATGTACTAATGCGTCGAGTACCTCTTGTACTGCTGTCTGTCCCTAGATGACCTCCTCACCTGTGGCTTAGCAGGTGGATCAAGTGGGGGCTGCTCCCCCGGTCCATCTTCTGTAGGAACTCCCTCGTCCTTTGCACTTTGCTGTACTCCCCCGTCATCGGGCACCACGAGAGTAATAACCGGATCTATGTCCTCTAGCTTACCTGAACTAGGCTGGTTCTTCTCTGGCTTTCCAATGTCTTTTATACACTGATCTTCAAAGAAAACCACATCTCTGCTCCTAACGAGCTTCCTCTCGGTCGGATCCCACAATCTGTAATCGAACTTTTCATCACCGTACCCCAATAATACACACTGTCTGATCTTCATATCGAGCTTGGACCTCTTGTCCTTTGGTACGTAAAAGGATGCCCTGCGTCCAAACACCCTGAGATGACTGTACGATGGATCCTGTCCAGTCCACACCTTCTCGAGCACTTCTCCATTCAACGGGACTGATGAAGACCTGTTTATCAAATACACCGCCATGTGCATTGCTTCTCCCCAAAACGTCTTGGGCAATCTCGCATGGGATAACATGCATCTGATTCTCTCAACAATAGTGCGATTCATTGGCTCAGCTATACCATTATACTTGGGGGTCTTGGGAACCATCTGTTCATGTCGTATACCTAGGGACTTGCAGTACTCATGAAAGTCGCCAATATATTCACCACCATTGTTAGTGTGGATGCACTTCAATGATCTACCCGTCTCTCTCTCGACCATAACATGAAACAATTTAAACACACTAAAAACCCTGTCATCGGATTTCATGTCACGCGCCAAACTCGAAAACCGGGCTCACAAAATTTTCGATTACCGAATCCGGCACCGAAAGCCTCCGTAGAACCCCATTCTCGGCTCCTAGCTCCCATTCATTAGGTTCCGATCCTAGGATGCTACGAGGAGAATTTTCAATGTCAGTTTGATTCGTAATAAGCATAACCAAAGGCATAACCCATAAACAATAACCAAAAACTCCATTACATTTCCACTATGAACAAAAACTTTACAAGTACAATGAGCATAAAGGAAAATACAATGGTAAAGAACAAAAACTCCAAAACGCTCTGCAACGTGCTCCTGCCTCATCGCTGCTGCGATCCAACGTCACCTGCACGCAATGGTCGTGCATAAGCTTGTAGAAAGCTTAGAAGGTGGTGAAAGTGTGTGCGCAAGGTAGCAATATGAACATGCAATGTCAGAGTAATGCGGAATGTGCAGATAAATCCATAATATCGTGAGCCGTACCAAGGCTATGCGATGCAAGAAATGAATGGTATCGGCCATCCCAAGGTCATGCGATGTGCAATGCAACTCAAGCATACAGGTCCTCATCTATGTCCACACATTAATACAGTTCAAATATGAAATATCACCGGGGTCTAGTACACTCTAAACCAGATTACCGCCACATCGCGTGCAATAAGGTAAGTGGAAAAGACTTCACTATCCGTCTGCCAATATCGGGCGCGACTCGTCGATAGCAGACCCATTCCTCGAGTTGGTCAAACTCAGCCTAACATTGCCCCCTACTCTCGGGCGGGTAAGGCCGCACCCCCTCCCAACCGACCACGACACAGTGGAGAGCGTAACCGTCTGGTAATCGGCACTCAACGCTCATCTACCCACTCGGTCTAAACGTTGGAACAACCTCTTGGTACGATAAGGGTTTAAGGACTTTCACCCAGGGATATCTATGGTACCCCATGTAGAACGAGATTTTCAGTATCCAATCCTGCCAACCACGGTGCGTTTGTGGAGGCTACAGCCCTGATGTCGCTAGGGCGTAATAATGACCATGTCATACAAATGCGAAATGCATGATTCACGCTATCCAGTCATGCAACAAATCCTGCGCATATCGTGCGCTCATGTAGGGCGACACCGCCTAACCGGGAGCCCATAAACAACCTGCCCGCGGGCATATGTTATGATCAGTCAACCCTCATATCAAGCATGCATATGATGCATATGATCATGGGTCATGAAACTATACTAAATATGTAAATTAGTGATGAACCATTCTTACAATGCGGATGGGCCTAACGGCCTATACTCAACAAGTACTGCCTGTCGAAGGGGGCCCTAAGGGGAGTCGTAATGTGGACATCCAACCGACATTACGCTCGCAATGTGGATGTCAAACCAACATTTGCTCCCAAGGTACGATCGTCACAAACATCGTTACATAAACCGTGTTGGGCTCACACATTGCAATGGACTTTAGGTACATCCCATTGGGCCTTAAATACATCAAATGGGCTACATCATATGGGCCTTTTATTTATCAAATGGGCCACGTCGATGGGCCGCTCCAATGGGCCTTATGCGCATTGCAATGGGTCGTAACCCGTTGACCCTTAGAATGCACAAGTGAGCCTATACCCGTAGACCTTCTACAAATCAGATGGGCCTGTACTCATAGGCTTTATACAATTTAAATGGGCCTAAACTCATAGGCCTTATACAAATAAAATGGGCCTAAACCATAGTCCTTTTCACAATCAAATGGGCCTAACCCATAGTCCTTTTCACAACCAAATGGGCCTAACCCATAGTCCTTTTTACAAATCAAATGGGCCTAACCCATAGGCCTTGCATGCATATTAAAGTGGGCCTAAACCCCTAGGCCTTATATATATCAAATGGGCATACTTCCATGGGCTCTAAAAATGCCTCAATGGGTCCAATCCCATGGGCCTCATAATACACCAAACGGCCCCATTATATGGGCCTCAGATCCACATCAAAGTAGGCCCCAGTGGATACCCATAAATGGATCAACATGGGCCCTATACACATACCAAAGTGGGCCCACTTGGACCATAGATCTGGCTCATTTTTAGCCCAATCATAAAAATGAAATAAAAAGAAAATAAATGGATAGATTAGATGTAACACATGCATCATGGTGGGGGGGGGGGGGGGGGTCCACATGAGCTAAGGATCAGCTCATGCCTTAGCTCACAAAATGAATGGACGGTTAGGATGCAACTCATACATCATGGGTGGGCCCACTGACCGTCCAGCGGCCCCCAAAGATGGCTGGACGGTGTGGACAATGCAGGGCTCCACCGTCCGTACGGACGGTGGATTCATTCACATACCTCACTGTGGGTCTCATGTGGGGCCCACCAAATGGTTTACACACCATCTGACTCGTTCATTACGCCACGCAGACCTGAATGAAGGGCGAAAACAAATTTTAGTTTGATCCAGAACTTCTGTGGGGCCCAAAAAGGATTTTAATGGTAGAATTCAATTAACATTGTTTCTCATGGTGTGGGCCACCTGAGTTTTTGATCGACCTGAACTTTGGAGGGGGCCCACCTGAGGATGGGACCCACCTCATGGACGGTTTCGATGGCATATAAAAATCAAGGTGGGGCACACGGCTGGTGGCCGTGGGACCACGTCGTCCGCCCGCCCGCCTGGAACAGCGTAGGCAGTGCCTGCGCTGGCCTGACAGCAGCAGCACAAGGCTGCCTTACCCTTCCTCTCTCTCTCCTTCAATTTCAATTTTCTTGCCAAAAATCTTGCATGGGACCCGCTACTTGGAAATCCACTCCAGCCATAGTGTTCTATAGCTTGCAACAGACAAAAAGAGTCCAAAGTTTGAATTTTTATGATGATAGAAAATGAATAAAATAAGAAAAATGATACTTGAATGGTAGTGGTACATTCTTTGATGTTATGGCCCACCAGGTCTTCCAATCAGTCCCAAACTTCTACCCAACGGCTAAAATATTGTAGGTAAGAGGATGGACGGCTTGGATTGTTTAAATACATCATGATGGGGCCTAAGCGAGTGGACCACCAAAGCCCTTCTTTTCTTCTTTCCCTTTTTCTTCTTTCCTTTGAAACGTCCAGCGTCCCAGACACTGGACGGTTTTATTATTTTTTTTTTTTGATAGTGGTGGGCCCTGATGAAGTGGGCCACCACTGAGGGGTGACATGGGTACAACGGCTAAGGTGGGCCCCACTTGAATAAAAATAAAATACCTCAAGGTGGGATCCATTTAAGTGGGCCACACAATCCTATTGCATAAAAATAAAATAAAATAAAATAAAATAAAAGAAATAAAAGAGAGAGAGACATGGAGAGTGGGACACGACTTGTGATGGAGGGACCCCGACATTATGTGCCCTCCCTTAAGAGAAAATCATACAATAAACGGATCCCTTGTACATGCGACCATCGAAAATGTAAATCAACGGTGGAGATCCATTCCCCACCGATATGGACGGTCTAGATAACCTTTCTAAATGAAATAAACATCATGATGGGGTCCATGGAGAATGGCCCCATTATGGAACGGTCATGATGATCCAAGTGGGCCATCGGCCACATTTTAGGGTCCCAAGTGAGATCCACACCATTGATCGGTGGACCTCACTTGACACATCATAAAAATAAGAAAAACTAGAATGATCTAGCACCCACCGTCCGATCTTCTTGCTCCTAAGAGTTCCTTGGCACCATAGCTTGGTTTTTAACGGTTGAGATGAGGAACGAAGGGTTGAGATGGGAGATCTTGGGATGAAGAGGTGGGCCACATTTGGAGTTTAGGAAGAGAGGGAGAATTCTATACGTATGGAGTCTTGAAAATTTTTTTGTTGCTTGGAAATTTTAAAACGAGAAAGAGAGAAAGAGAGAGAGTTGTAAAGGGAGAGAGAGAGAATGATGGATGGATGTGGTGAGTGATGGTTGTGTAAGAAAAGCTTGACTTTTGAGGCTTTTGTGTAAGAGAGGTATGGGTGGTGTAAGAAAAGCTTGACTTTTGTGACTTTTTGTGTAAGAGAGGTATGGTTTTGGAAGACTTTTGTGGTTGCTTGGAAAAATGAAATAAAGTGACATGTACTTGACATGTGATGGCTTGATGGATTGATTGATTGATGGGATTGATGTGATTGATGTGACACATCGTAGAGATTCCCTTGGATTTCGCAACGTGCGGTGTTTTCTCGCACCGAACGTTGGCCCATATCTCTTGACTAGGGTATTGCCTCGGCGCGGCATCGGAACCGCAACGACGGCGCGGTCGCTATAGTATTGGTCTCGGGTTGAGTCGACTCGGGTTGTCGGTATATGAATCAGGGTCGCGCGTCGATATCGGTTAAGGGTCGAAGGTTGCCGGAATTCGACCGGTAAGACCGCGGAAGTTCACGGAAAGGTTCGGACCAAGATACAGGTCTTACATTTCAAAGCATAAACACAAACCCTCCTAGATGCATCATCTATAAAAGTAACAAAATACAATGCCCCGCCCAAGGTTTTTATCCTCATAGGACCATAAACATCAGAATAAATCAAATCTAATGCATGCACTTTATTAACATGAGAAGCAGTTTTAACAAATAAAACTTATGTTGTTTTCCTGATAAACAATCAAGACAGGTTTTGAGAGGTGTATCTGTCACGTTTGGAAGGAGTCACTTCCTTACTGGTAGTTGAAGCCCTTTTTCACTCATGTGGCCTAGACGCTTGTGTCACATGTCAATAGTTGAATCTTTCGCTGCGCTCAACCCACCCTTGCATACACTAATACTTGCCTTGTACAGGGTACAACACTTCTTTCCTTTGGCTGCGATCAACGAACCCTTGATGAGCTTCCAGCGCCCACCAGCAAACCGACTTTCATAACCATCATCATCCAACCTTCCCGTCGACATCAAGTTGAGGCGAAGGTCTAGGATATGCTTCACATCCATGAGAACCAATGTGTAGCCCACATCGGTCTTCACACAAATATCACTGACCCCTACGATCTTCGATACTCCAAAATTTTTCATCTTCACGGTCCCATAGTCACCTGACTTGTAGCTTATGAAGAAATCTCTGCGTGGAGTTGTATGAAAAGAAGCTCCTGAGTTAATCACTCAGTCGGTGTCCTGACTCATAGCCTTGGGACATACATCGTGATCTGCTGAAAGAATAATAGCAATGTCGCCATCTGAAGCGACCGTAGTAGAATCAGATTCATCTTCCTTCTCCTTTTCTTTTCCTTTCTTGTCGTTTTTAGCCTTACAAAATCCATGCTTGTAGTGGCCCTTCTTGCCACAGTTCTAGCATTCAACATCATTTCTATTACTCGACTTGCCTCTTGATTTATCTCAGGCCTTCCCGCCCTTCCTGTTCTTTTCTCTCCCCCGTTCCTATGTCACAAGGGCCTCTTGATGAGTAGACCCCTGAGACTTCCTCCTTGTCTCCTCATTGAAGAGACGGCTAGTAACTTGTTTCATGGATATCTTTCCGTCTGACACGGAGTTACTTAGAGACACCACCAATGTCTCCCAACTGTCAGGCAATGAACTAAGCAATTATAAAGCCTGCAATTCATCATCCAGGACCATATTCATAGCGGAGAGCTGGTTCACTATATTGCTGACCTCATTCATGTGCTCGGCCACAGAACTATCATCCTTGAATTTGAGATTCACAAGTCACCTTATCAGAAAGATTTTATTATCGGATGTCTTCCTCTCATACAACCCTTCTAGTTTTAACCATAGGCTAGCGGCTGAGGTTTCCGTAGACACATGGTGGAACACAGAATCATCCAACCATTGTCTAATAAACCCCACCGTCTTTCGGTCCAACTTCTTCCAATCATCATCAGACATATCCTTGGATTTTGCTGATATGCCTAAAATTGGAGAATATAGGTCCTTGTAATAAAGCGAGTCTTCCATCTTAACCTTCCATATGGTCTAGTTTGAACCATTGAGACTGATCATCCTTGATGAGCCACCTTCCATAATTCCAAACCGATCCTACCCGTTCAATGAACTTAGCTCTGATACCACTTTGTTGGGGGACTTGTACAAAACCTTAGGATCTAGCCCTCAAGAACAATCCAGAATTATGGGATAATAAAAGCAATGAAGTAAATCAAAGCATCAATCACACAACACCAGGAATTTTTACGTGAAAAACCCTCAAAGAGGTAAAAACCACGGGACCTCATCCAGATCAACAATCCACTATAAAGCAGAACGTTATAACCGATCACAAGCACACACCGCTTAGATCAAACCTTCTTCACTCACGCAGGAGCGGATAAACAGTAAGAAAAACAAAGAAGACAGAGAGATCTCATCGATTACGAGGACGTGAAAGCGCTGAGATATGGTAGATCACCTCTACGAGCATAGCCTCCCTTCCACAAGCTTCTTCTCTCTTTCTCGCTCTCTCTCATAACCCTAAGCCCTTTAGCAAACCCTTGCAAAGCTTTAGGAAACTCTAAAATACCCTGGAATACACCTCTTTATATAAGAATAGAAAGAGGTAGAACCCAAACATGAAACAAAATTCGCAAAATCTGCGTTTCTGCAATCGCATCTGTGGAATTCTTCGATCATATAGAAGGTCTCTTGATAACAGCGTCGATGCCATCTGAAAGTCGCTCGATCATATCGGAACATGACCAAAACTGTCTAGCAACCAGGGGTAAAATTTCATCAATTATCAATGCCATCGAGATACTCTCAATAACATCCTCGATGTGATCGGCAGATCACTCGATCATATCGACAGGACAAAAAACAGTCCAGCGACCAGGGTTGAAAAATCCTGCAATTATCGATGATATCGAAACCCATTCGATTTCATCGATTCCAACAATGAGGAGAAAAATCTCCATCAAAAGAGTTAGTCTCGGTCAGCTTTAAGGATCAGTTGCTCGCCATCTGTCGGATAATATGAAACCGATCCATAATCGATATCCCTTCTTAATCCGATAGCCAACTATGTAACTGACCTAATTTGGGTCGATTTTATGATCGGTCGAGTAACTTCTATGCCATGGACCTTAATTGGCCTCTTTAGATGTTGCTTCCTCATTTTTCGAGTCAACTTTTATACATCTTATATGCTTAGCCTTGTGGCTCGTGGCTTTATAAGCCTCGGTTGAAATTTATTCCTTGCGATCCGAGTTAAGTCTCTCCTTTAGGCCTTTTACTTTTTTACCTCAGTCGAGCTTAATGCCTCGGAATCCCGGGCAGTGTCAGTAGAATTGGTCCATTCCATAACTGGGTCTTCGGACTTTTCATATTTTTCCCCAACAGTAACCCTCATACTCATTGCGTCAACCATGTTGATGCTAAGGAGTAGAGTTTTGAGTCGGATTGGACCGGAGACCGATATTTTGATAGGGCATTTAATGTTCGTGTGTCGTCTAGAGCATGCATCGATTCGTTGATTGGGCTCGCACGCGCGAGAAACCGTCAATGCGTTTCTTCAGCTAATGAGCTTTAGACGTGTGGCGAGGGCGACATTTCCATCAATCGGCGCGTGCCACGTGTTGGGCGGGGGAGACAAAGCGGCTGTCGATTCGACTCCTCCTTAAATGCCTATGCCACGTGACAGGGCTATAAAAGGAGGAACGGGACGCCCCTTTCTCATTTTCGCACACGCCCCCTTCTCTTCTCACTTTCGCTTTCTCAGTGCTTTCCACCACTTTCATCTTTCCTTTCTGATTTTCGTCCACGTTGCGTCATTTCTGCCATCTCCGGTGAGTTCTAGTTCTCTCCCTCCCTTTTGCTTTTAATTCTCATAATAATGCAAGGTTCCCAGAGTTCCCGCAAGGGAGTTTCTGGCGATGAGGGCGAAGCGAGACATTTCTGGAATGTCTCGGAATCGCCCTCGTTGATTACGGAGATGGTTGTTGCTGCCAATGAGGCCTTCTAGTACTTTGAGAGGGCAACTGGATCTCCAACAGAGCGCCCTGTTTCTGTGGGTCCCTCTCGTAGAGAGGTGTCATTGACGACTGCCCTTGGCAGACCTAATCTTCATGGGGAGGAAATGGAGGAAGAGGATGAGGTGTTTGAAGGGGCCAGTGAGTCGGTCTCCACACGGAGATCGGCAAAAGCTGTTGAGTCGATGGCCGAGGGAGGGGAGGCAGGAGAATAGCAGAAGGGTCCGGTTCCCTCGGTTTTAACCGAGGCGGATCTGGATAGGATCAGGGCCGGGTACCATGTCCCGGACTCGGTCATCCATCGTCTTTCTCTACCGAGTGAGTTATCCGACCATTGTTTAGCCGAGATGGTTGCAATGTTTTAGGTCGCTTTACAATGTGGCTTGCGTCTGCCCCTCAGGGCATTGCTTAGGATTTGTTTTTTCGACTCCAGATTGCACCTGAGCAGATAGTTCCAAATATTTTTGCCTTTATCTTTGTGGTTGCATCAATGTAATTTTATAGTAGACAGTTATGTAATCTGATGTAAAAGTAACATTGATGAATGAATATACTTAGTTTTCTTATTCATTTGACTCAGCTTGCACATTTTTCATTTTTTACTTAACCGAGTTTTTCCGAATGCTCAATGACCAACCTATGGAAAGTAGATCTTTAGATGGTCGGCATTCCAAGGATAGGGTAGTAATTGCCCAATTAAGTCCTCCAACCGATATATATATATATATATATATATATATATATATATATATATATATATATATATATATATATATATATATATATAGAGAGAGAGAGAGAGAGAGAGAGAGAGAGAGAGAGAGAGAGAGAGAGAGAGTGGCATGCTCACCTACGCACGTGTGCACTTTTGCACATGTGTCATGGGAGTCGAATCCGAACAGTCCATAAGATGTGGAATCCCATGAAACCTCAGGAGGTGAATTTTCACCCTGATCTAAGATTCTGGTGGGTCATAGCAAAGAGAAATGCAAATCAAGGGAAGAAACTGTTTGCATTTTGCATGGCCCACCGAAGTTTTGGTTCAAAGTAAAAATTAGTACTAGGGGGTTTCACGAGGCTCTGCTTCCTGTGGACCGTTCAGATTTTCAAAAATCATCACGTATGATGAGTTCTAAAAAAAGTTCGTAGGTAGTTCGTGCGAACTAGTTTGCAGGTGAACGTTCCGCTATATATATATATATATATATATATATATATATATATATATATATATATATATATATATATATATATATATATATATATATATATATCATAGTGTGGCACACTTTATATTTAGATTAATTTTTACTTATTTTTTAATTCAAAGCATCACAGTAGATTACATCCATTGGATGGATTAACATCACAGTAAACAACATCTATATACAAAAATACAATTATGGTAATATCTCTGCTTTAAAAGCACGTTTATGTTTATAGAGGTATTATTTGGTAAAATCTTAACTTTGGTGGGATTTTAATGTAAATGCCCGTTCTAGGAATATATTAAATATTTTTTAAAAGTGATATACTCTGGCTCTGTTTTTATTTTTTTATTTTTATTTTTATTATTTAGTTTAAAAGCGATATTTTGATTTATGATTTTTCTTAGAGTGGTCCATGAATTCCGTTTCAGACATAATAGAGAGTTCAGATCTAACGATTAGATGGTCCAAGTGAAAGGATGGAACTAAGAGCACTATTTAACTACAATAATATAAGAAAGAAAGAAATTTTTTTTTAAAAAAAAGTTGCCTAATTCAATTTTAATATTTTTTGTTCAAGTATATTTGCAAGACCGAAGGGGTTGGTTTTACTAATTGCTGCCTAGGGAACCAAAATTCCGGACAGTGCTTTTTGAGTGTTGTAATTACATTCACGTCTCTCTTTCTTCTTTTTGCTTTTTCAAAAAAAAAAAAGAAAAAAAAAAGAAAAAGTGGTGAATCGAGAATTGTGAGGCCCACGTGCACTGTGCCTAACATCTAACAGGTTGAACAAACGCAACCCACCGTGACTATCATATGGACTAAAAATCTATCACACTCAATCATTCGCTGGGCCAAATCATTAAAAGAAATATATTACATGTTTACACTCATATTGGGCACGGCACATGTTGATACCACCTGACCGGCAATGCACATTCTGCCATAAGTGCAAAGGCATCAGCCCTTATATCTACCTTCTGGAGAGTAAATTACCATAGGCCATGTGCTCATGATTATCATGCTCATTAATAAAGCAAGGTGCCCACCATGTTTATAAGAGACCTGTCGAAATCTTATCACAAATCATATTCACCACAAGTTGTCTCTCACATTCCTTACCAAATGGCATATATCTTCCCCAGCATTCCAAAAGATTCTGAAGATCCAGAGATTGGACCGGTGCCCAAGCAAACTTAACCATGGCTACGACATATATCAAGATATCTCGGTTGGGTCCACAACCATGCCCAAATCGGAATAGAAGGATATGATCTGCCTGAAAATGGATTCGTATCGGATAAATCCAGGTCACTCATCAATGAGATCAGAAAAGACAGAGAGATCGCTTGAAGGCCATAGTAGGGTGACCTGATTTGATGGTCGTAGTCCCATTAGAATCAAGAGAATGGATCAGATCTGGTCCTTCTTCGATGGCAGATCAGTATTTAGTGTCAAATCACACTTCTCAAGTCAGGAACGGAGTGATCTATATTAGGCCACCTAAGTAAACGGTCGTGATTAAGCAAAAGATACTTCATATTTTAAAATAGAAGAATCCAATAAATGAGCATCTACGTATAGGAGTGGAAATATGGGTTCCATCCAGGGTAGACTTTCCAGAGATCTCTCGGATTTGGGGACCTTTTTTTTTTTTTACCAGAACTTGTGCTTATCATCCAATACATAATTGTTTGGTCATTGACCTTCCAATACCCAACATGCCAATTTTAACTTTTCGGAGGGAAGGAGGGAGGGAGATTGATTGATTTATTTTACTGGCCGAGAATAGATGAGATTTGAGTTTCAAGTTGAGAAATTTACCTCAGAATGCCATTGCATGGAGTTCTGATACTCCTACAATGCTATCTCAACAACCAAACCTCCGTTTCATAGAGAAGTGACCTGGGTTATGGATCATCATGGATCGCTTATAATTCTTGAAAGCCGTTTTGTTAGGCAACCACAAGCATCGCATTCATGGCTTTGGAAATGGATGGTTACAGAAAATAAGTCCAAATCAAGGATGGATTGGATCAGGACTTACTCAACAGTTCGGATTGTTCTACTTTGGAATCATAAACAATACAAAGTGGGATTTATCAAATTTCAAAAAAGATAAAAAATAATGGGGGATTTATCAGTAGATGTTTCAAGAAGATGATCGGAGCTATTTTGTTTCTCCACTCAATCATGGCTGTCCATTTTCCATGCTCTTGATAGGAAGCTTAGGATCATCCGATTGGCATGATTTTTACACCATGGCTGGCTCCTAGATGTATGAATGACTCAGACCAATGATATGTCACCCCATGTGAGCTTGAAAAGGATAGGAGGGGCTGTTAGCAAAATGCACACATAAGATGTAAACATGGAACCTCTATTTGTATATGCTAAAACAAACTGTTCGAGAGTTTCTGCTTTCGAAATGGCATGGAACTTTTGTCCCAAAAATAAATAGAAAAATGTAGTTCACATACAGGCTGCAGCCGTATGGTTTTATCCTGATAGCTGCAAACTCAAGGCTGTAACACTTTCAGCAGATACAGATGGCACATGCATCATGCTGAAGCAATTTCTCAGATAAAGGATTTGTGACATATGAAGGGTGAGGTTTTAATTAAATGTGTAGGCACAAGGAACTCTTCTATTAACAAATTATCTTCACCTAAAAGTAGAGCTTGTTAAAGAAAGCTTCTGATGGCTTTTGCTTCACTACGTGATAAGTTTACAAGAGTAGTGTTTTGTTAATCAGATCCTCAAAGCATCTTGCAGTAAAGTTATTTTACGGAAGCGCTACTAGGAAACAGATCATTGATATATCTCAAAAAACATGCAACCCTTGCTAACCCAGAATGGATTTTATGGGGCGTGAAACTAAAACGATGAGAAGAAAACAGTCAAATAAGATA
Organism: Magnolia kwangsiensis; assembly: GCA_037074715.1. Lineage (NCBI taxonomy): Eukaryota > Viridiplantae > Streptophyta > Magnoliopsida > Magnoliales > Magnoliaceae > Magnolia > Magnolia kwangsiensis. The sequence goes on along the minus strand of CM073575.1, from coordinate 150,813,431 downwards.
GCTGGAAGTAATTCAAGCCAAGACAATTAGTAATCCCACATATAGCTAAATTATAATTCTGTGTATGGAGTACACCACATGTTTTAACTTAATCAATGCAGCAACTTTAAACCGCTAAATGGAAAATAGCAAGCAAAGATTATGGAAGCTACACAGATCATAGCCCATCAACAGAAAACGTAACCATTACACACGCCGTAGAGGAGAAGAAAAACACCACAAAGGCCTGTCTTATCCTCAGAAAGAAAGGAAAGCACATTAAGGATCAAGAATCAAATATTAAACTAATGGTGTAATGTGGTATGAATCCTTCATACCTTATTATGGTGGTGGAAAACTATAAACAAAGTAGAACACTGGAGGGGACAGGGAAACCGTGGATTTCAAATGGCCCCAACAATAACCCCAATCATCAAGTGATCATAGCCATTTGAGCAAGGGCATGCAAATTGGATGGTAAGATCGTTTCCTCTTCATACATTTTGTGTGCCCTTATTGTATGCCTGTTATGATCCAGTCATTGTTACATTGTGCAATCTTCTGTGGATTTCCCCAATCCAACAGCCTTCGTTTAAGACAGCTGGGACCTTTGGACCTTGTTTAGGAGTCCACTATGAAGAATTTGTACTAGATGATGGCTCCCATAATCTAATGCTATTTCTTACTGCAGGCCTCATTCATGAAAATCATAGGGCCAACCTCAGCAATTTCCCGCACAAAAGAGATTCATTCATCACAAAATGCCCATTTAGAATCAGATAATCCATAACATCTAAGTGATACAAAGCTCTAATGATCACATACTTATATCTCAGATGTTGAAGTGTATAATATGGAGGACAAGTTAGCTACCTCCTTTTATGAGGGGAGATATCTCTGCAGCCTGTTGATGTCTTCTCCTCCTTGAAAGGTTGGGTTGATGCATCTGATAGACTAGGCAATCTCAAAGTGCTTCCTTTCCCTCTTTTGGCATTTGGGCCTAACTCTTCTATCATGTATTTCCATCCATCAATGGGTCTCCTCCGGCTAAATATATGAGACTTGATGAAACTAGCAATCTGCATTTCCATCACCGGACCTCGTGAAAAGCATTAGTGCAGTGACATTGGTGACAAAAGGCGTCAAAACAGAGACATACAAGTTGTGATAGGTTATGATACAGACTGTGTGTGTGTGTGTGTGTGCGTGTGTGCATATATATACATAAATGAGAAGGTCTCAAGTCCAACCGGTGGGAACATAGGTTATGGTCCACCCAGCAGGTAAGTTCTAAATTGCTTAGTACAGGAGACATCCAACCTCTACAATAGATTGGCCCCACCATGAGGAAAACTTCATGCAAAAATCAGCCCCATCCACGGATCAAGTGGACCCCACTTGTATTTTGCTAGCTCACTCGACGATTGGATAGGGCGGATTTTTGAAGCAAAGGTGATCCTCATGGTGGGCCAACCTATTAGAAGGATTGGATGTGGCAAGCAATTAACAGGCTGTAAACTGTGGTCAAACCCGTTGCTATATATATATATATATATATATATATATATATATATATATATATATATATAGAGAGAGAGAGAGAGAGAGAGAGAGAGAGAGAGGCGCGCATAGAGAGCCGGTTAGTAGGGGTCCTCATCGTAATACTGATGGTCGTCCGGGTAGTAGGGGTTCTCATCACCGCAATAATGGAAGTTCCTGGCTTGCGGACACTCATTAGAAAAGTATCCTATCTATCCACAACAGCAACAATCAACACCTCGTCGTTCTCTTCTGCGAGAAGGATTAAGATTACGACATCCCTATACAGTTAGTTGCTTTTAGTATGAATTATGTGGTGGAGGGCGTTGCAAAGGTTGAGGTTGTCTTATAAGAGGAGCCTACATCTATGGGCGCGGCTGAAAAGGCCCTATGGTGGAGTTTGGTTGAGATGCAAAATTGAAAAGGCCTTGTGGTGGAGTTCGTTTGAATCTTTAATGAAGAAATATTCCATCACCCATAAAGTTGCAACGCCATACCATCCACAAACAAGTGGTCAAGTAGAGGTTTCGAATCGGGAGATTAAACAAATTTTAGAGAAAACAGTTTGCCCTAATCGTAAGGATTGGTCGCAACGTTTGAATGATGCTCTTTGGGCGTATCGTACGGCTTTCAAAACCCCGATTGGAATATCCCCATAGAGGCTTGTCTTTGGGAAAGCTTGTCACTTGCCTGTGGAATTAGAACATCAAGCTTATTGGGCCATCAAAACCTTTAATTTTGATTTAAACAAGGCTGGATTGCACCATAAACTTCAACTCAATGAGTTAGAAGAAATTCGAAATGAGGCATATGAGAATGCGGAAATTTATAAAGAACGGACAAAATTTTTTTATGACAAATCAATTCTTCGCAAGACATTTGAACTGGATCAGAAAGTATTATTGTATAATTCCAGGATACGCCTCTTTCTTGAAAAATTACGTTCGCAATGGTATGGTCCTTATCAGGTAGTAAAAGTATTTCCTCATGGAGCAGTTGAGATTAAAAATCTAAAGGAAGAGAATATTTTCAAAGTAAATGGTCAACGGCTGAAACCATATGTAGAAGATTTGGTTAATCAAGATGCTGAGGAAATTTTTTTGGATGACCCAAGTTAGCAAGATTGATTAATTCATGGTCTATGGTTGCTTGATCACTTGTCTGGCTAAAGACGTTAAACTTAGCGCTCCTGGGAGGCAACTCAGCCTTTTATTTTATTTACTTCTTTTTCCTAGTTAGTTAGTTCAATATTTGTGGGTAACATTTCTGCAAACCCTCACGAGACTACGACTCGTCCACTAGGGGCAACCTAGGGGTTTAAAGGCTTGTTGCATACGCTAAATGCAATCGAGAGTACCTGCGAAAGTGCTATAGGTAGGATTTTCTTTTTGTGATTTTATTTTTTTTATTTTGCTTTTGTTGATTTCTCTCTTATGCTGACTCGCGTTTACGTTGATATCTTTGGAAAGCCTATTGATTCTTTTGTCCAGGTACTATCTTTCTATCACTCTTCTTTTATTTTCGTTATCCCATGTGCATTGCATGCTTATTTCTTTTACATTGAGGACAATGTAGATTTAGGTTGGGGGTGGGAGATTAGGTTACCTAATCAGTATTTTCTTGGTCTTGATTGTAAATTTTTAAATTTTTCTAGAATTTCTTATGAATTTGAAGTGATTTTGACGATCATCTTAGATTTAGAATTAAAAGAGACGTGATGTTGGTAATTTATGACTCTTGGATTCAACCATCTGTTATATTTTCACAGTTAAGTTCGAGTTATTAATCCATGATTAAAAGTTGTAAACATTGATTGAGTCATGATTTCACATATCACATCTCGCTTACACATTAAGGTTCTGGTTCGATATTGAATGATTAACTTGGTAATCACTATGCATGAAAGGAACCAGCCTGAAAAAAAAATAAATATAAAAAATAAATATAAATAACATCAGTTTATAAGAAGAATTGAAAGGGTAAGTCGAATAATCTTCACCATAGGTTTGCTCCCTATAGGTGTAGATTCGATCCCCCATGGTTAACATGTGAAAAAAGTTAAGCAATAAGTTTTCACCATAGGTTTGCTCCCTATAGGTGAGGATTTGATTCCCTTCCTTGACGTTACTGTTCATAAAAGAAAATCAAAGGTTGGTAGAATGAAAAGTTAATCTGTAAGGCAAGTGTTGATTTCAGGTTTGGTTGTCATGAATTCTGTTGTTAATTACTAATGATATCATGAAATTGACAATTGGATCTCTTAAAGATTGTAAGCTGAGATTACACTATACATTCATGGAACTCAATATTTAGAATTTTCTAATTGATGGATTAATACTTAGAACTTGATTAAGAAGTTTATCGTGAGCTTAATTCCAGGAGAAAATTCCACTCACCATTCATGAATCTTAGAATTTTCGCATCTCGACTATTTGTTCACAAGTCACTTGGGTTTACAAGAATTGCCCTTTTATTTCTGAAATTATTTTCGCATGTTTTGCTCGGAACTAGCAAAATGCTAGTTGGGGGTTGTGATGAGGATTGAATATTGCAAATCAGACCCCAATTATTACCTGATTTTACATACATGATAATGTTTAATGTCATATTTTAAATGTGTTTTTGTTGCAGGTAGTAATTAGGAGCGTAGATTGAAAAAGAGTATTACAAGCATGGAATTAATGTTCCGAAGTCACCAAAGCAAGGGAAGGACTCCAGAGGACCAAGATCAAAGGATTTACACGCCAGGAATCTGAGGAAATCAAGCCGTTCACGTTAAAGAGGCTCGAAATTGGTGCAGAATGCAAGATCACATGGCTCCCGCCATCTGATTGGCTCGAAACTTCATACATATGATGGGGGGCATAAATTAACCGTACACGTAAAATTTCAGTCATTGGATATCTCGAGAAGTGGCCCAACGGTCAGATCAGCCCCTAAAATCATGATTTGCGGCCCACCTACAATCTGGATATGCCTCAATTTAAGTCCTAACTGCTAAAATGATACGAGAAGATATGGACGGAACGGATTTCTCACGACCATCACGATGGTGGCCCATGAACATCGTGTGTATAGAGAGTGTATGTGCACTCAACGTGCACCGGATGGGGAAACACAGTCAAAGTCAGTGTTGACCGACTTCTTACGCAAAACAGCAACTGCCGTTATAGCGAGACTTCGCACCAATCGTCGGTTGCTGTTGTGGGCCCCACTCATTGTCCATATGGGCAATCCAAACCATTCATCAGATTTCCAAGGCCCATGTTACCAAGGTCTAGGTGACAATATTTGATGAAACAGAGGATGGGATCCTAACCATTCAAACACACAACGGATGGTGGCTTTAAAGATTACGTGGGCCGCACCAAAGGATGGCCAAAAATACCCTTTCCTGACTTGTTTTTCGGGGGAGTTCAATGAGCGGCACCGATTCTTCAAAAAAAAAGGCATGTGGGCCCCACGGCTAACGTAGAATCGGTTTTAGGATTCTTTACGCAGGCATCTGTCCGGAGAAACCCGGATCTTTCGGGTTGTTACGCGTCCATAATGACGATTGGATGGATGATCCATACTGTTCAGAAGGTTCATCAGTGGGCCAAGACCCCGACCAAGGAGTCGGACTCCAAGGACAGGCCACCTTTCGTTCCAAAATTCGAGCCAAACGCAAGTTGTTTTGCGTTTTCGCTGTGCATATGCGAGCTGACTGCGTAAAGAAAGTCGGTTCCGCATCTCCATGCACCGACTCCGCTGCACCAGCTCTCCACCGCCCTTAGCAGGCTATAAAGAGAGAGAAAAAGAAAGAAGAAGGGGTTCTGGTGGTGGACGTGAAGCACAGAAGGGAGGAAACCAAATCCAGATCTGATTCAGTCCATGTGAGAAAAGGGGGAGCAGATCAAGAGAAGAAGAAAGAAGGGAGAGAAGGATGTTTTTCTTTTATGAATCTTATTTTTCCTTCTTTCCAGTTGAATTTATGAATTGTTAATTTCTCAGCTAGGGTTGAGATGATGCCCCTAATTCGAATGACTCTTGCATGTGTTGATTTTATCTAAATTTGATTGGTTTGTTTCTTTCTCTAGTGTGCTTAACTGAATACTCCATACTTCTCCATTCTATGAGCTTAACCAAAGTCTAGATGTGGATGTGGTTTGGAATCTTATTCTAGGTGCTTGTGTCTAACTATGAACAAGTTTCCTATAGAAAAAGAAATATGAATCTACATCTCTTTATGCTGACCATGGATGGAAAGATATGATCCTTATACTTTAAGGGATTAAACATTTTGTGTGCCCGACCAAGGACATAGAGTGTGCTTTATTTATTAAATTTATATTAATCTGAATTAGGGTGAATCAACAGGTAAAACAAGGGTCAGGATAATTAGGAGTGGATTCAAAAGTCCTAGTACTCTCCTCGATTGAATTCTCCTTATTGCTCTCGGTTACTTTTCATAGATTTTTGTTAGTTTACTTAATTGTTAGCAAAACTATTTGTTGGATTAGTTAAGAAGAATCGTAAATTTCAAATTGTGACAACCAGTTCTCGTGGGAACGATCTCGTAATACGTACCGTATCTACATCTGATTTGTATACTTGCGAGTTTAAAATCATTTAAATCAGCTTGGTTTAAATTAAACATCAGTTCCCCAACTGGAGAACCAAAACGTCGGAGAAAATGTTGTTGCAGCTGTTATTCAACTTGTCGAGCCTTCCGATGAAAATTATCAACTGACTCGAAATCATGCATGACTATCTTGCGGTGGATCTCTTGGTGCAACCCTGCCCAATAGCGATTAGTTGTTATGTGGTCTGTCTATGCAGGCTTACAATGGACAAAAAGCTTATTGAACTTTTCAATGTAGTCATCCACCAATACAGTTCCCTGTTTGAATCCAAAGAGCTCTTAGAGAAGAGTATCCATGTAATCTGAAGACAAATACTTACATTCCAACCTCTCTATCATGTAGATAGCAGGACGACCCATGATGAGATTATTATTGCCAATGCTTTGCCACCAGATTCTTGTTGGGCCCTTCAACTTGACCTTGACAAAGGCCACTCGCTGGGTCGTACCATGCAAAATAATCTTCCAGCGTTGCAATCCAATTGACAAAAGCCTTTGCATCAAAACGAGTCCGAAACTTCAACCCATACTTTCTTGGTAATATCATCTTTCTTGGGCGTCTCCATCACAATGTCATGGACTCTCTCTGCAAAGAGTTGTTGCGTGAAGTCATAAACAGACTCCCGAGGACCTGTGCCATTTTGATTCATCAAAGGTTCTAGTTTGATCCCTTGTTGTGGATTTGGATCACTATCAGGATTTCCAATAAGTTCAAGTTGCTCACCATGTTGCTCTCCACGTAGTTGGTCAACAACGGTTTCCAAGCTAGCTACTCTAGCGAATAGCTCAACAATGCAATTGCCTCATTGTTGATTAGTAAGCCTCCCTCAATAGGCGTTACCACTATAGGTAGACATCGTGACAACGAAAAGTAATGGACAAAATGTATGCGGTCTCTAGCTTAAAATAGAAGATTGCTAATGAGTTGAGATTATATACATCAATGGATTGAAATATGTTGAATTTGGACCGAAATATGGCTTCTTCTTTCTTTTTTTCAAAAGATGGAATAGGGTTGGGGTTTTTTTTTTTTTTTTTCTTTGGCTTTTAATGGGTTGGAATAGGACCCTTTTTTTTTCAATTGGAAGGAATAGGTTGATTTGGGGCTTTAATGGGTCTAGGTTTTTTTTTAAATGGTCTTAATAGGCTGAAATATGGCTAATTTTGGGGTTTAAATGGGTTAGAATATGGCTGATTTTTTGGGTTTTTTAATGGGCTGGAATGAGGCTGATTTTTTTTATTTAATTTATTTATTTTAATGGGTTGGACTAGAGGTAGATGGCTACCAAAAATTTGGCATTCTCCCCTTATCAATTGGACTTTTGGGCTTTGTAAAAGAAAAGAAAAAGGGTGAATGGGGATAGGAAGGATAGATGCAATGAAGAAAATAAAAGAAATGAGGCAAAATTTTATGATTAAAGAACTTGGAAATAACAATATTGAGATTGTTGTTGATCCAAGACTCCAACCCAACCATTGGAACCTCGTTCTGATACCAAACTAGTGCAACCAGCTGATGAGAAGGGTCCAATTAAGCGTAGGCACCCTCAATTTAAGTACGAGAACTCAAAACAAATAGAGAACAATTGTAGAAATTTGATTCAATTCAAAGGTGTCTTCATACTACTCATATCAAACCCTTATATAGGCTTTTGAAACGTACATATAAGGAAAAACACATCATGTCATTGACAATCAATAACTTATTACAAATATGGAAACGAGATACAAAGAGATAAGAATGCATTAAAAATAGTTTACTAATGGATTATTCTTAGCTAGCTGATTGATTTCGCTAGCTAACTACTTAAATAGGCTAGCTACCTAAATAAGAGGCTTGGGACTCCCTTAGTGATGGGCCAACATTTGGGCTTGGGTTTAATGGACCTGAGCCTGGCCATGGATCGTGGGCCAAGATCAGCTTGCATCAATCGACCCAAAAGCGAATGCGAAGCCCATTTCCAACAACAAAAGATACACACTTCCAAACAAAGTGCTCAGTAGCTGCAATCGCTTTCAACATAGCAAAGGCCATATGCAAAGAAGAACCCCTCACAAACCACCAAAATTCCGGAGAACTGTACTAAGCAGCCACCAACTCTCTCCAAAGTCTGCCCTCTTCCACTCTAAATCTCCAAATCCACTTTCCAAGCAACGATGCGTTCATGCCTCCCAAAGGTCTAATTCTTGCCCCTCCATCTCTAATAGGCCTGCAAACTTCATCCCACTTGAGAAGGTGAAACTTTTTCCCTTTGCTTGTGCCCTTCCATAAAAAACCCCACCTCAATTTTTTAAGTACAGAAAAAGCGCTGACGAAGGGCGCTCGAAAAAAGACACAAAACAAAGTAAATGGGCATGTTGGAGTAAACCGTTTTGATGAGATTTAAGCAACATCCCAAAGAAATATACCAGCATTACCAACAGGCTAATCTCTTCTCAATCCTCTCTCTCACCTTGTCCCAAAGATGAGCCACCATCTTCCCAATACATAGTGGCAACCCAAGATAAGTAGAAGGAAAAGATCCGGTTTTACACCCAAATATGCTAGTAAGACTCTCAAGTTCTTCTTCTTGAAGCATTCACCTTCAACCCTGAAACTGCCTCGAAGCACATTGTTAATTTGCGGAGATTATCAATTGCGTTCTCTACCTCACAAAAAAGAAGAGTGTCACCCACATATTGAAGATGGGTAATCTATGGTCCCTCCCCTGTTGTCTTGAAACCATAGAACAAACCATAATTCGCACCCTTATGGAGCATCGCACTAAGGGCTTCTCCAATCACAACAAATAAATATGAAGATAAGGGATCTCCCTGCCTTAGTCGTCGAGGATTAACAAAAACCTATAGGAGAGCCATTGATAATAATGCAATAGGAAGAAGATTGGACACAAGACTAGATCCACCCCCTCCACTTCCAACGATCTACGGTCCCCTCTTAACTGCTTCCTTAGTATGGCCCACCCGAATTGCAGGTTTTGTGCACTAGGCCTAAAATTTAGTCATGTACGTGGTGGTCGAAGTGGATTTCAAAAGCACATCATGGTGGGGCCTGCCCCATACAGCTGACCCGTTTGCTCGCAAGCAAGCCATTTACAGTCTTACTCGTAAGATATATATATACACACACACAGACACACACACACACATATATATACAGAGAGAGTGAGAGAGACCGTTACGACCATTATGGGGGCCATAATAGCCGTTACAGCCCATATCATAAAGGTAACAATGGTGGTCATTACGGCCACCATTATTTTTACAGAATACCTTGCTCCTATCAATATTGCCACGAGAGTCTATCTGTGCGAGCAAACGGTAGGGCAACTCATGTGGGCCCTAACATGATATATTTTTGAAATCCAATCTGATCACCAAGTATGTGACCCCATGTTAGGCCTAGGGCTAAAACACTAAGTGAATCTATGATTTAGGTGGGCCACACCAAGTGAAGCAGTTGGGCAAGGGAAGCCCACCCTTGATATTTTTTACGAGGCTTACCATGACATGTATGTGAAATCCACTTTAACCGTTAGATGCATCATCCCACGTTAGGTCCAAGGGCAAAACATCAACCTGACCTCTGATTTAGGTGGGTCATACCAATGGAAACAATTGGGAGAGAAAAGTCAACTCTTGATCTTTTACAAGGCCCACTGACGCAGGACGGATGGTATAACCTAGAATGATGTGTTGAAACTAAATAACGGATTAATTAAAGCAATTAAAATGTAAAATAAAATTACTCTCACAAGTTTTTTTAAAAAATCCAAGTAACAAAACATGTTCCAATTCAAAGTCGTAGACAATCCTGCAATGCAGATCCAACAAAATATGAATCAATTAGGATCTATGGAAGGTGGGGCTTCCATCTAGGATAGGGATTACTCTTGATTCAAAGGGAATCACTCATCCTAGTTAGGGTTTGGTGGGTTAGGGTTAAATTTGAGAATTAGAAAATTGGATTAAGGTTTTGAGATTTAGGAGATTTTAGGTTAGGGTTTTATGATTCGAGAAGATGGGATTTGGGGATTAAGGTTTTGGGAATCTAGGTTCTAGGTTAGGGTTTTAGGATGAGGTTATGGGACTTAAGGGTAAAGGATGATAGGATCCAGGAGGAAGAGAAAAAGGAGATTGGGTTGGTCGCACGGACGGTTGTACGGTAGTACGATCAATGGTGGGGACCCATACGGTTGTACGGTTAGGGTAAGTTTACGTTTAGGTGGGTGATGCAGGACACTAAAATTAAATATGATATGCGAGATTTCAGGCTTAGATCACACTAATTCAGAAACAATCACACAAATTCCACATCCCACATGAAAATCCAAACATTCAATTAAAGGGGAATCTATGCGGATCCAGACCTACACACGTTAGGGCTGGGTCAATGAAAATTATGAACTAAACAATACTCAAAGGGAAATAGAAATCAACCACACATGCATAAGAATCAGTCCCTTATCCAAGGGATTTCTTAATCTCAATTCAAGGAACCCTAGAGTGAAAAAAATGGACAAATAAATTAAGGATAATACAATCTAGAGTTAGGGTTTACGAAAAACTGATATGAGAGGGTAAAATAAAAAGAAAACCTGAACCGGAAAACAGTTCCCGCGTGCGGACAGCAACAATGGCCCAAACGCACGTGCGTGCGATCACGGCCGCATGTGTGTGGGGCCCACTATTTAGAAAAAGGCCACCTTGGCCCTGGTCGGCCAAGGATGGACTCCCAAACTCCCAAATCTTAGCTCGATTCGATGCACGGTTTGTGCGTAGTGCTCCGCTGAAGTTTCAGCTCGCCTGCGAACCGAAATCTGAAAATTTGCTGTAATGACGAAATTTGATGCAACAAAAGAGACAAATTCGAGGTACGGATGATGGGGGAAGATGGAAAAAAAGATGATGGAGGATAGGGGTGAATCGGGATCGATGTGGCTTCGTACAACGGTAGTTAGCCCTTCGAAAAGGGAGGGCTTTGCATTCACTTAAGCTTCACAACTCGGAGAGTAGGAAAACGCAGAATTTTTATTAATCTTAAATCAATGAAAAAAGCTACAAGGGGTGTCTATTTATAAGAAAATCCTATACCCATAAACTTGCGCCATATGCGCAACCTATTACTTGGCAATGAAGTAAACTAAAATAAAAACCAAACAAATAAATCTAAAGCGGTCATGATGTTTTAAATAATAACAATAAACAAAACCTAAAATATGAAATCAATCTGACTAGTGGGTCACGATCATGAGATCCTATGATGGATTTTTCTTGACTATCGAGCCCACTCTCTTGAACCAAACTTCGTCTTCTAGCTAGGAGGCCCTCCCTGGGGGTCGCCATCGAGCAAGAACGATGGTGGGGCCCTCCTGCGTATGTACGTGCGTAGGGGTAGTGGTGTGCGTGCACGTGTGCGCATGATGTCCCCATCGGTGGATTTTTAAGATGATGGGAATGGGTTTTGAGGAAAAACAAAAGAAAAATAAAGGAATAGAGAGAAATAGAGAGAGAGATTGAGGGAAGTAGAAAGAGAGGAGAAGATAATATCTTGAAAGAAAAGAAATAAGATGGAATCGTTCCATTGCTTCACACCACTTCAATCACGGGAGGTTTTCTTTGCTCAAGCAAAAGAGACTTTTTTAACTCAATGCATAATAATGCCAGGGCATTCACACGCCCAAGCTTTAATACCCCTTTTGGGGTGTTTTTACATTAAAACCCTTAATACTCAAAAATATCCAAAATACCCCCTAAATCAACTAAAAACATAAAAACCCATAAAACAACTAAACTAATGTCCGATGATGTCCATGACCAAGATGGGCCAATGGTCCGGATGATGTAACAGGCGAAATCCAACGGTCCAATGAAAATGTTCATTCAATCCAACAGTCTAGATGTGTTCAATAAGCTCTGTATGCAGCCCACATGAATCTTCCTAGTGTGAGGTCCTCAAAGATGCATAAACATGAATGTGGGGTCTTCCAACACGGCTATATACTTGTTCTAGGCCCCATATAATGATCATCCGACCATAGAGATGATGGAACTGGGGCCAAAGCTCTCCTCTTCCTCTGGTATACTCTGAATGGTGCTCGGATGTCCTCATCACCCACCGCGATGATTATGTCAAATCCACTCCAACCATTAGATGCCCAAGGGAAATAATTTGGAGGGTGGGCATCGCCCTGTACACTTTTTTCCAATCATGAGGTCCACTTGAATTACGAATTGGTCTGATATTTAGGCCCTAGGCCTAAGATGGGAGTGACACACTTGATGTTTGGAGCATATTTCACATACACATCACAGTGGAGACGACCCAAGCCACCCAACCTTTTGCTTTTGCACATATGGTCTCCTCTCTCTCTCTCTCTCTCTCTCTCTCTCTCTCTCTCTCTCTCTCACACACACACACACACACACACACACCCCACACGTGCCAATCTCCACCCATGTGTGGGACAACAAAGTTGTGTCTCATTTGGGACCCACCACAAAGGTGCTCTAGCCCAAAAATCAGGCCACTGTCCATTTATTTTGGAAATGCGTGATCGGCCTAATTGATGGGCCAGGTCAGTCGCTCATGCCATGTTGTCTACCTGCATGTGGATGGATGTGTGGAAATTGGCCATGGAATTTGCAAAGCTCTTTATATGCAACAAAGGAAGATTTAATTTCCGGCTTGTCTCAATTTCTCTGATTCCTCACATTTTGTATGGTCCCTATTACTGATAAAATAAAAAAATAAAAAAGAAGATATATTGATGCATATGTTTGCAATACCTGGAATTTGCTGAATGCAATTCGTCGCTCAAATTCTTGGAGAAGGATGTCTTCCTCCCTTTGTGACATCTCCCAAACACTCCCATCTTGAGCTTTGGATGTTGTTTCCCACCCATCAGGCTTAGTTTTGAACTCGGAAGAGCTAGGAACCTTCCAGTCATTCAGTTCACTACTGCTTGTATCAAAAATCCTGCATTTATTTATTTATTTTTTTTACATTTGGCGCAAGTTAGGAAATGTAACAAACACCTATCATGAAACATCCACAAGTTACATACTCAGCTTTGCTAAGATTCAGATCGGTGATCAATATAAGAGAAATTAAGATAAACCCAGTAAACAACATGCTTTTCACCCATCGATGAAGTTGTAAAAAAGTAAATTCAAGTCATCCAGAGCTTAAATGAACCAACATGCACCCCTCGTATAATGTGAAGTGGGTATCGATCTTCCCTTTCACCATGTAATATCAAGACCTGAGCTCTATTATTGCTACCTTTACAAGAAACTTATTCAAGGTAGCAACTTACACAAGCAAACTTATTCAAGGTAGCAACTTATTCAAGTGATGCCTTGGGTTCCAAAGCTCAGTGTAAACCAATTTGTTAGCCATTCTTCGAGGATAGAAGATACTGGCTGCTTTGAACAATTGCCCCTGGAAATCTTAGTTATAGTTACAGATGCTATGTGTAGAAGAGATGCGCTTGACAAACTGGTAAAAGACGCAGAAACAACTATAACAAGCTCAAATTTAAGATTGAAAAAATAATAATAATAATCATGCCAAACAGTAGAGGGAGGAATAGAACGAAAGAAGCAGCACAAGCCTGCCAATACCAGTCAAACATGCCTAGCCTTATGTATAACTCCCCAAAAGCAACAGAAAGTTATTGCCCTGCCAAAGTTCCCAACTAGCAACATCTGACTTGACCAACTCGAAGTCTAGGTTATGGATTTCAAAGATCCCCCTGAGCTTCAAACAAACCGGACATATACACATTATATTCATGACAAGGCTGGTTATATAGGATAACCACAAACTCCAGAGTCTGCAGGACAATGGATGAGGTGGTGATGAAAACGAGTACAAGTACATTTTCTCTAAAGTTATCACATTAAAAAAATGTCTAACGGAAGTGAAGGGCAAACTAAGAAGAGATTAGACACACTCTTCCTGATTGTAGTAAGAGCCCACAATTACCAGCTAGGCAGATCTCAAGACTTCATTATTGAGAATAAGATACTAGTTAAAGAAAAGATCTAGAATGACCATAACAAGGTTGCACCCCAAGTGCTGTAACCTTTATTGTTAAATTACATCCTGTTTGGGCAAAACAGCTTGCAGCAGTACGCAAGACTTAAAGAGAAACAGAACAATGACTGTCAACATTCCAGTATTTTTTAGCCTGTTGGTACTGTTTTGGTACAGCAGTAGCAAGAACTAACTCATTTATTTCATGATTGGAGGAGTTGAATAAAAATAAAAAAATTTGAAGGATAGAGTTGACTAAAAATGACAATCACAATTCAATTAGAATCAACAAAAAGCTATATGAGGTCTGAACTGAAAATTTTGGATGATTTCGGAACACTCTGTATTGATTTATAGGACTGGATAAGAGTACTTTATGCTGTTTTGATTCTTCCCCAAATAAAGAAAGGATAGATTAGTATCAAATCCAGATAGATGTTCAAGACCATACTACTGAATTCTTCATCCATCTAAAAAAGGTCATTTCATACCTAATGTTCTTAAAACTAACCTCTAATATAAAAATATAATTTTAAGGAAACAACTTTGTCCCATGAATTATAACTAATAGGCTGAAGATCCCATACAAATTCTTCAAACCTTGTTCCCATGTGAATTGCTTTGCAGCATCCAGGTGGGCTCAGCAAAAATCATTGTGCAACATAGGACAATAGTCCACTGTGGATTGCAATTGGTATCCTTTAGTCACCCCAATGACAAGACATTTTTTACTCTTACCATTCATTTTGCATGCCTGTAATTTGCGGGGGGGGGGGGACTTTGATCATTTGATCATGGTGATTTTGGAACCCTTGGCAGTCCATGGTGCACTCCCAATCCAATGGTCATTGGTGGGCCTGCACACAAACTCACAGTTAAATGAGGCATGAAGAATTTGTAAAAGATCAATACACAATGACTCATAACTAATAATATCTAATTTTTGCTCATCATCATCAAAGCCTTAGGGCCTATTTGGGCAAGTGTATTAGGTCGCAGTAAAGTGGATGGAATTGGAAAAGATGCAATAAATTCATGTGTAAGATATTGTTTATGAATTGAGATTATCCCACATTTTATAATGCAATGTTTAAAATTGATAAGAGTATCTTTAATCCCGTAGTATTGAGCTCAAACCATATTTGGATAAAGAGTCAGGATTGCAAAATGTACAAATCATTTCTCCCAATTCATGTTTTATATTATATATATATATTGTCGCCATCAAGGTGGGCTCCATTTGGACAATTTGACATGTTCACCGCATAGGCCAGCTCGAGCGGGGTCCTATAGCCAGGTGTATTAGGCGGTATTAGATGGGATTGTAATGCAGGGGCATTTTCACACCGGGCACATTCGGGGTGGGTGGCCCCCATGTATTTGGGGTCCGTATGAGGCGGAGCCTATGGATTTGGGGCTCACAAGGAGGGTTTGGCCGATAACCTAACACATGGATTTGGGGTCTAGGCTATGAGATAAAGAGATTAATTGGCCATGCTCAATCAGTTCGAGCTTTTAGATCAAGTGGTTAATTGTCCTGCATCAGATTGTATTCCTAATCCCATCTAATACATCGTGTTGGCATGTTTGGAAGGACCGTTGAATAGGACGATGAAAACCATTTTGGGTTTAGTACCCAAACCGCGTGCTGAGGGCGGGATTTCGCCATCCCTCCTTGATTTTCCAAATCCCACACTAGGAGTTATAGGGAAAGGGTGGGGTCTCCACTCATGGGTCCCAACATGATGCATATGTTTCATCCAAGCCGTCCATTTGATTCTCCATCTCATTTTAGCCTTTCAAAGTAAAAATGAAGTCGATCATCATTCCAAGTGGGCCACACCTTGAGGTGCAAGGGGAATTGGAAAGCCCCAGTGTTAATGACGCTTTGTCTTGTATGCATAGAGTTTTGGAGAGGGTTTCCACTCATGGGACCCATCATAAAGTAGTCGTTAGATCCACACCATCCACCTCTTTACCCAGGTCATTTGACCGCTGAACCCAAAAATCAGGCTGATCCAACCATCAGGAGGACCACACTACAGGTGACGGTGGGGTTGGGAACACCCCCTCACGTCACTGCTAGCCAACGTGGGGTGGGGTGGGGTGTCCCAACTCGTGACCCCACCTTGATGTATATGATAAATCCACGTTGTTCACTGATTTCTCCAGAACATTTCAGGCCATGGTCCGAAAATGAGGTAGATCCAAGTTTTGAGTGAGCCGCACGGAGGGAAACGAACTCCTGCTGTTGAAACCTTCCAAGGCCCGTTGTGAGGTCCTTGATCATCAAAGCTAGCCCAAGTCAGAGCCCATAGGACCTCGCTCGAGCTGGCCTACGTGATGAATAGGTTAGATTGTCCAAATGGGACCCACCTCGATGGCAACACAAAAAATATATATAATATAAAACATGAGTTTGAAGAAATGGTTTGTACCTTTTACAATCCTGATTCCTTATCCAAACATGGTTTGAGTTCAATACTACGGGATTAAAGATACTCTTATCAATTCCAAACATGACATTAGAAAATGTGGGATAATCCCAATTCACAGACAATACCTTACACATACATTTATTGCATCTTTTCCAATTTCATACACCTTACTGCGACCTAATACACCTGCCCAAACAGGCCCTAAAGTAACCGAGGGTTTCAAATCCATGGTGAAAGCTTGGATTACATCTAAAATCCTTCCAAGAGTTGCATGTGTGTCACTAAACTATTAATCTAATGGACGGATGGCCCACTAATGATATCCCAAAATAATTAGATTATCAATTGCATCACTGTAATTACTTTAATACAATGATCAGCACCGTTCAAACATTGTCCATGTAAATCAACGGTTAAAAATTGTTGGTTAGGCACTCGGACGTGATCTTGTGCTTATGGCCCATCCGAGACTTGGAATTTCATCATTTTCAGGCAAAGTATATATTTCAGCGGGCTTATTACAACCATTGTGTCCAACAGAACATACGTTTACTAATTAAAGATATTAAAGTTGATTTAGTAATTAAATTCAAACCCCTATAAATATACTATGCATAGCTACTTTTGGATTGAAGTTTATTCTGAATCTAGGGTGCCAAACACAATAAGGGCCTGTTTCGGAGCATGGATTTGAAACCCCCTGGATTTGAAATCCACTTATTGTGTTTGGCACAATGGATTCAAAATCAACTTTAATCCAAAAGTAGCTATGCATGGTATATTTACAGGAATTTAAATTTAATTACTAAATCAACTTTAATATCTCTAATTAGTGAACGTATGTAACATTTGACACGGTGGTTGTAATAAGCCTATTGAAATATATACTTTGCTCGAAAATGATGAAATTCCAAGTCTCGGATGGGCCATAAGCACAAGATCGCGTCCGAGTAACTAACCAACGATTTTTAACTGTTGAGTTATATGGACAATGTTTGAACGGCATTGATCATCGTATTAAAGTAATTATAATGATGCAATTGATAATCTAATTATTTTGGGATATCATTAGTGGGCCATGTGTCCAATAGATTAAGGGCCTATTTGGGAGTGTGGATTTGGAACCCCATGGATTTGAAATCCTCCTATTGTGTTTGGCACCCTAGATTGGGAATCAACTTTAATCGAAAAGTAGTTATGCATGGTATATTTACAGGGGTTTGAATTTAATTACTAAATCAACTTTAATATCTCTAATTAGTGACGTATGTAATGTTTGACACAATGGTTGTAATAAGCCCGCTGAAATATATGCTTTGCCCAAAAATGATGAAATTCCAAGTCTTGGATGGGCCACAAGCACAAGATCATGTCTGAGTGGGTAACCAACGATTTCTAGCCGTTGATTTACATGGACAATGTTTGGACGGTGTTGATCATCATATTAAAATAATTATAGTGATGCAATTGATAATCTAATTATTTTTTTTTATATCATTAGTGGGCCATGTGCCCAATAGAATAATAGTATGGTGACACACATGTTACACATGCAACTATAGAAAGGATTTTAGGTGTAATCCAAGATCTCTCCGTGGATTTCAAACCCTCTCTTTGAGGGGATTTGAAACCCCCAGTTACTTAATGCTGCTAAACAACTAGGGGATTTGAAATGCCCTCAAATCCCCCCAAATCCATGGTGCCAAACGACCCCTAATAATCTAGTGACACACATGTTACACATGCAACTCTTGAAAAGATTTTAGATGTAATCCAAGCTTTCACCAAGGATTTCAAACCCCCTGTTTGAGGGGATTTGAAACCCCCGGTTACTTTATGATGCCAAACAGTCAGGGGATTTGAAACCCCCTCAAATCCCCCCCAAATCCATGGTGCCGAACGACCCCTAAGAGGATTTCAAATCCAGGGGGTTTTGAATACGGGGGGTTCCAAATACACGCTCCCAAATGGGCCCTTATGGCCCCTTATCCCAACAAATTGGGGTCCGCTACATGAATCCTATTCTACCATTCCAATCTATCAAGGGGTCATAACTTCAGTTAGACCATAGGTAATCAGGTCTTTTCTTCCTATCTCCCACTTCCTTTTGGGCCTTTCCCTAGCCTTCTAGAGACTTCAACTTGCACCAAATCACCCCTACTATCTGGTGCAGTTCTTAATCTTCGTTACTCGCTCCAAAAAAGGGGGTTTCTGCAATTGGGGGTTTCAAGCTTACTTTTTTTGTTGACTCGACAAAATCCAACCCCATGGCCTGTTTGGATGCCTGTAAGTTATTTTAAGTAGTAAGTGACTTACCTGTAAGTCACTAACAGGTGGAAGTCACTTACAGGGAAGTGACTTCTCACCCCCCATCCCCCTGCAGTTTTTTGGTAGATTTGCCTGTGAGTGACTTACAGGTTGTAAGTTACTTAAGGTGAATTTTCTCCCCCAAACACCACCTGTAAGTGACTTCCCACTTACCCAACTTACAGGCATCCAAACAGGAAGGTTTTCGTCATGTGGGCATTTTAGTGCCTATTTTGCGAGCGAATGGTGAAACGGGGGTTTGCAAAGTGCATCCAAACACAGCGGCAACAATGGCAAGATGATGGTGATGGTGGTGATTACGGTGATGATCATACCCTAGAATCTCCAAAACCCATCCATCCATAGCGAAATACTAAAATCAAAGAAACGAACTTACTCCGAGCAACTGTCGAGCAATCTCTCAATATCTGCACCACCGCTCAAATTCCCCAAACTGGCCTCTTCTTCTTTCTCGATCTCCTTCATCCACAGCCCAGCATGAATCCTCTGCTTCTTCAGCCTGTAATCCTTCTTCATGCTCTCCAGGCTCTCCTTCTCTCCGCCGCCCGCCACTCGTTCGACAATATCCCTTCCTTCTCCTCCTCTCATAGGAAGCTTCTTGAGAGCCGCACCTCTCCTCTGGTTCCAGTTCTCGTCCATGTCCTGGACGAAGGCCTTGGTATCAGGGTCGACATCAGGGGAGAGGACGACGGTCTCCTTGGAGAAGTTAACGTCGATCTCCCAATGAGCGCGGTTCTTCGCAGCAGCGAGATCTTCTGGGAGCCATGCCGACTCCCAGGCGTTGTTCCATTCATCTTCTCCGTCCTTCTTCGGGAAATTGCTGTCGGAGGAGTAAGAAGAAGCAAAAGAGAAAAATGAGGGTTTGGAGGATTTGGACGGGAGATTGAGAAGAGATCTTGAAATCGAAAGCCGGAGGATTTCAGAGGCCGGCAGACGTTTCAGGCTCTGCATTCTCTCTCTCTCTCTCTATAAAAGCTATCTTCTTCCCGGTCGGGACGTATGGAATAGAGATATTCGCGGCGGTTAGAGAGAGAGAGAATCAATTAATCATATAGCGAGGTATGGAGAGAGTCAGCAGCTGTTGCAGTGGAATAATAAGAAATACAAAGAGAGTTGTTTGCTATAAGCAAGAGAGGAGCTGATGAAGAGCCATAGTCGATTTTTGGCCCGAGGAGTTAACCGCCCGTATTTACCTACTTTGGGGTAATCCACACCGTCCAAATAGCTTACATAGGTATGGATGGCGACGTGGATTGCATACTGACGCTGCCCGCAGCGGCCTCGCTACTTGTCGGTGCTGGAAGGGCGCGGATTGCTTACTGCTGAGCTGTGCACGAAACTAATTAGCTCGGTTAACCAGCTATAGTCTGCTCGAAACAGCCGAGTCGAGCTCTACTCTGCCCGAAAAAGCTTAATTTTACTTGGCTTGAAACTGGGTATGAGCCCAGTTGAGCTGGGTTTTTAAACTCAAAAAATTTCAAGTTGAGTCTGAGAGCTAGACCAAGCTCAACTCAACTCAATTTGAAACTTGACTCGTTTCAAATCAATTAAACTGGATCAAATTCACTTAATATAAATACTTATACTCAAATAAATTATATTATATAATTATATATTGTTGATGCTAAAATATAAACTCAAACTTAACTCCTATGCTTGAACTTGAACTCGAACTCAAAAGATCGAGCTAGCCCGGGTTGCTGTTTAAGTAGAATTGAGTTGGCTAGTCATGCTCAAGGACTGAACCAAGCCGAGTTTAAGTTGGGGTAGCCTATTGGTCGAGTGTAGCTGAGAGATGGGCCAAGCTCGACTTGGTATGGCTGGTATACAGCTATACCTACTGTTGGGGAAAAATGTGTTAAGCTCGGAGACTCGGATAAGAGTAGGTCGGCTTTGCTGACACTGCCTGAAGAATCCGAGACAACACCGACGGAACAGAGGATAGGCCGGGAGGCGTAAGTAAGGACGATTAAAGTTGTTCTGTCAGAGTGATGACCTCGCCTGCATAAGCCCACTAAAGGCCGAGCGTGTTAAAGCCACTCAGCCGATAGAATAAGACCGACTCAAGGAGTTGGTTCTGTCGGTCACAGAGCAAGAAATGACCGATAGAAACCGATATTATTCCGTCCGTGGAAGGGCCAGGAACCCTTCCTCCTGTGTCGGCCGAGACTCCCCCAGGGTCGGTCACGACCTGGCTGAGACTCCCCCAGAGTCGATCACGACCTAGCCGAGACAGCGAGTGGCGGAACGAGAACAGATGCTGCTTTACGAAAATCTAGGGATACAGGTAGCGAATCCCGAGATTCTCGGGATTCTGAGCAATCCCAGGAGAAGAATCCTCTGAGGATAAGGGTTGGCGAACTGTATAAATCTTTAAGCTTGGAACAGAAGAAGGTACATAATACGAACTGAGACAAGCTCTTGGCTATTGATCAGATAACTGACTTAAGCATCGGAGGTTCCCCGGCTCTAGCCAGGGTTCCCTTGACATCGTTGTCCGTGCAGGTGAAGGAGGGTTCGCCTTAAGGAAGCCATCCCATAAGAACACTGCAACAGTTTGGCGCCGTCTGTGGGAAACGGACAAAAAGTTGTTTTCTCCAATTATTCGAATGGCAAGAACAAAAAGGACGGACCCAGATGAAGCAGGGGAGGCCGCTGCTAGCATAGCTCAGGGAGCTCCCCCGGCAGCACCGCCTGCGACTACAGGCCAGCCTAATCAAGGGAACGCACACTTGGATCGCGAGGTTCAAGAAATGCGTTCCGAGATGGCTACCATGAAACACATGCTGGAACAATTGTGTAACCAGCAGATGCAGCGCCAGGAGTCGGCACAAGTTCATCCACCAGTGTCTGTAGCGCAGCCTGCCGCGCCACAGTCGCCCAGACGACCGAGTCAGTCTCGAGAACCAAGTCACCCGGCGCCGGCCCGTTCGGCAACAGCCATTTTGCCTCCCTCTGATCTGAGGCATATAATAGATCAGAGGAGGCGAAGTCGGCTACCTGCAGACGCTGAAGAAACGGCAGAGAGCGCCGAACCCTGGAAGGCTGATATACAGGACTTCAAGAACGAGGTCCGAGAAAAGATGGAAAAGGAGATGTCGGATATAAAGCACGGTCGGAACTTAGATCCGACCAAATACGAAGAAAAAGCTTCTCCGTTTGTGGATGAGGTAATGCGGGCTCGGTTGCCGGAAGGTTCCGCTTACCTCAGATAACTCCTTTCTCCGGAAAGACTGATCCGACAGAGCATCTTGAATGCTTCAGGACTTACATGGAGTTGCACGACGCCTCGGACGCTGTTATGTGCCGAGTGTTCTCTCTGACCTTTACTGACGTAGCCCGACTTTGGTTTAAGCAATTGAAACCCAGGTCGATAAAGTCGTTTGCCGAACTCAGTGACGCCTTCCTCAGTAGTTTCATCGGCGGAAAAAAGAAATTGAAGCCTCCCGCGCATCTGAACAACATAATTCAGAGGGAAGGAGAACTACTAAAAGACTACATTAAACGCTTCAATTTCGAATCTCTACAAGTTCGAAAGCATTCTGAGGAGACGGCTCTCAACGCTCTCATGCAGGGGGTTAGAAACAAGCCTTTTTTGGCATCACTGGACAAAAACCCGCCCGATACTCTAGATGAGTTTATGGTTCGGTCGGACAAAAATGCCGATGCGGAAGAGACGCGACTCCTCAGAGAAAAGATACAGAACACAAAACCATCGGCAAAAGAGTCGGCCAAAAAAGAAGCTGACTCAGCCGGAGGGAAAAAAGTGAAAAGACGACCGGGGGGAGACGACAGCAGGCCAGGAAAGCGACCAGACAGAAGATTCTCTACATACACCCCCCTAAACAAATCTCCTGAACAAGTACTAATGGAGATCAAGACCGAAGGCTTCGTCAACTGGCCCCGAAAAATGCGAGAAAATCCGGATCGTCGGAACAAGAACAAATATTGTCACTACCATCATGACCATGGTCACAACACGAGTGACTGTTATCACTTAAAGGATGAGATTGAGCGGCTGATTAAAGAGGGCCGGCTAAAAGAACATATAGTAGGGACCGACGTCGCAGCAGGACCGAGTGAAGAGCGGCCCCAAGAAGAAATCCGAACGATCGTCGGGGGTCATCAAGGCGGTGGGGACTCAAATAACGTCCGAAGAAACCACACTAGAAGCCTCGATCGCCCCGAGTCCGAGGTTCTTCTGCTATCTCGGCCTCCTAAGGAGAAGAAACGAGAAAAATATTGTATCTTGTTCACTGAAAAAGATGCTCGAGGAATTCATCATCCTCATGATGATGCGCTCGTGGTCACTCTTACCATCGCGAATAAAAAAGTATTCCGGATACTAGTGGATACAGGATCATTAGCGGACGTCCTGTTCGCCCAAGCATTCGATAAAATGGGCATAGGTCGGTCGGTATTACGGCCTGTCCGAACCCCACTCATCGGGTTCTC
The DNA here is from genome assembly GCA_037074715.1 of Magnolia kwangsiensis. NCBI lineage: Eukaryota > Viridiplantae > Streptophyta > Magnoliopsida > Magnoliales > Magnoliaceae > Magnolia > Magnolia kwangsiensis. The sequence continues at coordinate 150,790,027 of CM073575.1, read as the reverse complement.
GGGTGGACAGGTACTTCCAGAGGGAATCGTCTCGCTGCCGCTTACCGCAGGAACCACGCCCCATCAAAGGACCGTAATGATCGACTTCCTGATCGTGGACCAACCGTCGGTGTATAACGCCATACTCGGCCGACCGTCTCTAAGCCTCCTTCAAACCGTGGTGTCTACCTACCACCTCTCCATGAAACTTTCGATCGAGTCGGGAGTAGAGATAGTGAAAGGAGATCAGAAAGATTCTCGGAAGTGCTATGCCACCGCGGTCAAGGCCCCGACTGAGGTTTCGACGATTGAATCGCTGGACCCCCGTATTGGATCTCACGAGCGGGGGGAACCAATGGAAGAACTCGTCTCGGTGCCATTAATCGAGACGAACATTTCGAAAGTAGTCCGAATCGGCTCATCTTTGAGCCCGTCTCTTAAAGAACGGATGATCACCTTACTTCGACGGTATGCCGATATCTTCGCTTGGAGTCATGAAGACATGCCTGGGATCGATCCCTCGGTCATAACACACCGACTCAACATCGACCCAACCTACAGACCCATCCGACAGAAGCGTCGTCCTCTCGGCCCGGAAAGGTACGCTATCATTGGAGAGGAAGTCGGCAAGCTTCTTAAAGCCAAATTCATCGAAGAGATATACTATCCGGAATGGATAGCCAATGTCGTACTCGTAAAGAAAGCCAATGGGAAGTGGCGAGTCTGTATAGACTATACGGATCTAAACAAAGCCTGCCCCAAAGATAGCTTCCCTCTTCCTCGCATCGATCAGCTGGTTGATAGTACCGCGGGTCATGAACTGCTAAGTTTTATGGATGCCTATTCAGGCTATAATCAAATTGTAATGCACGAGAATGATAAATCAAAAACCGCCTTTGTCACCGACAAAGGCCTTTACTGTTACCGAGTGATGCCGTTTGGATTAAAGAATGCTGGAGCAACGTATCAGCGATTAGTGAACAAAATGTTTGCTCGGCAAATAGGCCGAACGATGGAAGTTTATATTGACAATATGCTCGTCAAAAGTAAACGAGCAGCCGACCATGAGAAGGACTTGGAAGAAATGTTCTTGACTCTGCGTAAATATAAAATGAAGCTGAATCCCAGCAAGTGCGCGTTTGACGTGAGCTCGGAAAAATTTCTCGGTTTCCTCATTAGTCAGCGAGGAATCGAAGCGAATCCCGAGAAAATCAAAGCCTTACTCGAAATGGAATCTCCTAAAACAATCAAAGATGTTCAAAGGTTGACAGGAATAGTGGCCACGCTCAATCATTTCCTTTCCTAAGCCACAGACAAGTGTCTCCCGTTCTTCAAGCAATTGAAGGGACGACAGACGATGGAGTGGACGGACGAATGTGAGAAGGCATTTCAAGATCTGAAGGTTTACCTCGGATCCCCACCGCTGTTATCTAAGCCCGAGCCTGGTGAAGCGTTGTTATTATATTTGGCCGTGTCTGAAGCCGCAGTAAGCTCGGTTTTAATACCAGAGAGTCAAGGGAAGCAGCTGCCAGTCTACTACATCAGCAAAGCCTTGCTACCAGCAGAGACGAGGTATCCTCAGCTCGAGAAAGTAGCCTTCACTCTTGTGGTTTCATCACGACGCCTTCGGCCATACTTTCAGGCCTACACCATTGTCGTTGTGACCGACTTACCACTCCGTCAGATTCTCCGAAAGCCGGAAGCTTCCGGCTGACTTACAAAGTGGGCAGTCGAATTAAGCGAATTTGACATACATTACAGGCCCAGGGCAGCCTTAAAAGGACAGGCCGTCGCCGACTTCCTTGTCGAAGTGGTCCCTAATCGTGACAATATGCCTGAGTCAGAAGGAATTAATGTACCTGAGGCTTCTTCCTCTCTCGGGCCGACACCCTGGAAGCTATTTGTCGACGGATCATTCAACTCGAAGGCAAGCGGGGCAAAGGTAGTGTTAGAAACTCCCGACCAAACCTGTATGCAATATGCCTTGCGACTCGGCTTTCAAGCGTCCAACAATACAGCAGAATACGAAGCCTTATTGTTAGGCCTTAGACTCGCCGCGAGTCTGGGCGTGACCCATTTGAACATTTTCAGCGACTCACAATTAATTGTTAATCAAGTTTTCGGTGTTTATCAAACTCGAAAAGAGCAACTAAAGGCGTATATGGAAAAGGCTAAAGAATTGATCGGCGGATTCCAGAAATGTGAAGTAATTCAAATACCCAGAACCGACAATGCCAAAGCCGACCTATTAGCAAAGCTTGCCTCGGCAGATGAGAAAGACATACCTCTGTCGGTTCCAATTGAATATGTCCCTAAACCAAGCATAAATGAGCCGACAGTCTCGACCTTATTTCCCATCAATCCAGCGATTACTTGGTTTGATCCACTCGTCCGCTACCTCAACGATGGTGAACTGCCAGAAGACCGCGCCGAGGCACGGCGGTTAAAAGTTTGAGCCTCGCGCTACACTATCTTGAATAAGATTCTGTATAAAAAAGGCTTTCATGCTCCTCTACTAAGGTGCTTCGACTCCTAAGAATCCGACTATATCTTACGGGAGATACACGAAGGGATATGTGGAAACCATTCAGGAGGACGCTCGCTCGCCAACAAAGTGTTGCGGCAGGGGTATTACTGGCCGATTATACAGCATGACTCCAAACGATTCGTCCAGAGATGCGACAAGTGTCAGCGGTTCGCAGTAATCCCGAGACAACCCCCCGAGGAGCTGACTCCGATGTCGGGACCATGGCCCTTTGCGCAGTAGGGGATGGACATAATCGAGCCCTTTCCATTGGGGAAGGGTCAGACTAAATTTGCCGTGGTTACGGTGGACTACTTCACGAAGTGGGCTGAAGAAGAACTATTGTCAAAAATTACCGAGCAAAGGATCACGAGTTTCGTTTGGAAGAATATCATCTGTCGGTTCGGGATACCTTGGACAATAGTTACCGACAATGGAAGGCAGTTCGATAACAAACAATTCCGGGAGATGTGCAGTAACCTCGGGATTCGAAACGTGTACGCCTCACCTCATCACTCTCAGACGAACGGACAGGTCGAGGCGGTCAACAAAATTATAAAGCAGCATCTCCGGACGAGACTCGACGAAGCAAAGGGAGCGTGAGCTGAAGAACTTCCGAATATACTGTGGGCCTATCAGACCACAGCACGAACTGCCACGGGAGAAACCCCCTTTTCCCTATGTTACGGTGAGGAAGCAGTCGCACCGGTTGAGATCGGTATTGGTTCAGCCCGAGTCAACTTATATAGTGGACAAGAGAATGGTGAACTCCTCTCATTCGCGCTTGATTTGTTGGAAGAAAGAAGAGAAAGTGCTCGATTGAGGATGATGGCCCGACAAAGACAGGTGTCTCGGTTTTACAATCGCCGAGTTAAAGTCCGACGATTCCGAACCGGGGATATAATCCTCCGAAAGACCTTCCCAAACACCAAGGAAATTGGGTCGGGTACACTAGGGCCAAACTGGGAAGGCCCCTACGTCGTCTCAAGCACCATCCGACCGGGAACCTACCGGCTGGAAGACCTAAATGGGCAGCTGTTGCCTCATCCTTGGAACGCCGAGCATCTCAAGACTTATTACCCGTAAGATAGAATAAAAAGTGCTATAATTGAAGTCGACTCAATAAAAGTTCTATTTCGTACAAGTACCCAATGTCGGGTCACTAACAAAAAAAAAAGAAAAAAATAAAATAAAATCACAAAAAGAAAAGTACATTATCCGACTGTCCCATTCAGTCGGGATTCAACTCCTATGCGGCGCCCGAAGGACGGGCCTCGTCAGCAGCGGCATCTCCTTCGGTAGCTTCGCCCTCAGCAGCCTCGGCGGTCGGACTGTCAACCTCGAAGGCGGAGAGATCGAGATCAGGGAAGGCCGCCCTCATCTCCAAGACGCAGGTCTTGTAACCACCTTGATAAAGATGGTCCCTCTCCTCTTCAAACTAGGTAGATTGGAGGAAGGCGTCTACGGCTCGCTCTCGCTCCTCTTTGGCTCGGTGCTTTTCTTCTTGAGCTTCCTGAACGAGGCTGGCGGCCTCGGCCTTCGCGCGAGCAAGAGCACTGTCACGCCCCAAACTCGGAAACCGGGCTCACAGAATTCCCGATCGCCGAATCCGGCGCCGACAGCCTCCGTAGAACCCCATTCTCGGTTCCTAGCTCCCATTCGCCAGGTTCCGATCCTGGGATGCTACGAGGAGGATTTTTAATGTCAGTTTGATTCGTAATAAGCATAATCAAAGGCATAACCCACAAAAAACAACCAAGAACTCCATTACATTTCCACTATGATCAAAAACTTTACAAGTACAATGAGCATAAAGGGAAATATAGTGGTAAAGTACAAAAACTCCAAAATGCTCAGCAACGTGCTCCTGCCTCAACGCTGCTGTGATCCAACGTCACCTGCACGCAACGGTCGTGCATAAGCTTACAAGAAGCTTAGAGGGTGGTGAAGGTGTGTGCGCAAGGTAGTAATATGTACATGCAATGTCAGAGTGATGCGGAATATGCAAATGGAACATAATATCATGAGCCGTACCAAGGCTTATGCGATGCAAGACATGAATGGTATCGGCCATCCCAAGGCCATGCAATGTACAATGCAACTCAAGCATACAGATACTCATCAATGTCCACACGTCAATACAGCTCAAAGTATGAAATATCACCAGAGTCTAGTACACTCTAAACCAGATTGCCGCCACATCGCGCGCAATAAGGTAAGTGGAAGAGACCACACTATCCGTCTGCCAATATCGGGCGCGACTCGTCGATAGCGGACCCATTCCTCGAGCTGGTCAGACTCAGCCTAGCATTGCCCCCTACACTCGGGCAGGTAAGGCCGTACCCCCTTCCAACCGACCACGACACAGTGGAGAGCGTAACCGTCTGGTATTCGGCATTCAACGCTCATCTACCCACTCGGTCTAGACGTTGGAGCAACCTCTTGGTACCATAAGGGTTTAGGGACTTTCACCCAGGGATATCTATAGTACCCCATGTAGAACAAGATTTTCGGTATCCAATCCTGCCAACCACGATCTGTCTGTGGAGGCTACGGCCCTGATGTTGATAGGGCGTACAGTAACCATGCCACACAAATGCGGAATGCATGAATCACGCTATCCAGTCATACAACCAATCCTGTGCATATCGTGCGCTCATGTAAGGCAACACCGCCTAATCGGGAGCCCATAAACAACCTGCCCGAAGGCAAATGCTATGATCAGACAATTCTCACGTCAAGCATACATATGATGCGTATGATCATGGGTCATGAAACTATACCAAACATGTTATAATAAAATGAATTATCTTACGATGCAGATGGGCCTGGACGGCCTAAATACGATAAGTACGGCCCAGTAATGGACCCTAAGGAGAATCGTAATGTGGACATCCAACCAACATTACACTCGCAATGTGGACGTCAAACCAACATTGCTTCCCAGGTACGACCTTCTTAAAACACCGCTACATAATCGGTATTGGGTTTACACATTGCAATGGACCTTATGTTCCTCCCATTGGGCCTTACGTATATATCAAATGGGCCATAGCTTATGGGCCTTTTATTCGTCAGATGGGCCACATAAATGAGCCACACCAATGGGTCTTATGTGCATTGCAATGGGTCAAAACCCGTGGGCCTTGGATTGCATCAATTGGACCTAGTCACATGAGTCTAATATGTATCAAATGGGCCACACCAATTGGACCCCCAAATGTGTATCCAATGGGCCTCAACCCAGAGGTCTTATATGAGTCAAATGGGCCTAAATCCCTAGGCTTTAACAATTCAAATGGGCCTAATCCATGAGCTTGCATACATATCAAAGTGGGCCTAATCCCATGGACCCTTTTATAATCGAATGGGTTTAGTCCCATGGACCTTACAATATATCAAATGGTCTACTTCCATGGACTTTAAATTTCAACAAAAGGGGTCCAATTACATGGGCCTTGAAGTACATCAAATGGGCCTAGTCTCTAGGCCTAAAATGAACCTAATGGGCCCAGCCCATAAACATTTCACAAACCAAATGGGCCTAGCCCATGCCCCTTTTGAAATCCCAATGGGCCTAACCCATAGGCCTAACATGATCTTTTCAAGTGGATGGACGGTCTGGATGCACCGCCTGTGACAATGGTGAGACCCACATGAAGGCGTACAATCATATATATATTATATAATATATAAACTACATGTAATATAATATATGTAATATATACAATATTATATGTAATATATATAATATAATAACATATATATGTGGGCCCCACCGTCCAGTGGGGACGGTGTGGATACAACACAAATCACAGTGGGCATTACCGTCCACGGACTGTGGACGGTGTGAATAGAATACATAAATCACTGTGGGTGTCACGTATATGGCCCGCCGTGATGTTTATTTGAAATCCAACCCGTTCATAAGGCCACTCAGACCTGTATGAAGGGACAGTAAAAATTTCAGTTTGATCCAACACTTTTGTGGGCCCCAAAGAGGGTTCTAATGGTAGACATTAAAGTCCACTGTTTCACGTGGTGTGGGCCACCTGAGTCTTGGATCTGTCTCATTTTTGGAGGGAGGGCCCGCTACTGGGGCGGCCCACCTCATGAGCGGCTTGGATATCAAATAAACATTATAGTGGGGTCCACGCATACGGCCGTGGGCCCTTCCCACGTTCGTCCGCCCGCCGCCCGCCCACGCCAGGGCTGCACGCGCCTGCGTGCAGGCGCTGGGCGCTGACACAGGAGGCAGAGCCTCTTCCTCATTAAATTTCAAAGATTTAAAAAATTGTTTTCCCATGGTTTTTCACGTGTGAGGCCCGCAAAAATGAAATCCACCCCGGCCATTGCGATCAGTGGCCCGAAGCCGTCCAAATGATTCCAGAGTTTGAATTTTTTTGACGCTTGGAAAGTGAAATAACACAAGAAATAACATTTGAATGGTGAGGACGCAACATTCGGCGCTATGGCCCACCAGGTGATTGGATCAGCTCCAAACTTCTACCCAACGGCTAAAATACCGTGGGTAAGAGGATGGATGACTTGGATCGGACATAAACGTCAGGGTGGGGCCCATGCAAGGGAGGCGGTCAGCCTCGGCCGCGACCCTCCTCGAGGTCTCTGCCTCTGATGCAAGCTTCTGGGAGGCGGTCAGCTCCGAGCTTGCTTTGACGAGACAAGGTGCCAGCTGCAATAAAGAGACAGTAAGCTATGCTGTAAAACTTAGCTAGGGGCGACACAAGATTGGAGAAAAGTCTACCTCAAAAAGTAACCTCGCCGCATGCCCGAGGGTCTGGGCCGTCGTGGCGTTGTAATAACTGGCGAAGTCTCTTTCGCCCCCGTGGGCAAACGCCCAAGGAACCATCCCCGCAATGATCTTCGTGAAGGGGGACTCCTGTTGAGTCATCTCCCTTCTCGGGGATTCTTCGCGCGGGGCGTCCCTCGGCCCTGGGACCTCCTCAGCAACAGGCCCCGACTCGAGTGTCACCTGAGTCATTGGAGGAGTTGGCTCCCCTTCCTCGGCCCTCTCATCAGGGTCGGAAAGGACGACCACTTGGGGAGCAGCAGGTGCAGCAGCAGGTGGAACGACCGTTTCCTTGCCCCTGCCCGTGGTCTTCTGCTGCTTCGAGGGCCGAGACCCGGACAACTGAGCCGATCTCGGGGGGGCCTTCACTTTGGAAAGTGGCTTAAAGGCAGGGCGAAACTCGGCCATGCTCTCAGGCGCGGGCCTCAGAATAGGGCGAGCTTCGGGGAGGTCTGCAAGGACGAGTAAAAAGAATGAGGGAGCAAACAGGAAACCAAGAGGATAAAGATAAGGAAGACGAACTACCTGAGACGAACGAGTCTAAACCTACAAGGTGGAGGCGCTCAGGTTGCAGAAGCAGCTTCCAAGATAACTCTGCCACGCTTAGCTTCCTCAGCTCCCTTATCCGAGTCAGAGCCCCGGACTCGAGCTTCCCTCTCCTCTTCAAAATATCTGCAAGACATTGTAGAGTCAGGATTAGCGGAAGAGGATATAAAAATAAAGAGTAAGAAAAGGAAAGACCATCGGGCCAAGTCACCGAGTCACCTGCTCTACGGAACGTGCGGGATACTTGAGGCTCGTACGGCCACGTGTCGGCCGACTCCCACCGACCGCATGCCCAGAACCACCTTTCCTTCCAGAACTTGTTCGAAGTAGGTGAGTCGGTTATTAAAGACCCCCTTTTGCCTCTCCACGCGCTAAGAAAGTAGAGGCCAGGGAAGTTAGGGTTTGGTCGGACTTGGTACAGATAGAGGAACTCGTCGACCGTGAGGGAAGGTTGCTCTAACTCGGACCAGAGCACGGCACACCCGAACAAATTCCTCCACGCATTTGGAATAATTTGACCGGGAGCTATTTTAACTCGAGATAGAAAGTCACGAGCAATAGGCTGGAGTGGCAAACGCAAGCCACACTGCATCGCGACTTGAAAAATTGCGACCATCCCTGCAGGGGGATGGTCGGGCAAATCACCCGGATGAGGGAGATGGAGGACGACCGAATCAGGGACATGGTATCCAGCCCTGATCCGGTTTAAGTCGGATTCATTTAGAATAGAGGCGACGAGACCGCTGGGCTAGTCTTCTTCCCCTTTTGAAGACGACCTAGAGGCTTCCGCAGTTCGGTTCAAAGGGTATGGAATGGCCGCTCCTTCGCCCGTAATTAAGTCATCCTCTCCATCCTCGTCCTCCATCTGATCCACCCAAGGGTTAGGTCTCCTTGGACGAGTCACCAGAGACGTCCCACCGCTAGATGGACCGGTCTGGGCAGGACGCCCAGCCGACGAGTCGCCGGATTCTCTGACAAGCCGGAATGCGGCGTCAGCACCGACGGCAAACTCCGTCAACAGTGAAGGTGGTTTCGTAACATCCCAAAGATGTTGGGACACACCCTCATCTACGGACATTTCCTCCCGACGGCTTTGAGAGTCGTGTGCGGCCATTAAAGCTGATAAAAGAAGGAGGAAAGGACTCACCAAAGAAATCGACGGTGACTGCAAGGAAAGATTGACGGAGAAAGAGGGGACAGCGGAGGAAGAGAAGAAGAAGAAGTGAAAACGCACTCGGGATCATACACAGGCGGGAGGGAGAAGGGCGAAAACAAAATTCGCACCGTCCTCCCGCCCAGCCCTTTTATAGCCACGCCACGTGGCAGGAAAATTATGGCAAAAGTGAATCGACGTTCGCCTCGGCTCCCCCGTTCGACGCGTGGCAACCGCTGACTGACTGCAATGAAATCGTGGCCACGCGTCCGCTTTTCATACGCGGACGGAACGAATTGACGGCTGGTCGCACGTGCGACCTTGAGAGGAGCAACGTCGTGCGCTAGAGATGACTCAAAGAGCATTAAATGCCTCATCATTGTCTCGGATGCTAATACGAACCGACCGAGAAAATCGTACTCCTTGATGCCATAGACGACACAAGGAGTAAGGGGGGCTCACTATTGGAGAAAAATGTGTTAAGCTCGGAGACTCGAATAAGAGTAGGTCGGCTTTGCTGACACTGCCTGAAGAATCCGAGACAACACCGACGGAACAGAGGATAGGCCGGGAGGCGTAAGCAAGGACGATTAAAGTCGCTTTGTCAGAGTGATGACCTGTTCACTCCCCAAGTGCAGGGTTGTGATGTAGTAATAACTCGGTAAGACCGAGGTCGAATCCCAAGGGACTGAAACTTGTACGTTATTTAAAACTAACCAGAACTAGAACTAGATTAAGATGAAATCTAAACTGAATGTAATTTGAGAAATAATGGTGAAATAATTATATAAACTTGAGAGAAATTAGGAGAAGGGAACTAGGGATTCAGAGGATCCACTTGTAGAGATCAAGGAGATCTTATGCATGTTTCATGGAAATTAACTGAACTGACATTGATCTAGTTTTCAAAGAGATGAAAGGTGTATGAATTAGAATGGATTCCATCACCAAACCATGCCCAAAGACTATGGCAAACAACAGAATCAAACTAATTACCACCCAATCACATGTATGTAAGTTAGGAAGGGTACTGTCATCCGACCATGCCCAGGAGACAATGGTGAACAACAGGACGTTCTGACATCATAAACATGAAAAAGAAATAGAAATATTCAAAGCATCGCAGACCCATTATAATTTCAGTCACAACAGACCATTAAGAACTAAAAATATTCCCATAATAATTAACTAAAATCAAAGTCAATTCATGCATTAAAATTAAAATGAAATCAAATCTCTCATCTTACTACAAGCTTCACCTCTTAGCCCTAGCTAGGAGGATTTAGCCTGCCATGGATGGGATCAATCCAAATAAATAAAGAGAAAAAGAAAAGGAACAGAAAAGGGAAAGAAAAAACCAAGCTCCTCTCTCTCTCCTCTGCCTACGTTGAAACCCAAGCTCGAGCCCTCTATTCTTCCTCCCAAGACCCTGAATGAATGCTCCCCACGTCCAAAAACCTCCTTTTATAGCTGCTGGAAGGCTGGAGTCAGTGACAGAGTTTTAGCAGGACACGGAGTGCAATTTTCGCAGCCAAGTTCGGTACCATGAAACACGCCACTTTCCTCGCTCAAATTTCAAAGAAACACCGTCCCCTAGTACTTTCTTAGGTCTTCTACATGATAGACGGTTCAGATCTACCATATGATCAAAGATGGTGGGCCAAAACTGTCCGAAAAAGTCAGTTTTCGCGAATGTGCGAAACCTTTCGCACCATTTCACTGTTGTGGTCGGTGGGCCCCACAGAAGCATTTTCTGGAAAATTCACCCCGTCCATTGGATTCAGAACGAAATTTTAGTCAAGAATGGGTGGTTTTGAACGTCCATTGACGTGGCTCAGAGAAGAAATCACAAAAGAATCAGTTTTGAACGCTACCGAGCAGCCCTTTTGTGGCCTCTATATCTCACACGTGTGCACGCATGGGTGAAAAGTGATAACATGGTTTTGTAGTGCTCAAAGCCCTCTACACGGTGGACGGATCGGATTGAGCTTATGGGGCACGTGTGGGGCCCACAACTGATCGCAAGAATGGCCAGCGGCCGTGCGTCCGCTGTGCGTAATTTTTTTTTTTTTTTTTAAGAAGAAAGTCGGTCAACGTCTTGCTGACCGACTTGACTCGTTTGGTGCACGATGAGTGCACATGTGCACTGTACACATGCTACACTAGATGGGCTCTATTATGATGTTTATGAGCAATCCAGTCCATCCATCTCGTAAATCAGATCTTTTTAACAGTTAGGATAAATTTTGAGGCATATACGAATAGTAGGTGGGCCCAGAATCAATGGTTTATGGGCTGATCTGTCAGTTGGGGCACTTTCCGAGATCTTCAATGGCTGAAATTTTATATGTACGGTTAATTTATGGTCCTCAGGCGACGTATGAAGTTTCGAGCCGAACAGATGGTGGGAACCTCGTGATCTTGCATTCTGGACGTCCTTCAGGCCACTTGAGCTTCAATTTCTAACTTTTCTCGGATTTCTGACCTTATATATTTGTCAATCTTGGTCCCCTGGAGAGTGTCCCATGCTTTGGTGAATTTGAAGCGTTAAATCCATGCATTTAGTATCTTATTTCGATCCAAGCTTGTAAAATCAACCTGCAACATAAACACGATTAAATCAGTCATTAAACACTATTATGCTCGTAAATCCGGACAATATTTGGGGTCTAATATGCACTATTTGACCCTCAACATGACCTCGCCTGCATAAGCTCACTAAAGGCCGAGCGTGTTAAAGCCACTCAGCCGATAGAATAAGACCGACTCAAGGAGTTGGTTCTGTCGGTCACGGAGCAAGGAATGACTGATAGAAATCGAGATTATTTCGTCCGTGGAAGGGCCGGGAATCCGTCCTCCTGTGTCGGCCGAGACTCCTCCAGGGTCGGTCACGACCTGGCCGAGACTCTCCCAGAGTCGGTCACAACCTAGCCGAGACAGCGAGTGGCGGAACGAGAACAGATGCTGCTTTACGGAAATCCAGGGATACGGGTAGCGAATCCCGAAATTCTCGGGATTCTGAGCAATCCCAGGAGAAGAATACTCTGAGGATAAGGGTTGACGAACTGTATAAATCTCTAAGCTTGGGACAGAAGAAGGTACGCAATACGAACTGAGACAAGCTCTTGGCTATTGATCAGATAACTGACTTAAGCATCGGAGGTTCCCCGGCTCTAGCCAGGGTTCCCTTGACATCGTTGTCCGTGCAGGTGAAGGAGGGCCCGCATTAAGGAAGCCATCCCATAAGAACACTGCAACACCTACTAGCCCCACTGGGACTTAACAAGATATGGGTGGTCTTCTCAAAGGTTCTGAGAAGCCCATCGTGATATATATGTTTAATCCAAGCCGTCCATCTATTTTGAAAGATCATTTTAGGGCATAAGCCCAAAAAGGAGGCATATCAAAGGCTTGAGTGGACCATGGCACAAGTAGCAGTGGTGACAATAACCTCTTGAAACCTTCTTAGGGCCCACCGTGGTGTTTGTTTGCCATCTAACTGTTCGTAAGGTCACATAGAGATAGATGAAGGGAAGATATAAATATCAGCTTCATCCAAACTTATGTGGGGCCTGAGATTTTTAGCACTAGGCTTACAATCCCCACTATTTCCTACGGTGTGGTTTACTTGAACATTCTATCTACTTCATTTTTGGCTCATCATCTAAACTGTTTTTTTTTTTTTCCAAAACGAATAAAGGTAAATAAAACACATATATTATGGTGGTCCCATAGATCCCCCAATAAGATTGCATGTCTCTAACTAAGTCATGGTGGGGGTTGTACCCAATCTCCATGTGCTTGAAACACGGGGTTAGCCCACTGTGGCGGATGTGTTTTATTCACCCCCTCCTAGCTCATTTTAGGGATGCAGTGTGGTCTGCTTGAGATTTGGATCTATGTCATTTTTTGGCTCGTGCCTAAAAATGATCCGGCAAAATTGATGAATGGCAGGGATAAAATGCATACATCATGGTGGGGCCCACATAGCACCGACTAATTGGCAAGGTTAATGTGCAATCCGCTTACTATGGATGGAGCATGGTGAAACAAATACATCAAAAATCTAATAATAACCATCTCATTTTCAAATCGTGGCCCACCATAAGTTCAAAATTACCTTAATTTAAGTCAAGTATACATTTCAATGGGTTTATTATAATAATTATTTATAATATAACACACATTATTTTGAGTATTAAAGATAAATTTACTTGATGAGATTTTGGTTACTTAAAATATAGTATAGAATTATTTTTATCCAAAGTCTAGGCTGTCAATTATAACATTAAAATTCATAAGATTTTAATCACAAGCCACCAAACACCATTAAAGATTTCCAATAACTTGAATTGAAGTGTATTTATGATTTCATCCAATTGCCTTAGTTTCATCTATACTCTTTTTTGAGTTTTTTTTAACGAGGTGACAACTCTTCACTATCAATAAAAATGATACAGTAACCATTCAAAATACAATTGTTGGCACAATAGTTCCTTTTGGTAGTTTTATATGTTCTTTAAGTTGCAAAGAATCTCATGTTAGTTGAGCAACTATGTGATGATAAATGTTCAATCAAATTGAAAGTTAACTTGTGTATTGCGAAGATGGCACATGGATATATTGATTCGACATGATTCACAACCCTAAGCTCTATGGGGCCACCATGATGTATGCATTATCTTCACTCTGTTTATCTATTTTGCAGTTCATTTTAGAACATGTGCCCAGATATAAGGTGGATTTAAGGCTCACGTGTGTGGATCGAGCACTTCATTGAAAACTTATTGGGACATCATTTGATAGCCACTAGTCAATCAAAATATTAGGAGCAATCCATCCATAGGACTTTAATTTATGCTCAGTCCATAATGTGTCTCGAGATTTGGATGGTCTAAATTGGCATACATTCATATAACTACAGAATAGATGGGCTACCATGAAACCCAAATCCATACCTCAACTGGTAGACTGAGTGGAGATACTTCGCTTCAACACTTGAGGTCCCGGTATCGATCCCCAATTGAGGTGGTTAGCATGGAGTGTGTGTACTGACATACTATGTATTGTTGAAGAACTATCCAATACATAGCAACTATGTATTGTTGATGAACTGTTGTGGTTGTTACAAGGAAAACCAAACTAATCTACCGCATAAAGAGTGTAATCAACTGTGGGAGGAAAGCCAGAGTGAACTTTTCAAATCAACAAAGCACAAGGCTCGGAGAGATTGGTTCTAAACCAAGCAGAGCTCAATGATCATTAAAGACAGACCTCAAGTTGTTCTCCATCTTGTCTTTATAGGTTCATTGGTAAACTCGCTTCTGCAACTTATCACATTTGTTCACCTGGATTCTAGCGATAACAAAGGTTGTCGTCCTTAACTTAAAAGTCATATTCTTGATGAACATACATGCTTGCATCCAATTGATCAGACAATGAGTTATCATCTACCCAATAGTTAACTTCAAACGTCACATGCATGCAACATCCAACCCGTCCAATAGATTGGCCCCACAACGAGAATCAACCTATGCAAAGATCATATCCTTCTGTTCATTGGGTACGCCACACCATAAAAATAATGTATAGCCATTGATAAGTAACAAAATATAGGTCCTATTGTTTATCAACCCCAATACATGACTATACACTCATTAGGTAGGCCATACCACTTTCTTTTGTTATTTATTAGTGGCTATGCATTATTTTTCTACCGTGTAGCCTACCTGATGTGTGGAGATCATGTCTGCCTTGCTGTGGATGGAGATGATAAATAGCGGGAATGTATTTTGTTATTTATTAGTGGTTATACATTATTTTCTATGGTGTGGCCTAACTAATGAATGGAAGGATTTATCTTTCAACAAGGTGACCATCATGGTGGGGCCAACCTATTAAATGGGGTGAACGTCTCACACATGATATGATATGTTGGAAATTATTTTCCACCTGGGCAATAACCATCTTACACATTTCATGGGCACCTAAATCCACCATTTTTAACAGTGGGCCACTTTAGATGGAATGCATACTCAAAGTCAAATTGATCATTAATCCTATTTTCTCATCACCAATCCAAAGGTGTCCAACATTTGAAGATCCTAGCCATCTAGACTATCGCTTTTTATCTAAGCTGAATACAGGACCATTGCCATGTATCTTTTCTTAACGGCCCATTTTCAAGGTCCGGCAATCAAACTGCTGGGATCGTCCCATGGAGAAGATTTTTAGGGCAAGGTTTCTTAGTCGTGCTCAGAGATATTATGGTAGAATGTGTAATGATAAAAGTGATAGTGGATCATTCCATTCCCTGTATATTTATATTTTGCGTTTACTTTCCTTTTATGTCTAGAGAGATTCTTTTTTATATATAAAATGTGTTGGAGAAGAAGAGAAGAAGAAGAGAATTTTTGAATTTGGAGTATTGTAAATAAAATGCTTTTGAATATTTTAAATTATGAAAGTAGGTATTACAATGCTTTGAATTGTTGAAAATGGAGATTTTCCTTCTTGTTTTGTTTTTTTTTTCCATCTACTTCCAAGTCTTTTTTTATCGACTCTTGAAGGATCTACGTACAATAATAAGTGCATTACAACTTTCTACAATAACATTAATTATCTAGAAAACTCAAAAAAAAATTTCTATACTAGACTAGGACACTAAATATTTCATAGACACTTTTTAGATACTTTCTAGACGTTTTTCAAATATATTTTTTATTTTCAAATTATATTTTCAACAAAATGTTATTTGTACAAATGTCTCATCATGATTAAAGTAATACTAACTACTAAATAAAAATTCTCCAAATATTTCTTGTGTTATAAAAAAAGGCATTGACTACAGTAGAATGTGTAAGTAAGAGAAGGCTAGTAATCGAAAGAAACTCTGGCCCAGAGAGCGCAAAGTCCCCTCTTGCATTGAGAGGAGTATGGTCAATGGCATCTTCCTTTCACCACGGTTTAAAGTCTCGAAGACTTGAATGAACTTGTCAGCCCTGAGTTGAGTCGCTATTCACCTGAGTCAAGACTAAATCAACCTGACTTCCCTAGCCTAGGAGGTGACTCGTGTATCAAATTGGGTTAGTATCAAATCCAAGTAAATTCAAACAAGTTCGAATTGCATTTGCCAGTTCCACGAGAGAGAGAGAGAGAGAGAGAGAGAGAGAGAGAGAGAGAATGTATGAGAAACCTAGAACACACTCGTTTAAGGGCGTTGACAATCAAAATTGAGTTTATCCCATACAAGGAAATCTAGATAATAAGGATGATATGCAATTGAATGAAAATAATGCCATAGAAATACAACATTCATAAATATTATATTTACGGTTTATATTTAGATTAATTTAGAAACATGACACCATCCTTCAGAAAATTAGCCCGACGAGCCTAACCCCACCCACTAAGTCAATCTGTGGGCTGGGCTTGGGCCTCACATGCATGGCCTTTCAATTTTCAATTTTGGGTTTTGGTTGTGCTAGTCCGATCCAAACCAACACGTACATTTTTTATACCCTACAAAATATGGCATTCCAATCCTAGGGCTAGTCTGACAAACCTGTGGGGTTGGGCCCAACCATATTGATTTTTTGGGGCTTAAGCTTGGGATTATTGTGTTAGGGCTATGTTGGACCTGACGTGGGCTCGGGTCTTAGGTATAGGTGACAGGCCTAGCCAGACCCAAATGTGGCCCACTGTCACCCTTAAGGGCTCATCAATCTATACTGATGTTATAAAAATCTGACCAAACCAGTGATTTGACCATGTTCGATTCAGATCAGACAATTTCATATTGAGCCATCACTGAGGTAAAAAAAAAAAAACCAATGAAATGGGTCCCACTAGCGGTAGGGAAGAAGCAATCTGCATGACATGAGAACAAGTGGCATGTGTTGAAATTGATATTTTCACCAGCGCATGAGAAAATGCTACACCTTGCTTTCGAACTCGGATTGCATAGTGTCCCTACCAGGCTGGATATGATAGGCTTTGATCGGGCCATTTACCACCATGAGAGATGGGGTTATGCAAGACATGTTTAAAAGTTGTTAGGTCAAGTACCCAAAAGTTTTGAATAATGCTTAGGCTTGTGCCATAGTTGACTAGCATGATGTAATGGGCTTTGATTGGACGACATACCACAGTTAAAGTTAGGGCCAAAGTTACTATGATGACTGCATATGCAGTGAGGCCTGTTGTCAGATGTCCATCTATCATAGTGGCTTGCCGTCCAAGCAAATTCCTCCGTACCAGTACAAGCAAAGGCAGTTCTTGATCTAAGTTGGAGTAATCATTTTTATCAATAGCATGTATCTAATCAAATCCTGTCATGTAAGGTCACCATGGACATCTGAGTCACCGCACGATTACATCCTCGTGTTATGCCGGAAGATCTAAACATGTGTGTCAACTAATGTAAGGTTTGGATCATGTCCGCATGGGCTTACCAACCTACAAGTAGGGTAGGCGAGGAGTTATCGCGGCCTGTTCTTAAATGAAAATTATTTGTATGCACACAATGTGCCGAGAGGCTGTCACACGCATTTACCACCAGCTAAGCAAGACCGGTGGGAATCCAAAACTTGTTTCAAAAGTAGACTTTTGAATCCATTTTTTCGGATGTAGGACATGAGCTGCCTACTCCCCTAGTGGGCCCATGGAAATGTTTGGGAGAACCACCTTGTCCATCAAAATCATTGGATCATGAGGCGAATTTAAAACTCAATTGGGCTACACTATTGAAATAATGAGGATGAAAATGCATAAATGGGCCGTTTGGGTGCGAGTGAGTGGAGGTAAATGGAGAGAATTTGAAGTAAATGAAGCTAAATGACATTTAAAGTATATTTGGATGAAAGCTTAATGAGCTTGTAAATGACATCCTCCTACCAAAGAGGATTTCAAAGTAAATGAGGTGAAATGCCTTCTTGAGCTCGCTTGTGGGATCACATGAGTCAATAAAAGTACTACTATGTACATGTCAGCAATACGCATGGCTAGAGGTGGGCATTTCTAACTCTATCCGGCCTAATCAGACCCGTTCCGAATAAAACTGACGACCTAAATCGGGCCTGATCGAGTGTGGAAATCAAGATCCGGTTGTTTTTCGGATTGGGTTCGGATAGAGGTCTATCCTGACAGATCCAGACCGAAAACCCGAACCGATTGGAACTGTACCGAACTGACCAGACCCAACCCGAGTGGGTAGTATAAAATAGGTTTTTAATTTTTTACCCTAATCATTTACACCCCTCCCCTCTTTTCTTACCCTATCGAACGAGTGTTGCGTTTTGCTGCCTGTCCGACACCTGATCTTCTTCCTCTCTAGTCTCATCTTCTTCTTCAACATCCGTTCTACTGCTTGCTCGACGCCAGTCTCCTCTTCTTCTTCAACACACGTCCGTCCCTTTCTGCATTGAATCGAGTAAATAATTTAGGTTTTTTTAATTTCTTTTACCCTAACCAAGTAACCCTCTTCTCTAAACCCGATCATAGTGTTCGGGTGGTGCAACCTTGGCTCGACGGTGGTCTGGCAGTGGTCAAGGTCCAGCCCTGGCTCGCTAACTGCTAGTGGCCTGCTGGTCAAGTGGATTTCACTCGCCTAATTATTGGATCTTCATGTTTTTTGGGGCATATGAACATTACCTGTTTAACCAGTTGGATGTCATGCATAGAAAATCCTTTTACAAATATAACATTGTCATGGCTCCTTCTCATAAATCAAGCTATTCAAACGCCTTAAAAAAAAAAAAACCCTTATACTCATATATAGTACTCCGAGAAGATGGTATTTCAAAGTACATGTATACAAGGCATATTGTATCTCTCTAGTTCAATGTTTTAGGTGTAATAGCTACCAGAATCCTTTTTTAAGTTCACATTCTTTTGTTTAGAGGTTGTATCTTGCAACATTAGTTGAAGCTTCAATGCCATTAGCCTGCATTTTTTAGTCCTGCAATAGTAGATTGGACACGGAGAAGACAGACAGACAAACTGATTAATGTGGCTTCAATTATCCCTCTTGGACATGGAGAAGCCAATCCGAACTTTGCCCGCCAACTCGATTTTCGTGATCGAGTCGGACTCGGATCGGCTCAGGACAACAAGGGTTTGAGTCGGTCCGAGTCAGATGTCCCGGACTCGGTCCTAGATTGGTCCGAATTCGAGTTGGTCCATGTAGAATCCATACCAAGTCGAGTTGGACCCAATCCGATCTGACTCGGTCCGATGCCTAGCTCTACACATGACTAACTGATGATACTCTAAAACAATCTAATTATCAACTACACCACTAAAATCACATTAATAGAATTATCTAAATTGTTCAAATGTTGGCCATCTAAATGGATGGTTAAAAAACATAAGCAAGTTATTTGTTTGTGATCCTTATAGTTATGGCCCACTCGAGGCTCAAAATTTCCTCATTTTTGGATAAAGTATATATTTCAATGGGCTTATTATAATTATTCTATTAAATATTACATACGCACACTAATTTAATATGTTAAAGCATATTTGAAATGTTATATGTTCGTACAAATATATTGAAAGTTTCTAATGCGCTTCAATTCCCCTGGTTTACTCTCTATGTTCATACAAATATATTAAAAGTTTCTAATGCACTTCAATTCCCCTGGTTTACTCCTCTCGGGATATTTGAATTTAATGCATTTTATTTGCTCCCATCCAAACATAATTGAGTAAGACATTTACTTCAAATTCATTTATAGTTAAAACCCTTCCAAGTCCTATAATATTTACATGCCATCCAAACCATTTATAATGAACACAAATACAAATATTAGCCTGATTCAAAACTTATGGCCTCGTGAATTTTTCAATGGTGAGCGTGCAATCATCATTGCTCCTAATGACTACTTGAGTTTTGGGTTTAGCTCATTCTTGAACTTACCGCATCTCTTAAATGATACAATTAAAATGAATGAACCTGATGAATTTCTCACAAACATCACCGTACGCCCTACTTTGCGTCAGCCGGTGGGAACTTTTTGTTAGTGGGGCACTGGCAGGTGGAAGCGGATTGCAGATCTGGGTGGTGTGGTGATGTCACCAAGTTCTATTGTACTTACCGACGCAGATTGCCTGGTGTGACACACACCACCAACCTCTGCGGTGTGTTGTTGTCACCAAGTTATGTAAGCCCACCACAAGGTATGTGTAATATCCAAACCATTAGTCCATTTGGTGAGATACTTTTAACGCTTGAGCTATAAAAAAAATTAAGGCAGTTCCAAAGCTAAAGTACACAGCAAAGTCTATCATTGTTTTATAATTAAGGCAGATCCAAAGCTAAAGTACACAACAAAGTCTATCATTGAAACGTCCTCGAGTCGTAGAAGTTTTGGATCAACTTGGTATTTGTTTTTTTCCTTCATCTGGATCGTTATAACTTCATAAAGAGATTTAATGGAAAATAAATATCATGATGAGAATATTTTAAGGGTTAAGATCATTACCTCCTCTATTATTTGTGGTGTGGTCCACTTGAGCTCTGGATATGACTCAATTTTAAATACATGCTCTAAAATAATCTTGCAAAATCAATGAATAATGTATATAATAAATACATCATTGTAGGGCCCACAAAACTTTAATCACTTTTCTTTTTGCTAATATGAACTTGACCCACTCATCTTCATGCGCCACGTGCACACAGTTGGAAGTTGACGGTGTGTGATGCACCGCAAGTAATCTATTCCAGCACACTCAGATCCATAGCTCAACTGGTAGACTGAGTGGGTACCTCGTTTCAACACTTGAGTTCTTGCATCGATCCCAAGTGGGGGCGGCTAACATGAAGCGTGTATACTGACATAGGTGTGTACTAACAAGCTAACATAAAAAAAACGAAAAAGTCAGCTATTCCAGCAGCATTGCACCGCAATGGAGTCCTAATCACGGGACTCGTTTGCAACCTAATTGCACGTACATGTACCTAAAATAGTCCAAATGGTGGACCCATAGTAGATCTGACGTGGAAGCAAAAATTCCATATGCATTGCATGGTCTAATCTCCTATTCTTTGGCATTTATTCATTGTATTTTTACCATTGAACGTCCTCTGTTTCTACCGTACATTGGCTGTCCACCAATAAGCAAAACTAACACCGTGAATTCCAAAGCGGATTGCGTCATGCGGATGGGCTGGTGTACCACACACCAGCTATATAGCTGATGTAGGTATGTGTCGATCGAAGACAATCGCTGACGCTTGTTGAGCTTCAAGTTGCATGAACAGCTCAAAGGAGATCAATGTTACATGGGCTCACAATGATATATTTATTATATCCACACCGTTCTTCCATTTTTCGAGATCATTTTAGAGTAGTGTCAAAAAAATGAATTGTAACAACCCCAATTTTGGTTTATAGTGGTATACGTCGCTCCTACAAACAATCTTCACATAAAAATGATGAATGTTTAGAATCACTACAAATTATGTTATAATTGTCCATAGTCCTATTAGAAGCAGTAAATCTCGAGGATAAGATTTTCTTTAAGGAGGGTAGATTGTAACACCCCGTACTTTTGAGTACTCGGGTGTTTCCGAGAGATCTAACTCAATATAATCACAAATCCAATTCCTCTAAATGTTCACACATTCTATCCCAAATATGACCATCGGGAGTAATATTAAATCCTAGAACAATTTATCCAGTTGTTGGTTTTGTAGAGGGATCACTCCGTCAGCAAGTAAACTCTATTTTTAGGATTTTAATCACCCTGATAGGCTAATTTCTTTTATAAACAGATCAAAGTGTCCAATACAAATCATAGAAGTCCCTAATCATATATCACCTTTAAGGTTGGAACCCGAATCGTCATTCATCGTATCTACACTATCCAATTTGAAAATCTAACACTAGACCAAACTCACCTGTAACTAGTAAGGGACGCTATCCAATCGTTGGATTAACATGGATCGACGGTTCAAAACCAATTAGACCGTTGGATTTCAAGAACCTGTAAGTAACCACTGGGAACTTTATTTAAATTAGTTGTGGCCCATTTATTCACATAATCCACCTTGAAACAAGTCCCTCAACCACTAAACCAACCTTTAAATTCCATCTATATAGACCTAGGACCCATATAACTGTAGAAGAACAGAATGAACACGATCCGACCATCTGATCAATGAAAACGTCCATATAAGGTACCAAACACTAAAGTTACGACTCACCTAACTGCTGGATCCGTGAGAAGTTGTGTTCACGACCTATTAGTAGTAGTAGAATCGTATTATCAGGGCAGATCGACTCAGATCGGCACGTGGGACCCACATCCGATGTGTGCATGTACACAGATAACTTACGCACGCCGTGCACTAAACCCAGAGAATGGGTCAAACGACACTGACCCGATAGAAATCACTAAAACAGAAGAATTTCAAAAATCCTCCCGCCTGGCGTTCGTTTAAATCTGGGCGTCCGATTATCGATGCAAACGGCCATCATCTGAATGCTAATGTGCGATCCAAACCGTCCATATGATAGCCTAGGTCCCACCGACTTCGATCATGGCGAGATTAATGATTGAAAATCAATCACACCACCACTGGCAGCAAACCAACGGGCAACGTCAGAGGTTGGGGCTGACAGGGACAAAGGATCCACGTCCGCAACACCTCTCACCAATCCGACCGTTGGAAACCGTCGGTAGGTTTCCACGAACGTGGAGAAAATCCCCGTCAGCCCTATGATTTCTAAATATGGATCCCTACGAGATGAAAAGGCGGAAGAAAGTTTTCATTTCGAGTAAGGTCGATCACTGCCCTCCTCTGACCTCTGGAAGCTTCCCTAAGACAGATCCTGACCGTCCATGTTAGGTCTGTTCAAAAACTCGTAAGGAGAGCCGAGATTTTGGAGAGATGCCGCACCAGCACAAGTCGCCGCCTTCTTAGATTAAGGCCGTAAACAACGGTCCCTGTTCACCGTTTCGTGGGCCACACAAGCCTCTTGGGCATCATCCAAGCCGTTTGAATGCACCGGATCAGAAAATCAGTCGATCATTACAAAATGGCCATGATCGCTGGGTCATCTTCCCCGATCTGACCACTGCTAACGGATCTTGATGGGTGGACGTTTTCTCCCATCTGAAACGTTCACCGCATGTCCCATCCCACCTAAAACCCTTCAGTGAACATTGATTGGGCCCATGCATGCGATCAGAGGCTGGTGAGTGCACTGATGATGGGTTTCCTGGCGCCTCTTCGTTAAAACTCCACGCTAATCCCTTCTAATTAGTTACGGAGGTTTCCAGAATCGGAAACTCCTATAAAAGGCCGGGAATTAGGGCGTCTCCCAAGAAACCTAAAGACAGAAAGAGGAAATCGAAAGAGAGTGATTGAGAGAGTGAGAGAGTGCCGCTCGAGCGAGTTGCTGGTTCGGTAGCAACTTGACTCAACCGAGTCATCCAGTTCTGAGAGATAGTAAGAGTGGAGAGAAAACTGAAAGAGAAGAGGAAGATAGTGAGAGGGAATGGGGAAGAAGGTGGACCGGCTTTGATGTGAGTTGCAGGTTTCCAATGCAACTCGATCCAGCTACACCAGATAGTGGGCCGAGCGAGTCTGAATCAGCCGTTTCTGGGTGAGTGTATATGTCGGTAGGAGAAAACTCCTTCAATCTACAGCCTGTCAGATCTTGGAATTGATTCGATTCAGTCCCATCTGACCGAACCAGACCCGACCCGATCAGCTCAATGCTGAGACTCAGTGGCGCTGGATGAGTTCACAAACCTAGTCAGGCTCCAGAAATTAGCATCCCGACCCGATCAAACTCGTCCTGAGATCTGTCCTGTCCTCCCTACTCTAGCTGTGGAGACCATTCCCTAAAGCAGGTATGGCATTCAACTAGTTCCGACAAAACTCCTCTCAAAACGGCCTGTTATTGTGTTGACTCAATGATCGCCTTCAAAGCCAGATTCCTAACTCCAGTCAGTCGCCGTTGAGTGTGTGGTTGGGCTGCAATCTTATCGACAATAGCAGACAGGTATAACAATCAAACTCATTCAGTCGATTAGATCTACATTCAACTTGTGAGTGAGTAAACTCAGTAGTTGTGCTACTGAGTCAACTCTGTACTCAATAGTGGGCCGATCCGACCAGTCCCTGACTGTGTTTGGCTGACTCCCATCATCTGTAGATGATCTGAGAATCCTAGAGCTCTATGGATTTTCAATCTAACTCGGTTGTTAACAAGACTCTTGAAGCAAACTCAACTAATTATTGGTTGAGAAACCCAACCGAGTTAACTCAGCCATGATTCACTGATAGCATATAACAAACTATTCGGGTGCAACCAGCAACTGATTTCCTCATAAGACACTTTTGTCTCCAAACTTGTCCACTCAAGAAAATAGGAATCAAAGTTGATCAAATTAGTAGACTAATTGTAAGATTAGAGAATTAATCATGTACTTGAATTTTAGGATTGATACATCCGCCCCATAAGAACGTTTCAAATCAAGGAGAGCATCCACTCAAGGTGAGGAGCATCCCCTATAGCTTCTTCCATTCACTAATTTCCATGTGGATTAAATCTCTAATGTATGAAATTTTAGAAATTATTAATTCCTAGATATCTTAGATTTTATGGGATAATTGTTTTAATGTCCTATTTCCTTGTAATTATGCATGTGATGTATTGCCTTATAAACTCCATGTCACATTCATACTCACTTGCCTATGAATATATCTTTGTTTTACGTATTAAGAAAAGAAAGTTTCCACACTAGATTAGCTGTGAACTGTGTATTGAAACATTATTTTCATGACTTTCTATATTCTCTAACCTCTAATTTAGTTGGCCCTATCATGTGGATAGTTCTTAAAACATGGCAAATATGAATGTGTTTACATGTAGTGTACTTATGGATGAACTCTTAGTCAATGATGTGACCTCACTTGGGAATTTACATGATACTTAGTGTGCCCTCCTTTGAATGTAAAGAAATTATGAAAGTTATTATGTAATGCATAGTTGGATACTTCCTATTGAAAGTTGATGATCTTTCCTATTCTATCAAAAGTAATGTACATATGGGTCATGGTGCATAACATTCACGCATGACACGTGAGCTTTTCCGAGTGTGCATCGTAAGCCACATCTTGTTGGGTTGTGTCAGGTTCCATTACCTAAATCCAACCATCAAGTTTGTGCACCTGTACATTTTGGGCTGCTCTTTCTATACATGAGGCTTTTTCAGGATTAGACTCTCCTCGGACGTACCCCGTGTATTTTTCTAGGAGATATCCTTGAGCGGACTCGTCTGCATGGTCTTTTCCGGACGGCTAGTTCTCCTTGGGCGTACCTATGAGTATTTTTTCGGGTGACTAGTTCGCCTTAGGCGACCCCTTTATTTTGACAGCTGGATGTGCATCCCCAGATCTGTGACTTGAGCATACATTCATACCTTCACACAAACGCATTGTTAGTTGTATTGTCTTATGAATTATATATAAATTGTTAACCCATTTTGGAATGATGTGTCATAGTTGAATTTATGAGGGAAATTTTCACTGAGTTTTCACTCACCCATCGTGCGGTTGCACCAAATAGATGCAGGATTGAAGATAGGTGGAGACCCCTATGACGGGATTTCAGGGACGGCTAAGGTGGATCGTGGCGAGGAAGAGTTTTATGTACATGTTGTTGAGCCGTTGAAGCTCAAATGATAGTTTAGTATTTACTCATTTTTGTGTACTTCGGACTTTGTATGTTTTGTTTGAATTGTAATAAAATATTACCCCTGTTGTGGGATTTCATGCTGATTCTGTTTACATGTATCTAAACTTTCTTGTATTACTCTTGACATCATTAATTAATGCAATGATGCCTTACTTCATGTTAGGAAATTTGTTGCTATTTAGATGTATGTAGTCCACCTTGTAGTGTAACCCTCGAGTTCTCGGACTCGAGCGACTGTCCTCAAGTTTTGAGAACCAGGGTGTTACACGAATAATATCCAAAGATCCAATGGACCACACCACAAATAGTAGCCGAGATAATGATTTCCATCGTTAAAAATTTCGTAGGGCTACCATAACGTTTATTTTCCATCCAATCTGTTCATAACGTTAGAAAGACCTAGATGAAATGGAAAAACAAATTTCATATTGATCCAAAACTTCCGTGAACCTCAAAAGAGTTTCAATGGTAGATGTTCAATTCCCTACTAGTTTTTTCCCGTGTGGTCCACTTGATCATTAGATTTGTTTTATTTTTCATCTCAAGCCTTACAACTAGCTTGTAAAATGTATAGATGATTTGGATATAACACATATCTCAGTATGGTACCTACAGAACTTGCTGACATCAATACACCAACTATATAGCTGGTGTGTGGTACACCAGCCAATCCACTTCCCCATAATCCGTCTATTCAGGTCTTTGTGGGGCCCACAATGATATACGTGTTTTATCCACGCTATGCAACTATTTTTTTCATATCATTTTAAGATAAAAGCAAAAAATAAGTCGATAATAAGGCTACACCTTAATCCATATCTCAACTGGTGGACGAAGTGGAGATATATAACTCGTTTCAACACTTGAGGTCTTGGTATCCATCCCTAGTGGGGGTGGCTAACATAGAGTGTGTGTACCAACATGGGTGTGTACTAACAACCTAACAAAAAATGAAGAAGAAGAAGAAAAAAAAAGTCATCTATTCTTGCAGCATTGCACCACACAAGAGTCCTTGTCACGTGACTCGTTTGCAACCCAATTGCACATACATGCACGTAAAATCGTCCAAATGGTGTCACCCATGGTAGATCTGACGTGTAAGCAAAAATATTAAATGCATTGCATAATCTAATCTCATATTCATTGGCGTTTATTCATTACATTTTTACCATTGCATGTCCTCTGTTTCAACCGTGCGTTAGCAGTCCACCAATCAATAAAGCTAACATCACGAATTCAAAAGCAGATTGCATCATGTGAATTGGCTGGTGTACCACACACCAGCTATATAGATGATGTAGGTACGTGTTGCTCGAAGATGAGCGCTGACGCTCTTGAGCTCCGATGTGTATGAACGGTTCAAAGTAAATCAAAGTTACATGGGCCCCACAATGATGTATTTATTATATCCACACCGTTCTTCTATTTTTTGAGATCATTTTAGAGTACTATCAAAAAAATGAATAATATCCAAAGATCAAATAGACCACACCACAAATAGCAGCCGGGATAATGATTTTCATTGTTAAAAATTCCGTAGGGCCATCATAACGTTTATTTTCCATCCAATTTGTTCATAACATTAGAAAGACCTGGATGAAAAGGAAAAACAAATTTCATATTGATCTAAAACTTTTGTGAACCCCAGAAGGGTTTCAATGGTAGACGTTCAATCCCCCACTAGTTTTTTTAGTGTGGTCCACCTGATCGTTAGATTTGTTTTATTTTTCATCTCAAGCCTTACAACTAGCTCGTAAAATGTATAGATGGTTTAGATATAACACATCTCATGATGGTACCTACAGAACTTGTTGTCATCAATACACCAACTATATAGTTGGTGTGTGGTACACCAGCCAATCTGCTTCCCCATAATCTGTCTATTCAGGTCTCTATGGGGCACACAGTAATATATGTGTTTTATCCACGCTGTGCAACCATTTTTTTCATATCATTTTAGGATAAAAGCAAAAAATAAGTCAGTTATAAGGCTACACCTTAATCCATATCTCAATTGGTGGATGGAATGGAGATACATACCTCGTTTCAACACTTGAGGTCTTGTATCGATCCCTAGTGGGGGCGGCTAACATAGAGTGTGTGTACTGACATGAGTGTGTACTAAAAAGCTAATTATTAAAAAAAAAAAGTTATCTATTCGGGCAGCATTGCACCACATATGAGTCCTTGTCACGTGACTCGTTTGCAACCCAATTGCACATACATGTACCTAAAATCGTCCAAATGGTGTCACCCATGGTAGATCTGACGTGTAAGCAAAAATATCAAATGCATTGCATGATCCAATCTCCTATTCATTGGCATTTATTCACCGTATTTTTACCACTGAATGTCCTCTGTTTCAACCGTGCATTAACTGTCCACTAATCAATAAAACTAACATCACGAATTCCAAAGCAGATTGCATCATGTGGATTGGCTGGTGTACCACACACCAGCTATATAGTTGATGTAGGTACGTGTTGCTCGGACGCGGATTGCGTCCTACCCCCACCCGGACGGTAATCCATCCGGCCAGGACTCTGTGGGGCCCACTGGGATGTAAGTATTTTATCGGCGTCGTTCACCGTGTTTCTCAGATCATTTTAAAGATTGATCCAAAAAAAGTAGCAGGTTCAAGTCTTAATTGAACCACGAAGTGAGGATTTAACTTCCACCATTAAAAAGTTCTTGGGAGCTGGAGAAGTTTAGGATCAAGATTATATTCGTGTTTTCACTTCATCTATGTCTACATGACCTTATTAATAGGTTGGACGGTAAAAAAAATCACAGTGGCCCTTATAAAGATTTCAATGGTGGTTGTCATTATCACTACAGCTTCCTTTGGTGTGGTCCAATGGAGCTGTGGACCAGCCTCATTTTTAGGATTGCATCATAAAATGGTCCGATAAAAGCAATTAACGGCGTGGATAAAACACTTACATCACTGTGGACCCCACAGAGCTCTGTCCGGACGGATTATCGTCCGGGTGGGGGTAGGACGCAATCCGCGTCCGTGTTGCTCGAAGATGAGCGCTGACGCTTCTCGAGCTCCGATGTATATGAACGGTTCAAAGGAGATCAAAGTTACATGGCCCCCACAATGATGTATTTATTATATCCACACCGTTCTTTAATTTTTCAAGATCATTTTAGAGTACCATCAAAAAAATGAATAAAATCCAAAGATTAAATGCACCACACCACAAATAGTAGCCGAGATAATGATTTTCATCGTTAAAAATTTCGTAGGGCCATCATAACATTTATTTTCCTTCATAATATTAAAAAGACCTGGATGAAGAGGAAAAATAAATTTCATATTCATCCAAAACTTCTGTGAACCCCATAAGGGTTTCAATGGTAGACTTTCAATCCCCCACTAACTTTTTCAGTGTGGTCCACTTGATCATTAAATTTGTTTTATTTTTCACCTCAAGCCTTACAACTAGCTCACAAAATATATGGATGGTTTGGATATAACACATATCTCATGATGGTACCTACAGAACTTGCAAACGTTAATACACCAGCCAATTCGCTTTCCCATAATCCGTCTATTCAGGCCTCTGTGGGGCCACAGTGATATATGTGTTTTATCCATGCTCTGTAACCATTTTTTTAATATCATTTTAAGATAAAAGCTCAAAATAAGTCAGTTCTAAGGCTACACCCTAATCCATAGTTCCCTAGTGGGGCGGCTAACATAGAGCGTGTGTGTGTACTGACATGGGTGTGTACTAACAAGCTAACAAAATTAAATAAAAAAAATGTTAAGTACTCCGGCAGCATTGCACCACATAGAAGTCCCTCTTATGTGACTCGTTTGGAACCCAATTGCATGTACATGTACCTAAAACCGTCCAAGTGGTGTCACCCATGGTAGATCTGACATGTAAGCAAAAATATCAGATGCATAATTGAATGTCCTCTGTTTCTACCGTGCATTAGCTGTCCACCAATGAGCAAACTAACATCACGAATTCCGAAGCAGATTGTGTCCTATAGATTGGCTAGTGTATCACACATCAGCTATATAGCTGATGTAGGTAGGTGTCACTCAAAGGATAGCATTGACGCTTCTCAAGCTCCGATTTGTATGAACGGTTCAAAGGAGATCAAAGTAACATGGGCCCCACAATGATGTATTTATTATATTCACACCGTTCTTCTATTTTTTGAGATCATTTCAGAGTACTATCAAAAAAATAAATAATTTCCAAAGATCAAATGGACCACACCACAAATAGCAGGTGAGATAATGATTTTCACTGTTAAAAAATTCTTAGGGCCACCATAATGCTTATTCTCCATCAAATTTGTTCATAACATTAGAAAGATCTAAAAAAAATACAAAAAACAAATTTCATATTGATCCAAAACTTCTGTGAACTCCAAAAGAGTTTCAATGGTAGATGTTCAATCTTCCATTGGTTTTTTCAGTGTAATCCACTTGATTGTTAGGTCTGTTTTATTTTGTCATCCCTAGCCTTATGACTAGCTCGCAAAATGTATAGAAGGTTTGGATATAATACATATCTCATGATGGGACCCACAGAACTTGCCGCCATCAATACACAAGCTATATAGCTGGTGTACGGTACACCAGCCAATCCGCTTCCCGATAATCCGTCCAGTCAGGCCTATGTGCGGCCCACAGTGGTATATGTGTTTTATCAACGCTATGCAATCAGTTTTTTTCGTATCATTTTAAGGATGGAAGCCAAAAATAAGTCAGTTCTATGGCTACAACCTGATCCATATCTCAACTGATAGACTGAGTGAATATGCCTCGTTTCAACCCTTGATGTCTTAGTATCGAGCCAGCCCTGGTGGCTAACAGTAGAGTGTGTGTACTGACATGGGTGTATGCTAACAAGCTAACCTCAGAAAAAGAGTCAGTTCTAAGGCTCAGGGCTCAGGTGGATATAAAATAAACATCACGGTGGCCCCTGGGAAGTTTTCAACCATAGGTGTCATTACCGTAGCTGCTTCCTGTAGTGTGGTCCACCCAAAATAATCTGAAAAAATGAATGGACGGAGCGGATAAAACCCATATATCAAGGTGGAGAGGACGCAATCTGCTTTCCGCAAATTCAGCGATCCTTCACGTTGTAGCCACGTTATCTGAACCGTTCAATTTGAGATGCATGGATGGGACGTGTATGTACGGAGCACCATGGTCTGTCTGCAGGACCACCGAAGTTATTCTCAGTATAAAAACAGCGTACATCTGGCAACGAGGAGAGAGAGTAACTCATACAGCGAAGGGAGAGAGAACGTGGAAAACATGAAACGGAAAAATAGGGCCCTGTCATGCTCTGGTGCACACCACCGATCACGTGTTTTAGAAAGAGACCCTCAGCCGTCCAAAAAGCCTATTTCCATTTTGCCAAAACCGCTGCCCCACCGTGGCATCCTGTTTCTCAGACTTAGAATTTTTACTAAAATAGCCCTGCATTTTTTAACCCTGAGGGTTAAGTGGATGAAATGACCTACATACCCCTGGTGGGCCATCTCCACGGAAGTGGGCCCAAGCCCTAACGGTTACTTTTCGAGCCTGAAATTAGAACTGATGGTATTGTTTTTAGACTCTGTGACTCGGATTAGTAGTACCGGATCCGATTCGACTCGGACGAGTCATATCAGACTCGTCAGTCTTAAAACCATGATTGAGGGGCCCACAGGGTAAATGGGTTTGTGGGCCCCTTAATACTAGCCCTGTGGGCTAAACTCATTTGAGATTTGGGCCTTCTCAGCCCATAAGGCCTTAGTGAGTGCACCATCTTTCTCAACGGTTTGATTTGCGGGTCCAGTGATTCAATGCAGACCACTTTTACTGGCCTAGGTGAATTAAAAAAAATTATAAAAAGAAATAAATGTACTGCAATCAGCAAATGGAGTAACTACCTAAGAATATAGGAAGGTCCCACAAATTCCTCCAACGGGGTTGAGAGTGGGGACCATGGAAAGGACGGTCGTCCTTGTTAGATCAATTAACTGAGTGGGGCCCCATTCGAAAATTCATTGATGCCTGGTTTGGCCCAGTTATGGGCTATGATATCTTCCAGGCCTGCCTTGAACATGAGGCCCATGGCCTCTGCCGGAACTAACTATTAAAAAAGATGGGCTTCCTTGACTTACAAGCCCATCAACATAAGCAAGCCAACCACACCCGAACCCGGACCCGGACCCGGAGCATTGCTCCCGGTAGGTGGGCCCTTCCATTTTTAACGACCGGGATTGTGGACCCACTAATTTTATGGTCTGGAGGACTACCAAAGTGGGCCAGTGCTCAACATCCAGACCATTGGTCTGATTTACCTTGCTAACTAAGTACCCGACGGACGGTCCGTCAGGCATTCAGGTGAACGAGAGCTCAATCTGGGTATTGAGCTAAGCTAAAACACAGGCCCACCTAATTGGGCCTCAAGCCTCAGATGGCCCACCAATCTACGTAATTAAATTAGAGTAGGGTACTCGGGCAGAGAACAGTGTACCTTGTCCGGTGCGCTGCAGTGTACCAAACAAATGAATGGCCAGAAAGAATTGTTTTAGACATCCGTTTTTCATGTACATTGTGGCCCAGCGGAATTAAACGGCCTGTTTTTAGCACGAAGATACGATGGAATGCTCGACCTCTCACACGTGTGAGACATTGACGCACGTGTTTGCATGTTAACGGACTGGATTTTTCTGCGAGCTTAGCAAAGCAATAAAAAACAAGGGCATTTCAGTAAAATAGTCGGTGTCATTTCCTTTAATCCCACCAACCGTTGCTACCTTGATACCGGATCCCCGCTAACAACCAGAAAAGGGCATTTCAGTAATTTCAATCCTCACCACCTCACCTTCCCCACGTTTATAAATCCCACCACCTTCTCCCCTCTCGCTCTCACTCTCCTTCACGAACACAAGTTCCGAGTCCTTAAAACCTCTTTAAAACCCTCTATAAAATCCGAAATCCCACCTCTCTCCCTTCCCCTCTCACAATGTCCGGCGTCTGGGTCTTCAAGAACGGTGTGGCTCGGCTCATTTCGAACCCGAGCAAGGAGCGGCTCGAGCTCCCCGACTCGACTGGTCAAGCCCGCAGGCGCGTACTCGTCCACGTGGCGTCCAACCAGGTGATCAGCTCGTACGCAGAGCTGGAGCAGCGGCTAGTAGAGCTCGGCTGGGAGCACTACGAAACCGAAGCCGGGAAGCGAGCCGACCTCATACAGTTCCACCGCTCGTCGGCTTCGGCCCACCTCATCTCCCTTCCTAAAAACTTCAAGAACTTCAACTCCACCCATATGTACGACATCGTCGTGAAGAACCGGTCCCACTTCGTGGTTAGAGAGCACCCGGCGTAAGATAGCACGACCCAGCCCTTCATGGATAGATAGATTCCTCTTTTTATGTGGATGTAGCTAAGTTGCGCTAGGTGTGTGCGCGGTGTAGGTTAGTATCGTTGTTTGTGTTTAGCGTTGTATGGTTTACATATATTTTTGTTCTATTTTTAGAAATATGGGTGACATATTGTGACTTAGAGCTGAGTAATGACACGTGGCAGGCGTGCAAAACCTTTAATCTGGTGGGCCACCACGTGGACTGGCCATTATTCATTATCGCTATCCTAGCCATCCAAATACTTAGTATTGTCAGGTCGACTATCGCTCTTAATTTCCGCTAGCCGTTGATCGTTAGGCCATTGATGTGGTATTTTTGGGTTACGACTGCCTACGTTGTGGCCCACTAGATCAGTGGTCATGATGAGTATTCTCATCTGACACGTGTACGATGAAGAGAGAGAGAGTCAATGTATGTTTGACTGGCGCAGAGTCATGAGAGTAGAGTAGCAGTACTGCTCTACTGTTGGCGTAGCTGCAGTCAGTGTGCGCACCCAAAACGGAAAAAGTGCGGCGCGGCTTCGGTGGATCGCCGGATCCACCGACGTGCGTGGGATCCCTTAGTGTGGGGCCCACCTAGATGTATGTGACTACATCTACGCCGTCCATCTGTATTGAAAATTTATTTTAGGGTATTAACCAAAAACTGAAACAGATCCAAATCTCAGATTAACCAAAGAATAGGAAATAATGATAATTGACCGTTAAAAACTTCTTTTAGGCCACAAAAGTTTTGGATAAAGATGATATTCGTGTGGTATCTTCATATGGGTCTTTTTGACATTATCACCAGGTTGTAAGACAAATAAACGTTCCGATGGACTCCATGAAGTTTTTAATGGTGGGGATTGAATCAAAGCTGTTTCCTGTGGTGTGGCCCACATAAAATTTGGGCTTGATTTATTTTTGGGTTCATGCTCTAAAATGAGCTTTGAAAATGGTTGGACGGTGTGGATTTAAGGTACATACATTACTGTGAGCCCCACGGTCAGGTTGTCCCACCCACTTCAGTGGATCCCGGGTCTCACTTAATCTGCTTGTGCAGATAAAAGTAAACAGGTGTTAAAACGGCATGATCGAGACCGTTCACCAAGAAGGCCATGGTGGTTCGTTCGCAACCGATAACTGGTTCATTGTGGGCAATTGCCTATATGAGGTTTTTTTACTGCCTACTTTGGGCAACCAGTTGGACGGTTGCGATTGTGGGATGGATGAGGCTCTTGGGAAACGGATTGCGTGGTGTGTCACAGACCACTAGCTCGGGGGGTGTGTTGACGTGGCAAAGTTAAGCAGACCCATCAAGATATATAAGTTACGTCCACATCGTTCGTTCATATTTTTAGATCATCTTAGGACATGATACCAAAAATAAGGCAGTAGACCATACAGTAGAGAGCATTGAGAAGTCAACGTCTGCCATTGAAGACTTGGAAGTTTTGGATCAAGCGGATGTTTGCATTTCCATTCATCCGGCTTTCCGTGGCCTTGTAAATAGGTTGATATCAAATAAACATTATATTGAGTCCTAAGAAGGTTTTATTTCGTAGAAGGAACATCATAGAAACTTAAATGGAGCTCATCCTGATGTTTGTGAGAAATTCACCTTACTCATTTATATTTTGAGCTCATTTTAAAACTTGAAACCAAAAGTGAGTAGGATCTAAGACTCAACTGGACTGATGAAAACATGGGGAATGAAAATCCATAACTGAAATATTCATGGGTCACATATGTTTTGAATCAGGCTAATATTTGTGTTTTCAGCTCATCCTAGTAGGAACAACGTTATGAACGGATGGCATGTAAATATCACTGTCGACCCTAAAGAGGTACCCACCGTTTCCTTTAGTGTGGCCCAATTGAGCTTTGGATTTGCATAATTATTAAACTAACAAAACTTTCTCATGTGTGCATGTCACACCACACAATCCGCTTCCAGGTTCTTGGGAAACCTCTAATAGACTTACAAGAAATGGACCTTACGAGGAAGAATGCACATCGTCCACGTGTTCAATTTCATGGGCACATGATACCTAATTAAACTCGTGGTAGCATGTATCGTGTGTAGAGGTGGGCACAGGACAACTTGATCCGGCTAACTCGACTCGTCCGACTCGGTCCAATCCGACTCGACCCGATCTGAATGAGTGAGTTGGTCCGAATCAAGTAAGCCTCGCCCAATCTAAACTCAAACCAAGTCGAGTTCAAGTTACCCAGTAACTCGACCCAAAACTCGATCTGATTAGACTCGACTTGTTTTGAAACCCGACTCTCTAACCTTACCCCTACTCAATCCCAACATCTCTCTCTCCCTCTTTCATCCTCCTCCTCCTCTTCCTCTCTCTCCTCTCCACTCCCTCCCTCCCTCATCCTCCTCTTCCTCTTCCAAGTCGAGCAACCACCCACCACCATCACTCTCCTCCTCCTCTCTCTCCTCTCCACTCCCTCCTTCCTTCATCCTCCTCCTCTTCCTCTTCCAAGTCCGGACTACCACCATCACCCTCCTCCTTCTCCTCCTCCTCCTCCTCCTCCTCTCTTTCCTCTCCACTCCCTCCCTCTCTCATCTCTCAATTCGACTCAGTGCCAACTTGACCGAACTCAGTACTTTTGATCAAATCGGACTCGATCAAGATCAGTCCAGGCCAAACCGAGCTCAGATCGAGTCAGGCATGCTGGACTCGATATCGAGTCGGATCGAGTTCGGATCAGGCCTGTTTCAAAATCGAATCGAGTCGAGTCAGCCCTAACTCGATTCGACTCGATTCAATGCCAACTCTAATCGTGTGTGTAGACAATTTCCTTACGATAGGCTTTGGTGATTCTTTACTATTCGTCTGGTGGGCCATATCGGTGATGAGCCACGGTTTTAAAAAAAACCTCACATGCAGCTTAGGTGTCAATACGTGGCCTTCAAATGGACGGTGAGAAACCTAAAAGCCTACTAAAAGCAGGCTAATGTTCCCATGGAGTGGAATTTACAACTGACAGTCCAGATTCGCCGATCCCACTCCCACTTGCAATGTAGAAAAGAAACGATCCATGATAGATTCATTTCGCAACGAACGGTAAAGCTCCTCAGAATCAGAAATCAAGATTAAGATAACGATAGACTAATGCTTTGATGCTCTGGCAAGCATGACGGATGATACGGAGGCAGTCAGAAATTAAAGCAAAATTACTTGCATGTCATTTAAAAAATTCACTACTAAACTGCCGGTATGATGGCTCTTTGCTCTTGCCCGGGTGGTAGACTCTCAGGAGTTTCAACTTCCGATCAAGGGTTCGAGTAACCATAGGTGGTGAAATTCCACCAGCGCGTATGTTAAAAAAAAAAAAAAAAAAACTGCCGATATGATAGATGCGGTCTTAGCTACGTCATGCATAAAAAATTATTCTATTTCATCATCTGACAACAAGATTGATGGACATTTGTTAAACGGTGGAAATGAAAAGAATCCAATGCTCTGATTTGAAAACACGGGTGTCCACTTGTGACGGTTTGAGATTGTTCGATGCACCCGGTTAACTTCATTTAATGCATGCCATGTGTAACATTTTTTAAGTGCAAGTGTATCAAGCGTCATAGGTAGACAGAGTATCAAATAACTCGATAAGAATATTCATTTCTTTACTTGCTGTAGGGCCTGACTGACCCAACCTCTGGTTGGGTCCGGATTGAGAAAAGCGAGCCCGATTTGAATTTGGGCGGCTCAAGTTGACCCACCACGATGTATGGGTTTTATCCATGATGTTCATTCATTTTTTTATATTATTTTAGTTTATGATCTAAAAAATGAGGTAGATATAAAACTCAAGTGGGCCACACAATAGGAAGCAGTGTTGATAATAATGCCTATTCTTGAAACCTTCCTAGTGCCCACCGTAGCTATGAATTGCCATCTAGCCTGTTCATAAGATCACATAAACCTGTATGAAAGTAAAATACAAATGCCAGCTTGATCAATAACTTCTGTGGCCCTAAGAAGTTTTTAATGGTGAGCATTCAATCCCCACTTTATGATCCAATGGGGCTTTGGATCTGTCTCAATTTTTATTTTTGTCTCATATGCTGAAATGATCTTGGAAAATTGGATGAATGGAGTGGATAAACCCATTACAATATGGTAGGGCCCACAGAGCCCTTGTGTAGACTGATTCCATTCGTACATTTATCTGGGTCTGTCGAGTCTAGAGGACTTCGGGTTGGGTTTGGGTTGAGCACCTGTGGTTGAAATTCGGCCGGGCCAGGTTGCAAGGTCGGGTCCACTAGGGTTGGATGAGGTGAGCAACTCGAAAAGCAGTTTGGTAATTTCTGACATCTTTGCGTCGAGTTGGGAGGTCTTGTCTTGATCCACACAAGAGTACGCAAAATCAGCCCCGTGAAGATATGCTACGCCTCATGAGGCCCACATGCAACCTTAAGATTGAAGAATCCGAATCCTTTACTTACCATAAACAGAAGATCACTTTTTTGTTGTAATGGGAGTGCGCCGCATCATCACACAAAATCACCTTTTGTTGTAGTGTGATTGGGCGCATCATCACATACTACAATCACGATATTAAAAAACAGAAACTTTCTGTTAATGACAAGCAAATGATCCAGATTCACAATTAAATTGTATAATTGAATTTGAAGCGTTGAGAAATAAACATTACCAATGGCTCACAATGTCCCATGATCCATATGTGCGTCCATGGAAAATTAACTTATGCAAATGGATGCAATAAGTTACAGTGCAAACAGTTGCTGTGGGCCCATCATGATGGGTTGACCCTTATGCGTGCGGTCTCTTGTTTGGCCATATAACTGAAGTTAGTCCAATTAAAAACTTAAGTGGCCCCACATAGGAAAATGGCTTCTTTTGCCAATTGCTTTGGTAAAGTAAAT
Organism: Magnolia kwangsiensis; assembly: GCA_037074715.1. Taxonomy (NCBI): domain Eukaryota; kingdom Viridiplantae; phylum Streptophyta; class Magnoliopsida; order Magnoliales; family Magnoliaceae; genus Magnolia; species Magnolia kwangsiensis. The sequence continues at coordinate 150,752,021 of CM073575.1, read as the reverse complement.
GTATTATCATCGTGATTTTACCATAATCCAATAAAAGCATGAAATGCAGATGCTCTAAGAGCATGGGTAGAGGGCGTCTTTAGTTTTACAATTTTCTATGAAATGTAAAGTAAATGTGTCGAAGGAAAAATCGATAAGTCGATAAGTCAACTTATGAAATGGACCAACTCTACTGAACCAGCATGGATCCAATGAAACTTAAGCCTGATAACGTGTCTATGTCCAAAAACAGGCCGACATCCAAGGAGGTCGATATAACTATAAGGATACTCGAAGAACACGACTACAAGCCCATTCAAATAGCTGGATACCAACCTAACTCATAGATCGGTCATAGGTTGACTATACATCAACCATAGGTCGGCTATAGATCGACCACATGTTAACTCCAGATCGATTACTATCTAATCATAGCTTAGTTATAGCTCGGCCATTGGACAGCCATAGATCGGCTGATGTTAAGCTACAGGTCGACTCAACTATGGGTCAGCCCAACTATAGGTTCACCCGACCATAGATTGGATATAACTCGGCTATAGGTCAACATTATCTACAACGGAGTTAAATAACCATCGAGGTTCAATTAAGGCGAATGTTCATCTACCAAGAGGTTCAATATTACTTGCTTTCACTATATCGAGTACATTCACCTCCTAACATTTTCTCAAACTAAAAGTTCAGAAATTTCTCCAACAGCTCGAAGATCTCAGGTTCGGGGGATAAAATCATATCCCATAGATATTGGACGATCATATTCTCAGGAAGATCCTTGGCGGATCTGAAAACCTATACAAGAAGACCTCCAATATATCAAGAGTCTTAAATAAGAAATACTTCTTACGGTGTGATCTTTCCTCTTATATAAATATGAGCATCAAAGGTACGAAAAATCTCTCATCTAAAATTCATCAATACTATAAGAACCAAATTACTAACATGATTTTAGCACTAGAGAGTCCCTGCTCTACCCAGGGTTTTCTTTACCTTCTTCCTCTCCAATAAGCCTTCTCCCTCTCCCGTGTGTGAAGGTAGAAAGAGGGTGAATTAGCTTTTTGCGTGAACAAAATAAATTATGAATATCATCATGGCCTTACTTGAAGAGTTATAAAAAGTTAAAATACGAAAGGTGTAATAATTGTATTCTAGTACTATAAAGTACAGAGTGGTGATTGTAGCCACATGTAGGTGATGTCACTGCACCACGACAAGAGTAAATAATTATTATTCATTTACTATAGGATACAAATGAAAAATTAAAAAAAATTATTAAAATAAATTATAGTCATTACACGTTTTCACATGATTCAGGTGAGACCTGTCTCACCCAAGGTCAACTTTGATGTATGTATTATATGTTCACCCTCATCTATTTTTTCATATTATTTCCGAGCATCATCCTAAAATGAAGCAGATTTAAATATTTGGTGCACCATATCCTGAATGACAATGGCAATTGAGTATTAATGAGCCACAAAAGTTTTGGATAAAGCTCATGTGACCTTATAAATCAAATGGATGACAAATAAATACTACAAAAACATTAAGGTGTGCCCTAAGTAATTTTTAATTATTAGACTTTCAATCACCACTTAAATCTACTTCATTTTTGAGATAATGCTTTAAAATAATTTATATAGCAAAAATAGATTAATTGCGTGGATCTATATTAGGTAGATCAAAGTAGGCCTCAAGATAAGGGCCACACCATCTTGGGCGAGGCCGGATCTCACCTAATCCACTCTCTTCGTACCATTGTCAACAGAATTTTAAATCCAAATAACAACTTTAATATAATTTAGTGATGATTTGACATTCAAACAATAATGTAAAATTATCAGGGTTGGAAAAATGTGAATCTGTGATTTTTTATTTTTTTTAAATGTAAAAATATTATCATACCATTCAATCCCTTAATATAAAATGTTTCTCCTAAATGAGGGCCACTTAAAAAGTTAGGCCATTCTTAAACTTGGGACTTGGGTGGGGCCCAATGGAATCTCTTGATGTAGTCAATCCAATGTTGCGGCAATATATGGATTGCTCTGATCGTGGAATCAACTCTACAAGTGGGCCCAGCGGGAATAATGCACGATGGTGAGCGAACTCATGCATTGTATCAGTAGGTGGTAGGCATGCAAGCAGTGACAAATATCCCGAGATTTTTAAAATATCTTTATACTTTCAAATAATCAGAAGAAATTAATTTTTTTCAATTTTACCACAATATTATCCCAATTAATTCCGTATCCTTCAGTTCATAAGGTGGTCCCAAGGTGATATCTACTATTAGTAGAGATCAGGCCAGCTCACTGATCATCTGAGCAGCACATGCAGCGCTGAATTTAGGATCTTGGTTATCACTTTCCAACCGTCCATTCTACTGTACGTGTGGCCCACCTGACCGCATGGACCGTACGCATTTTCAGTGCAAGGAACTTTCAGTGTGGGTACCACTCTATGAATGTCATGAGTGCTGTACGAACGTGCCACGTTGGCACGTGCCCTGCATTGGAGTTTGGACTCGGACTGTGGAGACCCGGTTCCCGGATATATCTCTGGTAACCCGACTCTGTGGGGGCTACTGTGATGTATTAGATTTATCCGCACTATCGGTCCGTTTTTAAAGATCATTTTATGGAATTAGACAAAAAAGGGGTAGATCAAAATCTTAAGTGGACCACAAGATAGAAAAAAGTGGGGATTGAACGGTTACCGTTGAAAAATTCTCAAGGGTCAAAGAAGTTTTGGATCGAGCTGATATTTTTATTTACCCTTCATATAGGTCTTCGTGACCTTATGAATACGTTGGATGGCAAATAAACATCATGGTGGGCCTTAGGAAGATTTCAACAGTGAGTGTCATTATCCCCACTGTTTCCTATAGTGTGATCCATTTGAGGTTTGGATCAGGCTCATTTTTGGAAACATATACTAAAATGATCTTGTAAAAAAGATGGTCGGTGAAGATTAAAACAAATACATCAAGGTGGGCCCCAAAGACCAGGTCTCCAGGCAATCTGCGTCCTCAGAGTCTGGTGCTTGAAGAAGGGCGTACGGATCTATCATTCCTCATAAATTCTATGGTGGTGTGAAAGGAACGGATCATACATGATACAACGCAAGTTAAATAAATACAACTGTCACGAAAAGCTGTACAAGTGAACTTGGATGAGCACCAGATACATGCTCCACCCGAGAAAAAAAGAAATGCACATTTTGGTCCATTTTGCACTATGTGCGCATGCAGCCCCATTTCAGCGATCCAAACCGTTGATGTATTAGACCCAACCATGGATGACCCATGCACCACAATCTCCCATGTGGAAATCCTAATCCTACCAACGATGGCTACAGTTAGATGTTTCTATGTGAAAATGCAACAATGGTTTTCATTCAACTGAAAAAGACCCATATTCCATGGCTAGGATCTTTGTAATCCAAGAAATTTACACATGGGGCCCACATTGGTGTAAATTATATCGATGGTTTGGATCAATGAATTTAGTAATTCGACATTGAGATGTGAATTTAGTAATTTCGGTTGATGAATAAAGATGCAGTTTCTAGGGTCCTTGCTCTTGCTTCAGTGGCAGACTCTTGGGAGTTTCAACACCTGATCTGTGATTACCCATATGCGGTGAAATCCCGCTACGGCGTGTGTGTGTGGGTTGTCTGCGTGCGTTTAAAAAAAATTAAAAAAATGGAGCTTCTAATCTTAGATCTAGTTCGGTGGTAGACGGAAGATTTTCAACAAAGTCGATGGTTTCGAGTACTTATTTCGGTGGTGTAAGAGTGTGTATTTAAAAAATAATAATAATGAAAATGAGTTCATCCCATCTTAGTTAACTATAATTGTTTTATTTAAAAATAATCTCAACGGATAATAACCAAGATACCTAATGTATAATATCTACTGTAAATAGCTTTAAAAAAAAAGAACATTGGGTAATGAGGTGAGCACGTGGATCTTACCATACAAATAAATTGATTCTGCTTTAAATAAGGGATGATGAACCGGTAGTTAAAAAATTGTCACATTCAAGAAAGAAATGTTTATTACTTGAAAGTTAGGGTGGTTTAATCAAACCATATGGATACTAAAACCCATGACCTTAGGGCCTGTTTGGTAACGTGGATTTGGAATCCCATGGATTCGGAATCCCTTGGATTGAAAGCCCCCTAGATTTGAAATCCTCCCAGTGTGTTTGACAGGTGAGCGTGAATCAACTTTAATCCAAAAATACCAATGCATGATATATTTACAGGGTTTGAATTTAATTACTAAATTAATTTTAATATTTATAATTAGTGAGATATGTAATTTTTCACACAATGGTTGTGATAAACCAGCAAAAATATATGCTTTGCTAAAAATTGATGAAATTCGGAGTCACGGATGAGCCACAAACACAAGATCATATCTGAGTGACTTGAATAATGTTTGAATGGTGCTGATTTACACAGACAATGTTTGGACGGTACTGATCATGATTAGTGGGACATGTGCCCAATAGAATGATAGTGCATAGTGACACATGTTACACTTGCAACAATTAAAATGAATTTAGGTGTAATCCAAGCTCTTACCGTTGCTCAAAGGAGGGATTTGAAACTCCCAATTACTTTATGCTGTCAAACAAGAGATTTGAAACTCCTTCAAATCCCCTCCAATCTATGGTGCCAAATGACCCCTTGGTGTTTAAATGCAATCTATCCCCCAATAAGCCATGAAGCCAAACCCAAAAATTTACATATGTTAATTTATTTAAAGTGGGTTTATAAAGAGGATGATGGTCTTTTAAGTTGGTATATCCCATTTGTATAGGTTCAAAGTGTATGAGTATCAAACACCCTAACTCTAATCACAACATCAAACAACTCCCTCACTAATTCCCTTTTAAGACTGCTCCACTAATATGTTTCATGACCCATGTCTTGGGCTATGTAAAGTGAAATGGTTAGGTAGAAAATGATTAGTGGAGGTTTGAATTCATGACCTCTACACATCACAAAAGTAAAATTATGGAAAGGAAATATGAAAACTCTTCAACCTCGCTATCATAAGAGATAAGCTTGAATAGCTTCCTTTAGATACAATGACATTGATGGATATCCTAACAAGAAAAGAGAGGGAGAACCCAGACATAAGTGTTTGACATCATGCATAGTATATAAAATCTCTCTCTATCCCATTCTATATAGAGTGCCATTCTATTAGTGAGTTCTCGTAAAATTCTTGTAAGTTGAGTAGCATGTATCAGACGAAGTTGGCTTTAATCAATGATGAAGATAAGAATCATTGGAGCGGTGGTCTTGGAAAAATCTAAAAGAACTTTATCAACCAATAATTCATGGTTTGATTAATATGCAATATGTGATTCTCTTCAATATAAAACATAGGTTTTAAACAAGTTATCTGCTGTTGGTTTCATGGTCTTAATGGCTAAGAAGGAGAAATGAAGGAAACTAATGGCTATAAATTAAAGGGAGCCCAAGGCCCTCTCCACCACACTCAACAACATTGGAGATTTATCCTCTGTTGCACATGCTTTGAGAGGGTTTTTGGGAGAAGATAAGCCAAGGGTGATCCACACCATAGAATGTCTGGGCCATCAATAAAGACCGTTCATCTTCAGGTCCAATTATCCTTGAGCATTATTTTGTGTATGGATGGAATCATATGGCTCAAGGTAGCACTAGACATATGATATTGTGGTTTTCATTTAATAAACTTGTGTACATAGGCATTTCATGATCCTATATCCTAAACCCTAATTGGTGGTTGAGTTTAGATTATGGTTTATAAAGAATACTCAACTTATATATAAAAAAGGTAGATAGAATCAAACACATGGTGTTGTCAAAGAGCACGACATGGTTGCAACCTCGGATCCAATGATGTGGGTGGGACCCTAACCATGGGACCTAGCTTGATGTATGCATTGTATATTTATGCTATTTATCCATTTTTCCAAACCGGTTTATGGCATGGACCTAAAAAATTTAGCAGATCCAAGACTCAAGTGGACCACATTGTAGGAAACCGTTGTCATTGAACACCCACCATTAAAAATTTCTCAAGGTCCAAATGTAACGTTTATTTGCCATCTAACGTGTTAGTAAAGTCACATAGACATGAATGAAGGGAAAACACAATTATCAGTTTGATCCAACATGGTTTTGGCCCACAGATTTTTTTAAATAGTCATTCATAGTGTTTCTTACAGGTGTGTCGGGATGAGATTTGGATCTGCTTCATTTTTTAATTTTTGGGCCCGTGCCATAAAATGATATGAAAAAATAAATAGACGGTATAGATATAACTCATACATCTAAGTGGGCCCCACAGTCAGATTCCCTCCCACATGGCTGGGCGATGGAGATCAATGGTATAAAATAGGTCCAATAAAAGATTGGATACTTCCATCCAATAAGTCCCATCAGGGATTGCTTATGATTCTAGAGCATCACTTTTATCAGACCTAAACATCCTATCCATATATCACGTAAAAAACAAATGGCTATAAAAGTAACGCTATCTTATGGGTGGATTTCATCAGGAGTGGATCAAATGAGACCCCATCCTCACTCAAGATGGTGCGGCCCTTACCGTGGGGCCTACCTTGATGCATGTATCATGTATCTACACCATCCATCCGTTTTTCTAGATCATTTTAGGGCATGATCCCAAAAATGAAGAAGATTCAAATCTCCGGTGGACCATATTCTAGGAAACAGTGGAGATTTAACCCTCTACCATTAAAAACTTATTGCGGCATATGTTAATGCTTCCATAATGTTTATTTGCCATCCAATATGTTGATAAGGTCACAAAAACCTGGATGGAGGAAACAAAGAACAAATATCAGATTGGCCCAAAACTTTTGTGGCCCATTAATAGTCTATCAGCACTTTTTCCTATGGTGTGGTCCAGCTGATAATTGCATTTGCTTTATTTTGGGGATAATGCACTACAAAGATCTAGAAAAACAGATTAACGGTGTGGATACAGAATACATACATCAAGAGGGGCTCATAGTAAGGGTCACGCCACCGTCTTAAGTGAGGCTGGGTTATTACGTACCTAATCCGCTCCCGATTTGATAATATTCCAACCGAAATCGGATTGCATATTGACTAACCCAGCTTTCTTGAGTAAACTCCATTGAACACACCATGAATATATATGGCTTATCCAAGCCGTCCATCCATTTTTTCAGCTCATTTTAAGTGTTGAGCCCAAAGTCGAAGAATATCTAAAGCTAAAGTGGACCCACCCCAGGAAACAGTGGCTATAATGATGTCCACCGTCGAAACCTTCTTAGGGCCCACAGTGATATTTATTTATCATCCAAACTCTCCATAATGTCACACAGACATGGATGATGGGAAAACACAAATATCAGCTTGATCAAAAACTTTTATGGCCCGTTAAGATTTCAATGGTAGGTGTTCTATTCACATCATCTGTTGTGGTGTGGTCCACTTGAGCTTTGAGCATGCTTATATTATAGGCTCATACACTAAAATAATCTGGTAAAAGGTATGGACGGGTTGGATAAGACACATAAATCATAGTGGACCCATAGAGTTTACCTAGTATGACATAACTTAATAGTTACCCTATACGCAATCCGATATCGATCCAACCGGTCTTATTTTCATGATAACTCGTGAAATGTGTGCCATACCTAACGGGTAGTCCCGATCCAATGTAACACAGCTCGGCCACAACTATATAATCATTTCCTAAAATAAAATTGCCAAAACTTCGTAGACTTGCCTTTTTCTAGCATCCTCCCTCACATGTGGATAATATTTAGGATGAGGCGCCGTTGATTTAGATGGCTACTTTATAAATGGGCCATGCTCTAAAACATATTGACAATGAATCTTTGCCATTACATGAGTAGCATGAAATGAATTCATTGCACAAAGATGATCAGCTGTTCACATCTATTGAGTTTTGCAGTTATTGGGAACCGACATTGTTATGTAACTTTTAGGTCTTCTCACTTTGATAATGTGATGCATTTGATGAATGGCCCTTAGCATTATATGTTTGTGTAATTCGATTAGACATGAGACCGCACATGTTAACAAGTGCTTATATTTGGTTGATGTGTGCAGTTAAGATAGTGCAAGCATGCTAGAGTTGCACTCAAATCGAGTTAAATAGAACACTCATGACCTAATGTACGAGCGATTGTGTTTGGTGTGAGTGTCGAGCTCTCCGGGTGTTCCCAATATATCCTAAGAGGAGGCAAATTCTTGTTGGGTTTCCTAGCTTGTCTACAATTATTGGTAGTCATGGTGTGTAGTTTTCTCTGATCATCCTAGCTTGGCCAAGGATATCTTTGAAGGTAAAAACAATGTTTTTAGATCTCCCTACTAGTATAATTGTAGAGATCCATAGTCATTATATGATCAATTTTACTGATTCGGATTCCTCATGACATCTTTGATTTGTGTCTATTTTGAGAATAATCTACTTCTCGAACCTTCTTAATTGCCAAGAGAGCATCAATCATATCGGAAGATCTCCCATTTTTATAAGATTATGTGAGATAGCCTTGACGAGGATATCCAATTTACAATAGGATCCCTATCCTATTTCGGGGGTCTTTATAAACTTACTGAGCACTTGACTTGATTACACATGCCACTCGTGTTAGGGTTATATGTCATTCGTCGCAATGTTTTTATCTATTCAAGTGATGTGCTACCAAAGGATGTAGAGCAAAAGTTATAGTCACTCAATGTGGATGTTCCAGGATAGGTATAAACATCACAAATTTGCCCTAATATACTAGTATATGCAATTTGAGCTCATATTCAATCATCTAGATCTTTGATTTCATGAGGCCCATCATAATGGGTCGTAAAACAAAAAAAGGGCCCCCCTTTATGGAAGATCTTTAACTGTTAATGATATACGATTATGGTAAAAAAATTAATTTTCAAGTCAATGGTCTAGATATATAAAACATGGTGCTAGTCCATGGTTTAAGTGGATATTTTAATATTTCTAGTCTATTTGAAATTAATTTTTAATATATAACTTAAAATAATCCAACAAAGTTTTACTTTATTTTGCTATTTTTGGCCAAACTAGTCAAAACCGAGTTGACTCATTTGAGTCTTCACTCGTTGGCTGACCCGGCCAATTCGAGTTTGTAAAATGTGTTGGGTATTTTTTTTTTCTCCCTAGTCTATCGTCACCATAAAAATTAAAAGGATAAGATTTTCCGATACAGGTGATTTTTTGGAAATGGCCCATCCACAGGAGCCTAACACATCAATGGTGTGGATGGTCCACTTTGACAAACTTCAAGCCCAAGTATACAATGATATCCTCGGCCTCAGGATCATGTAATTCTTTTTGTAAAGGACACATAGAAAGTCCTAGAATGGACTCGTGATCTAGTGATCCAGGCGGTTGGACTGATGGAACCCAACTTGGATGGGCCATGCCCCAAAAATCTTCTTGTTAAGACAATTCTAGCATATGTTTGGTAGCCAGAAAAATAACGGTTGAGAATAATACGATAACTATAGTTTAATTTTCAAACAAAAAAGGTAAACGATAAGACTGCTAGCATCTTCCACTCATGGAGATATTTTGGATATGCCGTGCACACAGGGTGACCCACCATATCAACGGTCTGGATCAATTAACCAATACACGGCACTTGTACTATACTTGCCCGTTCAACAGAGTTTGCTACACCAGATTCAGTACATGTAGCATGTTTTCAGTGATCAAGACCGTTAATCTGATGGGAACCTGGATGGGACGTCCCAAAAATCTCCAGTTTGGAAGATTCGAACTATCTGATCTTCGAACTGTTGCTAAATTCAATGAGGTCCCTTGCTTTATTTCAGTGCTAACCATCTATTTTAAAGTTAAACGGTGAGGATCTTCCAATTTGGGAGATCTTGTATTTCTTTCATTGGCAGGGCCATCGTATCTACGATCTGGAACACGAATCATGATCTACAAAGTACAAAGTACCAGTTTGATGCTTACTAAGGCCGGATCAGTATTCGATGGGGCCCACCTAAATTTTATACTAGGTAGGCCCAAGCTCAACCATTGCTTTTCTTTTAGTTGATCTTTTCGAAATGAGGAAGTTCGCATGGCAGATCTACCGTCCATTTATTTACTTACGTGGCAAAGTGGGCCACATGTGTACATTGATTCAGAAACAATGGCACATGATATTTGAATCAATCCATTGGCTGTCCACTGTTGTCTACATGAACGCCCACTCGATGTGTTGATCTGCTTCACAGTCAATGATATTCAAGGTGGGGCCCACCTATTCAACGGCTCCGATGTTGGTTACCTGTGACACGTTGGCTGCATGTAACTCAATGGAAATTTACTTGACGGTCAGTTGAGATGGATGTGAAGATTTGTCCTTCCAGATGACGGTGAAATCAAGTAAGACTTTCGTGGGTTAATCGCAGCTATGACATTTATACTTATCTCCCCTCACTTTTGGATTATTGAAATTACCCCCTTTGGTGGAGAATTATGAGGAATCTGTACAAAATGACAAAATTACCATCGTTCCAAGAGTTTATTTTAGTCATGCGTGGGTCCACCGCTAATTATAAATGTAATCCAATCCGTTCAGCAACATGATTCGACTGTAAAAATTGATCACTCGGGATATATACTTCTAATTATTAGGCAGACCACACCATAGAAAATAATAGAAAATCACTTCAAAACATTTAAATTCATATGGCAGCCAGCTAAAGGTTTGGCCAACTTAGCCACAGGGAGATTCAATTTTAAAGTGATCGTGTGGATGACACACATACATAATAATAAGCACATACTTGTACATAGTGTTGTTGATGAGATAGTGTTAAAATAGTCATTAAAAGAAAATTAAGATACTGATAACCGGTAATCAATCGATTAAAATAATTGTGCAAGCATACTATGGTCAATTGCTAAAAAATAACATGTTAGTAGATTGTTTCCTTGCATGGGGTGCTATACCATATTTTCATCATTCATATGAGAGCCAATAAGAGAGGGTTACGTGTAATTTTATGAGAATTACGTGGTGTATTTGAGATATGCAGAGATATTTGAAGAAGATTTTGCATTGACACAGCTGACGTCTATTGATCGATAACACATCATCCACAAAGCAAGGGTGGTCGAACGAAACGAGGTTGAGTGAATAAGGAAACTTATAATAGTTATATGACAAGTGACTCCATAAGGTCAATAATGTTAAAATGATTACAACAATTATTGGAATGTGAGAAGCATTTAGATGGTCAATTTTAAGATATAAATAATAAGAAATTCAACAAAATAAAGTGTCTTATACCAACTAAACTAAATTAAATATATCCTTTATATTTTACTTTGTGCTTCTTAACATTAGATGTCATTTACATTCTTTAGTGTAATAGGTAGTAGTAATCAATTAGTTATTAACTTTAGTTGTAATTTTGGCCTATGCTCATAACTTGGGTTCGGTTCGAGTACGAAGCAAGTTTTGTTCAGAAAGATGCCCTGCAGATGTTGTCAATGACCGACTATAAGAATTTTCTTTTTATTTCATCTGTATTGAGAAAGTACTTTCGTACCAAAGGCAAAGGTGTAACCTATTTCGATTTGAATTGATCTACACATTCACTTTTGGCATGCCCACATAAATAACATAACCGAAATTGAAACAAAAAAGGAACAATGGGCAAACCTGTCTTAATTTTTAAAAATAAATGGAAATAAAATATAATAATCTAAAATAGAGGGAGCACGAAATATTGTCATAAAACAAAAGAAAGTGAAGAGAAGTAAGTGCAATTACTCTACTACTTTGTGTAGGCGTGTAACTTGGGCAAGTTAGATCGAGTCGAAGATCATCCAAAGCTTAACCTTACCTCAAGAAGAATCGGCCCAAGGCCCAACCCAACCCAACCCAACCCAACCCAACCCACAAAATGCTCAACCTTATCGAAATTAAGATTGAGTTGTGATTGAGTTGGATCAAGTTAACATTAATAACTAGTAAACTAATTAGGGAAATAAAGCATTTAATCATCAAATAATATTATTAGAGCAACATGTGTAAGTATTGAAATAACATTAGTAAAATAAAGCTTACAATCATCACTCTTAAATAAATAGGCAAAATGAATTTCATAAGGCATTCATACCGTTCATCAAGTAATGTGTAATGTGAACATACTATAAACCCAAAAGTAATGGTGGACCACCAATCATAGCAGTCAAGCTTGAATAAACTTTATTTTATATCTTGCCAATGATTTTGGCAAAGAAAGTAAATCCGTGTGAAGCAAAGTGGTAAGAAGTGAGTTGGAGAGGAGCGTACCCAATTCACATCAAATACAAAAAGGTTCTTTTTTTTAAATGAAAGCAAAATCATATAATTCCATTTCAAATGTATTTTAATCACTACCAATTCTCAAATCCAAGTCATCTCTCGCTAGCTGCCAAATTGCCCTTGTATGCTTATCAAACATGCATATGAGTACGGTTGTCTTAAGCCCAACCCAAACTCAACCTAATATCACTCAAAGTTTGGGGTGGGCCGATCGGGAGAAGATTAGCTATTATCCAAGTAACATCTTAGTTACCCTAAACATGTGGGGCTCACCCGGAAGTATATGATGTATATTCACTTTGCCCATGTGTTTTTTTTAATCTCATTTTAAGATGTAATTGTTAGATCTGTATTGTGGAATTGACGGATCGTATATGCATCAACAATGGAGATTTAATAAAATAATTTTAAGGCGTACCTGAATGGAAAAATATTTTCAATATCTAGATGTTGCTGATGAGAATTTTGATCTTCCGCACCTCACACCCTTAGAAGAATATCTTAATGAGACTAGAGTTTTCTCAATTATATTGGTGCAGGGACCAATGTATTTATTTATAAGAAAGAGGGATACAAGCTTATCCATCACACTTATTCACTCTAGGTTCTCCACACCGTATATTTATCTTAATAACTGAGTATAGGAACCGTAGTTCAAGCGTCCCGCCATAAACCTATTTACAATAATCACAACTGAAGTGGGGCCCACTGAATCGCTCAATGTAAATAATCTAACAGTTAGATATGAATTGATGATCATGTGTGGCCCACCTAATAAGAGTCTTATAGCGATCCTAGACCTCGAGAAAATCCAAATCTCAAATGTACCTTACTACAAGAAACAGTGATGAACGCCCATTATAAACTTTGCTGGGCCACAAAAGTTTTGGAACCTTTGTATTTTCCTTTCATCTGGGTCTTCTTGGGATTAGATGATCTTTGTATTTTCCTTTCATCCAGGTTTTCTTGACATGATCAAGAGGTTGGATGGAAAATCAAAACCTTATGATGGCCGTTTGGAATTTTTAATGGTGTGGCACTCAATCACAACTGTTTTCTGTGGTTTGGTCCACCTAAGATTTGGAACTTTTTGAGTTTTGGAACCCCACCCTAAAATAGGCTACGGAAACGGATGGACGGTGTGGATATACAATACATCAAAGCGAGCCCTACGGTAAGCATAACACCTGGTAACACCTAATCCGCAGCGGGGCCAAGCAAGTCGGGGTTGACCCAGCGCTACCGCATGTCTGGATCTCTTCCTTCCATGTTTTCTCACATGGCAGTTATTTAATACTCAGGTAGAGCAGGGAAGTTATTTAATACGCTGGCAGAGATTGGTACGTTATGCACATGCACTTGGAAATTGTGCACATGATATGCATTAAATCAAATTAAACAGACTAAGTCGTGGAGCTACCCCACAGAGTCACAGTCCCGTAATCATATTATTTCAAGTGGGATGTAGAAAATAAATTATAACCATACGAAAATCTCAAAATTCGCATGGTGGTCCACCATATCGGCCTAATTTTCAATGCATCCCATTTTCATGGTTGATCGGCCTGATCTTCAGGGCATCCCATTTTCATGATGAGGCGGCTCTGATAGACGGTTGGATGACATACAGACACCTGGTGGGCACCACAAGCAACAGTTGCTGCCTCTTTATATACAGCGCGTAGATCACCGAATGGATGATCTGATTCTCACCTTCATTTATAGCCATGCATCTATTTTCCAAGCCATAGATGGATGGTTAGGATTGCTTAATAGAAATGATCATGATGGGCCTTTTAAAATAAATAATCTGGAGTGTCCATTTTATATGTTGATGGTTAGAATCTCTTAATTGAAGTTTTTTTTTTTTTTTTGCATGGTAGCTCAGAAATATGTGGTGGGCCGTCTTGATGGATGGTCCAAGTTGATCAGTTGGGTTTTCCAAGTGCCCAGATGCAATTAAGAGTACCATAGCTATTACTGCTGTGGGAGTTTTGGAACAATCAGCCAATAGAAGTCCATATATTCTACAGCTAAAATATTGTGATATTAAAAATTGTTAGTTAATGAGCCATCCATGATGAGATCCATCTTATCAACGTCTTGGATCACTGAACTGTGGGCCCCATTTCTACAGATTTAGAGCGAGAATATGCATTACAATCTTTTCGCCCTACCAGTGTATGATAATTGATAGCTCTGTAGGAAAATGTGAGCTGACCTTGTGTAGTGCGCCATCGATGCTTTAAACATGGTAGTGGGATGGTGGATGTGAACCGTCCGTTGTAGTGGATCTTATCCAACGATGGCTCCCAGTTCGAAAATACAGCAGTCGGAGAATCCTAGCCATCTAATCATGGACTTTCAAAATCCAAACAAAATGGGCGCGGATTGGTACCAACCCCACCTGGACCTAGCTATATTTTATCATTTTTAGAGATCATTTTACGAATGAACTGAAAAAGAGGCAAAACAAGGCTCAAGTAAACCATACCCCATTAAGCAGCAAGGCTTAAATTCCTGCAATTGAAAACTTACTAAGGCGTGAGTGTGTGGTGGTTGTGTGCGTGTGTTAAAAAATAAATAAAAAGGCTTGAATTCCTACAATTGAAAACTTACCAAGTCGCACACACGATGTTTATTTGTCATCCAATTCATAAGGTCACATAAAACTTATACGAAGGGAAAACATAAATATCCACTTATCCAAAAGTTCTGTGCTCCTGAAAAGTTTTAAGCAGTAAGCTTTCAATTCTCATTGCTTCTATCCAATAGTGTATACTGCTTGGGCATTCAATTTATTTGCCTTTTGGGCTCATTCCCTAAAATGATAAGTGAAAAATGAATGAACAACATATATAAAACATCCTCATAGAGCCCCTAGCAAAACTATCTAGCTCTAATTAGGTCATGGTGGGGGCAGTACCCATTCCTTTTGTTTGGACTTTGAAAGCCCATGTTTAGATTTGTTTAATACTTAGAAGTACAAATAATCATATTAAATTTCATGTGTAAAGATAATTTGTTACCTCTATTCTTTGGCATTTGCTAGAATATACAAAAGAGGCTATGATATATAAAACAGGCTATAAATTTATCTAAGATCTCGAACCCCCCCAATTAAAAAAAAAAAAAAAAAACTTAAATCTAACATCAATGCTAATGTATCTTATTTTACCATTAATGTTATTGTAAGACAAGTAATATGTAATCATTGGATGTGGATTACCCTGCAACGACTTATTGCAACAACTTCTCATGATAGGAAATTGATTGGGGTCCACTGTGATGTTTATGAAAAATTCATCCATTTTGTCATATCATGTTACAATATGGGTCTAAAAATGAGGTAAATTCAAATCTAAAGTAGGCTACATGATTGAGAAAAGTGAGTAGGGAAATGCTTATTGTTGAAGTTGACCTTATAGATGGGATATACAATGATGTTTATATGTCAATCATTTTGTTCATAAGGCCATTCCTACTCGGATGGACTGAAAGCACGACAGACTCAATAGGGACCTATCCAATACCAAGATCTTAGTACTAGCAATGTTGCGGTCCCCACCATGATGTATTTGTTTATCCACTAACGTTTATTTGCCATTTAACCTAGTGATTAAGTTACACAAACCTTAAGATAAAAATACAAATATTAGCTTCATCCGAAACTTTTGTGGCCTTAAGAAATTTTCAAAGGTGGGAATTTTAATTACTATTATTTCTTATTTGGGTGTTCCAGATGAAATTTGAACCTACCTTACTTTTCTTAACTAAGTTGATCAGCTGGGAAAATGGATTAAGTGACTGATAAAACACATACATTATGGTGGGGCCCTTTATAGCTTTTTTAGGGAAGCAGATTGGCTGTCTTACCACACAACAACTATATAGCTGGTGTCAGGCGAAGCTGAGCGCTAATGTTCCTCGAGCTCCAAGTTGCACGAAGGGTTCAAAGGAGATCAAGGTTACATGGGCCTCACAATGATGAATTTATGATATCCACATTGTTCATTCATTTTTCGAAATCATTTTAGATTACTATCCAAAAAATGATCATGTCCAAAGATCAAATGGACCACACCACAAATAGCAGTGGAGATAATGATTTTCACCGTTAAAAAATTTGTAGGGCTCACCATAACGTTTACTTTCCATCCAATCTATTCATAAGGTCACAAAGATCTAGATGAAGAGGAAAAACAAATTTCATATTGGTCGAAAACTTCCGTGAGTTTCAATGGCAGACATTCAATCCCCTGTTACTTTTTTCAATGTGGTCCACTTGATCATTAGATCTGTATTATTTTTCTTCTCAAGGTTTACGACAAGCTCGTAAAATGGATGCACGGTTTGGATATAACACATACCTCATGATAGGACCCACAGAACTTGTTGTCATCAATATAGTAGATATATAGTTGGTGTGTGGTACACTAGCCAATCTGCACTCACCTATCCCAACTTGGTTATGAGGGAAGCGGATTGGCTGGTGTACCTCACACCAGCTATAGTTGTTGTAGGTGGGGGTGTACATCGAGTCGAACCGAGTTGAGCTAGCCTCAACTCGACTTGGCTTGGCCACTACCTAACCTCAGTTTGAACTCAGCTCAGCTCAATCCTCGAGCTTGACTGGCCAACTCGGCTCGGTTCGATCAATAGCTCGAGCCGAGTTCGCCATTGAGGCATTTTCACAAACACCTGGACTGTACCTTCAAAATCCCTTTATACGTGAAATAGAAGCAATGGTTTTACAAGAATTTTATCAAACATCTTCCAAGCAACATAAAAATTAAGAAAAACCAAGAAATAATGGTATTTGTTTCATGTACATACCTTCCTTACCACCAGCCACACTTCGATGAGTCATTTTACTAAACATTTGGTGAGCAACATCAATGGAAAAGTAATCGAGTCACCAAACTGGTACGATCTGAGTTCAATTCGAGCTGCATTCGATCCAAGTCGAGTTGAGTTGAGGACTACTCGAACTCATTTTCGAGCTCAAAAAATTAGCTTGACTCTGTTCGAACTTAGCTTTGAACCGAGTCGAATCGAGCTTTTTCGAGTCGAGCCGATCGAACTAACCGAGCTAGAGGTACGTATCATGTCGTGCAAAGACGAGCACCGACTCTCCTCGAGCTCGAGTTGTATAAACAATTCAAAGGAGATCAAAGTTACATAGGGCCCATAGTAATGCATTTATTATATCTACACCATTCATCTATTTTTAGAGATCATTTTAGAGTATCATTCAGAAATTGAATCATATCCAAAGACCATCTAGTCCACACCACAAATAGCAGCAGAGATCATGATTTTCACCATTAAAAAATTTGTAGGGTTCACCATAACGTCTGCTTTCCATTCAATCTGTTTATAAGGCCACAAAGACCGAATGAAAAGGAAAAACTAATTTCATATTAATCCAAAACTTTTATAACCCTAAAAACCTAAAAAGGGTTTCAATGGTAGATGTTCAATCCCCCGCTACTTTTTGTAGTGAAGTCCACTTGATAGTTATATCTATTTTATTTTTCATCTCAAGCCTTAATGCTAGCTCACCTAATGAATGTACGACTTAGATATACACATACCTCATTATTAAACCCACGGAACTGCTGACGTTGATACATAAGCTATTAGCTGGTGTGAGGTACACCAGCCAATCCGCTTCCGGTTACGAGAGGGGTCACTGTCGAATCCCAATCTGTACAGATAAAAACACTGTGAGTACATACACGTAATCGTACATGCATGACATGCATTTCCTCATCATTGCGTCAGCTCATTTTTATGCATGACATGTCGTGCACGTGGACCAGCCCCTTTCAAAACTTCCTGGGCCACCGTTTGATTATATGCCATCTAACCCGTTCGTAAGGTCACCTAGGCGTGATGGTCGTTAAAACACAAATATCATCTTAATCCAAAAGTTACGTAGCCTCCAGAAAGATTTAACGGTAAGTGTTTAACCCACACTAAGTGGCCCACTTGAGCCTTTGTAGTACATCATTTTGGAACTTGTACAGTAAAAATAGGTGGATGGTGTGGATAAAACCCACACATCATGATTAGATTAGCTAGGATCGTTTTTGACCAACCAAAGGTCTGCTCAGATAAGCACGGCTCATATTGATCTCGGTTGGTTGATAGAACTTGACTCCAATGAGCTCGGCTCGAATTGTCCCTAGTCAGCCGATGGAGGTCACCCCAAATTAGCTTTGTGCAAGATCATCTTAATAATAACGCACAACAAGAGTAATTGCCCAACGCACGAATTTAGAGTAACTGCTAACATTCACCACTAGCGCACATCTCACCTAACGACAGAGATGGCATCTAAGATTGCAGGCCATGCAGCCCCACAAACACAATAAATAAGAGAATCACTTATAAAGATAAAGACTAAGGCTAAAAGTCAGATGAGTTGGGCCGGGTTGGTACTCAACCCTAGTCCAACCCAAGGTTCCTATACCTCAATCCTAACCTAACATAACCCAACCTCGAGTTGAAAATTCTCAACCCAAGCCCAACCTAAGCGGGCTTGGTCAAGTTGGGTGAATATATGCTAATATTTTCATTATTACATTAGTATATTATATTTTAATACACTTCTTATTTTTTATACTTATGATTTTATTAACTATATATATATATGTAGTTATTTATGTTTAAGAACTTTATTTTTTCTAAACAATCAAGTTAAAATATTGAACTACTCCTTAAAATATCGTGTTATGTAGTACGCAATCTATTTGAGAGAGAGAAATCTGACATATCTTGTTAGCTTGAATAATTGAAAACGGCATGGACCAATGAGACCCGATGGCATTGGAATTTCCCATGCCTTCAATGTGGATTTTTCACGCTCAATTACAATTTATAACTTATATATTGATCTGGTACAGGTTGAGTCAGGTAACCCGAGACCTCAACCCAAGCCCGTCCCAACCTTTATAGCATTAGTGCTTACATAACCCAAGCTCGAGATTAAACCCAGTACATCCTGCCGGAGTTCAACCCAATGTCAGATCAGTCACCAGTCAAACAGGTGGAACCCACTCGACTTTCAATCATAATAAGGGCAGTTATAAAAAAATCTCTCACTCAAAACCCCTCTACGCAACTAGGTTCAGATTTCTAAGCTTTAACAGCAGAAGTCTCGCACTAGTCAAGGTTTTCTTTGTTTTTTTCCGTGCAAGTGCCCGGTGAACCCAAGGAGGGCAGCCCGAACTCTGTGCATCAACAGTCTCCAATCAGGTTTTGTGTTTCACCTGCACCATCATAGTGTCACTCACCTTATGAACGGTTTGATGGTATACAAATATTGTAATGAGGCACCGGAAGGTTTCAACTAATGTATCCACCTGATTTTTTTTAGCTTCCTTCCTAAATGATGGCTCAGCTGATGAAAGTGCTGGATATCACAAACACTTCACGGTGGGGCCCATTAGGATGGAGATTGCACGCAGAGTTTATTGGATACGATATGCAGTGATGTACGTGTCTTATCCAATCCGTCGATTCGTTTTTCTAATTCATTCTAGCACGCTAGCCCAAAGTGGACCACACCTATTTCTGTTTTCCCTTCATTAATGTTGATGTGACCCTGTGAACCGCCGTTTGAATGACAAATAAGCGTCATTATCCTCACTTTTTCATATGGTGTGGTGGACTGGAAGTTTGGATATACTCCGATTTTGAGAACATGCACTGAAATTATATTTAAAAACGGAAGGACGGCGTGGATAGGACGCATACATCACGTGTTGTCCCCACAGAGTTTGCTAAGTACGGTGTAGACGGTAGTGTAATGAGTAGATCTGTACGCAATCCGCGTCTTCCGGAAGCGGATTGGCTGGTGTGCCTCGCACCATCATATGGCTGCTGTAACGTCAGCAAATTCTATGAGTATGATCATGAGTTATGTGTTATAACCAAACCGTCGATCCGTTTGGCGAGCTCGGCTTAATGCTTGAGACGAAAAATAAGAAAAATCTAACTATTAAATGGACCACGCTGTACGAAAAAAAACAAAGGCAAATTAAACGTCTACCGTTGAAACCCTTCCTAGGGTAATAGAAGTTTTGGATCAATAATAAATTTGTTTTTCTTTTTTATTCAGGTCTTTTTGGCCTTATAAATATATTGGATGGAAAATAAACGTTATAGTCGGTCATAAGAATTTTTTAGCGGTGAAAATCATTATCATAGCTGTTATTTGTGGTGCGGTGCATATGATCTTTGGATATGATTCATTTTTTTAATAACGCTCTAAAATGATTTCTAAAAATAGATGCACGGTGTAGATATAATAAATACTTAAATGTGAGGCCATGCAACTTTGATCTCCTTTAAACCGTTCGTACAAGTCGAAGCTCGAGGAACGTCAGCACTCGTCTGCGCACGACACGTACCTACAACAGATACATAGCCGGTGTGTGGTACACCGGCCAATCCGCTTCCGCGTCTGCCACATGAAGCTTTATGTTGCTCTGCGGGAAATCCTGTCCTTCGCGATTGAGGCAGAGCAGGTTGTTAATGATCACTTTTTAGGTGCGGCCCCGGCATCATGCAACACAGTGTGGCCCTGACCATGACGCCCATCTGGATCTATGCATGGTAAATCAGCTCTGTCCATCCGTTTCTCCATCTCATTTTAGCGCAAGTTTTAAAAAACGAAACATCTCCAAATCCCAAATAGACCACATTACAGAAAACAGGTAATTGAACACCCACCATAAAAAATTTCTAAGGCCCACTGTAAAGTTTTTTTTCCATCTAAAATGATTATAAGGTCACGTATACATTAAGGTAAAAAAAAATATTATTTGATCCAAAATAGTCCATGATAAGTTTTTAGTGGTTAATCACGACTATTTCAAGTATTGTGGTCCACCTGAGAGTTGGATCTGCTTAAATTTTGAGTTTATTCCCTAAAATGATCTGGGAAAACGGATGGACAGTGTGGATACGCAGTGCATAAATCAAGGTGGGCCACGCCGAATTGGGTGAGGACGGGACGGCACGTAACTCGCTCCCATCACAAACCTACGGACGTAACTCGCGAACGTTTAATTACTATCCGGACATTCGGATAATAGGTGGAAGGTACGAGTGTAGTAATGGCGAAGATAAAGGGTATTTACGTAATTGAAGAAGAGGGGCTGGGCCCACTGAAAAGGAGGAGAAGAGTACACTGCGGCCGGAGTGACAAGACGCATCGTCTCCCAGTGTTAGAGCCGATTAGATTAGGAAATGACGCGCTGGATCAGAAAGGAACGTTCGTCTCCTATTAATTGACACGTGGCATAATGGGTATATATCAGGTCTGTCCATTTCTGTGGATCCTGGTTATAGATTTCGATGCCTGGAAAGCAAAACGAAATATGATGGTATCATAAGTTTCTACTTCGGAATACAGGCTCATCTTGACCGTTCATAAGCTGTTTCAGATACGACGGTCTTTATCTAAGTGATAAGACCCTTCTTTGTTCACTTTCCTATTCTGTCAGAAACGTCGTACAGCCTCTAAACGCTGTCAACGTTTGAACGAGTCCACTTAGGATCGGGTCCACCGAGAGTTCCGATCCACGAGAGGCTCGCCATAATGGCACGCGAATGGATGATCCATGCCTTTCATCTATAAGGGCCGAGACAGATGTACAAAAAGTCAGAAATGTACGATCCGTAAAAATAGTAGCTAACGCCTTCTATATGGACTGTGTAGATCTCTCATGATCTAGATATTTGCCACATCTATATTCGTTATTGGAGGTAATAGATGAACGGTCTAGATTATCACGTGGTTACTCAGAAGGAGCGAGCGATCCGGGCGAGCGTACTTAGCATTTATCCGGACCGATTGCACTGCATCTTTATCGGTGGAATAATGCGGTACGTGGCACGTATCTTACAAAGAGTATAAGGGATTTCAATTCCGGTAAGTGGAGCCCACTTCCAGATCATCGGTTTGTTTTATACAGGCAGTGGATGGAGCATGATCCAGAAAATGACGGTTAGAAGATCCTAGGGGCCAATGGCAATAGTCGGACATTTTAGTTAAAATTGACTGTTGTCGTGTTTCTCTTGCTGACCGTCCATCCTTAGGACACAAATTAAAAATGGACCATCCGTGGTTTAACACAATAGACTAATGGTCCGGATTGGCGACCCATCTGTCCAACTTGTCAGAATTTGAGAAGCGCGTGTATAGATTCGAATACGTAACGTATAATTCTTCTTTTTTAAAAAGAAACAATCAGAGGAACGGACGAGTCCGTGTAACGCCTTTGGTGGGTGATACATGACGTCCATACGCCTGAAGAACCCTTTTTAAACAGAAAATGACCACTGTAGACAAAACCTTTTACCCAGCGGTTTTTATCGCGGAATAGAAACTTAAGTTACCAACTTAGACTAGCACGTGCGGACAGCGACGTTGAGGACGAAACTACCCCTCCTTTTCACTGCGAAGACGAGAGCCGACGCTCCTGCAACTGAGAGTTGTACGAACGGCTTAGAAGAGATCAAAGTTACATGGCCCCACAGCTATGTATTTATCATATCCACAACGTTCATCCATATTTCAAAATCATTTCGGAGCATTATCCCAAAAAAAAAAAAATCATATCCATAAATCAATGGACCACACCACAAAGAACAGCGGGAAAATTGATTTTCACCGTTAAAAATTTTTGCAAGGCCCATCATAACATTTATTTTCCATCCAATCTATTCATAAGGTCACAAAGGCCTAGATGAAGAGCAAAAACAAATTCCATGATGATCCAAAACTTCTGCAACCCCTAAAAGGGTTTCAATGGTAGACATTCAATTCCCCATTACCTTTTACTGTGTGGTCCACTTGATAGCTAGATCTGTCTTATTTTTCATCCCAAGCCTTAATACGAGTTCACCGAATAGATGGATGGTTTGGATATAACATATACCTCATAATGGGACCCACAAAAATCAGTGGGGATTACAACTGGGAAATGGAAAAAAAAAAAGAAAAAAATGAAAAAGAAGGCAGCAAGTTGGGGTCGACCGGGTCAACCGGTCTATGGCTACGGATTATAACCGTAGCCAAAACTACAACGCTATGCTATTTTTTTTTCCTTTTCCTTGTTATGTTTTATTTTTAATTTTTAAATGGAGAATTTTATTATACCTACATTTTTCTTTAATACATGTTTATATAAATATGTGTGTGAGTGTGTGTGTGTGTGTGTGTGTGTGTATATATAAATTTTTCTCTTTTTTTTTTTCATTTCTTTCTTTATTCATTTAACAAGAATATCTTCTAAACTAAAATTAGTTACTTGACGTACCACATATGATTTTGGGGTAGGAGAAGCTATTTTGGCTAACCAACATAGTTATTTTCCAAGATTCGATTAAGTCAATGGTTGAAAATACGTTTCATTCACTTCACGATCAATTTCAATCACTTCATGGTCAAACTAAAAATTGAGCGAGGCAAATATGAAATTGAGTCAGTAAATTGAAAATTGAGCAGAACAAGATATGAATTGAGTGAGGGAATCTAGAAATTGAGCGAGGTAATAGAAATTAAGCGAGGTAATATAGGAGTTCAGCGAGGGAATCTAGAAATTGAGTGAGGCAACTTAGGATTTGAGCGAGGAAAGCTAGAAATTGAGCGAGGGAACCTAGAAATTGAGCGAGGTTTAGGCTACGTTGAAATTGAGCGAGAGAATCTCGCTCAAATCCTAAGTTGCCTCGCTGAATTTCTACGTTGCATCGCTCAATTGATAGGTTGTCTCGCTCAATTCTTAGGTTCCTTCGCTCAATTTATATATTGTCTCACTGGATTTTTAGCTTCTCTCACACAATTCGTAGGCTGTCTCTCTCAATTCATATATTTTTCCAGATCATTTTATGGTATGAGACCAAAAATGAGATATATCTAGTTCTCAAGTGTACCACATTACAGGAAATAGTGTTGAATGAGCGTCAACCATTAGAAACCTTTAGGGGGCCCACTGTGATGTTTGTGAGAAATCCTCCTCGTGTAAGTTCATTCATAGGGTCAAAAAGACCTGGATGAAGAGGAAAAAAAAATTTCATAATGATCCAAAACTTTTGTAACCCCTAAAAGGGTTTCAATGGTAGACGTTCAATTTCCCATTGCCTTTTACAGTGTGGTCCACTTGATAGTTAGATCTATCTTATTTTTCGTCTCAAGCCTTAATATAAGCTCGTAAAATATATGGACGGTTTGGATATAACACATACATCATGATGGGACCCACAAAAGTAACATAGCAAAAAAAAAATAAAAATCAGTTTGCCCCGCTCAATTTCCAGTTTTTTCTGCTCAATTTCCAGTTTCCCCCACTCAATTTCTAGTTTGACCCGCTCAATTTCTAGTTTGCCCCGCTCAACTTCCAGTTTGCCCCGCTCAATCTCTAGTTTGCCCTGCTCAATTTCCAGTTTGCCCCGCTCAATTTCTAGTTTGCCCCGCTCAATTTCTAGTCTGTCGCTCTCAATTTTCAGTTTACCCCGCTCAATTTCGAGTTTGCCCCGCTCAATTTCCAGTTTGCCCCGCTCAATTTTCAGTTTACCCAGTTTGCCCCGCTCAATTTTCAGTTTGCCCCGCTCAATTTTCAGTTTGCCCCGCTCAATTTCCAGTTTACCCTGCTCAATTTCTAGTTTAGGTTTAGGTTTAGGGATTTGAGTTTAGGTTATAGGTTTAGGTTTTGGGATTTGAGAATGGGTTTGGGTTTAGGTTATAGGCTTTGGTTTCAGTTTAGGTTATAAGTTTTGGGATTTGATAATAAGTTCCGGTTTAGGTTATAGGTTTTGGTTTTGGTTTAGGCTATAGGTTTTAATTTAGGTTTAGGTTGTAGGTTTATGTTAAGGTTTAGGTTTAGGTTATAAGTTTTTGGATTTGAGAATGGGTTCGGGTTTAGGTTATAGGTTTTGATTTAGGTTATAGGTCTTGGGATTTGATAATGGGTTCTGGTTTAAGTTATAGGTTTAGGTTTTGGTTTAGGTTATAGGTTTTTATTTAGGCTTTGATTATATGTTTTGGTTTAGGTTTAGGTTATAGGTTTTGGTTTAGGTTATAGGTTTATGTTAAGGTTTAGGTTTATGTTATAGGTTTTTGGATTTGAGAATGAGTTCGGGTTTAGGTTATAAGTTTTGGTTTTGATTTAGGTTATAGGTAATAAGTTTAGGATAAGGTTTAGATTTAGGTTTAGGTTATAGGTTTTGGGATTTGAGAATGGGTTCGGGTTTAGGTTATAGGTTTGGTATTGGTTTAGGTTATAGGTTTTGGTTAAGGTTATAGGTTATAGGTTTAGGTTTAGGTTTAGGTTAAGGTTAAGTTTAAGTTATAGGTTTTGGAATTTAATAATGAGTTCGGGTTTAGGTTATAGGTTCTGATTTTGGTTTAGGTTATAAGTTATAGGTTTAGGATAAGGTTTAGGTTTAGGTTTAGGTTATAGGTTTTGGGATTTGAGAATGGGTTTGGTTTTAGGTCATAGGTTTTGGTTTTAGTTTAGGTTATAGGTTTAAGTCAATTTCATATTTGTCCCGCTCAATTTTCAGTTTGTCCCGCTCAATTTCTAGTTTTTCCCGCTTAAGTTTCAGTTTGCCCTGCTCAATTTTCAATTTGCCCCGCTCAATTTTCAGTTTACCCCGCTCAATTTCTAGTTTGCCCTGCTCAATTTTCAGTTTGCCCCGCTCAATTTCTAGTTTGCCCCGCTCAATTGATAGTTTGTCCCGCTCAATTTTCAGTTTGCTTTGAGTGGGGCAAACTGAAAATTGAGCGGGGCAAACTCGAAATTGAGTGGGGCAAACTCGAAATTGAGCGGGGTAAACTGAAAATTAAGCACGGCAAATTATAAATTGAGCGGGGCAAATTGAAAATTGAGTGGGACAAATATGAAATTAGCCTAAACCTATAACCTAAACTAAAACCAAAACCTATGACCTAAACCTGAACCCATTCTCAAATCCCAAAACCTATAACCTAAACCTAAACATAAACCTTATCCTAAACCTATAACCTATGACCTAAACCAAAACCAAAACCTATAACCTAAACCTGAACCCATTCTCGAATACCAAAACCTATAACCTATCCCTAAACCTTAACCTATAACCTAACCTAAACCTATACTTATAACTTAAAACTATTCCCAAATCCCAAAACCTATAACCTAAACCTAACCTTTTCCTAAACCTATAACCTAAACTTAATTTTCTAAAGTGAAACCTACACCTAATTTTAATCTCAACTCCCTAACATAAATGTAAACCTAAACTTAAAAACCCAAACTTAAACCCAATCCCGAACCTGAACCCGATTTTCTAAACCTAAACCATAATCCATTCTCAAATCTAAAAACCTATAACTTAAATCAAAACCAAAACTAAAACCTACAACCAAAACTCGAACCCATTCTCAAATCCCAAAACCTATAACCTAAACCCGAACCTATTCTCAAATTCAAAAACCTATAACCTAAACATAAACCTATAACCTATAACCTTAACCAAAACCTATAACCTAAATCAATACCAAAACCTATAACTTAAACTCGAACCCATTCTCAAATCCCAAAACCTATAACCTAAACCTAAACCTAAACCTTATCTTAAACCTATAACCGATAATCTAAATTTCTAGTTTGACCATGAAGTGATTGAAATTGATCGTGAAGTGAATGAAATGTATTTTCGACCATCGACCTGATGGAATCTTGGAAAATAACTAGGTTGGTTGGCTAAAATAGCTTCTCCTACCCCAAAATCATATGTGGTACGTCAAGTAACTAATTTTAGTTTAGAAGATATTCTTGTTAAATGAATAAAGAAAGAAATGAAAAAAAAAAAGGAGAAAAATTTATATTTTTTTATATATACACATACACACACATATTTATATAAACATGTATTAAAGAAAAATGTAGGTATAATAAAGTTCTCCATGTAAAAAATAAAAATAAAAAATAAAAAAGGAAAAAGAAAAATAAGTGCAGAGCATTATAACTATGGCTACGGTTATAATCCGTAGCCATAGGCCGGTTGACCCCAACTTATTGATTTCTTTTTCATTTTTTTTTTCTTTTCCCTGTTATAATCCTCACTGATTTTTGGGTTTTGGAATTTAAGAATGGGTTCGGGTTTAGGTTACAGGTTTTGGAATTTGTGAATGAGTTCGGGTTTAGGTTATAGGTTTTAATTTTGGTTTAGGTTATAAGTTTTGGTTTAGGTTTTAAGTTTAGGTTTAGGTTTGGGTATGGGTTTTGGGATTTGCGAATGGATTCGGGTTTAGGTTATAGGTTTTGAGATTTGAGAATGGGTTCGGATTTAGGTTATAGGTTTTGGTTTTGGTTTTGGTTATAGGTTTTGGTTAAGGTTATAGGTTATAGGTTTAAGTTTAGGTTATAGGTTTAGGATAAGGTTATAGGTTTTGGGATTTGGGAATAGTTTTAGGTTATAAGTATAGGTTTAAGATAAGGTTATAGGTTTTGGGATTTGAGAATGGGTTCGGGTTTAGGTTATAGGTTTTGGTTATGGTTTTGGTTATGATTTTGGTTTAGGTTATAGGTTTTAGGATTTGAGAATGGGTTCGGGTTTAGGTCTTAGGTTTTGGTTTTGGTTTTGGTTTTGGTTATAGGTTTTGGTTTAGGTTATAGGTTAGAGGTTTAGGATATGGTTTTATGTTTAGGTTAGAGGTTTAGGTTATGGTTTTAGGTTTAGGTTATAGGTTTTTGGAATATTTGATAATGGGTTCGGGTTTAGGTTATAGGTTTTGGTTATGGTTTTAGTTTTGGTTTTAGTTTAGGTTATAGGTTTTGGTTTTGGTTTTAGTTATAAATTTTGGTTTAGATTATAGGTTATAGGTTTAGGATAAGGTTTAGGTTTAGGTTATAGGTTTTTGGATTTGAGAATGGGTTCGGGTTTAGGTTATAGGTTTTGGTTATGGTTTTGGTTTAGGTTATAGGTTTTGGGATTGGAGAATGGGTTCGGGTTTAGGTCTTAGGTTATGGTTTTGGTTTAGGTTATAGGTTTTAGGATTTGAGAATGGGTTTAGGTTTAGGTTATAGGTTTTGGTTTTGCTTTTGGTTTAGGTTATAGGTTTTGGGATTTTAGAATGGGTTCAGGTTTAGGTTATAGGTTTAGGTTTAAGTTTAGGTTATAGGTTTTAGGATTTGAGAATAGGTTTGGGTTTAGGTCATAGGTTTTGGTTTTAGCTTTGGTTTAGGTTATAGGTTTTGGGATTTTAGAATGGGTTCAGGTTTAGGTTATAGGTTTAGGTTTAGGTTATAGGTTTTAAGATTTGAGAATAGGTTCGGGTTTAGTTCATAGGTTTAGGTTTAGGTTATAGGTTTGGGATTTGAGAATGGGTTAGGGTTTAGGTCATATGTAAGACCCGTATCTTGGTCCGTACCTTTCCGTACACTTCCGCGGTCGTACCGGTCGAATTCCGGCAACTTTCGACCCTTAACCGATATCGACCCCCGACCTGGATTCATGTGCCGACAACCCGAGTCGACTCAACTCGAGACCTATACCATAGCGACCGCGCCGTCGTTGCGGTTCCGATACCGCGACTAGCGCGCCAAGGCGATACCCTGATCAAGAGATATGAGCCAACGTTCGGTGCGAGAAAACGCCGCGCGTTGCGAAAACTAAGAGAATCTCAACGATGTGTCACATCAATCACATCAATCCCATCAATCAATCACCCATCAACCCATCACATGTCAAGTACACATCACCTCCATCCCTTTTCCCAAGCAACCACAAAAGTCTCCACATCCCATACCTCTCTTACACAAAAGCCACAAAAGTCTTCCTAACCCATACTTTTCTTACACAACCATCACTCACCCATCCATCCATCACTCTCTCTCTCTCTCCCTTTACATCACTCTCTCTCTTACTCTCTTTCTCATTCCAAAACTTCCAAGCAACAAGAAATTGCAAGGGCTCCCACGTATGAGAGTTCCAACCTTCCTTAAGCTCCAAGTGGCCCACCTTCCTACCCCAAAATCTTCCATCTCAACCCTCCATTCTTCATCTTAGCCATTGAAGTTGAAGATAAGGTGCCAAGGAACCCCTAGGAGCGAGAAGATCGGACGGTGGGTGCCTCTATAGGGTAGACTTATTTGTTTTTATGGTAGACCAAGTGAGGCCCACCGATCAATGGTGTGGATCTCACTTGGGACCTTAATACGTGGCCGATGGACCACTTGGATCATCATGATCATTCCATGATGGGGCCATTCTCCATGGACCCCATCATGATGTTTATTTTCATTTGAAAAGGGTCATCTAGACCATCCATATTGGTGGGGAAAGGATCCCCACCGTTGATCTTTAGTTTTGATGGTCATATGTGCAAAATGACCCATTTGATGTATGATTTCACGAATGGGAGGGCCCATAATGACGGGGTCCCTCCATCACAAGCCGTGTCCCACTCTCCATGTCTCTCTCTCTCTCTCTTTTTATTGCTTTTATTTATTTTATTTTATTTTATATATTTTTTTTATGCTAGAGGTGTGTGGCCCACTTGAATGGATCCCACTTTGAGAACTATTTCATTCACATTTTTATTTAAGCGGGGCCCACCTTATATGTGTATCCATGTCACCCATCATGTGGTGGCCCACTTCATTAGGGCCCACCGTTTCAAAAAAAAAAACAGAAATTTTTTTTCAGCGAACCGTCCAGCGTCTGGGACGCTGGACGTTGTGATTAAAAAAAAAAAAAAAAAAAAGGGAAGGAAGAAGGGAGCTTTTGGGTGGCCCCACCTTGATGTTTATTCTAGATCCAAGCCGTCCATCCTCTTACCCATCCCGTTTTAGGCGTTGAGCCAAGTGATGGGGCTGATTGGAAGGTCTGGTGGGCCATGACATTAGAAGGTTGCACCTTTACCATTCAAAATCATTATTTCGTTTTATTTTACTCTCTATGCATCAAAAAAATTCGAACTTTGGACTCTTTTTGTCTGTTGCGAGCTGTAGAACATTATGGCTGGAGTGGATTTCTAGGTGGCGGGCCCCACACATGATCCTTGGCAAAAAACTAAATTCAAGGAGAGAGAGAGGATGTGGCAGCAGGGAGGCTGCTTGCGCCAGAAGCGCTGGCAGCGCCGCACGGCTGCCAGGCGGGCGGACGGACGAAGTGGACCCACGGCCACCAGCCGTGGGCCCCACCTTGATGTTTATATGCCATCGAAACCGTCCATTAGGTGGGCCCCCTTCTCAGGTGGGCCCCCTCCAAATTTCAGGTCGATCCAAACCTTAGGTGGGCCACATCACACGAATCAGTGAGATTGAGCACCTACCATTAAAGTTTTTCTGGTGCCCACCTTGATGTAAATTTTCTCCACCGTCCAGCAGACGGTGGGGCTCTCCCTTGATGCAGGCGTATATCCAGGCCGTACAGGGCCTGGACGTTTTATATTTTCTTTGAAAAAAAAAAATAAATAATAATACTAATAATAATAATAATTAATATATCTTGTGATATTAATGTACAATATAATATTTCATGTTATATCATATGGGTTAGCCCCTTTTGGTTTGCAATAGGCCTATGGGCTAGGTCCATTTGTATTACAAAAGGCCTATGGGCTAGTCCCATTTAAATTATGAAATACTTATGGGCTAGGCCCATTTGATTCGTTTAAGGCCCAAGAACTTGGGCCCACTTGATATGTCCCAAGGCCATGTGTCTAGGCCCATTTGAATTAAATATGAGGCCTAGGGATTTAGACTCATCTGGCTCATAGAACGCCTATGGGCTAGGCCCATTCGAATTTCAAAAGGACTATGGGCTAGGCCCATTTGGGTTACGAAATTCTTATGGGCTAGGCCCCCATTTGATATGTTCCAAAACCATGGGACTAGGCCCATTTGATGTACTTCAAGGCCCACGAAATTGGACCCATTGTTGCATTCTTAAAGCCCATGGAAGGAGGACATTTGATATATGTAAGGCCTAAGGGTTAGGCCCACTTTGAAATGTATACAAAGCCTACAGATTTAGGCCATTTAATGAACCATAAGGCCTAGGGGTTAGGCCCATTTGAACCCATGTTTAGGTCTATGGGTTAAGGCCGCTTGATCTACTTATAGGGTCCAAATTGGTGTGGCCCATTGGTCAGATATAAGACCCATGTGACTAAGCTCATTTGATGTAATCTAAGGCCAACGGGTTTTGACCCATTGCAACGCACATAAGACCCATTGGTGTGGCCCATTTATGTGGCCCATCTGACGAATAAAAGGCCCACAAGCTATGGCCCATTTGATATATATGCAAGGCCCAATGGGAGGAACATAAGGTCCATTGCAATGTGTAAACCCATTACCGATTATGTAACGGTGTTTTAAGAAGATCGTACCTGGGAAACAATGTTGGTTTGACGTCCACATTGCGAGTGAAATGTTGGTTGGATGTCCACATTACGACTCTCCTTAGGATCCATTACTGGGCCCTACTTATCGTATTTAGGCCGTCCAGGTCCATCTGGATTGTAAATAGTTCATTTTGTTATAACATGTTTAGTACAGTTCATGACTCATGATCATACGCATCATATGTATGCTTGACGTGAGAATTGTCTGATCATAGCATTTACCTTCGGGCAGGTTGTTTATGGGCTCCCGGTTAGGCGGTGCTGCCCTACATGAGCGCACGGTATGCGCAGGATTGGTTGCATGACTGGATAGCGTGATTCATGCATTCCGCATTTGTGTGACATGGTTGTTGTACGCCCTAGCGACATCAGGGCCGTAGCCTCCACAGACGCATCGTGGTTGGCAGGATTGGATACCGAAAATCTTGACTTACATGGGGTACTATAGATATCCCTGGGTGAAAGTCCCTAAACCCTTATGGTACCAAGAGGTTGCTCCAACGTCTAGACCGAGTGGGTAGATGAGCGTTGAGTGCCGATTACCAGACGGTTACGCTCTCCACTGTGTCGTGGTCGGTTGGAAGGGGGTACGGCCTTACCCGCCCGAGTGTAGGGGGCAATGCTAGGCTGAGTTTGACCAGCTCGAGGAATGGGTCCGCTATCGACGAGTCGCGCCCGATATTGGCAGACGGATAGTGAGGTCTTTTCCACTTACCTTATTGCGCGCGATGTGGCGGCAATCTGGTTGAGAGTGTACTAGACCCCGGTGATATTCCATACTTTGAGCTGTATTGATGTGTGGACATTGATGAGTATCTGTATGCTTGAGTTGCATTGTACATTGCATGGCCTTGGGATGGCCGATACCATTCATGTCTTGCATTGCATAGCATTGGTACGGCTCATGACGTTTTGGTTCCATCTGCATATTCCGCATTACTCTGACATTGCATTCATATTACTACCTTACGCACACACTTTCACCACCCTCTAAGCTTTCTGTAAGCTTATGCACGACCGTTGCGTGCAGGTGACGTTGGACTGCAGCAGCGCTGAGGCAGGAGCACGTTGCTGATCATTTTGGAGTTTTTGTTATTTGCCATTGTATTTCCCTTTATGCTCATTGTACTTGTAAAATTTTTGATCATAGTGGAAATGTAATGGAGTGCTTGGTTGTTGTTTGTGGGTTATGCCTTTGGTTATGCTTATTACGTATCAAACTGATGTTAAAAATCCTCCTCGTAGCATCCCAGGATCGGAACCTGGCGAATGGGAGCTAGGAGCCGAGAATGGGGTTCTACGGAGGCTGTCGGTGCCGGATTCGGCGATCGAGAATTTTGTGAGCCCGGTTTTCGAGTTTGGGGCGTGACAGAAGTTGGTATCAGAGCATAACTTGGGAATAACCGAGAACAACATTACATGTTTGCTATGAGTGAAGAATGGCTAAGTTCCGAAGTTCGGATAACTTCACGACCTTCCGAATCAGACCATTAACATGCGTACATTCGAGAGTCGTGGAAGATGATAGGCGCTTTCGCTCTTTCCTGTAGGGTATGGCGCCTGTTACTCGATCGACTCCCGCACCACCACCTGAGGATTCTACCTCACCATCGGAGACTCCAGCTCTACCACCTGCGTCTCCCATTCCACCCTCAGAGATTCCTGCTTCTTCCCATGAGGATGACATTCCTCCACCTGAGACTGATGAGGAGCCGACTGTGACTGTGAGTGCCTCTCAGTTACAGCAGATGTTGCAGGCTGTGACAGCTGCACTACAGGGACAGGGTAGACGCCCAGCTGTTTCACCAGCTCAGGCGGAGCAGGAGCGCGCGAGCGCCGTACTTCGTGAGTTTAGACGGCATGATCCCCCTCGTTTCCAGGGCGAGTCGGATCCGACTGCAGCCGAGAGTTGGCGCTCCGATGTGGAGAAGATATTCGATACCATGTTGTGCACGACCGAGCAGCGCGTCCGGTTAGCAGTATTTCTCTTCCACGGTGAGGCCGAGCATTGGTGGACCTCTGTCGCCCGTGTCGCTGGACCTGATTATATCTGGACATGGGAGGACTTTGTGGACCGATTTGAGGAGCAGTACTTCCCTGACCACATCCGTCGTCAGCGAGCCTTAGAGTTCGAGACTCTGGTGCAGGGAGATATGACCGTGGCACAGTACGCGGCCCGTTTCATGGCACTATCGAGATTTGCGCCGTACATGGTTGATGATGAGGGGCGGAAGGCCCGCCGTTTCGAGCACGGCTTACGTTACGGCCTTCGAGGTCGCGTTATTGGGCATGAGCTTCCTACCTTCCAGGCAGTAGTGCGGAAGGCTCAGATATATGAGACTGAGTGGGCCGGTTCTCAGTCTGATCGTGGTCAGAGGGGAGACCGGAAGAGGCAGGCTCCTTCCAGTCATTCCCAGCAGGATCGACCACAGCAGCAGAGGCGCACTGGTCGCCCAGCTTTCCGTACACCATCAGCACCATCAGCACCTCCACCACCACCTCAGAGACAGTTCACCGGCACTTGCTTCAGGTGCGGTGCGACGGGACACCGTTCATGGGAGTGTCCCAGTCCCCAGCAGCAGCAGAGAGGTCCACAGCAGCAGAGACCCCCACAGCAGCAGCGACAGCAGCAGCGACAGCAGCCTCTACCACCGAGGCCACCTCAGCAGCAGCATCAGCATCAGCACCAGCCTCAGAGGCCACAGCAGCAGAGGCAGCAGTTTCGACCACCTCAGCGACCTCAGCAGCAGCAGCAGCACGTTCAGAGGGGACAGGCAC
Organism: Magnolia kwangsiensis; assembly: GCA_037074715.1. Lineage (NCBI taxonomy): Eukaryota > Viridiplantae > Streptophyta > Magnoliopsida > Magnoliales > Magnoliaceae > Magnolia > Magnolia kwangsiensis. The sequence goes on along the minus strand of CM073575.1, from coordinate 150,717,452 downwards.
CTCCCCAGCCAGCTCAGGCTAGGTTTTATGCGGCTCAGCAGGATCCGCAGTCATCTGGGGGAGTCGTTGAGGGTATACTGCCAGTTTCTGCATGCATTGCACGTGTATTGTTTGATTCTGGTGCATCACATTCTTTTGTGGCCGAGAGCTTTTGTCGATCGGCTGGCTTACCGTTGGAGTCTGCTGATGTGAGCCTATCAGTGTCGACTCCCTTGGGGAGGACTGCAGCGTTGGGACGATTCTGTTCGTCATGCCCCGTTCTAGTTGGGGATACCTTCCTTCCTGTTGATTTGTTTGTTTTGCCGATATCTGAGTTCGACGTTATCTTGGGCATGGATTGGCTCGCCGAGTACTATGCCATTTTGGACTGCGCCGCGAGGACCGTCACGTTCTGTATACCCGGCGTGCCACAGTTCCAGTTCGTTGCAGAGGCCAGAGGAGAGCGGTTGTCTTGTTTGATGTCTTGCGCCATAGAGGAGCATGTCGCCGTTGGCATCGACCATTTGCCGATAGTTTGCGATTTTCCCGATGTGTTCCAGGAGATTCCGGGATTACCGCCTCGTCGACTCACCGAGTTTCAGATCGATCTCATGCCCGGTACCGCGCCTATTTCGAAGGCCCCATATCGTATGGCACCGTTGGAGTTGCGGGAACTGCAGAAGCAGTTGGACGAGTTGCGTGAGCTGGGCTTTATCCGTCCGAGCAGTTCTCCGTGGGGAGCACCGGTACTCTTCGTGAAGAAGAAGGATGGTTCGTTGAGGCTCTGCGTTGACTATCGCGAGCTCAACAAAGTCACGATCAAGAATAAGTACCCGCTCCCTAGGATTGATGATTTGTTTGACCAGCTGCAGGGTGCACAGTTCTTTTCGAAGATTGACTTACGTTCCGGTTATCATCAGATTCGGGTCCGAGATGAGGACATTCCGAAGACAGCATTCAGGACGCGTTACGGTCACTTTGAGTTTCAGGTCATGTCCTTCGGACTGACCAATGCACCCGCGGTCTTCATGCAGCTGATGAACGAGGTTTTTCGCCCATATCTGGATCAGTTTGTTGTAGTCTTCATCGACGACATTCTGATCTATTCGAGGACCCGTGAGGAGCATGAGCAGCACTTGGAGATTACTCTACAGACCCTCCGCGCACACCAGCTGTATGCGAAGCTGGAGAAGTGCGAGTTCTGGCAGGAGGAGGTGAAGTTCCTCGGTCACGTGGTGACGAGGGAGGGTGTCGCAGTGGACCCCTCGAAGGTCGAGGCAGTGCGTCAGTGGGGCCAGCCCACGACTGCGACAGAGATCCGTAGTTTCCTTGGTTTAGCGGGCTATTATCGACGTTTCATCGAGGGTTTTTCTCGAATTGCAGCCCCGCTGACCAGGTTGACTCGGAAGGGCGCAGAGTTTATTTGGAGTGACGCCTGCGAGCGAGCATTTACGGAGTTGAAGGACCGTCTGACGTCCGCTCCTGTCCTCACTCTTCCCTCTGGGAGTGACGGCTTCATTGTATTCACTGATGCCTCGCACATCGGTTTAGGTGCTGTCCTGATGCAGCACGGGAGACCAGTGGCCTTCGCGTCTCGTCAGCTCAAGGTTCATGAGCTGAACTACCCTACACATGATCTGGAGCTGGCTGCCGTTGTCTTCGCACTGAAGGTGTGGAGGCACTACCTTTACGGGATTAGGTTCGAGCTCTTCTCTGATCACAAGAGCTTGAAGTACCTCTTCTCGCAGTCTGAGTTGAATATGAGACAGAGGCGCTGGATGGAGCTCCTGAAGGACTATGATTTCGACCTTCAGTACCACCCGGGTAAGGCGAACGTGGTGGCAGATGCCCTCAGCCGTCAGCCACGAGGCTTAGTGGCGCATATGATGATTCAGGAGTGGCGGATGCTTGAGGATATTGCTGCGTATGACTTTGAGTTCGGCCTACAGTCTTCCATTGTACAGTTATCGAGCTTGTCGATTCAACCCTCTCTTGTCGCTAGGGTGATCGAGGCTCAGCAGGCTGATCAGTCGTTGCAGAGTTATATGGCTGAGGCGGCATCTGAGGGTCAGGCAGATTGGCAGATTGGTACAGACGGTGGACTTCGCTTCAGAGGCCGATTATGTGTCCCGGATATTCCAGAGTTACGCAGAGATCTTATGACCGAGGCACATCGATCGCGGTTTTCTATCCACCCGGGCTCGACGAAGATGTATCGTGACATGAGGCGACAGTATTTTTGGACGGGGATGAAGCGCCAGATCGCCAGTTTTGTGGCCGAGTGTGACACGTGCCAGCGTGTCAAGGCCGATCATCAGAGACCTCCTGGTCTTTTGCAGCCGTTGAGCGTCCCGATGTGGAAGTGGGAGCACGTGTCGACTGATTTCATTATGGGTTTGCCGAGGACTCAGCGCGGTCATGACTCCATTTGGGTTGTTGTGGATCGTCTGACGAAGTTGGCACATTTCCTTGCGATGCGTGCGACTTGGTCTATGGACCGGCTTGCGAGACTGTTTATCGAGGAGATTGTGAGACTGCATGGCGTTCCAGCCTCGATTGTTTCTGACCGAGACTCGAGGTTTACGTCTCAGTTTTGGGGGAGCTTCCAGCGTGCGATGGGGACTGATTTGCAGCTCAGCACCGCGTACCATCCGCAGACCGATGGCCAGACCGAGAGGGTCAATCAGATACTTGAGGATATGCTTCGGGCCTGCGCGATTGACTTCGGGGGTAGCTGGGATGAGCATCTGCGATTGGCTGAGTTTGCGTACAATAATAGCTATCAGGCGACCATCGGCATGGCTCCTTTCGAGGCACTATATGGCAGACCATGTAGATCACCGAGTTGTTGGACCGAGGTTGGAGAGCGCCGTCTCCTAGGTCCCGAGCTTGTGCAGGAGACTTCAGAGGCTATTGACATCATCAGGCAGAGGATGCGCACAGCTCAGAGCCGACAGAAGAGTTCTGCTGATCGTCGGCGTCGTCCCTTGGAGTTTGATGTAGGGGACCATGTGTATCTCAAGGTCTCGCCTATGAAGGGTGTAGTTCGATTTGGAGCGAAGGGCAAGCTTGCCCCGAGATTTATAGGACCTTTCGAGATCACTGGGCGCGTTGGCGCAGTGGCCTATCGGCTTGTCTTGCCATCACAGTTGTCTGGCGTCCATAACGTTTTCCACGTCTCCATGTTGAGGAAGTGTGGGTCAGACATAGTTTCCGTCATTGATTGGCAGCCGTTGGAGGTTCGTGAGGACGCTTCTTACATTGAGCAGCCAGTCCGTATCCTTGATCGGAAGGAGCAGGTCCTCAGAACCAAGGTCATTCCGTTGGTGAAGGTGCAGTGGGGTCACCATTCTGTTGAGGAGGCTTCTTGGGAGCGTGAGGCTGAGATTCGAGAGCGATATCCTCATCTCTTTGATGGTTGATGATCATGTATTGTATTTTGTACGTTGTCCCTGATTTTATATGATGACGTTATGTTTCTTATTCCTCGCGAGTTATGCTTAGTTGCGACGCTTGTGTAAATTTCGAGGACGAAATTTTTATAAGGAGGGGAGAGCTGTAAGACCCGTATCTTGGTCCGTACCTTTCCGTACACTTCCGCGGTCGTACCGGTCGAATTCCGGCAACTTTCGACCCTTAACCGATATCGACGCGCGACCTGGATTCATGTGCCGACAACCCGAGTCGACTCAACTCGAGACCTATACCATAGCGACCGCGCCGTCGTTGCGGTTCCGATACCGCGACTCGCGCGCCAAGGCGATACCCTGATCAAGAGATATGAGCCAACGTTCGGTGCGAGAAAACGCCGCGCGTTGCGAAAACTAAGAGAATCTCAACGATGTGTCACATCAATCACATCAATCCCATCAATCAATCACCCATCAACCCATCACATGTCAAGTACACATCACCTCCATCCCTTTTCCCAAGCAACCACAAAAGTCTCCACATCCCATACCTCTCTTACACAAAAGCCACAAAAGTCTTCCTAACCCATACTTTTCTTACACAACCATCACTCACCCATCCATCCATCACTCTCTCTCTCTCTCCCTTTACATCACTCTCTCTCTTACTCTCTTTCTCATTCCAAAACTTCCAAGCAACAAGAAATTGCAAGGGCTCCCACGTATGAGAGTTCCAACCTTCCTTAAGCTCCAAGTGGCCCACCTTCCTACCCCAAAATCTTCCATCTCAACCCTCCATTCTTCATCTTAGCCATTGAAGTTGAAGATAAGGTGCCAAGGAACCCCTAGGAGCGAGAAGATCGGACGGTGGGTGCCTCTATAGGGTAGACTTATTTGTTTTTATGGTAGACCAAGTGAGGCCCACCGATCAATGGTGTGGATCTCACTTGGGACCTTAATACGTGGCCGATGGACCACTTGGATCATCATGATCATTCCATGATGGGGCCATTCTCCATGGACCCCATCATGATGTTTATTTTCATTTGAAAAGGGTCATCTAGACCATCCATATTGGTGGGGAAAGGATCCCCACCGTTGATCTTTAGTTTTGATGGTCATATGTGCAAAATGACCCATTTGATGTATGATTTCACGAATGGGAGGGCCCATAATGACGGGGTCCCTCCATCACAAGCCGTGTCCCACTCTCCATGTCTCTCTCTCTCTCTCTTTTTATTGCTTTTATTTATTTTATTTTATTTTATATATTTTTTTTATGCTAGAGGTGTGTGGCCCACTTGAATGGATCCCACTTTGAGAACTATTTCATTCACATTTTTATTTAAGCGGGGCCCACCTTATATGTGTATCCATGTCACCCATCATGTGGTGGCCCACTTCATTAGGGCCCACCGTTTCAAAAAAAAAAACAGAAATTTTTTTTCAGCGAACCGTCCAGCGTCTGGGACGCTGGACGTTGTGATTAAAAAAAAAAAAAAAAAAAAGGGAAGGAAGAAGGGAGCTTTTGGGTGGCCCCACCTTGATGTTTATTCTAGATCCAAGCCGTCCATCCTCTTACCCATCCCGTTTTAGGCGTTGAGCCAAGTGATGGGGCTGATTGGAAGGTCTGGTGGGCCATGACATTAGAAGGTTGCACCTTTACCATTCAAAATCATTATTTCGTTTTATTTTACTCTCTATGCATCAAAAAAATTCGAACTTTGGACTCTTTTTGTCTGTTGCGAGCTGTAGAACATTATGGCTGGAGTGGATTTCTAGGTGGCGGGCCCCACACATGATCCTTGGCAAAAAACTAAATTCAAGGAGAGAGAGGATGTGGCAGCAGGGAGGCTGCTTGCGCCAGAAGCGCTGGCAGCGCCGCACGGCTGCCAGGCGGGCGGACGGACGAAGTGGACCCACGGCCACCAGCCGTGGGCCCCACCTTGATGTTTATATGCCATCGAAACCGTCCATTAGGTGGGCCCCCTTCTCAGGTGGGCCCCCTCCAAATTTCAGGTCGATCCAAACCTTAGGTGGGCCACATCACACGAATCAGTGAGATTGAGCACCTACCATTAAAGTTTTTCTGGTGCCCACCTTGATGTAAATTTTCTCCACCGTCCAGCAGACGGTGGGGCTCTCCCTTGATGCAGGCGTATATCCAGGCCGTACAGGGCCTGGACGTTTTATATTTTCTTTGAAAAAAAAAATAAATAATAATACTAATAATAATAATAATTAATATATCTTGTGATATTAATGTACAATATAATATTTCATGTTATATCATATGGGTTAGCCCCTTTTGGTTTGCAATAGGCCTATGGGCTAGGTCCATTTGTATTACAAAAGGCCTATGGGCTAGTCCCATTTAAATTATGAAATAATTTGATTCGTTTAAGGCCCAAGAACTTGGGCCCACTTGATATGTCCCAAGGCCATGTGTCTAGGCCCATTTGAATTAAATATGAGGCCTAGGGATTTAGACTCATCTGGCTCATAAAACACCTATGGGCTAGGCCCATTCGAATTTCAAAAGGACTATGGGCTAGGCCCATTTGGGTTACGAAATTCTTATGGGCTAGGCCCCCATTTGATATGTTCCAAAACCATGGGACTAGGCCCATTTGATGTACTTCAAGGCCCACGAAATTGGACCCATTGTTGCATTCTTAAAGCCCATGGAAGGAGGACATTTGATATATGTAAGGCCTAAGGGTTAGGCCCACTTTGAAATGTATACAAAGCCTACAGATTTAGGCCATTTAATGAACCATAAGGCCTAGGGGTTAGGCCCATTTGAACCCATGTTTAGGTCTATGGGTTAAGGCCGCTTGATCTACTTATAGGGTCCAAATTGGTGTGGCCCATTGGTCAGATATAAGACCCATGTGACTAAGCTCATTTGATGTAATCTAAGGCCAACGGGTTTTGACCCATTGCAACGCACATAAGACCCATTGGTGTGGCCCATTTATGTGGCCCATCTGACGAATAAAAGGCCCACAAGCTATGGCCCATTTGATATATATGCAAGGCCCAATGGGAGGAACATAAGGTCCATTGCAATGTGTAAACCCATTACCGATTATGTAACGGTGTTTTAAGAAGATCGTACCTGGGAAACAATGTTGGTTTGACGTCCACATTGCGAGTGAAATGTTGGTTGGATGTCCACATTACGACTCTCCTTAGGATCCATTACTGGGCCCTACTTATCGTATTTAGGCCGTCCAGGTCCATCTGGATTGTAAATAGTTCATTTTGTTATAACATGTTTAGTACAGTTCATGACTCATGATCATACGCATCATATGTATGCTTGACGTGAGAATTGTCTGATCATAGCATTTACCTTCGGGCAGGTTGTTTATGGGCTCCCGGTTAGGCGGTGCTGCCCTACATGAGCGCACGGTATGCGCAGGATTGGTTGCATGACTGGATAGCGTGATTCATGCATTCCGCATTTGTGTGACATGGTTGTTGTACGCCCTAGCGACATCAGGGCCGTAGCCTCCACAGACGCATCGTGGTTGGTAGGATTGGATACCGAAAATCTTGACTTACATGGGGTACTATAGATATCCCTGGGTGAAAGTCCCTAAACCCTTATGGTACCAAGAGGTTGCTCCAACGTTTAGACCGAGTGGGTAGATGAGCGTTGAGTGCCGATTACCAGACGGTTACGCTCTCCACTGTGTCGTGGTCGGTTGGAAGGGGGTACGGCCTTACCCGCCCGAGTGTAGGGGGCAATGCTAGGCTGAGTTTGACCAGCTCGAGGAATGGGTCCGCTATCGACGAGTCGCGCCCGATATTGGCAGACGGATAGTGAGGTCTTTTCCACTTACCTTATTGCGCGCGATGTGGCGGCAATCTGGTTTAGAGTGTACTAGACCCCGGTGATATTCCATACTTTGAGCTGTATTGATGTGTGGACATTGATGAGTATCTGTATGCTTGAGTTGCATTGTACATTGCATGGCCTTGGGATGGCCGATACCATTCATGTCTTGCATTGCATAGCCTTGGTACGGCTCATGACGTTTTGGTTCCATCTGCATATTCCGCATTACTCTGACATTGCATTCATATTACTACCTTACGCACACACTTTCACCACCCTCTAAGCTTTCTGTAAGCTTATGCACGAACGTTGCGTGCAGGTGACGTTGGACTGCAGCAGCGCTGAGGCAGGAGCACGTTGCTGATCATTTTGGAGTTTTTGTTATTTGCCATTGTATTTCCCTTTATGCTCATTGTACTTGTAAAATTTTTGATCATAGTGGAAATGTAATGGAGTGCTTGGTTGTTGTTTGTGGGTTATGCCTTTGGTTATGCTTATTACGTATCAAACTGATGTTAAAAATCCTCCTCGTAGCATCCCAGGATCGGAACCTGGCGAATGGGAGCTAGGAGCCGAGAATGGGGTTCTACGGAGGCTGTCGGTGCCGGATTCGGCGATCGGGAATTTTATGAGCCTGGTTTCCGAGTTTGGGGCGTAACATCATAGGTTTTGGGATTTGAGAATGGGTTCAGGTTTAGGTCATAGGCTTTGGTTTAGGTTATAGGTTTTATGATTTGAGAATCGGCTCGGGTTTAGGTTATAGGTTTTGGTTTTGGTTTTGGTTTAAGTTATAGGTTTTAGGATTTGAGAATGGGTTTGGGTTTGGGTTTAGGTTATAGGTTTTAGTTTAGGTTATAGGTTTTGAGATTTTAGAATGGGTTCGGGTTTAGGTTATTGGTTTAGGTTTAGGTTATAGGTTTTAGGATTTGAGAATGGGTTCGGGTTTAATTCATAGGTTTTGGTTTTGGTTTAGGTTATAGGTTTTGGGATTTGAGAATCGGTTCGGGTTTATGTCATAGGTTTTGGTTTTGGTTTTGGTTATAGGTTTTGGTTTTGGTTTTGGTTTAAGTTATAGGTTTTTGGGTTTGAGAATCGATTCGGGTTTAGGTTAAGGGTATGGTACCTGCAAATACAAATATAAACATGACCTATCCAAATTTTCAGGCCCTTCCAATGCCGTCCATAGGAAATGGACAACGTCATCATAGTCATAACGGCGGTTCCCACCTTCCAGGGACCCCCGCTCTTCCGGATAGCTCCGACGCATATCCGGGTCCGCTCCATTAATTTCGAGCAAATATATAAACACGGGCTGTCCAAATGGCCAGGCCCCTCCAATGCTGTCCATAGGAAATGAACAACTTCATCATGGTCATAACAGCGGTTTCCACCTTCCAGGGACCCCCGCTCTTCCGGATAGCTCCGACGCACATCCAGGTCTGCTCCATCAATTTTGAGTAAATACATAAACACGATCTGTCCAAATGGCCAGACCACTCCAACCATGTGCATTCTTGAGTCAAGAGACGTACCAGATGCTTAAATCTGAAATATGCATTTAAACATAAAATGGCATTAGGAATCGCTTCTCAAAACTGCAGACTGTTTTCTTTTAAAACTCGTTCATCTCACCTGAAAACCTGTCACATAATGAATAACTATAACCACAATGAGTGATGGCTCTTTGTAAACACGCACCTAAGAAAAAAAAGAAAAGAAAAAATTTGCTTATAAAAATATTTACACCAAAATTTGACTATCCATTCAATATAATGCCTTATATTTAGAAGTGAGCTGAATTCGATTGTCAATGCCACAAAGAACTATTTGTCAAGATGCTAACTATTATAAAAGAATTCAAAGAAGAATGTACAAAGTGAAAATCACAAAAAACACTACGGAATAGAAAAATGAGAAATCTCGGTATGTAAACAAGATATTCAAACAATCAGTTCTACCAAATGAAAAATTACAAAATCTGTTACCAATTAGAAGACACCTAACGAATCGGTAAGCCAAAAGTAGCTTGAAAAATTAGTAATCTTTTATGAGATTGAAAACAAACCAAGAGGAGTTATATGATCATCTGTCTGATGACTGATGACATGTAGAGTAAGCTCACATTCTGATTTGCCACAAGTGGAAACCACAACTGGCATAAAATTGAATGCACAATCTTTAAAATCACAAATGAAACATGTGATAATAGTCTCAAATTGAATGCACAACCTCAAGGTAGCAGCAAAGCTCCATTCAATTGAGTTGTAAAATATATGATTCTTACAAAATTTACAAAAAGAAGAATATTCAAAAAGCAATACTCCATAACAATGAGAAAGCGACAATAAAAATAAGAAAAAGGCAAGCAAAACTCACATAATGATACTTTCTTTACCTTGAAAATCTGAGAAGGATAATAGACAAGTCTATGAGATTCTTCTCCTCCTGATATATACTAGCCTGAACAAAGAAAACAAGCATTGCACATGAATGAATTTGTCTCATGACTTGAACTCATTTAACCTAGAGAGCATCCAAGAACCAAGGCCCACAAGTCATATTGTTTTGACATACATCAGGATCCATAATTACATATTAAGTTCAATATTGTGCTAAAAGTGAAATCGATCAATTTCTATACAAAACTAACAGTAAATTTTTATTTTTTTAAAAAAAAAAGATCACTCGATCTTTCTTTAATAAATGGGAGATTTAATATTGTTGCACCATTTTCTTAATGATCTGTTTGATAGAAAAAAGATAAAGTGAAAACAGACGGTTAAAAAAAAGCTGAAACAACAATCGAAATTTGATAAAAAAAAGACAAAGATTGGACCTATTTACAATAGTCACTTGTCCATCAATTGGGTCAGCTTAGTATTAAATTCTTTCTCCAATTCCACTTCTTCTTCCAAATACCTCCACTTCAACTCTATCTTCTTATCTTCATGCAATCGTATCAGCCTCTCTCTCTCTCTGCTTCAAACTCTTTAATCTAATTTGACTGGCTATCAATGAATCGAGCAATCTCTTCAAGCCTACTTTAAGGACTGTTTGGATTTGTGAATTTTTTCTTTTTTATTTTTGAAGAAAATGGAGTTTTTTGGGAAACTCCAAATCTAGAAAACAGTTGAAAATGAAAATTTGTTTCCCACGATTGTCTTTCAGCAAGATTTTCATAAAAAAATTTCTTCATTTACAAATCTATATTCATGGAAAATTTGTTGCCAGTCTAGGCAAGGAAACTAAAAGGGAGCATTTTTCAGGAAATGAGGAAAATGGAAATGACATTTTCAAGAAATTTACAAAAACAAACAAAAAATGAAGTCCATCCGATCAATTCCTAGGTTCCTTCGCTCAATTGCTAGGTTGTCTCACTCAATTCCTAGGTTCCTTCGCTCAATTTATATATTGCCTCACTGGATTTCTAGCTTCCCTCGCACAATTCGTAGGCTGTCTCGCTCAATTCATATATTTTTCCAGATCATTTTATGGTATGAGACCAAAAATGAGATATATCCAGTTCTCAAGTGTACCACATTACAGGAAGTAATGTTGAATGAGCGTCAACCATTAGACACCTTTAGGGGGCCCACTGTGATGTTTGTGAGAAATCATCCTCGTCTAAGTTCATTCATAGGGTCAAAAAGACCTGGATGAAGAGGAAAAAAATTTCATAATGATCCAAAACTTCTGTAACCCCTAAAAGGGTTTCAATGGTAGACGTTCAATTTTCCATTGCCTTTTACAGTGTGGTCCACTTGATAGTTAGATCTATCTTATTTTTCGTCTCAAGCCTTAATATGAGCTCGTAAAATATATGGACGGTTTGGATATAACACATACATCATGATGGGACCCACAAAAGTAACATAGCAAAAAAAAAAAAAATTCAGTTTGCCCCGCTCAATTTCTAGTTTGCCCCGCTCAATTTCCAGTTTGTCCCGCTCAATTTCCAGTTTGTCCCGCTCAATTTTCAATTTACCCCGCTCAATTTCTAGTTTGTCCCGCTCAATTTTCAGTTTACCCCGCTCAATTTTCAGTTTGCCCCGCTCAATTTTCAGTTTACCCCGCTCAATTTCCAATTTGCCCCGCTTAAAACTATTCCCAAATCCCAAAACCTATAACCTAAACCTAACCTTTTCCTAAACCTATAACCTAAACTTAATTTTCTAAAGTGAAACCTACACCTAATTCTAATCTCAACTCCCTAACATAAATGTAAACCTAAACTTAAAAATTCAAACTTAAACTCAATCCCGAACCTAAACCCGATTTTCTAAACCTAAACCATAATCCATTCTCAAATCCAAAAACCTATAACCTAAACCAAAACCAAAACCAAAACCAAAACCAAAACCTATAACCAAAACCTATAACCTAAACCCGAACCCATTCTCAAATTCAAAAACTTATAACCTAAACTGAAACCTATAACCTAAACCTGAACCCATTCTCAAATCCAAAAACCTATAACCTTAACCTAAACCTATAACCTATAACCTAAATCAAAATCAAAACCAAAACCTATAACTTACCCATTCTCAAATTCAAAAATTATATCGACGCAATTATAGCTACGGTTATAATCCTTTGCTAAAGTGTATCAAAAATTGTTATCCGTAAACGTAAACTTACACCCTAAACTTAAATTTTCAAATTTCTAAACCTAAACTTACACCCTAAACCAAAATTTTCAGTTTGCCCCGCTTAATTTTCAGTTTGCTCCGCTCATATATGGACGGTTTGGATATAAGACATACATCATGATGGGACCTACAAAAGCAAAAAAAAAATATTTCGGTTTACCCCGCTCAATTTCTAGTTTGCCCCGCTCAATTTTCAGTTTGCCCCGTGCTATGTTGCTTTTGTGCGAGGGAAGCTAGAAATCCATTGAGGCAGTATATAAATTGAGCGAAGGAACCTAGGAATTGAGCGAGGCAACCTAGAAATTGAGCGAGGGAACCTACAAATTGAACGAGGCAACCTAGGAATTGAGCGAGGTAACGTAGGAATTGAGATAGGAATCCTAGAATTTGAGCAAGGGAAGCTAGAAATTGAGCGAGGCAACCTAGGATTTGAGTAAGGTAACCTAGAATTTGAGCGAGGAAAGCTAGAAATTGAGCGAGGGAACCTAGAAATTGAGCGAGACAACTTACGAATTGTGTTAGACAATGTAGGAATTCAGCAAGGTAACCTAAGAATTCAGCGAGGGAAGCTAGGAATTGAGCTAGAAAAGGTAGAAATTGAGCAAGGCAACCTAGCATTTGAGCAAGGAAACCTAGGATTTGAGCGAGGGAACCTAGAAATTGAGTGAGGCAACCCAGGAATTGAGCGAGGCAACGTAGGAATTGATCGAGGAATCCTATGATTTTAGCAAGGGAAGCTAGAAATTGAGCGAGGGAACCTAGGATTTGAGCGATGCGACCTAGAAATTGAGCGAGGCAACGTAGGGATTGAGCGAAAGAAGCTAGGAATTGAGCGAGGTAACGTAAAAATTCAGTAAGGAATTCTAGTTATTGAGCAAGGGAACTAAGAAATTCAGTAAGGCAACCTAGGATTTGAGCGAGGCGAGGGAAGCTACAAATTGTGCGAGGGAACCTATAAACTGAGCGAGCCAACCTACGAATTGAGCGAAGAAGCTAGAAATTGAGCGAGGCAACTTAGGAATTGAGCGAGGGAAGCTAGAAATTGAGTGAGGAAAGCTAGAAATTGAGCGAGGCAAGCGAGACGACGTAGAAATTGGAGCGAGGATTGAGCAAGGGAACCTAGAAATTGAGCGAGGGAACCTAGGAGTTGAGCAAGGCAACGGAAAAATTCAACGAGGCAATCGAGAAATTGAGCAAGGGAAACATCAATTTGAGCGAGGCAAGCTTGAAATTGGGTGAGGCTAACATGAATTGGAATGAACTTTAAATGTAATTGACCTAGCCTAACAATTTGCTTTGTTGAATTTGATCGATCAGTTAATGAAATTGACCGAGATTTACATGAAATTCTCTTCGGTGAATTTGATCGAGCAATTAATGAAATTGACCGAGCGGTTCATAAAATTTTCAGTACGCACTTATAGTGCTGAGTTAACTAAGTTGGGCACACCCAGATCCATAGCTCAATTGACAGACTGAGTAGAGATACCTCATATCAACACTTGAGGTCCTGGTATCGATTCCTAGCAGGGGTGGCTAACATGGAGTGTGTGTATTGACATAGGTGTGTACTAACAAGCTAACCTAAAAAACCTTTTTTAAAAAAATTAATAGTAAAATATTAAAAAAATTAAAATATTAAAAATATTGAGTTAGGCCCACCTTGAATGTATGTGGACTATCCATGACGTTCATCCATTTTTCCATCTAAAGCAAGGGTTTCGGCCCAAAATGGTGGCATATTGAAATATCAAGTGGATCACACCACAGGAAACAGTGTTTCCACCGTGGAAACCTTTTTATGCCCCTACAATGATGTTTTACTTGTAATCCATCATGTCCATATGATGATTTTCGCATGGATGAACCAAAAACCAAGATGGGAGCTTCATTCGGCATTTCAATGGCCCACAAAAAATTTACGCCGTTTAGGTAAATGTATATCATACCTGTCATGCGTACTGTCTTACGTGGAGGGAACATTTTCAGGAAAAATGAGATAATGTTAATGAATAAAGAGAGTGGGATTAGTGGTGTACATCGAGTCAAACCGAGTCGAGTTGGCTTCAGCTCGACTCGGCTCGAACAGTGGCTAACCTCAGCTTGAACTCAGCTGATCTCGGTCCTCGGGCCTGATTGGCCAGCTCAGCTCAGTTCAATTAACAGCTGGGGCTGAGTTTGAGCTAAGATCGAACCGAGTTTGCTATTGAGGCATTTCCACGAACACCTTAATTGCAACTTCAAAATCCCACTGTTTTACCTACAAAGGCAATGATTTTATAGGTATTTTCTCAAACACCTTCTAAATAATAATAATAATAAAGAGAAAAAAAAGTATTTGTTCCATGTACATACCTTCCTTTCCACCTTGCCACTAGCCAAACCTTCATTGCCACCAGCCACATGTCGTTCAGTCATTTTAGCAAACAGTTGGTGAGCAACATTAATGACAAAGTAACCAAGTCACCGAATTAGTTCGATCCAAGTTTGATTGAAGCTAGATTTGATCCGAGTCGAGTTGAGCTGGCATGCTCGAACTCATTTTTGAGCTCAAAAAATCAATTCAACCTTGCTTGAACTCAACACCGAACTGAATCGAGCTTTTTTCAGATTGAGTAGAGCGAGCTAACCGAGCTAGCTCGATTCGTGTACACCCCTAGGTGGGATCCAGCTAGAGCGTGGTGCTATCCAAGCAACAGATGTAGCGGTGGAGTTTTCGTCCTTGTTTCTTTGAAAAAAAATGGAGCGAGAGAAGGGAGGGAGAGGAAAAGCAGCGGCCGTAAAAAGGAGGGTTAGTTTCGTCCTCAACGTCGCTGTCCGCACGTGCTAGTGTAAGTTGGTAACTTAAGTTTCTATTCCGCGATAAAAACCGCTGGGTAAAAGGTTTTGTCTACAGTGGTCATTTTCTCTTTTTAAAATAAGAAAAATATCGATGCAAAGGAGAGGATGTGGGAGTAATTACATGATCTGTGGACCGTATTGTTACATTGGAAATCCTGACCGTTGGTCTCTTGGTCCCATGCTGGATGGACTATATCTCAAAAATATATTAAAAAATACGGCATTATTGTTACGATTTAGTCTCTCTATATGGACGGTTAGGAAGCGAAGCAGCAACGGTCCACATTCGGCTGAAAGGGATCCTAATATTGGTCGATGCGATCTTCCATTCCCTGATATTTTCGAGGCACATTCCATCCACGATGGAATCAAAAGATCAAAGATCTGAAATAATAGATGGTGGGCCCCACGTAGTGCGAAAGGACGCGTTGCACGTATCACAAAATTATCTGGACGCGGATTGCATACTGACCGCGTCAGTAGCGACCTTACTGCTGGTCGGTCCTCCGTGGGCTCCCCCATGATGTTGTACTTTATCCGCGCCGTCCATTCACTTTTTCCAGCTCATTTTGAGGCGTGGCTCCAAAAATGATACATATGAAATTTTAGGTGGACCACACCACAGGAAAACAGTGGTGATTGAACAACCACCATTAAAAACTTCCAGGGGTCCACTGTAGTGTTTATTTTCCATCCAACCTGTTGATTAGGTCACACAGACCTAGATCAAGGGAAAACAAAAATATTATCCTGATCCAATATTTTCATGGCCCCCAGTAAGTTTTTAATGGTAGGCGTTCAATCACAATTGATTCCTGTGGAGTGGTCCACTTGAGATTTTTCTTCTGGTTCAATTTTAGGCCCAAGCCCTAAAATGATCCGAAAAAACGGATGGACGGCATGGATAAAACACATACATCACGTTGGGCCCCACATCGCCCAACACGATCTAGCTGGGTGGTGTTGGGTCATCACCTAATCCGCTTCTGTTATTTCTAACACGTGCAAGATCCGAACCATTCGCCTGCTGGGCCCTAAAGTTGTGTGGTGCTCTAAATTATATCATCCCAATGATCCAGGCCACTGCCACTAATTAGAGTACTGTTAACAATTAGAAACAGATGCTAATCCAACGGTCATAGTTGCAAGAGTAAAAAATCCACCAAACGACGGCTAGGATTACGCTAATTAGTGTACGGAACGTGTACAGATATTGAATTGTGTACGTCGACTTCCTAACCCTCGGCTCAGCCCATCCATATTGCCCTTGACCCTGCAGGACCAGCCAGGTTAGGATCGGGCCAGTAGAGCGGGATTTGTCTGCGACCCGCAACCAACAATGTGGGTGGGACCCTGACCGTATGGACCACCTCGATTTATGTATTATATATCCATGCCGTCCATCTGTTTTTTAAGCTAATTTTAAGGCATTGTTTGATTATAAAGCACAAACAAATTTCAGGTGGACCACAAAACAGGAAACAGTGGTCATTGAACGCTCACCGTTAAAAACTTTCTAAGCTCAACCGTAATGTTTACTGACCATCCAATCTGTTGGTAAGGTCACACAGACATAGATTAAAGGAAATAATAAATATAGACTTGATCTAAAACTTGTGGGCCACGGAAGGTTTCTTTTTAATGATCAATAATCACTTTTTCCTCTAGTGTGGTCCACTTGTAATTTGTATCTGCTTACTTTTTTTTGTACCATGCCTTCAAATTAGCTGGAAAATAGATGGACGGCATGGGATGCGGATTACGTAGTGAGTAACTCACTACACTTAGCATATTGAGTAAACAATGTGGGGTCCACCATAATTTATGTATTTTATCCTCTCCGTCTATCCATTTTAACAGATAATTTTAGGGATTTATAATAAAAATTATGCATATAAAATGTTTAAATGGACCACACCACAGGAAACAGTTGTATTGAACTTATACCGTTGAAAATTTCTTGGGGTACACAGAAGTTTTGGATCAAGCTTATATTTGTATTTTAACTTCATCCATGTCTGTATGATCTCATGAACAGGTTGGATGACAAATAAACATCACTGTGGGGCCTAGAAAGGTTTCAACGGTGGAAATTATTATCCCCACTGTTTTCAGTGGTATGATCCACTTGATCCTTGGATGTTCTTCAATTTTGGGCTCAACCCCTTAAATTAGATGGAAAAATGGATGGATGGTGTGGATAAACCAAATACATTCAAGGTGGGCCCAACTGAGTTTAGTCAGTACGCAATCCGATTTCGACTGCATGGATATACAATGCATGCGCCAAGGTGGACCCTATAGTCAGGGTCCCACCCACATTGCTGGCTCCTGGGTCTCACCAAAGTCAGGATTTAAATTATTGAATCCACAACAAGTCCCACAATGTAAACGGTTTGGATCATCGAGACCTCATCTCAGATCAACGGTCATCTCTAAATTACATCTGTAGTTTGAATGGAACCATTTCCACGAGTCATCCAATCCTCCATTCCTCATGGATATCGGTCTGAGGGCCAGTCCTGGGCTTGAAATATAGGCCCAATACCTTGGCCAGTGGCCCATCCTGATCTAGTTGTCAAGTGGGCCACATTACATAATAAAAATGGACGGTTTAAAGACACTCATGAGTGAATCTCATTTACCATGTGATATTTTTTAGATCCATTCATGTTTCAATGAGCCAAACTGCTTATACAACGGAAGGGGGAAAATACCCAGATTGTTTTAATCTGTAACCGTTGATCATTTGCAGATTTTTTGCTATTGGGCCTGTGATGGCCCACTCAACCATGTAAGGCCACGGCGTACAAGCCTTTTTAAGGCCAGACCCAAGGCTTACAGGACTATGGTTGGTCTGGGGCCCTATCCCACCAATCGCCACCCCACAAGGAGTCAAGGGCCTAATTTATATTGTGGGCCCTACTTAAGAATGTTCAAGTTGTGGGGCCTACTTCGGAGGACATAGACTAGATGTATTGGATGATTCCAACCTACATTAATGGACAGCTGTTTATTGCTGCTGGACGTTGTTTATAATTTTAGCCGTCCATTTAAATAGCCACCATGTGTACGGCTGAGATTTTTACATTGAGGCCCAATGCTTGAGTGGTTTGTTGGGATGCATGTATGCAGCTTGTAGCAGTCACTTTCACACGTGTGGGTAATCATGCTGAAAGGTGAACTGACATTGGGGGATAGGATCTTATGATCTGAGATATTTTTGGGGCCTTGATCTATCCAGAGTGAGGCCCATCGCAGCAACGGTCTTGTGGCATGCGGAAGATCAATTCAAACCGTCCAAATTGTGGGATCCAGCGAATGCGAATCAGGGCCCTACAATTTGATTGATTGAAAAATCTAATTGAAGGACGTTTGCTTATTGAATTAGAACCACAGACCATATTTTCATGTTGAGTTTTTACGGTCCATTAGATGTCCAAAAATCTGACAGGTAGGAACCAGTTTAGTGTAGGTTTTGGCTTATGACCCATATAAGACGTGGCCCACAATTTGGACGGTTTATTTTGAGTCACACGTGTGCCATGTGCAGATTTCTAAGTGCGTGCATATGTACACTCTACCCGAGTATCAAAGTTCCATTTTCTCTGCGGGTTGTTTGGATGCATTGAGACTGTTAATGGGCCAGGCCTGGGTAGGTATTGACCCGAATTTTGAACTGTTTAAGGCTGTCCGTCTGGCAATCCCTATTCAAAATTCTGATTTTTCAGGCCCAAGCTGGGCCCATTGACACCTCTAATTGAATTCTCCTATTGGAACTCAGGTGTCCCATGGAAGTTCAGGGTGGGGCTGAAAGTCGGGCAGGTTTGGCCGACCCGTGACCAACTGGACAATGGGTTGGGCTCAGGCATGATGTATCGGGTTCAGTATCAAGCTTGGGCTATACAAACACTAACCCAATAAAACTTGAGTTGGGCTTGGGTTGCTAGAGCCAACCCAAACCCAATTGATATATAAGTAGTTACTTTTAAATCATACTTGAGTGTGGATAGTCTCTGTTGAAGGCACAAGAAATTCTGGTGCCACCGGCTTTCATTGATGCATGTCATTTCTGATGACTCAAGCTAAGCTAAAAACGTACGCAAGATTTCTCTCTACTAAATAGATTGTGTTACACAATAGGACTTTTAAAGCAATATTTGTCTTATATTTTAGCTTGTTTGTTTAGAAAAAATGAAATTTTTTAATAAATAATTACAAATAATTAATAAAATTTATATGTGCAGAAAATAATATGTATATTAAAATTATAATACACTAATGTAATAACGAAAATATTAACATGTAATCCATCTGATCAACCTGGGCTTGGATTGCGAATTCCTAACTTGAAATTGGGTTGGGTTAGGGTTAAGGTATAGGAACGTTGGATTGGGCTAGGGTTGAGCACCGACCCCCGACCCGACCCAACCAAACCTGCCCGGCTTTCAGCCTTAGTCCAGGGTTCCACATTTGGATGGCCAGGATCACTTTACAGAGAGTTGAACACATCCATCAATGTATGTGAGGCCTCACAATCTCATCGGTAAATCAACATCATAGATGGATCTAAGTGGATCTTGGGCTGCCAAATCACCATGGTGGGCGTAGATGGATGGTCCAGCTTCGGTGCACGTGTCATGGTGTAATTCAACACGTGCACAAAAAATAGCCACAATGGTTAATTTGCTGGGCCACCACTTGGGTACGTTATATCCAAGGTATGAGGCATTGCTAGCCATCTGCCCGATGGCTAAAAAAGGGTAGGGTTGACTCATAGCATAGTCGGAATCCACGTTCAATGGGCAAGCAACATGAAGAAAACTGTTACAAACTTGATTTTCTTGTATTATAGATTTATAATTTCTATAAAATATTTTTAAAAATTAAAAATATTAAGGATAAAATAATGTATATGTGATCACACTGTTCTTAAAGCATTATTTGCTTATTTTCAAAGTAATTGAGATTATTGACATGCTGCAGGCAAATATCTTCTAAGATACGACAGGCCTATATGTGGTTATGCGTTCAGTAAACACAAGGAATCACTAATGAAACTTTGTGTACACAATTTTCTAGCATATAAAAATTAAAGAAAAAAATCCTAGATCAAAGAGAAGATTATAAAGGATGTAGTTGGCTTATACCACTACATTGGTCTATTTCTTGAGGACTGATTGATTCATGCGAAGAAGTGATTTGAATGGTTGGTGATGGTCCAATGAACCACTCAGGCATTGTTTACATAGGCTAAGATTCCTAGACATTTTGGTCCAGAATCATAACTCTCTAAGACCGTTTTTTGCTGTTAGTGAGAGACTTATTGACTCATGCGAAGAAGTGATTTGAATGGTTGGTGATGGTCTAATGAACCACTCAGGCATTGTTTATATAAGCTAAGATTACTAGACATTTTGGTCCAGAATCATAACTTTCTATGATCGTTTTTTGCTGTTAGTGAGAGACTACCCGTTATTTGACAGTTTCTGACAATTTTACATGTGGGACAACCAGCTGCATGTTAGCCGTTTAAATTCATTGGCTAGCAGTTTATGATTGTTATGTTAACCACATGCACCAGTTTCTATATGATTTGGTTTAATACTGCATGAGTAGTATAATGTCCTGGATTTTCGCTGTTTTGAATTTTCAAACATTCTTAAATTTTTTTTATGTAATTAACTTATATTATCACTTACTGACCATTAACACTCAATGTTAATTTATACACAAGAACCGCATAAGTTCGATTAATCAACCGTTGGAAGCCAATGAAACCGCCGATCACTTGAACATCAAGTTTAGCCCCATAATTTACTCACATAGGGCCCAAATCTAACCGACCCGTCGCTAACTAATCAAGAAAATCATAACTAAATTAAAGATTTAACCGAGGCCGAGTCAGACAAGGCCCGGATCTTGACTAATAGACCAAATCAACCCCGTTACTTTTTAAGCCTGAAACCGACGATTCAAAATGATCATAACCAAATCTTCACTTTCACTAGTTACAAATATGTCACACTATGAACATAGTTAATCCAAACCCTAGTCATTGCCCACGAGAAATCTCAATACCTAATTCATTTCAAAAATGCCCCGATTTTCCGAACAAACTCTAGACCGCTCATTGATAGGCCACTAATTCCAAAACTATAGAATAATGTCCGTCTTACTGGGCTTAACGTTCATCGCGGGATTCAAAAGACGAGTGCATGAGAAGTGCAAATACCCTAAAGGAAAAAGGTAAAACTTAAGTGAATTGGGTCGTCCATTCTTATGCAAAGTTGAGGATTTCGGACCGTCAGTTTACGACCAAACTTCACATGTGAAGTAAGGATATTTTCCTACCCATATCCCTATAGCCGTGGCCCCGATAGACCATCGGTGACCGTTAAACAGACTTCTAATCATATCTGTCGATCAGCGCATCCAAATGGAGGACCGAACATGTCCATACGTAGATCATCATTAGGGCTAACTATCCTACGGTGTATATCAATATGCACACCCTGTAGTGGGTCTCAAAGGCTAGAAAAATCCTCTCATAGGGCTAGTATAGTAAAAACCCAACCCTTTGAGCTATTTACACCAAATCTGACATTATAAAAGGGCCTCATTTGGGCACCTCCTATTCCCATACGAATTTGCCTTAGAAGAAAGGAAAGGAGAAAGAGAGAAAGAGAGAAAGAGGAGAAAAGATGAGAAAGAGAGGGGGAGAGCTTGGAAGCATGAGGGTTTGTACACCTTCATCCTCTCATCTCCTCTATAGCAACATCGTCCTTCATCAGTGTCGATTCAGCGACGATTGAAGGTAAGTATGGAGTTATGTTTGTACGTTTAGGTCTAGGTCTCGGGTTAAATTTCTTTCAATTCTTGAAAACGTGTATGTTTATTTAGGCATTTCAACAATGATTTCTTAACACCATAACCCTACGGGCGCCGTAGATTGAGCGATTCATTACAAGGTGAAGACTATTATCCTTAGGTGGCCTTGTACCAATTTTACTTGAGTTTAATGATTATGAGTGTTAGGATGATGTGCTTGAGTAATTTATAGAGAGAACCTAACTAAGAACCTACATGATAGGTCCTCATAAATTCCATGAAATGATTAAATGTTGTTTATTTGTTATTCAATATGATTAGGTTTAATTTTCGTGTGACATATTCATCTCATATATGATTTTAGTATAACCTTCCTTATGACATATATGATTACATAAAATCCTTATTATATGTTGGTGCTTGCATAAGTCTTTGTTGTATGTTGGTGCTTACATAACTTCTTATTGTATATTTGTGCTAGCATTAATTCTGATGGTTTGTTTGTACTATAAATGATATATAATTCTTAATCTTTTCAGTAACCCATCTCAACACACATGCACATTAATTTCATATTTTTGTTAGTAGATACATTATAGAAAAATCTTAATTTTATGTTTAATATATGAGAGCATGACTTCACTTGTGTAGAAGATGAATACTGAATTGTTGGAATATTATTGAATGTCATCAAACCCCTAGGTTGGTTAAGGAGCTGAGGTGGGAGGAGGTGATCCCGTTGGTAGGACTATCCTGTGGCTAAACCAGCGGGTTTAGGTGGATGTGAATGGGCGATAGTAGTTGGACTATATGGGTCGCTTATACTCGATGTCATCCGTCATAAACTCACACGATCTAGTTCACTTACTGACCAACCATGTTTGTTAATAATGTCTGCTTATGTCTGTATGGAACCTGGAACACCCTTCAACCACTGAAGTCTATTGATAACCATTTGAATCCGATTCACTGACTCGAGAGTTAGGCATGATGAAATAAGACACTGTGTCCAAGCTGTCAACCTACGCTGGGATGACGAGCGTCCCCGTAGTGATCGCGAGCGATCCCTCTTCTCAACACTTCCCATGTACTTGAATCAGGGATGGAGAAGTCGATGGGATCAAGGATCGCAGGGTCCTGGCCTCGCACGTTAAGGGGCCTTAGTCTCGCAACCAGTTAAAGACAATAATACGTGGAGTGTACCAGTTCCCCAATTTTCTAGATAAACGGAATTAATTAAATACTCGGTTAACATTATTTATGCATCGCATTAGCTAGGATTTTGTGACTCAACAGTTGAGGTCACAATGAGAGAGTGTTGGTCATGTACGACCGTGAGATGAAGTCGCTCGAGAGAATGTTGTTGCGAGTTCATGCATCATATCATAATACATGCATATACATTAATAAGATTGATTAGGGATCTGTGAATATATGCCTTTCATTAAATTCATCATATAATTTATGCTTGTTGTAACTTAAGGCTAATAATAATCATTGAGTTAGCTATTCACTCTCACTCTGAGACGGTGTTTTAAAACACCAACCAGACCATTTACTAAATGCAGGTGAGGCGAGCTCGACGAGCCGAGTGAGGTGAGTAAAGATAGGGAAGAGTAGCTTTCCTACTTCCAGACTTTCGACGGATCCTTTTAGTTTGAGTTTGGGCTACCGCGGGGTATGGATCAGGGCCCTAGTCGGTTTGGGTCATGTATGGGTGAGACTAGTTCCCTATTTAGATAATTTTGAATTCATGGTTTAGATATTTTTATATTTAGTAACAACTGATATTACTTTATGACGTACTTATGCTTCATGCTTTGCTAAATCCTCCACTATTTATGAGATCATCCAAATGTAATTAAAATATGAAGCCCATTAGAGCCCCCATGGTACCTAAGAATTCAGGAGCCGAGTTCTTACACGGCTCCTGAAAATCTGGAGTATTACAGGTAATTACACCAATTTTTAAATGGCTAGTTCCAACCTCTATAAAAGATGGACATGTCTTTTTCAAACCCTGTTATTCACATCACTCAAGCTACCAGACCCATAACCACTATGGTATCGTGATTCGCACCGACTTGTGTATGCATGCAAAGTGCAAAATGCGTCATTAACGCCTCTACAACCAACTACTTCACATGCCCACCCTCTCGCACCAACCGATATGTACGTGTGTTCCAATGTAAAGCACGCTACTTATAAACGTGAATACGTGGAATAATTTCACGTATTTATCAAATATCAAGGTACTCAACACCCTACTTATAATGTAACGCCCAAGTCCTACTCAGCTCTCTAATTTTTAGATGCCACATGTGTCATAATGGGCTTAAGACTTTAATTACGTTTAGATGATTCCATAAGCAATAGAGAGCTTAACAGGGTATGAAGCATATATGAGTCATAAAGCATAATTAA
This sequence comes from Magnolia kwangsiensis, assembly GCA_037074715.1. NCBI lineage: Eukaryota > Viridiplantae > Streptophyta > Magnoliopsida > Magnoliales > Magnoliaceae > Magnolia > Magnolia kwangsiensis. Next base: position 150,693,471 of record CM073575.1, on the reverse strand, counting down.
GTGTCACTAAATGGAAAAATATTCAAACCACAAATCTAAAAATTCTAAACAGAGAACTAGTCTCACCCATACATATGTCCCCCTTAAGTGACTAGGGCGCTGGCCCAATTCCCGCAATCACCAAGCTTAGTCTAGAAAGATCTACCATAAGTCTGGCAGTGCGCTCGCTCCTATTCATCGTCCATGCTGGCATCCTCCAGCTCGTCCAGCTCCATCAACCCTACATTTATAATGTGTTCTGGTTGGCATTTTAGAACACCGTCCTAGGTGGGATTGAGTAGCTAACTCAGTGGTTCCATTAGTTCTAAGTTACACATGTTATCATATCAATCAGCGCAGGTAATAATAAATCAAAAAATTAAACATTTTCTAAACACTCTTGTTAAATATGCATATGAAGATATGACATAATGCATGCTCTTTTCAACAAACACTCCCTCACACGCGACTCTGACCACTCGGTTCGCAAATGACAACACTCCCTCAAACGTGTGACTTCAACGCCTGTTCCATCACATTTTAACTAATGCAATGCGGTGCATGATCATGTTAGCCTGATAATTATTAAGTTCAATTCATCCAGCATATTGGCGAAGCTAGGATACCAACGATATATCATGAGTCCTTATTTGGATCACGTGGCTCGTTGCCGCACATAGCGACTCCTTACCAGTGTCCATTGATCCAACTTTAGGTATCACTCGCTTATCTCACAAATCAACAATTCCAATTGTACAACATAATACCTAAATGTATGAGGATCAACCCAATATGAATCGTCACCCAATACCGGGTATGATCACTCAATTTTAAGGTGCGAGCTTATCACATAAAATTAAAACACAAAAAAATGGCTCATCATCTAATTTCATTCACGCCTTGAGTTGTTCGAACGATACTTTAGCACGCAACCATCGGCCGAGTAATTTGAAGGGGGTCGTTCAAACAATGGTTTGTCACATCCATCAATGCTCACTGGTTACTATGGTGAGACTCGTCACCCCAGCATAGGCCGACAGCTCGGACACGATGTCCCATACCACCATGCTCAGCTCATGAGTCTTAGTTGCTCACTGGTCACTACGGGAGGCTCGTCACTCCAGTATAGGTCAGCAACTCGGACATGATGTCCCATACCACTATGCCCTGCTCATGAGTCTTAGTGAAATCGTATCACACTACGGTTATGAATGGACACATCCATTGGGAACGAGGTATCCTGGATTCCATTTCGTTTATCATACATTGTGAACATATATGATCAGTCGGCTAGTGGACTAATTTAATTGACCTGTGAGAACCACGATACAACATGCATTGGGTGTAAGCAACCCGTGTAGTCCAGCTACTGTCGGTCGTCCGTGTTTACCCGAGTCGATCAAACAAGCCTAAGGTGGCTGGCCTAACTAGGGTCACCCCTTTGTTTGAACGATTTACCGACTAACCCAACATTGTAAGTAATCTTAAGTATCATTATAGACTAAACACTACATCACACAATTATATCATAAGTTCTACTAAAAAACCACTTAGGCATTCCATTGAACATGTAAGCATACATAGAATACTATATTCACTAAGGCATTAAATTAAACATATGAGCATGCATAAAATAATACAATCACTTAAGTATTAAATCAAGCACATAAGTACCAAAAATAGCAATACATTCCATCATTCAATCATTTCATCAAACATGTAAGCATTCATATCCAACAAATAATATATAATACAATCAAACATGAAATATGAATATGTTAGTTATTACAACTCATTCAACACACAACATCATTATCTGAGACCCTCAAGGGTTGTTAAATGAAAAACTAGAAATAATGGTCCACACATTAAGAAAGAATATCCGATTTTTGAGCTCCTATGGTTAGGGAGAAAATCACAAATTTCTATATAAACACTAAGAACTATATGAGATTCATGTAATTCATTTTAGAAAGGACCTATGTTAGGAAGTAGGTTTGTTTCTTACCTCCAAATCGCAAGTGGGATGGATTCGACGGAGGAAAATGATCAATGCTAGGGCTTTGATTGGAGGAAACCGATGAAGGGAAGCACTAAAGCTTCTCCACTCCTACTCTCACTCTTCTTCTCTTCTTCTTTTTCCTTCTCTTTCTCTCTTTCTCTCCCTTGGAGGATATAAATTCATATGGAGAGATGGGGTGCCCAAATGAGGCTCTTATATAGTACCAAATTTAATGTAAATAGCCTCAATGGTTGAATTTTTACTATACTAGCACTATGGGGGGGCTTTTCTAATATATAAGGCTCATTATGGGGTGTACATGTCAATATACACCATATGATAGTTAACCCTAATTATGATCTACGTATGGATATAATCGGTCCGCTAATTGAATGTGTCAATCAACGGATAAATTACAAGTCTGTTTAAAGGTCACCAATGGTCGATCGGGGCCGCGGCTATATGGATATGAGTAGAAAAATATCATTAATTGCTGCTCCAATTTTAGTTGTGGATTGACTATCCGAAAACCACAACTTCACGAAAGAGCAAAATGTCTATTTTACTTAAGTTTTAGATTTCGGCATAGGAATTCGCACGTTATAAGTACTTAGCTTTTGACACAAGTTGAACCATTGTAGGCACTTTCTTGGTTCGTCACCCGCAATGGACGTCAAGTTTAGCGAGATAGACATTATTTTATAATTTCAGAACTAATGGCCCACTAACGAGCGGCCTAAAGCTTGTTTAGGAAATCGAGACATTTCTAAAATGAATTAGGTATCAAGATTTCTTGTGTGGAATTATTACGGTTTGGATTAGATAAGTTCATAGTGTGACCTATTCACAACCAATGAAAATGAAGATTCGATTATAATCACTTTAAACCATCAGTTCTTGGGCTAAAAGGATATTGACTTAGTTTGGTTTGTTAATTAAGATTCGACCCTTAGTTATCATAACTTTTGACATGTCTTTATTTAGTTACGGTCATCTCAATTAATTAGTGATAGGTCAACTAGAATTGGACCCTACGTGAACAAATTCTAAGGCTAAGCTCAATGTTTAGGTGATCGGATAGATTCGTTAGTCTTCTACGGTCGATCAATTCTATTTGTATAGTTCTTTATCAGTACCAACCACATATAGGCTCATCTTGAATGTCGAGGGTCAGTAAGTGATGACGTGATTAGTTATAAAAAAAAAAATTAAAAATTAAAAATTTTAAAATTTTCAAAATAGCAAAAATTGAGAGTATTACATATAAACACAATATTTGCTTCTCTCCTCCATGGGATTATACCCAAAAATTCAACTTTTTAACAAACATTTATATATATATATATATATATATATATATATATATATATATATATATATATATATATATTTCACAACAAAAACGGGACGGTTCAGGTTGTCCAATCACTAACTCCTTTCCCTATGGTCCATCAGCTGAGTGTTCTACCAGATCAATGGTCCAGATCACTTTACATGTTTCCCAAGTGTGTGTTAGGGCTGGCAGTACATAGAAGTGGTAATAGGAGATCTGGATCCCGCATCCTGGACGCGAGAATATGCACATGCAGTGTGCCTTATTTTCAATTTGCATAGGTAGACCCATAGTTCACTGATCCAGACCGTTGGTATGTTGGGCCACCCTCTGGATCAGAAATGTAGCTTAGATTGGATGATCCTAGCCACCATTTTTTGGTTGTTTTTCTGTTAAATGTAGGCGGCTGATGTATTCCTCTTCTCCACCGTCTATTTGTCAGATAACAAAATGAAATGATTAGATTATACCACAAAGAAAAATTATGGCACATGATTCATCCACAATGAGGCTGAACAAATCAATGGTCTAGATTTCCAAACTATGCGCCACATTAGCTAAACTGAAAACCAAAGTCTACAGCTCCTGTAGAAGACATTATTACGAAAGCTCGCAATTGGGCCATCCATGCAATATCAGCATCATCAGTACCGTTCCTTTAGCAATTCCCTCCATTGAGATGCACCATAGTGAAAATTGCAAACACATAAAAACCCTCAATCGCGTGAATGCGGACCGTTGCTCAATTTCCTTCCAACCGTCCATTCCTCCTTGAATGTAGACCTTCCGAGAAGTTTGGATCGTCCATCAGGTATTAATTTTAAATTATGGCATTCCCACTGTGGGTCCCACTATAGGATTGCTCTGAGTCACGCTGACTTCAGGTGGGTGGACCGAAATCATCATGCATTTGTTTACTACGAGAAATGACCGAATAACGTGATTGTTTTCAATAAGACTCGTTTGACACGTTTCCACTAAAACACCCATACAACCTAACCTCAACTATACACGTGGTAGGTGACGAGGGATCTAATCCGTCCATTTATAAGCCCCATCATTAATGGTCCACAGATCATAACCGCACCAATCAGACAATCCTAGCCATAGATTTTCCTCGATGAGCACTGATCAGACCTTTTCTTATATGAAACCATTTTAAAGATGCCGATCGTGTGGTTAGTATTGTCTGATTGCTGTGGTTTTGAACTGTGGGCCATATTCCTATATGGGCGGTCCTGATCCGCCCTTATCGAGATGAGTCGAACTGTAGTAACAATAGAACCAGCTCTACTGAATCATTTGCCTCCCTGGGAAGACTTTCCGAGCATTCCGACCGTCCATCCCGTGGAATTGGTAGGCAGACAAATGATGATGTGCAGCTTGTTTCATAGAAGTGCCACGTGTTGTAAAAATATTGATTTTATAAAAAATATTTTAAATAAAAAATATATATAATATAATATATAAAAAGTGTTTGAAAAACACCCTTTTGTAGGTTTTTGGGAATAGTCTCACGTTGAAAAGGGAGAAGAAGAAAAAATGGTTCAAATGATAATGGTGGAGTACTATAATATTTGCTTACCTAGTCCGTGGACTATGAAACTTGCATGTTCCAGTGCACGCGCTCGGGCTCAGGCACTGGCACGGGCTCGGTGCAAGGGCGTGGGTATGTAAGGCAGTAGAGGCGCTAGTAGTGCACTTTGCACTTCGCGGTGCGACTAGTGGTTATGGTAAATGGTTGGCTATACGAAAATCTAAAGGACTGAATGAGAGTCCCTCAGAATATATAGAGGGCTGAAAAAGAGTTGTTACAGAAAATTTGTAACAGCTGTGCAATAAGTGTAGGGTCCAGCTGAAACTACTGCATGGCTAGCCCCAACAGGTATAAAACGATTAGTTGTTGTTTCACAACAGTCATCATGCAACAGCTTAATGGCCCATGCACAACAGTTAGAAAATGACCAAAAAACGGCTAGTTTTCTCCAACAGCTAGAAAACGGTCATGGGATTTATTTCCCTGTACCATAACCCCCATCCACCATAGCCTATAAAAGGAGGGCCTGGATGGGTTTCCTAACCATCTCACAACCCATTCCAGCACTACTATGTGAATTTGAGACAGCCCACTACTCCTCTGTCTATACTCCAGTAATTCCAGCAAGATAGCAACAGTTAAACCTTTTGTAAGAAGAACAGACCAACGGTGTGGTCTAGAACAGTTCAACAGAACTAGTGGCTGAAGACTTAACCAGTGCAGTGGTCTAAAATAATTTTTTTCTTCTTTTCTTTATTCTGGGATTTTTTCATTCATTGTATTTTTGCCAAACTGTGTAACAGAGTTCTATTAGTGGGCCTTCATGTTTGCTGAACGCAGACCCACATCAGGCTCGTCGTATCCTATAAGCTATTTGCCTGTAACGTATCAGCATACTCAACTTACCTGAGTAGGGGCAAATAACGCTTTAAGGACAGCGTTTCAGACGTGCTTCAGCCTGTCCAAATTTTTATAGCATTTGCGATTTTTAGTTTCCACATTATACAGAATTATATTAATCTGTATAAAATTCTCAACAATCTTAAAGCATTATTTCCTAAGATGGAAGCCGACAGCGTTTCATCCATCAAGTTGATGAATCAGGACTTGATACATCTTGATCGGTTCAATGGAACTAATTTTACAAGATGGCAAGATAAGCTAAAATTTCTCCTGACTGCGCTGAAGATCTACTACATACTAGATCAAAATCTACAAGCACTACCTGAAACAACCGACACCGACACACCTGAACAAGTGGCTGCCCGCGCTAAAAGAGCCGAAGATGAACTCTTGTGTTGTGAACATATTCTAAACGCGCACTCTGACCGCCTGTACGATCTGTACCAATAGACATCATCAGCAAAGGAGATCTAAGCCGCTCTGGAGTTCAAGTACAAGGCTGAAGAAGAAGGGACAGACAAATTTCTCATCGCCAGGTATTTTGACTTCAGCATGGTAGATAATAAACCGCTGCTACCCCAAATCCAAGAATTACAGCTAATAGTAAACAAAATCAAAGCGATAAAGATTGATCTTCCTAAATCATTTTAAGTCGAGGCTATAATCGCTAAATTACCGCCGATATGGAAAAGACTATAAAAAAAAGTTGCTGTATAAAATCGAGGATTATACACTGGAACAAATCTAGAAACACCTAAGGATTGAGGAAGAATCCTGTAACCGAGACAAAAGGAATGATAACGGGAATGCCTCATCAAAGATACATGCAGTAGAAAACACCAATAACAAGAATCCTGAGAAAGACGATTCCCTTAAACCCAATAAAGAGAAATTCAAGAAAAACGTCCAAAAGAAGAACGGAAAGTTCAAAGGCCCATGCCATGTCTGTGGAAAAATCGGGCACTATACTTGAGTATGCCGATATCGCAAATCTAAAAAAGAGACAAGTGCAGTAGAAGAAGGCGATATTATGGATATGATCACTGAGGTGAATACCATCCAAGGCAAAGTTCCAGGCTGGTGGGATAATACTGCCGCTATAGTACATATGTGCTACGACAAATCAGCCTTCAAAACCTATAAGGAATTGACCGATGGTCAAGAAGTCTAAATGAGTAATGAAGTCCGATCGAAGATCGTCGGCAAATGAACTGTCGAACTGACATTCACCTCTGGGAAGAAAGTGATTCTGACTAATGTACTGCACGTCCCAGACATGAGGCGAAACTTAGTTTCTGAGGATCTTTTGGAAAAACCAGGTATAAGGGTGGTGTACGAGTTAGGAAAACTGATTCTGTTCAGGAATGAGAATTTTATCGGAAAGGGATATGCTTGTAACGGGATGGATAAGTTTTTTCTGAATGAAAGTAGCATTTCTGCGTATATGGTTGAATCTGCTGGACTGTGGCATGATAGACTAGCCCATATAAGGTATAGTACCTTGAAGTTCATGGCTAAGAATGGTTTGATCTCATACACATAATGAAACCGATAAATATGAAGTGTGCATACGATCCAAAATGACGAAAAAACCTTTTCCAAGTGTTGAAAGATCGTCTCAAATATTAGATCTTGTGCATGGTGATATCTGTGACGACATTCTTACTCGTGTAAGTAAACGGTACTTCATAACCTTTATAGATGATTGCTCTATATATGTGTATGTTTATCTATTAAAGAGTAAAGATGAAGCATTGAACATGTTTAAGATGTATAAAGCAGAAGTAGAGAATCACTAAATAAGAAGATAAAAATTCTCTGAGCGATAGAGGAGGAGAATACTTCTCGAATGAATTCGATAACTTCTGTGAAGAACATGGACTGGTACATCAATGTACAGCTCCATACACACCTCAACAAAACGGAATAGTTGAAAGAAAGAATAGAACATTAGTACTCAATGCTAATAAGAGCAAAGTTGCCACTAAGTGTATGGGGTGAGGCACTGCTTGCAGCATGCCATATAATTAACAGAATTCCGTTTAAAAAATATAAAATATCTTCATATGAAACATGAAGAGGTAGAAAACCTAACCTAGGATATCTTAAAGTGTGGGGTGTCTTGCATACTGCAGAACCCCTGATCCAAAAAGAACTAAGTTAGGACCAAGACCTATTAAATGTGCCTTCGTAGGGTATGCACAAAATAGTAAAGCTTATAGACTTCTAGACATGGAGTCTAATGCAGTAATAGAATCAAGAGATGTTGAACTCTTCGAACATTCACTATCCTTGGAGTCAAAGGATAATGAAATCCAAACTCCTAATAGAGAACTAGATAGCACAGCTCCACAGATAGTGGAAGCTCCTATTGAACCCTGTAGGAGTCAAAGAACAAGAATAAAGAAGAGTCGAGGAGATAACTACATAGACTCACGATGCATCATTTTCCATCTGGTAAAAGCAGATAGAGAAAATTTATTAGACAAATACCTATAGTAATGACTATAGAAGATGATCCTAAAACATATAAAGAGACTGTATTTTCTAGATACTCAGCTTTTTAGAAAGAAACTATAAATGATTAAATGGAATCGTTAAATCAAACATGGGAACTAGTAAACTTACCTTCAGGTTCTAGACCCATAGGTTGTAAGTGGGTATTTAGGAAGAAATATCACACTGATGGGACTATCCAAACCTTTAAAGCTGGACTAGTAGTTAAGGGTTTTAGACAAAAAGAAATGATAGATTACTTTAACACATTCATCTGTAACTAGGATAACATCCATTAGGATATTATTTACGCTAGCTTCCATACATCATCTTCATATCCACCAAATGGATGTTAAGACTGCATTCCTAAATGGTGACCTCAATGAGGAGGTATACATGAAACAACCTAAAGGTTTCGTTCTATCAAGAAATGAAAATAAAGTATGTAGATTAGTCAAATCGTTGTATGGATTAAAACAAGCACCAAAACAGTGGCATAAGAAGTTTGATTCCAAAATACTATCTCGTAATTTCATTCATAATGTAGCTGACAAATGCATATATTCTAAAGTATATGATAGTTATATTGTTATTATCTGTTTGTATATTGATGACATGTTAATAATAAGTAATAAAATGGAAGGTGTGACTGAAATAAAGAGATTTCTTTCTTCCGTATTTAAAATGAAGGATCTTGGACAAGTTGATACCATCCTAGGTATCAAAGTTAAAAAATATTGTGGGGGTTACGCTTTGTGTCAATCTCGTTATATTGAGAAGATACTAAATAAGTTTAACCATCTAAATATAAAGGAAGCAAAAACCTCATTTGATCCAAGTATCAAACTAAAAGAAAATACTGGAAGAACTGTTGCACAATTAGAATATGCGAGTGCAATAGGAAGTCTTATGTATGCTATGCAATGCACTAGACCTGATATCGCATATGCTGTGAGTAAACTTAGTAGGTTTACGAGTAACCCCAATAATGAATACTGGAATGCAATTAGTAGAATCTTTGGTTACTTAAAAGCAACCAAAGACTTAAGACTATTTTATTCAGAGTTTCCTGTCGTATTGGAAGGATATAACAATGCGAGCTGGATATTGAGTGCAGGGGACAACAAGTCTACTACGGGGTGGGTATTCACCCTAAGAGGTGCAGCTGTATCTTGGGGATCCAAGAAACAGACTTGCATAACGCACTCGACTATGAAGTGTGAATTCATAGCCTTGGCTGCAACAGGCAAAGAGACTGAGTGGGTAAGAGATCTTCTATTAGAAATTTCTTTTTGTGTAAAGCCTATATCGGCTGTATCACTACATTGTGATAGTGAAGCCACATTAACTAGAGCCTATAGCGACACTTATAATGGTAAATCTAGATATATCAGTCTTCGACATGATTATGTCAGACAATTGATTCAAGATGGAATCATTGTTATTTCTTATGTGAAATCAAGCAATAACCTGGCAGATCCTTTTACTAAACCTCTATTGAGAGATGTAGTAAAGGCCACATCTAAAGGGATGAGGTTGAAACTCTTTAACTAAAGTTTCACCAGTGATGGTAACCTAACCTAAAGTCAGAAAATCTTTAATTTTGGGTTTAATAGGTAAAAATAAGTCACTGATATGTGGAAAGTTTTCAGCACTAAATTATAAAACCTCATCCATAATAGATAAGTGTTAAGCGTTACGAAAGAGGATTGAGTCTTAGAACTCTTAATAAAATTCAGTCTTTAGGACAAGTGTCTTATAGTAATGGAGACACAGAAAGGATTTTACCTATATGAACGTAGAGATGGTGCCGTCTCTCATGAGAGTTAGGAGTTTTTCTCTCGGGATCGTTCACGAATTAGGATAAGCACATGTCCATTATTTGTGCTGAGCAAGATTGTGGGAACTCTAACAACATATAGCGAATATGTGTGCAGTTTCTCCGACTCTGTTATCTAGGAATAACTGGTTCAAAGCTGCGGCTACTAGTCATTTCGATAGATTTTTGAGATACTTACATTAAGAGAAGATTAAAATTGAAAGATATCTTTCTTTATGTATATAAGCTGATTATTCTGGTAAAAATGTTTAACCGAGAAAAATATATTTTTATAAAAATCAAGTGGGGGATTGTTGTAAAAATATTGATTTTATAAAAAATATTTTAAATAAAAAATATATATAATATAATATATAAAAAGTATTTGGAAAATATCTTTTTGTGGGTTTTTGGGAATAGTCCTACATTGAAAAAAGAGAAAAAGAAAAAATGGTTTAAATGATAATGGTGGAGTACTATAATATTTGCTTACCTAGTCCGTGGACTATGGGACCGCGCACGTGCACGCGCTCGGGCTCGGGCTTGGTCTTGATCTCAGGCACGATCACGGGCTAGGTGCGAGGGCGTGGGCATGTGAGGCAGTGTGGCTGTAGAGACGCTAGTGACGCACTTTGTACTTCACACGTGCGCATCGTATCGCAGAGGGTTGCTCCCTTTGCGAACCGGAGCGAGACGTGTGCGAGTCGCGGTGCGAATAGTAGCTAAGGCAGATGGTTGGCTGGACGAAAATCTAAAGGACTGAATGAGAGTCCCTCAGAATATATAGAGGGTTGGAAAAGAGTTGTTGCAGACAGGGTCCAGCTGAAACTGCTGCATGGCTAGCCCCAACAGTTATAAAATGGCTAGCTGTTGTCTCACAACAGTCAGCATACAGCAGCTTAATGGCCCATGCACAACAGTCAGAAAATGACCAAAAAACGGCTAGTTTTCTCCAACAGCCAGAAAACGGTCATGGGATTTATTTCCCTGTACCATAACCCCCATCCACCATAGCCTATAAAAGGAAGGCCTGGATGGGTTTCCTAACCATCTCACAACCCATTCCAGCACTACTATACGAATTTGAGACAGCCCACTACTCCTCTATCTATACTCCAGTAATTTCAACAAGATAACAATAGTTAAACCTTTTGCAAGAAGCTGTAACCTATCAGCATACTCAACTTACCTGAGTAGGGGCAAATAACGCTTTAAGGACAGCGTTTCAGACGTGCTTCAGCCTGTCCAAATTTTTATAGCATTTGTAATTTTTAGTTTCCACATTATACAAAATTATATTAATCTGTATAAAATTCCTAAAACCACGTACTTTCCTGATCTGTACACGTGGCAAACTCGTTTGATAATCGTGACTGTTGATATGGTGGACCACCATGTGGATAGACATTATTGCAGGAAGCCAAAGCCATTGGTAGCCTTTGAATCAAATGTCCTACGAAAGGGTGACTGCGACCAGGTAACCAGCGATGTCGGTGCGACCCTGACCATAGGGCCCACCTCAATGTATGAAATGTATATCCACGCCGTCCATCTGTTTTTCTAGATTATTTCATGGTTCCATAAATAAAGCAGTTACAAATTTCAGTTGGACTTCATCACACGAAACAGTGGTTATTGACCATTAATAAATTTTTATGGGCCAAGAAATTTATGGATCAAGCTGGTATCTGTTTTTTCCTTTAATCAAGGTCGGTGTAACCTTATCAACACGTTGGATGGTCAAAAAACATTACGGTGTACCCTTGGAAGTTTTTAATGGTGGGCGTTAAACGAACATTGTTTCTTATGGTGTGGTCCACTTGAAAATTTTAAATTCTTCAAATTTTTGGAGTATACCCTAAAATAATCTGGAAAAACAGATGGACAGTGTGGATTTACTTTTGATACATTGAGTGGGCCCTCAGTTCAGGGTCGCACAGCCAAGTTACGCTTGCCTAGAAGCAACAGTTCAGATTCAACCAGCAAAATTGACAAGAAGTAGGCGGTGAGGGTCGTGCAATCCGTGTTTTTTCTTTCTTTTCTTAAAAAAATAATAATGAAAATGCTTAGGCCCACCAGATGATCAGTCCTAATTACCAATTGAGACACCCACTACTAAGTGGGCCCAGATTGAATACCATGATCGTTATCAATAGTTTCAGACATATGATTTAACGTCGTTGAGTGAATTCGTAATAATAATTCAAGGGTGAGGCCATGATTTCAGGAAGCAGATTACGTATTGCCCCACCTGGACAGATCAGTGGAGCCCACCATGATGTATGGGTTTTATCCACGCGGTCTATTCATTTTGGCAGATCATTTTAGGGTACGAATTCGTAAATGAGGTAGATCTAAGGCTCAAGTGGACCACATAATAGGGATTAAATGGTCACCATTAAAAACTTCCTAAGTTTTGGATCAAGCTGATATTTGTGTTTTCCATTCGTGAAAGGTGCATATGACTTTATGAAGATGTCAATCATGGATGTGTGGAGGTTAGTATTATATTGTTTCCTATGATGCGGTCCACTTAAGCTTTTGTTCTACCTCAGTTTTTAGCTTATACCTAAAATCACATACAAAGATATATAGATGGTGTCAATAAAACCCATACATCACAGTAGACCCCAGATAGCCCCCGTCTGGACAAATAATTCTCCCAGCAGGGTAGGACGCAATCTCCTTCCATCATTTGAATCATGCTTGTGTCATTAAAGGCACGTTTAAACGGTGAGTTACTTTTTTTTTTTTTTTTTGAGTTAGCTTGTTAGTACACGCCACTTCCAATGCACACTTCACAGTTAGCCACCCCCACCACGGATCGATACTTATGCCCCAGGTGATTTATCTTAGTTTAGCAAATATGTATGTTTGAAAAGTATTTTTGGTAAACAATATACTTATCAACTTTTCTATCTTCAATCTCTTCTACAATTTATGAAAAATAAAAAGGTTAAAAAAATTAGTTAAAGTGATTAAATAACTTTAAGTAAAAATATTACTTAAAATTAACCATAAACCAAACTTACTTATTTGAAACAAGTTACTTATCTACTGTTGTAAGTAGGAAAAGTATTTTATTTGGTGGTAACATGCCCTAAATGATGTGACGGGCAGTGGCTGTGAGGTGTGTCTAACCCAAGATCTTTAGAATTTTCTTTTTAGAAAGTTGGATAAAACTAACAAGTGATTAAAGTTTAATAATTCAATAGTAATAAACTTTTTTGTGCCTATGGTTAAGACTGTGTTAAACTGCCTTTAGCCAAAGCTGGTTGAACTAAAAACCTTCAGTTGTTTATTTTGAGTGATTTTGTATGATTTTTTTTTAATTAAGGGTTCTAAGGGAATAAAGATTAAAATGAATCATTGATTCCTCAGCAAGATGTAGGGTCACAAATGAAGGTTGTTTGGGCAATAATTGTATTAAAATGATTAATTTATTCAATTATGTGATGCATGATGTAGTACATTGAATGAACCTTTTAATGGTACTAAAATCATTTCATCGGTGGTTCACACAAGATAAGTGTTTGTAGCATGTTTACTGTGTTGACAATTGGGAGTAATTATCTCCAAGTTGGTTCTCCGTGATTCAAGCTCCTGATTTGTCTCTACTGCTAGCTATACAGATAAACCAGAATTTTTGTAAATATTTGATTGTATTTCAGTAGTTATAGTTTTCTTTGTATTTATCAATTACGATCTTAAAGTATAGGATCTAAAAACTATACAGAGGCTATTTATGCCTAGCAAGTAGAAGAGAAATACACAGCAGATTTTCCTCACAAACTTCTTATTTTAACTTACTATAGAATTTCACTAAAATTTCTTAAAATGGCTCTACGATTTTGCATATCCTTTAAGAATTTAATTCCCTCCAAATTTTGGAATGATGTGCTAGCTGGGTCCTAAATATATTTTAATTAAACTCATTTGTCAGTGTAACTGAATTTGGGTGAAAGAAATTTATCATTTTATCTCAAAATTTTGAAATATGGAGGTAGGATCTTGTTTAATTAACTGAATTTCCCTGTATTTCTTATTACACTCGTGACATCATCTCACCTATAAATACCCTTCCCTTTTACTTGAAAATGAACTTTTGATATTTTAATTTCTCTAAGTCTTATGATTTCGTTTTTCCCTGCATTTCAAGAGAGTCTCAATAAAAGAGAATTATGGTAAAGTGGACTTTAATGACGCCTAAGCAAGGGATCTAAATGCTAAAGGGGAAATACTGCACTTGGTCCTTACGGTCTAAGAGGTTGTTTGGATGAGAGTAATTGAATGTAAATAAAGATAAATAAAATGAATTAAAAGTAAATAGAGATAAGTAGTATTGGAGGTGCATTTGGATGTAAATAAATGCATAAAAATGAAATAAAATGGGAGTAAATGGCCATGTAAGAGAAACCCTTTATTCAATAAAAGTTTTGAAAGTAAATGTAATATCCTTGGGAGTCACATGAGTAAACAAAGGTATTGCTATGCACATACCCATCATACACGTGTCATGCCAATGATATTCCAAAACAATCTAATTATCATATAAATCACTTAATCACATTAATAAAATGACCCAAACTATATAAAGGTTGGTCATCTAAATGGATGTTTTAAAAATGTTATCAAGTTGCTTGCTTGTAATCCTTATATTTCAAATTCAATTGGGGCTTAAAATTTTTCCATTTTTGACAAAAGTATAAATTTCAATAGATTTATTACAATTATTCTATTAGATACTTACATATAAACACTAACTTAGTATATTAAAGTTGATTTAGAATGTTACATGTTTTCTCACGAATATATTAAAATTTATCTATGCATTCCTATTTCTTTAATTTATTCTAAGAAGAAAAATAATATTTGAGATTCAAATACATCCCATTCATTCCCATTTAATTACAGTTAAGTAAGTTACTTGCTATCTTCTTACTTTTATCTTAAATTCTATTTTTCATTTCTCCTATTTATAAGCTCCCAAACAAGTTATAAGATTCTGCCCCTACAACCCCAATATAATATGAGGTGCGAATTTCAGCTTACAAGAAAAATCAAGGCCCCACGGAGGGAATCACAACCGTAAGTATAGAGCTACGATTGAGATTCCTTTCAACATTCCTTTATCATTTGTTTTTTATATATTTATTTTTGTTAAGTTATATAACTTATAAATTTTTATTTAAAAAATAAATGCAATGAGTTATTGTTTTGAACTAAATTATTCATAGCTATTGAGCAGAGAAGCAGCTTCACCCTTTCCTTTTCCCATGTTCACCCAAGTTTCTGGCCTAAATCAATCTTTAAGAGGGCAATCTTCACAGTCACACGTGTGACTGCAAGCCATGCTGTGAGGCGTGACTTGCACGGGATGCATGCTAATATTTCTCTTCCACGCACTCCACGATTAGAACGAAGACTGACCGACCGACCGACCATTGAGTACTAGACTCTTAAATCAACGGTCGTAAACATCGGCTCCTTTATCATCAGGAATGACAACTTATTACACGAGCCAGTACAAAAGAAATGTTTGATTATGGGAAATGGACTAGCGGTCTACGTCCAACGTACCCATATGACCGGCCTGATTTCTCGACTAGGCAGTATATACGGTGGACCATGCCTGATGTATGTTCCGGATCTTACACATGCAATCCAACGTACATAAGAGTGCCGCTAGCTCTTCGTCCACCTCATGCGATTGATATGACTCAAATTCAGCCAGTACATCCCAGCTGTACGACTGGTGGACGACAGATGTACTTCAAGACCAAAGAAGTATGCGCGGATTAGGTGGATCCGCGACCGTGTTGACATCACAATGTTATTTGTTTTATATCCACGCCTGTCCATCAAGCATGCAGAAGCGAAACGGATCAAATGCACAACTTCGTGATAAGGTTGGCTGATACTCTCACATGATCCTAGAGCCCATAAATTCGTGATCTAAGCCGTTGGTATGATTGGCCTCACCATGGATGGGTGATGCTTCAAAAATCTTAGATATTGGAGAACCCTAATCCTTTGATCAGTGGGGCCCATATACTAATGGTCAAGATCACCAAACCAGGGCAGGTGATTAGGAACAGTAAATAGCCGGGCTTGTAAGTGTGACTTGGCTGGGACCCCGGAACCGGAACCAGCGATGTGAGTGTTACCCTAACCACGGGCCAACCTCGATGTCTACGCTGTACCGTATGCCATTCATCTGCATTGGTTTGGACAACTTATTTTATGGTACGTGGCCAAAAATGATATAGATAGAATCTCAAGTGGACCACATCATAGATATATTGGTGAATGGCTTATAAAAGCTTTTTATGAGCCTTGACAAAGTTTAAAGATGAACTTATAAACAAGTTGGATTGGAAATAAACATTATAGTGAGCATTAGGAAGTTTTTATCAGCGGAAACCCAATGGCCAATGTTTTCGATGGTGTACTCCTGATATTTGCATCTACTTTATTTTTAAGCTAATGTCATGATATGAGTTGGCAAAATGGATGGACACATAAGTATAGAAAGCATGTACTGAGGTAGACCACTACTTGGTGATCAGGACTATTGGCATTGTTGGTACTAGGTTTATTTTTTGTCACATATAGTGTGTGGGCATGATAGAATTGATATAGTGGTTCAATTCAAATCAATTAACTTTGACGCTAACCGTAGAGATAAGCAGATATGTTCAATACAAATGTATATATAACTAGAATATAATAAAATTAGTTGGCCTGATGGCTTTGTAGAATTTTGTAATGATCAAGCGATAATTAAATGTTAAAATTTTTCCTCTGAAATAACTTATGCTTTATCTTTTAAAAGAAATGATTTTTTAATATACTTGTGCAATCAAATAAAATGAAAAACTCATAGCCAATCACTAAGAGAGTATACAAGAATGCGTCTCTTGAAATAATTGTTCAATATTGAACAAGGATAAAGTTCAACATATGAGTATAGACCTGTATTACAACTACAAATTACTTCCACTAGATTATTGTTATTCCTAAGATAAATCGAGATAAAGTAAATTGATAAATTTTATTTAGTTTAATTGATATGAGACGGTTTGTTTTGTTGATTTCTTCTATTATTTATAAATTTCTCATATTATTCTTCTTGAGGCGTTTCTATTTTTTTATTTATCAATTATAATAGCTGAAAAGTCTCTATCTAAATCCTTATTCTATGTGTATTTCTCTTCTGTGACAATTCTTTTTTTGTCAGCCAATGTTCTATATTTTTTTTATATCTTTTTATTTATCAATTATAATAGTTAAAAAGTCTCTATCTAAAACCTTATTCTAGGTGTATTTCTCTTTTGTGTCAATTCTTTTTTTGTCAGCCAATGTTCTATATGTTTTTTTTATATCTTGTTCCTTGACTTAGGTACATCTTGAAACGTACAGTCGCACATCATATTTCTGCTTGACCAATTTTCTCTCCACAGCCCAGGCACATCTTCCTAGTAGACCAATGTTCCGTGGTTTAAACTTCCTGGTCGTGCCAACTGCAATTTTACCAAAGACACCGAGAATATCTTTAAAGATCTCACACATGGAATATATATATATATATATATATATATATATATATATATATATATATATATATATATATATATATATATATATATATATATATTTCTGCTTGAAAAGTCTCTAGCTTTTTAGCCGTGAGCCATGTCGTTTTCTTAATCAGCTCTTCCAGAATTTGGCTACAAATGATATAATGCAAATCAATGTAAATGACTAGACATATCTCCCGTGGGAAATGCCAAAACTTCAGCTCAAAACGGTTAAGAAAAAAGAGCCCATGCTGTATTTTCTATTATGTGGGAAATGTTGGTCCATGGGCCATCGTCCCATCATATCAATGATCTGAATCAGAGAACCATGGGCCCCACATCATATCTATGTTCCCAAACACTGAATCGTGGGCCTTACATCATATCAATGAACCATGGCCCCACATATACAATCCAAAAGCACGAATGGAGTCCCAGTACTGAATATTCCATCAGTACCGCAGCTCACGCCTAATATTATTTTCTGAAAAAACTGGTTACATATGGAAGGTACCCTAACTTGTGCAACCACACCATTTTTCATGCCAATGTGCGATTTGTATAAGACATCAGAACCATGAAAATGGTAGGCCCCACCATGAAGATCACCTGAGAAAAAAAGTTGACCGTTCAGGTCATCTAATTGCAATACTGCTTAAATCAATGGACAACCAGCGGTTTGAACAGATAAGCTTGATCTTATATAAGGGTAATATTCAATGTGGGGCCTACTGTTTCAATGGTAATGATTTCCAGTAAAAATCGCATGTTGACGGGCGGTGGAACCCCGGATTAACCGAGGTGGGTGGGATCCATGACCGTGGGGCCACCTTGATGTATGATACTTACATCCACGCCGTCCAACCGTTTTGTCAGCTCATTTTAGAGCATGATCCAGGACGAAGAAGATCCAAATCTCCGTTGGACCGTACCACAGGAGACCGTAGTGTTGACCATTAAAAACCTCTGGCGAGCCATTAAAGTTTTGGATCATATTTGTGCACTTCATCCATGTCTTTGTGACCTTTTCAAAAGGTGGATGTGAAATAAACATTTTAGTAGGCCCTAAGAAGTTTTTAATGGTGGGGATCTAATCACCGCGCTTTCCTGTGGTGTGGTCCACCTAAGATTTTAATGTGCTTTATTTTTTGGATAATTCTCTAAAATGAGCTTTCAAAATGGATGTTATACATGGATGTAAGCTACATGAATCAAGATGAGCCCCACAGTCAGGAATCCCACGCGGACTCAAGTATACATTGAAGTTGCGCTCATATAGTTAGGGGTGTACATCGAGTTGAATTGAGTCGAGCTGGCCTCAATCTGACTCAGCTCGGCTACTAACTGACCTCAAATTGAACTTTAGTCGGATCGGTCCTCGAGCTTGACTGGCCAGCTCAGCTCAATTCGATCAGCAGCTCGAACTAGTTTGAGCCGAGATCAAGCTGAGTTCGCCTATGTAATATTTCTACAAACACGTAAACTGTACCTTCAAAATCTCATTGTATGAGAAATAATATCAATGATTTTCAAGGTATCAAATACTTTCTAAGCAACATAAAAATCAAGAAAAAAATATTTATTTCATGTACATATTTTACTTGCCACCAGCCATGCCACCCACCACACTTGGTTGAGTCATTTCATCAAACACGTAATAAGCAACATCGATATCAAAGTAACCTAGTCACCGAACTGGATTTGATTCGACTTGAGTCGAGCTATGGCCAGCTCGAACTCGGCTTGAACTTATTTTCAACCTTAAAAAATCAACTTGACTCGGCTCGAAATCAGCTTCAAACCGAGTTGAATCGGGCCTTTTCAAGTCGAGTCGAGCGACCTAACCGAGCTAGCACACCCCTACATCATGTAGCCAGGTTGAATGTACAGATTGTACGGTGCATGCCAACAGCGTCTGGCCCCACACAATGCTAAGTCCCGAACGTCGCTGTACTAAAATTCGACCCGAGCATGATATTATTCGCCGTTCCGAAATTTCTAATGCCTACGGCAGTCATGGTTGAATATTTGCGTCTTAGCAGCCGCAGAAATCAACCGTCAAGGTTGAAAATGGAGATAGCCGTTGAAATTCCGTGACCAATCAGGAACCAGTGCCCATCATGTGACACGTTTAAGGAGACCATTATTGGGAATTAATAACCCAATACACAGGTCTGATGATCCTTAGCGTTGTAATATAGGGCCCCACGACCCTTTGTGATGCAGGGATGGATCACTATCGTCCTACAAGGGATGGCTACTTTAAATCCGTAGAGCTTTTATAGACTCGTAAGTCGAATTCACAAGAAAAAATTAGAAAATAAAAATAAATTCAAAAAATTTAAAATTTTATTAATATTAGATAAAAATAAATTTACAAATAGAGATATTAAATTTTATAAGTTTAAGAATCAAACTCCAACACAAACTCATTAAAATGTGTGACTTACTATAAATAGTAAAATAACTATTTATATATATTCATGATTTCCACTAAAATTTATGATTTTTGACAAATAATAGTATTCAATTTTTTTCTAAGCAATTTCATGTTGAACACAACTTCTAAATATCAAATGACAATGACTTATAATCAATTTTTATTAAATTGATGGAATCTCACAAATTCAGCATAGGCGGCTCGGCATAATGTCATTGGGTGACTTTAGTATGTTCTCAAATCCCAAAATCATATATGATATATAGAGTAATACATTCTTAAGATATGCTTATTTTAAGGTTCTGGCTGTTCGGATCACTTTCACTTCTGATAAGGCTTTTGGATCACTTCCACCTTTAATAAGGCCTTCCCAGGTCCATCCTGGACATGAAACTGTCCGTGACCTGCTATACATCACTTTGATACGATGGATGCATTCTTAAGATAGGTATATTTTAAGATTCTGATTGTTCGGATCACTTTCACCTTTGATAAGGCCTTTGGATCCCTTCCACCTTTGATAAGGCCTTCTCAGGTCCATCCTGGACATGAAACCGTCTGTGACCCGCTCTACATCACTTTGATACGATGGGTGCATTCCTAAGATATACCTATTTTAAAGTTTGGATGGTTGGGTTCACTTTCACCTTTAATAAGGCCTTTGGATCACTTAGGCCTTCTCAAGTCTATCCTGGATATGGAACTGTCTGTGACCCGCTCTACATTACTTTGATATGATAGATGCAACAATGGTCCAGTCCTTCTACCATTGATGTGGACCATTGTTTTTCGTTTTCTATTAACCGTCTATTTACGGCCTACGGATCCAGGGAGGGGCTAGTATCTTCCTATCTAATTTCTTCCTGTGACGAGGTAGGAGTCAGCGCCCATCGTCTGTCATTGGTAGTAGAATGTTCTTGTCGAGAGGGAATTAATTACATGATCTATTGTGGGCCCCATGGTTTGATGATCTCAGCCGTCAATACGATGCACGCCACTAGTGGACGGGTTGTTTCTTAACCATCTCCCAAATTGGAAGGTCCTAGCTATCCAATCCTTGGCCCTTTTCCCATTAGTGTGGTCCACTGCTGTGTTTCATTGTTAACCGTTTATTTGGAGCCTACAGATGGGAGGGCTAGGATCTTCCCATCTGATAGACTTCTACGGCAAGATCCATCCGAAGAAGGGTGTTGAAATCAATGGCCTGAATCATTGAAATGTGGGCCCCACTTCTGTAATAACCCAATGCTGTAATTACCAAAAAGTCATTATTCGAACTTTGCGTGTCCAAAACGTTGTTAAGCAGCGTGCAGCTGCACAATGAGGTATTTTACAGTGGTGGGTCCGCAATCATCTACCACACCTGTGTCACGCAGTACGTAAAACACACAAGCTTTTTGTAGCCCAAAGTGCTGTATATGTGAAATCCACTCCATCCATCAGGTGATGAACCTTATTTTCACCGTACATATAAACTATCAGCTTGATGAGAAACTCAGATGGGCCACACCATTAGAAAAAAAGGGGAGAACCACTAAGTTAACACGTTGTGGCCCACCTGACTTTTGAATCCGACTATTTTTTTTGAATTTTTCTCTTCATCCAGGTGAGTCACACCTGATGAACGGGTTTGATTCACTATGGTGGCCCACGCCCAAAGCCGTTGTTGGCACCCCATCCCCATCGTTCCTTGTGGTGTGGCCCACCAGAGTTTTGGATCTGGCTATTTTTTTGTGAAAGAGAAAGTGTATACCATGCATACAACATGATGGGCCCAAAGATGTAGGGTGTTTTACACGTTGGTGTTGTAGACGACTCGGTCCGATGGTGGGGCCAAGAGACTATAAGTGGGGCCCATTTTCCCAAGGCGACCATTGATATTCAACGTACTATGCATGGTGAGAAAATACAACAACGGCTGCCGTTCAACTAATAAAATCGGCCGTCCACTGGTAGGCCCATTACACGAGCGGCCAGAGCACTCACATGAACGGTGGCCACTCAAAGCTCCTGCCCGTTCGCAGCCGGAGACGGGTGGGATTAGGACGCAATCCGCATCCGAGCTTGGTGGTGTACCGCACACAACTGACCTTGGTGGTGTGTTGACGTCACCAAGTTATGTGACCTTACCATGATGTATATGTTACATCCAAAACCATCCGTCCATCTCGCTATACCATTTAAAGGCCTGAACCCAAATATAAGACAAATCCAAAAATCCAAAGATCAAGTGGACCTCATGCAGAAACTAGTGAGGGATTGCACCTCTACCATTTAAACTTTCTTACAGTAACAAAGTTTTGGATTATTCTGATATATGTTTTTTCTCTTCATCTAAGTTTGTATGACGTTATGAAAAGATAGGATAGAAAATCAACATTATAGTGGGCCCTACAAATATTTTAATGGTAAGAATCATTATCCCCACTTTTATCTGTGGTGTGTTCCACCTGAGCTTTAGATATGACTTATTTTTGAGGTGATACTCTAAAATAATCTTGCTAAATGGATGGACGGTGTGAATATAATAAATACATCATTGTGGGCCCACGTTACTTTAATCTCCTTACAATTGTTAGTATATTTTTGGACGGAGGACCTGACCCGCTCATCTTCACTACATATACAAACCATTGAAATCTATAGTGTGTGGTACACCGATTCGCTTCCCACTAGCCTGGGTTATGGGAGTACAGAGTACAGACGCTATCTAATTTTGTTCTATGGAAGTACGGAGTACAGCACCATCTAATTTTGCTCCAGTGGAAGTTAGAAATCTGTTTGGTGCACCACATCAGTCACCACCCAAACGGAGACTTATGGCTTGTATTTTTCCCTTTTTAAGTTGTTTGTATACTGCTCCTATTTTGCTTTCTTTGGTTCTTTGAATCCACATGGACAAAACTAGTTCACATTAAGCATCATGTACCATTTTCAGACTATACCTTAAACTTTTCTGCTTGGGTTGCTGTCGTTGGCTTTAGTTATAGAGATATAACATGAAGAATAAAAATTTGAAGATATGAAATAAAAGAGTAGTTAAAACCAGGAAATTTAAGGTACATTATTCTTGTCATTTTTTAGATAGATTTGCCCCTACGGAATGAAATTCTTGATGCTTTCAGTATCACTGCTCAATTGCTAAACTACATCCCAAATTCATGGAGACATTTATATAAGAGAGTGGACCGTTGTTAAGTGGTTATCAATAGTTCAGAATATTTGAAAAATGATTTTGACTATTTATTATTAATTTGAAAACAGCCGTTCATAATCGCCTATAAAATCACAATGGGCCGATGGTAACAATCCTAAATTTTGGTACATTATAAAAAAATTAAATTAAATATTTAAACATTTTATTTTTAAATAAATAATAAGAATAAGTTAATAGTTGAGTTAGTAGAGATATTCTTAATTGAGAGAGAGGTTCAAGAATCAATTCTTATAGTACTAATAATAATTTTTTATAAAAAATTCAAATTCAGAATAAGGGAGGATGTGCCCATCCTATCTTATGAGAATTTTCATTAAAAAGAGATACGAAAAGTTTCTACATTAAAAACAAAAAAAGGGGGAGAGGGAGAGAAAGAGAGAGAAAGGACTTGATGAGGTAAGTTCCAATCCTCATATTTTTTAAATTTTTTTATTATGTTGTTAATTTTTTCTTAATATATACAATGGATGATGTGGATCATCCACATGATCATTTTATAGGTGTGTAGAGTCAATTTTAATAAAGCGATGTTTTTATTATTTCAGATTTAGTTAGTAATAATTTATAAATAAATTGAATTGATGAAATCTGATTGTGTTAAGATAGATCTGTATGGATCATATGATCCCTAAGGCCAAAATATACAAAGTCCCTGATTTTCAGATTAATCTGACCATCAGATGAGCAACATTAGTCAGATCTAGAAGTGTTTAAAAGGGAATCTTAGATTTTTTTTTCGCAAGTGTTGGTATTACTTGGCGTATAAGGTCGAGATGGACCATTAGTGTATGTGTAGTTAGATCCACACCATTCATCCAATATGTAAATGCAAAACATGATAAGACCTCAAGAATCTGAATGATCTAATCATTCGATGGGCCACGCCGATCAAATAATTTCTTATCAATTTATGATCTTAAAAAGGAAATATAAGATATAAATATAAAATAGAAATTTTAATTATTTGATCATTTTGGATTTGACCACTTAGAATGTATATCAAGGTGGGTCATAACATGTAAAATAACTAGATGAATAATAATATCGTTGATATAATCTATATGACCTTGGAATTCAAACTAACCTAATTATCCTTTAGAGTTTATACTACCAGACTCAGGTGAGTAACTCAACTTGTCTCATAATTCATTAAAATTAAAATAAATCATTTGTGATTATTTAATTGATTGATATACTAATTTGAGAATTTTGTTATGGTAATTGTATGTTAAATTCATATGTAAATATTCTGATCAAAACAACTATGCCAAATATAAAAAAAATATGCATTTACATATCATCCATTATTCATTACATTGCATAATGCATGGTTGATCCTAAGGGCCCTCCATAGAAGAAATGTCGATCCTGGTAGAGCATTACCAGATGTGAGCTATGCGTAAGCCAACCGAAAGGTGAAAGTCTACCAAACAGGTGGATGTGGGTTGACGACCTCCAACCAAGTAGATGGACGATCATCTCATCTGATGCATTCATACATCATTTGTATCCATATCATTGTACATCTATTTTTATGTTATTTTAATTACTATGATTATGAACCATGCTAGGTTGTTTCACTAAGCCTGGTCAACTTACCTTTTTATTGATGGAAAAATTGTACAGAGGAGCCATTGGTAGATGATGTGGCGCAATAACAAGAAGGATCTACTGTACCTGAACACGACCCATGTGAAACGTAGCCATACTTATCTAAAGATGAAGTGGCGGCTGTTACAGGAAGATCCGAACCCCTAATAAATTCGAGAGTAAGAACCAAACTAATCCAAGTGCGCGAACAATGGAGGTGATGCTCGTCCCACCTGGTGAGGGCGTCCCTGAAGAAGCCATATGCTATGAAGGTGTTCTTACTTTGGAGTTGTGGATCGGAGTGACTTCCACATTCTGATCTGAAGCGGTGAACCGTCCATTGACATTGAGTGCGCAGGGAATCCGACCCGATAAGATAAGCCCAACACCTTGCCTTGGACCCCAGTGTTTCTAGAGCATTTGATGCTAGGAGCGAGGTCCGTTGTCTCAATTCGAGGCTCGGCTCAGACTAAGAAGGTGTTCCTCTTCAACTAGATAAATGGTTAAGGCTGGGTGGTGTCGTTTGCAACCAGACAAGCCGAGCCAAGGTGGTATCCTAAATTGGGCGCTCCGAGTACCAAATTCAGAAACTACCATAAGCGAACATGACCGATCACTTCGCTCCCAGATACGCACTATCCGCCTGATGCGCTACATGATTCACGAATTGTGTATAATATCCCCACAATCTTGAGATCTCCCTAATTGAGTAAATCATGCCGACCATAGCGGACCCAGACCGTCCAATAGTCAGGTATAAATACATTGAGACCCCACTGCTATAGGTACACAAGATCTCGCACTCTCCTTTACTCTTCACTTAGACTCAAAATCCCTTGAACTGACTTAGGCTTCGGAAGGTCCCCCGACTTAGCCAGGGTTACCTTTGTCTATTTTCACCGTGCAGGATCGAGACGTCGAAGTGATCCACGGATTGAGAGATTGAGGAGAGAACTGACCAGATTTTGACATCAACGTTTTTTGGCGCTGTCTTTGGGAAACTGATACGAAAGGTCAGGTTCCTATTTTTGAATATAATGGCGAGAGGAAAGAAGAAAGCGATAGCTGCGGAACCAGAGACGAACGAGCAAACTCGTTATTCGTCACTACTTCATGCCGAGTCAGCATTGGGGCCTTATCAGCATTCGCACAACCAGGCGAGCAAATATCAGGCTATGCAAAATGAGATTCAAGCCCTACGCGATCAAGTAAACAGGATGAAGCAGCAACGGGAACCACAGCCGCACCCAATCCAAGAGGATCCCATTCCCGAGCCGGTCGAACTGTTTGTGGAGGCTCACTTTATGCCGAGGAGTATGAGGCCTAAGGCACCCCAACACTCTCCGGCTCCACATTTAGGCCAGAATCCTCCTTTGGTACAAATTAGAGTCTCGGTACGAAATACCGCCACTCAAGCTCTCACCAACAATTCAATCACTTCTACTTTGGCACCAATGAACCTCCGTCATCAGTTAGAGTGGAGGAGGGAAAGGAGAACTCTGGAAATGCAAGATGCCTCAGAGATTATCGCTGAGAATAAAGATCCCTAAGAAGCGCAGTGTGCGAAAATCAACGACAAGTTCTTAACCCAGGAAAGGAAGCAACAACTGTCGACAGTTCTCGCCACGGTTTAGGCGATGATGGAAGAGACCGAACCTCCCTTCACCTCCATCATCATGGATGATGCCGTAGAAGTTCTGGATACCTCCTGTCATCTAATATTCTGGATCCAGTGACCATCAGAGCACTTAGACCTATCATTCGTGGACGCAGATCCTGACAAACGGATGCATTGATGTGTAGGGGATTTTCCATCACCCTTACGGGATCCGCTCGGAGTTGATACAGCCAACTCAAGCCCAATTCCATTGGATTCTTTGCGGAGCTGAGCCGACTATTCCTTACCCAGTTTATAAGTAGTAAGAGAAGTCGAAAGTCCAATACTCACATGCTTACCATCAAGCAGGGACCAACGAAGTCACCGAAGAACTAAATTACTCACTTCAACGAGGAAGCATTGCAGGTAGAAGACTACGATGACAAGATGACGCTTACTACAATGATCAGCGGTCTGAAACAAGGAAGGTTAACTTTCTCCATTGGGAAGAACCTGCCAAAGACGTTTGCAGACTTCGCGGTAAAAGCTCAGAAATATACTAATGTCGAGGAATTTCCTAATACCCGCAAGAACGTGTAAGCAACCGATACAACTGGCAAAGGGAAGAGGCCTAGGAATGAAGAATCTCAACCAACCAGCAAAGGGACAGATGACCGTGCCCCCGCGATCGTAGACCGAGCCAAAAATCGGAAGGAAAATTCCGTTCTTACACCCCTCTCAATACGTCGGCCGAGCAAATCTTGTTAGATATCTGAGGAGAGAAGTTTTTGAACTCGCCTGTCTACATGAAGGCTGACCCGGAGCATCAGGATAAGCGGAAGTTCTATCATTTTCATCGGGACCACGACCATAATACGGACGACTGTGTGGACCTTAAAGACGAAATTGAGTCCTTTATCAGCAAGGGACATTTGCGTCGATACACCAAAAGATAGAGAGTCGATCGAAAGGAAGAAAGGGAGCTAGAGCGACGAAATAACCCCACCGAAGAGCTAGCTGAAATCCGTACCATTTTCGGAGGCTCGGCCGATGGAGAAGATTCTAACAGGGCTCGAAAAATCTACTCCCGAAAGTCTGAACCAGAACGCTACGTTCATCTAACTGAGCGACCTAGCAAGGAGCTCCGCATCAATCCGTGCAGCCTAACCTTTATGAAAGATGATGCGCACGGAATCCAGCATCCGCACAATGATGTCCTGGTGGTCACAATGACTATAGCAAATCACAAGATATATCGCATCCTGGTCGACACAGGAAGCTCAGCCGACGTGATCTATTTCGAAGCTTTTGAAGAATAAGGGTTCCACGGTCGCGCCTCTGACCTGTGTAAACCCATCTGCATGGCTTTGCCGAAGAGAGAGTGATCTCTGAAGGAGCCATCTCCCTCCCGGTAACTGCAAGAGAAGGGCAACATCAGGCCACCCTTATGGTGGACTTTCTTGTTGTCAACGTGCCATTGGTGCACAATGTCATCTTGGGCTGACCCTCCCTCAATGCGATGAGGGCGGTTGTCTCTACTTATCATTTAATGATGGAGTTCCCAGCTGAGGGCAAAATATGCTACCTCTAAGACGATCAACGCAAGGCTCGAAGATGCTACTCGATAACGGTCAAGAAAGAATCTATCAAACAAGCACTTCCTGTCAACGTCCTGGACCCCCAAGGACCTGCTGAGAACTCGTTTGTGGAAGATTTGGAGAAAGTGCCCCTCGACGAAGCAGACCCGAGCAAGACTATTCAGCTTGGAACGACATTAAATCCCGAGCAATGGATTGAACCTTTTTAAGGTAACATAGGGACATCTTCACGTGGTCGCACTCGGATATGTCAGGGATCTCCCTTGATGTTTTGGTCCATAGGTTAAATGTGGACCCGGATCATAAACCGGTAAAGCAGAGAGGAAGACCATTTAATGTCGAGCGCTATAAAGCTATTACCGAGGAGGTATCTGTCCTACTCGATGTCGGCCTCATAGAGGAAGTGTCTTACCCCGATTGGATTGCAAATGTGGTGCTTTTCAGGAAATTTAATGAGAAGTGGCGGGTATGTGTAGATTATTCAGACCTGTACAAGGCATGCCCTAAGGATAGCTTCCCATTGCCTCGGATCGATCAAGTAGTGAAAAACACGGCTGGTCATGAGCTACTCTCCTTCCTGGACCCCTATTCCGGGTGCAACCAGATTGCGATGCATCCCCCAGACAGGCAGAAGACTACTTTCGTCACAGATAAGGGACTCTACCGTTACCGGGTTAAGCCGTTTGGCCCAAAGAATGCTGGGACGACGTATCAGAAGTTGGTGAACTAAATGTTCGCCAAACAGATCGGACGCACTATGGAAGTATACATTGACGACATGCTGGTGAAAATCATCAGGGCGTCTGATCACTTGACAGATCTTGGGAAGATATTTAGTGTCTTCTGAGAATACCAGATGAAGCTGAACCCCACAAAGTGTGTTTTTGGGGCTAAATAAGGAAAATTCTTTGAGTTTCAAGTCAGTCAGCGGGGCATCGAAGCCAATCCTAACAAGATCGAGGTGCTGCTTGACATGAGTTCGCCTCAGACCATCAAGGAGATACAATGTCTCACGGGAAGAGTCGTCGCGCTCGGGCGTTTCATATCCAGAGTAACGGACAAATGCCTCCCCTTCTTTCAACAATTGAAGGATTATAAGAAGGCAGAATGAACGTTAGAATGTGAGCAAGCCTTCCAGTAACTAAAGCAGTATTTAGGCTCACCCCCTCTCCTATCTAAGCTAGAAGAAGGTGAGCCCCTATTCTTGTACCTCGCAGTCTCGGCCTCAACTATAGCTCGACCTTGATGAGAGAAGTCGGGAAAAAGCAATATCTCGTGTATTATGTTAGCAAGGCGATGGTACCTACAGAAACAAGATATCCGTCCCTGGAGAAATTAGCGCTCAGCCTTATTATTTTTGCCCGGAGGTTACGTCCGTATATCCAGGCTCATTCCATCATTGTGCTGACCGACTCCCCTCTGAGACAAATTCTCAAGAGGCCCGATGTCTCAGGACGGATGACCAAGTTGGTCATTGAACTCGGAGAGTTCGACATCCAATTTCGCCCGAGCCAGCAATCAAGGGCCAAGCTGTGACGGACCTTATCGCCCAGTTAGTCACTCCGAGTGGGGAGGAAATCAGCACCGAAGTCGAGATGACCCCGTCTATCCCTCTAGGTGACTTAAAAGCAGTGTCAGACCGAGGATGGGTCCTCTATGTTGACAGGTCGTCCAATGCCAAAAGAGCTGGAGCCGAAATTGTTTGATTGCCCCCGATTCCATGACCATCAAATATACAATCAGACTCAGATTCAAAGCCTCGAAGGATGAGGCGGAGTATGAAGCCTTACTAGCCAGACTCAGATTGGCGGCAAGTCTGGGCATCTAGACTCTCTAGGTTCGATGTGATCCGCAGCTGGTAGTAAACCATATCTCCACCAAGTATGAAGCTAAAGAGGCAAGGATGATTGCTTATCTTGACGAGGCGAGGAAGTTGATCGAAAATTTTTAGAGTTGTGCTATCCAGCAAATTCCAAGAACGGAAAACACATGGGCTTATGCCCTAGCAAGGCTCGCCTCAGCCTCAGAGGGAAAGATTTCACGGTTCGTTCCTATTGAATTCATAGAATATCCGAGCATCAGTTAAGCAAAGAAAGTCAATCCAGTGCACGCTGCACCTAGCTGGATAGACCCGATCTTCAACTATCTCACAGCCGATGAAGTTCCCTCGGACAAATTAGAAGCAAGACGACTGAGGGTCAGAGCAACTAGATATGTCATCTTGGACAGGGACACTCCCAGCCTTACCTCAAGTGCCTCCAATTAGACGAAGCCGATGATGTGATTTGTGAGATTTATGAAGGAATTTGCAGAAATCATTCTAATAGCCGAGCCCTGGCCCAGAAGATACTTCGGCAAGGATACTTCTGGCAGACCCTCAAGAAGGACATGAAAGATTATGTTCGAAGATGTGATAAATGCCAACGTTATGCAGCTATACCTAGGCAACCAACAGAGGAAATGACCCCCATGAGCGGTCCTTGGCCATTCGCCCAGTGGAGGATTGACATCATCGGCCCCCTACCTACAGGGAAGGGGCAAGTCAAATTCGCCATTGTCACAGTCGACTACTTCACAAAGTGGGCTAAGGCCGAGCCTGTTGCGAAAATCACCGAACAAAAGTGATTGACTTCGTTTGGAAAAATATTATCTATCGGTTCAAAATTTCACACACTATTATATCTGACAATGGCCGACAGTTCGATAACGACAAGTTCCGTGGTATGTGTTAAGGTCTCGGCATCACGAATGCATATTCATCACCTTGACACCCACAGTCTAACGGACAGGTAGAAGCGATCAACAAAGGCATCAAGCACCATCTAAAAATAAAATTGGAGAAAGCAAAAGGTAATTGGACTAAGGAGCTTCCATTCGTCCTTTGGGCATATAGGATCACAGCCCAGTCCTCCACTGGGGAGACCCCATTCTCGCTCTCTTACGGCTTAGAAGCAATGGTGTCAGTGAAAATCGGTCTTCCTACTGTGCATGTGAAGAACTATCAGGAGGGTCAGAACTCTGAGTAGATCGCAGCTAACCTGGATCTACTTGAGGAAGTCTGAGATGTTTCAAAGCTTTGAGTTGCCGCCCGACATCAACAGGTGACACGCTTCTACAATTTCAAAGTCAAGGTCAGGAGGTTCCGCCCAGGGGACTTAGTCCTCCGCCGAGTCTTCCAGAAAACTGTTGAGCCAGGGGGTGGGGCACTCGGGCCTAACTAGGAAGGGTCATATCGAGTGATTCGATCAACGAAGCTGGGCTCCTACCACTTGAAAGATCTCGAGGACCGTCATCTCCCTCACCCTTGGAACGCCTAGCACCTGAAGATCTACTAACCCTGATATAGTGGCTTTTAAGCCCCCCAATAAAGTGTACGCCTCCGAGCATCTAGCCTTTAAAGCCTTCAATAAAATTCACTATTCGACTTCCACACGAGCGAGTTATCTAAGTGAAAGTTGTCATTCTAATATAGAGGCAAACTAGATAGGCTGATCCTTTAAAGAATGGGTCAAAACGTAATCACATGAAAATTTGACATGGTATCCCCTCCGAGTTAGGGGAAAAGCCAAAAGATGACCTGACTCCCCAATAGAGTAATTGGCTCATCAACCGACTAACGTACGGAGTAGAGGTTTCTCGCCAATCGTGGGATGAGCCGAGCTCTAAAGGGTTCGAGCTCAACAAAAATCAAGCTATGAAGGCTTAAAAGGTCAACTAAGAGGCTTTGAAAGGAGCTGACCTGTTAAGGGATCGGCTCGGCTATGCCTTAAAATAAATCATCATGACTATGAACCAGCTTGGCAATTAACAATCAGCATCAAACACCCAAAAGTTAACAAATTAACACAGAGAAATTTGTCCTTAAAATGTCTTTTCCAAAGGGTCAAAAGTAATTATCCGCGTGCCTTCTTCAGAAGGCTAAAAAGACAGTATAAAAGAAATAAGGAAGCAGGCTATGTAGTCAGGGGTGCCTAGAAATCGGGGGCTCGATCTGGACAGACGTCTTCAGCAGGGGTCTCTTCAGTGTCATCGATCAACAAGGGTTCAAGGTCAAGGTCCGAGTATAAACCCAGGACGGCGTTAATACAAGCATCGAAGCCACAGTTGTAAAATTTGGTGGCTTCGGCTTCTCTTTCATTCGAAGCCTTAAAGGCGTCAATTGCGGCGGCCACTGCTTCGGCTAGGGAAGCCTCATCTTCAGCTCACTGAGCCTCAACGACTTGGTTCCGCTCTTCTGTCGCCTCGACCTTAGTCCGTTCCAGGACTTCTCCTACCTGGGTAATCTCTTTGGACAGCGAATCTCCATGAGCCTTAGCCCACATCAGCTCGGCCTCTGCCGCCCCACACCAGGCCTCGAAGTCACTAACAACCTTCTGTAGCTAGAGCTCTTTGGCCTTCCCATCTTCAAGCTGCCGTCGCAACTCGCCCAACTCGAGCTGGTGAAGAGTAGTCTCATATCTGTGAACCTCCACCTCATTCTGGAGTACCCCCACTTCAGCCTTGAGGGCCTCCACCTTGACCTCTCTCTTCTCCAGCTCTCGCGCTCTCTCCCAAGCCTACAGGAGCTTTGGGACAAACTGAGCAAAGATGAGAATGAGCACTCAGATGCAATGAAAAAAATAAAAAATAAAAAAATAAGAAAAAGTTGATAGGTATACCATGTAAAATATGGAGGCCATGTTATTCAAGAATGAGTTGTCCGACTTGCCGAGAAGGTGAGCTATATCCTCCTCTGAGGCATGTTTAATAATGCAAGGCATGAGACATGATAAGTGGTAGCCCGACTCAAACCTCCCACCGCTAGTCTCCACCTGAGCCGAGCCCGCTGCTTTCCAAGCCTCGATCCTACTGCCTGTTGAGGCTTGAACTTCGACCCAGAACTCATTTCCAACCTCAGGGGGAGAAAGCAGGTCATCAGCCATCCTAATGGCCTCCTCCCGTTTGGAGGAAGAGGGTACGACAATGTAAGGCTTGGGGGCTGAGGGGAGAACCACCGCGGTGGGGGAAATGACGGTGGGAGGAACAAAAAGAGCTATGGTTACTGGGGCAGGGGCAATGCTTGTTGGAACTCGCGTATCGGCAAGCATCGCAATCGGAGCCGCCCACATATTGGCAAGCACCGCAACCGATGCCGTGGCTAGAGCCTGCGTATCGGCAAGCATCGCAGCCAGATCTGCGGGCACCGAAGCTGCCATAGAAGGGCCCTCTCCGCGAGAGAGAGCCTATTTTCTCCGAACGGTGGTCTTCGTCTGGGGCTCAGCCCTCAACATTTTCTCTGCGGTCGGAGTGGCTTTCCTCTTTCAAGCACTAAACGCCTCAGTTATACTTACATAAGAGGTAACAGATCAACAACCATGCAAGTAAGCCTACATTACTGAAGTAAATGATCAACTTACTGAAAGATATGGGGAGAGGCTGAGACTTGTAAAGCCAGAACCAGTGAAGGTTGGCCACAGTGATCAGGCCTGTCTAGGAACAAAGTTACCCCAACCGCGCCCTATCCTTGACGATGCGGTTCTTATAAGCCGAGTCAAGGAGTGGCGTGCCCCTCGGGAAGTCTACATAGAAAAATAACGCTTTATTCTAATCAAGGAAGAAGGAAATTTAAAATAATAATAAAACGGAAGAAAAGAGAATCAAAGTCCGACTTGGTTTCGAGAATCGGGTCAGAACCCGAGTCGACAGAGTCCCCAGCTCCGCCACTGGTGTAACATCCCCAATTTTTGCGACCAGAGTTTGTACTCATGCCCGAGGAAATCGGGTGTTAATGATGTATAAACTATAATATTTTAGTAAAATCGCACCTATTTTTTTCTTGTTTGTTTACATCCAGATACATTCATGAAGGTGACATTCACAAGAATAAAATCAACTGTATTGATTATATATCATCAGAGTAAAAGGAATAATCAATGCCTCGTAATGAGAGGTTTTATTACAACATCAGAGTTCACAACAGAAGTATAAAACTAAATAATGAAACTGTCTTCTTAATCTTTCAAGATAATCTTTTATAGGGAAGTAGTCCTCTAAGTTCTCAATATATACGTCGCTTGCATCAACTGTACAGTTAGGAGAGGGCCAATACCCTACACATAGTGAAAGTTATCCTTTAAGATTAACAATAATTCAAAAGATACATAACAAGTAAGGGTCTGATATGTCCCGTGCTCCACTAACACGAGGTATCAACATGCACAAACAACCTACATGAGATGCATACCTAGCAAAGTATGTGGGGCTTATCATACGTAGTGATCATCACATTGTAGAGTACGATTTATAGATAACCGAATCGACCCTTGATCCCGTCGGGTTCCCCATCCCCGACTTCATGCACATGGGGAGTGCTGAGAACTAGGATCGCTCGCGGTCACTACGGGGAGGCGCGTCACCCCAACGTAGGCCGACAGCTCAGACATAGTGTCTCATTCCACTATAACCGGCTCACGAGGCAGTGGATTGATTTCATGCGGTTATCGATGGGCAACAACGGCAGTAGGGTGTTACAGGTTACATACAGGTGTGAGCAAACATGGTTAACAATCGGGATTAGCAGTGCGTAAGCCAAACCGCACGAGTCAGGCGAGCACGTGACGAGCGACATCGGGTTCAAGAGACCCCTGTAGTCGAACTACTGTCTCCCATTCGCACCCGCCCAATTCACGGGTTTGGCCTTACGGTAATCCAACCAATGAGACTGCCATCGCACCTCAAGTTCCTGCTCAATCAGGGGTTAATAATGATTCATAGCATGCCAATATCAAGGTTATCAATTAGTCCACAGTAGCATGTTACACACATTCTACCATACAATTCAACATTTCTACAAGCATGTTACAATATCATAAATAAGGTGCAAGTGAGAAGTGTGAGTTATCGAGGAAACGAAACGCTTCCTATGCACCTAGGAATCAAAATATGCAAAGGAAAAACATCATACATGTCATAAGCACCATCATAAGAAGAAATCACACAACATATGAGCATATGATCATCTAATACATCATCAAACATGTGAGAAGCATAATCATGGTCATAAGAAAGAAAAAATAAACAAACATACAATTCTATACTTCTCTATCAAACACCCAAATCCTAGGGTCTCTCTAGATTTCATACATACTCCATCCAAGCAAGAAAAATCATTAGACTCATGATATAGTTGGTGTTAGGCCACCTAAGATTAATATTCCGCACCTATGGATCATTGTAGATTCAAAAAACGTCCAAGGAGATGTGGATTTTGGGGCAAAACGGCCGGTACCCTAGGACCAACCATCACATGTTAGATCCCCATGCAAATCCTCTTCCATCGCAAGGGTTTCAAGGAATTTAGGTGATGGATCTTACCTAAATGCCCAACGGGACGAAAGAGCTGCCGCGGATGAGGGATCCTCTTGGAGAAGGATGTAGGAGGTTGTGGGTTTGCTCCTTTTGGGCCCCACCTTGATTTAGGGTCCACACAAGCACTTCTCCACCCTCTCTTTCTCCCTTAGCTCTCCTTGGTTGTTGGAGAAAGGTGGAAGCTACGAAGGAGAGCTTGTTATCGGATGATGGTGGAAGTTATGAGGAAGGGAGATTGGGTTGTGGAAGGTTGGAGGAAGTTACGAAGGAGAGAGATGAGTTATTGGGAATTGAAGAAAGTTATGAGGGAGAGAGGGTTTGTTGTTGGAAGGATGGAGGGGTTATGAGAGAGAGGTAGGATTTAGTCCCTAGACTTGGGCCCCTTGGCTTTAAGTTTCCATAATTTTCCAAATTAACCTCTTAGACACTCCTATGGCCACCAAATTGGGTGGGTAGGTGTCTCATGGCCTCACAAGGTTTCATGCAAAGTTTGAGATCTAACGGATAAACGACTATGGGATTTGATCAGACGGTCTCGATTTCTAAGCGACCCAGCTGGGTCTATCCCGGTGATTGGAGAGGTTATGGTGGTCCCCTGGTCATGAAATTTATAGGGTAGGTGGTTCATGGCCTGATGAAGGTTCATACAAATTTTGGGAGCGATCGGATATGGTGTGTGGTCGCACGGGTCCAATTTGTGATCAACGGTCATCGTGACACGATCGGAACCCAGATTTTGTGGATGGGTGAGGGACACCACATTGGGCCTTCACCAAAATTTTGAAAGAAATCAGACGGCTAATACGCCCGGAATCCCTGTTCCGTTGACCAGCGCCAGATTTCCAATATGGCCTTATGTGGGTTGACCAGTGCCGTAGGAACAGATTGAAAAATTAGTTTCTGGGTGTGCAATGAGTCTGTGGTCCGCGATTGACCACAAGACCAGCGAGATCTAGTGTTCCCTAAAGTTTTAAAATTTTCTGACCTTCCTGCGTCGCGGTAGGGCCCGCACAGGCTGTTGCTAAGTATAAACGGTCATCTGCCTTAGCGGCCCGCATTTGGTCCTAACATGACCCGTCTAGTATACTCTGTTGGACTAATTCTAAATTAATTTAGATGTGGTACCTCACCATAAGTAGTCTAAACGAACGGTCCTGCAGCGAATCCTACGTGGACGCCCCAGGATACTGTACTAGTTAGACAGGATGTTACAATACCGGTGGTGAATCAACTTAAATTAGGGTATAGTCTAGATAGGTAACTAACCTTGCCCAGTGTCTACCCTCTGAGTCAACTAGTTGGACTCACTGGTTGGTCCATTTACATGGTTATGAGTTTCGAGATTGAATGGACCCAACGTTTAATGAAACTAGAAAGAAGATCTCTACCATGGGAGTTTCCTCTTGGCAGGCTAGAATCAATCCAAATCTGGTTTAGCCGCTTGCTAGACTCAGTGATTCCTTTGAGTTGACTTGGTTAGTAAAGACGCTTTCACTCTCCTTCTTCTTCTTCTCCTTCTTCCCCACGTTCTTCTCTTTTGCTTCCCTTATTTTCTTCCTTTTACTTTCTTCTTTCTTGCTCCAGAAATCGTCCAGCAAGGGGCTGGATTTTTAAAAGATCTCTCTCTCTCTCTCTCTCTCTCTCTCTCTCTCTCTTTTTCCCTGTTTTCTTTTTCTTTCTCCTTTCTTTTCTTTTCCTTCTTTCTTTCTTTTTCTCTTCTTCCCTTTCTTTCTTCTTTTCTTTTCTTTTTTTTTTCCTTTCTTTTCCCTTTCCTTGTGGGCAAGAAGCTTGTTTGTTGTCGCGGATCGAACGAAAACCTGTTGGCGGATTCCTCTTCCTCTCACTTCTTCTATCTCTTCTCAATCTCCTTTCACACATCGAATGGCTGTTCGATCACACCCTTTCTCTCTCTCCCTGCTCCCTTTTATAGCCTTGAGGGTGGTGGAATTCGGGCGGTGGGAGCTTTTGCGGCTAGCTGCGTGCGTAACCAAGAGATATGGCAAGATTGCCGGTTAGTTGGCACGCACTGCCGTGATCATCAACATGTGGAGGCAACGTGGATGTGGACGGTTTTGGCTTAGACTTCATTTGGACGGTTCGGATTTTCCATCTCATCGAAGGTAGTGGCCACATCTTCCTCGAACCTCCGAAAATCAGGGACGTGCGCACAGGAGCTGTGCTAAGCGCCCGGTGGGGCCCAAGATTGATGTTATCAGCGATATCCACCTTGTCCATTGGAGTCCTAGAGAAAAACCGTTCGGGAAGGGATGGTTTTTCTCTAGTTTTGTGCGGCCCACTATATCAGATCGTCACGCCGTCCATCTTGCGTTTGATCGCGATTTACGTGTGTACCCTTTCATGAGTGAACAAGATCTCCATGATTGTCGTCAGCCCCACCGTCCGAACTCATTGGACGGTTCGGATCGACCATCTAGTCAAAGGTGGTGGCCCACCACTTGTCACAGCGGACGATTGTCTGTTCGTGCACAAGGAAGGAGAGAGAATCCTTCTCTGCTTTGGATTTTCACGGGTAACCCGTATTGACCGGGCATCCCAGTTCAGTGTATGTCCAGTGCATTTGCGGGACATGCACATGAATCACAGGTGGGGTCTACAGGTCTGCCCTTTGTTCAATCTACACTGTTCATCCGTTTTCTCATCTAATTTAAGGGGTTGAGCCTAAATTGGAAGTGTATCTGACGATTCAGTGGGCCCCAAAGTGGCGTTTTAATGGTTATTCCGTCCATTGGGACACTTCTATAATGATCTAAGGGTTAATATTTTTCATATATGATCAGTTTAGGAAAATTAAGTATGGTATAAATTTTTATGCTAAATGGATCGGGAGAACTGAGTGAACTAGAATTCAATGGGGTTTGTGACATTTTCGTAATTATTGCTGATTTTAACGTTTTATGAAATCTAATGGTTTTACGTGGTTGGGGCCGCGTTTCTAGGTATTTCTTATGAAATGACTTATGTCTAAACCACCCTGGATGAAGGATTATTCATAATTTTAATTAGCGGAACGAATACATATTACACTATGTGATCCACGATCTGATGACTTGATTAATGGAGTGAAAGTCACTTCCAACGGTTAGATCCACGTCAGTCATTTGATGTAACGCGAGGATTGTCAGATTGGTAGTACACTCATGCACATATAAGTTAATTTCTAGGTAACGCTCAAGAACTTTCAATACTCGAGTATTGAAAAGTACGGGGCGTTACAGCTGGCTCCTCCCATTCGCCTGCAGCCCATAACCATTTATTCTTTCAATCCTTATTGGAAGACGGAAGGTTCATCACCAGCCTCGACCCCTTACTGCATCGGGTCACAAAGTAATACAACGGTTCTTAGCTGTCGTGCTTAACCAGGTACAAGCTAATCAGCTCCTCCGGGGTTAGCTTTGGATTCCCGACTTGGCACCAGATGATGAAGGAAGAGATGAGCACCCTCCAAGCATTGAGGGTGAATTGTCCCGGTCCAAGTCCAAGATAAGCTATAATGGCTCGAATGAAAGGATGAAGAGGGAGCCAAAGCCCACATTGCAGTGCACAGAGGAAGATTGCAACTTCTCCCTCAGCAGAGGCGCCAGTGGTGTCTATGGGCTCGGGGGCCCTTATCTGAACGGAGTTCGGGATCTGAAACTCCGAGCGGATCCATTCCATTTGAGACTCCGACAGAACGAAGTCTATAGGAACTACTTCCGAGGTTCCCCCATTAGCAGGCATTCCAACGACCTCGGAAGTGATCTGGGGGGCTCAGACGGCTTTCTTCTGACCAGCCCGTTGGGTCCGAGCACTTACCCCCTTCTATTTTCGAGGCGGAGGGTATAAAGGACCAGCTTCGAAGGGACCTTTTGAGGCCTCTCTCTCTCCACCAGAGCTCTCCAGCTCGGAGTCGTCATCATACTCCCATCAGAGCTCCCCAGCTCGGAGTCGTCATCATACTCCCGGACAATCTCAAGATCGGACGACATTATAAAAAGCAGTAAATGAGCGACAAAGAGACTCACCAGACGATCACCAAAAATCGCATTTGCTGGAAATGCTTGATCGGTTGAAATCGCCTACCGAAAACCTCTAGTCGACCGAAATCGCCTTCACCGAAAATCACCTTCTCCGGTACGCGCTCGAACTTAAAATGCAAGTGAGGAGAGCGAGTCCGAAAGGAGATTATATAAGCAATAATAGAATCTCTGCATTAATGGCAAGGAGTAATGGCCGCAGTCGAATCGCCATGAGTCGATTCCCCGAGCATACATGGTTGTCCGTTGTTGGCAGAGGCTCTGCCAAGTAGTACGGCTCCGACATCGAGTGGCGTGCTCTGATATGCGAAACAACACCTGAGTAAGACGAACCGACGCATGAACTCTTCCCCGGGTTCACGTGGCAATCCATCATAAGCTGAACGATTATTCGGAATTGTAACCATCGCCACGCGTCCGCATAGGAACAACCCGTGGGCGCGAAATCCAGTGAATATAACGCTTCAAATTCAAAAATCATAGTTACACCAGCATGGGCAGGCAATCTTCTACATAGTTACTCTCTGAGCCTACATTTGAACCGAAGAGTAAGGGGCTTTTGTTATAGGAAGATCTGAGCCCTTAATAAATCCGAGAGTAAGAACCAAACTAATCCAAGTGCGTGAACAATCAAAGTGATGCTCGTCTGACCTGGTGAGGGCGTCCCTGAAGAAGCTATGCGCTATGAAGGTGTGCTTACTTCGGAGTTGTGGATCGGAGTGACTTCCACATTCTGATCCGAAGCGGTGAACCGTCCACTGACATCGACTGCGCAGGGAGTCCGACCCGATAAGATAAGCTCAACACCTTGCCTTAGACCCCCGGGGTTTCCAGAGCACTTGATGCTAGGAGCAGGGTTCGTTGTCTCAATTCGAGGCTCGGCTTGGACTAAGAAGGTGTTCCTCTTCAACTAGATAAATGGTCAAGGATGGGTGGTATTGCTTATGGCCAGACAAGCCGAGCTGAAGTGGTATCCTAAATCAGGCGCTCTTAATGCCAAATTCAGAAACTACCATAAGCGAACGTGACCGATCACTTCACTCCCAGATACGCACTATCCGCCTGATGCGCTACGTTTCACAAATTGCGTATAATAATCCCCACGATCTTGGGATCCCGCTAATTGAGTGAATCATGCCAACCATAGCGAACCCAGACCGTCCAATAGTCAAGTACAAATACATTGAGACATCACTTCTGCAAGTATGCAAGATCTCACACTTTCCTCTACTCTTCACTTAGAGTCAGATTCCCTTGACCTGACTTAGGCTTCGGAAGGTCCCCCGGCTTAGCTAGGGTTACCTTTGCTTGTTTTCGCTGTGCAGAATCAAGACATTAAAGTGATTCATGGTTCGAGAGATTGAGGGGAGAACCGACTAGATTTTGACATCAACAGCAGCATTAGATAATTTCTGATTATGTGATTTATTTGTTAGTATAGTTTGATTAACGTATAATGCATATTAATATTAATTTTGAGATTTTAATGAATTATTTAGATTTATTTCATTGAAATGATGTTAGTATGGAATAAACATAATTATATTACAATAATATAATAAATGAATGATTTTTAAATTTTATTTTATTTTAAGGGTTATTAAGATTTATATATGCTTGGATGATTAGTGCTAAGTGTTATGTTTGTGTGATTGAGATCATGATGGAACTTATACCGAATATAATTATTATATCTGATTAAACTGATTAAGGAATTAAATTAGTACACTTTATGTACGAGTTACGAATTGAAACTCGGGCCTGAGGGTGCACACTTTTTACTTGTATTTTGAGGCATGATAGCGATGACCCCGTAACACAATATGCACGAATGTGCGTGCATGCGATCGAGTGAGTATCGATACACACATACTTCTATATACAAAACACAATTTTTCAAAATAAAATTTTAATTTTTTTTTAAATATTTTGAAATTTTCAAAAATTACCGTACAAGGATCACGCGTTCCTCATCAGGCAAATTTTCCACCGTCACAATCAATGTCTCCATGTTCCTCATCAGGCGATTTTTCCACCGTCAAAATCGATGTTTCGAGGACCCAGCACTTGAAACCCGAATCAAATGATGATACTATCCACCGTTGAAATAATTTTACTCTATCA
The DNA here is from genome assembly GCA_037074715.1 of Magnolia kwangsiensis. Classification (NCBI taxonomy): domain Eukaryota; kingdom Viridiplantae; phylum Streptophyta; class Magnoliopsida; order Magnoliales; family Magnoliaceae; genus Magnolia; species Magnolia kwangsiensis. The sequence goes on along the minus strand of CM073575.1, from coordinate 150,651,875 downwards.
GAACATTAGCCGGACCGAACTACATAAAAAAACCGTTTGATGTTCCGGTTTGACGTCTGATCTAATAACCATTGGTTTAAATGCTTTGTCCGAACAATTAGGACCATACATCTACTGATGGCCCAAGCATCTACATACAGTTATGGTTGGTAGGGTTATGATGGCCGTTCATTTATTGTATACAGGTAGACAACCTGACGTAATTTTGAGAAATGGAAATTAACAAGCAGAATAGGTTAGTGGGCGGCTCAGATCTCGCGTAAGTGTGCTGAGTCCACTTAAATAAAAGCTTTCAATCGGGTGATTTCAACCCTCTTGATAAACTTGCCTTTTTGGCTTTGAACATGAAGGGTCACCGTAACGTCTGTATGATTAAAATCTTGAAATAGCCAATCCAAGAATTGTTTCGGTTGTACCCCATTTAAGTGAAGCCCAATCAAATAAACGGCCTGGATTGAATATATATATATATATATATATATATATATAAAGTGGGACTTCACAGGAACTTCCCAAGAGGTCGAGTTGTGTGAACCTTACCATGATGTGTGTCGAACATCGATGGGTCCAGATGGGTCCTCTTTAGGTTACGGGATATGTAAAAAATCATCCTCTACGGAGCTCAGGTGGCCGTACCATTTAAAACAATGTGAAGAAATTTCTAAACATATAAAAGCATTCGGTGGGGTAGACCTGAGTTTTGGATATCGCTGAAACAATGTATTACCCCTAATTCAATTGTGACACACGACAGATTGTCTGGATTTGTGAACCACATTTCGGTGGGTAAATGATTAGGAATGCTTTAATGGGAGGGTAACTCTTCTCAATTGTTGTATATGGTGTGGCCCACTCAAATCATGGATTGATTTAATTTTTAATCTTGTGGCCCACCATAGAATGTTGCATCTGACTGATGGGGTAGATTTTCTGCATACATCACTTTGGGTCCCACACAGATCGACCTACCTCACCGTACCATTTCCCCGACCTAATTGACCGAAAGCGGGTTCCATCCTGTCCTGTACGGACTCGGTCCAGGCAAAGGCTTTAAGAGGCCATCCTTGATGTATGAGTTTTATCCACGCCGTTTATCCATTCTTTCATATCATCGTAGTGTATGAGCCGAAAAATGAAGCAGGTCCAAGCCTTATGTGGACCACACAGTTGGGATTGAACACCCACCATTAAAAGCTTGTTAGGAGCCCAGAGGTTTTGGATAACGCTTAAATTTGTGAATTCCCTTCATCCAGTTTTTTACTACCTTCTTAATAGTTTGGATAGTATGTAAACATCACAGTAAGCTCTAGGAAGGTTTCAATGGTGCGAGTCATTGTCACGGATGCTTCCGGCGGCGTAGCGTGGGGCTTTCGAAGCCCATCTCAAGCCCCAAACGGGCAGTTCTGTGGGAGGGCCCACCGTGATGTATCTATTAATCCATGTGGTCCATCCATGTTCTCAGATCATTTTAAGGCATAAATGTAAAAATGAGGCAGATCCAACGCTCAAATACACCACACCACATATTACTCTTACATTTAATGCAACTGGCCGCCCGCGGCTTGAGACCGGGGGGGTACCATTTTGGAAGGAGTCGGTCATTGTGACGGCTGCTTCCTGCGGTGTCTGGTGGAGCTTTCAAAGCCCCTCATTTGGACCGAGTCGGTCACGCAGTCCGCTTCGACAGTGGAGGCGATGATTTGGTAAGCGGAATAACAGCTTGAGCCTATCCATGATGAATTTTATATCCACGCCTGACAAGCATTGTGTAGGATCCTTTTAAAATACATGCAGGAAAAAAAAAAAAAAAAAACAGGAGATCTAGCTTTAGTGGACCACACCAATCATCTGAGGCCTTGTTTCGCACCGTTGACTTGAAATGCCCTGAATTAGAAGTCTTTTGTATTTAAAATACCTTGGATTTGAAATACTCTAGTTGTGTTTGGCACCTTGAATTTAAATTTCCCGTAGTTCAATTTGAATTTAATTAATAAATTAATTTTAACATCCTTAATTAGTATATGTATGTAATGTTTGACACAATGGTTATAATAAGTCTATTGAAATATGCACTTTGGTCGAAAATGATGAAATTTCAAAGTCTCGAATGGGCCGCAAGCACAAGATTACATATGAGTGGCTAACCAATGATTTTTAACCATTGATTTGCATGGACAATATTTCAATGGAACAAATCATGATATTAATGTGTTTTTAGTGATGCAGTTGTAATTTTAGTGTTGTAGTTGTTTTGGATGTAATCGTAACTTTGGACTTGCATTTCAAACCCCTTATTTAAACCCTCAATTGAAAGGGATTTGAAACCCTAGTTAATATATGGTGCGAATCCCAAATTATAATGTTTATTTGTCATCCAACCTATTGATAAGGCCGCATGACCAAAATAAATGAAAAACACGGATCCATAAATCATAGTGGGCCCACAAAGCCTCTATGCTAGGCTGAGGTAGGACACAATCGACTTCCATTTTGGGGTGCGGATTAGGTAAGGTAGGTTAATAGCTTAAGGCTATCAATGTACATATTGTAGCTTTACATATCTTTTGTTGGATCACTTTTAAGGTATTTTTTTAAATAATGACGCAAAGCCAGCTCTAGGAGAACCACACTACAGAAAAATAATGGTGATTGAACACCTACCATTAAAAAATTTAAGGAACCCAAGGTAATGTTTATTTGCTATCTAAGTTGTTGATAAAGTCATATGTATCTCAATGAAGGGAAGACAAAAATCACAAGTCAAACCAAAATTTGCTGCCCATAAGAAGCTTTTCATGGGGTGAATTCAATCCCTAATGTGTGGTTAACCCGAGATTTAGATGTACCTCATTTTTTGGACCATGCCTTAAATTTATATGGTAAAACAGATGGACAGCGTCGACATAGAACACATGCATCAAGGTGAGTCGTACGGTCAAAGCCTCGTCCATTAAGCTATTACCCCGACTCTCTTAATCCATGCCCCATATTCAACCATACCTATTTGTTTATAAGCCCTCCAATAGAAGGGGTTAATTCCCTGTGCATCCCTCCACAGTACAGAGGAGGAAGCTGATTAGCTCATGAAGCAATGATCGGGGACATCTTTGGTGACTCGCTAAGGTCAGATTTGCTTAGGCCAGGAGATGCTGTTATAGATGGGTCATGCGAAACATGTTTGAAAGTTGCTCTGTACAGCGCGAGCATTCTTTATGAGCAAACATGACCCAATCAAATCCTGCATTGACCCACATCCCACATGTTCCATGCTGCCATCTATTTTGGCAACACATTTTAGGACATGAGTCCAAAAATGAAGTATATCCAAAACTCAAGTGAACCACACAACACAAACCAGTGGTGATTAAATGCTAACCATTAAAAACTTCTCGCAAGCGAAAAAGTTTTAGATCAAGTTGATATTTGTGTTTTTCCATTTTTGAGGTTGATAGGATCTTACAAATAGGTTTAATAGCAAATGGACACCATGGTGGGCCTTATGAAGGTTCTAATGGTGAACGGCATTATTCTCTTCTTATAGTGTTATCCACTTGAGATTTATATCCTTTTATTTTCAGTTCATCACCCGCAATGAGTTGGCAAAATATATGAACAACGTTGGTATAAAACACATACGTTATGGTGGCCACACAACAGCAATCCGAAGGTATCCCCAGTGGCAGGTCACCAAAATCTACATCCTTCAAAAGGGCATCACTGAAAAGTGGAGTGGTGCATGAAAGTTTCGCTGGGCATTGAACAATATCTAAAGCTTAAGGGCCTGTTTGGGAGTGTGGATTTGGAACCTCCCGGATTTGAAATCCTCCTATTGTGTTTGGCACCCTGGATTAGGAATCAACTTAATCCAAAAGTAGCTATGCATAACATATTTACAAGGGTTTGAATTTAATTACTAAATCAACTTTAATAACTCTAATTAGTGACATACTTAGTGTTTGACACAATGGTTGTAATAAGCCTGTTGAAATATATACTTTGCCTGAAAGCGATGAAATTCCAAGTTTTAAATGGGCCACAAGTACGTGATCATGTTTGAGTGACTAACCAACGATTTTAACCGTTGATTTACATGGACAATGTTTGGACAGTGCTAATCATCATATTAAAGTAATTAATGGTGATACCATTGATAATCTTATTGTTTTTAGATATCATTAGTGGGCCATGTGCCCTATAGAATAATAGTATGGTGACACACATGTTACACATGCAAATATTGAAATAATTTTATGTGTAATTCAGCCTCTCACTGTGGATTTCAAACATCCTCTTTGAGGGATTTGGAACCCCTTATTAATTTATGCTATCAAACGACCAGTGGATTTGAAACCTCCTTAAATTCCCTAAATCTATGGTGCCAAACGACCCCTAAATGGACCACAACACAAAAACTAGGTATAATGATATTTACTGTTAAAACCTTTTTAGGTCCACTATGATATTTATCAGTCATCCACCGTGAAATACTTACATCATGGTGGGCCCCGCATAGTCCCCTTTTAGGAATTTGGTGATCCGTTTCCTTATATGACATACTGCATGAGGCTTACAGAGGTGTCCTTGACAATCCACTCCGTTCATTAGTTTTTTAGATCATTTTATTTATTAACTTTTCAAGACAATAATAGAACTAAGGGCCTGTTTGATTTTCCATGATGCAAGGTAAATTTTTAGTGAATAAGTAATCATTACTTTTTTCACTTGTTTTAAAATGTGTGTGATTTCTCATAAAAAGCTGTCCAAAAATATTGACTTAAATCTATGAGCCCCCACCATAATGTATATGATATATCTATGTTGTCCATCTGTTTTATTGAAATATTTTAGAGTAGGAGCCAAAAAATGAGACAGATTCAATGCTCAATTAGCCTGCATGAAAGAAAACAATGGACTTATTTTGTCCATCATTGAAAGTAGGTTATTTTACTGGGACCACATCGAGGTTTATTCACTATTTAACCTGTTCATAGGGTCACATAGACATGAATAAGTGATAAACATAAATATAAGCTTAATCTAAAACTTCTAAAAGCCCCAAGAAATTTGTTTTCGTAGGCATTTGATTCTCACAATTTCATGTGGTGTGGTTAACTTGAGCTTTGGATCTACTTAATTTTTGGGCTCATACCCTAAATTCAGTTGTTATAATGAATGGGTGGTGTGAATAAGCCCGACACATTACAATGGCAAATTTCTTCATTTAAGTGCTTAAAAAGTAACCAATCATGCCAGCATTGGGAAATATACAATAATTACTTTTATAAATAATAATTATTCATTTACAAGATAATTACAGTTAAGCCAAAAAATCAAATATGCCCTGGCACTTTTATCTGCCCAAACCTAAGAAAGAGTGAAAATTAAACTCACACTATTGAAAACATCGTGAGAGCCATAGAAAGTTTTTTGTTTTTTTAATTACTAGGGATTATATTTGAATAATCCCAGGAGCATAGCATATAGCTTCAGAGGTTTCACCGTGAACTTTTCTTTTCCCACGGGTTTCTTGAGTTGTGACCCACACGAGTTTTGAAAAGGTCTGATTTTTGCCCACTGCGGTATTGCAGAATTGATGGATAGAGTAGATTTTTCACGGGATTCTCTGTGGGCCCCACACAGCTTCCAGCAATCCACGTCATTCCTCATGGACCACAATGTCAGTGTGCCACTGGCTAAAAAATCAAACCCTCCTGCTCCATTGTCAGGACTCAGGAGAGTCACATGCTGTGAGTTGAATTTCTGTTTGCATTTTACTTTTCCAATTTCCATACTGTTTTTTCAGGCTTTTAATAATTGGACTGCTCTGATTGTTTTTCAGCCAATTCATCCTGGGCCCAACGGATGAACGTATCGGATCTTTCACATATCTCCCACGTATCGGATCTTTCACATATCTCCCAGATTAGCAATTTTACTGATACTTATGTTCGGCGCTTGGACATGAGCTGCGTCAATAAACACGTCTTCATCTATTGCTAATCGAGGTAGTGGCCACCCTAGTCCTACTCCCCCACACATCTGCAAACATAGATAATTTGATCAAGATCTGGACCATTCATATGGTGGGGCCCACAGCGAAGATTCTGCAGATTAAAAGATTATATTATAGTAGATCAGTTAGCGCAGACATTTATCTCTAATTCATTCCATTGGTCTTCTTTTATCTACGGACCATACTCGTGGTCCACTTGATAAGAAAACTGCCTGATTTTTGGTCATTTCAAAGTGGGCCCGACTGATGATTTTCATGGATCTTGAATACACATGCCGAGTTGATTCGTGTGCCGAGAAGAATGTCCTCGTCTCAGGTAGCCGTGGCATTTCTCCTGTACCAGTCTGCGAGTATGCGCTTCTTCCCCTTGTAGCGTACGTCTCGTGATCCGCTGCTGTAACGCTCCTCTCTGCTACACGACAACATAATCTGCAAGTCCGAAGCAGCCTTCTGAACTAATGGAAAAGACAGCTACCTCGCAGGACTAGCCAAAACTGTAGTTCCAAGGAGCCTCAGGTGTCCAACGTGGAGAGCGGATCAGGTGAGACCCCGGACACACCAAAGATGGTACGGCCTTGCCGTGGGTCCCATTGATGTATATATTCTGTATCCACTCCGTCCATACGTTTTAATATATCATTTTAGAGCATTATGCTAAAAATTAGGAAGATATCATTATCAGGTGGACCATACCATAAGAAACAGTGTTGATTGACCATTAATGGACCATACCAGTTTTGGATCAAGCTGATATTTGTATTTTGCCTTCATCCATGATTATGTGACCTTTTCGACACATTTGATGGAAAAAAAATTCTACAAAAAAATTAAGATGTTTCCTAAGGGCCTGTTTGGCAAGTTGTATTGAAAGGATTTGATGAGATGGGATTGAAAAAATATCATTATTATCTATGGTAGGGTTGTTTCCTGTTATCATGGGATAAACTTAATTGCTTATTTTGTTTGTAATATGTTGGTACATTGAAAAGATATACCTGTTATCATTTAAAACTGTTGATAATAACACACTTGTGTTATATCTAAACCTTTCAATTGTTTTGCAACCTTATTTTATGACATAAGCTTAAAAATGAGGTAGATCCAAAACTTATGTGGCCTCAAAGAAGTTTTCAACTGTAAGTATTCAATTCTTGTTGCTTTCTATGGTGGGGTCCACTTAAACTTTGGATCTACTTGATTTTTTGGCCACGCTCTAAAATTATCTCAAAAAATGAGTGGACGGTGTGGATATAGCCCACACATCATGGTTAGACCTACACAACTTACTAACATTAAGTAAAATTAGCACGATACCCGGTACAGTACAATCAAACCTACTTCAAAGCTTTTCCATTCCTCATAGAGATGGAGTGGAATTGGCACAGGTTCAAGTGCAATTCCATCCCACCTAAGCTCATTTAATCCAGCCGGCCAAATAATGGCCTGTTTGGCTGGACCGGTCCCACACTATTAGGTGGGATAGAATTCAAAAAAACATGAATATTACCCATGGTAGGGATTATCCCTTGTTCCCATGCAATAAGATTAATGACATGCTTTGTTGATAATATAATAGTACATTAATTGGATATACCCATTATCATTTGAAATTATTGAGAATAAGACAAGTATATTTACACCATATATTTGTTTTGTAATCTCATTTTATGGCATGAGCTTTAAAATGATATAGATCCAAAACTTATGTGGCTCCAAAGTTCTCAATGATACGTATCCGATTCCCATTGCTTTCTATGATAGGTCTGCTTGAGCTTTGGATTTACTAATTTTTAGGCCAATGTTTTAAAATAATCTTAAAAAGTGAATGGATGATATAGCTCACACATTATGATGAGGCCTACACAACTTGCTAACATTGAGTAAAATTAGCACATGACCCAATGCAATTCCACCCACAGCTTTTCCGCTCTTCACAAACGTGGAGTAGAATTGGATGTAATTCCATCCCGCCTAATCCCTTCTAATCCCGCTGCCCAAACACACCCTAAGGGCGTGTTTGGCCAGTTGCATTGGGAAGTATTAGGAGGGATGGGATTCCAAAAACATAATTATTACCCATGGCAGGGGTTGTTCGCTCATACCATGGGATAAACTTAATTCCCTACTTTATTTATAATACAGTGGTGCATTGAAAGGATATACCCACCTTCATTTAAAACAATGAGAATGACACACATAAGTTATATCTAAACCGTTCAATTATTTTGTAACCTTATTTTATGACATGTACTTAAAAATGAGGCAGATCTAAAACTTATATGGCCCCAAAGAAGTTTTCAATGGTAAGTATTTAATCCCCATTGCTTTCTATGATGGGGTCCACTTGTGCTTTAAATCTATCTGATTTTTTTGGCCCATGCTCTAAAATGATCTCAAAAAATAAGTGGAAGGTATGGATATAGCCCACACATCATGGTGGGACCTACACAATTCGCTATAATTAAGTAAAATTGGCACATGACCCAATACGATTCCACGTAACCTAATTCTACTCTTCCCAAACACGGAGTGGAATTGGCACACGACCAGATGCAATTCCATCCCACCTAAGCCCGTCTAATCCAGCCGGCCAAACACGCCCTAAGAGTTTTTCAATGGTGGGACATTCAATAAGCGCTGTTTCATATGTGCTTCATTTACGGGATGATGCAAATGATTTGGAAAAACGGATGGAGAGCATGGATACAGAACAATATATACAGGTGGACCCCACGGTAAGGGCCGCACCGTCTTGGGTGAGTCCGGGGTCTCACCTAATCCGCTCCCGTCTACGTGGCCGTGGTACCTTCGTGATCAGAACCGTTCATCTAGTACCCCCGTTTCCTGAGCAGCTCAGGGTTTGAACATCCTCCAAGGCGGGCAACACTACCACTCGCTCATGTGCTGGAGAGATCCAGGCCATTCCTTAGATACTCTCCACCTGTCCACTCATAAGGTGGGCCACAGGCGTAGGTGTAACATGAGCATTTTTAAAAGACCAGTAGGTGGAGTTCGGACACCCGGGACGGGTCACACCTAATTAGGGGCCCGCATCTCGCACATGTGCGACTATTGGCACGTGTTCGGTGGGAAAACGAGGCCGCCCATGGATGTTTTTTGGCGATGACAAGGTCATCAGCTAACATTCAACGAACAAAAATCAATCGGCACACCTCGCGCTAGGTTCATCCCCCACTGGGAGACGTTTGGTTGAACTTTCATGTGATCCACACCGTCCATCAGGTAGGCTGCCCCATTTTCAGTCTCAAAACCAAAAATAATGACTATATAGAACTCAGAAAGATCACAGTCTTGTATAAGTCCCAACGTGGTGTTTATGTACCATCCAATCCATTCATCTGATATGCCTCTTTAGGATGAATCAATTGTCCAAAAATCACAATATTCCGAAACTCCATTGGACCATCCGACGCGTATTTAGAGGTTTTTTGGAATAATTTTGGGGTGGGCCACCTGATTAGACAATGGATGATTGACCTGATCGACAGGTAGATTTCATTCACATTAAGTCCTTTTCCTCAAATTAGAAAAACTAACCCTGATGAGGTGCACAAGCGTTTTCCAACCAAAATCTGTCAATTGCACGACGGGACCCACCTTGGTGGGCCATCTATGGTGGGACCCACTAATGAATTTCTTTCGAGCTACATGTCTACAACTTTCGGTAGCTACACCACCTTGAATAAATTAATACTGATTAAAGATGGTATGATACCTAAAGGCTTGCCTCGAATCACAGCTGGTGGGACGTCGTCCCTCAACAATAGCAGCTGTCCATTTGGTGGGCCACACCACTAATTTCCCACTGAGCGAAAAAGAGAAAAACCTGGAATCCTTGGGGAAGGGTGCGTTGGATAACAGACAGGCACTTAGAAATCAACTGGCAGAGAAATTGCAGACGTGGCATTCAAGCAATTCGAGTTTAGACGTGTGAATGATTTTCCGCCGTTGGGTCTATTACAAACAAGAAATACGCTACCCGATGACGTAAATGGTTGGATTGGACGGTTCAAAATGTATTAAATTCAAGTGTCCTATTTCAACAAACAAGTGTCCACCAATCATAGGTTAGGTTTGCTTAATCAATTGACTTGGCAACGGTTGGGTCTACAGTTTATCAGTTTGGATTGAGTTCATTTCTTCCACGTGTCGGATTCTTAAATGCCGAGTATCAAACAACTCCTCAGGCAAAACAAATCCGACAAGTGGATGGTTACGTGGGTCCGGTATCCTCAAACCTCCGTACAGTGGCGCGGCTAGGTGGATCCCAAGGTGTGTGGATTGCTGATGGTGGGGGCCAATATGATGAATGTGCCTTACATCCACGCCGTTCATACATTTTGACAGCTCATTTTAGAATATGATCCCCAGAATGAAGCAGAGACAAATCTCATGAGGAACACACCATAGGAAAGATTGATCGTTAAAAAATTCATGTGGGCCACAAAGGTTTTGAGTCGAGCTGATATTTATGTGGTATTTTTATCCATGTATTTTTGACCTTATCAACGGGTTGGATGGGAAATAGACATTCTGGTGGTCCTCAGGAAGTTTTTAATGTATTGAATCACCCACTGCTTCCTGTGGTGTGATCCACGGAAGGTTTTGGTCTGTTTCATTATTGGGAACATGCCTTAGAATAAAAAAAAACGGATGGACGGAGTGGATGTAAGGTGCGCACATCACGGTGGGCCCCAAGTCAGTGATCCAGTCCCTGCAGGCAGAAGATCTGTTGGTCCACTGAGATTACGGGCCACTGACGCAGTCCCATCCATCAGTTTCTCCGGCTCATTTTGTACGGAGTCTAAAATTGGAAAACGGATTGGCTACTCCCCTGCCACCGGCCAATGTCTGGTGTTCGGTGGTCTGTGGGCCCCACCATGATGTATGTGTTTCATCCATGCCGTCCATCTATTTTTATAGATCATTTAATGATATTACACAAAAAATTAGATATATAAAAATCTCAAGTGGACCACATTACAGGAAACAGTGGTTAATGAATTCTGACCATTAAAAACTTTTTTGGCGGCCATAAAAGTATTGGATCAAGCTGATATTTGTTTTTTCCATTCATCTGGACCTTTATGATCTAATCAACGGATTGGATTTCAGATAAAAAGTACTGTGGGATTTAGGAGGATTTAAATGATGGATATCCAATCACTATTTGTTTCCTACGGTGTGGTCTACCTAAGATTTATATCCCTCTTATTTCTAAAATTAAGGCCTAAAGTGATCTTTAAAAATGGATTAACGGATTGGATGAAATACATACATCATTGTGGGGCCCACAGACCACCGAACACCAGCCACGGGGCTGGTGTCAGGGGGAGTAGCCAATCCGTTCCCCTAAAATTGAAGTAGATACAAAACTGAACTAGCCATGCTACAGCAGTCAGTCGGGACTGAACAACCACCATTGAAACCTCCGTGGCCCATGTAGGTTTTAGATCAGGCTGGTATTTGTGTTTTCTGTTCATCTTATTGAGAATAGCCTTACGAATGGTTTGGATGTCATATAATCATCAATTTGGGCCCAGGAGGTTTCAACGGTGAGGATTTTGATCCTACAGTTTCATGCGGTGTGGCCCACTTGAATTTTGGATCTGCCTATGGTACTATCATAGATGAGCTGGCGAAACTGATGGATGGAGTAGATTTCACACGGACAAACCCATGGGCCCCACAGAGCTTCCGCCTAACACAGGCTCTTTGCAGGCGGGGTGGTAACAGACTTGCAAGAAAGTCGCGTTCTCAGTCCAGTCAGCGCAGCGCTGATGTCCGATCCGCAGCGCCGGTGCAAATCCTGCATACTCGAGCTCCATCCATGGCGGGGCCCACCGACGGACGTGGTGGGGCCCACCAACGGTGGAGATCTCCCGCGGACTACGAAAACCCCACGTCTCCCTCTAATTTCTTCTCGAATTTCAAAAAAATTCCGGTGGGTGATCGAACTCCCAGCAGCCGCTCTCCGCTCCCTCTCTTTGACCCTTTCTCCATAACTACCCCTCGTTTTTTAAATAATTCCCTCCCATATACAAATCATGCCCTTTTCCCCATCTCCATTTTCTCTTCCTCGTTCTTCTCTGCCTGCTAGGAACAGTTTGCGGACTCGATTTTCTAACTAATTACGATTCTGCCACTCTCCTGTCTATGCAATTACCATGAAGTGCTTTCATTTCCCTAAGGAAGATGAAGACGGCAGCGTTTCGAGGATTTCGAGGGTTTCTTGGGTCCGATCTCTCAGCGTCGCTTCCAGCAGCGCCGATGCCCGTCGATCTGAGTATGAGTCGGAGTCGAAGGATTTCTCGGACGCCGGCGTAGTCGGAGGGTCGGGCGACTTTTTCTCGATGCGGCGGTCGAATGATCTCCACGTGTTCGGGTTCGCTGAGCTGCGGTCGGCCACCCGCGGGTTCAGCCGCGCCCTAATGATCGGTGAGGGTGGGTTTGGTTCTGTCTACCGCGCAGCTGTCACAATCCCCGAGGTGGACGGCCCGGATGCCACGATCGAAGTCGCGGTGAAGCAGCTGAATCGTCATGGTTTGCAGGCAAGTTTCTCTTTCTTTGTCTCTCTCTCTCTAAATATTTTTAATTTAAGTATGATATTGAATTTGAATTATGATTCCTGAGATGTGAAATGTTCGCGAAACTCTTCAATTCAGATTTGAATTTTACGTTTACTTTTAGTTGCTTAGTGTTAATTCGAAGGTGAAACATTAGCGACTTTTTCCTGTTTATTCTGGACTGTAATTTGTAGTGCATGTTGTAGAGATGGCAGATTTTAACCAGAGAAGAAAGAGACATGGGTGAATTTTCTGTATCTGGTACTAGTGAAATGTACATACGTTGTGAGCGGGGGCATATCTTGAAAATCATATTGATCAATAGATTATTTTACTTTGCATAAACTAGTAAATATGCTAGATTATTTTCAAACAGATAGCTCAAGTGGGTTCATGGTTTAGAGATTACAACTGTTGTTCTGAAGGACTTATGGATGGACAACATCCCAAAATCTGCTGGTTTGGAAAATTCTAGTTGTTCTCTTATGTCTTGCTAATAAGTAGTTAACAATAGAAATACAACATGTCCTTTTAACTAAGAAGACCAAGGATGTTTGAGATCTTCCAATCTTGGAGTCATTTGGGAAGGCTTGGAAACCACTTATTACACTTGGGGACAAATTCAGGTCCAAAACAAAAGCCGTTGTTATTGTTGTTGATCGAAAGAATTAAAATTTAAATAAAGATTGAACTTGTGATACAGACCTTTTTGATGTGTGTCTGCTCGCAGCATTGATTTGGAGCTGTTTTGGAGAGAGGAACTTGCTGCTAGAATCATATGGAAGAGGGGGTTGCGATTTTGAGCAAGAATAGCTCCCATATATGTACATGCTGGATCAATGCACTATGGGACATCCATGGTGAATTAAAGCACCAAAGATGGGCCTGAATCACCAAATCCAAATAATGGATAGAAAAGAAATGAAAAAAGAGAAATTAGAAATTTGTTCCTGAAATTATAGAACTCCTAAAATAAGCTGTGAGAATTTCACCATGCAAAGAGCAAATGGACTTCAACTTATACACATGTTCCTACATATGGGAACACCTCTATCAGTCTCCATTCACACATAATGCACACCTTGTTCTTACCATAGACATATAGCATAGGCAGTTTATTAACCCCACATGCACCACTTCACATGGCACACATTACCATGTTGTGTGTATGTGAGACATCTGACCAGTGCACAAGGTAGCTCCCTCTTTGTGAAAATGAATGCCTAGAAGACTCCGTTAATCAAGTGGGCCACACTTGTACATTGAAGGTGGATCATTGGTAGGTTCTTTCAGACCATCTGCTCTTTTTGTCAGGAGTGTGTAGCTCCAGTGTATCTAATTTCATTCTAATGATAGAAGAGTATGCTTTCCGCAGCTTACTCTTCTTTTCCTTTGTCCAATTTACTAATTAATTTATCTCACCTAATTGGATTGGATTAGGCCTTTGAAGCATGATCAAAATTTAGCTGGGAAAGTAACAGCTTGTAATTCCTTCTCTCATTCAAAACCATGCATGAGACTTTCATTTCGCATGGCTCCTAAAGCAATAAAAGAAAGAACTTATCTTCTCCTAACTACAAAACATTACTTTAGAAAAAATAAATGGCTTGGTTAAGAGAATTTTCTAGTGTCCAAATTAGTTTGATTTTCTATAGAAAGCTCAATGTCACATGACCTGTTGATGTGGCATACTGGTGCTAGATTCAAGTTGTATATTAAATGGGTCCTGCTTTTTAGATGCTCTAGCAGAAACCACAAATCGAAGAACTTGTACATGTTTTTTGAACTGTCATTTGTCTCCTTAATAAGAACTAGGGGGCATGGCATGTGCAAGCAAGTGGAGAGTAGGAGAGAGTGAAAAAAGGAGAGACGGAGGGAAAATGTGGAGTGATACGTAGGTGTGAGCTACACATAGAGAGAGAGAAAGTGAGAAGTGTTGGTTTCAATGGTGGGCAACTCATCTCCACCTTTTGCGATGTTGTGGCCCGCTCAGGCTTTAGATCTACCTCATTTTTGGGCTTACATCTTGAAATAAGCAAAAACAATAAATTTTTGATGTGGATGTCACACAATCATCACGGTGGGCCCTATCGAGTCTTTTTGCAAGTTCTCTCTAATACTAAACTTCCGTGCAAGCTATATGAAAAGAGGAGGGAAATTGGGAGTGTGTTACTCACCAGAATGAATTAACAAGAAAAAAAGGCCGTAATTTGAAGGGTCAAACGCATCCCAAAACTACTTCTTCATGCCCTCCCATGAGTAATTTTGGAATTCTCGTATCTCAACCTTGACGACAAAGTTCCTTCAAGGTATGTGGAACACTATGAGCCTTCACATCAGGAGTGGTGGATATTTTGTATTAAAATAAGACTTACTTTCTTTAAGAGTTAAATTTGAAGTCAAGGTTGACTATTAAGGGGAGTGGGAGGTTATAGGATGCCAAAGGGAATGCTGAAGCATTTTGGAAGTTATCAAATTGGCCCATAACAACATTCTTCTCACATTTTAACTTTGAGGACGAAGTTCCATCAAGGGAAATGCAAAGTTATGAGCCCTCACCTTAGGGTGAAGATTTAAGATTTTAAAATTAGATATGCTTTCCTTGAGGGCTAACTTTAAAATAGTGTAGAGGAAGTTGCAGCAAGAGTAGAAGGATTTATGGTGTGTGAGATTTGGGTGGGAGTGTTAAGGACCCTATGGGGATGTTTATTATTATTATTATTTTTTTTTTTTTAAGGGTCTAAGTGCCTAACATGTTCAAGGTATCTCATAACAATAATGGTATACGGGTTGTAATGGCCATTATATTATGGATTTTATTTATTTATTTATTTATTTTTGGTTTTGGAAACAACCTATTTCAGCCCCATAACGGACTGTTACAGGGCCATTACGAGTCATTTTTTCTGTAATGTCCCTTGCAACCCTGTAACATATAACAATTATCATCATTACCTAACCATTTTGGAATATGTTGAACGTGTTTCTTTCCTGTTTTCTATTAATAGCTTTTCTTGAAGGATTTAATGGCTTCTAAATTTATTGTGGAACTAGGATTTTGTTTGATTTGTTTGTTTGGGAGATGTTGGAAAATCCAATGATTAAGGGAATCTATTTTAATGAAGACATAAGGAATCACTTGGGACATTTTGTGTCTCAAGATATCTAGCTGATAAAGAGGTTACGATTTTTTATTTTTAATTTTTTGAGAGATAAGGGGTTATGAATATAACCCAAGTATGGATGAGACTATCACATATAAGAAGGATCGACTATATAATCCGTCAGTTGTGCCAGGCTGCCAGCTGATTTTAGGCGGTTAATAAAAAATTCAAGCTGATACAAAATGCAAGTGGGTCACAACACAAGAAAAATAAGGGATGGGGATGGCTACCTGTGAAACCTTCCCGGTATCCACTACAACATATTCAACAATGGTTATGTAACTGGCCGTTATGTAATGATAATGATGGTACCTATTACCTAGTACAGGGTTGTAACCCATGATTTGAAAAAATGGCCAGTTACAGACATGTAATGGTCATTATGGGTTGATATAGGGGCATAACAGACTGATATGGCTATTACAAGCTCATTGTTGGCTATTTTTTCAAATTGAGTGTTGTAACCCTGTACTGTAGAGCGGGTACCACCATTATGTTATGTAACCATGTCGTAACAGACCAATAGGAGCCAGTAATGGGCCAAACCAATACATTTTTCTTTTTAAAAAAATTGACTGTTATAAGGCCGTAATGCCTACCGTTTCCATTATTGAATACCTAGACACACTGTGATGTTTATATCCATCTAACCCATTCATAAGGTGAATCCACCAGGATGAATGGAGAGAAATCAAAAACTTCGGTGAGCCTCAAGAAGGTTTTAATGTGGGTTTGCATATCCCCAGTGTTTTCTTGGTGTGGCCCACCTAAGTGTTGGATCTACATGACTTTTGAGATGGCGTCCTAAAATGAACTAGCAAACTAATGGACAAAGTGGACATAACAAAGACACCGCAATGGCCGCATAAAGATTTTTTTTATTTTTATTTTTTTTGTACGGCTCCTATAACACTCGTGTCTGCACATATTGGATACTTTTTCTCAAAAAAAGAGTCACAAGTGTTTCAATGGGCTTGCTAATTGCACAAATCAAGGTAGCATTACCCTTAGGGCGTGTTTGGATTCACGTATAGCATTGTACTGCAATGTAAAACTGTCTCGTCACGGTATTTGTGACACTATAGCAAGATAACATCTGAATTGTGATTACCACTCACACCGTTTGGGTTAGAATACACTTGTATACATAAACATTTTGGATTTCCATAGTCAATATTTGCGAGTGGAGTCTTGGTCGTGTTGCATTGACTGTAGTCATGAAGTATGACAATCACGTGTGGTGTAATTAACGTCCACCCGCCCTGAGTTGGAAGTTTTTGAAAGAGATCCCCAGTGCAATCAAAATGGTCTAATTAATGACCACATGCTACGTGGGCCCCACCATGATGTTCTTGTTATATCCATACTGTTCGACTATTTTTATAGATCATCTACACCATCGGTTCGAAAATGACGTATATATAAACAGTACGATTGACCACATTACAGGAAGTGGTGTTGATCGAGGGTCGACTATCAAAGATCGATTGAAGGCCTGTTTGCCATCTTCATAGAGTGATTTGGAAATTAGCTGACTACTCCACAATCGCATGCATCCCCAAAACATCACTGCGTTTGGAGAGTATACTGAGTGAAGGAGAAATACGTTCTCTGGATAACATCCATGCCCCACAAACGTGAATACTCTCTCCCCAAACCTAGCATTAACGTTATATATTACACCTTTTGTAAAGAAAACGCAAGGCAATACCTGTCTTCGCCAAATCACTCACAAGAATTTGTGGACGGAAGAAAGATAGAGAAACGCAAGCTTCAGGGATTTCCGACGATCGCTATGTGAATCATTAACCACAGACGATGGTGGAGGTCTCTGGATAAGTGTACTGCAGGATGATCTCTCACTTCCGATGCCGTGAGAAACAAGAGAAAACCGAAAGAGACAGTAGAGCTCTCAAAATGGTCCGCTGAACCATGTAGCTGAAAACGATTTCTTTTTTCTACTTCTCTGTCGTGGCGTGGCGGTGCAGTGCAATGAAAGTACTGCACTGCGACCTGCATTGTACACTGACATACGAGACGCGTGGAGTCCGAAAGATGGTTCAGCGACATACTCGGCCCACCAGCGGACCACGTGTTGATGTTTGGATTCAAACTCAGTAAAATGTACATTTTATTAAAATATAGAATGTTGTACCATCTGGGCCCAACATCCAAACACGCCCTTAATAACAACGCTAGAGTTAAAAATCCTAGTAGATACAGATTTTAGGACTTGAGTTCAAAATCCTAGTAGATGTGGAGATCAAGACCTGTGCCGGTTAGGACTTAGGAGTGAGTTGACACAAGTTGAAGGCTCTAAAAAGGCAGGGGGAAGGCCCAAAAGAACGTGAATGAAGGTAGTAAGAAAAGACTTAGATGACTTGTGGTCTAACTAAAGGTATGGCCCTTGATAGAGTGGAATGGCGGAATATGATTCGCCAATCCCAAATAATTGGGATAATGCTTAGATAATGATGATGATTATTTTAAAGGCTTTGAGGAAGGGGGATCTGTTATCCTTACCATTATTCGAGTATCCGACTTGGATAGTTCAGTTTTGTGAAGGATCCAAATATCATAATAACAAAGATTAGTTTATTAGGGAAGGGATATGGATTAAGTGATCTAAGAGCGTATTTGGATGTTGCGCCTGGGTGGTACAACATTGTATATTTTAATAAAATATACATTTTACTGCGTTTGAATCCAAACATCAACACGTGGTCTGTTGGCGGGCTGAGTACGTTGCCAAACCATCTTTCGAACTCCACGCATCTCGTATGTCAGTGTACAATGCAAGCCGCAGTGCAGTGCTTTCATTGCACTGCACCGCCATAGCAGAGAAGTAAAAAAAAAAAAATGGTTTTCAACTACGTGGTTCAGCGGACCATTTTGAAAGCTCTACTCTCTCTTTTGGTTCTCCTGCTTTTCACTGCATCAGATGTGAGAGATCGTCCTATGGTACACTTATCTAGAGACCTCCTCTATCGTCTATGGTCGATGATTTACATAGCGATCGTCGGAAATCCCTGAAGCTTACGTTTCTCTGTCCTCCTTCCGTCCACAAATTCTTGTGAGTGATTTAGCGAAGACAAGTATTGCCTTGCTTTTCCTTTTCAGAAGGTGTAATATACAACGTTAATGCTGGGTTCGGGGAGAGAGTATTCACGTTTGTGGGGGATGGATGTTATCCAGAGAACGTATTTCTCCTTCACTCGATATACTCCCCAAATGCAGTTTTTTTTTGGGGATGCATGTGATTGTGGAGTAGTCAACTGATTTCCAAATCACTCTACGAAGATGGCAAGCAGGCCCCCAATCGTTCTTTAATGGTCGACCCTCGATCAACACCACTTCCTGTAATGCGATCAATCGTACTGTTTGTATATACGTCGTTTTCGAACTAATGGTGTAGATGATTTATAAAAATAGTTGAACGGTATGGATGTTACAAGAACATCATGGTGGGGCCCACATAGCGTGTGGTCGTTAATTAGACCATTTTGATTGCATTGGGGATCTCTTTCAGAAACTTCCAACTCGGGGCGGGTGGACGTTAATTACACTACACATGATTGCCGTATTTCATGACTACAACCAGTGTAGCACGACCAAGACTCCACTCCCAAACATTGATTGTGGAAATCCAAAATGTTTATGTATACAAGTGTACTTTAACCCAAACAGTGTAAGTGGTAATCACAATTTAGACGCTATCTTGCTATAGTGTCACGAATAGCATGATGGGACAGTTTTACATTGCAGTACAATACTATACGTGAATCCAAACACGCCCTAAGGTTCCTAGTTTGGGCTCCTTACCTAGAAAAAGGGTTCCTAGTTTGGAATTGGGTCTATAAATGTGAAACTAGGGGAACAGTTAAAAGTAGATTTGAAGAAGAATAGTCTGATTATTTTTTTAAGAGGCCAACCCCCAAGAAGTGCATCGTTGTAAGGAGGTACTCCACTTGAAGTGGCTAAAAAAAATAAATTATGTTTCTATTTGTTTTATTTTTCTATCAACTTCATTACATTTGGTATGTAATGAACCTCTTTAAAGTAAAAGTAAAAATAGAAATATCTTGTGTGCCACCTTGAAAAGACAATCTTATTACAATAATGACACTTCCATGGGACCTGCTTTAACAATCCCCTCTTCTCATATTTATAACCTTAGACCAATCCCAAATTATTATCCTTATCAAATCAAATCAATTAATCAGTATCTCTTTTGTAATAAAACAATCTATAATTGTAAACTATAACTAGTCACCCCTCCAATTTCAATTTCCTGACTCATATTGTCTTATCCTAACTTTGATGGTTACATTAATAGTCTTTTGGATTGATCATCCCATGCATATCATGCCTGATTGATTGTGTGCCCTACTTTGAACAGGCCACTTTTATTTGCAAGTCCAATCTAATACTTGAAGTTCTTAAGCTCTGATTCTATTTTTGAGTCATCTAATAGTTTCTTCACTGTCTGACTTTCTAGTTTTCAGGGGCACAAGGAATGGATTACAGAAGTGAACTTTTTGGGTGTAGTCAAGCATGCAAATCTTGTCAAGTTAGTGGGCTACTGTGCCGAAGATGATGAGAGAGGAATTCAACGGCTTTTGGTATATGAACTTATGCCCAATAAGAGCCTGGAGGACCACCTATTGGCTCGAGTTCCATCATCACCTCTCTCTTGGGCGATGAGATTAAAAATTGCCCAAGATGCAGCCCGTGGTTTAGCATACCTCCATGAGGAAATGGATTTCCAGGTATTTCATTGGTTTTCTTATGCAGTTCATTTCGACCTTTTTTATTGGAGCCTTTGGCCCCCTGCTTGGTAATGAATTATTTTTTTGCCTTCCAAAAGAAAAAAAAAAGAAGGAAGAATCTACATCATTCTATAATGTGTTTGTATATTATTATTTAGTTCATGAGGATTGATTCCCTGAGAACCGGTTCACATGAGAGCTCTTGTGTGCACCAAATGGAGTGGTCTCCATCAGATGTGTTGCTGACATTCGAGTCAAGCATCAGATGCATCCTGTCAGGTTAGTCCCAGGGCCCAAAAAGAAGGCTGATCCATGATTCAGGTGGGGCCCATTGTTCTGTTTATGTGGAATTTGGACTGTTGCATATAAAAAATCAGGCCATTTTGCACATCAGGTGGGCCCAATGAAATCAAGGATGGGTGTTCCCTCCCAACTGCTTCTTTTAGTGTGGCCCACTTGAATCACAATTCAGCTGATTTTGCGGCCCTGGCCCTAGCAGGGATGTGATGCATCTTTTGGTCGGAGTGGATGTCAACAACACATCATGGTGGTGCCCAACCCATGGGGCCCATTTCGTGTGCATGAGATTCCCTTACGTTTCGCTTTGCTGGATTGTTTCTCTTTAGTTCATTATTGTAAATATCTGAACTTGGTCCAGACCTCTGTCTCTGCAGCCATCTAGGGCTAAGTTAACGCCATGTCAAATGAGTATTTAATCACCAAGTGGGGTCCTTACTCTTGCCCGGGTGGTAGACTCTCAGGAGTTTCAACTCCCGGTCAAGGGTTCGAGTACCCAGAGGTGGTGAAATTCCACCAGTGTGAGTGTGTGGGGGTGTGTGTGCGTGTGTTAAAAAAAAATAAAAATAAAAATACCAAGACCAAGTGCTACAGGAACATCGCCTGGATTTCTGTACATCATGTTAGTTATTTTATATGATTGTCCAATGGTACTTTTTCATGAGAAAGCCAAATAAAACTCTGGCTTCTTTCAAACTTGCTGAGGGCAGTCCACTCTCTCTATTCAATGAATGCCAAAATTCGTGGCCAATTTCTATACAAATGACCTGGTGCATGAATTCCAAATAGCAGATGGATCAGTTGTGACATGGATATAATCAACCTGCTGGGAGATTATGCAGTAAAAAAATGCAAAAAATAAATAAGTAAATAAATGTTGTGCATCTTTCTGGACAAGACTACAGTTGGATTCAGGGATGTAAGTTCTTGTGTAGTTACCTCAGGACTGATATTTGTTTATGTATGTTTGGTGCAGTTGATTTTTCGTGATTTTAAGACATCAAATATTCTGTTAGATAAAGACTTCAATGCAAAGCTCTCAGATTTTGGGCTGGCCAGGCAGGGACCAGCTGAGGGACTTGGTCATGTTTCAACGTCGGTAAGCTGTTAGATTCTTGACGACAATGTAAATCTAGGACTTCTGTTTGTTTTGGCTGTTCCTTCAATTTCTGTCAGCTACCTGCCTACTTGAAGTACACTTGAAAGTACACAATATGTTATGTTTGTTTGTTCATTTCTTGGATTTGTAGCTTAAATTTTGATATGCTGCTTCAATTGTGGTTTCATTTAATTAAGGGAATTTCCATAAAGAATCATCGGATCCTGGTGTGGTGGCGCATCAGGACATGAAAGGCTCGTTTGGATTGCAAATTACTTTACATAAGCTACTTACACCTCAAGTAGCTTATCTTGGTTTCTGCTTGTTTAGCACATAAATACATTTGGTAAGCAGCATACTTATCAACAAAAAGTAGAAATTTTTTTATTTTTTATTTTTTCCGTTTCCAACATCATATAAGTACTTGTCCCTGCCTTCAATTTGATTCATCCATCGTGTGGGGCCTACCTTCAATGTGGACCATCCACCTTGAGAGGACCCACCTTCGATGTGAGCTATCCATTTGCATGGCCCACCTTGGATGTAGGCCATCCATCATGCAAGGCCTACCTTTAATGTGGACTGTGCATCATGTGGGGCCCAACTTCGAAGTGGGCAGACCTTTGATATGAACTGTACTCATGTGGGGCCCACTTTCAATATCCACCGCCCATATGTGGAGCCCACCTTTGATGTGGACCATCCATGGTGTGGGCCCCACCTTTAGTGTCGGTTGTCCATCATGCGGGGCCTCCCTTGGAAGGAAGTCATTCATTGTTAGGAGCTGACCTTTGATGTGGACCGTCCATTATGTGGGGCCCACCTTGACGCGGGTCATTCATCATGTGGGGTCTACCTTCAATGGCCATTGCCCATCTTGTGGAGTATGCCTTTGATGTGGATTGTCCATCATGTGGGCCCCACCTTCAATGTGGGTTGTCCATCATGCAAGGCTTGCCTTGGATGTGGGGTATTTATCATTAGGGACCAACCCTTGATGTGGGGATCTATTATGTGGGACCCATCTTGATATGGGTCATGCACCATGTGGACCCACCATCAATGCTAATTGTCCATCATGTGTGGCCCACCTTCAATGTCCATTGCCCATCATGTGGAGCCCACCTTTGATGTGGACCGTCCATTGTACGGGCCCCACCTTTGATGTGGGTTGTCCATCATGCAGTGCAACCTTTGATATGGATTATCCATTATGTGGAGAGAGAGAGAGAGTAGAAAGTAAAAAGTTGAAAAGTGAGATTTTTTTGTTGTTGCTAAGTAACTTTAAGGTGCTTACTTAGGGCTGTCAACGGGCCGGCCTGGGGTAGGTCTTGGCCCGGATTTTGAACTGTTTTGGGCCTGGCCGGGCCGGGCTGTCAGGGCTGGCCTATTCAACATTCTGATTTTTCAGGCCCTAGCCCGACCATCGACACCCCTATGCTTACTGTTTGCTGTTAAGTTACTTTTGAAATGGTGCTTATCAAATTAACTTTAAAAAGTAATTTTTTCATTGCCACAAGTATGTATGTGTATATGTGTGTGTGTGTGTGCGTGTGTATAGAAGGTCACTTATGGGGTGATATCCAAACGGCCCAGCTGGAAATGATGGTCCCACCATGGATCAGGTTTATGTAATAAAAATTTTCATATTGGAAGATCGTAGCCATTCAATGTCAGGTCTTCTTTTTTTCAGGCTGTTGCTATATCTTTTTCTTAACCATCAGTGTTTAATGCACTTATTAGAGGGCTGGGACCTACCAATCTCAGAGGGGTTTGGGGGCAGCCCGGTCCTAGGTGGGGCCTGTCAGACATATGGCCTGGATCAGTGAACCGTGGTCAATAACTTCTATGGACTGTTGGATCAGGAGACTATTCCTTTCTTGATGCATCTGGACCTGATTATTCCTATTATTTCGACTGGTTAGCCGTTGAGTCAAGAGGTGCAAACTTGTATTAACAGAACTTTTTGTGGATTTACATCACACATGTTGGGTCTCTTTGTCAACATTTCTTCAGTTCATTGCAAGCATGTCTAGCTCTCTTGTCATCTTTTGAGGTTGACCCCACCTTGTCCCCCAAATAAATCATTACATGTATTTTTTGTCTTGCGATTATGTTGGGAACATGCAGACAACACTGTCTTTGGCTAGATGCCCATCTCAATTGACCTGCTGGCTGCCACAGGTTCATACCATCTCCTAACATGGAATGTAGTCCCATCCATGTTGTGCAAAACCAACCGAATGCTCCTTCAGTAGAATGGACACAACTGCCTGGCTGCTCGACCATGTATTCTTTCAGAAGAATGGCCATAACAGCTTGTCGCTGAGCAGCCAAGCTAGAGGAACATTACTCCACCTGCTCCTAGACAGCCAAGCTGGAGAGGATGTCACTGTGGTCTCTAATGTAGGCGTTTGGTTGTTGCACTAAATACAATTTGGTCAGATGGTCGATCCAAGTGGTTGTGTTTGGGATGCGTAGAAGGTAGACCTGCATCCAGCAGGCTTCCATTTCCACCTCTTTCTACCTCAGATCGCAAGTGTGGTGTGCACAGGGCAGTCTCAAAAATATCCGATTTGCATTCTGGCTAGTGAATTGTGTCTGACCTTGGGAAGTTCTCACACTGATGAATTACCCCCATTCTCAGTATGTTTGTTGGTTCTTTCCCATACAGTGATCCTGCATCATACACCTAGTAGGTATTCATCCTACACTCTTCTACCAAAAGTTCTCTGGTACAGGCACAAATAAACCTTGCATGATCATGTTTTAGAACAGATGTTATACACACAACAATAATATAGTACATTCAGACAAAACCTGGAATTGTTTCGCATTTTCTTTTGTTTGAACTTATCAGGGTTTCGTTTTTTGTACATGACACAAAATGTGTACGAGATCCAAACCGATCATCAGGTAGGCCATACCTTGAATTCTCCATTCCAAACTTCATACCAACTGGACAGTCCTAACCCTTGGATAGGAAAGCTTTTCATGAAAAGGACTGTCAAAGGAAGCATGGTTTACCTTTCCCCTGACATCCTTTCCCACCACATAAATGGTTAGGATTATCCACTCAGCGTGATTTTTGCGCTACATCCCATCCAAGTCAGAGAGTCTACCTGATGATCAGGTCTGATCTTGTACACGCTTGTCAAGTGTATGGAAAGAGAGTCGCTGATATAGTCTAATACCCCATGCAGTCATTTTCTATTCTTTTGAACAGGTCATGGGTACTGTAGGCTATGCAGCTCCTGAGTACATTCACACAGGCAGACTGACTGCTAAGAGCGATGTGTGGAGTTTCGGTGTTGTTCTTTATGAGCTCATCACAGGCAGACGGTCAGTGGACCGCAACCTCCCAAAAAGCGAGCAGAAGCTCTTGGACTGGGTGAAACCGTACATATCAGACTCCAGGAAGTTCTACATTATTGTAGATCCAAGGCTTAAAAGTCAGTACTGTGTAAAATCTGCCCAGAAGCTAGCCGCCCTGGCCAACAGATGCCTGATGAAGCAACCCAAGTCCCGCCCAAAGATGAGTGAGGTCGTTGAGGCGCTGGGCCAGATCATCGATGCGTTGGATGGAGGGAGCCAGCAGGCCACTAATGAAATCCAGGATGTGAAGGGAGATGCTACGGGGCCCACAGAAACTGTGAAAGAAGGCGGTAATTATCTGAAGAGAGTGTTTGATTTAAGAGAAATGGTAAGCCTAAGAAGCAAAACCAGCGGGAAGTTGGATTGGAAATCCTGGACACCAGGATTGGTGAGGACATGGTAAGAAGCTCAGGAGGGAAGAGATTGACAGAGACATCGCCCCTTTTTTTTTCTGGCAATTGCAAATATATACTTGAAATGCTGAGTTTAATCGGGAGGAGGTCATATATAATGCTCTACTGGATTAACAGGCATTATTTAATTTGGCCAGCGACCACACAGGCCAGCCCATGTTTCTGTGATTCGGGTCGTTCATCTGGTGGGCCCATCATGAATGGGTTGTTCCCTGATTGGAAGTTCTTACCACCACAATCATCCGAATTTCTTTTTCATTAGTGAATTCGGAGTATTGGATAAAGCATAATATTGCTGGTTGTTTAATATGGTTAAGATCATTCGATGAAGGAGATATGTGTCATGGCCCATTCATAATGGGGCCCGCTAGATGAACGTCACAGATCACCCTGAGGTGGTCCCAAAAAAAAAAACATTTTGTTTCATCTAGCATCATATAATACCTCAACTATTATATGTTAGTTTTCAGGGGCACTTTTTATGGACTGGCATATGTTTGCCATTGGTAGAAGTAATCTGTCTTTCCTATGTATTGAGAAAAATTGAAGTGATTGGTGATGTGTGATTTTTTATTTGTGATCTCTTTCTGTTTTGCATTCCAGATTTTTGTAAATATAGGCTGGGAAATGCTGGATAATTGGAGCATGTATGCTACAGCTATGTAATATTATTATTATTTTTGTTCAGGAACTTGGGATGATTTTTTCTTTTTGGTTAATACTTAAGAGACATTATCATCTTCTTTCGGTTCTTATCAGGTATGATGCGATTTCAGCCATTGGATCATCATCGCTGAATCAAAGGTTTGCAGTGATGTGTGAGTAGTTCTTCTGTAGAACAAATCTCAGGTGTGTGCTTGCAAGAGTTTGAAGTGTATGGCTTTTTTAAACTGATGTTGCAATATTTTCACATTGACGACTGATCAGGTACAGCTGAGAGCACGCCAATCTAATCATCCCTTTCCCGCCAAAATGCCACCCGCGCAGGATATATGTGCAATGCAGGATTGGCCCCACCATGAAGTTCTCCCGGTGCAAACATGTGAGTGGATTTGGTCAGGGCCAGGGTAACACGAGTCTCATCCGGCTGTAACATGGCCTCATTTCATTGGCCCCTTTCAAAAGGTAAGTTTTAAAGGGTTGGCTTTATCATGATGAAATGGTGTGACATGCATCATGTCACGGCCTGATGGAACTCGGTGTTCCCTCGGCCTCACCAAATCCGCTCTGCAAAAATCAGGCTGGTCCGCTCATCAGGTGAGCCACACCTTTTTTTTTTTTTTACTACACGCACACACCTATGGTCTAGCTCATCATAAGCAAGTATAGCAGCCATAACGAGCATGCTGGCCTTATTTTGTGCTGGTTGATCTTCATGGTGGGGCCTGCCCTTTGGATAGTACGGATGTTTTACATGGTTGGCACATTGGCAGGAAAGATCTGGTTGGACAGCAAGTTTACGTGGAATGATCATGCTCGGCCTGTGTATGTGCTGTGGCCCGAGAGTTAAAACGGGTTCGCTCATCGGATAGCCTTGGGTGCTTGTAAGGATGGACAGTCTATATTAATGGTGGTCCATGTACATAAGTGATTCACCTGATCTGGGTCCTCACTCTTGCTCGGTGGTAGACTCTCAGGAGTTTCAACTCCCGGTCGAGGGTTCGAGTACCCATGGGTGGTGAAATTCCACCTGCGTGAGTGTGTGGGGTGTGTGTGCGTGTGTAAAAAAAAAAAAGCGATTCACCTGATCAGTGGACCGGCTTGATTTTCTGGACAGGGAGAAGCTCATTTGCTTCAGTACATGTACAATGTAATGGGTTTTTAACTTTTACTAGGAGGCCACGTGATCCAGTGATCTAGACCATTCGTTCTTTAGACTTCAATGTGCGGTGAACCGTGCCTCCAAATTCTCATCAATGTGCGAGGGATTGTTTTTCATTTGATAACCTGCAAATGGACGGTTAAGAAGACGTGAGGGACTAGGAACCCTCAATGACGACCAAAAAGCATGCAGATCATACAATCACAACCCGAATGAGCAACGATGAAAACAAATGGATTTATATATTATGTATTATTTTTTTATATATATAATGTCAAATCTAGCGGCTCAGATCATGTCATATGGTATCAAAATTGCTCGAACGGCGTGATGAAATCAAAATCCATGAAGTTACAAAATTGCTCGAACGGCGTGATGAAATCAAAATTCATAAAGTTACAAGTAATACAAAATAAATAAGCCTAAAATTGAGTAAATTGTCTACCACAACATGTATATGCTTAGCTGAGCCTAAAATTATGGCTAAGGTCTTAGGGTATGGGTGAACAAGACCACTTAAAAATATTTGCCAATTAAAATAATTAACGCTTGTACTTCCAAGTTAAGTAAATCAAAGTACATATACTCCAAAAGATTCAATTAATTGAGCTACTACTGTATAATAAGATATGTGAAATACATATTATGTATGTTACAATTTAAATACCTAGCATACATTTTAATTATGCCTCCATGTGAATTAAACACATTTAATAAACAACAAGAATAAATATGCATCAATATAAGTAATCGCAGACATAACAATGTATAGTGGTTCAGTTGCTTGCCTAATTCACTCTCAGCAGACACTTTCCTTAAATGTATTAGATTTAACTAACTTATGAGTTTTCAATAGATTCATCCATAATAGTTATAAGCGTGCACTCCCGTGGGAGTTCTACACACGGTTTTATAAATGCACACTCTCGTCGGAGGCTTACACAAAAACTTAACAAATGTACAATCCTGTCAAAAGCCTATTCGAGGACTTACATACGTACACTCCTATCGGAGGCGTACACAATGACTTAATCAAGTTTAGGTCACAAACTATATAGTCAATCCTACACAAAGAAATAGTATATTGACTCTAGAATGTCAACCTTGTCGGATTGAGTCATGTCGATGTACCATACTTGATATGCATCTTCATTTATTGAATTTACTTCTCTCATGCTCTCCCGATCTTTGAAGTCGGTATTCTTCTCATTCTTTAAATTAGCTACATTGCACTTGATGCTTCGATGAGATTAGCAATGTAATGAGGGAGAAGTTAATTATCCTATAACTATGGGATAACTGGTTTCCAAATGAAAATTTACGTGTGTGTGTGTGTGTGTGTGTGTGTGTGTGTGTGTGTGTGTGTATAAAATTTAGACAAGGATATATCTATAATATTATGTCTAATCTTTATAAATGGAAAGGACTAAGTACACCTTCATAAAGGATGTTGGAATCCTCATTAAAGTGATATATCACAGGGAATATAACTTAGACCACTTGGGTCGAGAGTCTATAAATGGTTGAAAAAGAGTTGTAAGCATAGAAGCTTCTAACACACTAAAAACATATTAATTTGCCCAGGGATTAAATGACCATTTTATAGAAAAAAATTTGCAATGGTTGTGAAATGGCTAGTTTAACGATTATATTGACAGGATCAAATGGGTCTTCAATCCGATCGAGAAGATTCAAAATATATGCATTTTGGTTGTTGGATTATTTCTTCAATTTTATTGAGAAAACCTTCAATTATATCGAATCCTATTGGCAACTTGTCGATATTGTCTAGATCTACTCGAAACTGTTATTTTTGGCTATGAGTTTACAACAGCTTAACACCCATAAAACCTATTTAATTATGATTAAATTAAGATCCTAAAGTTATGAGATAATCAAACAAAAGTTTATCTATTGAGGAAAAGACCATCTAAAAGTTAAAGTTGTTTTGAACCTAAAGGGATTTAAGGTTTGACTCACCAAGGCACCTCAATTTACTTATTTATTTAATATTTGATGCTTCAAATCTTCTTACATCTTTAGTCTTTAACTTCCAGGAGTTGGACTAACTTGTTAACATCTTAACATACGTGATTAACAAATAAGTGCACTTATAAAGCTTGACTAGTTATGACAAGGATATATGTGTCACGTATCTTATTCATGTAGTAAAGCTAACTAATCACCTTGATGGTTTATTACCAAAGTTGGGTGTCAACCATTCACACAGAAGGATGGGTTTGGCCAGCATGTCATGGTGTCTTGCATGGACTATATGACTAAAAATATTTGAGGAGTGAAATAAAGATTATGTTATCCTAATTTTACAGCACATTATTCATGTTCGCATGACGAAAAAGATAATTACTACCAATACATGATATCGTAAGAGAAACTCTCATCCATATAATAGGGGTAGAATGTGTGGGCAACCAATTGCCAATCTATTATGAACAACTAGGATACGTGGTGTTGTGTGATGGGTCACAATTGTCTTTATGTGTAGGCGGTTATCCATACATTAATAGACATACGAGGTGGTTATGAAGATTTATCCATTCGATTGTCTCAAAATTGTATAAAATAAAATGAAGGTCAAAGAACTCTAAGCTATTGCCATCTCAACACATGTCAAATCAAATATACAATACAATTCTACCTACCTTTTATCTTTTATTTTAGCTTATCTCAACATAAACCAACTCACTTACATTGCTACATTGGACAAGCTTTAACATAAGAGTAATGTAAATCTCGTTCTTCTACCTCGTTACATTGAACTAACATAGCTTATGGATAACGTTATTCTTTTCCATCTACGTTGAGTGTTGGACCGTAGAGAAGGCCTTTTATATTGTTTTCACTAGTGTAAAATTTTTCATTTATGCATAAATCATTGGATCAAGTAACACTTACATCTAAAGCCTTTCTATTTATGTCATAGACACTAGATTATTGAGAGATATTTTTTTAAGCTTTAATTTTATTTCAATTAATGCAATTGACTTCCTTCTAATTTCACATTGCATATGGTAAGAAAATAAAATGAAAAAAACTTTTTCAATTGAAAGGTAAAAAGAGCTTATTGATATGACAAATTTTACAATCATAAATTGTTTGATTATACATATAGGTGGTTAAATAATTGGCTAAACTACTTCAGTTTTCCGTCATAAATGATCACCAATGGCCTTTTTATGTATTTCGGCACCTGGAGTCATAGGCGTTCGGTTTGCAACGAGAGTAAAAAGGCTCCATCATACCCCCTACAATACACACGTACCAAGCCGTTGATGCACAATGGGTCACTTTAAACAATCGACCTCACTCGGATGACCGAAATCAGAGTAAAATTGAGGAGCATTCGTGGGTAGAGAGATTGTACGCTTGCTGGGTTTTTAGTTCGTTCAAGCGGGGTTCTCACGGTGGATGTCAAAATTCCCCTTGTTCGAAAGCTCATGGCGATAGAATTTTTGTCCTTCTATTGGTTGAATGGGAGCCGTTGCTCCATTCTATCTAGTAACAGTGTTTGTCCTCAGCCTATTGAGAGGCAGGCTTACGGGTATTTTGGCTGCGTGGATCATTTAGAGAGGCCGCCACAATATAAGCGGTTGGATACCTAGACAATAGCCCCACTCATGAAACCGAAAGCTCCAACTGGGACGCGGATTACTTACCACAATCTAGGTGGGGCCCACTAATACACACCCATGTCAGTACACACTCCATGTTAGCCACGCCTGCAGGGATCGATACCAAGACCTCAAGTGTCGAAACGAAGTATCTCCACTCAGTCTGCCGGTTGAGGTATGGATCTGGGTGTGGTGGGGCCACCTTGGTGTTGAGGAGAAATCTACCCTATTCAGCCGTTTTTTAAAACCACCTTTTGGTGAACCAGACAAAGAAAGAAAAAGAGAAAGAAAAAGAAAAAGAGGCAATCCAGAGATAAAGTGGGCTACACGACGGGAAGCAGCAGGGACCGCCCATCCGGTCACCCCTAATTTATTTGGCAATAGGTTCGAAATGGTGGCGGAATTGTGGGTGGGGCTCACCGTGATGTTTGCGAGGAATCCACCCCGTCCATCCGTTTTTAGAGCTTATTTTAGGATGTTCTTATGAAAATGAGGTGGATATAGAGCTCGAATCGGTCACACGAGAGGGAAAACTGGGGAAAGAGATTCCTACCGTTGAAATATTCTTGGGCTCCACCTTGATGTTTCTATGCCATCCAAACGGTTAATAACCGTTTATAATGTCAATTCCACTGGGATGAAGTGAAAACATAAAACGAAAAGCCTAATAGAAAACTTTTATGGTCATGAGATTGTTTCAACGGTGCTCACTGAATCCCTACTCTTTCCTCTCGTGTGGCCCATTTTAGTTTTGGATCCACCTCATCTTTTCCCATGTCCTAAAATTATCTTGAAAAACGGATGAACTGAGTGGATTTCTCACAAACATCACGGTGGCCCCACCTAACATCCTTGCGCATGAACTTCCGCGTCCGTTTGAAATCTACCAGGATCATATGATCCCAGCCACATGGTAAGTGGGCCTTAGATGCCTCACATGTTATTTGATCCTCGCTCCCAAAAAAAAAACTAACGTACGGTCTCGTTTGTCGGCGTAACCGGGAATGGATTATTTTGAATCTTCCATTTTGGGTGAGTCTTGATGAACAGTCCGTCCACCTTGGGCCCATCATACCAACGGTCGTGATTACTTAACCATCGGCCCCTGTAGCCGGAAACGAGAACCCGAGTATATAAATTTCGGATCCTCGGCTCGAGTACGTCACACACGGTTTATATAAGGCAATCGGACGCGAGTTTCAGTCGGGAGCAAGCGTTTCTAGGGTTTCGAAAATCTCTACGAAATACTCTCTCGCTTATTATTACCCCCCGTTAGCAAGATTTTTCTCCTCTTTTCCAGTGTCATCAGTCCCAACAGCGACTGATCTCTCCTCTCTCCGCCAGGTAAAAAACCCTAACCCTAACCCTAACCCTAACCCTAAACCTAACCCTAATTTCTTCCGTTTTAATGCTGGAAATTTGGTAGAGACGCTAACACTAGTTTCATCCATTCCAATGTTAAATAATCGGCAGATAGCTAATTAAATCTATCTCTTTCACCTCTTTCCAGGAACGCCGATAGAAGTAGAAGGCTTTCAATTTCCGTAAATCTCGGATTCTCGGGTACGATCTAGGGTTTTCCCCTTCTCGCCGTTGCTCTATGCAATTTCGGCTTCTTGAATTTTGTTCAGGCATTTATTCAGGGTTTTATTTCTCTATTTGATCAAGTAATGTTGTTTGCGTAATCTGCTATCTCAAAGATTTGTCGGAAAAAAAAGAGATACCTAAGGCTGCGTTTGGGCAAGGATCTTTGGTGAAAACTCTGAAAACACTGAGATTTGGTGGGCCTGGCACCCGGTTTCTGGTTTTCGAGGTTCTTGGTTCTGTGGGGTTTGCCCCGCCGAACCACAAGTGGAAGCTGATGCCTCCCGCGTGGGCCTGCCCAATCTTTAGTTTTATGAAGATCGAAAATTTTGGAAGTTCTTGGTGTGAATGCACGTTTTTCATTTACGTGTTAGGAGGTTGCTCGCCTGCCTATTTGCTTAAGGGGCAATGCAAACCACATCCGACTCCACACGTGCACATGGCACACAGCTACACAAGAAGGGGTCGCCCGTGGAAATAGTTCCTAATCTGTGTAGCTTTTCATATGCATGGATTTGTTTTAGAAGATTTCTAATGTTAGGAGTCGTTCCTTATTTGCTTTCTCTAGTATCTCAGGGAATCCAGCTAAGAAGTCTTAATATTTGCCTTCTATATTTTTTGGACAGTCTAGTCTTGTCAGAGAAAAGGAAAGTATGTATATAGCTCCATAAATTTGGCTCATAACCATACCCATGAATACACGTTATGATAGTAGTCTTTTCTTATGTAACTCTAGTGAAGGATTAGAGGTCTGTTGAAAAGCATTATAGCTTCGTGATTTCGCAGTTAGTCTCTGTTTTGAGAGTCTCTTTGCATTATTTTGGCATCAGAGCAAGTTTAGGTCCCATTTGTTCGTCTTTCATTTTTTTTTTTCTTCTTATTCTTCTTTCATCTCTTTTGCTGCATAACTTTTACACTAAGGGGGTGTTTGTTTTCCTATTTACTAGTGGTAAATACGTAATAATCATCATTTCATCCTGTTTGAAAAGGAGTAATTCCTCCTCGCAATTGCACCTCAATTTTTGGGTTGCCTTTTTAAAAAACTGACAAGCATGCGTGGATGAAATCCATGGGTCCAATCGTGATGTATGTGTCTAATCCACACCGTTCATCCATTTTATCATGTCAATTTAGGTTATGAACTAAAAAATTTAGGTAGATTATAAGTTCAAATGGACCACAGAACAGGAGAGGGGGGATAAAGATGTCCACCATTGAAAGGGAGGCCATTTGTGGGTGTAGCGGTGATGTGTATCTGTGATTCAACCTGTTAATATGGTCACACAGACATGGATGGAGGGAGAATGCAAATATCAGCTTGATCCAAAACTTCTATGGCCCACAGGAAGTTTTCAATGGTGGCCGTTTAACTCCCCCTGTTTCTCGTGATGTGGTCGACTTGTGCTTTTGATGTACCTCAATTTTGGGCTCCATCGCTAAAATGAGCTATTACAACGGATGTACGGCATGGATTGGACACATATCACGGTGGACCTATCTTTTTAAAAAAATTTCCCCTTCAGTATCACTTCCAAGTCAATCAAGTGTGAATGTGACAAGGGCGGCGGGCTGTATTTCATGCTGTAAATAGTGATGATTTATTTACATTTATTTACCTCTATTTACACGAGTAAATAGGAATTCAAACACCCCCTAAGACATCAAACAAGAAGTATGTTGATTTATTGATACTTGTTGTGGACCCGTGGTTTCTTTTTTCGCTAAAACTTCAAACAAGAAGTCAAGCCTTTCTTCTCTTTGCTGCATAACTTTTACAATAAAACTTCAAATAAGAAGAACATTGTCATTTAGTGATACTTGTGGTTTCTTTTTTCACTAAAACTTCAAACAAGAAGTATTTTGATTTGTTTAGTGAAACTTGCGTGATCTTCAAAGAACAATTATGTAAATCATTATATTTTTTGTTGTTATATTTTTTCTATTTTTATTTTTGTCATTTACCATATTCTTTTTATTATTTTAATTAAAAATCTAGATGCAGCGTTTAGCTTATGCTACACATTTCAGAGGGGTGGGTGCTATGCTGCATCCTATTTACTATTTAAACTCTCTTCTACACCTTCTGCACCCCTTAGAACTATCCATGCTTGCCTATGTATGGTAAAGCTGTCAAAACATGTATTGGATGCATTTGTGGAATGGGTTGATAAGAAACTCCGTGTGGAAAGCTGATATTTTATCTTTCAGGGGAGAATTGTTGATCAAATTGGTAATGCAAAAAATGCCTATCTATTTTATTTCCTCTTCCGAGTTCCAATTTCCTATAAATGTGATAAATGGGTTGGAGAGTATGATCAGGGATTTTCCTTGCAAGGGTGCATATCAAAGACGTAAGTTTCATTTGTTGGAAAGGGGGAGAGGTTTGCAAAATGTGGGAGCAAGGAGGGGTGGGGATCAAATTGCCAGAATTCATGAATATTGTGTTATTGTGAAAATGGCTGGATAATTGGGGTTGAGGAAGGAGTTATGAGGAAGCATGGTATATAGAGTAGATATGGGGTGAGGGAAGGGGGGTGGTTCACTATGGTCACTTTGATTCAGAGCGTGTTAGGTTTACTGAAAGCAGCGTGTGGCTTGTTAAAAAAAGAGTATTTTCTTAAAGGGGCAACCTTTTGTATTGTGGACGGTTTGAGAAGACAATTCTGAGAGGAGATATGATGTGCTATAACCTGCCACTGTCTTTTATTTAGCCTCTGTTGTATGAGATAGCTCCTGTTAAAGGAATCTTGGTTTCCCAAATATATTTTGCTGTTGGAGGTCAGATGGTTTGGGTAAAAAGAGGCTCGAGGAGAATGAAGATTTTCCGAGCCTCTTTGGGTTGACCTGGGTGATGGCGACAGGCATCTCTTTCATTCCAGAGGGCCTATGGGGAGATTAACTCTGCTCTCTGGAATGCAGACAATATGGAAGGATGCGAATAACAGGACAGTTAGTAATAGATTTGCCATGGTGTTAATTGTGTTGGCTTCAAGTTTGTGCGTCTTCACTGGGTTCAGCAGAGATGAAATTGAAGGAATTATGAGGGCATGGTATTAATGTTTGGATGTTCAGTTTAAGCTACCAATGCTGATGACTTTTCATCATATATCCTTCTGTCTTGATGTTGCTTTTAATAGTTCCCTTATTACAGGTATTTTCTTCTTAAAAAAACAATTTTCTTCTATAGTAAAATTCATTGCCTTTCAAAAAATAATTTCCAGTTCTTCTTTCTATACATATATCTTATTATTTTGTTTACCATGTCATAATTGCTTTCAAGTTCTTTTATATATAATAATAGTTCTGCAGCATTAGCCCCTTCCATTTTTTTCTTATTTCTTTAATACTATTCCTTGTATGTTTCTGGTAGAAGTTCTGTCATGTATGGTAACTCTGCAGTTTGATGTCAGAAATCTTGCTTCACATTGGAAAGTAACAGTCTTCTGAGGAGATCGAGATCAAGCTTTTACTAATCTAGAATAATCGGCAACTGCCTGCATTGTCAATTGTTCAGTAGAATCTTCCTCTTAGCTGATTATGATAAATAGAAAAATACATAGAATTGCTATATCAGAACTCTTATTGTGAATGCCTTTAGAACAATCAATAGCAAGGTTCAAAATCTTAGTGGAGCACATACTGGTTAGTTCCTGATACAGAATTCCTCGTGTTGGATAATGTGGTGCGTAATCTCTAATGTTGTGAAAATTTTCCAATATGATACCTGTCTTGGGTGGATGTATGCATGTATTGTATCTAAGGGCAGAAATCTAGATTAGTTTGGGTCAGGCCTGTTGGATCAGGTGAGGAATGTAAACTATGACTAATAGACAGTTCCATTTGTCATATCTCCTTGGATGACTTCTTTTAATCTGCATTACTTGTTCTGGATGGGTTAATATATCTGGTTGATCTTACCTCTGTATGCTATTCAAAAATCTAGGCAATTCTGTATTTAATATGGTATTTGTGTTGTTCCAGCACTATCATGAGGAGATATAGCCCACCGTACTACAGTCCTCCAAGGAGGGGATATGGTGGTAGAGGAAGAAGCCCCCCTAGGAGGGGATACGGAGGGTATGGTGGGCGCAAGGAGCCGAATAACGGGAGCTTGTTGGTTCGGAACATTCCTCTGAACTGCAGGTAATTATTGAAATGAGTTATTCAAAAATTCATCTTTGACAAGGGTGATAGATAAGTTCCTTCTTTTAATAGTCAAGGTGATCTCTTGAGTCCCCTTGGCAAATCACTTAGGTGACCAGAACACGAATATGGTCTGTTGTCTATTTTGTATTCCTAGGTGGTTTTCCAAAGCTTTGGGTGATTGCCTGGTTGTATAAGCCAATTGCACAAACCTCCTCCCCAGGTGCTTCTGCTTTGAATCTTGTCTCAGACTTCACTCCCACTCCTGCATCCTTGCTAACATTTTGAAACCGATGTCTTCCCCAGTTTCACACTTAAATGCTATTGCAGCTTCTCTTCAAACTCCATGCAACTATACCTGGGTGTTGCTGAAGCTGATGAGATCACCTGCAGATAAAGCTTTCCATGGCTTAGCTATGTAATCACCAAGTTTTTACATTTGAGTCACAAGAAAAAAAAAATCATATATTAGCATATTTATTTGTGTAGTTGTGGAAGTAATAAGAAAAGTGAAGTTTACCAGTTCCTCAATGGGTGCATGCATCATCCTATGCTTTTCTCAATTATTTTATTTTATTTTTAAATTTTTTGAAAGAGGTGTCATAGTCCGCTTATCCTGATTCTTTAGTTGATCCCCAAAGAGGGGATTGGTCACCCAGATTATTCTGGACATTTTTACTCCCATGGTACTTGAATTTTCGGCCAAAATAAGCTTATTTATGTCATAGCATTATTCTCAAATCTCAAATTTTGTGGTTGCATCTTGAAGATTTGTCTGTGAAGGCGATATCAAATTTCGTTTTTTGTGCTTTTGTTACTATTAGTATTTTGGTGTGTCTATGGAGCAGTTTTGCTGATTATTATTATTATTTTTTTAAATTGGGTATCCACAGACCAGAGGACCTTCGAGTTCCATTTGAAAGATTTGGGCCAGTAAGAGATGTGTATATACCGAAGGACTATTACACAGGGTAAGATTTTGGCGCCTGAATGATTATGATTCCTAAGGATTTGATGGTTGTTGCTCTTGCTATTTGCTGTTTATACCAACACTGATTCAATTCTTTCAAAACTGATTCAATTCTTTCCTTCTTTTTTACTGGATCTGATATGCATCCCTTTCTTCCAATACTTTAAATGTTAGGTGTGGGTTAAAATGGGATCTCCATTCTTGTACAAAAAATTGATAACGAACTCCTATAACATTTTCTGGCTTACCCTCATCTCAAACTGATATTATCGAAAGATAGTTCCTTTGCAGAACTTAATGTGATCACAATCTCTTTTAACAGTCGCTTGCTTTATCTAGCATTTTCCTCGGGTAATATGATTAGGGTGGGTCAGTAGAGAGGAGTTGTTTCCAGGGAGGTAATTCTGCTTTTGCTATGACATCCATTCCTTTGCATTTATAGTGAGCTGCTTTTTGAACTGGTTGTCAGGGAGTGTTTTGGTTTGAAGTTAAAACAAGCCCAGCGTCTGACGAAGGCCACTGTTTAGCATTTCCTAACATATTGGTTTCTTCGAGGATGTAGAGTCAATACTCTAATGAAGATGTTCCTGTGTGAAGAGAAATTATATAATTCACCTCAATAGAAGTTTGATGATGAGAAGATAGAAGTTGATCAATCAAAGTGAGTTGCATGAGAAGATAAGTTTGGGGCAAGTTTCAAGTGCTTCATATTTTTACAAGCATGTGAAGAATTTGAAGTTTCATGCATTTTTTGAAGTTGCCGTGCATAATGACTGTAGAAGAAAGGTCAGCCACCAAAGCTTTGACTGCTAGCTGCTTTTACATTAACTGCGCACTTCACTTCTTTCAAGGAAGTGCTGTTAAGGCTGATTATATAGGTCGCGTCAGGAATGTAGGGGGGCATACTAAGTGATGAGGTTCTGACAGAAACTTAGTATGCTGCTGTGGTTTGTGAATCCCTCTCCGGACTTGCTCGTCTTCATTCCATTGGTGCCAGTGTTCTTTCCTGATTTTTACAGTGTGAAGCTTTGATAAATCTCCCTGCAGGGAACCTCGAGGATTTGCATTTGTGCAGTTTGTTGATCCACATGATGCCTCAGAGGCTCAGTATCACATGAATCGGCAACTATTTGGTGGAAGGGAGATAACTGTTGTTGTTGCTGCAGAGACCAGAAAAAGGCCTGAGGAAATGCGCACCAGAGCTAGGGTTAGGTATGTTCAATGGTTTGACTGTCATCTTTGTGGAATTTTTCATGAGGTGCCAGCCTACTCTTAAGACATTTTATTCTCTTCTGATGTTAATTTATCCAAGTAATTTATAATTGTAACCACTGAGTGGTTTATGCTCGTCTGATTATTATTTTTGTACAGGGGGCCTTCAAGCTATGATGGACGACGATCTTCCTATTATGGTAACCCCTTGTTGAATTGTTTCAACAGTTGATGTTGTTTTTATTGTTTTGTGATCATTATTGATGCTAAATGGGTAATCATAAAGTGTGCATTTTTTGTTGCTGTTTTATATATATATATATATAATGCATGAGTTCCCCTCCACCCCCCCCCCCCCCCCCCCCCCCAAACAAACAAAAAAAAAAACTCACACACTCTTCCACACTTGTGTGTTTCTAGTGATATTCACAATTTATAAAAAAAATTATATCCATTCTAGTAATTTACAAAAAATATAAATTATATACTTCACCAACCAATATAGTACTTAAAGATTGTGTACTTATATTTTCACATCTATGGTTGCAGGCTTTGTATAAAATTACCTAGCCAAAAACTAGGGACTTTGTGTTGAAATTAAACATTTTGTCGGATGCTAATAGTGATGCTGTTGCCCTTGCTATAGAGATTGTCATCAGGCTTTCCTACCTTGTGGAGAATTTGTTCACAATGTAATATTTCCTGTTGTTATTGTAATCTTTTCTGTAGTTCATTACCCCCATCAGAGGAAAAGAAAAGAAAACCCTAACAAAATATGAGTAGCTATATCTATATACCTATGCTTGGGCTTACCTGATACCAAATAATTGGATCCGACTGACTTTTAAGAGGTGATATTCATTTCGTGTCGGGACCCAACATCTGTGCAGGTTAGAATTGTGTTATACATTGGACATGTCGGTGTCAGTTCTCATATACATGCATTTGTGCATGCATATGTATGTATGTAAAGAGGTATAGTAATGGTTAAAAAAAAAAAACAAAATGAAAAAACATAGTTAGGTTGATACATATATAGGTAGTTGGCTGGGCAGATATGCAAATGGATAGTGAAATGGTGGGAAGGAGGGAAACTTATCTATTGATAAGTTGGCTATTCACAAGTTGGCCTTAGTTTGTATAACCATCTGTTTCCAAGCTGAGGATGTAATGGTTAGGATTCTCGGATAAGAGTAATTCTTTTGAACAATAAGTAATCCATTATGAGGATGTTTCAGCCTACAAGGGGTGGAGGGAATCTTATCCATTCATAATTGGCTATTTTTCTGGCAGATAATTGGTCTTTATTCCATGGATAGAATGGTATTAATGAGTTGGCATTTTTTTTTTAAAAAAATTATACGCACGGTATTTATGAGTTGGCCTTATTTTTTGTAGACGCCTGTTTTTTTTATGCAATGGATAGAATGGTTAGGATTCACTGATAAAGCAATGCTTTAGAACCACAAGCAATTCATGATAGGGAGGTTCCAGCATAAGTTGTCATCGTGATTAATTTATTATTATTATTTTTTATAGATGTCCATTTTCCATACCATACACGGAATGGTCAGGCTTCTTTAATGAAAGCAATTTTATAGAACCATAAGCAATCCATGATGGATTCGAACAATTGGATGGCTCCTAAAAGATTTGGCTTGAAACGTTTCATTGGGCTGAGTTTCTGGTAGCACAATTGAGACAATGACGGGTTCTCTACTCCTACAGGATGGAGCAACAGAAGTGTCAATAATCCAAGATAAGATCACAGCGAGATGACATGTTTTTTATTTTGATTAGTGTTAATTGGAGGCAGAGTGATGTATGCAACCAGGGCATTCTAACAGACAGATTTGAACCATGTTCTTACATGACCTGATCCATTCAATGAGGGCTTACAATATTTTCTCATTGTTCATATGTTCAATGGCATACCAAATTTTAACCATTGTTCAGCTGTTCAATGGCATACCAAATTCTCCCTCTCTATCTATCAAAGGGAGGGGGAAGGGTAGTGGCCGTTGGTTTTCCATCCACCAAGAAACAAGGCCCCATGTTCATTAGTCAATGCTCACATCTCCCATGCCTTTGGTATCCCAGCAAAGATAAGGTCACAAGGTGATGAGCCGTTTATCATGACAATAGGTGTCAAGTGATAGTGCAGTCATATACGTAGCTGAGATATTCCAAAAGACCGAGAGATTTAAATCTTGTTCCTGCATTACCCAACCCGATCAATTCAATGAGGTCCACATCTTTTGATTATTCAACTGTTTGATGACATGGCAACCTCAAAAGCTTTGCCTCTCTCTCTCTCTCTATCCTTGCAATGGAAGGGCGAATGCCTTTGGCGTCCCTTGGGGCTTCACAATCACAAGCTGACGTGCTTTTCTCTCATGCCTTTCTTCGTTCGTGGTACCATAAAAAATCTGGTTTCCTTGGCGCAAAGGAACCATGCCTATCTATCGCTACACTGTACGGGAGGTCCTGTGGGAGGGAATGGCAAGGACCCCCCCCCCCCCCC
Organism: Magnolia kwangsiensis; assembly: GCA_037074715.1. Lineage (NCBI taxonomy): Eukaryota > Viridiplantae > Streptophyta > Magnoliopsida > Magnoliales > Magnoliaceae > Magnolia > Magnolia kwangsiensis. Next base: position 150,610,271 of record CM073575.1, on the reverse strand, counting down.
CCCCCCCCCCCCCGCCAAAAAAAATAAAAAATAAAAATAAAAAAAATCCCCTGATAAATTCTCACCTTTTGTTCTCAATCTCTTGGTGTTGAAGATATGATTCCTATCGACTCCCTCATTCTCTAGTTTTTACCATTGCCCACATGACAAAGAATCAGTAATCCTGTGGTTCCTTATCCGTTTGTTCTTTTCTTGAGATTTTCAAAGTTGTTTAGAGAGCAGTGGTTGCTCATTGTAACTTCCATGCAAGCTACTCTTCTTGAAACGATTGTTGCCTGTGATTCTTGTTGCTACCTTAATTGACTGTTTGTTGGTTTACATTTCTGGTAATTGATTTCATTGTGATTGTTTTATTTCAATGTTTTCTCTGTCATACCCCCTTTGTTTCTCCTACTAGTTAGTTATTAAAAAGAATATCACAGCTTGGTCTCAATGTGGTAGCCTGTGTAAAGGAGGGGTCAATGTTAGGTGGTTAGTCGAACTTTTGCCGAGCAATCATGAGAAAGCCGATCCAGAATAGCTGAGACAAGGCTATGATGATGATTACTATATGAGCCTTAATTTGAACCCATGCTGCTGGGTGGAACTCTACATGGTTGTGACTTTGCAGCATATATACAGTTTGTGTTGAATCTATCACAGCATCGGCTTCTTTCCAAAGTATAATAATACAAAATAGATCTGCGTCTTTGAGACTATCTAGTCTGAGACTTGTCTCCTTGGGACTTCCTATGTGACTAATGTTCTACATACAGGGCGCTCTCGTTCTCGATCTCGTTCGGTGTCTCGTTCCCGCTCTCCCCGCTACCCTTCAAGTTCACGAGTTCGACACCGATCAAGGTAAGCTGCAATTGCTCTAAAATTTAGTTGAAGAGACAGGTGTGCCAGAAGCATGCTAGAATCTTATGCTGTTTTAAAGGCCATTTGGAATTATCAAGAAGAGGCTAATTTGCTATGTTGATTTTGCCAGGTCCTACTCTCCGGCTCCAAGACGCCGAGCTGAGCTCTATGTTTCCCCGGGGAGAAGGCAAGGAGGCCATTCCCGATCCCCGCGGGATCATGTCCAAGGACGAGAGGAGGATCATGTCCGTAGAAGATCGTACTCTCCAGGTTACGACAACACTAACCGAGCTGAAGCTGAGAATGGCTATGTCGAGTAAGTTAAAATATCCACATTTCACGAGCCCCTGATTCATGATTCTTTAGCCACAGTGCTATTTTCTAGAAAAACAAAAACCACACATTATCAGATGACTGTGGCCTACAACAATGGGATTGAAAGAGTGAAGAAGCTTCTCACTTGATACAAACCTCGAAATTTTGTTGTGGCCTTCAATTTTAGTTCCTGCTATTCATTTGCCATGGCCTGCATGTGCAAGTATCCTGAACTAGAAAGGTACTGATAGCTTCCAAGACCAGTGAGAATACAATCTATCTAGTCAGGATTCCTTGCACTTACTGGTGAAAGTTGTTTCACGTGTACCAATTAATTCATGTAGTTTTGGGCACTTCATTTCTGTCATCGTTTGTGAACTCTAAGAAATTATTTGATCCTTGGGTCCAGACTTCGACAGATGGTCCATGGTTCTGTGATCAAGACACAGGTGACCCAGACTTCAACAGATGGTCCATGGTTCTGTGATCAAGACACAGGTTTGGTCTTGTTGATTAGCAGTCTCCAGACAGTGGGTCCCTCTAGTTTTTTGTCACTGTGCTTGAGGGTTTTCTAATTCCTGTATTTGGTAATGCGTAAATGTCATGTATCTTAGCATTTGGTAAAGGAAAACAAAATCATGGATTCTGGTAAATGCTCTGCAGCCATGTTGTTAAGGTACCACCCCCTGAACCCAAGTTGCATCGATGTACTGGTCTGGCCTCCCTGAACTGTTTTGGTCAAAATCCAACAGGTTAGAAAAAAAATCTCATTTGAGATGGTTCCTGATATGAGACTTGTCTATTTGGTCAGACATGTCTTGTAAAGTGTCCAGATGATTACCATGCAAACTCTTGAGTCAGACTGGGCCGACTGGGAGTAGTCTCACTACGTGTGGGTCATTTCTATATTAGTACCCCCTCACCCTCAAAGTAGATTATGTCAGTAGGTAGAAACTCTTATTCATTATAATACAATGCATTTTTCTATTTATGGAATGATGGTGTTGGCAGGAGGGGTCCTGCATATGACGGAGAGGATACGCGTGGCCGTTGGAGATCTCCAGGGCGTGGCTCAAGGTCGCCATCGGGATCACGTTCAAGGTCTGCTGACGTGTCACCCAGGCACAGCAGATGATGGACAAGCTGCAAGGTATCTGGACATGCCCCTGCCTTGTTTGTTATCTTTTATCACCACTCAAAATCAATGTTTAAATGTTCCATCTGTGTTTGTATGTCTTGCAGATGGGATGAAGGTTTATCATGCTGTGTGTTCTTTTTTGGTTATTAGAGATAAGAAAAAACATGGTAGGGAAAGTAGGAACTCCAATCAGAATTATGAAACTATTCTCGTAGCCCCAAAAAACATGTGTTTGCCTGCAAACTAACACTTCCGAACTTGAATGACTTTCCTCCTCTCTAGCAAGTGAAACTTTTTTTTTTTTATAAAGAATGTTATGCAACATGGCTTAATCCTTTTTGGATTTGTTTGGCTACACTGTTGAATTGGATTGCGATTACTAGTCGAGTGAATTGCCGGACATCTGGGCTCGAAATTGCACTAGCAAGTTTTGAGGGTGAGGCTCTCGTGATATCTTTTTGATTGATTGGGGTTTTTCATAGCCAAAGAAGGGGGGTAGATAGATTAATGGACACTGGACACAACTATGCACATGGAACCAGTGCCTGCCATGGATGACCAACTGTTAATTCTGTGTCTGTGTACCCCCCATATGAGGTTGCATTGATAGGTTGAAGCTGTTCATTAGGTGGATCGCTCCAGGTATAAGCATTGTTTTGAATGTCAGCTACCAAGTTGCTGTATTCGATCGGATCTTGATGTTGCCTGTTAGCCCTATTGTAACCATATTTGTCAAACTGGTCAAGTAACAGAAAAAAAAAAGGCCTGTAACAGCTTCTATAGACCAATATCGGTTGTATTGGTACAGCCGATATAAGCAATCTACTGTTGTACCCATGTGAATGAATGAATCTGATTACAATGGGGTCTGTCATTGTCATTGAGGAGGTCCCATGGACCATGATTTCGTGTTGGACATTTGAAAAAAAGAAATCCGTTACCAAGTGACAATGCACAGCTCAGCAGTCCATAGCAATGCATGCACGCATTCCCCATGGTCCATACGAGGGGTGCAACTTGGGTGGGTTGGCGGTCCATCGGAGCTTGACCCACCTTTCCCAATCTGAATTCCCACTGCAAATTGATTTTTGCTGCATGGATTGGATTTGTGGCTGGGCAGCATCATCTGCAAGTGCTGCATCTTTCTCAGTGTGCCTGATAACTAGACCGAACCTGACATGTACTCAGCTCCTCTCAATCAGGTTTGGATTGATAAACCAAACACCAAGTAGCAGCCCTAGTCCACGCCCCATTTACAGCTTATATGCTCGTATGAAATATCGACTGCAGCTCTGGGATTAGGGTAAAATCATGCCGTTCTAAATTCATGCCATGTGACCTATGTGCATAATGATGAATGGGATTCAATGGCATATAAACACCACTGTGAGCTCTATACATAAGTAATGACGGGTGTCCCCATCATAGTTCGGAATCCCGAGAACCCAAAAAATACGACTTTTGTGTCCAGTCAGGTCGTGGCAACTCGGATGACTTGAATCCAATCTTAAATTGACTCGACTCAATATTACCATATAATGGGATAATACAAACTGTGTGAATAAATATTTAAACTTATATAAATTTATCAACGTAAAAGCTTGCTGAACGTTGGTAACAGTTAGAGCTGTACACGAATCGAGTTAGCTCGGTCAGCTCGCTCTATTCGACTCGGAAAAGCTCGACTCGCCTTGGCTCGAAATTGGATTTGGATGGAGTTGAGCTGGTCTTTGGAGCTTGAAAAAATTTCGAGCCAAGTTCAAGCTTGCCCGAGCTCAACTTGACTCGGATTGAACCTCAACTCGAACTGACTCATATCGAATCAGTTCGGTGAATTAGTTATTTTGATATGGATGCTGCTCGCCAAGTGTTTGATGAAATGACTCAACAAGTGTGTTGGCGAGGAAGGAATGGATACAGTAGGGGTTTAATTTTGATGCTACTCTCCAGGTGTTTTCAATGAAATACTTGTAAAAATGTTGTTACCATTTTGTATTTTTTGAGAAATTGAAGATGCATTCTACATGTTTGAGAGAATGCCGCACTGGCTTGAACTGGCCCGAACTGAGCCAGCCAGACAGGCTCGAGGACCTAGCCGAGCCAAGTTTGAGGTGGGGTTATCTACTGGCCGAGCTGAGCTGAGCTGTGCCAAGCTTGACTCTGTTCGACTTGTGTACAGCTCTAGTAACAGTTTTGTCTTACAGTGCACTGATACATGTTTGATTCTCAAAGGCTGTCTTGTTTCTTATTACTAAAAAGGCCCCTGACTGGGCAGTTGACTGGGTTCGTTTCACACCAAGTCGTATTGAGTCAGCTGAGTTGTTGAACTGACTCGACGAGTCTTTTCAAATTCAGACTGATTAAAGCTCACGCCTGAGTTTTGAGTCGGGTCAGTGAGTTTTAGAACTATGGTCCCCATACCATCTGCACCCTGTAATGTGACCTACCTGAGTTTTGGATTGGCCTAAATTTTGGATTTCATAGTCAATGCAGCACTCATTCGGCCCGCTGTGCAACTCCATGAGTTACACTAGCGTGGTTCTTCTGCCCTTAAACATCTAGTAGACTCCCGCCTGGAGGTGCAATGTTCCAAAGAAACATATTTCGATGCAATGTAGTGTTGCTTCTCAAAACGTCTGAGGCAGTCTAGCACAAACATTCCTCATGTAAAAACTGATCACGGCAGATTAAGAATACAAGTCCCCCCAAAAACACAAACCAGAAGCTCTACATCGGCTCTGCCTCTTGCAGTACACTGCCTCCGTATGCCTATACAAGTCTGATGTCTGACTGCTGAGATTCCATTTCCTCTTTTACTACCTGTTGTAGCATGTGCATGTTAGCAAGTTCTTGCCATCTCCACCATTCGATGTTACTTCCTCTCATTCAACAAAAAGCGTGGATGATACCTGACTTTTGTGAATCTCAACCACTGATTTTCTTTTCTTCACCGGTGAATGTGGATGATTGACATATGAGACATGGGTCAAACCCTTGGAACCTTTACTGCTGTGGGAGGGTGGTCAAATGTTTCAGCTGAGGGAAGCAGCACGGAGTGGGCTCTGGTGGGAGTCATTTCCGAGCTCCCCAGAAGCTGCATTTGAATCGTTGCTGGAGTTTGTGAGTAGAGGGTTCTTCTGGAAGTCGTTTCTGAGCTGCCCACAGGCTGCACTTGCATCGAGGCCACGTGTCTGGCGTACGCTCACTGTTATCTTCCGCGATTCTAGAGCAGCTGCAAATGCAAGTACCTGCCATATCCAAAAAACCATATCAATGCTGTTGTTTTGAAGCAGAAGCAAAAGTGTCTGATATGTCAGACCCAGGCTCCACCCACACCACGAGCATCTATGCCCAAGCCAAGCATGGCCTGTTAGCCGACCATGCATTTCAATAACACTAAATAAGTTGGGCCCGACCAGGCTGTCGATCAAGGCCACGTCCACAAGCTAATTACTCATCAGGGCTCAAAACTCATCACCAAGTCCAGCCATGACCCTACGCAAATACACCCAATGAAAATGGGCTTGAAAATCAGTCTTCTCTAGGTCATTGGTCAGAACCTAATGTCTGTAGAACTTCAAAGTCTGGTTTCTAAACGCAAATACACCCAATGAACATAGACAAAACAATGGCAGACATCAGCTACGAGTTAAATGGCGATTCTGCACATGGGCCAGAAAATCTGTCTTTCTTGAGGCCATTGGTCAGAACCTAATGACTGTAGAACATCAAAGTCTGGTTTCTTGAAAAGTAAAAAGAAAAGAAAAGAAGAATGCACTTTCAAAAGAGCTGTTCAATCAAAAAATTGTAAACATACCGTTTTCTTGTATGGACGTCGGTACTCTGAGCCTTCGATGGGATTGAAAGGTATCAGATTGACATGATAAACACGGCCCCACCCATGAAGAAGCTCTGCAAGTTCCACTGCATGTTCCGTGCTGTCATTAATTCCAGCTGCCAAAAACAAATCTTATCACTGTTACTACATTTTGTTACCATCAACTTTTTGTAAAGAAGGATTGCTATGCCATCCCTCAGGAGGTTCTGGGTTTTATACAATTGGGTACTGTTCAATTATCCAGAACATTGATCTGTGGTAACCCACCTTGGATGGGCCATGCCCGTAAAGTCTCCTTATGGGGCAATCCAAACCTTTCAATTTGTCCCTTGTGGCATGCAGACTAAATATTTAGAAGCATAACAGTCCACATTTAACTGAAGAAAGCGGCCAGCATTGCTGGCTAGGATATTCCAATTTGGAGATTTTGGGGGCATGATCCATCTATGGTGGATAGCAACCAACAAATGGTCTGGATCCTAAAGCCACATGCCCCACCTGTACAAACTGAAAACCTAGGGTGAGGAATTCAAGAAAAAAGGCCTGCCATGGCACAGAAAATACATGGTAATTACCTAGAAGTGTGTACTCAAAGGACACTCTACGTCCAGTTTCTTCGAAGTAGTCCTTACAATCCCTCATAATTGCATCCAGCGGATATGATTTTGCGCTCGGAACAATTGTTTCTCGGAGTCTCTGATTTGGGGCATGTAAACTGAAGTGGAAGAAATGGAAATGAAAAATAGACACCCATTAGTTGAGAATATAAATAACAGAGCATTAGAGGAAATGATCTTCACAGAAAGTCATTGTAAAGCTCAAATAATGGCAACTGATGCATGACAGCTAAATAAAGGCAAAATTATATGGAATATTAGCAAATTTATCCTAAGCTTTGTCTATATAAGTGATGCAATTTGCACCTTTTGAGGTCACACACCACTCCACATGCTAGTGGCATCCATGTGCAATATCCAAGCTTCTCATCTGGTTCTGGTGGACCCCCATATAGATGACCAGACCCAGGGAACCATACCAATCCAGTAATCAGGTGGGGCATGTTTAGGAAAGATGGATGGTGAAAAAAAAAGCAGCAAGCTATCAATATTAAGCTAAACATCAGGTCCACTAGTGTGATTTTTTAGCCAGATCACCTTCACAGTGGGGCCAGCTGGATGAGTGGCATGGATTGGCAGAGGAACTTGAATATAGGTACATGTGCGATTAGAAAACCTCAGAATGTTTAAGTACCTATCAAAAGCACATCATGATGATGTTTTAAAACCCAGACCAGACACTGACGCATTTTTGTGGGCATTTCAGTCAACTGCCAGTGCAAATCATCTAACCCGGGCCATCTACAAGAGATATCATGAATAAAATAAATAAACTAAAAGGAATAGTCATAGTTGCCTGAATTGCAATTTGACTGATTCACGTTCAAATCGTAGGTCCCAATTCAGTACTATTCAAATATTCTCAGTTCGTTGGGTAGGCTCATATAGTTAGCCTTTTAATTCACTTGGTTCAATAGTTTGAATTCATCTAGTTCAATACACAAGTATGATGTTCTAGTTCTACATAGTTCAATTGAATATGTATAATCAACGGTCCAAATTCAACAAACTAATGACAATTAATCAGAGGTTAGGATTGTTCAATCAATCTGGCTTTTTGGACCATGATCTATCTACAGTGGATCCCATAATTTGGAAGGCATAAACTGAGTTTAGTGTTTCCACTCATATGATTTCCATCATGACTGGGAAACTATATATCATTGAAAATTTATCACCTACAGCCAGTTGTGTAAGCATGCTCTGTCTGTCTTTGTTGCCAAAGTGCCACTTTTGTAAGTCATTCAAGCTATGTAAATAGTGGACTGTGGAGTCCGCCATCAAGATTCTCTCTTGAAAATCAGGCTGATATGCTCATAAGATGGGCCACACCGTTGGCTGAGTCAAAACTATAATTTCAATGGTGTGACCTGCTCAAGACTGATCAGCCAGATTTTTACACCAAGTGATATAATGGTATGGCCTACTGTTCACATGCGTGTCCTACACACAAGCGACAAGGTAGCATGAAAGACCATAATAAGCATACAGTCGCGGGTAGCAGATCAACATACACTCTTTCCCATCATACCTTTAAATATACAAATTTTGCACCCATGTGTTCTGGCAGAGGATCAAATATCAAGGATATAACTTTCCAGTGCATTGTTGCGGCAGATGGCTGTGTACAAAAATTTACTGCACGTGTGCTCCCATATACCGCGATGGGATCAAACACTATATACAAATTTGGAGTGCTGCCATGAGCTCACAACCAAACTCACTTAATCAAAATTGGCAACTTGAACTGCAATTTCAGTTGCTCGACCCAATTTGCAATCTGAGCATGCATCATGTAATTTTGGTAACCACAGAAAATAAAGAAAAATAAAAAGGAAAAAGAAAAAACCCACATGCACATTGGGTAGGTCGTCTACTTTCTAGTAGAGGTTGTAGGTTTGAGCTCCACTGGGAGATCAATGCATTTTTTCTTTGAAACAGCTGGCCACCAACTGACCATTGTTTTCAGTGACCGACCCCTCTTTTGTCACTGGTTCCAGTCCAAACTGGTCCAACTGTCCAGTCTGGGTTTTAAAACACTGCATCATGAAAATTATTTATCAGGAGAAAAAAAAACACACCTGACAGCCAATGTGGACTGGAGTTTGTGAGATGCCAATCTTTTAATCGTATTTGGAACCCCCACTGTGGAAATTGTGATCATTCTTTGCCCAATTTGTACATCCTTGAAACAAGACCAGAAACATTTCAATAGAAGGAAACAAATAACAAAACTAACTGAACTCATTCATTCGATAATCATCATCCGTCATAAACTCTTCCAACACATACATACAGCTCCATGAACCCTATTTAATGCAAAAAGCTAAGAACAAACCCTTTGGTCCACATAAAGTGATCTATTTCTAGTCAGTGCAACACTTGACTCTAATCAATTCCAAAATCAGTAATAATTGATTAAAAAAAAACGGAGCAAATGAAAGGATAAATACGTGGAATCATGCCATGCAAATCCAATGACATGCACCAACAGAGATTTGAATCCAATCAAATGAAACAAACACCTAAATGAAGCGAAACTCATGCACTCAATAATCATCATCCATCATCATGTCTTCCAACCCATAAGTAGCCTTTTCACATAAATATCTATTTAATCCAAAAAGCCAAGAATAAAATCCTATTGGTCCCCAAAAAGTGATCTATTTGAGCTTCTTGCTTTGTATTTTCTGTTCTTTGGTTTTTCCATTTTGTTTTGTTGTGGAGTGATGATGGATTCACCTTCCTCAGTTGTTTCCTGCATTGCTGCTGTTCTTCTGCTTTAATGAAGTTGTTTTCTCAAAAAAGAAAAGAAAAGAAAAATTATCTTATTTCTAGACATTGCTAATAAGTATAAAGAAAGCAACCAAGGAATCTAGTTGTAACTAGGACGCTTCATACCAACCAGTTGAGGCTCTGTAGACAACCGTATAGACTGGGTAAGATATACATTTTGTACACAAGGCTAACCAATGGGATAACAAAGTCAGCCCACTGCACGAGCAGCTAAAATTGTCTCCTTGCCTGAAAGCCCAACTTGCCACTCTGTTCCTAGTAATTTGAAATACAGCATCGTGTGAATTTACAATATTAGACTATGTTCTACTGTCTCATTCCTTCCATAATCACCTTAGACCAGCCAATGGAGACACCATAAATCCTCCATTTTAAACCCTTCAGACCTCCCTTCCTGGCTTGAACCTAGGGGTGGCAATTGGCTGGGCTGCCCAGCCCAGCGGGGGTGACCTGGCCCTAAAGGCCCAGGGCTTGGACCAATGAACTTTGCTTGAGGCTGGGCTTGGGCTAGAAATCTAGGCCTGGTGTTTGGGCCGGGGGGGCCAGGGCCAATGATGAATAGCCTGGCCCATTGCCCTAGCATATCTTCTTTAGTACATAGGTACTGGTAATGTAGATTATAGACTATAGTCTGTATACTTGTGTGTGTGTATATATATAGTAATATGAAAACCTATGATACTCTAGTGGATTATGGTGGATGACATGCAGTCACTTATAAAATGTCCAAATTGTGGACCCTAATTTAGATTGGTGAATTGTATATTGATGCACTCATTTACGTTGATGCACACGGTGGATAATTGGATGGGGCATACACTTGGCCAATGAATGATCTTATTTGACACATGTATGCCACAGGAAAAACTTGATACTTTGGAAGAGCATAATGATTCATGAATACGCACTAGCCAATTGTTAAACAATTGTACATGTAGCATGTGTGTAACTTACCTCTAACTTGTTGGGTTGACGCTGGTGCGGCCTTGGCCCTGCCCAACCTTAGCCCAGCCTGGCCCTCTAGGGTGAGGGTCAGGGCCGAGCCAAGGCCAAGGCCTAGGTGATCTATTACTTCTTCACTCATGAGGCAAAAGGACACATGTTAGGAATATGTTTTAACTTGTCAGATGATTGGTTGTGGGTTTTGATCTCTCCCCACCAACTACCCAAGAGCCACCACTTGAGGACCCAAAAATCACCAAATATGCACTGTTAGAGAGGTAGCCGAGAAACCCCTCCCTCTCGACAAAAGGCATATAAATATCTCACAGTCAAAACACTGTTCCCTTGAGGCTCCATCTCCAACCATCCCTAGTCCCACCAGAGATTATGTAAGAAGACAATCACTTTATCATGCTGGTAAATTCAGCTCTCTTCTTATGTCAAATTTTTTCTGAATTCCGGCACCTCATTTCAACTGAACACTTGACATGTCACAATCTCTCCCGCTGGTGCCACCTGGTATAGACTGGAAAAGCATTGGACAATGCTTCATTTTCACACAAAGCATCCTTCGAAAAATAGGGAACCTATAGCAATCAATGGTTCTTCCTTCAATAGGCATCAGAAAGCCCCACTCCAACCCACACACCGCTTTTCAAATGGTTGAAGCTCTATAAGGAGAAGGATCAGTGAACTATCACTAGATGAAGTTCTGTATTTACATTGAATTACACACTTCCACAAGTCCTCCACAGATCCAAACCTCCACAATCCATTTCACCCACTTAAGTAGGTGAAATGTAAGCTTTTTGGTCATGCCATTCCATAATAAATCCAACAAATTTTTTTTTTTCCAACCTATACACAAACCGGCTGGCATTTGATTAATGACATGTATAAATCAACATATTTGGAAGTGTTTAATTGATGAGGTTAATTTGACTTCCAATAGAACACAGCTCTTCCAACTTGAAGGACGTATTTCCACCCTTTCAATAACTGCATCACACAGATGCAATGGTGGTTCACCCACGAAAAGAGGCAATCAAGATGCCTCAAAGGGAGCTTCCTTGCTCTACAACTGAAAGCATCTCGACCCAACCTCTTTCAACATCCTAATACCCAAATAGAATCTAATTCTGCCCAGAAACTCAATTGCAAGCTTAGATGTTAAGACCATATACTGCCGCGGACAACCATAAATTTCCAATCTTCTTTTCATTGAACAGCATTGAAACATAAAAGAATCAGGCATCACTGTCTTCTTTCATCAAAACATCTGAATCCCAAAAATAAAAAATAAAATCCCACCTGAGGCTTCGACACACCAAATCACTAAAGAGCTCAAAGAAAGTTATTTTAGTTGGGCTCTTTCTTGAGGGCATCCCAATTCCTTCGGATTCCATCACAGACGAAGCTTCATTGAGATATCTTAGGCGTAACGGTGCCCATCGTTGCCTATACGGATATGGCCCGTATCGGGCAATACGGGGGTGTAACGACCCATAATGGTGCAATTTTTATTTTTTATTTTTGCCAAAAAAAATGAAAAAATATGGATTAAATCCGGAATATTCGAAGTATTCCAAATATGCATTCATTTATAATTCGAAATATGTTTATGGTGGTGTAACAGTCCACTCTTTGGTGAGAATGCTATATCGGGCTGTCTGATGAATTTATGAACCTGACAACATGGAATTAACTGCAAACCTTTTATATTTAGTTTTCTAACTATAATATATATATAATGAATGTAATACCAAAACATCTTATATTTTCAAGTTTTCCTTTTATTTATAATGCTAGTGCATGTATACTTCATGACTCACATACATTTCATTTCAATATATAGAGTTTAAGGACTTTGGTATCCTACTATGTAATTCAGATACCTAACAATTTGATATCATTTTCCCCCATAGATCTTTAAAAAAATTAAAATTAAATTGAGGTAAATAGTGTTGTCGATTCGGGGCTAATTTGGGGACCATTTGATGCCCCAAACTAGCCTCAAATTAATGCAATCTATTGACACTTATCCCACTAATGGATTGGTGGACATTTATTGGACAGTGAAAAATGAAAAATATCAAATGGTCCTATTTAAAAAAATAAGTGTCTACAAACTAATGGTGAAAATTGTAGGAGTTATTTAATTTTGGGATTGTGACTTAGTAATAATGGTCCCAAAATTTAATTAGTTAATTTTGAGTCGATATATACCTCATGTATAAATTTTTGGGGCCATATACGTGGGGTTCACTCGATTATGTATTATATATACATGTCATCCATCCGTTTTATCAACTCATTTAAGGGTATTGGAAAAAAATGAGGTAAATCCATATCTCAGGAGGACCACTAGGGGGCTAGGCGGGCCACCTCGTTGTATTTGTATATCCATGCCATCAATTCGTTTTGCCAATTCATTTTAAGGCATGGTCCAAAAATTCAGGTAGATCTAAATCTTCGGTGGACCACTAGTGAGCATGCCTTTAAAAGTGGGGCCCACCTCAATGCATTTGTTGTATATCCACGTGGTCTGTCCTTTTTGCCTACTTATTTCAGGGCATGGACCAAAAAATGAGGCTGATCCAAATCTTAAGTGGATCACAAAATAATGATTTAATTCCCACCATTAAAAATTTCTTAACACATTTTATTTTGGGATCAAGCTGTTATTTGTGTTCTCCCTTCATCAAAGTGAAGGTCCATGTGATCTCATCAACAGGTTGGATGGAAAATAAACATTATAATGGGCCCTAAGAAGATTTTAACGGTTGGCATTCAATCCCAATTGCGTGATCCAATTGAGATTTTGATCCCTTCATTTCAAGGCTTGTGCCTTAAAATGAACCTGAAAAATTATGGATGGCATGGATTTACTATACATAAATCAAGGTGGGCCCCACCCCACATAATAAAATAGTGCGTGTGCACTATGCAACGTACACTGTAGAGAAGAAGAAAAAAAAAAAAAAAGGAAAACTGTGTGGCTGTGAAACAACCATGCTAGTCCATTCATTTTTTCTGGAAAAAGAAAAGAAGAGAGGGAGGGAAATGAAAAGAAAAGAGGGAATGAAGAGAGGGGACCAAAACGAGAGAGAGAGAGAGAGAGAGAGAGAGAGAGAGAGAGAGAGAGAGAAGGGCAACAATTGCAGCAGCGCCGCAACCCAATAAGAAGAAGAAGAAAAAGAAAAAAAAAGTATGTTTTTTTTTTTTTTTTTCATTTTTTCATTTTTTTTTTAGGGTTATGGCCTGTAACGTTTGTTACAGTACTGTAACGGCCATTATGGGTCGTAATGGCCGTTACGAATTCAAAAAACAGAGGTGCCCCGTTTCGGGCCCGTATCTTGATACTGTTACCGTTACGTATCGGCCGTTACGGTCGAAACGTAACCGATTTTAAATACCTTGCTCACCATATCCAGAGATACAAATGCTACAAATCTTTTGTTTTTTCATAATTTACCAATGTAAGTAAATTTTGCAATTCCTTTGACCTTTTTTTCCCTTCCTCTTAGGCGTCTTCAGCAATTTGGGTGCCAAATTATGCCTCACTCGATTCTTCTAGGAAAGAGAAAGGAACTTTGATATTCTTCTCTATTCCCATATGTGACACCTGCCATCTATTCTGCCCATAGTTTCTCTGACCCAAACCCTCATCAGTCATCACGTTGTTGAAGCCACACCATCCCTGACTTGTGGTTTCCTCCATGTTGACATCACCTTTCGTCGGTCCATCCCTGACCTCATTGTACTCGAGACTTGAAATCAAATTGTGGTCCCTAATCTAAAAGTAAACATGTTGGATCATCAACTATATTGGAATCCTCATCAATCTTGAAGGACTACTCATTCAATGGAGGGGTTCAAAGTCAACAACATTGTCTCCCTATGATGTTGCATGCCTGCATTTCACTGTTGCATTGGCATGTGGGCTTTTCTAATCGTTAACCACGTTCTACCCAACCATCTCTTTAAAAAACATTATGCCCAACCCTATCAAGCGATACTATCTCTTTACGGTATTTTTGGGTCCTCCCTCAAAGCCTCTGAGATCATCTCCAATATTTGATTGAACTACAATAATTCCCTTCTTCAAGCCCAACAAGCCCTATATATTTGAGGTTCCCCTATCATTTTCCACCTTCCTTTGGCAATTGCCCTTGGCAAAGCTCATATTTACAATAGAGCCCCTACTGCCATCAATGGCATGTCGGCTTTCTAATCATTACTCACGTTCCGCCCAACCCTATTAAGCGATACTCTCTCTTCATGGTATTTTGGGGTCCTCCCTCAAAGCCTCCGAGATCATATCTCCAATATTTGATCAATCTACAATTATTCCCCTCTTCGAGCCAAACAAGACCTATATATTTGAGGTTCCCCTATCATTTGCCACCATTGTTTGGCAATTGCCCTTGGCTAAGCTCATATTTACCATAGAGACCCTGTAGCCATCAATGGCATGTGGCTTTCTAATCGTTACCCGTGTTCCATCCAACCCTATCAGGCAATACTCTCTTTTTACGGTATTTTTGGGTCCTCTCCAAAGCCCCTGAGATCATATCTCCAATATTTGATCGAATTGCAATCATTCCCCTCTTTGAGCTCAACAAGACCTATATGTTTAAGGTTCCCCTATCATTTTCCGCCATTATTTGGCAATTGTCCCCATTTTCTCTAAAGGTAATGGTAATTTTATTAGTAAAGCGCTGATATAGTGCTAAAATTATACAAAGAAAACACAAAATGCAATCCTCCCCACCCATTCATAGAAGCAAGATATATTGCCCGTCATTCAACGTACTGTTAGTAGGATAGACAACATACTTACCATAATTAAATTGTATAGTTATTTAGGAAACAGATCTGTAAATATCTTTGCTGTAATTAGGGGATATAGATGTTGTAATTAGGTGATATTATGCTGTAATTAGGGGATATAGATGTTGCTGTAATTAGGGGATATAGATGCTGTAATTAGATGTTATTATGCTGTAATTAGGAGATATAGATGTTGCTGTAATTAGGGGATATAGATGTTGTAATTAGGTGATATTATGTTGTAATTAGGGGATATAGATGCTGCTGTAATTAGGGGATATAGATGCTGTAATTAGGAGATATTATGCTGTAATTAAGGGATATAGATGCTGCTGTAATTAGGAGATATATTGTAATAAGGAAAAATGATTTCTATATAAGAAAAGGACCACTCGATTGAGGGTCATTGAGCAATTCTGACACGTACCCCATTCAATAACAGAACCCTTTGTTCTCATCAATGTCCTCCTTTGATGCACCCCTTTATGCGCTACCCTCGAGGGAACATGACAATTCTCTCTCATAACTCTACTCACCAACCCCCTCTTTAAATAATGAAGTGCCCTTCGACCCTTCCTCTTGCTGTTAATTACATGCTTGTCCCTGCAATTTTCAAGGCAACCAGCTCCTATTTCTCCTTTTGTGCTTGTTGCACCTCCTGCCCTAACACATGTCCCTCTCTTCTATAACCTCACATGCCTTATCACCCTCATGCATCTGTCATACCCAGTGACAGTTAGAGAGATTTAAAATTCAAATCACCATTCCCACATCCTAATATCATTCACATCACGCTCGCTGTTTGTATGGTGCACCTTCTTCTTCATCTACCTCATTGGTCCCTTCGCACCCTTCATGATCCGAACCTCTCCCTCTTACCTAAGGCAAGTGCTTATTCCAAACCACCTTGACGTTGTAGAGCCACCCCAAGCTTGAAGCAATGAACCTTCTCCTCCATGGATTCCAAATTCTCAAGAAGGCAAACTGAACGTCGTCTTTGTGCAATGATTTTGCATTGATATCATCAAACCCTTTTTTTTTTAACACACGCACTCACACCACAGTGGGTTTTCACCATAATGGGTACTCGAACCCATGACCTCATGTTGAAACTCTTGTGAGTCTACCACTAAGGCATGAGTAAGGACCCTCAACCCTTATTAAGCAAGACCATATAAAGAAAATTACTTCTCCAGTCTGGATATCAAGCGAGATCCCAATCACTCGAATCCCTTCTCCTCATGACGACTGCTTATTCCAATCCTCCCATCTATGGATTCTCAAATTGGCTCACCACTGAAGCAACATTCCGCCTCCTCATCTTGCAACTCCACACACATCTACTGCACAAAAAGCCTTCCAATATTCATATTATGTTCTATATGTCCCCATCTGAGAGACAAACATAAAGCAATTTCAACAACAAAATAGTGGGCATTGCACAATATTAACCTATAAGTCACAACTTCCTCCTTTCCTCCTTGGTTACCTAGTCCACACATATTTGTTCACCCCTTCACATTCTTCCACTCATGTCACCTTTCTGGTCCCTACTTCCACCTCCCTACCTTTTACTCGATCAATTTTACCTATGTTTTTTAGCCTTTAGGTTATTTGAGAAAGAAATAGCTCCTCTCATACCTTCTTGTTGCTTCATCTCCCTTGAGTAGACAACTATTGGAGTTTAACCCAAATTTTCTGGCCACTGTGAGACTCTAGCCTCTGAAGCCATGGCAATCAACAATTCTGACCTCCCACCACCTCTGTCAGACTCCAGCCTGATCCTAGCAAGTTTATCCCAGATTTTCCAGCCACTGCCATTACACAGCTTGACTACCTTCTCAGCTTCATCTGATGACTCATTTCTCATAAATGGAACGCTATGCTAACATCGGTTTCTTTGCTCCATGCTTGTGCCAATCTCTAAAAAATTGTGCAGGTCTGGCATTGTGATTCGGTTTGATAAATTCCAAACATGAGAGTGTAAGCTCTGAATGGACCTGCTACCATTTTTTTTCTTTTCTTTTTTCTTTTTCATTTCTTTCAATCTCTAGGTTTCTTCATCTTGAGGACACTTCCATCTCTTCCAATCTTTTCATAGTATTTGGTATGATGTATTTCCTAGACCCCCAACCTTTCATGTTGCATTTTCTATGGTGCAGTCGGTTGGTTTTTTTTTTTTTTTTTGGCTGATATTTAGAGATAGATTTGCTAGATACCAACATACACAACTGTATGGTGAAATAGCATTGTACCACTTTACAAACTACAAACACTTCAAAAGATGCTGCGATTAAACGGAGAGGCCTTTTAAAGATTATGGTTGCACTTGTGGGCCTCACAGCCCAACCAGTTAGTTACCTACGCTTCTTTTGCACACTTTCTAATGCTTACCATGAAGGCTAAAAAAGTCATTACCCACATGTTTATCAATGTGTGTTATGTAAAAAGGCATTGCAATTTCCTATTAGTTCGATGCAACCCTAAGATTATCCAATCACTTCATTAAAAGAAAATGATCCATATTTTTTGGAGTAATTGGAATTTATTGGGTCATGTCAGGAACCATTGAAAGTTTCTTTTGGGCATGGCATGGGGGAGGTAATGGTAGGGAAGGGAAGGCAATATGGGAGGTATCTCTGTCAGCAAGAATCTGAGCTCTGTGGGAGGAGAGAAACAATAGGTGTTTTTGCAATCAAAGCAGTCAGGTAGTAGATATATTCAATAGGGCTAAATTGAATGTAATGGGATGGGTGAATGCTTTTAAAACTGTTGGATAGCTTCTATCATTTTCCTTTCTCTTTTGATATGTACTGTATTCTTTAGGCTCTGGCCTTTCATCTAATAAAATTATTGCCTTTCGAAAAAAGAAAAATGATCAATAACACCACTACATAATATGCATGCAGTTATACGGACCTTATTCAAGCACCTATGTGCTTCCAAAACTGACTTCAGATTCAGCATTGGCTCACCCATTCCCATAAACACAACATTTGTCACCCTATGCTTGAAGAGCTCCTCTATAGCCAATACCTACAGACATAACATATTAAATATACCATTATATCCAAGACCCACATTCATATATACAGAATTTAAAATGTGCTTTGCTAAGTCGACACCAGATGCACACCTCTACCTGTGAGTACACTTGCCGACCTGGCACCTGAGTGAGACATCGAATCCATACTGATCCACTAATAAGGTGGGGAACACAGAGAAAAAAACAGTGGTGGTTTGGGGAAAAAGCAAAGATATTGCCAATGGCCCCATCCAATGCACGTGTTGCCCAGCTGTCTAATGAGTGGACTGGCCTCATCTTGGGCCACGTCACCATATAGACAATCAGTCCAACCCTGGTGCATGGCTTTGATGTGCCAGATAGGGGTGACCTGGTGCAGTGATGGGTGAGGGGTGACCTGGTGTAGTCATGAGAGAGAGTATTCAACCTGCTCAATAATTTCATGCCGCTGCAGGTTCCTTGAGAACCCTCCCTTGCCAGTAGCACAAAATGAGCAACGCAACGGACAGCCTACCTGGATATTATAAGAGAAAAAGCATTACAAAATATACAAAGAAGATTAGAATATGTATGTGTATTTGTGTGTATTCACACATGCATGTAAGTATCCTTGCTAACATTCAAGCCCTTTTACTTCCCAATCAGAAAATTGTGCATGAAAAGAAAAGTTGAAAGTTGATCGGCCTGGATTTGTTGCTGTATGAAAAGCACCTTACCTGTGAAGATATACAAGCAGTGAGGCGATAAGAACCTTTATTATCTTCAACTGGTATTCCAACAGCTTCAACCAGTCTATTATCCTCCAACTTGATCAGTATCTGCAATTCAATCAGAGATAAACCAAAAACTGCAGGAAGTTATTTTTCTTGCACCCACCAACTCAAATATCAGAGTTGCCAACTTGTCACCTAGTAATAGATATTCCTTCTACACAAAGATAGGACTGTCGATGAGCCAGGCCTGGGCATGGGTTCAGACCAGCTGGCAGATGTGACATTTTCAAAATCCAGGCTGAAGCCAACCACAGGCTCGGCCCTCTAACAGCCCTCCACCCACCAATGGCAACATGATAGAAGGAACCTGCAATAGATTCACACCCTGGCAAACATATTGCTCTACATCTATCTCAAAGGAGTCTCTTCCTCCAAGAGTACCCCAAACTGCTCTAGTTGGACTCTCATCCTACATCAGCTCAAGAAACTAAGGATTCATTTGGGTTTTTGTGCATCTGGCAGCAGATGGGATGCACTCCAAATCATCAAAGTGGTAAATTGTTGGGGTGGAAAAATCAGGAAAGCAGATCCCATTTTCCACACTGCCCCTGGCATAGAGTGGATTGGTCCGGCCGAAATAACAGCACCAACCCCCATTTTGCATGTACATTCCAACAGGCCCTAAAACAACACAACCAATCTAGATCAGTCGTTTCCTAACATCAAATTTCCCAAACACTTCTTTACTCCATTTCCTTGGGACCATCTTGAACTCAAAGGCCTTCAACATAACAAAGAAATAGACAGATGGTGTTTGTTAATAGCAACTACACCAACCCAATGCAAAATCATCGAAAATGCAATGGTGTCCACATATCCCTTCTCCCTCAATAAAATTTTGAGAAGTGACCTTCCAAGAATTCCTCACCCATTTCAAAAGCCACTTTTTGCTTTGTATACATATTCCAACAATGAGAAAGCTGCCATCTATTTCTATATTCATACGTTCTAACAAAAAGCTCTAGATAAACCCAATCCTTAATAACAGTAAGATTCTTAATAACATATTTCAAGTTACCACATTATCAACTGGTAGAAGGTAAAAACACATCAAAAAAATGAAGAGAGAGAGAGAGAGAGAGAGAGAGAGAGAGAGAGAGAGAGAGAGAGAGAGAGAGAGAGAGAGAGAGAGAGAGAGAGGAAAACATATTACCTTAACAGTGCCATCAGCTGCAGAAACCGCCTGGTGAATCGGGGACCTCCCGACCCTCCATCCCGCTTCGCAGAGATCGTTCCGAAATGCCTGAGGTACTGTTCAACAGAATTATTCCCCAAATCATAAGGAAAACAATATAAGCTAAAGTGAAACACTATCATAACAACGTGTGATGTGGAAGTTCTATGCCATTTCACTCTCACATACACATGCAAACACCTACGATGATTTGGACAGTTAATCTGGTGGGCCATCATGTGATGGGCTATAGGCACAAGAATCACAATGAGCAGACAACTATGACCATTCATTTGTGAGTTCCACTTCCACCTAATGAATGTGGACCATAGTTTTGTTTAGGGTGAAGGCAGCAACAGTTCTATCAATCCCCTTGTCTTTTGGGAAATGGCCCATTTATTTAGTTCGCCACCAAAGGAAACAGTCCTGATGAAAACATGCAAAGCCACGTGTATGATAGAGATTTTTTGGTGTACACTTCATAGTAAGCACCAGTCATCATCTACAAAACTAACCAAAAGTTGGGGAGAAAAAATCTCCAAATAAAAAGCTTTGAAAACCAATATCACTGGATGAAAATGAAACTAATATTTTAAAGATCAAGACCCAAAAGAATGATTAAAAGGAAATTGATAATTTAAAATTGAGTTCATATTCTTCAAAGAGGAACTTGTGATTCAGGCCCCGCATTACTGGAGCATACGTGGGATTTCAGTTCGACGAGTGGGGCCCACAATTTGGGAATCCAAACCGCTACTCCGTTGTTTCCCAACATGGGTGGACAATGCATCAAAAACATCCTTGAAAGGAAAACCTCATCTTCAATTTTTGGCCTATAGATAGACGGCTAAGAAGCCAGAATACAACAACAGTCCACATTCAACTGAAAAAGGCCCTAACATTGATCGATGGGATCTCCCAATCCATGAGATTTTCAGCACACGCTCCATCCAGTGGGACACACCTAACCAATGGCCTGGATTGCCGAACCATGGACCCCACTTGTCAATTGGAAAATTCTACCAAAAATTGGCTTTAAATTTTTTCGAAACGCATCATCCCACATGAAAAATGCAACAAAAATGTGCAAAATAAATACCATAAAAATATAATAATTAAACAAATAAATATTTAGCTAGCTCCCCTAGTGACAAATCTCTTTTTCAGGAACTTCTCTGCCCAGGTATTTCTCCGAAGATTTTCAGATTGAGAGGTTTCTCTCGCAATATTATCAGGAAAATCTCACTCAAAATAAAATTTTAAAAAATAATTATTATAATTTACTAAAAAAAAATAATTTTAAAACGAATATAAAAATACAAACTGAATTATTTTAACTTCTAAATAATTTTCCAGTTAAACTCGCAACATATTCGTGCAAATTAAAATCTTCCGAAATTTTGAAAATCTTTGCGGCATTTGTCACAATGCTAACACCAACAAGCAGAAAATCCAAATAAAAATGAAATGAAATGAAAATTAGAATTAAAAGAAATGGATATACAAAATACAATACTCACAGTGACTGAAGCCTTGAATTTCTTTGACCTTGGCCTTGTATAGAAGATGGTGCAGCTGTTTCCCTCTGTATTTTTGCTGATTTTTTTTAAATAATAAAAATTTTAATATTATAACTAAAAATACGAATATAAAAAAGGAATTTAAATTATAGAAGGGATAGTACCTGACCCAAGTCGATTGCAAGCTGCTGAAGATCCTGCTCCGACATACCGAGTAGCACCTGAGAATCCACGTGAGTGGCGCGTGAAGAGGCGGGGATGGTGATAGAGCAGGAGCGGATGGCACGTGCGATTGGAAAGACGCGTGCGATGGGAGCGGAGCACGCCTGCTGCAGCAGCGCCATTGAAGGGGCCATTCGACGCTCTGCTCTCTTCTCCTCCCTCTGCGGTGGCATTTTCAGTTAACGGAGCCTTAAACTTCATCCTTTATGCGAAAAGTCGATAATGCCCCCGGAATTTTTGCTGAGAATGGGGCTGAAAGTCGGCCGGATCGGATCGGATCGGGTCGGGTTGTGAAGGGTCGCGCTGGTGGTCAAACCCTAGCCCAACCCAAGGTCCCATGCATCAACCCCAACCCAACCCCAACCCCAACCCAACCCAACCCAACCCAACCTCAGGTTGAGAATTCTCAACCCAAGTGGGTTCGAACGGATATGTCGTGTGGATACATGCTAATAGTTCCATTATTACATTAGTTAATTATAATTCTAATAAACATCTTATTTTTTTACTTATAATTTTATTAATTATTTATCATAAATAACTTTATTTTGTCTAAACAAAAAGCTAAAATACGGAATAATTACTCTTTTAAAAGTTGTGTTGTGTAGCACACAATCTATTTGGGAGAGAAAAATCTAACGTATTTTATTAGCTTGGGTCATCATAAATGATGTTGACCATGGAAACCCGTTGGCACTGGAATTTCTTGTGCATCTAACACGGACGTTCAACCCTCAATTATAATTTATAACTTATATATTGATCGTGTTCAAGTTGAGTCCGATGACCTGATATCTCAATCTAAGTCCAACCTAAGTTTCATCAGGTTATTGTTTGTATAGATCAAGCCCGAGACCGAATCCGATCCATCTTGCCTGAGCCCAACCCAATGTCGGGTTGATTGTGGGGTGGTCAGGTTGAACCCGCCCGACTTTCAGCCCTAGTATAGCCTGCAGTAATTTTCATTTAAATGCTAGTTTGCATGTGTGTAGCTTTGCCCAATGTATGTACCAATATGGCACATTGATGCAAGATCTGACCGGTCAATCAAATGGGCCATGTTAAGTAGATGTTATCTGTGGAAACCCTGCCATGCCTTTTATAGTGAACCCAAACCCAACCGATGAAATAATGGGCCAGTATGCGTCCTCTAATATTAGGCCCAATTCATCAAGTAAATTTAAAATAGATTTCAATGGGTGGGGTCCATATCCAAAATAGAGACCTAAGGGTTAAAGGGGCCCGCTTTAGTGGGACCACCGTAAGTTAAAAGTGGTACCATGCAAATGTGGAGCCCACATGATGTATGAATAAAATCCAATCTTTCCATCAAAAGCGTCAGTGCATGTTACCTCCAGAACGTCATGCTGATCCGTGAATGAGGTGGACAAATCTTGGGATACAAGTTGAGAGGGAATGCCCACCCTTGATTTGCACGGAGGACCGACCATGTTGTGTATGTGGAACGTAGGCCATTCCGATCTTTCATCTGGTCAGGGCCGAAACTGAGGTTGTTCTGCAATTGAGGTGCAAGGGTTGGTGTCCTCTTTCATGTTGTTCCCTTGGCCCGCCTTAGTGTCGATGTAGGATGTGGCACTGATACATTCATCTCATGGTTGGACCAAAAGAAGATGAACCGTGAATTATTCATAACTATTGATCCAAGTATTGTTACAGGGGTCCACAACCTATCGATCTTTACGGTAATGGGCCATCCGAGGTGAACTGGCCGTGTCTGTTCATTTCGCTAGAAAAAGTGTGCATTCAGCTCAACAACAAAAATTTCAGAAAATATATTACTTTTAGTAATTTCAATTTTTATAATATTTCATTTTTTTCTCATATTACTATTCTAGCAAAAGTTTATTTAAAATTTTTATTTTTAGAATTGGTTTTAGAAGAGTTGTAGTATAATTAGGATTTTATTAGAGTTAGAATTTTACTATTTTTTATCATTATAAATTTTAGTTTATTTACTTATATATTTAATGGTGTGAAGGGACACGTACAATTATCAATCAATTAAATTTTTGGTGAGGAGTCTGGAGAAGCTCCGTAAGTCTGGAGTAGTGAATAACCTCATTACGTTCGTCACTGCATCAAGATTGGATTCATTTTTAGCATCAGGGATTAATATGAGGTGATGCTTTTTTTGAACGGGATGGATTGCTTGCATAAAACGCGAGGCCCCTCACCATTTTCCTCATTTGATATGTAAAAATGAGTTCGATAAACCATATACAGCTCGTATATCCCAACATACAGCTCTTAGAGCATCCAAACAATGGATGAACTCCGGTTGACGTCCTCCAAAATCATTTATTTTATTTCTGCGAAGTCAGCCAATATAAATGGTTAGGATTGTCAAAATCAGTGTGATTTTCTTGGGATGGCTTTTTAAGTGATAGCTGCCTGATGATTGGTTCAGATCCACGGTTTTATCTTAAAGAAAGTTAATCTAACGGTTCCGCTTCAACTAAAAAAGCTAATGGCCTTTTCATCTTTCCACCTCAAAATTCAAGAAAAGCTTTCGTCCACTTGCATCGGATAATCTACTTGTAGCCCGTCCTCCACTTCTTTTTATCCAGCATTAATACTAGATCCGAAGTATCTAGATTGCGTAGCCAATGGAAAATGATGGTGGCTTCTACCAGGGTTGTACGATTTGAGGGAGCGTCTCTTCTGCCCCACCACGTGATGATCTGGGCCGTCCATTAAAAGCGACCAGAGTAAATGGTTCACGTGGAATAGATGTGATTCATCAGAGACGTCTTCATCATTCATAAACAGTGGATGCAATGCATTTTCTAGGTCAGCTTTACACAAACAGTGATGATCTCATGTAAAGATTCTTTCCATGTTTACCATATAACGTAGAAGCTTCTTGATGAACGGCGTGGTTCATCACATGGCAGGTAAGAAGGAGAGAGTTGCAAGCAAACCCCCCGTAGATGTAAAAAGCAAAACGAGCACTTGTTTGATATATGCGACCTTAGGGCTACCAAAATATCTGCAGATATTCAAGTAGGTACCAGAGTTTGGGCAATTGCAACGGCTGGGCTAGCACAATTTCTGCATATATTCAAGTAGGGCCCACAGTTTGGGCAACTCCAACGGCTGATATGTTAGCCAACGGTTTGGTGATTCCGAGGATAGATCTGTTGAGGTCCAGTGGATGGACCTTGTCACAAAAATCTCTTGGATTAGAAGATCCGAGATATGGAGCTTTCGACGTGTCCAGCTCAACACCATTACTGGATTTCACTCCATACTTATTACCTGCCGTGTCAGATTCGTTGATGGCGGACCCTTGCTCAGCCCAAACTGGCTGTCATCATCCCCCCTTGTGGATGTAGATTGGGTGGTGAGGAGAGATATGATTGTTGGGCTGTATGCTGTCAGACCCTTGTGGATGTAGATTGGGTGGTGAGGAGAGATACGATTGTTGGGCTGTATGCTGTCAGAGATGGGCCTAGCCTTTTCTAAGGTTTTTCGGCCGAGAACGAAGTTGGCCCATTGCTAACCCCTTTGAGCCGCGCCAGTCTCATCTCAGCAAGTGGGATGTCCTCACCACCAAATCTGCACCCCCGAGGCTGGACACCTAGCAGCACTTCCGTCCCCAGGACCCCAGCTAAGTCCCCGGTTAGTTATTTTTTCAAGAGTTGCTTCGTCCAAGCTTCCCTTGCTGAGAATACCCACTCTTATGGGGGATTTGAATCAGTTGTAGGAATTAGACCAGTCGCCTATCCCCCAGCCTCCACTTTTGACTAGAAATTCTGGTGCCAGAACAATTTACCCTTCTGTCCACGCCCATATTTGGAATCGATCATCAAAGGGAAGGACCTGGCAGGTATAGAGAATTGCGCCTGTCCATCAAGGTCCTGTTTCATCCACAGCAGCCACCAATGAACGGTCCCTTCGCTTGCAATTCCTCGTAGAAACAATGCACACGCATGAGAGAGAGAGAGAGAGAGAGAGAGAGCAAAAACAAAACACCCTCATCCATAATCTCTGCAAAATAACAGAACCTTCTTCCCTAGGTACACGTTTAGACATTAAATGCATTATCACCACAAAATAACAGATCTTCTTCCCTTTGTTTATACTTTCAGCATCGAATGCACCACCCATCATATAACTTGGTTGAGAAGAACGTTCCGTTCATAGTCAAGCCGACTGTACAACAATCAAACAACACCGATAGATATACACGTTCAAGCTCTCTGGAGAATTTCATCCCAAACCATCTGAATGTCCGAGAAGTATAAAAAAACATAGTACAGATCCTTAGGTCCATCTCCCCCACTTCATGTATAAAGGGGGGAAGCTGATGGCCGTGGATACGATGCTTTTGTGTGTCCTGTTTCATCTAAGCTTCTTCTCCGAGATTTGTACCCATGGCCGCCACTGAGGCTTTGACCATTTGCATCTGTTCCGGCATGCGGGCTTCTTGCAATGTCTTTGGCATCCTGCAGCTGCTCCAGTGCTGCCACCACCTCATCCATGTCAGGCCTGTGCTTGGCTTCTGTGGATATGCATTGGAGTGCCAGAGTCGATGCCTTCAGAGCTCCATCTAAAGAATATTGTCCTTCAAGCCGGGAGTCCAAAACGCGGAAGATTTTTCTCTTGTGGGTCAGGTAGGGCCTGGCCCACTCTACCAGATTGTGTTCCCCAGATGGACGGTTCTTGTCAATTGCACGTCGGCCGGATAGCATTTCTAGAAGGACAACTCCAAAGCTATAGACGTCACTCTTGGCAGTCAGATGACCTTCCACAGAAACAATGTATGCCAATCAGAGTGGGTAATCAAATGGCTTTCTATAGAATTTGAGAGTGGAGTAATTCTGCATATGAGAAATCTAAGCGGAGCTAGACCATGGTAACAGATGACAACTGTAAATCAGGCCATCGAACATCATAGGGCCCGTCATTTATCTTTTAGTACTGGGCTTTGTTACTGTATCAGGATGAACACCCAAAATCGTGCTGATTGATGATCTCAACCATCGAGCTGGTGTCTATCACATTGGCACCTAAAAATATTATGGTTGAGGGTTTAAAATTCAATGAGAAAATCAGATGGTGAGCATTGCTCAATTAGTATGGTTTTTGCACCATTCTCTATCCCCTACAAGCACAAGGATCTGCATGAGTGTATGCCACAGGGACAGGAGATGAGTCACTATATTTCAAAAATCACTAGTGCACTGTCACTGTATACTGGCCCCAGTGGCATGTTGGTTCTGCATACTTTTTATTGCTCCTAGCGATGCAGTTTAATCTTATCTAATGTGTGTTGCATTTCATGTCCAGCATGCACTAAGGCTGTTTCAGCAGGTTGCACAGCCTTCCATCTTTCTTAAGCTCTCCTTGAAAAATTAGCCACAGGACTTAATTTACTACTCTAGCCCAATTCCTAATCTCAACCCTGGTTTAAAAATCAGTGTTTTCACAAGCTGCATAAACATAGCCAATGAAAATGGAGAATATAAGATAAAAGGTAGATGCATGGAAGCTGGAGAGTCGAACACAGATGCAGGCATGCTTGAAGAAAAAATGCATGGAGGCATGCAAATGTGGCCATAATAAAAGGGCCAGGACAGTCTGAAAAATACCTGTGGCAAGATACTCAGGAGCTGCATATCCGTAGGTCCCCATGACCCTAGTAGAGACATGGCTTTTGTCACCTGTTGGACCATCCTTTGCCAACCCAAAATCGGAAAGCTTGGCATTGTAATTCTGTAATTTGAAGGAGAAAAGGGAAGAGGTTGAGAGAACCGTGAAGCATAAATCACCATTAAATAGTAAAAGTTATTTTCAGTCACGCACTGAATCAAGCAGCACATTAGAGGTCTTAAAATCGCGATATATGACTTTTGTTTCGGCACTGTGGAGAAAGGCAAGACCCTTTGCAGCCCCCAGAGCAACCTTCATCCGGAGGTTCCATGAAAGAGGTTGAAAGTAAGAACCCCCTGCATCCATGTTGTCATTGAAAACATAAGAGGACTAGTGGAAACACGAGAGATGCATATAACAAGCTGGTTAGAGAAGAATATAGAGAACTTACTCCTAAAAAGATGGTTTTCCAAATTTCCCCGAGGCATGAACTCGTAGACAAGTAGCCGTTGTTCATCCTCTAGGCAGTAGCCAATCAGCTTCACGAGATTAGGATGGTATAGCTGGCCCAGATAATTCACCTCTGCCTATGGAATCACAAATGCCACTAAGATTAAGCAATTTCCACATATGAAAATTCAATTACAAAACTGACAGTAATTTGGAAAGCCATAGATTTGTACAATGGTGTTGGGCCAGTGGTCTGATCCCAATCGGGTGCGAAAAGAGTCCTGATATGCCATACAGTACAAGTAGAGCTCATGGTTTGGTATACAGACCATTGATCTAATGGGCGTTTATGATTGGATGATCATAGGCATCCAATCTTTAACCCTTTTTTCCAGACACTACAGGTTCTGATTCTTCAGGATTTGGGACCCTATAATTTTTCAAACTGAACTACATAAAGAATGTCAAGAAATGGCAGATGGCACTCACCAACCATTCCTTATGACCCTGGTAACTTTCCTGGTTGAGCCTCTTCACAGCGATAACCACGCCAGTGCCAGGTTTTGTTGCAGCAAATGTATGCTCATCAATCCAACCCTTGAAGACTGAACCAAAGCCACCTTCTCCCAACACACTGTCAGGGCGGAAATTTCGGGTGGCACTTTTGAGGTCGGCAAAAGAAAAGCTCTTCACATTGGACGACTGCAAGATCTCGCCTTCCGTTCGAGGAGTTGCAGGCACAGGCGTTACTGAAACCTTGCTGCTTGAACCACTTGTATCATTTCCATCTCTGCTAACATACTTCGAATTGACCCCTACACAATCCAAGAACAAAAGCATAAAGCGTGATCAAAATCTCAACTTCAGTAACAAGGGGTTAAAAAGGACACACTTGCAGAATAAACCTCACAAAATGAAAATCAAATCCACTGATTCCTGTAAAATCTGTTGAAAAACAGAACTTTTCAAATCCTCAAGCCAACATTGACACATCACAACTCGTAATCCATATCAATGCATAACCAGATCGATGACCTTCCAAGAATAAATCAATGTAAATTTGATATAAGAAACAAATAAATCAAGTGGTAGAAATTCTCTCACACATTGCAAGGTCAGAAACAGAATAAACAATTTTCAGTTGATCTGAGAGAGGCAATAAGTGATCCTCACTTTCACAGTAGAAAGCCCTGACTATGTCAAAATTGGAAATTTTCAAAAAATCCGTCTTGAAGGCACAATAAATTAACAAACTGAATTGGAATCACCAGAAATTGCAATTTTCAGGGAAAAAAAAAAAAGGAAGGAAGAAACAAAAACTGGAACCAAATCCTCGTAGCTGCAAATCCAAAACTAATTCTACAAAACTAGCTTTCTTGCAAAAGTCCAACTGAGACATACATCTCAACTACTTGACAAAAGAGTCAATTTCCTATGAATATCCACAAAAAGAACAGAAAATCCTACTCAACCATACATGAATTGCTTCGTATAATTAAATTACATTACAGAACTGTAATGGAACCACAGAGTTCTGCTATAACATACTTGGATTACCAATATGCAAAACATCAATCAATTAAACAAAAATGACTGAAAAATCATGTTCATCATCATTGTGGCAGCACAAGGCAAACAATTACAACTATCTGAAAGTACATTTGATACTGTCATAAAATGCATGAATTCAACATATAAAACTCAAAAACCACATCAATTCTGTAGCTCAAAGCAAATTGTAAGAAGGTCACAATAAAGTGTTCAGATCTTTACCAAAATCAAAACCAAACCATTACAAGAATACCAAATTCCAAAATTTAGGAAAATTCACATCAAATTGCTCTGAAATGAAGAATCAGTAAATCAAAGCTGAATCATCAAAACAATACCGGAGTCCATGAAATTAGTCTGTCACAGCCATAAAATTAAGCAAATCAAAACAGAAAATCCAACAAAATCCAGAGTTCCAAGAAAATCCTTGGAAAATTACAACAAAATTCACAAATTCTTAGCAACAGTTGAATTCATATCGCTGCCAAATGCTGAATTTTGGAGAAATCTAACTAGAAAAATGTAATATTTTGCAAAATCAAACTCAACCCAGTCCAAGACGGCAAGGAAAAAAAAAAATCAAACCGAAGAGGGCAGAAACAAGAATCGAGTTGATTTCCTATTGCTGCAAAATGAACAAATTCAGTGGGCAACACAAAATAGCAAGAAATAAGCAGCACCAGGGCAAACCTGATGAAAACTGCAACAGAATTACTGCCAAATATATGATTTCAGATAATTAAACTAACAAATATATAACATTTTCACCGAAATACAAGATCAAAATCACTGCGAAATAGCACAATATCAGCCAATGAAATTCAAACTGCTGAAAAAAAAAAAAAAAACAAAATCCTTAAAAATACAGCTCCAGCAGCTGCTAAAATGCACAAACAGAGCATCAAACTCAAAAACCTCACCAACCGAAGCAGCTACTGAAACACACAATAAAATCTACAGCTTTACGCAAAATCAAACTAAAAAATTGCAGCAAAGTGCAGATCACGAATCAAATTGAAAAGAAAACATTCCACAAATTTCACAAAAGCTGGATATACGATAGCACAATCTCAACCAAAACCAGCTCAAACAGCTTGAAAACACTAAATCCTGCCAAAATTCAGTTCTGAGAACCACAAATGCACAAATTCATCGAATCAAACTTCAAAAAAAAAAAAAAAAAACCCCGACAAAATCATCAGTTCCGACAAAATCTCAACCATCAATCACCAAATTATGCATCGAAAACCGCTACCTGAAGTCGGATCACTGTGCAAAGGACTCTCCGCCTTGATCCGAGTGCTCCAGCAATTCCCCATCCAAAGAAAACCCTCCAAAATCGATTTGACCCACCAACCTCCTCCCTAAAAATACAAAGAAAAAGGGTTTCAAACCATATCCGTGAAAGCAAGCAAAGATGTGGTGTGGAAAATCGCTTGTCTGTAAAGTAAGGCTTCAGACCACGGAATTGAATGCTTTAACGAGAAACGAATTAAAAAGTAGAAAGTACAAGAAAAATCACCTCGATCTGGAGATCTCGAGCTGAGGAAGCTGTGGATTTAGGTCCTGATTCAATGATTCTGTTGAGATTCGGAGCTTCTCAGAGAGAGAAAGACATGGTAGGGTTTTTCTATGCTTTGACCTGACGAGCGACCAAGCGAGAGAAAGAGATGAGTATTAATGGCGGGCGACGGTCTTGGTTCTCATCTTCTTATCTCCTTTTTATATCCTCGTGGATAGTTTTGGCCATTTCAACGCGGTCTTGGGAAACGGGAGAGAACGTGTGATCACCAACCTACTCGCTCACGTGAGATGAACCATCACGCTTCGCAGTACACGTGACATAATGAACCACCTGTTAGAGATCCGTGACGTTCATCAGATACAGACATCTGAATATTCCTTAGAAAAATAATATGTACCATTATTCATAATGGTCCATTATTAATTATATTAACCGTCTATTTTATCTTATGATTGTATACTAAATGATATCAGAACTGTCAGTATGAGTTACTATAGCGTCAAACGTCTGATGAATGGATTGGATATCTTAGGCATGTCTCATTCAGCACGTGTACCGTGAAGATTTTATGTTTTTCTCATGCGAGGGAGGATGCTTCGCAGTCTTTTGGGGGGAGTTGAAGGTGGATGGAGCTGGTGGCAGCTTCAGTAGTCATTGGCCGTCGGATTTAGATGGACGGCGTATTGATACCGTTCATCGAGGATGGTGGAAATCTAGCTACATCTATCATTACGTAACAGAAAGGGACGGTGGAGCTGGGCTTCTGTAGCGATTGACCGGGCTTTTGTCACTGTGTTGTTTGGTAGGGGAAGTTAGTGGGCCCGGGCTTGAGAATGTACGGATAAAAACTACCGATCCTTATCAAATGCAGGGACCATAGTTTGGTGATCCAGATCGTTGATTTGATGGGCCCAATTTTATTTGATCATGCCCTTAAAATCCCCGACGTTGAAAGATTATAGACAGCCAATGTGGACCATTTATGTGTTTTTTGTTTCCCATACTCCAGACCACCGATCAAAGGGTTAGGATTGTCAAATCCTCTTGACAAAAGCCCAAGGTACGGTAGCATACGGTGTACTTTTTGGACGGACAATATTCAACGAGCTAACTATCAACGGCGGAAAGTTGCACTTAAGAGGCTATCCTGTCCACATTATAGACAGACTTTTCAGACCTGATCTCGATGGATCTTTGAGATCATGATCTTGAAACAATAGATCCCTGATAAGAAAGATTAGGCCCATTTGGACGGTCGTGATAGAAAGTAAAAATAAAAATCTACCCGTGGGCCCAGTTGAGAAAGCCCACTAAGCACACGGTACGGTCGTTACGTCATAACGTGGACTCTTGAGAAAGCCCAGTTGAGAAAGTCTCGTTCCAGCTTATCATGGCTAACGCAAACCGTTCAGAAAAATATGTTATATGGTTTTTTTGTCGTTTTGGATTGTATTTTTTAATATATTTAAAAGTTTGGATAGTTATACACTGAACCTCAGTGTATAACTCCCTCTGCCCCAGACAGGTGCCCATACCTACGAACGGATGTCCTCGAATCAATCGCGACCATCCAATCCACTCCATTGGATGATCCTATCCGTTCAATGGAAGCTTGATAGTGAACGCTAGTTAAAACTCATGTGCAATGATCCAGCAAAAAGTTCCTTAATTCGACGGTGAGGATAATTTGAACTCGAGGCGTTGTATCCATCTACACGCATTTTCGTACAAGTGAGGCCAACTGATCATCGATCCAGACCATACATGTTGAAATATCTCAGCCGTTAAATACTTGAACTTTTTAAGTTGCTGCTGTAATTTCCCTTGAATTATCTATTTATGGGCCACCAGTGAAGGGTCAGGAATCTCTAAGGACAATAGGGACGATAAGATCAACGATATGGACCACCGAAAATGATAGATGGGAACCGCTATTGGATTGGACGACCGAGACCGACAATACACCCTAATTTTAGTATATGGCTTCCAGACAATCTTTCGTTCATTTTTAAATTCCTGCCACGGCAAGAAAGGTATAACCCTTTTTTAATAATACATGGTTTGACTTCTAAATCTTGAGATTGTACGCAACTTTCCTCATGCCCGGGGTTACACCGGCTCTTCCGTGATCCACAGTTCAGTGGGGCTCACCAAGCTTCTTTTTTTTTGTGTTATATCCAAATCCGTCCATCCATTTCTTCAGATCATTTCAAGATATTATCCCAAACATCAGGAAGATCCAAAAATAAATTGGGCTACATGAGTGAGGATCGAACGGTCACTGTTGAAACCTCAGTGGGGTCACAGAAGTTTTGGATCAGGGTTATACTTGCATTTTACCATCATCCAGTTGGGAATGACCTTATGAACGGGTTGGATGGCATATGAACATTGTGATTGGCCCCAAGAAGGTTTCAACAGCAGGTGTCTCCATCTACACTGTTCCTTTTGGTGTGGCCCACTTGAGCTTTGGATTTCCTTGATATTTGGGTTCACTTACTAAAATGAGCTGAATAAAATCATGGTCAGAGTGGATATAACACAAACATAGTGGTGGGCCCCACAGAGCTTTGGATTGTAGGGGAGCTGTGTAACCATAGCTACATTCAAGTAGCAGTCCCGGGGATTAAGCTAATTATCCAATATTAATTAAAGTAGCTCCAAGTGTAAGAAAACAAAAGGCAATTAAAAATCGAACTGCTTGATTAATAATCAACGACTGTCTGGACACATATGCTACTTTTACACCATTTAACAATTGTTGGCGACTCATCCTCCTCACATGCACTGATGATATAAAACTATCCAGGCCATTCAAAATTTTGTTTTACCGTGGATGAATTATATCTATAAAATGGATTTGATAAGGCAATATTAACCATTCAATATATACCACCGAATTAGAAGCCAAAACAAAAGAAACGATTGATCAAATTCGAAGAATAAGTAGATGGTTATGCTTCATCTACAAAAGTTTAAGGAAATTGGATGGTCTGGATTTCTATAAAATTGTGACATATGTGAGCTTGAATAGTCACCACCGTTTTTAAGATGGTGCAAAACTAACACAGGAGTCTAACGGGTAACGAATCTTCGGGGGGTTGAGACAACCGGACGCGGTTTGGCTAGGTGGCTAGTGGTCGGTTCTCTGTGGGCGCCACCATGATGTATTTGTTTGATCCACACGGTCCGTATATTTTTTAGGATCAGTTTAAGGGTGAATATAAAAAATAAGCCAGATATAAATCTCAAGTGGACCATACCACAGGAAAACAATAGTGATTGAATGTCCACCGTTAAAAACCTCCCATGCCACTGCAATGTTTATTTGACATCCAACCTGTTAACTGGGTCATACATACCTGTATGAAGGAAAAAAATACAATTATCATCTAAATCCAAAACTTTCTGTGGGCCCAGGAAGTTTTTGATGGTGAACGTTCAATGAATTACATTTCCTGTGACATTGTCCATATGAGATGTGGATATACCTCATTTTTTAAATAATAGTATAAATTGATCTGAAAAAAATGGATGGACGGAGTGGATGAACTACATACATCATGGTGGGGTCCACGGAACACCGACCACTAGCCGTTGGCTGGTAGCAGGGTCACAAGCGAAACCGGGTCCGCGTCTGTCAGCGTGCGCCGGTAAGTCCATAAAGGAAGCTATTGTGCGCCGCGGGCACAGTAAACACCCATGTGCGATTTGCAGTGCGCTGGCACTCGCGACTCGTGCCGTCTGAGGTTGTTGACCGTTTCAATAGGATTGCCTCGAAGTCTCCAACCATTTTCTGCAAACGGCTATTCGCGCGAAGGCAGACGCAAGAGTCTAGTCACGCATTCGCGTGCCCACGTAGCACAGCTGTCCAACGTCGGCCACCGGGTCGGGCTCCTGCGGACATGCATACGGGAAAATCAGGACGGTCCATTTTGGGAGAGGGCCTGCGTGAAAACAATGGGCGGTTGTGATTCACTGTATATCTGGCCAACACAACGGGCCCAATAGATGAATTTGGTGGGCGGTTGTGATTAACTGTATATCTGGCCAACACAAGGGGCCCAATAGATGAATTTGGTATATCTTGAAGGGTTTTGCCACAAATAACCTCCTCAATGATCCAAACCATTCATTTGAGGGATCGCATTTCAGACAATTGGAGAATCTGAGCCATCCAAATGTTGCCCTTCAAACAGATTAGATCCTTCACCGACAACATTTGTAATCGGATTATTGATGGACGGATGACGAGAACCGTCCAATAGGGATGTGTATTGTGGCATCGAGTTTAGATCATCTAATCCTCCCCATGAGTGGCTTGGATGACTAGATCGTCCTTAATGGTGAGATTTCTGGGTCCATCCATGAAAAGGCCCAGTAGAAATGTGGCACGTGGATCAGGATGATGCCCCATATCTTTTAGAGAAAAATAAAAGAAAGTGGACAAACACATCATCCTAACCATTTGAGTCAAAAGGAAACCTTTTGGATGAGAGACTTCCCACGGTTTTCAGAATGTGGTCCTCTTTGGACGATTACATTCAAATTATATTGTAAGAACTTTTTTGGACGAGGCAGCTGGATACCTCGTGCACCAAGAGTCGCGTGGGTGATATCCACACCGTCCATCACTAATGTATTGGGTTAGTATTCGGATACGTTTTCTACGTGTGTAATTGGCGAATTAATTGCAGTATGTTTCATACGAAATGCATGCAACTGACTAGCATGGAGATAGAGAGATACAAATTAAATGACATTACACTAACTGTCTATTCATCAACTGCCAAGTGTGTTATTATAAGTTTATAAACACCTCACATCAAATCATGACACGTGGCACACATTTTGAGCAAATGCAGTGGTAGCACCATCGCATTTGTGCAAAGATGGTGGTAGCACCACAGCATCTGCACATGCGGTGGGTGCTCCACCATTTTCGGTACGAAAGTGGTGAGCGCTCCACCGTTTGTTGGTTTTGATCTCGATTTTGGCTCTGGGTCGGCATGTGTGCTGGACCAATCCTTGTTTAGCATCGCCATGCTCCGGTTCTCCCAAGCCTAAACTCACTCAATGAGTTTGTATTTTCACCTCAGCATGTTTGATTGATCTTATCTCTTCTGCAACGCTCCAATTCTAAACTTGTGGCGACCAAATATAGTCGTCTAGCATTACATGTGACCTCCCAATGCCTTAAAATGGGAACCCCGCATTCACAATTCAAAAGCGAGGTAGAGTTGAGAGTTTAAAGAGCAAGAGAGACTCCAGAGAGGTGAGAATCTAGAGGCCAGAATCTGACAATGGAGAGAGCCTCAGTCTCTTTTAGTTTTTCTATATCTTTATATTATATTTCAACTTAGAAGCCAATGTCATATTATTTTTATTTATCATTTTTCATCTTGCACATTCAAACCCCACTGCTTTAAACACATGAATAGTAAGTTTTGCTCTAATGTTATGCAAAGTTTGCTCTATAGCTACCTCTTTTGAAGATCTTTTATCTTAGAAAACGTAATTTAAAGTAGAAACCAAAAACTCTGTTTATTTTTCTTTTCTGTACATTTTTCGGAAAATCATTTTTATGTCACTTCCATTTTATTTTAAGTTTATATTTTTTAGTTTACACATTTAAATTTTAATATTTTATTGAAACTTCTTTAAATCTCATTTGAAATCATACAACATAGCAAAGTAAAAACCGTGTTTCACATTAGTAGTAAAATTGTGCTTAACTTCTTAATTTTTTATAATCGAGACCCTTATACAAAATTCATAGTGCAAACCTATCTAAGCGTCACTTAAGTTGAAAATAATTCAGTTTTCCCAATATTTATTCAATTTCATATATTCTAGCCAATGTGAATTATAGAGCCTTCATTTTATCTAGTGATGACTCTAATAAATACATGGGCACGAGTGCGTTGCATGTGGTTTACGAATAATATACGTAATTATTAAGCTTATTTTCTCAATTCTTCCGCGATGATCCAGTTTGGAGGTCTTACCTATTAGTTTTCAGTGGATCTGGATAGACTTCGAATCTAAGCCTTCATACACTATTGCTCATATCAACCGAGCACTTAAAATTATTATCCTTCTCTTTTCAACCATTCCGTGAAGTTCAAGTATGAATATTTTATATATGGGTTTCACTATATCTATATAGACTTCAGATCTAAGCCTTCACATGCCATCATGCGTATTAACTGAGAATACAATATTTCTTTATCTTTCACCATATATATATATATATATATATATATATATATATATATATACATATATATATATATCCATTGTTTGACTCATTTAACTATCAAACGGTTTGACATGGATACCTAATGGGGTAGCTTCGGGGTAAGGGGGATTTCCCGCCAGCATCCACAGTGATTTATGAAGGATAGGGTGTTTCTTCCAATGAATTCTTTTTTGAATTTAGGAATCAATGGTTTTTGAAAGTGCAACAAATGCTACCTCAAGCAAAAAGTAACAACAAAGCTTAAGGACGAGAAGTCTTACCACTGATTGGGATCACCATCCTAGTTAAAAGCAGCGGTGTACTTAGTTGAGCAACATACTTATGAGCAAGGAATATGCAATATTATAATTATAAACTAATGTTGACTCAATGTATGAGCGTATGCGAATGATTTACAAAACTACGTATTCCTTCATATCCTTGCATGTAGGCATGGAAAGAAGATAATTATAATTATTAGCCACAAAAAATCTTGCGTATAACAAGGACGGATGAAATTATTCATATATGCTAAGGGGTCCATGCTAATAGGTGGTAGAGAAGATAAGTGTCCCAAGTGATTGGATAAGCAGCTTTGTGTTGAAGTTAATTATTGATCTTGGTTTGATTTATGATTGATAGATGATGTTCTTAAATGATGTGCTCATTTGCTATTTATATAATTTTCAACGACGTCGTTGAAAATAATCATTACTTATATGGTGACATTGAATATTGCTAATTATAAAATAATGGTTGTTTTTAGTCGTTCGTGCTTTGTCTTTATCAAATGAGTCCTTATTAAGATTATTATAAATCGTGTCCTGATGCTACGTAGCCTAATGGTTTCTCGTTCTTAAGTACGAGTTATCTAAGCAATATGACTATTTGACACCTGATCATTAATGATATATCTTTCATATATTTAATGCATGTTATGAAGATTTTATGATTGTTATGTATCTACATTTGCATTATCAAATTTGGCACTGTCGAATTTTGTCCAAACACAATGCTACATCATTTTCACCTTTTAACCCAAAAATCATAACCATCCATAACTTAGGTATGTCAAGAAAAACTTGAAATGGGATGCCCATCATTAGTTTTGCATGGGACCACCTAGGGTGATTATATACCATCCAATTCATTCCTTTAATGTGCGTGACTAAGATGATAAAATTACCTAAGCAATATAGCATTCCAAAACTAAGATGGATCATACCTCATGAATTTAGTGATTTTTAAGTATAACTCTACAGGGTGGCTCATGTAGTGTTGAGTTGGCCTGATTTTTGGGATAAGTACTAAGGGTTCATGCACTTGATGAGTGGGGTAGATTTCATAGAAGTTAAGGGGCAACCACAAGTTCAATCCATCCATGATTGTGGGCCCACCTTGATGTATGTATTGCATATCCAAGTTATTCATCTATTTGTTAGCTTATTTTAAAGCATGACCAAAAAAATAAAACAAATCTAAATCTCAAGTGGACCACACTATTAGAAAGGTGGTTATTAATCATTAAATTAAAAACTTCTTTTCAGCTACAAAAGTTTTGAATCTAACTCGGTAGTTGTGTTTTTACTTGAAACCACTCAATATGAGTTGAATGGAAAATAAACACCATAGCAAACTTCGGAATTTTTTTAAATAGTGGCCATTCAATCACCACTATTTCCCATGGTGTGAATCATCTAAGATTTAAATTTGTTTCATTTTTTAAACCATGCATGAGCTATCAAAAGAGATGGACTGAGTGAATATAACACACACACATCAACATAAGCCTTACAGTCAAGCCTGACCGAACCCCTGGACTTTCCGGAAGGTTAGAAGGTTAGCTCATCTTCTGTGGGATACGGGATGGGTTGCGAAAAGACGAATCGGGCAGCCGTCGTAGCAGCATCTGACAGATGAGATTTATTACGGGAGGGGAGAGGGTCTCTATTTAAAGGACGACGAGCAGTGAGAAGGATCTTGCAGATGGTGAATCCTCTATCTCGAACTCATCCCAACTTTGAAGGGTCGATCGTCTTCAACCCAGCCGGCGAGGAGGTCGGAA
This sequence comes from Magnolia kwangsiensis, assembly GCA_037074715.1. NCBI lineage: Eukaryota > Viridiplantae > Streptophyta > Magnoliopsida > Magnoliales > Magnoliaceae > Magnolia > Magnolia kwangsiensis. The sequence continues at coordinate 150,570,790 of CM073575.1, read as the reverse complement.
ACTCTATCAGTCGCAGGTAAGTCTGACTGTGTCTCGTTCATTTGGGGAAGGGATTTGGTTAATGGGTTGTGTGGGTGTATGAATCAGTTGCTCGTTGGGTTTCTGGGAAGATGAAAACGGTTTCTCAACTGAATCCAGATTGCAAGCCTGTTTTTGGCATCGAAGTGTCTCTTTCCTTCCGTAGATTGTATAGTAGTTGTTCTTTTTCTTTTTTTTCTAAAAAGGTCATGAATTATAATAGTAAAAAAGAAAATGCAGCTTGTTGTAGCTATCTCCATCTGCATGCTTGTGTTTCTGCTGATGCGTTGTTGACGAATCCCAAAATAGTCAGTAGCAAGGTTTGGAAACTCAGCAAAGGCTTGGCTCCAAATTGATTTGAAACTCACCCGAGCTTTTCAATCCAGCTTTTTGAGTGCTAAATAGCATTTTCTAGGTGCTCATTTGAGGTTCACTGGTCTTAAAAGTACCAGTTAGACCTTTAGTCTGACTACTTGGTTGAGTCAATTTGACGTAGAGAGTTGATTTCATATATGATCCAGTATCTAGATGGTGGTCAATAGATACCTGGTTCCTTATCTGAAATGTTCTTTTGCAGTTGCTAGCATTGGTTGAAATTTTATCTCCACCATCTATAGCCTACTGATGATGGACAATGCTATGTATGGACTATATCTACAATGGTAACTGTGACAGAGATAATGTTGTATGAGGCAATGTGGTTGCCAGTGTGTTTTAGATGTTTGTACTTCATTTCTGTAAATATTTTCTCCCATCGGTAGTCAAGCCTTGCAGATGGGTTCTTAACTCTGCTTACTAAACTATGTTAGGCTAGATGCTGCGCAACAAATCCAAAATTTTTCTGTTCCCACATATAGGACATTTTGTACCTACCTTGACTAATAAATGCACCTGCTCCCTGTACTTTTTGGCAATACAATAGCACAAAGTTGTTCCATTGTCCAACCATAAGTAGAAAATAAAGGGTCTGTTTGTCTGCAGGGTGATATTGATTCCCTTGATAAAACGGATGGGTAATTCATCGACCACTGAACTGAACTTGGAAGCGGAAAAATATTATAAAGTTGTACCATTGCCTAATCATAAGTAGAAAATAAAGGGTCTATTTGTCTGTCAGGGTGGCTCTCAATATCAATTTCCTTGATTAAAGTGATGAGCAATGGATCAACCACTAAACTAAACTTGGAAGCTGGAAAAAAATGTCCTGGTTGGTCTTAGGGCCCGTTTGGTTGCCACTTTAAAAAGGAGTTCATTTCAGTTTAGTTAATATCAAATATGTATTAAAGATCATAGGTTATATAAATGGATTTTCACTGTAAAATTCCTGAGAATATTGTTACTTACCAAAATGTCCTCGTTTGGATTCCTTTGAAAAGTAGTACAGTTGAAAATTGTGAAGCCCACTTTGGTATATGGACCCACGATGGTGGTCACAATAGCCAGAGTGTTGTTTTTTAAGTGGTATTTGTAATCCTATTGCGCGACATGTGGATTGTATTGCTGGAACAGATTTTTTTAAGAGGCCAGGTATCACAAAAACCTCTTTGCAACGGACTATGTATCAACATAATACAGACTTTTTTCTTTTTTGTATTGAAGGTGGTAAGAACTGAAGATTGGGGTGGATTGTATAGTGGGCTGAAGGCTTCCTAGTTTGGTAGTGCAGCATTGCAGGTTAGTGAATATCCTTTTATCTCTTTATGTATCCTAGAATATGCTCTGCAGAGTTTTATAGCAGCATTTAGGACCACATGTGCAACTTTGAGTACTTCTGAAGCAATTATGAATGTTTAAGTTTAGTTTTTGCTACTAACTGTGATTTGGATTCCAAATCATGTAAGACTTTCAATTATGGCAATGATTTGGAGTTTGTGAATACTGCAACCTCATCCTGATTGAACGAGGGAAGTTTTGATCATTTAGATTAGGCATTGTGTTGTGAATGCATGCAGCAAAATTGAGTTCCATGAACACTAGATAGCCTGCACTTTTTAGGTCTTACCTGAAGTGAGCAGACTATTAATTTTGGGTGGAAAAAGAGGAGAAATGATAGCCCACCTAATGCAGCTTAGGCTTTCCATGCAATACAAACCCCATGGTGAATCAACCGTGGTGGCCTCACACCCCATGGTTTCAGTGTACTTCCAAACTCATAAAATCTATTGACGAGTCACCTGATTGAATTCAGTCAACCCGGACCTTCATCGAGTTCACATCGATTCAAATTTGCTGGAACCATGGTTCGCCAGTGGAATTGTTGTTCTTCAAGATTAAAATGACTTCAGACGAATACGAAATGCATGACCACATTACAAATTTGTTGGAACTAAATTAACAAGTCAGGCATTTGCACTAAGCATGATTTGAAGCTATTTGTCATTTCGGTGGCAACAGGAAAGTTTATGTAAATTATCATAAACCTGAAAAAGGAGGCTCAAATGCTCCTCTGCTTGAGACTCTTCCATTGGCATAAAAGTCATCTGCAGATGCTTCCCACACCATATGCTTGCCTATAAAATGGTAATCAAGGTACCATGCAGTGCTTGCCATATAAGTTTATGACATAGTAATGAGCAAGTTGCAAGTACGAAGAATACAAAATAGAAGAAACTAATGGGTCTGGGTCATGGAAATACCTTTGTTTCAATAATAAGAAATTGGCTTAAACAGCTAGAGTGGCTCAATTCCAAGTATTTTGCAGTAACATGCAAAATAGATTTGTTCAACATGGCATTGAGAAATGCCTGAGCAAGCCGACTCCTCCCAAGAAACTAATGGGTCTGGGTCATGGAAATACCTTCTTAATATTTCTGACATGGGTTTCTCTCATCTTCTGTTTTTTCTACAGTTGATTCAGAATTTCTTTCTTTCTTGAATTGAGTTCTTATTTTTTCACTAGTATTATTGAAATATTATTTCAGTTTCACAACGTTTTCCTTAATATGAATAGTCTGGATGATCAAAGGGTGGGGCCAACATGGATTGTTTTATGAGTCTAATAAAATGCTGACCTCGTCAAGAAAGTGTTCTTTCTTAGTGAGTACTATGAAACAATCTTGTTTAGGAAGACAATGCCTATGAGTTGAGAATTCTATCAATGGCAATTGCTTGACCATTGATCTTCCAGTTAGGACATGAGGGCAGTGGATTTTTTATCATGTGGTTCAAGCAAATATGGGTTAGTTTGTGAAGTTAAATACCACAAGAATAACATAAACTGTTAAGTAATTTGAGGGAAACTCAATATTAGCCCCCCTAAAATGAAATAATTGGGGAAAATCGTTTTTAGTGTTCAATTGCCTTTGACATTAAAAAAGATTTAGAACCCAACATCGTCTTTTGAATGATATATATTGTATGCGTCAATTGGTCGCAACGTTATGACAGTGGAATATTTAAGGAATATTAATAGTAGTGAAAAGGAGCAGTTATTTACAGCACAATTTCTTACAATTTAAGTGTAGGTGATCCAGTCATCAGTATGGATAGTGAATCGGATGAAGAGATGGAAAGAACCATGGTTATGCATGCTGTTGCAGCTTGCGTGTTGGTGGTCGGCGAATACTGTCGAGAATACTTGTTCAAACTGTCGGCATGTACCGAAGATGATGAACGGGCGTGGTTTATAAACTCAATCATTCGGTCCAGTGATTGGGAATGTATTACTCAACTAAGAATGAGTCAGCATTTTTGCACTATGTAATGAAATCCGTGATATTATACATCTTACAGATACTTGTTACGTCAGTTTGAAAGAACAGTTGGTTATTTTCCTACACTAAGTTGGTCATAATGTTTGAAATCGGGTGATTGGACACAGATTCATTCGATTGGGTGAAATCATAAGCCGTCATTTTAACTGTGTACTAGATGCATTAGTATCAATATATCCTCATTACGTGAATCAAGCTAGACAAGAAACACCCGTTGAGATTCAAGCAAACTTAAATTGAGTGGCATACTTTCAGGTATTAAATTAATATTTAAGGTTTATTTTTTATATATCATTGTTCATACATAACTATTCAGATGCATACTTCTGCCTTTTGAATTGTTATGAAATGTAATTAGGATTGTGTTGGCGCAATTGATGGGATACACATTCCTGCTTTCGTACAAGCAATCGACCATGCCAGTTTCTGCAACAGGAAAGGTGTCTTGTCTCAAAACGTACACAACTATGAAGATTTTGTATATATTGGTCGGGTGGGAAGGTTCTGCCTCAGACATGAGGGTGCTTCACAATGCTCTGAGCCGTGTTGATGATCCTTTGATTGTCCCAGCTGATAGTACTTGGTTATCTTATTCATTTTACCTACTTGTCTATACGAAGTCATGCTTCAAATGACCCCTTAATAAGGCCATCATTTAAATGTGTAGGCAAGTATTACGGCGTCGATGCTGGATATGCTCATTCACTGGGATTTATGGCTCCTAACCGTGGGGTTAGATATCATTTACAGGAGTATCGAACTAGGAGAGCACCAATAAACATGAAGGATCTATTTAACTATCGACATGTGCAGCTACGCAATGCCATACAACGTTGTTTCGGCGTCATTAAGGCTAGATTCACGATTTTGAAAATGGCGATGTAGTATCCCTTCTATACACAAGTGAAAATTGTGATAGCTTATTGTGTTTTACTCAATTTCATACTATCAGATTGTCAAAACCATTGTGATCTACAAGATTTTGGTATACCAGTAAATGATGTGGATAATAACACTACATCACATGAGGTCTCAACAAATTATGAAAGACAATGGTTACTTCAAAGTACTCAAAAAGAGAAAGAAGCGTGGGTACAAGTGGAAGATAATATTGCACGACGGATGTGGACAAATTCACAACAAAACAGTAGGACTAGATAGCGCACTATATCTCTTAATATGTGAATATTTTAAATAATGTAGCACGACGTATGCATGAATACAGGCGTGGTTATTTTTAAGTGTTTTGAAATTGTACAACATTTTCTACTTTGATAACTAGGTAGTAGGCACTTTTATTTCTGATTTAATTTGTGTTACCGTACCAAATGTATCAATGCAATATGTAACTTTGCATCATATGCGCAGGTCTCATGTCGAGTTCTTCGCCTATCGATGCATCGACATCGATACAGTCACCTCTTAGGTCTGTAGTGACCCCAACACGAAGTTCACCTTGAGAGAAGACGGTAAAATCACTTGCAGAACCATTATCCCTGGCAGCGAAAGTCAGATGGACAAAACCAATGGATGAAGTGGTATTTGACACTTTATTGGAACAAATTGCAATGGTATGGAAAGCAGACAATGGCTTCAAGATAGAAGCGTATCAAGTAGCGGCTAATGCGGTGACAAAACATACACAGGTGACTGTCAATTGGCAAAATGTGCAGAATCGGGTGCGGTATCACAAGAAAAAATATAATGACATAAAGGACTTGCTGGCAGCCAGTGGATTTGGCTGGGTTAGTGAGCGCATGGTGGTTACAGTACCTGATGATGTATAGGAAGAGTATCTTCGGGTATGATCTTCTAAAGTTTGTTAAGTATCTAAATATGCCAACGAATAGTGAGGATGCTAAATATGTTTTATTTTGATTAATGTACATACTACTAGTTATTTCAAATTTGTAGTTACACCCGCGCACCGAAAGGTTACGAGGCAAAAGAATAGAGAGAATGGATGACTTAGCGGTCATCGTTGGATCTGATCAAGCAACAGGATGTTACGTCCAGGGCAGGAGGAGTATGACGACATCATCGTCTAGGGTCCAGCGAGATCTGAACGAGACGTGGATGGGGATCGATGATGATGTCGACGACACGGTTGACCTCTCGGACGATACTATAGGTGGATCAACGAGGAACGCTCCTTTTCCTCCATCCCATCGGATGGGGAAAATCGGGTGTTTCGCGGTATTCTTATCGGCACATCCGTTTCTAATAGTAATCATAGTGGGAGTAGTATTTAGAAACGACAACGACCACCTCGTCCCTGTGACGTTCTTAACATCTCTTTGAATACTGTAGCAGATGCAATGCATGATTTTAGCCTTGAAAAAGAGGTCAATCAAACAAGTATTGAATTTGCTAGAGGAGGTGCAAGGGCTGACCAACAGCGAGTTTATTGAGGTTGGTCAACTCTTAAGTCGGGACAAGCAACTCTTTTCTTTCTTTGTGAGTCTACGCCCTGAGCGTCGTGTGGAATGACTAAAGACAATAGTATCTGATAAGTTTACATCTGGTGGTGGTGGTTCTGTTTGATATGATTTTCTAATTTTAGACATGTAATAACTTAAAAGTTTATTTTGGACATGATCTGTTTGGTAGACATTAAGTACGAAACTGTTTAAGTTAGATATAATATTCAGTTTAAACTCTACTATTATAAAATCGTATGCCTGGGTTGGTCGGAATGATGAATTCGGATATTAACAAAGGAATTCATGGTTAGTTGACAAATTGATTGTTCGGCTAATATCCAGATCTTCAAAGGTATGTAATCCTTAACTGTTCAACAACTTAGCAAATACACACTGAACGTACCTATCACCTCTCATTTGTTTGAATTTGTTGTATTTTCTAAGTTGATAGATATACACAAGTGCATTTGATTTTGTATGAATAATATATCCTCATACTTTTTTGAGTTTATTGTAATTATATTTACAGATGGGGAAAATGAAATATTACATTGTACTCGTTGGTCACAATCCAGGCATTTATTTATCTTGGGAGGAGGCCAGATTAGAGGTAGAAGGCTACAGCAGGAGTCGACATCGAGCCTTCAGAAACATGGAAGAAGCATCTTCCTATTGGGAAAGTCACTATGGCAAATCAATTGCCCAACCAGCTGCAAGATGAACCACATATGATGGATGTGTACCAAACTCTTCTGACCATCTCGATCGAAGGAGGATATGTTGGTCGTCAACCCAACAGACGTCACGACCCATGGTATCTCGGGCTACTTTGACTGATGAGCCTGAGATGTCCTTTGGTGAGAGTGTAGCTGCGTTTATTACGGGCATCGTGGTTCTGTTCCTCATCCTATATATTATTATTAGACTGTAGTATATTTTATGATACTTGTCTATAGTAATCTTTTCAAACTCGACTTGTGCATCTATTCCTAGAACTCTATTACATGATGCTTCATGTAATACTGCATTTTTGCTTCAGTCTTATCTACATAGTTTTGCCACACCACGTTGGAAGTTATCAGGGTGGGATATGTGCAATTGGGTTGATCTGATGGTCCACAATTTGGACGTTACCATTTTTTAGGATTGTCACCCAAACAAGACGTTACCATTTTTTGTGGATTTGATGGTCCACAATTTGGCCCACAAGAAGTTTTTAATGGTCAATTACTACTGTTTCCTGTACAATGATCCATTCGACATTTGGATCTGCTTCATTTTTTGTATCATAAACCTAAAATTATTTTTAAATGCATGTGGATATGGATGGAGTGGATTTTGTCAAATACATCAAAGTGGGCCATACAGTCTGGGGTCCCACGCATCTGGATCGTCCGATGCTGCGCCCCTCGTTCAAACTGAAAAGTGAACTTCGAATCCTCGCACGTGCCTTCCAAATGCAAACTGCACTCGAGCGACTGCATTTCTTTGTCACTCACCCGCTCAAGGTGGCACCCAAGAACATGTGTAAAAGATCCAATCCACTCATCAGAATCGACACACCACCAGATGCTCGATTAGTCAGATGATCGTCTGATCCGGTATGTCACACCCGTCTAGGGAATTTCCACTACGTCTATTTATCTCAACCGTTCATTTATTTTGCAGTTATCTGGCCAACCTAATGAGTATAGCATTCTAACTTTTTAGCAGCTGCATCTAGTGGTGGGCCCTACTAATGAAGGATTCAATTTGATAAACATCTGCCATGTTGGCACTACTATTGCGCGAGTTCTGAAAAGGTGCTCTTGCGCGAGAGTGCACTTGCGAGTACTATACTCGCAAGTGTCCACGTGCCGGCCCGCATGGAGAAGAAAGGCCGAATCGATATCAACAATTGCCTGGACGCCATCTAATTTGGTGTTGTTCTTTTAGCTCACGTGCGACTCACATCAGGACCCTAAGTGGTGCTTGCGACGCACCTCACAACCACTAATTTCTGCCCTCCGAACATCGACGGTGGATGGTACCATTTCCCCCATAGTCAGCACTTTGATATGGCCTAAAAACTAGAATTAAAGGTCGACGCTAAGTCAACACTGTTTCCTGTAATGTGGTCCACTTAAGATTGTGATATACCTCTCTTTTGGTCTCATCCTATAAAATAATCTTTAAAAATAGATGGACGGCATGGATGAAACACATACATCATGGTGAGGCCCACAGCACCTCGCCAATCCATTTTCGTAGTAGCATCTATTACAGCACGTAAAGTGGCGGGCGTTGGATACGGCGGAAGTCTAATGCTATATCCAAACACACCCTGCTAGAAATTGATGGTGTACACCGAATTCAACGGCCATCCCAAACACGCTGGCCATGCGTCCTGGAATTCTTTCTATCCCATGGGATACGCAGACAACCACTGACACCACCCTCATTACCTTAAAATTCATACTATCCCTCCCAATTCCGTGGGATTTGCCCGACCAAACAAGCCCTGAGTGTACTGAGTAAACTCCATGGGGCCCACTGTTATTTATATATTCCATCCAATCCTTACATCCATTTTAACATATAATTTTAAGGCTTAAGCCCAAGAATGAAGTATATCCAACGCTCAAGTGGGCCACACCACAGGAAAAAGTGTGAATTGAATGTCAACTGTTGAAAATATCTTGGGGTCCACAGAAGTTTTGGATCAATATGATATTTTTTTCCCCTTCATACATATCTGTGTGATCTTATGAACAGTTTGGATGACAAATAAACATCGCTCTGGACCCTAGAAAGGTTTCAACGGTAGAAATTATTATTCCCAATGTTTCCTTTTCTATGGTCCACTTGAGCATTGGAAATTATTCAATTTTGGTCGTAACCATTAAAATGCATTTTAAAAACAAATGGACGGTGTGGATAGACAACATCCATTCACAGTGGGCCCAACAAGGTTTACTCAGTACAATAAAAGCTTACTGAGTAATTCGGTTCACAATCCGATTTCAATTTTCGGGCTTTCTTTGATGCTCTGCCAGCTCATAACGCTTCATACATGAGTCAAGCACTCGGGATTCATCGCGCACGTGGTATTAACTCAAATCAGAAGGACAACATTAGAGCATAACTCTCATCACATAGGATATTTGGATAGGAAGTTTTCTACAACTCCCACACCGTACGTAGAATATAAACCTAAAGGAATATGGTGTGTATATACTTATATATAGATGAAGTTGGCCACAATGACTTTTTCCATTTCAGGTCTTGAATGTATCTCCTTCGTTAACTGAGCTTCAAATTCTGAAATAGGTTTTATGTAGTTACTAGGGACAGTAATCCAATAGGAAAGCAGACAATTGCTGGGAGGGTTGTGAAAGAAAGTTATGGTGCAGCCAAGCAGCAACACAATACTTTCATTGTAAGACTGATTGCACTGAGCCAAAGATATTGCCTTAAACCCATATTAATTGGTTATTATTGTTTCTATGATTGAGCAGGTAGAAATGTTGTGGAGCAAATAAGTTAAGACATTGCCACCATTATTTCCTTTGCTCATGAAGGGTCATAACCTTTACAGATTGAAGACCTTCCGACAGGTAAGAATTGGTCATTTTCAGGTGAGCCAGCAATTTTGAAATAGGCCTTATTATATGTCATTGTGTTATAATCTTTTGGCATGTCAGCGTTGGAACGATGAAGTAGAGAGATTAAAAGTTTTGGCTAAAAAGTACAAAAGATGAGCAGCAGCAAGGTGAATCAGAGCAATCAAGAAAGCAAGATCTGCATACTTTGATTAACCCACATATGCATGAGTTTGATTATAAAGATATATGCATGCCCATATACGTATTGTGATTTGAAAACTTAAAAAACTCAACCTAAGATTTTCGAGGTGGGATTGTGTGGGATTGGCTTCCATCTCTCGAATCTTTTGCAATCCCATGCATCTAAAGTTGGTCATCTTTAATGTCGGCAAGATATCTAAAAAATCCCATGAATTCCACCTTAATCTTGTCGTCAAATAGTCGGCACCTAGAAGAGTGGGATTTCGAAGCCCACTCCCACTTACAGCCACCTAATCTCTATGCCCAAACACACCCTCAGAAGTATACCAAAAAGCCTCTGGATGAAATGTGAGATTTACTGTCAGAGAAATCTCTTTTGATCGGCCTCCGTCTTAGTTGCATTTTCAAAAATGATATTTAAAAATGAACGGACGGTTTGGATAAAACACACATTACAATTAGCCACACAGAGCCTATGATGAGACCGTCCGTTTCTAGATTCTAGCTAATTAAGTCTGGGGGTGGTACCCAATCCGCGCCGCGAGTTGCGCTGACGAGGTTGTGGAACCAACAGACGTTGAATAGCCATCATTCCTAAAATCAGAGTGCCTGAAAAATACAAAACTCTGCCGCGGCGACTTGTCTGTGGAAATAGATTGGTTGAATATGATTCATTTTTAACCGTCCAATCATGTCAGACAATCCATTAACAAGATGGTCAAATAATCTTAATTTTGTTCCATAATATATATGAATTGGGACCCATAATTTGGACGGTTTATATTAAATTATTAGTATTCCAATTATGCAAGTTTACGTCATTTCTAAGTGCTTGTGTATCATCCATCACGCACTGCCACAGCATCAAACCTTTTCTTTTTATCCGGACGCTCACTCCATGGAAGTTCCATGAAGTGCCGTCCCACTCCTCGCCATGCACGTGCAACACATGACCGGGTGATGAGAGCCGTTGATATTTTAGGCCATCAAGTGGACGTGTGACGGTCAGCATGGCCCTTGAATGCCGTCACATGCTCATTGATTGAGTCAACCATCTCTTAAAATATCCACTTGCCGTGGCCCACCCAAATGGACGCCACATCAGCAGTCACTATTATAATTTACCACATGTACGGTAGAGAGTGCCACGGCGCAGCATAGCAAACTTTCTTCTTTTCTTTTGATAATCGAGGCGAATGCTCAAATGGAGTCTACTCCATGTGGAGCAGATTTCATATGGGGTCCACCGTGATGTACGTGTAGAATCCAAACCGTGCATCAGGTGTGAACCACCATAAAAAAGGTAAAATCCGAGAATCAGACGAATTAAACACTCAGGTAGGACACGCCGTAAGAAAAAACTGTCAAACAAGCTAAAACCTTTAAAATTCAATCAGTGGATCCCACCTGATGGAAATCCCATTTTCATAGTGGGGCACACCATTTGGACGGTTTGGATGCCATGAAATCACTATGGTGGGCCTCACACGCAGTTTGGAACTTTTGGGTGGAGGGTTGTCCGTTGTTATATTCGTGTGGCCCCACCTGATAATTGTGCGGTCCTGATTTTGGGAGACGTTCAGCTGATGATTGGATCTACTTATTGGCAATGCAACAGCCATGGTGGGCCCCACAAAAGCTGGATTCCTTGGCAACAACCATGGAACACTCCATGGTTGTAAACAAGTGGTGCTATGCAAACCCAGGCCAGAGTTTGTGATTAGTGATCAGTATTTATAATTGTGGCCCTTGGATCCCAACCATTGATACAATGGAAAGTATGCATGGCTCATATTCGCAACAGATTTACCAGATGGGAAATCCTAACCACCGGACAAGCTGCCCAACGATTAACGGCCCAAAAGAAATACTTTGGATGTTCACATTCAACCGAAGAACGGCGAAATATTCTGTCTCTAGAATCTTCCCGTTGGGGATTTTAAGTGCGCGGGCCATGTATGGTGGGGTATCATAATCAACGGTTTGGATGACTAGACCATGGGCCCACTTGTACAAATTGAAAAGCTAGGGGTATTCCACGTATTTTTAGCTGAGAAACATTTGAGAGAAATTTCCAACTGTACGACCACTATATGGCCCATTCCTGAGACGAAGCCCACCCCATTTTACTTTCCAATAATACTCCCCGGGTGTACGGACGCCCTGCAAAAGGTCGAAAATGCGCCTGTTTTTTCCTTCAAGCGTTGACGCTCGTCGAACTCCCAGTTGTACGAACGGTTCAAAGGAGATCAACGTTACATGGGCCCATCAGTCATGTGTTTATTATATCCACAACGTTCATCCATATTTTGAGATCATTTCGGAGCATTATCAAAAAAAAAAAAAAACATATCCAAAGATCAACTGGACAACGCTACAAAGAGCAGCAGAAATTTGATTTTCACTTTTGAAACTTTTGTAAGGCTCACCCTAACATTTATTTTACATCCAATCTATTCATAAGGTCACAAAGACCTGGATAAATAGGAAAAACAAATTTCGTAATGATCCAAAACTTCCGTGACCCCTGAAAGGGTTTCAACGGTAGATGTTCAAAGCAGAATTGCATTACCACTTACTAAGGTCAGACCTATGGCTACGGACTATAACCGTAGTCATAAATACCATAATCCGTAGCAATAGGATCCGTCCGGAGTAGGCGCGCCGAACTAACGGCCCCCCGCGCCACTTGCTGGCTTGTCCAGAGCGGCCACGCCAATCTGGCGGGGCCGCGCCCATAGGGTCGGCCCTATGGATACGGATAATAACCGTAGCTAAAATCCGTAGCAATAGGCTCTTTATGTTTTTTGCATTTTTTTTTTTTTTAAAATAAATTTAATAGAGAGAACTTTTTCTCCCTTACATTTTTCTCAAATACATAATTATATAAATATGTATATATAAGTATATAAAAATATTTTTCTATCTCTTAATTCATTTCTTTGTCTATTTATTTAACAAGCATATCTCCTAAATTAGAATGAGTTACATAACGTACCATATATGATTTTGGGGTAGGAGAAGCTAATTTAGCCAAATAACATAGAAATTTTTCGAGATTCTATCGGGTCAATGGTTAAACATACATTTCACGGTCAATTCACTTCACTTCATGGCCATTTTCACGCACTTCACGGTCAATTCACTTCACTTCACCATCATTTTCATGCATTTCACGGTCATTCCTAGCAATTTCTTGTTGATTCACGGTCAATTCGACGCACTTCACGGTCAATTCACTTCACTTCACGGCCATTTCCATGCACTTCGTAGTCATTTAACTTCACTTCACCATCATTTCCATGCATTTCACGGTCATTCCTAGCGATTCCATGTTCATTCACGGTCAATTCGACGCACTTCACGGTCAATTCACTTCACTTCACGGCCATTTCCACGCACTTCGCGGTCATTTCACTTCACTTCACCGTCATTTCCATGCATTTCACAGTCATTCCTAGCGATTCCGTGTTCATTCACTGTTAATTTGACGCACTTCACGGTCAATTCACTTCACTTCACAGCCATTTCCACGCACTTCACGGTCATTTCACTTCACTTCACCGTCATTTTCATGCATTTCACGGTCATTCCTAACGATTTCGTGTTCATTCACTATCAATTCGACGCACTTCACGGTCAATTCACTTCACTTCACGGCCATTTCCATGCACTTCGCGGTCATTTCACTTCGCTTCACCGTCATTTCCATGCATTTCACGGTCATTCTTAGCGATTTCGTGTTCATTTACGGTCAATTCGACGCACTTCACAGTTAATTCACTTCACTTCACGGCCATTTCCACGCACTTCACGGTCAATTCACATCACTTCACCGTCATTTCCATGCATTTTACGGTCATTCCTAGCGATTCCGTGTTCATTCATGGTCAATTCGATGCACTTCACGGTCAATTCACTTCACTTCACTTCACGGCCATTTCCACGCACTTCGCGGTCGTTTCACTTCACTTCACCGTCATTTCCATGCATTTCACGGTCATTCCTGGCGATTTCGTGTTCATTCACGATCATTTTGACGCACTTCACGGTCAATTCACTTCACTTCACGGCCATTTTCAAGCACTTCGCGGTCAATTCACTTAACTTCACCATCATTTTTATGCATTTCACGGTCATTCCCTGCGATTCCGTGTTCATTCATGGTCAATTTGACGCACTTCACGGTCAATTCACTTCACTTCAGGGCCATTTTCATGCACTTCATGGTCATTTCACTTCACTTCACCGTCATTTCCATGCATTTCACGGTCATTCCTAGCGATTCTGTGTTTATTTCACGGTTTAGGTTTTGGGATTTGAGAATGGGTTTGGGTTTAGGTTATAGGTTTTAGTTTCGGTTTAGGTTATAGGTTAACGGTTTAGGTTAAGGTTTAGGTTTAGGTTATAGGTTTTTGGATTTGAGAATGGGTTCGAGTTTAGGTTATAGGTTTTAGTTTTGATTTTGGTTATAGGTTTTGGGATTTGAGAATGGGTTCGGGTTTAGGTTATAGGTTTTGGTTTTGAGAATGGGTTCGGGGTTAGGCTATAGGTTTTGGTTTTAGTTTAGGTTATAAGTTTTGGGATTTGAGAATGGGTTCGGGTTTAGGTTATAGGTTTTTGTTTTGGTTTATGTTATAGGTTATAGGTTTAGGTTTTGGTTTTGGTTTTGGATTTATAGGTTTTGGTCTTAAATCCCAAAACCTATAACTTAAACCTAAACCTAAACCAAAACCCGAACTCATTCTCAAATCCCGAAACCTATAACCTAAACTCGAACCCATTCTCAAATCCCAAAACCTCTAACCTAAACCTAAACCTTAACCTAAACCAAAACCTATAACCTAAACCAAAACCAAAACCTATAACCCAAACCAAAACCAAAACCTATAACCTAACCCGAACCCATTCTCAAATCCCAAAACCTATAACCTAAACCAAAACCAAAACCTAAACCTAAACCATAACCCATTCTTAAATCCAAAAACCTATAACCTAAACCAAAACCAAAACCTATAACCTAAAGCCGAACCTATTATTAAATCCTAAAACCTATAACCTAAAGAAAAACCAAAACCTATAACCTAAACCCGAACCCATTCTCAAATCCCAAAACCTCTAACCTAAACCAAAACCAAAACCAAAACCTATAACCTAACCCGAACCCATTCTCAAATCTCAAAACTTATAACCTAAACCTAAACCAAAACCTTAACCTAAACCTATAACCTATACCCAAAACCAAAACCAAAACTTATAACCTAAACCCGAACTCATTCTCAAATCTCAAAACCTCTAACCTTAACCTAAACCAAAACCAAAACCTATAACCTAACCCGAACCCATTCTCAAATCTCAAAACCTATAACCTAAACCTAAACCTAAACCAAAACCTTAACCTAAACCTATAACCTATAACCGAAACCTATAACGTAAACCCGAACCCATTCTCAAATCCCAAAACCTAAACCTAAACCTTAACATAAACTATAACCTATAACCTATAACCTAAACCAAAACCAAAACCTATAACCTAAACCCGAACCCATTCCCAAATCCCAAAAGCTATAACCTAAACCAAAACCCATAACCTAAACCAAAACTAAAACCTATAGCCTAAACCCGAACCCATTCTCGAATCCCAAAACCTATAACCTAAACCAAAACCTATAACCTAAACCCGAACCCATTCTCAAATCCAAAAACCTAGAACCTTAACCTAAACCTTAACCTATAACCTAAACCGAAACCAAAACTTATAACCTAAACCCGAACCCATTCTCAAATCCCAAAACCTAAACCTAAACCTTAACCTAAACCTATAACCTATAACCTAAACCAAAACCTATAACCTTTGGGATTTGAGAATAGGTTTAGGTTAAGGTTAGGGTGTAGGTTAAGGTCATTTGCTATAGGTTATAGGTTTACGTTAAGGTTTAGGTTTAAGTTTAAGTTATAGGTTTTGGGATTTGAGAATAGGTTTAGGTTATAAGTATAGGTTTAGGTTAGAGTATAGGTTAATGTTTAGGGAAATGACCATGGATCAACATGATATTGCTGGGAATGATCGTGAAATGCATGGAAATGACCGTGAAGTGAAGCGATTGGATCGCGAAATGCGTGGAAATGACCATGAAATGCATGCAAATGACCGTGAAGTGAAGGAGTTTGATTGTGAATCAACACGGAATTGTTTCGGACGACCGTGAAATGCATGGAAGTGATCATGAATTAAAGCGAAATGATCGTGAAATGCATGCAAATGACTGTGAATTGAAGGAGTTTGACCGTGAAATGCCTCGAAATGACTGTGAATCAACACGGAATTGTTTCGGATGACCGTGAAATGAATTGAAGCGAAATGATCGTGAAATGCATGCAAATGACTGTGAATTGAAGGAGTTTGACCATGAAATGCCTCGAAATGACCGTGAATCAACACGGAATTGTTTCGGATGACCGTGAAATGCATGGAAGTGATGATGAATTGAAGCGAAATGACCGTGAAATGCATGCAAATGACCGTGAAGTGAAGGAGTTTGACCGTGAAATGCCTCGAAATGACCGCGAATCAACACGGAACTATTTCGGATGACCGTGAAATGCATGGAAGTGATGATGAATTGTCACGCCCCAAACCCGAAAATCGGGCTCACAGGAATCTCAATCGCCGAATCCAGTGCCGACAGCCTCCGTAGTACCCCATTCTCGGCTCCCAGCACCCATACACCAAATTTCGATCCTTGGATCCTACAAGGAAGATTTTTCAATGTACATTTATTTCGTAAGAAGCATAACCACAAGTTTACTCAAATCATAAAGGCAACATCATCATCACGTATCCACTAATATAATCATTTGAGTACAATGCTGAAAGGGAAATACATATGTCGAAATCAAAGCTCCAGAAAACAGCTGCACGCTCCAAGCTCAATGCTGCTGCAACCTAACGCCACTTGCACGCATCTATCCTGCATAAGCTTATAGAAAGCTTAGTCGCTGATGAAAGTGTGTGCACGAGGTAAGTGCCAAGTAAGGAATAGCAGAGTAATCAGATTAAGCGGAAATACTGATAAACCCATAATCATACAATATCAGAAACACTGACAAGATCATAAATCATATGAAATCAGAGTAATATGAAATACGGACATGTCCATGAGTCAATCAATATTAGAATACGCAATATAGGACAGCTATGCAAATGATGAGTCACAAATAATTAAATATCGGATGACAAGGATATAATGCAATATACGATTCGGAAGAGCTAACAAATATCATCACTCTCATCTGAGTCACAGGAATACAGAAACATTACAACCCAAAATGCCGTATGCCGAGGATATAATGCGATATGCAACATGTGGTGCTAATGGAATGACCATGCTGGAGTGTGAAGTTGGGATAATAGTACGTAATATCGCAGACCACAGGGTCCACCACAAGGGACTTCTATCCAAATCATTCCCATACCTAAATTTGGATAGTCAAACTCAATGTGGTAAACCCCTGATCTCAGGTTAGTCGTGCGCCCAATCGAAATCGTGGTCATACGAAGGTACACGTAACAAATAGATGCGCACAATCAGCCCGAGTGGATAGTGAATGAATGAATGCATGAGTATGCAATTTCTACTCAATAAGTCCACATATCAGTACAGTTACTCTCTGAGAAATCACCGGGGTCTATCACACTCCAAATGGAACTGCCGCTCTCCCTAGCCGCACAGTCCAAGTGAGCGTAAGAAACCTCACTATCCGCCTGGCCAATAGTCTGCCAATACATATCCGGCACGTCGATAACGGACCCATTCCGAGAGCTGGTCAAACTCATCCTAGCTTTACCCCCTGCACTCGGGCGGATAAGGCCGCACCCCCTTCCAACCGACCACGACACAGTGGAGAGCGCAACCGTCTGGAAATCGGTACTCAACACTCATCTACCCACTCGGTCTAGACGTTGGAGCATCCTCTGGTACCAAGAGGGTGTTTAGAGATTCTCACCCAGGGCCATCTATAGTAGCCCGATGCTCGAATAGATTTTTGGTGTCCCATCTAGCCATCCACAATATGCTTGTGGAGACTACGACCCTGATGTCACTAGGGCGTACAGTAATCACAATATAATGCAAGATGCATGAGTCATACAATCCAATCATGCATCAATCCTGTGCATGTTGTGCGCTCATGTGGGAGAACCTCCGCCTATCAGGGAGTCTCATATCATCTTACCCAATGATATATGCAATGATCAATCACATCTCATAACAAACATGTAGATGATGCATATGGGCATGTACCATGATGCTGTGCAGTCACATACTCAGAATCGGTATCACAATCGGCCTCAACAATGTGGACATCTAACCAACATTGCCCCAAGGGATGGACCACATAGAGCCAAACACATAATGGGCCCACGACCTCATACAAAGGCTTAATATACAACACGATGGGCCTTACTTAAGGGTTTAATACACATCACAATGGGCTTTTCACATGGGTCTAACATAGATCACAATGGGCCTTGTCCATAGGCCATGAATACATCATAATGGGCCTTACCCATGGGTCTCAAATACATGACATGTGGGCCCTATACATGGGTCTTGAATACATCAAATGAGCCATGCATCATGGGCCTAATACAAGTCACAATGAGCCTCAACTACAAGTCACATGTACATCATATAGGTATCGCCAATCGACCTTGACAATCGAAATCGGCAATCAGTCATAATAATCGGCCTCGATCGCTAACCGGCACTCGGCCACGACAATCGAAATCGGTCGATAATCGGCATATAAATAAAGCGGGGTCCATAGATGAACAACAGATCAACCATAATAAAGATCGATCCTCGGTCGTGGTCATATCAAATCCGATAACACGGAACCATCCGTCTATGGCGAATGAGGCCCACTGATTAGGGTTAACCCATAAGAGAATGATGAGAATGAGAATATTAAGGCTTAAGAGAAGGTCACAATGTGGACATTTAACTAACATTGTCTCAAAGGAGTGGCCCACATAGGTCTGAATATACGGTGGGCCCACGGCCTCATACAAGGGTTTGTTATACGCCACAATGAGCTCTATACAAGGGCTACATACACAACAGGTGGGCCCTGCATAAGCAGCAAGTGGGACTACTCATAACATACCCGTCTAGATGGGTCACAAGAATATCAAAGTGGGCCTCATAACATGGGTCTCATATATGGCCTCAGCACCATGCCACAAATACATCAAGATGGGCCTAATCGATCATATGGGCTAAATTAACCAAATGAGCCGATACAAGCAAGCCGATCAAATATACCGATATAAATGGTTGAATCAAATGAGCTAAGTCAAATGGGCCCCCAAATATATCGAATCGGGCTTCATCAAGTGGGTCCCAAATACATCAAATGGTCTATGCGTCATGTAGTTATACTAAGCATGTTATAAGGTGATGCACTGTCCCTACAATAAATATGGCCTAGACGGCCGACACACAGTAAGTACGGTCTATTAATGGCCCTAAAGGGAGTCGTAATGTGGACATCCAACCAACATTATACTCGTAATGTGGACGTCAAACCTACATTGCTCCTAAGGCACGACCGTCATAAACATTATTACATAATCCGCGCTGGAATCACACATTACAATGGGCCTTAGGTACAT
This sequence comes from Magnolia kwangsiensis, assembly GCA_037074715.1. Classification (NCBI taxonomy): domain Eukaryota; kingdom Viridiplantae; phylum Streptophyta; class Magnoliopsida; order Magnoliales; family Magnoliaceae; genus Magnolia; species Magnolia kwangsiensis. The sequence continues at coordinate 150,551,175 of CM073575.1, read as the reverse complement.
CCCATTGGGCCTTTAATACATCAAATGGACCATATCATATGGGCCTTTCATTCATCAAATGGGCCACATCAATGGGCCACACCAATGGGCCTTATGCGCATTGCAATGGGTCAGAACCCGTTGGGCCTTGAATGCATCAATTGGGCCTTGAATGCATCAATTGGGCCCAATCCCATGGGTCTTATACGTAACAAATGGACCACAATAGTTGGGCCCCCTATGTACATCAAATGGGCCTCAACCCATAGGCCCTAGTACATCTCAATGGGCCTCAACCCATAGGCCCTAGTACATCTCAATGGGCCTTAACCCATGGGCCTCAGAGTACATTATATTAGGCTTAATCTTATGGACTTTAAAATACATCAAATGGGTCCAATCCCATGGACCTTGGAATACATCAAATGGGTCCACTCCCATGGGCCTTAAATTACATTAAATGGACCTAATCCCATGGGCCTTGGAACACATCAAATGGGTCCACTCTCATGAGCCTTAAATTACATTAAATGGGTCCACTCCCATGGGCCTTATAATACACCAAATGGCCCCATTCCATGGGCCTAACATCCACATCAAAGTGGACCCCAATGAACCACTACAATTACATTAAAATGGGCCTAAAAAATATGCCAAGGTGGGGTCCACTTGGACTATAGATTTGACTCATTCCCTAGCTCAAAATAGATAGACGGTTTGGATGCAATACACATATCACGGTGGGGGTCCACATGAGTTAAGGTTCTGACTCATGCTTTAGCTCATGTATGAGCTTTCAAAATGGGTGGACGGACAGGATGCAAAACATGCATCATGGTGGGTCCCACCATCCAAACAGTGGACGGTGCGGATCAAACATAAACATGGTGGGTTCCACTAGCTGTCCAGCAGCAGCTGGACGACACTAAATAAACACGTGCGTCAGGGAGGTGAAACACAAATATCATGGTGGGTGTCACCGTCCACGGACTGTGGACGGTGTGAATAAAATACATACATTACTGTGGGTCCCACAGATGTGGCCCACCAAAATGCATAAATGTCATCCGAGCCGTTCATAAGGTCACTCGGACCTGGATGAAGGGAAAACATAAATTTTATCTTGATCCAAAACTTATATGGGCCCAAAAATAGTTTTCAATGGTAGGGGGTACAGTCCCACTGTTTCATGTGGTGTGGGCCACTTGAGTTTTAGATCGAGTTGAAATTTGGAGGGGGCCCACCTGAGGAGGGGACCCACCTCATGAACGGCGTAGATAAGACATACATCATGTGGGACCCACGGCAGCAGCCGTGGTGGCTGTCCGCCCGCCCGCCTCACGCTGCACGCAGCAGCGTGCAGCCGCTGCCGCTGACAGAGAGAGAGGCAGAGGGTCTGCCTCTTTCAAAAATCAGGAAAAACCCATTTTTTTGGGGTTTTTCATGCTTGGGGCCCGCTTTGTAAAAATCCACCCCGGCCATTGTGTTCAGTGACTCGGGGCCGTCCCAATGAGTCTAAAGTTCAAATTTTTTTAGTGTTTAGAAAATAAAATAAAATAAAATAATGATCTTAAATGTTAAGGGTGCAAGTCTCTAATGCTATGGCCCACCAGGCCTTCCAATCAGCCCCATCACTTGGCTCAACGCCTAAAACGAGATGGGTAAGAGGATGAACGGCTTGGATTGGATATAAACATTAAGGTAGGGCCTACACCGATGGTCCACCTACAAAGCTTGAACAAAGCTTATATTTGTGTTTCCATTTCACATCCAGGGACGTCCCTGGACGTGGACGGTCTTGAATAAATACAAGGTGGGCCTTGCTCGGGTGGGCCACCATGGATGGATGATCACATATAAGGTGGGCCCCACTTGTAAATGGCATGGGGTAGAAATACATGCTTCATGATGGGTCTATTCAAGTGGGCCACACAACCATATCAAAATAAAAAAGGAACATGAAAGAGAGAGAGAGATAGAGAGTGGGACACGCTTGTGATGGAGGGACCCCGACACTATGGGCCCTCTCTTGAAGAAATCATACAATCGAATGGGTCCTTTAACATATGGGACCACTAAAATATAAAATCAACTGTAGGGATCCTTTCCCTACCAATATGGACGGTCTAGATGACCTTCATAATGAAATAAACATCATGATGGGGTCCATGGAGAATGACCCCATCATGGAATGATCATAATGATCTTAGTGGGCCATCGGCCACATCTTAGGGTCCCAAGTGAGATCCAAACCATTGATCGGTTGGCCTCACTTGGCCCATCTCAAAAACAGAAAAAACTAGTATGATTAAACACCCACCGTCCGATCTTCTTGCTCCTATGGACTCCTTAGCACCTTAGCTTCAATCCTAATGGAGGAGATGAGAAATGGATGGCTAGGATGAGAGATCTTGGGATGGAGAGGGTGGGAAGGTGGGCCACACTTGTAGTTTGAGAGAAATGGGGAGAGGCTTGGACGCGTGATTTTTGTTGCTTGAAATGGGTTTGAAAGAAAGAAATGAGAAAGAGAGGGAGAAAAAGTGATAGGTGATGGATGTGGTGAGTGATGGGTGTAAGAGACCCTTTGTTGACTTTAGTGGCCTTTTATGTAAGAAAGGCATGGCATTGGGAGACTTTTGTGGCATTTGTGTAAGAAAAGCATGGGCATGGAAGACTTTTGTGGCTTGCTCGGGAAAGGGTGAAAGTGATGTGTACTTGACATGTACTTGACATGTGATGGATTAATGGATTGATTGATTGATGGGATTGATGGGACACCTCGTAAAGATTCCTTTGAGTTTCGCAATGCGCGGCGTTTTCTCGCACCGAATGTCGGCCTACAACTCTTCACCAGGGTATCGCCTCGGCGCATGAGTCGCGGCATCGGAACCGCAGCGACGACGCGGTCGATAGGGTACGGGTCTTGGGTTGAGTCGACTTGGGTTGACGGCGTACGAATCAGGGTCGCGCGTTAATATCGGTTAAGGGTCGAAGGTTGTCGAAATTCGACCGGTAAGACCACGGAAGTCTACGGAACGGTACGGACTAAGATACGGGTCTTACATGAATTGAAGCGAAATGACTGTGAAGTGAAGGAGTTTGACCGTGAAATGCCTCGAAATGACCGTGAATCAACACGGAATTGTTTCGGATGACCGTGAAATGTATGGAAGTGATGATGAATTGAAGCGAAATGACCCTGAAATGCATGCAAATGACCGTGAAGTGAAGGAGTTTGACCGTCAAATGCCTCGAAATGACCATGAATCAACACGGAATTGTTTCGGATGACCATGAAATGCATGGAAGTGATAATGAATTGAAGCAAAATGACCCTTAAATGCATGCAAATGACCGTGAAGTGAAGGAGTTTGACCGTGAAATGCCTCGAAATGACCGTGAATCAACACGAAATTGTTTCGGATGACCATGAAATGCATGGAAGTGATGATGAATTGAAGCGAAATGACCGTGAAATGCATGCAAATGACCATGAAGTGAAGGAGTTTGACCGTGAAATGCCTCGAAATGACTGTGAATCAACACGGAATTGTTTCGGATGACCATGAAATGCATAGAAGTGATCATGAATTAAAGCGAAATGACCGTGAAATGCATGCAAATGACCGTGAAGTGAAGGAGTTTGACCGTGAAATGCCTCGAAATGACCGTGAATCAACACGGAACTGTTTCGGATGACCGTGAAATGCATGGAAGTGATCATGAATTGAAGCGAAATAACCGTGAAATGCATGCAAATGACTGTGAATTGAAGGAGTTTGACCGTGAAATGCCTCGAAATGACCGTGAATCAACACGGAAATGTTTCGGGCGACCGTGAAATGCATAGAAGTGATCATGAATTGAAGCGAAATGATCGTGGAATGCATGCAAATGACTGTGAAGTGAAGGAGTTTGACCGTGAAATGCCTCAAAATGACTGTGAATCAATATGGAATTGTTTTGGATGACCGTGAAATGCATGGAAGTGATGATGAATTGAAGCGAAATGACCGTGAAATGCATGCAAATGACCATGAAGTGGAGTTTGACCATGAAATGCCTCGAAATGACTGTGAATCAACACGAAATTGTTTCGGATGACCGTGAAATGCATGGAAGTGATGATGAATTGAAGCGAAATGACCATGAAATGCATGCAAATGACCGTGAAGTGAAGGAGTTTGACCGTGAAATGCCTCGAAATGACCATGAATCAACACGGAATTGTTTCGGATGACCGTGAAATGCATGAAAGTGATGATGAATTAAAGCGAAATGACCGTGAAATGCATGCAAATGACCGTGAAGTGGAGTTTGACCGTGAAATGCATGGAAGTGATGATGAATTGAAGCGAAATGACCGTGAAATGCATGCAAATGACTGTGAAGTGAAGGAGTTTGATCGTGAAATGCCTTGAAATGACCGTGAATCAACACGGAACTGTTTCGGATGACCGTGAAATGCATGGAAGTGATGATGAATTGAAGCGAAATGACCGTGAAATGCATACAACTGACTGTGAAGTGAAGGAGTTTGACCGTGAAATGCCTCGAAATGACCGTGAATCAACACGGAATTGTTTCGGATGACCGTGAAATGCATGGAAGTGATGATGAATTGAAGCGAAATGACCGTGAATCAACACGGAATTGTTTCGGATGACCGTGAAATGCATGGAAGTGATGATGAATTGAAGCGAAATGACCGTGAAATGCATGAAAATGACCGTGAAGTGAAGGAGTTTGACTGTGAAGTGCCTCGAAATGACCGTGAATCAACACGGAATTGTTTCGAATGACCGTGAAATGCATGAAAGTGATAATGAATTGAAGCAAAATGACCCTGAAATGCATGCAAATGACCGTGAAGTGAAGGAGTTTGACCGTGAAATGCCTCGAAATGACCGTGAATCAACACAGAATTGTTTCGGATGACCGTGAAATGCATGGAAGTGATGATGAATTGAAGCGAAATGATCGTGAAATGCATGGAAGTGATGATGAATTGAAGTGAAATGATCGTGAAATGCATGCATATGACCGTGAAGTGAAGGAGTTTGACCATGAAATGCCTCGAAATGACCGTGAATCAACACGGAATTGTTTCGGATGACCGTGAAATGCATGAAAGTGATCATGAATTAAAGCGAAATGACCGTGAAATGCATGCAAATGACCGTGAAGTGAAGGAGTTTGACCATGAAATGTCTCGAAATGACCGTGAATCAACACAGAATTGTTTCGGATGACCGTGAAATGCATGAAAGTGATCATGAATTAAAGCGAAATGATCGTGAAATGCATGCAAATGACCGTGAAGTGAAGGAGTTTAACCATGAAATGCCTCGAAATGACCGTGAATCAACACGAAAATGTTTTGGATGACCGTGAAATGCATGGAAGTGATGATGAATTGAAGTGAAATGACCGTGAAATGCAAGTAAATGAAATGAACGAAATTGACCGCTAAGTGAATGAAATGGATTTTCGATCATCGAGCTAATGAAATCTTGGAAAATAACCAAGTTGGTTGGTTAAAGTAGCTTCTCTTACCGCAAAATCATATAAGGTACATCAAGTAACTAATTTTAGTTTAGAAGATATTCTTTTTAAATGAATAAAGAAAGAAACGGAAAAAAAAGAAAAAAAAAATTTATATACTTATATATATATATATATATGTGTGTGTGTGTGTGTGTGTGTGTGTGTGTTAGAGAAAATTATAGGTAGAATAAAGTTCTCCATTAAAAAAAAAAAATTAAATTAAAAAAATCTGTTGTTACGGACTTTAGCTACGTTTATTATCCGTATCCATAGAGCCCACCCTATGGGCGTGACCTCGCCAGATCGGCGTGGCTGTGCCGGACAGGCTAGCAAGTGGCGTGGGGGGCTGCTAGTTCGGCGCGCTCATCCCAGACGAACCTTATCGCTACGAATTATGGTATTTTTGGATACGGTTATAATCCGTAGCCATAAATCTGACCGTAGCAAATGGTAATGCCATTCTACTTTGAACGTCTACCGTTGAAACCCTTTCAGGGGTCACAGAAGTTTTGGATCATTATAATTTTTTTTCCTATTCATCCAGGTCTTTGTGACCTTGTGAATGGATTAGACGGAAGATAAATGTTATGGTGGGCCCTACAAAAGTTTCAATGGTGAAAATCAATTTTCTGCTGCTCTATGTGGTGTGGTCCAGTTGATCTTTGGATATGATTTATTTTTTAGGATAATGCTACGAAATGATCTGCAAATTTGGATGAACGTTGTGGATATAATAAATACATAACTGTGGGGCACATGTAACGTTGATCTCTTTTGAACCGTTCGTATAACTCGGAGTTCGAGGAGCGTCAGCGCTCGTCTTCGCGCAGCGGCCGATCCGCTTGAAGGAAATAGCAGGGGCATTTTCGACCTTTGGGAAGGCGTCCGTACACCTGGGGAATATTTTTGGGAATTAAAATGGGGTGTGCTTTGTCTCTGGAATGGGCCATATATTGGTCGTACAGTTGAAAATTACTCCATTTGATGCTCTGGCAGAGTGCGAAGGATGATACGCAGGTACTCAGAATTGAATACGTGGCATACAATTAAGTCTATTAACCTGTACAGAATTATGGTTTCGAATTTAGATGTATCATCGACCAAAAATTAGGCTCTTCTTTTTTTGGGTTTATCTGACCATCGGGTCGGTGGACATTTATGGACGGTTGAGAATGAAAAATATCCAACGGTCCTACTTACACAAGCAAGTGTCAAAGAATCAGATGTCAGGATTGTTCAAACAATCTTATTTTGGGATTCTGACTTAGAAACAGTGGGTTCTGTAATTTAGTCCGTTTAATTTGAGTTTATGAATGACACGTGCACATTTTATGAGTGCCTGTGTATCAAGCGTCATACACTACCTGAGTATAATCTAACTCCCCTTCCCTCCGACAGTTCGACTCCACACCATTTTGTAATGTGCTGACTCAGTTTTGCACCATTTAAAATGGTGGTGACTCAACCTCCTCACATATTGCGTTAATGTACGGCTATCTAGACCATCCAAAGTGTGGGCCCCACTGTTGATGGAGATTGTCTAAAATCACACCAACAAAGAAATCCTCACCATCTGAGGAATGTCTATCACATAAAAAGTAAAATAGCGAGGGTTGCAAATTTGAAGGAAAAAAAAATCAGATGGTTAGTATTATCTTGTAGGTGCAATCTTCGGTGATGATGCATCCACAGTTCGGTCCACTAGATGGACGGTCTGGACTTCCGTACAAGTAGGCCACGTGTACGTTAATAACATTTTAAATGGTATAGAACTAACACAGGAGTCCATAAACAGAGATAATCCAGTGCTCCTGGAGTTCTATAAGGTACCATGCTTCTACTTGCATCGGGACACTTGGAAGATCCAATTGATCGATCCAGACCGTCTATTTGATTCAAGATACATTTCACCGGCTACATTATGAAAACCGCACTGATCAGATTCTCTAATCCATCCATAAATTGGACGTTTTTAAGAACTATCCATTTTCCATTCCCTGTGTGAGATGGTTAGAACCAGATAGGCCCAAACATTTAAATGGCTCAAAAGTCTTGATTAGGCCTATATTTCCACAATCGATATTGACTGTCCATTTTATAGGCAATTGATCAGATGGTTAAAATCATCGGACCAGAGTAATTTTTAGCTGGTAACCTATGAATTATGTGCTGGACCTAATGGACGTCTCAGATTGGTCCGTTGGACTGTCCAAGTATCCAGATGCAACGGAGAGCGTTATCACATACAGTGCCCTTAGAGACCATAATAATTTTTCCTCTTTAAATAAAGGGTTGAGACGAGAGTGAAGGACTGGAGATGGTCCACTTAGGAACAAATTCATAAACATTCACCTATCGGTAATTCCACCTTGGATCTTGGTTCAAAATCTCGTCCGTTCATGTTCTCCGGCCATAGCCGGGAATCAGATTGGACGGTCTGGATTGGATTCGCATTCGTGGAGTACGTATAGTGGATGGGTTCCACAACTGAGTGACTTGTGGCTATTGCAGAGATCCCAGCCATCCATTCAAGTGGGGTAAGGTAAATGTTCCCGGGAAGAAGGATCAAGCTGGCGTTCTGAACCGCTCAACAGACGGCTCTCACGTGTAGGCTGAATAGACTTTCCGCCTTCTTATTCTTTATTTTATTTATTTATTTATTTATTTTTAACATAGCCATCCATGACCCAGCCTCACCCAAGACAGTGCAGTCCTTAACGTTGGGTCAACCTTGATGGGTGTATTCTGTATCCACACGGTCCATCCATTTTTCAGATAATTTTAGTGCATTGTCGAAAAAATTAAAGCAGACACAACGGTTGAAAAATGGGTTGAAAATATTGAAAAATAAAATAAAATAAAATAAAATAAATTATTTTTTTTTCACAAGGCTGAATCATGTAAAATATACATTGTCCTTAAATTGTGATTCGCTTTCTTATTAAATTGTCGATAGGTTACAGGCAAATTATTTTCGGGATAAGACAAGTCTGTTTGGATCCTGCATTCAAGAAGTGGACCATTACTAGGTAGTCATCAATGGAATCTGATGGATGAGAAGATATGAGTTTGAGATGATGAAATTTGGATTGAAATGGTCTAGTTTTTATAGGCAACAGGGAGTGGACTGTTGCTAGATGGCCATCAATGGGTGTAAAGTGTGTCAACTACTGTCATTACAATCATACTGCCCTCGCCCACAGTCATGCTCGAGCTCAAGTGCGTGTGCATGCATGTGTTCCAGTGCTATCACAATTTTCAAAGTTACAAGTAAGAATATTACACAAACATCCTTATATAAATCACAATTTTCTTCTTTTCGTTTCTGATGTTGGACAAAAGCACATACCATACTTTTCAATTTGAAATTCTCAAAAAGTATTTTGTCGATAAAATCCCAAAATTTTTAATATTTATTTTTTAAAAAAAAAGAAACCACAAATCTTAACAACAACTATTCAGCAAACCATACACATAGGAAACAGTGATGAATGACCATTAATGGGCTGCTAAAGTTTTAGATCAAGTTGATGTTTTTTTTTCTTTTTTTCTTTTTTTACCCTTCATCATTCTTATATTACCTTATCAATGGATTGAATGGAAAATAAATGCTACCTAAACATTAAGGTGCACCCTAAGAAGTTTTTATTGGCATGGCCTTCCATCACCATTGTTTTCTATCATATGGTACATCTGATAATTAGATCTACTTCATTTTTAGATAATGCCCTTAAAAGAACTGAAAAAAATGGATAAACAGAATGTATAGAGAGTACATACATCAATGTGGGATCCTCGGTACAGCCTATACAGCCTTGAGTGAGTCCAAGGTTCCATATAATCCACTCAGAAAAGGCATATACAAGGTGAACTCATCGGGAAAGACAATGGACAACAAATCAAATACACATGTAGGGTGAGATTGGCTGATTTTTGGAGTGTCTCACTTTCATAACGGAAATTCTTACGGTTAAATATCACAAGCCTATAAAGCCTTACTTCTAGTATTAGTAAAATAAGCTTATAACTTACTTGGCTTACAAAAATAAGATATTATTATTATTATTATAGTTTTAATTATAAAATCATTCACTGATCAATCTAATAATGTTTTTTTTATATAAAATTTTAAAATTAATAGGGTTCACTTAGAAACAATTTCCTCGTGCAAGTTTTAATGGTGTACTTGTTTCTTGAGGCGTAACCCACCCACTCACACCATAATGAGTGTTTGAACCCATGACCTTATGTTGAAACTCTCGTGAGTTTACCACAGAGTCATAGGTAGAGCCGGGCATTGAGTCAAGTCAGACTGGGTTAGGGTTGACTCGACTCAATTCGATTTTGAAATAGGCCTGACCCGAACTCTATCTAACTCAATACCGAGTCCAACACGTCTAACTCAATTCGAGTCCGGTTTGGCCTAAATTGGACTAATCCAGACCGAGTCCAATCCGATCAGAAGTACCGAGTCAAGTCGAGTTGGCACCGAGTTGGATTAAGAGATGAGGGAGAGATCGAGAGACTGGAGAGGAGAGAGAGGAGGAGGGTGATGGTGGTGGGTGGTTTGCCGGGCTTGGAAGATGATGAGGGAGGGAGGGAGGGAGGGAGGGAGGGAGGGAGACTGGGCTTAGAAGATGAGGAAGATGAGGGTGGTGGGTAGGGTTAGAGAGTCAGGTTTCAGATCGAGTTAGGTCTAACCGGATCGAGTTTCGAGTTGAGTTAGTAGGTGACTCAAACTCGACTCAATTTAAGTTCGGATTGTGTGAAGCCTACTTGATTCGGACCAATTCACCCATTTAGTTTAGTTCAAGTCGAATCTGAATGAGTCAGACGAGTCGAGTTAACCAAATCAAGTCGCCCAATGCCCACCTCTAATCATAGGGTTGTAGGCCAGTGTAACTCTATTTTTAAAGTTATATTCAAACATGATAAGATGAAAATGGATAAATGGGCTAGATGCCACGGTAACCCAGTATGCTAGGGTTTCAGGAGAGTGGCATCCCCCTAAGATGAGACTTGGACAACTCACATGCATGTGTCATTTAATTCATGTATATGGTACTGTTTTGACTTTATCATGCATGCTCTAAGATTCGATCCATCCATAAGAAATATATTATTATATTAATGTGCTATCATAAGAATTAGATTGGCTTATACAAATGTATGCTTCTAAAACAATTAGCTAAAGTTTTTTAACCCATCCGTCTGTTTCTAATATTGGAGCCCACTTGAGTGGACTAGATTAATATTATATATATATAAAACATGACCATATTAACTGGTGGATGGATTCAATCTTGAAACCTACCTAGCATGATAATACATGTATATATGGAAGAGTATGAGCTTGCACTCAGGACTTATTTGGTTCCGAGTAATTATTTAGTAAATGTTGAGAATATCATAATAATTATTTTTAATATCAATAGTGAGGTAATTCTATTTGAAAATCAAATTATATTAAACGTTATTGCTTTTCTAAAATTCACATGCCCAAGCATAGTTTATGTTTTTCATCTAGACCACCAATACATTTTACTATCTCATTTTAGAGCATGAGCTAAAAATGAGACAGATTGTATACTCAAGTGGACCACACCATAAGAAACAAAGGGTAACAACGTTCACTGTTAAATACCAAAATAGGTACAAGATACACACTGGTGCGTATCTATCATCTAACTTTTTCATAAGGTTGGAAAGTCATTAATGAACTCAAAATACAAATGTTAACTTGATCCAAAGCTTTTGTGGCCTACAAAAAGTTTCTAATAATGAGTGTTTGAGTTCCATTGCAGTCTGTGATATGGTCTATATATGCCTTGGATTGGTCTAATATGAGCTGATAAAATGAATGGATGGTGTATATCAAACACATACATTAAAATGGGCCCTACAAATTTGAACTTGTTTGGTTTTCTCTTTATGGATTTTAAAGCAAAGGGAAAATGATTATTACCCTTTAAAGGCATTTAATTTGATAAATGGTCAAACAGGCCCGCAAGTGTATAATTAACAAACTTCTTTAAAGGAGTGGTATTTGATTTTATGACTGCTTTTGGAAGTTTCTAGAAGTGGGAATGACGGTGGGAGTTAGTGCAAGCACACCACACAAAAAAAGTAAATTTGAATTTTATTTTAAAATTAACTAATCGAGTGGTTAACCAAACACACTTAAAAGTCTGAAAAGAGTGATTTTCATAAATAAAATTCACTTTTTTTCTTTCAGAAAATCCAAACAGGCCTGAGCTTACAGGGACTTTAGAGGAATTTGCCTCGTTTGAGAAAGAGACAGATGCTAGTTGCACAAGTTGGAATGCACCTTGAACCCAATTGGCCCACCTAACCGTTCATTTGTTTTGTACTGACGTGGCCCACTACTGATCGTACATACGTGATTTTTTTAAGGGTGGTATCTAAAATTCAGGAATATCCTGTCTTACAGCTATGATTGCTTGCACGTGTGGCCACTTTTGCACTTGTGAGGCGAGTGCACTTTGAAATTGCACTCGAGCGAGTGCGGCTATCATTCGTCGGAGAGAATATCTTACTTACGATACACTCAGCCTCTACCCAGGCTGTGATAGACATGTACGAGATCTCGACCGTTCACCATTTCACCCTCAACCTAGATTGGGATTTTCCCAAAAACAACGATGTTCGTATAATCATATGGCATCTTTTAAGGAGTTGCTAAACAAACAACGGTCCAAATTCAATGACCAGAGCTCTTCTAATCAGCAACTAAAAATATAAACGGTGTGATTTTTGTCATATGATTTATCAAAGGTAGAAGACAATAAATGGATGGTCCAGATCTGAGTGGACGTTAGCATTACCACTTAAAAGATCATGTGATCGTCGTCACGAGTTTTTGACTTTTGGTAAAGGAATATATATCCGTGGATAAATGGTCACCCACTAGTTGTACATCCAACTAGTCCGAGGGTGGGGCCCACCATGATATTTGTATGATATCGCCCGCATATCAAGGTTTTCCCACCATGAAAATGGGATTCCCCAAAAAATATCGATCCAACCGTGAAAAGGGAATGCCCCACTTGAATGGTGAGTTATTGGATGGTTAATCATGATTTTATTTGGTGTGGCCCACTTGATAATTGGATCTATTTCATTTTTGGTAAGTCCAATTTTCATGATTTAAAAAACTTTCTGGACCGGTGAGATGTTATAAAACACCATGGTAGACCCCACACGCCAACTAGTTATATGTGAGCATAATTTTTTTTCAGGGAGTTATTATTAGAAGACTTGGACAGTTTGACTTTTCCAACTTCTCTGGCGGAGTGCGATATGATACGCGTGCACTTCTAAATTACTTAAAATTTCATACGTGGCATATAGGTAAGATATTATATTGTCCAAATTATTGTTTAAAGTTTATATATTATCACGAAAAAAAAACCTCGTGGACAATCTGACCCTTGGATTGGACAGATGTTTATTGGACGGTTGTGCATTAAAAAGATCTTCTGGTCCCATTTCAACAAACAAGTGTTCATGAATCGGTAGTTACGATTTTCAACCGATCTGATTTTGGGACTTAAAACTCATCGAAAGTGGGCCCCACAATTCAGCGCAGCACTATGCGGTATTCCACCATTTCTTAAATGAGAAAAACTTTGATGCTGAGGGAGAGTGTGATGGATGATGCACTGGCAGTTATAAATTGTATAAGTGAAAAATAGAAAATTTAAATTAAACCGTCCAAATTAAGATACTTACTCAGATGTTTCATGAACCAAAAATAATATTTATTTGATTAATCTGAAAATCAGATTGGTGGACATTTATTGGATGGTTAAAAATGAAAACACCAAATGGCCTTACTTCCTCAAGCAAATGTTCATGAAAGAGTAGTTAATATGGTTCAAACAATCTGATTTTTAGACTAGTTAATTATCGACACTGAGTCCCACTAATGAGTCGGTCTGACTCATATGCCACATCAGCAATTTCTAAGTGCTTGTGTATCAATCATCAGCCAGAGTGTCGAATTACTCTCGTTTCTTAAATGATGCACCCATCTACTACCACAAGGGAGCGGATTAGGTGCGGCCAAGCCTCACCCAAGACAGTGCGGCCTTACAGTGGGGACCATCTTAATTTATATATTCTATATCGAAGCCATCCATCCGCTTTTTCTAGATCATTTCAGGGTAATAGACCAAATATGAAGGAGAACTAAATCTCAGGTGGACCATATTATAGGAAACAATATTTTTTTTACCATTAAAAACTTCTTGTGGGCCACCAAAGTTTTTTATCAAGCTGATATTTGTTTTTATCCTTCATCCAGGTTTTTGTGATCTTATCAACAGGTTGGATGGAAAATAAACATTACGATAGTCCCTGGGATGTTTTTAATGGTGGAATGTTCAACCGCCGTTTTTTCCTATAATAATTCATTTGAGATTTTTATCTGCTTGACTTTTGGGTTCATGCCCTAAGATGATCTCTCAAAATTGATGGACGGTGTGGATATAGAATACATACATCAAGGTGGGCCCCACGGTAAGGGCTGCACCGTTTTGGGTGAGGCCGGGGCGCACCTAATCAGCTCCCCTACTGCAATCCCGACGGAGCAAATCGTGGCCCCCAAATGATCTGATCAGACGATCACAATCAGGTAATATCAGCCGTTGGATTTAAGACCGCTGGCCATTTCCCTTTTAATTCTTCATCTGGTCACCAATTCGATGGTTAAGATCTTCTAGTAAGTATGATTCTATTGAAAATGAGGCCGTTATTTGAACAGTATGATTCTACTGAAAATAGCCAAATAGGCCGTTATTGGAACTGTATGATTCTACTGAAAATAGGCTGTTATTTGTACAGAGCATAGTCCGAAAAGCCAGACGTTATGCTCCATCCGGAATGTGGCCAGCAATTTGGACGATCTAGATTGACTTACATTTGTGCCACGTGTACAGTAGATGAGTCACCACCACGTAAGAACTGTGAAAAACATTGAATTACGGTGATATGATATTATAAGAGAATAGACTTAGAGAACACGGCTTGTGGTTAGGCAGGCATGCTAGGCTTTAGCGGATCTTTTGCCCGGGAACGGATTGGCTACTCCCCCTGACACCATCCATTGGCTGGTGGTCGGTGCTCTGTGAGGCACACCATGATATATGTGTGTCATCCATGCCGTCCATCTATTTTTATATATCATTTTATGATATGAGAAAAAAAATAAAGTATATCTCAATCTCAAGTGGATCACATTACAAGAAACAGTATTGAATAAAGTTTGACCATTAAAAATGTTTTGAGGGCCATAAAATTTTTGGATCAAGCTGATATTTAATTTTTTTCCTTCATCTGAGTCTTTATAACCAAATCAACAAATTAAATGTCAAATAAACAATACAATAGGGCTTAGGAGAATTTTAATAGGAAATATTCATTCATTGTTTTTCTCATGTAGTGTGTCCACCTAAGATTTATATCCCTATCATTTTTTGTACTAAGCCATAAAATAATTTGTTAAAATGGATGAAACACATACATCATGGTGGGGCTCATAGAGCTTTGTGGGCCCTATCATGATGTATATGTTTCATCCATGCCATCCATCTATTTTTATAGATCATTTTATCTTAAGAGAGAAGAAATGAGGTATATTGAATTCTCAGGTAGACCATATTATAAAAAACACTGTTGAATGAACGATGACCATTAAAAATTTTTTTGAGTCATAAAAGTTTTGGATCAAGCTGATATTTGTTTTTTCCCTTCATCTGAGTCTTTATGACTAAATCAACCGATTGGATGTCAAATAAACATTACATTGGGCCTTGGGAGGATTTTAATGGTGGATATCTAATCATTATTGTTTTCCTGTGGTGTGGTCCACTTGAGATTTATATCCCTATCATGTTTTGTATAAATCCATAAAATAATCTGTAAAAATGGATGAACGGAATGGATGAAACAAATACATCATAGTGGGGCTCACATAGCACCGACCAGCAGCCACGGGGTTAGAGGTGGAGTAGCCAATCCGTCTCCCTTTTGCCCGGCTCGCACGTGCAACCGAGACACATGCGAAAAGTCCAGCGCGTTTGTCCAGCTGTTGCTCGGTGAATGTGCCTAGTCTTAAAAACAAACTGTCATTCTCGTCAAGTGGGCCACAAAGATAAACATAGACGGCTGTCGCTTTTCTACCTTTCAATTTTGGAATAAGATATTTATATGATGACCCGAACTGAAAATGTTGAGATGATTGAGTGGTAAGACCAAGAATGATAGAAATAGAGATAAGTGTCTACAAATGATCCAATTGGTGGACACTTTATTGAATCGTGACATGCAAAATAATCAGATGGTCGCATTTCAATAAATAAATTATTATAAATCAATGGTTAGGATTTTAAGTTAAATTAATGTTGTTAAATAAGGATGGTCAGATAAACAGGGACAAGTTAAAGATAGAAATGAATGCACGGGAGGAAACTTATTACCAGATGATGAGATAGAAAAAAAAGTAAAATAGTTAGTTTGGCCATGTGCAGTAAAAATCAAATACCATACATGTTAAAAGGAGTGAATTAGTACATGTGTGAGGTTATAACTTACAAGAGGGCTAGGAAAGGGTTGAAATGGACATGGATGAAAGTATCATGAGAATGATTAGTGCCTTATAGTCTAACTTTAAGTCATGGTTTGTAATAAAATGGAATAGCATAATATGATTTATGTGAAGTTTAGGCATCTAGAGATGGGTGATCAAAAATAGGGGTTGGTTTCATTATGTAATGGATTCAAAAGATTTCCTACCATAACAATATGTATTTTGCTAATCCTTCTGGCTTGTTATTTTCTCTATATTGGATCTTGTCTTTTTTTATGAACATTAGAAAGCATTCCGAATACCATAATGGAATAAAGAAGAGGACCGATGGGCTAAAAGGCCATCAATGGTCATACATTCCAACATCTTTCACTTGACTATTATGACCAACATGTTTATACGTACACATAATTTTCTAACTCAAATCATGTTCATTTAACTTTAGATAATATAAAATATGAGTAATGAAAAACTAAAATATTAGAACCAGGGATGATAAAGAGAGAGTTTCTCATGCCATAGGACAAATAAAGTAGCAAAACTATGGATGAATTTTTAAAAAATAAAAATAAAAATAAAAATCCTCATACCATATGAAGTTTGGGTGGATGAAGGTCGGTGATTAAAAGATCAAGATGGTGCAATTTGGGAATAGATCACAATCAGAAGGATTTCTCAACTAAACAATGTATTATATTAATTTTCTCTCTCATCAATTTCTATGTTAGATCATGTTTTATTTTTTTGGAGATTGGAGGCGTTTTATTTTAGGATTTTCCATTACCATGGAAGAAACCATTAAAGGAGAGAGAAGAGGGGAGCTGTAACATGAGATGGCTATTAATAGCATACATTCCAGCATCATGTACTCCGTACTAATTAGTTGGGATACGACTTAGACGATGATGATGATTTTTTTTCTTGTATGTGACCCATCTTACCATTTTATAACTCATAATTGTAAGATTGTGGGCCCAATTAATGAATGGCTTGGACACGTCATCATATTTGGGGTGCTTTTTGTTTGCCGGGCGTGCTTGTGCTGACGAGCAGCTGCAGATAGAATTTCGTCATTAGTGGACATATGATGTTGGACAGTAGATGCTCCAGTCATCAATATTGACCACAACTTTAGTGGGCCCCACCATGCAACCAGGTCGTAAAGTTGCACTATAGTTGAAATATAACCATTCGAATCTGATCAGTAGGGTGGGGCCCATCATTGTTGTCCTGACATGATAACTGTAAGATTGGCATAGGTTGTGAAATTCACTTCACATAATAAAAATAAATAAATAAATAAAAATTAACGGCCATTATTGTATACATGTGTTTGTGTGCGTGTGTGAATATTCTAGAGTAACGATAAAGTGTCTCCGTGGTGGAAAAAGGAACCAATTTTGTAGGGTTTTTAAAGTTTATAGAAAGTGGGGCCTCTGGTGGGGATCAAGAGCATGATGTAGAGCAGGTCGTGGACAATTTCATGGCCAAGATGGATTAGAAAAGGCACGGTCGACAACATAAGTGATCCGGACCATCAAACTTTAGATCGGGCGTATCTCGCAATCTGGAATGAGTTATCCGACATAAAATATATGATTTTGGGGTAGAACGAGCTATTTTAGTCAACCAACCCGGCTATGCCAGGTTGCGCAGCCCGGATTTGCAAGAAATCCCCTGATTGACGGTCATTTTTCCGTTTTAATTTCGTTTTTACTATAAATAGTAAGTTTTAGTTTGCTTATAGTTCTTCATCCGTTGGGCTTTACGAGTTGTGTCCAACATAAAAAGTACTTAGAATACTTAGGAGAACGGTTTGGTAAAGCCAAATAAGACACTTATTATTTATGGCCGAAAACCTTGTGCACTAGTAGACATCACGACCATCTATAAATAGTAAGTTTACTATTTATAGTAAGTCATGGATTCTAGGAGTTTTAGTTGTAGTTTGAGTCTGATTTTTTTCCTATTGCTTGGTTCCCTTATTTAAAGGGGTGTAAACTCGTTTTTATTCATTCAGTAAATAATTTTAAATTTTATTAGAGTTTATTCTTATTCTCTTGCTTTCTTTTCTCGTGGATTCGAGAAGTCTCTGTGAGGAGTCCAGAGAAGCTCCGTGGATTCGGAGTAGTTATCCTTGAGGAAGACGGTGATCTACCTCATCACGTTCATCCCTTGCGTCAGAGCATCAAAGCTATGGCCCCACTGAAGGGGTGCCCCATTCACCAAGATTCTCCCATAGAAGATCCTAGCCATTGAATCATTAATTGGCCCCTTTTCAGTTGAACGTGGAACAGTGTTGTATTTTATTTCTTAACCGTCTATTGCTGGATATAAGTTGAAAGGTTTCTGGAAGATCCTGGCCATTGCATTGTTGGATATTTTCAGTTGAAAGTGAATCGTTGCTGCATTTTTTTTTTTTTTAACAAATGCTCCAGTGTAATGCTCTGGTTGCATTAAGACACTTAGAGAGTCTAATCCATTGATCTAGACCAGTCATTACGTCAAACACACCTTCATCGACTACTAGCAAACATTACACTGATAAGATATATATTAACCATTAAATCAACGGCCTTTAACATGGACGTTCAAGATTGTTTACATAATTACCTCTAACTCATTATGATTTTTCATCAATAATATCACATTCATCTATTCATTTCTTGTTTTTTGAGATTCTCTCCTCATGATTCAAGGTAGAGCTGGGCACGGGACGACTCCACTCGGCAGACTTTACTCGTTGGACTCGTTCATACCTGACTCGAACCCAAACTAAGAGGGTGAGTCCTGAACTCAAACCAAGTCGAGTTCCGGTCACCCAGTAATTCAGCTCGACTTGAGCCGAAAACCAACTCGGTACTGACTCAGCTCGATTCAAAACCCAACTCTTACATTTATAATTTTTTTTAAAAAAAAAAACAAACCCTCAAATTTGACATTACAGATATGAGATGCCGTGTGGGTGATGGAGAGGCGGCAATTCCGATAGGTGCACTTAGGTTCTGAGATGTGATTTCAGCACGTGCATACTCGCTGCACCCGACCCGACTCATTACCTGTGTGATCAGGTCGGACTCAGTCAAAGTTAGTCCAGGCTATACCTGGACTCAGATAGGGTCAGGCATGCTAGACTCGGTACTGAGTCGGGTCGAGTTCAGATCAAATCTATTTCAAAACCAGGTCAAGTAGGATCAGCCCAAACTCATCCGACTCAACTCGATGCCCAGCTCTAATTCAAAGGATATCTTTGAAAAGGAGAAGTGAGGCATAGTCCATGTGGCTTGAAAACTGATCGGGCCATATATGTCAGGCCCAAGCTGGGCCCACATGCAGGCTAATAGGTTCAGATCCAGTCCAAAACGGTGGGACCCACAACGTAGAGAACACCTACAACCAACCTAATTAGCTGACATGGAAATGGGCCAACATCTACGGTTCCAATCAAGTGAATCTTCCCATTCCTTATTATTCCCGACAGCTGTACGGTTGTAATAAATGTACTCCAGGTAGAAAGTACACAGATCTGTGGCAGTAGGCTGGTCGGGAGTTGGTCCCCACACGGTTCAGTCACCTGAGCTTGTGAGCCATGGCTCTGGCCCTAATTGGACTAAAAAGGCCTTGCCTGGGACCCATCTGTAAGAAAGGAGTAACGCATCAAAGAACTGAAATATATCGGAATAGATAGGTGTAGTAGGGATCTCATCGTGCTACTGTTAGAATGAGGCTGGTAAGTACCTACTCAACCTAACAACTTTCAAACATACATTGGGTGGGACAAGACTTCCTGCAGTAGCATGTGACAAGAAGTTCCTGTGCTCGGAAGCTACTTAGGGCGTGCCATAATGTTTGTGAGAAATCCATACTGTCCATCCATTTTGATGGTTCATTTTAGGACAGGGGACGAAAAATGAAGATGATCTAGAAGTGAAGTAGGCCACAGAAGAGAAAAAAATGGGAATTGAATAACCAATCTTGACATTTACAGGGCCACATGACTTTTGTATCACGCCGAGTTTTTTGTGTTTTCAGTTCATCCACGTGCGAACGACATTATAAATGATTTGGATGGAAGATAAACAACAAGATAACCTTGGGAAGATTCCAATATTAGTAATTTCTTTCCGAGTTTTTTGTGTTTTCAGTTCATGTAAGTGGGAATGACATTATAATTGATTTGGATGGAAGATAAACACCAAGATAACCTTAGGAAGATTCTAGTAATTTATTTCCGGAGTTTTTTGTGTTTTCAGTTCATCCAAGTGGGAATGACATTATAAATGATTTGGATGGAAGATAAACACCAAGATAACCTTAGGATGATTCCAATAATAGTAATTTCTTTCCCACTTTTCTCTTGAGTTTTGGATACTCTTCCTTTTTTTGGTCACCTGTCTTAAATTGAGCTGTCTAAACAGATGGACATTGAATTTCTCACAGTGGGCCTCCTGTAACTTGGAGCACAAGACTGAGTTGCCTAGTGTCATGGTCACCACACGATCCGTGTCGCTTTAAATCATCGATTCCTTCTGTACAATGGTGGCCCACTTGATGGTTGAACCTGGCTATTCATTACTGGCCTTGCCTGACCTGTGAAAAAAGAATTCTATGGCTAAGATTACTCAACGATGGTTGTCACTTAAAACCGCATAGAACGTCGAGGTCACACCTTCAAGCTAGGTTCTGTAACATATCTAATCTCAGATGAGGGGGATTGAGAGCCAACATAGAAGCCTTAAGTAGGTTAGAGAAGCACAAGAGAGCCATCTAGGAAGTGGAACCCACGCCTAGGGATGCATGGATGGCAAAGAGGAGGAAAGAGAAATATCTCTCTCTTCTTACTCTTTTCTATTTTCTTCTATGTGAGGACACCCAAATGGTTGGACATCCGAAGGTATTTTTCTCATTAACTCTTTATGATATAAGAATTATTTATAATGAGGAATTAGGGTTACAGAGAGACTATATAAACTTTGTTCTACCCTATTACATTTAAAGTCTTCTAACCATCCATATATCCAAATTGGCCTAATCTATTGACTAATCATGGCTATCGACCCTTAATCCAATATCCATACAAAGCAAGTGGCTGACCACTAGATCTAAATTGTTGAAAATAACATCAAGTTTAATTAAAACCTTCTAAAAGGGCCAAACAAAAGATGAACTTTTAAAAACATTTATAAAAATATTTAAAACCTTTTTTATGTTGAGTTCAATGAAAAACTACTTGAAGGATAGTCCCACCAACTCTAATGTATAAGAATGTTCCTAAGTAATCAGTCAATTTCTTATTAGATCATATAGACCTCAACTGTATCTTAATATATATATCCGGCCACAGTTACATATAAGCCATTATAATTGATTTTGTGGAGCGCTTTACACTAGGAAGTTGGACTCTTCACGTGTCCTTTGGTCCGTAGATTAGTTGGAATTAATACATATATAAGTTAATTTGGACCAAGCATGATACGCCTCTCGATTCAAAGACTTAAATGATACTCTAATACAGGTACCCAACAGTCTAATAACAAGATATTAGATCCATGGACACTCACGTTTCTATGCAGGGTAGGTTAGAGGTACCGGCTCATCATTGAGCCCGCTGGTGATGGTGGGGACCTTCAAGCTCAATGTGTCATCAATTCTCTTACATAAGATAACCATATAAGAATAACTAGAGTTGTACACAAACCGAGTTAGCTCGGTTAACTCACTCGACTTGACTCGACTCGAAAATGCTCAATTAGACTCGGTTGGAAATTGAGTCCGAGCCGAGTTGAGCTGATTTTTGAAGCTCGAAAAAATTTCAGCCAAGTGTAAGCTTGTCCGAGTTCGAATCGACTCGGATCAAACCTCAACTCAAATCGACTCGGATCAAATCAACTTGTTGACTTGATTATTTTGATATTGATGTTGCTCACCAAGTGTTCG
Organism: Magnolia kwangsiensis; assembly: GCA_037074715.1. Taxonomy (NCBI): domain Eukaryota; kingdom Viridiplantae; phylum Streptophyta; class Magnoliopsida; order Magnoliales; family Magnoliaceae; genus Magnolia; species Magnolia kwangsiensis. The sequence goes on along the minus strand of CM073575.1, from coordinate 150,529,103 downwards.
ATGAAATAACTCAAAGAAGTGTTGTTTTGGGTGCATACATTATTCACGAGATCGGCTGGTAGCGAGGAAGGTATGGATATGAAACAAATCACCAAAAAAAGAAAAAATTTACATGATAAAACTACCCTCGTATCTTGATTTTGATGCTGCCTGTTGAGTGTTTGATGAAATACCTATAAACTGCTGTTGTTGTTTTGCATACTGTGAGAAATTGAAGGTGGACTCTATGTGTCTGAGAAAATATCGTACAAGTTTGAACTGGCCTGAGCTGCTGACCGAATTGAGCCGAGCTCGCCAATTAGGCTCGATGACCGAGCTAGAGTAAGCTATTGGCCAATCCGAGTTGTGCCAAGCTCAACTCGGTTCAACTTGTGTACAGCTCTTAGAATAACTACAAATTCATCCTAAAACTTGATAAGTGGTCATGGATTACAAAAATATTGAGATCCGTGGAGCATAACTCTCTTGATTAGCAGCCATTGTACTAAACTCAGTCCCAAGGAACCCAAGGACAGCAGAGCTCGCTCTGTTTTCTTACATTCAAATGTTTAGAATAGAACCATATATTAATTATAACATAGCACTATGGTCATCATGATATATAGACATGATCATTAATTCAATGGTTAAGATCATCACATTAGCTTTGCAAACCACACAAATCTAACATCATAGACATTACCTCCCACAAAAATCAGGCAATTTCATCATGGACATTACCTCCCACAAAAATCAGGCAATTTCACTCATTCGGTAGTCCATACCATAGCACACACCATGCATTGGATTCGTTGGCCGGGACATTTAACCATGGCTTTAAGACTTATAAGTCAAACGCAATTGGACTAAAACTCAGTGGGGCCCAATCTTGTTCCTCGCCACGAGTTAGCCCCAACTCGGGCGATTCACTGCACATGGGGCTGAACTAGTCGATCCAAGTTTTCAAGTCTTTTTAACCATGCATTCAACGGCAAAAAAAAGGCCGAAACTATGGCCATCATGGTCTTACAATCTACAAGTTTTTGAGTGCATGGGGAATTCATGGTGAGGCCTATAATATCAAAGGTTTGAATCGCTTAGCTGGGCCATGCTTACACATTCTAAAAATCCAAACACAACGTAGGCAATCTCAGGTCAAATGTTAGAAGTTAGTACAACGAGATGTTCCGGCTCCTCACAGATCACTAGAAATTATATTGCTCCCCATTCCATTAGCCTAATTAGTGTAATAGATGGATATAGACTGTCCACTAGGTCCATCACAAATCTTATTGGCTATGACGTGAAAATCACACGGATCAAATGATCCGATCCATCCATTAGTTAACCTTCATCTTTATGACTATCCATTTTCCGAGCCATGGATGGAATGGCTAGAATTGCATAATAGAATGATTAGTTGGAACAGTAAGCAAGCATGATGTGCTGTAACAAAAAGACGGCTCACATGTTGATTGGACCAATCTTTTAATAAATGATTTGAACCATCATTTGATAAGCCATTGATAGGGAATGTAGAATTGCCCAATCAATGTTATTTTTTCACAGCAACTCATGAACCTATTAGGCTAATTGATAAGTTGTATTGATCAATTGAGCTGATCAACATCATATGGTACATAAATATATCCCCTCTTCTTCTTCTTCTTCTTCTTTTTGATTTTCCTTTTCATATATAGCAAGTAAATTTATAAATTTTGTGGAAACTCCTTACTTTATAAGAGATAAATATGAAGTAAGAAGTATTTTTAATTAATTCAACCATGAAAATGGTGTGATGAGCTGTACATCATGATATGATACCATTTTTTTATATATCATAAATATGATATGATGGGTTCATCTTATATGATCTTTAGCTTTAAAAGATACGTTTTCTATTTATATTATTCACAAGGGAGTGAAAAAGTTTGTGAGGAATGACTGGGAAAAATAAATTAAATGAAAAAAAAATTAACTCTTCTATCTTTTAAAGAAGATGAGATATTAGAGTAAATTGAACATTATTTTCAATACGATGAGAAAACTCAGTATATGTATTGAAATTTCAGTAAGTTATTCTCACATGCCAAACGGTGCACCAAGTCCAGCATTTTGTTGTCACCACTGTATTTTAAAAGAGAGACGAGCTATCCTCTTGAGTATCGGAATCCTATAGAGAATACTTCAACAACCATCCACTTAAAAATATCTTTTACTTGGCCGTGTAGGAACACAAATGCTCTCTCAAAGTACATAATCCATCGACATTCTAACTGATGGTAAGCCACAACTCATCCAATCAGCTTAATACAACATGTGCTCGAAACCATCATTTGAGCAAAAATAAAACTTACTACCCAAAGCTTATAAATACCCTTTTGTATACTAATTTGCAATGTGTACACACTCAATTTTCTTTCGAGCAATTATTATTCGTATTTCAAGATTAGGTAAGAATAGGACTCAATCTCTCCTCATTATGTGGCTCATGAACTATTATTCGCTCCTTCAAGAATACCCTACTCACCTGAATGTGTAGTACAGCACTATGTATCTTGATTGTAATGATGATGTAATAGATTCATCTTGTATGTCTTTAATTTTAAAAGATAACTCTTATATTTATTTTATTCACGTAGTCAGTAAAAAATTTCTGAGAAATGACCGAGGAAAATAAGGGGAATTTTTTTTATAAAGATGATATATTAAACCTAAAAAAAAAAAAAACCTTCAATATATATTTGAATTCATAATCTTTATTATTTATCTATTCATTATTTTAAGTTTGTTTTGTACTTTGTTTTGATACAATGTATTAGGGTGATATAACATTTGTAAAAGAGATGATCTCAGTTGGATGAAGTATGGGTTGGTTAGATAACCCTAGTCAAAATCTTCATTTGGTTATTCATTTGCTTACATAAAATTACTACCGCAATCGCGTTCATCTATTTTGTTGGGGAGGGTGGTGCCGATATCCTCAATACTTGCTAAATTTGAGATAGAAACAAATATTGCAAGTTTGAAACCATATATATTTATCATCTTCCCATTCTTTCCACTCTTTTTTCACTTCACATCAAAATTGGAAAAAAAAAAAAAGAAAAAAGAAAAAAAAAGTTATAGACAAAAATTGAATGAATAAGTACAATATAACGCAATCATTCAAGATAAGAGGGCAGAATAAGGTTTAATATATTTCAATGAAGAAAATTAACATTTATAACTCTGGTATTACAAGTTTAAATTTTATAGAATTATTTAGATTAATGTTTATATATTAAAGAACTATTTATCACTAAAATAACGTTTACATCCATTTTGATTAGATGAACTATTTATCATATACAACATGAGTACCAACCAAGCCATTCCTCAAGTATGTTACTAAAAACTATATTTGTGTCATAAACTATGACCCACTTATCAATTGGATCAACATTATCCTTGGCCCAAAGCATCAAAATAGCAAGAAACTCTAGTAGATGCATATGCGTTTGCAGTCTCTTGACCATGCCTGAGTTTCAAAGTTCTCTCATGTGCCATTTAGCTATGGTAGTTATTTGATGTTCCAGGTGCATATGATGCTTGACATGAAGAGAAAAGTTATACCGTGGCATTCATTACCTCAAAGTAAACTGACTAAATTGTTGAACTCACCATCTCTTAAGTCAAACGTCCCAAAATCAGACTACTTAAACAATCCTAACCTCCGATTCATAGACACTTATATGTTGAAATAGGACCACTGGATTTTACTTTATTTTATTTTATTTTATTTCATTTTCCATTCTAACCATCCAAAATGTCCACTGATCCAATAGTCAGATAATTAAATAAGAGCAATTAATGGATCATATTACATCTAAACTTCGCTGTAATTTGGACAATTTCATTTCAGTTACTTTTATTCGATGGATACGATTCCTAATTAATTTCTTAGTGCATGTGTATCATCCATCACACTGTCGAAATTTAAATAGATATTACTTAATTTTTTAACATTGATGATTTTATTGAAAGAAAAAAGAAGCAGGAGCTGAAGAATTACAAAATCAAAACTCAAACAAACAAAGGAAAAAATTAAGGATCTGCCTAGCTTTCAGGAAATTGAGATGGCACCATAGCCAAAGATTTGGCAGCCCATTCTTTAACAAGATCTTGGCCAGATTACTTCTGCAATATCTCTTTTCCGAAATTACTTAATTCACTCATGAAAATGATCTTTCCATATTCTTACATAGTTACAACCTTTATACATCCTTCCATCCTTTTCTTGTGAAATTGGTACCAATGCAGATAGTGTGATAGAAGTCCTTTTCTCTTTATATTATTCAAGACAATGTGGGATTCAGTGATAGAGAGATCTCAGGCAAGAGAAAAAAATTAGAAGCATACATGTTCTTAAGTCCAAATCTAGTCTTGTTGGGAATTTAAGATTCAACTTCATATAATATGTTTTGGAGGATGGCAATGATGGGTGATGACAAAGTTCTGAGCTTGAAACTTTTACAAACGGATATTTAGGGATCTAAAAAACTAAGAACAACCAAAATGGCAGAACGACTTTTAATTGTAGAAGATAAAAGATCTGAATTTATTTGCGCTAACTCATGTTTTACAATTCTAGGGGCATCATAAGACAAAGTGAGTTGTGGGCAAGTTCAAAAAGCTATAGAACTTAAGTTCCAAAAACTCCACTACATTCAGGACTTCAAGCAGTCTTCTTCACCAAGGCAGATTTAATGATATCCACAAATTCAGCCTGAAAACATGAAACAGATGGACAAAGTCTCCCCAAATGCAAACAGAAACAAGACAAGACATATAATAACACGATTGTTAGTAGGTAAATACCTTTAGAGAAGCTCCACCAACGAGAAATCCATCAACATCAGGTTGTGCTGCTAGGTCCTTGCAATTTGCACCATTTACAGAGCCTAGGATAATAATCATGTTAGGCAGTGTTGACAATCAAGGTGTCATTTGGATAACAGTACAAGTGGTTGCCCTACTTAAATAGTGCCCATTTTCTGTTGAAAACCAGATCTGATTGTCAAGTGAGGACATTTTCAATGGTCATTTTTGGAAATGGCCATTCCAAAAAATGCAAACATGTCAACTTCAAAATCTGCCTAAAATGTTAAGGGTGTGTTTGGCCAGACAGTGGATGTGGAATTAAGCGGTATTAAGAGGGTTATTGGAATCAATCCCATCCCGCGTGATGTTTGGGATGGCAGGTGTACCTCATCTGCCGCCTCCCTCATAAACGCCTGCTAACTTGACGGATTTGGCGAATCCCTCTCTGTGATTTCCCCCATCCGTCAATATCCCATGGGATTCGGGATGGGATGGAAGGATCCGTCTCATTTGCCTTCTTTCAGTAAAAAAGATTCCAAGATAGAGAGGATTCCAAGATAGGGAGAGAGAGGGGGAGAACAAAGAGGTTTTTATTTGATAATTTTCTTTATTTTGTAATTCCATATCATAGCCTTCATATCATAGCCTTTGATCATACATTCCAAATATGATTGTGTTTCCTCTGTTTTCAAGGATTCTGAGATGTGGGGTTTCTTTCTCTCTCAATGATTTCTTCCTCTGCGGTGAAAGCAGTGTCAAAAAACTCAAGTTTTCTTGTGGGTTTTTGAAGCTGCTGCCATTGCAACTGAAAATAAAGCTTTTTATTATTATTAATTTTTCATTTGTTCTATTTATTTTTTCTTTTGAAATTTTGTTATGTATTCGGGAATATGGATTTTGTAAATTGGGTTCTTATTATTACTTTATTTTTCTTGCAGTGTCAGAAAGCTGAAGATTTCATGTGGATTTTTGAAGTTGTAGCCATTGCAATTGAAAATGGAGCCTTTTTCTTTTGGTGGGTTTTTCAAGTTTTATTATATGTTTTTTTCCCCTGTTTTGTGGGGAAATGGGTTTTAATTTTTATTTATTTATCTCTCTTGCAGTGTCAGAAAACTGAAGATTTCCTGTGGGATTTTGACGTTGTAGACAATGCAACTGAAAATGAAGCTCTTATCCTTTGGTGGGGTTTTGAAGCTATAGACAATACAATTGAAAATGAAGCTGTTTAAATGGTCGTCCGGTGGTAAGTGACCGTACACACTGTAGTTGGTGGGGCCACCTAAAATGGCCGGCCGGGAGTGGATGGCTGCATTTGGATGGCCAGGAGTGGAAGAGGCATGAGATTACACCAATGCAATGCCTTTCCAAACATGTTACCAATGAAATTCATGGATTCCACCAAATCCCACCGCCCGGCCAAACACCCACGGATCCCATCCCGGACTTTTTACAATTCCATGGAATTACTAGTCATCCACTAACACCACCATCATTACCTTAAAAACCATTCCATCCCTCCTAATACCATGGGATTGGTCAAGCCAAACACACCCTAAATGACTGAAAAGGGTTGAAAGCTTATGCCAGTTTGAGTGAGTTTATTTTCATGAACTAACATCACTGGGAAGGAAATAAATTAAAACACTTTTTTATCGGATACATGATGTAATTTCTGATGTTAAAAATCTCAACCCTTTCCGTTGTGATATGGTGAAACTGATTTGTTAAATAAAGGACCTAGTTCAGAGTGCATATAATAGTTTTGTAAATAGGTATGCGTGATGCACTTGAGCATCAAAAAGTATGCATCCATTCCAGGCAATCACATATACATATACACACGACATGCCATGTTTGGACTTCGGACCAGTCTCTACCATCTACATGTGCACCATAACCGGAACTGCTCATCAATTGGGCCTAATGGCCTATCATAGACGGAATCCAGAATGATTGGGTGTAAAGCGTCTATAGGTGGCTTTTCAAGTCTGGCGTCAAATCCAAGGCCTACCATGAATGCATCTCAAAGCAAAATTTGTATTGGTAAAGTACCCTTAACCGTCCAATTAACAGAGTTAAACCAGACAATTATACTCCTAGTGGCCATACATTTTAGTCTTCGGTTTTTAGCAGACCAATCTGATGGTTTCCATCATCCAATGGCACACTGGAATACTCATGAAAGGGACCAAAGTAGTTACATCATGGACAAATAATTCACCTGGTTTGAACAAATGGAGGAGATCCCCCAAGTCAAAAGGACAAAGTTCTACAAAATCTTATGTTAGAACTTGCGCATCAACAACATATGAGGGCTGTTGACCAGTAAAAGATGGGAATCACCTTCAATGTTTTCCTCAAGAAGCTTCAACGAAAAATACCATACTGACTGGGTCATTGCTTTTGGATGTATTTTTTTTTATTGGATTTGGTTATTCAATTTCATGTTTATGTGAAAACTCGAGTTTTTAATCCTTATCTACATAGGACCAAATAGAAAATGCATACCTCCATATATAATCCTGGTTGTTGCTGCAACTTCAGCACCAACATTCTCTTTAAGCCACTTCCTTAATTCAGCATGCACCTGAAAAGTGAAGAATTACATGGTTTGTACTACATCTATTCCACTTGGACTACATATGAGCATACCATAGTGCAAGTGTAACCAGGACATGGCATTCCAAAATGAGGACTGGTTGAGACCCTTTTAGGGCATTTACTAATGCAGTGCATTGGCAGCTGCAATGGGAGCACAGCACAAGAGAGTTGGGACCAACCGCAGTTCATGAAACACCACCTTTTCACCTTCCAGAACAAAAGGAATGAATGCCACCAGCAAGTGAACGTACCTCCTGAGCCTGAGCAGGGGTTGCAACCTTGCCAGTTCCAATGGCCCAAACAGGCTCATAAGCTAAAACCACATTAGCCCAATTTGATACTTGAGCTGTGAAAGGGGAAAAATAAAAAATAAAAACCATTGTGTAACGAACCAATGAAAGAAAATCAACATAATAAAAAAATACAGGAAGCAACCGATAACAGCACTATATAAGAAATCAGACATGCATAACATAATCCAAAAACCCGGAAAATACCCTCCCTCCCTCCTAAAGGTGCAACATGGTACATGACCGTGTCAGCATGTGAGTGGTGTTTGGTACACATGGATTAGAGAGCTCCTCGCAATTTGGAAGCCAACTGCTCAAGCATGCCTTTTCCATGTTTGGTTTGATGGTATACATGTGTGAAGTGTGCGTAGTGGGTTTGTCTTGCATGCGTGCTCTACACAACTGTTAGTAAATTCCTCCTTGGGTAGTATTCGACAATAGGATAAGGTGTAGAGGGAGCATGATTATGATGGCATGCCAGTGGTGTCTAGCTAACATGCATTGGTGGGCTCCTCGCTATTTTATGCAGCCAGCTACTAGAGCATGTCCTTTACATTTTCTTATCCAGTAGTGGCTGTGCTCTGATCAGACTCTAGATCTTAGTTGCACAGCCCTTCTAACTACCTGTTTATACTTGAAACTATTTTGAAATAGACACTTCCCCACTCCTGCATCCGAGTCTGTTGATGCTTCACTACATGCTTCGTGCAACAATACTCTAGATCTTCATTGTTCACAAATTACCACAATAGTTGGGCTGAAGTGCATTGTGAGGCATGGCTATGTAGAGGGATGTGAGTGGTGTTTGGTAAACATTTATTAATGAGCTCCAAGATATTCTGCAGCCGACTATTTACGCATGACCATCCATGTGTGAGCATGCCTTGTGCTCAGCAGTATGTCTAGCAAGTGTCCCTCCCTAAGCTTCCTTTCTTTGCATTTGGACTAGGGGCTAGTAATGGGTAGGACCATATTGGCATGCAACTATTGTCAATGTAAGCCATTTTCATGGCCAGTTCTAGAACCCTGGTAAAGGAAGCTTGACATCCAGTAGGCAGCCAATCGTAAAACTTTTACAAAATTACCATTTAAAAGCCAAACCCAAACCCAAATTACTAGGTTAAAGGCAAAGATGATGGTGACATTTCAAGATGCAAGACATGATTACATAGATGTGGACATATTTAGTTCCTAAACTCTTTCAAGGGTTTTGAAAGGGTGAACATATCTGTATTTGCGAAGGCTTGGTTGTTTTGGACTAAAATGAGGACAATTAGTCTGAATACATCTTCACTTCATAAACCCATAAAAAACTCCCTCAATTGTGTATAATGGCTTCAGTGCATGAATTTGCAACAGGTTGATATAAAATAATGGAGAGCTATCGAAGAAAACACAAAAGAGAATCACTGACTACATGAAAAGTGGACGGCATTAAGCAACAGTTTATCTCCTTTCTCCATCTCTCCCTTCTACACCTACAACTTGCACGGGACTCTACTTTCCTTCCCTACTTGATTCTAAGCAAGCATTGGCAATCAAAATCACACCATGTGTCTACCCTTAACAAAATCTCTTTCATTTGAACCCTCTAAAATCTCCATTGACACCAACTTCCAATCTAGGAGACTTTTGGGCATCCACCATGCAGAGTGGGGGGCAACAGACAACAGATTAGATCACCAAACTGTGGGCTTAACGTGCTAATCCTGCAGATAGGTGAAATCTATGTTCATTGATGCACTGGCTTCCAATCAAGGAGATTTATGGGCATCCCACATCCACAGAGGGGCTCAGCAGATCCACAGTTTGGGTCACCAAATCATGGGCCCAACATGGACAAATCCTGCAGATGGGTGTTCCCTGTGTTTGTTGATGCACAGCATCCTATAATTCCCCATAAACAAAAGGAGTGAAGGTTAAAGAATCAGACTCATTTGCACAAGCTTTTGAGTGAACCTCTTTTTGCAGACAAACATCAAGAATGGATATATCATAGATGTAAATGTAATATAGTCAAATTTACAAGATACTGGACGATTGGAATTCTATTTGAGAATAATCAAGAACCTCATCGCAAAATCGATCACAAGCAGACCTATTGGTGAGGAAGGAAAACTTGAGGAAAACTTGGATGCTTATCCATCAATTGAAACAACGAACCCAAGTTTGGCCAATGGTAGCAGAACAGATTTCCACCACATTGACAAGTGAATTGACGACTTATTGATGGGGTGCCAAATAGAGGCTGGCAAGCTTTACGGACAACAGGGTCTAATGTATTTGTGGTGGTGCAGAAAACATAACGTGCATTATGCAGGCTTCCATTTCTTCACTTTTTTCCTGTAGACGCCCCACGCAGGCTAGCAACTTGTTAAGGCATGAATAATCCTTAGGAACTGAACCTGAACCCCACACCCCACTAAAATCGCACCCAAATCTGATCCAAACCTTAACTGAACCTGAGCCATTCCATTACCCCAAACCCTAACTTAACTCAAGCCATCACCCAAGCCAAAACATGCCCAAACCTTTACCCACAGTCCATCCGTTTTTCAAGCCACCTTCGGGTCATAATCGAGCCAGTTCGGGCCATTTTTTGAGCCAAATATCCAAAAAGGGGCCTTGGGCCACTCCCAAGGCCTGAAAAGAGCCCACTGGCTGAACTTCAAAAACATCTGTGTAGGGGCGGTAATCGGATTACCGTCAGCGGGGAGAAACAGCTGTGAACTCGGGGGCACAGCTTCATATCCTTAGTTGTAGTAGGCTAACACGTGATCTCGGTTGGGTTTAATTCTTTTACTAACTCTGTCATACCTAATAATCTACTAAGGCTTAAAGATCTCATAAGGCTTAGCTACTTACTCACAATTAACCTGCTCCCAAGGGCATCGGGTACAGGAGTTTATGATGGAGTGTTGTAACTCGTATCGCTCAGATATAATCTACCATTGATTGGACAAGAATTTATTATTATTATTATTATTTTATTTTTATTTTATTAGTATATTGAAGATTTTGCAAGATTGCAAGGAAGATTATATGGTCTAAAAAACTTACACATGAAAGTCAAGAGAATCAGAGCGGTGATATATACCAAAGTTGTAGTGCAAAAAAAATAAATTCAGATTATGAGAATATTTTTTCTGCTAATGTTTCTGGTATTTTCAAGTATCGGATTGGTCTAAAAAAATTTATAACAATGCATCTATTAGTCTATTATAACTCTATAAAATTTCAGCTTAATCCAAGGTTTACAAAAAATCCTAAAATTCAGAAAATTAGGTCTGCCCAGAAGCAGACAATTTCTGACTAGTATACATATAAATTAAAATTGGTATAGAAGAAACCTAGATTTATATTTTTCTAATTATTTTTCTATAAAACTACACTTGTTAATCTACTACTGTGATTTTAAATCGCCTTAAATGGAGTTATAATTAATTAGTTATGATTTTTATAATTCAAGTGTTTTCTACTTACTATTGTTGTCCAACTTACCATAGTAGGCTACAAATTCTTAAAAATTCCTTAGGGTCCAGTTTTGGGCTGTTAGTTCAATGTCAAGCCTAAATAATATCATATTTGATGTTATACAGATACAAAGGGTTTCCTAAGTTCATATTTTATTTTATTTTTTTCTTTTCATCACAAAAGCAAAGAATCTTATATTTGGATCTCTAATTCAATCTCAATCATAGGCCCTCAAATTGATTCTTGCTTAAACTTAATCTAACCATTAGTGTAACATAAATCAAAAGTCCTCGTGAGAATCTAAACCCTAAGCTCTGATACCAATCTGTCACGCCCCGAAATTCGGTACCCGAGTTGGCCAGGCCCAAACTCGAAATCCAGGATTGTGAGTTGTATTTAAACAAAATATACGACGCAACCCACATTATTTCCATGCATTTTCAAGGCAATCAGAGCAACTAAAAGGATAATAATCATTGTCATTAAATATCGTCCACTAATCAATCTTTGAATCTTTAATTATATTGACATTCAAAAATAAATAATAACAACATACATTTAATTTTAAGAAATCCTCAAATAAACAAAAGGAAAAGTCTTCGATCTTGCCCAATTGGCTCTTCATACACAGACCCTGCAAAACAATCTATAAGGGTATGAGCACGACGGCTCTTAGGGTCACAACATTCCCAAAATTGAAATTTCTACATCAGCATGTAACGAAGAATAGATAATGAAAGTTCAAGTCGTAATGCGTAGTATTGCATGCCGATAGGGGCCTCGCACCAAGGGCCATAACTCACGTTAGTCTCATACCTATCGTGAGAAGTGATTCCAAGATGATAGACTCCTGATCCCGAATAGTCTCATACCTATGGGGGATCGTGGCTCACGAATGTATACAACAAAACTGTATTTATGCATCCACAACTTGAATATAAGAGGACATAAATATTCCACTAATAATAAATAAAATTCTAAAAATGAATTCAAATAAAACAAAATAGCTTTTGATCCGTTTTTGGACTTTACTAGGGCAGAGCACCCGTGCACACATTTTAGGGATTAACCTAAGGTAGAGTACCGTGACCATTTTAGACCTCCTAGGGCAGGGCACCGTGCATCCAACATTTTTGGAAGTACGGGCAGAGCACCCACGTGTACATTCACTTAATCTTAAATAAAGAATTCATCTTGGAACACAGGCCAGGGATTGAATATTTAGATATGATACATCCTGGAACACGGGCCAGGGGTCGAATGTCCACAATTGCTAAAATTTAAAAGGAGGCACAAAATAAACATCCTTTTTGGGAATGACCCGGACAGAGCACCCATAACAACTAGATCCTTTCTAGGGCAGAGCACCCATAACAACTTGATCATTTCTAGGGCAGCGCATCCATAACTTAATCATATTTAAAAGCGTGTAGCAATAATCAATTGAATTAATTTCACATATTAATAATCAAATAAATGCATTTTATTTTACGCGCAACCAAAATCAAATAACTTAAATTAATAATATGAAATAAATAATCAATGGAAATTAAAGTACATACTAATGTAAGCTTTTCAACTGGGAAGATCACATACTTGATGTGATGTTAAAACACTCTGGTATAGATATGAATTTTCGTAGGATTATTCTCTGGATAACAAAGTCTGCTACAAATCTGATTCGATGTAATGATCACGAACAAAATATGATTTGTATTCTAGAATTGGTCCAATCAGATAAGATTTACCTATTGTTCCAATACAATTCTCATAATTAGGGTTTTTATCTGTACAAAAACTTTTGAAAATAAATGAATAATTACAAGCTAATTGACTCAGTGAGTTGGCTTATATTACAACTATACATTGCTTTCAGATTAACTCTTTGGGAAACAACTTACCTATTACTAGATGTAAATATACATACTAAGACCCTGTATATTAATTAATGGTCAAATCTATTTTTAATAGGCCTCGTGGAAAGATTTACTTACCGTAATGCTGGTTTACATATATCAGACGGTGGTGGTGTAGATGAAGAAGACGATCATGTCGGAATCTAGATTGATGCGTTTTACAACACTAACAATTGTGGATGGTTCTTACAGACCGTACAAAGCTAGTGGGCTCCACAGATTGAAGCTTGGATTGATTTTGTTGGTCGATTCTGAGCTTGGAAAGTTTCCAGCAGCTAGTTGCATGAAATTGAGAAGTAGAAAGAAGAAGATATTTTTTATTTATTTATTTTAGAGATCTCAATGGTAGGCTTTTCAACGGCTGTGAATCGATGAGTGAGCAGGCTGGAATCACTGAGGAGAATCTCTACGATCGTAAGAGAAAAGATTTGTATATGAAGGAGTCGGAAAGAGGAGGGAACGTGTTCCAACGTGACTTCATGCACAAGGTAGATTTCTGCTTTCGGTTGTTGTAACCGTGAGGAGTGGGTAGTGATGTAGGGTCCACCATAATGGCTGAGAGAAATCAGGCCATTAATCAGGTTCCACAGGTCTAGTGTTAAAAAAATTTAATTCAAATCAAGCTTCAAGGTGAACCATGTAAAATGTTTTTAGGTAAAAGATTTCAAGGGCTAAGGTTAATCGAGGGTCCGATTTCATTGGACGGTTTAGATTGAGGAGTGGGTCCCACCATGATGATGGCATGGATGGTCAAATGGGTTTACTAGTGCAACTGTACCGCGGAGAAGAAGGAAGGAGAGAGAGAGAGAGAGAGAGTCTTGGAGGAGATTTGGTTGTGGGGTGACGTGCATCAACACGTCACTTGTTGTTGTTTTTTTTTTTTGTAGAGAAAAAGCTCCATAGGAATGATGTGACAAATCCACACCGTTCATCAGTTTTGCCCATCAAAGTTAGGGAATGTACCTAAAAATGAGGCCAATCCAAGGTTCAAGTGAGCTACACCAAAAGAAATAGTGGAACCCACCGTTTAAAAAAATGGGGTGTTACAAAAAGAAAGTGATTAAGAGTGAGAAGGAATGCTTAAGTTCTAAAGGTCTCATCATTTCTAGCCTCCATCAACCTCATTCAGTTATACCTTAGCCTCGTACTTCCACTTGAGCCAAACCTTCTAACCATAGTGCATCAAAACATCCAAGCCCTTTCAAGTGCAAGTTAAAGATCACGCATTTGTCATTAGTATTCAAATCGCATCATTACTTCACTTCTCAACCCCCCTGCTGCTCTAGATTTCCATTGAATGTATGCTCTGTAACTTGCCGAAACTCCAAATCCTGTCTCATCAGAAACTCATGGTAGCCTAGTCATCTTAAAATAACATTCTAGCATCATCACATCTACTCTTAATCTCCGTTCTCCTCTAGACATTCTCTAGACGTATGCTCTGCGGCTTGCCGGAATTCCAAACCTTGCCATACCAGAAATCCGAGTCTGCCTAGTTTCGTTTTAATACTTAGCATCTTATCATCTTATCCCTTAAAACCATCTTACCACACGAAGTAGATACCGTACACCCGTATGGGTAGAGAGGGTGCCTAACACATTCCTTCTTTGTAACCAAGGTCCCTTACTCGGAATCCCAAGTCACAGATCATGAGTCAACTTAAAGCAAGGGAGTCTCCAGATTCTCTGGCTTTTATATATTCTGTAGGTTCTAGCCGACTGCGGGATTTTGAGTTAATTGGCTAGTGGCGACTCCAAGTCTACTGCATCAACAATCCAAATCAGCCCACACATCAAACCAAAATAAACATAAATCAGCGTGGGCACCGATTTCCAGCGTTCACATTTCCGTGCCAAATCATAAGTGAGATACGTATGGGATGTCCCGAACATATCTCACTTCTGTTCTGGCATTAATAAAAAGTGTTGGCCCTTGGGAACTGGGAATGTCCAATTGCAAACATCCACTACGGCAAGGTAGAAACAGTTTGAAAATTTGGTAAAATCAAGGGGCGCCACCTGCAATTGCTTTTGTTTGTGCAGCGACTACTTCCATAGTGGACCCTGATTCTCGCTGCTCAAGAGTCTCCCCAACACAAGCAATCACCTTCAAGCCTTGAGAAAGTGCATATGCAACTTTATCTGCAACGAGCTGACATTAAGCATAAATATTTAGAAATTAACTAATAAAAAATGCAAAATAAAATTTACAACTCCCATAATTGTTGTAGTTATAGCTGTGGTGGTGTACATTTTGCGGCAACAGGTTATAGGGAGGAGTACTAAGCTGTGGTGGTGTACATTTTGCAGCAACAGGTTATAGGGAGGAGTACTAAGCCGTGGTGCTGTACATTTTGTGGCAACAGGTCATGGGGAACACTGTGATGGCTGTGTGCAAGATCAGGACATTGATCAGGCAGGTTTCACCATGTATCTTCACAGCTCCATGATCCGTCTGGTCCTGTCATCAGGTGGGCCGCACGTTGAATGTAAACCACTGCTAATTTGCGGGCCACCAGATGACAAGACCAGCCTGATTATTGCGCCATGCTGCATGGAGGGTCAAGAACACCCAATGACCAACCAGATCTTGCACGCAAGCACCAAATGCAGGGGAGAGTCGGTAATTAGGATTTCCCCAAAAAAAGGGAGCAGCCACTGGATTTTGATAAAGAAAATAGCAGATACATCAAGTCATGCAGATTGCACCATATATATATATAGCACATAAATGATATGCAACTGACCAAATATCTAATACTATAAATGATATGCAACTGACCAAATATCTAATAGAATAGATGATATGCAGCTGACCAAATATCTAATAGTATAAATGATATGCAACTGACAAAATATCTAATAGAATAGATGATATGCAAGGGCACCTTATACCCAAGTGAATGAAGCAACATCACCCAAAAACAATTAATGAATAATCTCCACGACTACCACTTCCAGCATGCACTCTCTCAAAAACATTCACATAGCAGTTATCAGTTTGCAACATGGAAGCATTAAACACCATGAAAAAGTAGAAAATGCTGCTTAAGAAATGTAATGTAGGACATATAACATGAGGTAGAGAAATGTGGGGAAAAATGCCAAAAAGTGATTCTTTTACTAAATAAAACCCATGGAATATACTCTTTTTTTATCCTCACAAAATGATTTTTGATGAAATCTTCTCCCGAGAAGTTGCCCTGACCAAGGGGAACAGCTGTAATGAGTGCCCCCATAGATGCAACATTTGCTTGCTGACATTCTTCAGGGATCAAAGGACTGCAATTTGTCCTTCTTAATCTGACTACGATGTAGCTGTTTGTTCCTTGCATTGGTGATAGATGTCACTGCTTACCTGATAAGTGATAGAACCCAAAAGCCAAACGAACCATGTTCTTATTGGCATAAAAGAATGACGTAGCATATATGTCAACAAGAATGTCATGATAAAAAGTCCAGGAGCCCCACAATTCAGTGATCC
Source organism: Magnolia kwangsiensis (assembly GCA_037074715.1). Lineage (NCBI taxonomy): Eukaryota > Viridiplantae > Streptophyta > Magnoliopsida > Magnoliales > Magnoliaceae > Magnolia > Magnolia kwangsiensis. Next base: position 150,512,496 of record CM073575.1, on the reverse strand, counting down.
AAACAGTTGATTTGTAAGCCCCAATGTCAACAGACCATGCTATAACAACCTCCCAGATTGGAAGATCCTGCCATACAAACATTATGTTTTTACTTTTCCATTGAATGTTGAGATTGCTGCATTTTTACTTCACCGCATATTCCCAGGCCACCCATCAAAGGGTTAGGATTGTCCCACTTGGGTTTTTTTTTTTTTTTTCAAGAAGAAAGATGCATAATAAACAGGATTGTTCAAATTCAGTGACTTCGACTGTCTAATCTGAATCAAAAGCATTAACAGGATTGTGTTGCAGGTCTATGAGCCTGTGGCTTATCTAAAGCCATTGTGACCTGCAATCTGGATAAGCAGTTCCATTTAACAGGCTCCTAACGGTCTTGCATCAAATTCAACTATAGCAACAATCTTAGAAGCATGTTGAAGGCCAAGAAGAAATTGATCCCAACATTCAACCAATCCAACTATCTAAGTATGTGAATATGCATATTTGTATAGCGTGCACTTAAAACGACTGTTGCAACATAACTAACCTCATTTGTTTCACCTAACAGAAGCCTTCTTTCAGAATGGCCAAGAATGACCCAAGGAATGCCCAAATTGACAAGCATCTCTGCACTGCAACAACAACAAATTGGAGGCTGATGATAGAAAATGAATGTGCAAATTCTTCACTGAATAATGATAGCAATTGTAAAATCTTCCAATTAAAGGGCAAACGTGAATCCTAATTGCATCTTGTATCAACAGAGAAATCTGACAAGCTGTTACATGTAGATGAGTAGACGACTCCAATTAACAATAAACATCATAAGGACTTCTTCTTTTCTTTTCTTTTTTTGGTTTTTGTTTTTTGTTTTTCTTTTTTGGCTAAAAGATGACACAAAATTCAAGCTGATTTTTTTCACCCGTCTATTATTACATTTTATACTTCCCTTAATATATGCTGATCTTATAAGTTATAAGACAGTTAACTGGGGAAGAGGGGGGGGGGGGGGGGGGGGGAGGGAAGCCAGACAGAGCGCAACATGAGAGGGCCCTAAAAGTAAGTGTATCAGGGCAGTGACAGCAGTTACATATCATCATGCAGATAATTTAAGGTTATCCAAACTATTTTACAATAAAATCTGCCTCCTTTTGTGATGGGGTATTTTAAGCACTTGAGTGGCAACTAAATGCGCAAGACTCCCATCAAAATATGCCATGCTGCAGTGTACCCACTACTCACTCAATGAATTACGATGTCAAGAAAAACAAATCAAGTTTCCAGTTCACCAACCGATATCTTTGCATAGGGAAACTGCAATTAAAGAAAAGTTACTTTGATTTCTATCCAGGAAGTGATAATGCCCTAAGTTTTTACTCAAGATTGAAATAGTACTATCTTTTCATTGAAATGCTTTAGACCAACTTTGATTTCTATCGATAAGATTACCCATTTTATCATTCTGAGATCAGAACAAAATGTAACTTAGCAGTACAAAGAGAAGATTAAAATGCAATTTAGCAGCGCAAAGATGGATCTTTTTTTAAAGAAGCATAATCTTATCCAACTGTGTTTCTGAAGAAATACAAGGCAGCACAGGAAGTAATATAGCAGGCAGTATGGATTTTGTAACCAGTAATGTCCTTGACAATTATAAACTTGATATTAATTGTCAAATTACACCAACTGGATTTCTGAAGAAAAACAAGGCAGGACAGGAAGCAATATAGAAACAAGGCAGGACAGGAAGCAATATAGCAGGCATTGTGGACTTCATAACTAGTAACGTCCTTGCCAAATCCAAACTTGACACTGATTGTCAAATTAAAGCAGTAAAAAATCTCACGGGAAACAAAAAAAATCCAGTTATCATTACTTGCCTGAGAGCCAAGATAATGAAGGTCACATCAATTTGCTTCCATCAAAAATATCTTGCTTATTCACAATAAGCAGTGGATTCAATTGAAGATGATTGAATAACTTTTCTTAATGGCCTTATAATAACTTTCAAACCCAAAAATGAAAATGAGAAGCAGTGGATTCAATTGAAGATGATTGCTAACAAACCTAATTTCACCAGTAAAAGCGCCTCCTTTCCTCACCCAGCAATTTTGTGCAGCAACTTGAAAATCGGACCGCAGCAAACTTTTTACCAAGGAAAGATGGACAAAGGGAGGGCTTACCACAACCTCTGTAAGAAGAAACCAATTGCACCTTATCAAGAACGTCCATGGTTCTTAAATGTCAAAATAATCTAATAGAGGCATGCATAATTGGTTGCTGCATTGAAGGATATGCAAAACTTAAATGGAACATATATCACATGAATGTAAAATCAAATGACTATTGCCAAGACTGGAAATAAATATTAAAAATAAATACAAAATAAATACAAAATAAATAAAAATAAATAAAAACCCGAGAAAACAGATAAACAAAATAATGAGGTGAGAGTCATTCCCATCAAAATTAAAATAATAACAAATGATTAGATACAAATCAATTACCTAAAAACTATGCACTTGTGGAGATTAAGTAGACCAAGTTAAATAACAAAAGATGGCAGAAGGGTCAAAGCTGGAGGATGGTCCAGCGGGAAGATGATGAAAGATGGGAATATTGTTGGTTTCTAATTTGCCAGAGGGAGAGAGGGAGAGCTGCAATGGTGGAGATTGGCGCTGTTAGGGAAAGAAGGGAATGTTATGAATCACTTCGTCCTAAGAAAAAGAAGACCAGGAAACTGAGGGGCTTCCCAGTTGATCCATTAACATAAAATAGAGGAGTATTTGCATGACCGAAAAAGAGTCGATTGGGGGATGTTTTGCAGAAACTGGAAAGCCATTTAAGGCCCAAAAACCCAAGTTTGGAACTGGAAAACAGGAAAAGAAAGGGATGACAGGGGTGCAAGAAATTGTAGACCAAAGGTCAGAAAGGTAGGAGCAATCACTCCAAGAGGCAAAGTTATCGTATCCTTTGTTCTACACTGAATGTATAAATTGACATGTATATATGTTTTCTTTGTTTGTCAGAATACATGAGTTTTTACTTTCATTTCTAATGTTTGTTTTATGGTAATTTCTCATTTTCAGACTTTCCAATTTTATTTTGGGGAGAAAGGAAAAGCCAAGCACGCGCTAAATTGATACAGCTTAGGGCATGGCCTAATCAAGTCTCTTGACCATGTTTCGAATGTTAATGCAAACATTTGAAACCAGATACTCTTTGCAAAGCTACTGCTTTGACATCTTCCCATCAATTTTGCCAAATAAAAGAAAAAATAAAGTCACCATCAAGACACTCATAGCTTTATGTGAATGTTGAAAGTAACTAGCTTATGTGGAAGCTAAATGACAGCCTGCACCACTGGCAATAAATCATCCATGTATCTCAGAAAATCCACAGAAATGGCTGACCACGTCAACCTACACATGTTAAAATGCATCTGTAGATCTGTTGGCAATTATGAAATAAGAATAAAACAAATTAACAAACGACTAGTTGTTTCGTGATCATACCCACAATCTCCTCAGAGGGTACTTCAGCTTCATTCAGCATAGACACAATTTTCTTTACTTCTGCGGGAGTTCCATTCTGCACAGAGATTCAATCCAATGAATATTTAAGACAATGCATTATATGGTCGAAGAGAACATCAACATCGATATGAACACAGAAATATCCCATGGAGTTCGCATTAGTTATGCCCACCAAATTGTGTCATCTTAAAAGATGCTAAATGAGCTAATTCTGCTGCTCATAACCATGTGCTTGCTTTCGTGGTAGATATGTGCAGAACCTTGCAAAAGGTATTGATAAAAAGAATTAAAGATATCACCTCCAGATTTTATTTTATTTTATTTTATTTTGTAAGTAACACAAAATCACCTTTCATGCCCAGATCTTGTTCTAGGCAATTTCTCAAGAGATTCAAATTTTGAGGTTTTTCTCATGATATTATCAAGAAAATCTTGATGAAAACAAAAATATTTATTGTAAATTACAAAATAGATTAAAAATTATAAATCTAGATTTATATACCAAATTCTAATGTTTTACTGTTTTTCGCGTTAATATCACAATAAAAATGTGATATTTTTTAAAATCATCCGATATTTTGAAAATCTTGCAAAAATATCGTTTAGTGTATTTCCAGCAATATTATCACGAGATTTACAAAACTTCAGTGATATGTGTCACACTGGTGGGAACCACTTTTCAGCAATCCAAGCCATTCATCTATTGTGTCTTTGCATGATTGGTAGACACTTTCCTATTGAATAAGTCCCAAAAAAAAAAAAAAACTTTCCTATTGAATATGGATGCCGTTAATCATCATCATAGCCTTGTCCTAGCTATTTGGTCTCAACTTCACAATTCTTACTTCGCCATCAAGGGGCTATAATGCATTGCCCCAAGATCTAAAACATGAACTCTCATGATCCTGTGGCATGAGTTCAACAACCAGCTGCCTACCTGATATCAACCCTCCTCCTTTACCCAAGATGTTGGCAAGATCTCTCCTTCTTTGTTACAGTAGTCCATTTCAAGGCCAACAATAAGTTAGGGCCTGTTTGATGACTTTTCCCATGATGGAATGTTTTGCCATGTTTGGATAGCAAAGGACATCGAATTTCAAAAAAGCAATCATTACCCAAACACCACAATCAAATTCTCACACACAAGATACGAGGTGGCAATCGTGAGAGCTTTATGAGATTTCCAATTACTATCCAAATAAGACCCCCATAAATGAAATCTATAGGAATCCATGCGGTGCAATCTAGTTTTCGAGTCAATGAGATCTCGACACCCAAATTGCAGAGAAATCGACAAGAGTACACCCACAAGAATAGTTGAGTAGAGAGGGAGAAATAACTTGATTGATATCAAACTCCTTACACAACTCGAGAAAAACTCACACCTGGAAATTTTTGGAATGCCTCTATAGACCATAAATGAATGTTTAATGAGAATCCCCCCAACTAAGACATTGATTTCAAATCAAGCATAGTTGATTTCAAATCAATCTTATCTAACCTACGATAGTAAAAGCCTAATAATAGTAAAAACAAATCTAGGAAATTATCCTCAAAATCTTCAATCACATTTTTAAATTAACCACATATCTTCAATTGCATCCCCCATATCTCCCATAAATAGCAAATTGCAGTTCTTGATATTAAGGCCTCAAAAAATAGCCCAAAATCAGCACATCTTGGCCCCTATGGTGGGGACCTACATCACCATGTTTCAATGGTGCTCATGGAAATCTTGAGAACTCATCATTACATAATCATTACAATTTTCTTTTCTTTTCGCACTATCCAAGCAGGACCTTGCATTAATTAGGTGGTGGAGATGTTTGTTGCATGGACCATACATGAGTCCACCAAATGAACAATTTGGATCTCAAACAATGGGCCCCAGGCAACATATAGTACATGCAATGGTATCGGAGCACTTAAAGAGTATGGCAGTTTCAAGTTTTCAACTGCATGCATTCCCTACAAAGAAAATGCACCTAAACAAGTATATAATCAAATTACAGGATGAGAATGAACAACACAACCAGTGATATTAATCAAATTACTAATAAATTATTTACAACTTGCGTTTGGATGCCCTAAAATACTTGTAAATCATTTACTAGTTGCAAATAATTTACCACCTTTTCCCCCTTTTCATTTGCTACCAGAAAGCTAGGATTTCATTTGCTAGCAGATGATTTACAAGCAAGAAGCCTCCAATGACTCTTTTTTTGAAAGTTGAGAGATATGCACCTCCATCTCTCCATTGTATCTTAGAACTCTAGTGGCGAGGTTGTTGTCAGAAGATGCCTTAAATCTTCTGTCCGTGGTCCTCGACCAGTCGAGGGACTGGCTCGACTAGTTGAAGCCCGTTCGACTCGAAGTTCAGCAACTTTGTATTTGGGATTTCCAGGACGCTCGACTAGTTGAGGGACAGGCTCGACCAGTCGAAGGTTACGCAGACTACGTAAATTTGAGGCGGTTTCCGGACTTTTCCAAAATCAGTTCGTAAGTGGAATTTCCTAAACTATAAATAAGGGTCCCTAGGGCCTTTCTAAGGTATTCTAAGGCTTCTTAAAAGTATCGCAAGGGTTTCTAAAAAGGTTTCAAGGTTATCAAAGGGTGTAGTAAGGGTGAGATTCGAGGCTATTCGAATCGGGTAAGTCTTTTTCTCTTTGTAATTTCTATTTTCATAGTGAAGATCTGTCGCTTTGTGCCGTAGTTTTTTCCCGAAAGGGTTTTCCACGTTAAATCTTTGTGTTCTCTTGTGATTGGTTGGTGCTCTTGGATTGCTATCCTAGATCTATATCCGTGTGATTCCGCAGCACAAATCCCAACAGAGGCTCTCTCTCCCACCAACGGCAGAAGATCTTGCTACCGGCCTTATAAAAGAGCATTTGAATTCATGGGCCCACTTCTATGGCTCACATACTACTTGGTTTTATGTGAGGATCAACCCTAAGCCTTAGAGAGATGGGCTTAACCCAATGATCCACTTTAAAACCCACTCTTATATGCCATTTGAATGTTTTTTAATGAATTGCTTCTCTAAACTATCTCAGGTGTGAATACACAATTACAGGATATAAACCATTTACAGGCTATCCAAACACTGTAAATGATTTACTACAGTGATTTACTAGTAAATCATTTACAACTTAAACCATTTACCACCATCCAAACGGCCGCTAAATGCAGTAAAGAACATATCACTGCAACACACACACACACACAGAGGTCTGCATCCAATATCAGAAATCCATAATTGTGGCCCCAATGCAACAAAATCCTGGCCGTTCATCAGTAGGGCCTGGTAGCTCAAAAACAACACTAATCGTAAAATGAGCCATCCAAGCAATCTTGGGACATGTACTCAATTTTATTTTATTTTTCCTTTGTTTTTGAGTCAGACAGTTTAGAATCATCCGATCAGCATTAATTTTTTGCGATATGCACCCTTCATCGTGCGACCCAACTGATAAACGGTCCAGAATGCAAATCAAAACACTGAGATCTTATCTATTGTTTTTTGCACAAAAGACACCTGAATCCACTTCCATCAAATCATTCCAGAACAATTCCCACAGATTTTATTAGATAACCTGATTCTGCAAATGACAAAAACGAATCCAGATGCAGAACGAAATCGGAATCCATCAAGGTAGAGAACATAAAGTAAAGACCGAAACGAGATGGTGAAATTTCCTGGTCGGATTTCAGAAGCAGACAATCTAACCTTTCATCGATTTTTCACAGCCAAATATAGATCAGAGAGAGAGAGAGAGAGAGAGAGAGAGAGAGAGATTTACGCATTTCCAGTTGCCGCCGACGAAGAACTTTCTGCCCATCTTTTTTCTTCGGTGAGACTCAGAAGAGAAGAAGATTCGAGTGAGAGAGAGAGAGTGAGATCTTTCTCAAAAAGGACCGACCGGCGCTCGCGTTTTGCCGCTGTGGCGACTGCAGATTCAGACACTACGCGGACGCGGTTCGGCGGGTGACCCAACACCCGCCAGCAGCTGATGTCAAAGCTCTGTGGGGCCCACCATGATGTATGTGATGTATCCAAACTGTTCATTCATTTTTTCAGTTCATTTTAGGTGCCAACATGCGAAATGAGGCAGATCCAAAGCTCAAGTGGACCACACCATGGGAAACCGTGGAGATTGAACTCTTAACGTTGAAACTTCTTGAGGGCCATTGAAGTTTCAGATTAAGGTGGTGAAGTTTCAGATTAAGGTGGTATTTGTGTCTTTCCATCATCCAGGCCTGCGTGAACTTATGAACGGATTGGATGAGAAATAAACATCACTGTAGGCACTAGAAAGGATTCTTTGGACGTCACTGTCCATCCTCGTTTCCTACCGTGTGGTTCACTTGAGTTTTAGATTTGGCCGACCTTTGTACGTACCTATTTTTTAGCTCATGTGTTAAAATAAGTTGAAAACAATTGATGGATAGGCATGGATAAAACACGTGCATCATGTGATGCCTAAAGAGCCTTGACCGTAGGTGGTTGACTAATGTTAAGTCACCAGCCAAATGGTCTCCGAAATGCAGAGCTGCCCATGTGTGCTTAACATGATAGCACTTACAGCCTCCCACCAGCACCATCAGGCAAAGCCCACATGTTAAATAGCCCAATTACCAGAATCATTTATATTGTTGTGAATTCCATGATACATGCAATGGATAATGGTTATTATCAATATCTTTAGATGAATTTAAAATAACGAAAAGAATATTTTTAATCAAAATTTAGGATTATGGGTGACGCTGCTTGGACTAAGGTAAAGTCTTATTCGTATTACATTATCTATCAAGTTTTTTTAAATCTATTATAGATAAGTAGTGATTTTTGAACAATTAGTTAAAGGTGTATAACCATTAAACTTATAATTAAGCATGTATAAAAGTAAAATTGCTCATTAGTGGGCCTTAGAACTTATTTGGATTTGGACAAAGTTGTATAGTGACTGGAAATCCATGAATTGTGATTAGGGCTAGCCAACCATTGAAATGTTGTTGTTAACTAGATGTTTTATCCTTAGTTTGTCAAATGCCCTAAGTAGTGAATGGGTATATTATAACAAATATAGGAAACTTAAATATTAGTTGGTGGCATGCTTATGCATGTGTATGTGCACATTTCATACTGATGTAGAGCGGATTGTAGACAATTTCATGACCAATATGGATCAGAAAAGGCTCAGTTGACATCAAAAGTGATCCAGACTGTCAAATCTTAAACCGGGAGTATCTTCTAGCCGAAACGAGTTATCGGACATAAAATATATAATTTTGGAGTAAAATAAGTTACTTTAGCCACCCAACCCCGCTATGTCGGGTTGTCCAAGCGGTCATTTCTCTCTTTTAATTCCGTTTTTACTACAAATAAAAAAAATCATTTGATTATAACTCTTCATCCATTGGGCTTCAGGAGTTGTGCCCAACTAAAGAAGTGCTTAGAATAATTAGGAGAACAACCTAATGAAGCCAAATAAGATATTTACTATTTTTAGCCAAAAACCTTGTGCACTAGTAGACATTATGACTGTCTATAAATAGTAAGTTTACTATTTATAGTAAGTTACGAATTTTAAGAGTTTTAATTATAGTTTGATTCTAATTTCTCTCTCATAGTTTGGCACCCCCATTTAAAGGGCTATGAACTTGTTTAATTCATTCATCAATTAATTTTGAATTTTATAGAATTTATTTTCTATTTTCTTTGTTCTTTTCCTCGTGAATTCAGAGAGTCTCTATGATGAGTCTGGAGAAGTTCCATGGATTCAGAACAGTTATCCCCATACGAAGATGGTGCTCAACCTCACGTCCTCTCCCGCGTCACATACATGTAGATACTATCCTATTTTTTAGTGCTGGAAGATTTATGGTGGCACATACATACATAAGGAATATTTGAACTTAAATTGTTGCATATGTGATATATTGAAACTTATCATGCATGTGTATGGATAAATATATTCATGTACATTGAGACTAAAGTATTATTTACAAGTACTTCATTTCTTCCCACCTTTTTAGATTATTAATCACTAAAGTCATAACTCATAAGCTACTTCAATGATATTCTAAGCTGAGTCATGATGAAACTCAATTATGGCCCGATGTAACCAATCTCAACTCTAGACTCGGCTTGATTGGTGGAGTCAAATCTAACCAAAGAGATGTTACAATAGAGTTAGGTGAATGGGTTAACCTAAATACACCTCTTGGTGGGTGTGACGATCATAACACATTTGTGTTGATCCACCATCCATGACAGAATTTCACACGAATCATAATCATAACTTGAAGCACTCTTTAAACGGGTTTGCTAGGAGGTATAGTTATTTTCTTCCCATAATGATGACACTTTTTTGCAAAAGCGATAAGCCGTCTCACAAACAATGTAACCTGTTAAATTGTCCCAGTTGTCGAAATATTTCTTATTCTTGGGCTTAGATTCATACTTCTTATTTAATTAAGTTTTATGGTTCGATTTTATGTTATTAGGCTTCCTTGATTGACAAGGATTTTGATTCTTTTGTTCACCACATGCAATTTAGAGATTTTTTTAATTTTCATTTCAATCCATTAGCTTAGCCTCTTCTTCAATTTATAGTCATAAAATAAGTCCTTTCATCCATAATTTCTTAGTTTTTATGTTTAAAGGAATTTCTAAAGTCTTTTCAATGTCACAACAATAAATTTTTTTATGACTGTTGTCACGTGAAAAAGTTCATCCACCTTGAGTCCAAAAATTTTTACAAGCGATTAGGATAAACTCATTTATTGCACAACTGACTTATTGATTATTATTTGAAACTTAAAATATCCACTAATTATGTATTTTTCTTGTATGCCTCTTCAAATTTGTATTTTTTTTCCAAGGCAGTCTAGATATTAGCAAATTAAATATTTCAAGGTCCCAAAAAATATCATATAATTGATTTGATGGTACACTCAGAATATAATTCTTACAAAGATAATGATCCGCCCATCCTCCTTTGACAAATGCCAGACATTATGGTTCTTGTAAACTAGTGACCTTAACTAATGTATGACATAGGATACTTAAAACGGTTTTGGGGTAGAAGAAGATTTTCTACTTCTCTTTAAGTTCTAGCCATCGAAATTTTAAGAAAATTTAATGGAAACTGATTTATTCTCGTTCAATATATTTTTCAAATTCACATGAACGTATATCTTAAAATCGTCACAAATGGTAACAATAATAGCATGGGAAATATTTGAATGATAATAAATTAAAGGATTATAATAGTATACATGTTTAAATGACTGTGATTGCAATAGCCTAGCCATTTGACGAAACTGATTTCTCCTTTAAACGACGTGTGTACACATTCACTTTCTTTGAAATAGTTCACAGCCCTTGACAGATTCTTATAGTATAGTAGGCTTCCAATGTATTATATAAGATATAATCCCCCAACCTACAACTTTTAGGTGCGAAACCCAATTATAAAAACACAGCCATACCTCCTTCATACTTGAAGAGACAGAGCAAAAAGCAGGCTCCAGAAAGAGAAAAAGAAGAGAGGTTCTTGCTTTCATAAAAATCTCAAGATCTCATGCTCCTTTGAATAGATATAAAAGAGAGTTTAAATTCCACGGTGACATAAAAACAGGAAGTCGTGATGCCCCATGTTTCCCATGCTTGAAGAGCACCTCTTTTGAAGAAAAAAAACCCTCAGGTTTTAGGAGACGTCTCTCGGTCTAAGAAAGGGGGCCATATCCAACTATTAAAAAAAAATGATAAAAAATGATTAATTAAAAAATATATTAAGATAAGCCTATCTGGAATGAATTCGCTCTACACGCGAGCATGTGGGCCCCAGTATTAGAAATAGATGGATGGTTAGTTCTCGAACCTGCCGTGCCTACCATGCCATGCTAACATATGCGCGGCCTGTACATGATTTATCCCTCTCAACCTACATTTCAGCATGTTATATGCCTATATACCTACATTTAGCCATGCATCTATAACTGCTCGAAAGTTGATGGCTGACGCTAGAATCAAATTGGGATGTTCCAACCGTGGAAATCATAGGTCTGCCTAACATTGGTTCTCTCTCCAACGCACGTTTGTTGCCTTTTCATGACCAAAACTCATTTCATTGGCGTGCCGTGTTTGGGCGGTGGGATTAGAAGGGATTAGGTTAGGTGGGATGGGATTGTCCTATGTTGGCATGGATAAGCTTAATGTCATGCTTTGTTAGTAATATAGTGGTACATCGAATGGATATACCCATCATCATTTGAAATTATTGAGAATAACACATGTTATATCTAAACTGTTCATTTATTTTGTAACCTCATTTTATGGCATGAGCCTAAAAATGAGGTAGATCCAAAACTTATATGGCCCCAAAGAAGTTTTCAACGATAATTATTCAATCCCCATTGCTATCTATGGTGGGTCCACTTGAGCTTCTTCCCATGGGATTAGGAAGGATGGGATGGATTTTAAGGTAATGATGGTGGTGCAAGTGAATTGAAAAAAGATCCATGGATTGCTTATATCCTGGGACAAGTCCACTAGGTCTGTTTGACACGCCCATCATATCCCCGGATTCCATCTAACCAAGGGATGGGATCAATTTTAAGGTAATGATGGTGATGCTAGTGGATTGTTTTAAGATCCATGGGATTATTTATATCCGGGACAAGTTCACCTGGTCTGTTTGGCTCATCATGCAGGTACGGGATATCGTGATTCCATTCCTCCTAATACCGTTGGTTCGGTCCGACCAAATAGGCCTTTACATTTACCTGATTTTTTGGCTCATGCTTTAAAAAAATTTTAAAAAATAGGTGAACAATATAGATATAGCCCACACCATCATGGTAGGACCTACACAACTTACTAATATTGAGTGAAATTGGCACAGACCCAATACAATTCCATTTAATCTAATTCCAAACTTTTCCCTTCTTTCCAAAAATGGTGTGGAATTGGCATGAATCCCATCCCACCTAATCCCTTTTAATCCCACTGCCAAACACGCCCTTGAGTATTGAAACAGACACCTGCCTAACCCCATGTAATCCACGTGAAGAAAAGAGAAAGATCACATGGCCTGAAAAGCAGACCAAAAAGAAATGGTCCCCATCTCCAGGTCTACAGTAATAGTTCACCGCCATTTTAAATCCGCGGCGACGTGTCCTCCATGCACGTGGCATGAACTGGACTGCCTGGTTCTTGGACACTGTCGCATTATGGAGAGCGGATTGCATGTGCCCCTGGGGCACAGAGCTAAAACTGTGCCCGGGGTTGCGTGGGGCCTAAAGATATGTCTGTGACAAATCCACTCCGTCCATCTATTTTTAAAGACTATAATAGATTATAATTTTAAAAATCAGGAACATATAAAACTCAGGTGGGCCACCCCAAACGAAAAAGTGGCAACGGATATGTCCACTGTTGAAACTTTCCTGGTTCTGACATGATGTTTATATGCCATCCAACCCATTAATCAGGTGCGTACAATCAGGATGAAGGGACACACCGAGACTAAAGTCATTCCAAAATTAGGTCGGCCACGACAACTAAATAGGTGGGCTTTAGGTGTGAGTTGTACTTCCGAGATGAGTTTTTAATAGGTATGTTTTTTGGGATGTACGGGGTCCACGAAGAGGCTCGCCAGATTCACGGTTTGGATGCCACCTAGACATCACATGTGGGTCCTACATGGCTCAAAAATACGATAATTAACATACATTCGAACTTTTGTTCTGCTGTGCACCGTGATTTCTAACAGGGCAACATAATGGCCCGGTAGATGCATGTGGATTCTATATAACATTCAGACGTCTCTTAAGCCAACACGTGTCTACATGGCAACCCATCTAAACGCCGCCACATGCCAATACAGCCCATATATGCAGGCGGGTCCCACCACGTGTATACCCTTGCCGGAAAATCAGGTTAGTTCGTACGCGGTTTGGCAAGTAACCCGAACACCAGGCAGCTAGCTGGTTTCAAAGCATTGTGAGCCCCACTATGATGTGTGTGTTTTATCCACACCGTTTAACCATTTTTCCATCTGATTTTATACCATGAGGTAAAAAATGAGGCAGATCCAAGTTTCAGATGGACCACACCACAGGAAAACTGTGTTGATTGAATGTTCACCATTAAAAACATCTTAAGGCCCCCTGTAACGTTATTTGCCATCCAACCAATTAATAAGGTCACATGAAACTAGATGAAGGGATAAAATATCAGCTTATCCAAAATTTATGTGCCCCAAAAAGTTTTCATCCGAAGCATTAAATCCCCATTGTTTCTGTGATGTGGTCCACCTGATATTTGAGTTCATCCTTCTCTCATACAATGACATGTGTCATTTTCTGATTGGTTATTTTTAGGATCAATTTGAAATAGAGTACAACACCGTCCATTTATTTCCAACGGTGAGATCTACAATGAGATTAAAGCAGCCAATTTTATTTTTTTTCTTGGCGATGGTTGATATGGTGGGGCACACATGGATGGATGACTTGGATTTTGCATTTGCATGCCATCTTGCCATGTGAATTGATGTGTTGATGTGCTGCGCTGTATGTGCATGTGAACGTGGTAGACTTCTCATATATATTAAGTCGTCAAAGTACAAAAAAAAATTATTAATTTAAATTTATTATAGTATTAGCTGCTAATTATTGGTTTAGATTATTATTTGGAAAATTATTGAAGCTTCTCATTTATTATATAAAGGGATTAAGCGAACATGGTAGAGCCATCCATTGAGCACACGTGGCAGGATGATGTATCAATTGCATCCATCCATCTGATGGGCCATATCACGATGGATTGTGTTTCAAAAATCACCAGAGCTGTTTGCGTGCTGAGTAAATCAGTACTCTTTAAACTCTATGGGCCCACTGCAATGTTTGTGTCTTATCCAAGCCGCTCATCTGTTTTTCCCGCTCATTTAAGGTCATAAGCCCAAAATTGAAGCATATCAAGAGCTCAAGTGGACCACACGACAGGAAACAGTGGGAATTGAATACCTACGGTTGAGATCTTTTTCGAGTGTCATAGAAGTTTTATGTCAAGTTGATATTTATGTTTCCCTTCATCATGTCCGTGTGACTCTATAGACAGGTTGGATGGCAAATAAACATTAGTGTAGACCCTAAGAAAGTTTCAACGGTAGATATCAGTGTTTCCTGTGGTATGGCCCACTTGAGCTTTGGAATTGCTTCAATTTTGGGCTCAGGCCTTAAAATTAGCTGGATAAAAGGATAGACGGCGTGGATAAGACACGTACATCACAGTTGGGCCCCACATAGTATGCAATCCGCTCTCTATCAGACAATCCTCTCAATTTGATCATGGGGTCATGATCTGTCTACACTGGGCCCCACTACGCTATCTCTATTTGGAGAGTGACACGTACAGAGTATCAGATAAACGCCCGTGCACCAAAACCCACAAATCGTCTCAACCATCCAATCAAGACACATGATCATCGATCCCTGCCGTCCAATCTACAAATATCTTTGAGCCATCTTCTATGATCTGTACCACTCAAATGATCCAAGCCACAACGACTGATGAATTTTCTAAGGACTGTTGCCATAACTTTTGCCGAAGTAAAAGCATGCTATACTGACCAGACGGTCAATAATAACCCAAGTTTTTTATGTTCAACAAAACTCGAGAATATGGTGAATTCATAGAATGTGTAGTGACCATCTCGGCAATTTTGGGGCTTGGAAATTTCTCGAGAGATTTTCAAAATTTGAGGATTTTTCCAGGAAATTATTGGAATAATATCAGGGAAAAAGAAATTATTTTTAAATATTTATTTTAAACCAACAAATAAATACAACATTTAAAAAATAATTTCATTAACAAATTTCGTATTACTGGTTTTCTGGTTAAAGCGATAATATCGTGTAAGAGCTTTTCGTGGTATAATTTATAATGATATTTTTTCAATACCTCGAAAAAGGAAGCCGATTGGCTGCCAGTGGCCCCTGCACAGAGATATACCTGTGTCCGGAGCTGTGTGGATTCCACAGAGATGTCTGTGACAAATCCACTCCGTCCATCTGTTTTGAACGACCACAATGGGGCAGGAACATAAAAATCAGGCAGATCCAAAACTCATTTGGGCCATATCAACGAAACAGTGGGAACCGAGATGTCCACCGTTGAAACCTTCGAGGATCTGATCATGATGCCTATATGCCATCCAAACCGTTCATAGAGTAATTACCAATCAGATAAACTGTAGGCATAGATATTATACTGATACAAAACTTCTATCACCCGGCCCAGGCATTCAATCTCCACTATTTCGTGTCGTATAGCTCACATGTGATTTGGATCTGCCTGATTTTTAGATTCCTAGCTTACTGTTGTCTTCTAAAACAGATGGACGGAGTGGATTTGTCACAAACATATCCGTGGGACCCACACTTCCCCAGGCACGGGAATATCTTTATGCCCGGGGTCACAGACGATCCGCTTCCCATATGTGCCGCACTGAGCAGGACAGAGATTGTACAGATCGTTCCGATTTTCATTCTGCACAAGCGACGGCAAGTGAAAGCTGCGGTTCAATGATCCAAACACTAACTATGGCCCACTTTCAGTGGCCCATGCACCAAAAATCACCGTATTATAAGAATATTGACCATCGAATATGTGGTCACAAATGGACGTTTATAAAAGATTAGACACCAACGCTTCATATTCACCTTTAAATGTAACACAGCTGTCATATTCCAATGTCGATTTTATTTTATTTTTTGCAAGGACCATTTACGTTGAGGGACAATCGTATCAACGGTTCAATAATCCTACGTGGCCCAACTTACAAAAAAAAAAAACTGAAAATTCGAACTGTACCATGCACTATGCAGCCATGCGCCCGAATATTCTACGAATTTCTTTCTCTCGTAAGAAATCCTTTCAACGGATTGGGTTAGAGGGAAGAAAAAAAAAAAACTCTAATACTCTAACGTGGTACATACATGGGCCCTAGAAACTTTACACGCGAAATATGAGCAACTGAAATAAAATGCTTTGAAAAATTAGATGAAATTTAAACTAGCCGACTGAGGGACCGTTTAGTGGATGGTAGAAAAGAAACCTATCCAACGGTCGTATTTGAACTAACGTGTGTTTAAAAATCAAAGGTTAGAATTCTCAAATCAATCTTTTTTTGAGTTTAGAAACTATTCTCACAAAATTTGGCTGGTGTCAGGGGGAGTAGCCAATCCGTTCCAGCTGTCTACTTTCGACAGCGATTCGCCGATTATCCTGTTTGACGTTGCAGTCATAAGTCTTCGTCTACGGCAATTAGTCGTTGCGGGTTACCTGCTGATCTCTTTGGACGCTGAATGTACTCGCTCTTCAAATACACGCGCCAACGTGGTATATGTACAAGAGATCTGTGCCATTCATCGGGTAGGGCGCGTTATCAGGTATATGCATATTGTACTCACTGCCTGATGAACGGTCCTGATCGTTCTGATAGGTGGAGTGTGGCCCGCAAAGCCATCTATCCATCTCACCTATCATGTAGAATCCTCATGCATCAGAGCATGCAGTGTTCTCACTGTCCTAATTTTTAGGATAAGAGTCCTTATCCGTCGTCCGTACATCTAGGCCATTGATCTTGATCCTGACCATCCTATCTTCTGCATTTTTTTTCCCTTTTTGGACCAACTGCTGTATTTGTTCTTAATCGATGTCTTTGGGCAACTGACGGTTAGATCAACTAGTGTGGGAGATCTTTCGGGGCACCCCTGTAAAAGGTAGGGCCATTAGATTAACGGTCCGGATTCCTCAATCAGGGCCTACCGATTTGCAACATTCGGATACCACACGAATCCGTAGCATTCTACCCTACCATTAAATACATCCTCGTGGTTCTTGCCTTGTAAAAAAATCACCCCTGTGACGCTTGTGTGGGCCCCAAACCTCGAAGGCGCGTGTAAACGGATGCGGATTGCCAGCAGGAAGTCCCTTCCGTTGGAAGCCAGGTGGGGCCCACTGTAATGTTTGTGAGAAATTCAATCCGTACATCCGTTTTTCCAGCCCATTTTAGTACATCAGGCCATAAATGAGGCAGACACATAAGTCAAGGGCACACGATGGGAAAGATTGAAATTGAACGCTCACCGTTGAAATGTTAGTGGATTTATGGAGCCACGGAAGCTTTGGATCATGCTAATATTTTGTTTTTCTTGGTCATAACGGTGGGAAGGTACTTATGAACGGTTTGGATGGCATATAAGTATCACAGCGGATCTCAAGATGTTTTCAACGGCAAGAATTTTTAACTGTGGTATGGGCTGCTTGAATTTTGGATATAACTCATTTTCGGGTTCAGATCCAAACATGATCTGGAAAAGCGGATGGACGGATTGGATTTCTAATCACAGTGGCCCCCACCTGCTTCCGACCGCAGGCAATCCGCGTCGCGTGAAAACCGTAAAGCGGGAACCGCCATTGCCACGTCCGAGACGCGCCCGCGTAAATGCGCGCCTATCGGTTCGTGTCCGCGACCGCCGATTCGGAACCGTTACATGGACTGATCGTTGCTTGGTCTACAAGACATAAAGAGAATTACGAAAATACCCTTGCTATATTCGTGGACGAAATTGTCCCATAAATTATTTTTTTCTTTTAAACCAAAATTAATGGATTCAGGAATGAGATGCTCTAGTGCCACCGGCTGATTATAAGTTACAGTGTTCCTAGGTGGACACATAGGCAGTCCAATCCATTGATCGGAACGGTTAATTGGGTTCAGCAC
This sequence comes from Magnolia kwangsiensis, assembly GCA_037074715.1. Classification (NCBI taxonomy): domain Eukaryota; kingdom Viridiplantae; phylum Streptophyta; class Magnoliopsida; order Magnoliales; family Magnoliaceae; genus Magnolia; species Magnolia kwangsiensis. Next base: position 150,494,182 of record CM073575.1, on the reverse strand, counting down.
ACATTTCTTAGGTTACTATGGAAAAATGGCACCAATCTTACAAATATGAACCATCCTATCAGTGGTCTTTAATGCGGATGGTCAACATCATTTACAAAAAAATAAGTTCAATTAAAATTTTAATCCATTTATCTTTGGGCCCATCATTTATTGTTACGATTCTTGGTCCAGTGTAGTTACTTGTAAACAGTGGTAAAAGCATAATAATGTGACGTGTGTACTGCTTGGTAAGATGTATAATTTTACTTCAAGGACCCGCCATGATATATGTATTTTATCAACTCCGTGCATTTAGTTTTTCAGATCACCTTAGGCCATGAGCCCAAATAAGAGTTAGATTTAAAGCTTAAGTGGATTACACCAAAGAAAACACCGAATTGATCTCCCAATGTTAAAAGCTTATTGGGCATTTCATATTCCCACTGCATCTATACCGTGGCTTACTTGTACTTTAGATCTACTTGATTATTGGATTGTCTTAAAATGGTTAGGCAAAATGAATGTAACACGTAGATAGAATAAAAACATCCTGTTAGAGCCTGCACTGTTTTGTCATGTAAACATATTACGAATGTCTGGTACACCAAGACTAGCATGAGATACCGTAAATTATTGCAGTAAATGCCAACGTGGGTAATTATTATCCATTTACATGGTGTAGGACTTGCAAAGATATACTCAAATCATGGCTCAACCAAAGAAAGCCTAATTAGAAGTAGTAGTATGTCAAATCCGAATCTAATCCTATATGAAGGGACATCGTAATTGAAATCTAGATGTATACTTAAAAATAAAAATAAAAAATATCAAATATATATAATTTGTTGCTCAAAGTATAAACTATAAGCTAATTATAACTTTTGATCTAAGTATCATTACAGGATGTAAGACCCATCAATATTTACAGTAATGTGTATTATAGAGTCAACCAATTGTGTTTGTTGTTTCATATGAAATGCACGTTTTAAATTCAAAAATGAAAATTTTAAAAATTACTATTTTTAATAATTTCAAACTTGATATATATATATATATATATATATATATATATATAAAACTTTAATAATGGTATAATCGAGAAATCGTATATATTACAAATTATTTAATAAATTATTTGAATTGTTTTTTCTTCTTATTATTTCTCATAAATTCAAGAGTTACTTTATAGATTTAAGCTTTTTAATCACTTGCGAAAGATGTACAATCTTCCTCCTCACCTTTTCACCCTCTTCCGTTGTGTCATTATTTATATTTACAGAGAATTACAGTAAAACAAACAAGCCTTATGATTTTTTTCCTTGGCCGTCCAATTGTAACCATTCCATCCATACTTTCTAAAACGTGTGATTATATAAATAAATACAAAGGATGTTGAAAGCATGTAATTAGTGATAACTAATGTGAATTGGCAATAATGTGTATTTAGAGTTTGTTTAGAATTCAAAGTAAATTAGTCATTATTATTAATTTTTATTACTTGTTTAAAAAAAAAAAACAGCTCATGAACCAAGAGTCAAATGTACTTGCTTGGGAGATAAATAAATTATAATATTACATTTTTATATTATAAAATTATCATTTTTTACAATAAATTTTAAATAAAATAAATAATATAACAAAATGATTATTACATTCTAATATAAATGATGTCAGTACAAATAATAATTATTGGTTTTCAATAAATTACCACTGTAATTGAAAGACCAAATATGTTATGGTTGTAAAATGGAATGCACTGAAGGGCTCTTTCTTAAATTACAACAAAACTGATTGTTACGGATTAACGTCTTCGATTGGCAGGAGAAAGTTTTCCCATTAAAGTTGGTGAGTGGATTTCAATTCATATAGATTTATATAAAATATATGCTATCAAATATACGTTGCCAAACGGGCCCTGAGGCAAAACAAAACCCGATTAACCTTAAACAGATAAGGCGACTCACCGAACCTTTTCCCGGCACTACACGCACATGTGATGCTGGACCCTGCCAAACGGCCCCTAAAAGTCAACATCTAGATAATGGCGACAAACCATCCATATAGGACGAGCGCACGTGTGGCCCACCCGATGAGCTCGCTTGCCAGATGGAACTTGAAAGCGGATTGGCTGGTGTACCCGGGCGCGGATTAGATACTGATCCAAATGGATACTTAAGTGACGTCACCGAGCTCGGTTGCCGTACCACGGTGTATGTGTTATATCCACACCGTCCATCCATTTGGAGAGATCGTTTTATGGTATGATAAAAAATAATGAGATAGATCTAAAGTTCAAGTGGACCCCTCCATAGAAAACAGTGGGGACAGTGACATCCACCGTCAAAACTTCTTAGGGGCCATAGAAGTTTCCGATCAAGCTTATATTTTTGTTTTCACTTAATCTATCTCTATATTAATTTATAAATAGGTTGGATCTAAAAAATACATCATAGTGGGCCTTATAAATGTTTCAACTGTGGGTGTGACTAATCCCACAGCTTTTTGTGGTGGGTCCACTTAAACTTTAGATCTATATTATTCTTTTTCTAATATAGTAAAATGATCTTTTCAAATGGTTGGATGGTATTGATACAACACATGCTGGCAGGGTCGCTTGGTGACGCCACTACAGTAGGATTTGGCTACTGAGCTTGTCACTATCTAACCCGCCGCCGGTGTACCTACACACCACCTACTGGCTGGTGTGTAGGTGCCACGTCCATGCGATTCAAAGGAGATCAAAGTTACATGAGCCCAATAATGAAATATTTATCATATGCATTCTGTTGGGGAAAAATGTGTCGGGCTCGGGTAAAGTCCCGAGGTTCGTAGAAGAGTAGGTCGGCTTTGCCGACCTGCCTGAAGAAACCGAGACAACACTGACAGGGCAGATGGCGGGCCGTCAGGTGTAAGCAAAGACGAGTAAAGTCGCTCTGTCAGTATGATAACCTCGCCTGCATCACCCCACTGAAAGCCGGGCGTGTGAAAGCCATTCAACCGATAGAGTAAAGATCCCTTCAGGGAGTTAATTCTGTCGGGCACGGCTCAGAACCCGTCCTCCTGCATCAGCCAAGACTCCCCCGGTGTCGGTCATGACTTGGCCGAGACTCCCCCGGAGTCGGTCGAGATCCAACCGAGACAGGTAGTGGCGGAGCGAGGACAGATGCTGATCTACGAAAATCCAGGGATATTGATAGCGGATCCCGAGATTCTCGGGATCCTGAGCGATCGCAGGAGAAGAATCCTCCGAGGATAAGGATTGACAGATTATATAAATCTCGAAGCTTGGAACAGTAAAAGGTATGAAAATACTAACTGAGAGGAGCTCTGAGTCATAGACGAGATTACTGACTTAAGCATCGGAGGTTCCCCGGCCCTAGCCAGGGTTCCCTTGACATTGTTTCTGTGCAGGTGAAGGAGGGTCCGTCGCCAAGGGAAACCGTTCCATAAAAACACTGCAACAGTTTGGCGCCGTCTGTGGGATACGGACAAAAAGCCGCTTTCTCCAACCGTTCAAATGGCAAGAACAAGAAGGACGGACCCAGATGAAGTAAGGGAGGCCGCCGCTAGCGTCGCTCAGGGAGCTCCCCCGGCAGCGCCGCCTGCGACTACAAGCCAGCCCAACCAAGGGAACGCATACCTGGATCGTGAGGTTCAGGAAATGCGTTCCGAGATGGCCACCATGAAACACATGCTGGAACAACTGTGCAACCAGCAGATGCAGCGACAAAAGTCGACGTCAGCTCATCCACCAGCATCTGTAGCGCAGCCGCCCGCGCCACTGTCTCCTAGACGACCGAGTCAGCCCCGAGAACCAAGTCATCCGGCACCTGCTCATTCGGCAACAGCCGTTCTGCCTCCCTCTGACCTGAGGCATAGAATAGATCAGAGGAGGCGCAGTCGGCTACCTGCAGATGCTGAAGAAACAGTAGAGAGCGCCGAACCCTGGAAGGCTGACATGCAAGACTTCAAAAACGAAGTCCGGGAGAAGATGGCGAAGGAAATGGCAGATATAAAGCACGGTCGGAACTCAGATCCGACCAAACACAAAGAAAAAGCCCCTCCGTTCGTGAACGAGGTAATGCGGGCCCGGTTGCCGGAAAGGTTCCGCTTACCCCAGATTACTCCATTTTCTGGGAAGACCGATCCTACAGAGCATCTTGAATGCTTCAGGACTTACATGGAATTGCACCACGCTTCCGATGCTGTTATGTGCCGAGCGTTTTCTCTGACCTTGATGGACGTTGCCCGACTTTGGTTTAAGCAACTGAAACCCGGGTCAATCAAGTCGTTCGCCGAACTCAGCGACGCCTTCCTCAGCAATTTCATTGGCGGAAAGAAGAAACTGAAGCCTCCCGCACATCTGAACAACATAGTTCAGAGGGAAGGAGAATTACTCAAAGACTACATTAAACGCTTCAATTTCGAGTCTCTCCAGGTTCGAAAATATTCTGAGGAAACAGCACTCAACTCTCTCATGCAAGGAGTCAGAGACAAGCCTTTTTTGGCGTCACTGGATAAAAACCCACCTGATACTTTGGGCGAGTTTATGGTTCGATCAGACAAATACGCCGATGCGGAGGAGACGCGACTCCTAAGAGAGAGGAACCAGAATACGAAGCCATCGGCAAAAGAGTCGGCCAAAAAGGAAGCCGACTCGGTCGGAGGGAATAAGCGAAAAGACGACCGGGGCCGAGACGACAGCAGGTCAGGGAAGCGACCCGACAGAAAATTCTCTGCATATACCCCGCTGAACAAATCTCCTGAACAAGTACTGATGGAGATCAAAACCGAGGGCTTCGTCAACTGGCCTCGGAAAATGCGAGGGAATCCTGGTCGTCGGAACAAGGACAAGTATTGCCACTACCATCGCGATCACGGTCACAACACCAGTGACTGCTATCATCTGAAGGACGAGATTGAGCGGCTGATTAAAGAAGGCCGGCTAAGAGAACACACGGCTGGGACCGACGCCGTCGCGGGACCGAGTGTAGACCGGCCCCAGGAAGAAATTCGAACGATTGTCGGGGGTCATCGAGGCGGCGGGGACTCGAATAACGCCCAAAAAAACCACGCTAGAAGCCTCGACCGCCCCGAGTCCGAGATTCTCCTGCTATCTCGGCCTCCCAAAGAGAAAAAACGAGAGAAGTATTGCATCTCGTTTACTGAAGAAGATGCTCGAGGCATTCATCATCCTCACGATGATGCGCTAGTGGTCGCCCTCACCATCGCGAACAGAAAGGTGTTCCGGATACTGGTGGATACAGGATCATCGGCAGACGTCCTATTCACTACAGCATTCGATAAAATGGACATAGGTCGGTCGGTACTACGGCCTGTCCGGACGCCGCTCATCGGTTTCTCGGGCGGACAGGTACTCCCAGAAGGAATCGTCTCGTTGCCGCTCACCGCGGGAACTGCGCCCCACCAAAGGACCGGGATGGTCGACTTCCTGGTCGTGGACCAACCTTCAGTGTACAACGCCATCCTCGGCCGACCGTCTCTTAGCCTCCTTCAGGCCATAGTGTCTACCTACCACCTATCCATGAAATTCCCGACTGAGTCGGGAGTAGAGGTAGTGAAAGGAGACCAGCAAGAGTCTAGGAAGTGCTACGCCACCGCAGTAAAAGCCCCGACAGAAATTTCGATGATCGAATCACTGGACCCGCGTGTCGGGTTGCACGAGCGGGGAGAACCGATGGAAGAGCTCATCTCGGTGCCGTTAACCGAGACGGACGTTTCAAAAGTAGTCCGAATTGGCTCATCCTTGAGCCTGCCTCTTAGAGAACGAATAATTACTTTGCTTCGGAGGTATGCCGATGTCTTTGCTTGGGGTCATGAAGACATGCCTGGGATTGATTCCTCAGTCATGACGCACCGACTCAACATCGACCCGACCTACAGGCCCATCCGGCAGAAACGTCGACCTCTCGGTCCGGAAAGGTACACTATCATAGGAGAGGAGGTCGGCAAGCTTCTTAAAGCTAAGTTTATCGAAGAAGTATACTATCCGGAATGGGTAGCTAATGTCGTACTAGTGAAGAAAGCTAATGGAAAGTGGTGAGTCTGTATAGACTATACGGACCTAAACAAAGCCTGCCCCAAGGATAGCTTCTCTCTTCCTCGTATCGATCAGTTGGTTGATAGTACGGCGGGTCATGAATTGCTCAGCTTTATGGACGCCTATTCAGACTATAATCAAATTGTAATGCATGAAAATGATAAATCAAAAACTGCCTTTGTCACTGACAAAGGCCTTTATTGTTACCGAGTAATGCCATTTGGGTTAAAGAATGCCGGAGCGACTTATCAGCGGTTGGTGAACAAAATGTTCTCCAGGCAAATTGGCCGAACGATGGAAGTTTATATTGATGATATGCTCGTCAAAAGTAAACAGGCCTCCGACCATGAGAAGGACTTGGAAGAAATGTTTTTAATTCTGCGTAAGTATAAGATGAAGCTGAACCCTAGCAAGTGCGCGTTCGGCGTGAGCTCGGGAAAGTTCCTCGGTTTCCTTGTTAGTCAGTGAGGAATCGAAGCAAACCCAGAGAAGATCAAAGCCTTACTCGAAATGGAGTCTCCCAAAACTATCAAAGACGTTCAACGGTTAACTGGAAGAGTGGCCGCGCTCAATCGCTTCCTTTCTCGAGCCACAGACAAGTGTCTCCCGTTCTTCAAGCAATTGAAGGGACGACAGACTATGATGTGGACGGAGGAATGTGAGAGAGCGTTTCGAGAATTGAAGGTTTACCTCAGATCTCCACCGCTGTTATCTAAGCCCGAGCCTGGTGAAGTGTTATTGCTGTATTTGGCCGTGTCTGAAGCCGCAGTAAGCTCAGCGTTAATACGCGAGAGTCAAGGGAAGCAGCTGCCAGTCTACTACGTTAGCAAAGCCTTGCTGCCCGCCGAGACAAGGTATCCTCAGCTTGAGAAAGTAGCCTTCACCCTAGTAGTTTCATCACGACGCCTTCGGCCATATTTTCAGGCCCACACTATCGCCGTTGTGACCGACCTACCACTCCGCCAGGTTCTCCAAAAGCCGGAAGCCTCTGGCCGACTTACAAAGTGGGCAGTCGAATTAAGCGAGTTTGACATACATTACCGGCCCAGGGCTGCTTTAAAAGGACAGACCGTCGCCGATTTTCTCGTCGAAGTGGTTCCTAATCCCAATAGTATGCCCGAACCAGAGGGAGTTAATGTACCCAAGGGTTCCTCCTCTCCCGGGCCTATACCTTCGAAGCTATTTGTCGACGGCTCATCCAACTCGAAGGCAAGCGGGGCAGGGGTAGTATTAGAAACTCCCGATCAAACTTGTATGCAGTATGCCTTGCGACTCGACTTTCACGCGTCCAACAATATAGCAGAATACGAAGCCTTATTACTAGGCCTCAGACTCGCCGCGAGTCTGGGCGCGACCCATTTGAACGTTTTCAGCGACTCACAATTGCTTGTTAACCAAGTTTCCGGCGTCTATCAGACTCGGAAAGAACAGTTAAAGGCGTACATGGAGAAGGCTAAAGAATTGATCAGCGGATTCCAGAAGTGTGAAATAATTCGAATACCCAGAACCGACAACGCCAAAGCAGACCTACTAGCAAGGCTGGCCTCAGCAGACGAGAAAGACATACCTCGGTCAGTTCCAATTGAACATGTCCCTGAACCCAGCGTAAATGAGCCGACGGTCTCGATCCTGTTTCCAATCGATCCGGCGACCGCTTAGTTCGACCCACTCGTCCGCTACCTTAACAATGGTGAACTGCCAGAAGATCGCGCCGAGGCACGACGATTAAAAACTCGAGCCTCGCGCTACACTATCCTCAATGGGATTCTGTACAAAAAAGGCTTTCATACCCCTCTACTAAGGTGCGTCGACTCCCAAGAAGCCGACTATATCTTACAAGAGATACACGACGGAATATGTGGAAACCATTCGGGAGGACGCTCGCTCGCCAACAAAGTGTTGCGGCAGGAATATTACTGGCCGACCATACAACATGACTCCAAACGATTCGTCCAAAGGTGTGACAAGTGTCAGCGGTTCGCAGTGATCCCGAGACAACCCCCCGAGGAGCTGACTCCAATGTCGGGACCCTGGCCTTTCACGCAGTGGGGAATAGACATAATCGGGCCCTTTCCATTGGGGAAGGGCCAAACTAAGTTTGCCGTGGTGGCAGTGGACTACTTCACGAAGTGGGCCGAAGCAGAACCGTTGGCGAAAATTACCGAGGAAAGGGTCACGAGTTTCATATGGAAAAATATCATATGTCGGTTCGGAATACCCCGGACGATAGTAACAGACAATGGCAGGCAGTTCGATAACAGACAATTCCGGGAGATGTGCGGCAACCTCGGGATTCGTAATGTATACACCTCGCCTCATCACCCTCAGACGAATGGACAGGTCGAGGCGATCAACAAAATCATAAAGCAGCATCTCCGGACAAGACTTGACGAGGCAAAGGGAGCATGGGCCGAAGAACTTCCGAATATACTGTGGGCTTATCGAACCACGGCACGAACCGTGACGGGAGAAACCCCCTTCTCTCTATGTTATGGTGCGGAAGCGGTCGCGCCGGTCGAGATTGGTATCGGTTCAGCCCGAGTCAACTTGTATGATGAACGAGAGAACGGTGAACTCCTCTCATTCGCACTTGATTCGTTAGAAGAAAGAAGAGAAAGTGCACGACTGAAAATGATGGCTCGACAGAGACAGGTGTCTCGGTTTTATAATCGTCGAGTCAAAGTCCGACGATTCCGAACCGGGGACATGGTCCTCCGAAGGACCTTCCCAAACACTAAGGAAATTGGGTCGTGTACATTAGGGCCGAACTGGGAAGGCCCCCAATGTCGTCTCAGGTATCATCCGACCTGGAACCTACCAGCTGGAAGACCTGAACGGGCAGCTGTTGCCTCATCCTTGGAACGCCGAGAATCTTAAAGTTTATTATCCGTAAGATACAATCATTCTTACTGTAATTGAAGTCGACTCAATAAAAGCTCTATTTCAAGCAAGTACCCAATGTCGGGCCAGTTACAGAAAGTCAGTTACAAAAATTTTGATTACAAAAAAGAAAAATACAATCCTAGGAGGCGCCCGAGGGACCGGCTTCGTCGGCAACAGCAACGGCAGCGTCTCCTTCAGCGGCGTCGCCCTCGGCAGCCTCGGCGTACGGACTGTCGACCTCGAAAGCGGAGAGATCGAGTTCAGGGAAGGCCGCCCTCATCTCCAGAACGCAGGCCTTGTAGCCGCCTTGGTAAAGGTGGTCCCTCTCTTTCTCAAATTCGGTAGACTCGAGGAAGGCCTCTACCGCTCGGTCTCGCTCCTCCTGGGCCCGACGCGTCTCTCCCTGGGCCTCCCGAACAAGCTCGGCGGCCTCGGCCTTCGCGCGAGCGAGGGCGCCATCGCACTCGCCGTGAACCTGGCGAAGAAGCCGCTCCCTCTCCTCGGCCTCTTGAAGGAGCAGAGTAAGGCGAGCATTGTCGGCCTTCGCGCCTTCGAGAGCTGCGCGGGCGTCAGCGGCCATCTTCCGGGCGATAGAAAGATTACCGGTCATGATGCCGATTTGGCCCTCGGCGATCTTCCTACGGCCCTCAGCCTCTACCGCGACCTTCTTCGCAGTCTCTGCCTCGGACGCGAGTTTCTGAGAGGCGACCAGCTCCGAGCTTGCCTTAACGAGGCAAGGCGCCAGCTGCAATACAGAGACGGTAAGTTGTCTTGGAAAACCTAGACAAAAAGCAACACGAGAATGAAGAAGATTTTACCTCAAAAAGCAGCCTCGCTGCATGCCCGAGGGTCTGGGCCGTCGGAGCGTTGTAGTAGTTGGCAAAGTCTCTCTCGCTCCCGTGGGCAAGCGCCCAAGGCACCATCCCCGCAATAATCTTCGAGAAGGGGGACTCCGCCTGAGTCATCTCCCTTCTCGGGGACTCTTCACGAAGGGCCTCCCTCGGCCCTGAGACCTCCACTGCGGCGGGCCCCGACTCAGGTGTCGCCTGAGTGATTGGATGGATTGGCCCCGTCTCCTCGGCCCTCTCATCAGGGTCAGAGAGGACGACCACCTGGGGAACGGCGGGCGCGGAAGCAGGTGGAGCGACCGTGTCCCTCCCCTTGCCCGCGATCTTCTGCTGCTTTGAGGGTCGGGACCCAGACAGCAGAGTCGATCTTGGGGGAGCCTTCACCTTGGAAACAGGCTTCAAGGCGGGTCGGGGCTCGGCCATGCTCTCTGGGGTAGGTCTCAAAATTGGGCGAGCTTCGGGGAGATCTGCAACAACGAGTGTAAAGGTTAAGCGAGCAAACCGAAAACTAAGGAGACAAACATAAGGAAGAGCGAAATACCTGAGACGAACGAGTCAAGACCGGCGAGGTGAAGACGCTCGGGTTGCAGGAGCAACTTCCAAGATCGCTCCGCCGCGCTCAGCTTCTTCAACTCTCTTATCCGAGTCAAAGCCCCGGACTCGAGCTTCCCCCTACTCTTTAAGATATCTGCAAGACACGGTAGAGTCCAGATCAGTGGAAGAGAATATATAAAAGGAGGAGAAGAAAAGGGAAGATCAGTGAGCCGAGGCGCCGAGTCACCTGCTCTACGGAATGTGCGAGATACTTGAGGCTCGTACGGCCACGAGTCGGCCGACTCCCACCGACCGCACTCCCAAAACCACCTCTCCTTCCAGAACTTGTTCAAAGTAGGTGGGTCGGTTATTAGAGATCCCCCCTTGCCTCTCCACGCACTTAGAAAGTAGAGGCCAGGGAAGTTGGGGTTTGGTCGGACTTGATACAGGTAGAGGAACTCGTCGACCGTAAGAGAAGGCTGCTCTAACTCGGACCAAAGCACGGCACACCCGAACAAGTTCCTCCACGCCTTTGGGACGATTTGGCCGGGGGCTATTTTGACTCGAGAAAGGAAGTCACGGGCGATAGGTTGGAGTGGCAGGCGCAGGCCGCACTGCATCGAGACTTGGAAAATTGCTACCATCCCTGCGGGGGGATGGTCGGGCAAATCACCCGGACGAGGGAGATGAAGGATGACCGAATCAGGTACATGGTAACCAGCCCTGATTCGGTTTAAATCGGATTCGGTGAAGGTAGAAGCTACGAGACCGCTGGGCTCGTCTCCTTCTCCTTTCGAAGACGATCCAGAAGCCTCCGCAGTTCGTGTCACAGGGTATGGAACGGCCATTCCCTCACCTGTGACTAAATCGTCCTCTCCCTCTCTCTCCTCGTCTTCCATCTGGTCCGCCCACGGGTTAGGTCTCCCTGGACGAGTCACCAGAGATGTCCCACCGCTTGATGGACCTGTCTGGGCGGGATGCTCAGCCGAAGGGCTGCCGGATTCTCTGACAAGCCGAAATGCGGCGTCAGCTCCGACGGCGAACTCCGTCAACAGAGATGGTGGGTCTGTAATATCCCAGAGGTGTTGGGACACGCCCTCATCTACTGACATTTCCTCCCGAGGGCTTTGAGAGCCGTGTGCGGCCATTAAAGCTAATTAAAGGAGAAGGGAAAGACTAAAGACTCACCGAAGGGATCGACGGTGATTGCAAGGAATGGCTGACGAGGAAAGACGCGACAGCGGAGGAGAGGAAGAAGAGAGCGAAAATTCAGACACGGACAGGAGGAAGGAGGACGAAAACAAAGTTCGAACCGTCCTCCCGCCCGAGATTTTTATAGCCTTGCCACGTAGACGGGTCATTATGGCGGAGGCGAAGCGACGTTCGCCTCGGCTCCCCCTTCCGACGCGTGGCGACTGTTGATTGATTGCGCTGAAATCGTGGCCACGCGTCCGCCACTTATACGCGGACGGAGCGAGTTGACGGCTGGCCTCACGTGCGACCTTGGAAGGCGCAACGACACACGCTAAGAATGACTCAAAGAACATTAAATGCCTCATGATTGTCTCGGATGCTAACGCCAATCGACCGATAAAATCGTGCTCCTTGCTGCCATAGACGACACCAGGAGCAGGGGGGCTCACTGTTGGGGAAAAATGTGTCGGGCTCGGGTAAAGTCCCCAGGTTCGTAGAAGAGTAGGTCGGCTTTGCCGACACTGCCTGAAGAAATCGAGACAACACTGACAGGGCAGATGGCGGGCCGTCAAGTGTAAACAAAGACGAGTAAAGTCGCTCTGTCAGTGTGATAACCTCGCCTGCATCACCCCACTGAAGGCCGGGCGTGTGAAAGCCATTCAACCGATAGAGTAAAGATCCCTTCAGGGAGTTAATTCTGTCGGGCACGGCTCAGAACCCGTCCTCCTGCATCGGCCGAGACTCCCCCGGTGTCGGTCATGACTTGGCTGAGACTCCCCCGGAGTCGGTCGAGATCCAACCGAGACAGGTAGTGGCGGAGCGAGGACAGATGCTGATCTACGAAAATTCAGGGATATTGATAGCGGATCCCGAGATTCTCGGGATCCTAAGCGATCGCAGGAGAAGAATCCTCCGAGGATAAGGATTGACAGATTATATAAATCTCGAAGCTTGGAACAGTAAAAGGTACGAAAATACTAACTGAGAGAAGCTCTGAGTCATAGACGAGATTACTGACTTAAGCATCGGAGGTTCCCCGACCCTAGCCAGGGTTCCCTTGACATTGTTTCTGTGCAGGTGAAGGAGGGTCCGTCGCCAAGGGAAACCGTTCCATAAAAACACTGCAACACATTCCGTTTGATCATTCACGTGGAGCAATAATTCTCACCTTTAACATCACAAAGACTGTCGTCGTGAAGAGAAAAAATAAATATAATATTTATTCAAAAATTTTTGTGAGTTCAAAATGATTTTAATACCATACGTTTAATCCCTACTACTTTTTGAATCGTGGACTAATAGATTTTTGGATCTTTATTTTTTTCAAATCAAGCCTTACAACAAGCTCACTAATACCCTGGCTAAGTAGTTGGTGGCGTGTGGTACTCCAACCAATCGGCTTTGTAGTTTTAGGCCCACGGGTGGTGGAAGCTGATTGGCTGGTGTACCACACACCAACAACATAGCTGGTGTGGTACATGTTGTGCGGGTGCTGACACTCCTCAAGTTCAAGTAATGGTTGGAAGTAGATCAAAGTTGCATGCACCTTTAAATGATGTATTTATCATATTTATGGTAGTGTTCATCCAATTGTTGAGATTATTTTACGCTTTCATTCTGAAAATAAGTAATTATAAGTTTCCAGTAGACCACACCGCAAGTAGTGGGATAATAATAAGATAATAATTCTTATTGTCAAAATATTTATAAGGCTTACCATAACTTTTATTTGCCATCCAATTTATTCATAAAGTCACAAAAGCGTGGATAAAGAGAAAAAACAAATATCATATTGATCCCAAATTTATGCGACCTTAGAAGGATTTCAATGGCAGTCATTCAATCCTCCAATGCCTTTTAGAGTGTAGTCCACTGGATTTTTGGATTTGTCTTTTTTTTTTTTTTAATCCCAAGTCTTACGATGAGCTCACCAATTGAACAAAGGGTTTGGATATAACTCATACCTCATGATAGAACCCACATAACTTGGTGACGTCAACACATCAGCTTGTAGGTGTGTGGTACACCAACCAATCCACTTCGGTGTGTGGCGGGACCCCACTTGCAGCAGTGTTTGGTACATCAATGTTCCTGCTAGAAGATCAAAACGAGCTCAATTCCGGTCATTGATAGACTTTGCTAAAATATATTGAAAACGGATTGGTTACTCCCCCCGCCACCAGCCCTGTGGCTGATGGTCGGTGCTCCGTGGGCCCCATAATGTATGTGTTCATCCATTCTATTCATCCATTTTTACAGATTATTTTAGAATTTTATACCAAAAATCTCAGGTGGACCACACCATAGGAAAATAATGGTGATTGAATATCCACTATTAAAATTCTCCTAAGGCCCATTGTACTGTTTATTTGACATCCAATCTGTTGATTAGGTCATACAGGACCAGATGAAGGGAAAAACCAAAGATCAGCTTGATCCAAATCTTTTATGGCCCCTAAAGGATTTTTAATGGTCCACATTCATTCAACACTGTTTCCTATAATGTGGTCCACTTGAGATTGGGATATATCTTATTTTTGGTCTTATAGTATAAAATTACTTGAAAAAATAGATGAGAGACATGGATGAAACACTTACGTCATGGTGAGGCCCACGTAGCAACGACCACCACCCATGGGCTGGTGGCAGGGGGAGTAGCCAATCCGTTTCCAAATATATCAATCTCTAGAGTCGGGATCCTTTGCTTGCCAAGGCCAGTGAATTCCTGCTTCTGGCAGGCAGAGGATCCGGACTACACTCCATACAGTGTTTGCACCCTCGCCCAACGACGTACCTTGGACTGCATAGGTGGGCCACCTGTATCGTGTATTTCTTCTGTGCCACGTGGGCGAGAGACGCCCACAAAAGCTACGTGACGAGAACATCGTAGCCACTCGAACTTTGGCCCTTATCTCCTTTGAACGGCAAAATAACTGAATTTTCTTGATCATATATCTTTCTGCCACTAATCGAAGGTTCAAGATCTTCTTACCTCGTAGAATTTCCAGTAACCCCCATCCAAGATGAATCTCATCAGATCAACGGTCTGGATCACTGATAAACAGCCAACCTATGAAGACTGAGTTGCATGAACATGATGAAATCGTCACTCACGAATCTAAACCTTTTTTCTCAAGTTCTTGTTGAAAGTTCCTTATCCACTCAAGTCTTACCGATAAAAGTTCAAATCACTGTCATTTTCAAAAAAAGGAGTAGTAGGTCGTTGGCGCGTGGCTACAACTGACGTTCTGGGCCGTCCCTTCTGTATACGTGGTATTTACATCAAATCCGAAACGTTCAATCTGGGACTCAATTTAGATTGTTCACATTACAAAAATCACATCGATTATAGAATCATAATCTCTTATTGACTGAAATTTTTTAGTTGATGAGTTTGGACCATTTGCTGCTTTTCTATTCTACCGTCAATTAAATGTCCATAAATCGGCCACATGGGGTCATAATTTCAGTATATTTCTAGGAGTAACACCTATCTATCGTCGGTCCCATTATTTTAACGGTTGGTAATTGATTACATGCAACTTGTATACTTGGGAAGCTTCCCTGCATCGCAGATGCTACGTGCCCTGTCATTCGAGAATTCTCATTAGCAGGTCGAACGTCCCATCGGTTACGATTCGGATTGCGTCCTGACTATGCCAGGACGGACTCGGTCCAGCCAAGGGCTCTGTGGGCCCACCGTGATATATGTATTTTTATCCACTTCGTCCATCTATTTTACGGATCATTTTCGTATCGGCCAAAAAATAATATCGATCAGAGAAATCAGTCGAGATAATGACGCCCACCGTTGAAATATTCATAGGCCCACACGAAAAACACAAATATCAGCTTTGACCAGGACTTCTGCGGCTCCCATAAGGGTTTTAATGGTTAATGTTCAATTCCCACTGTGTGGTCCACTTGAGCCTTGGATCTAGCTTAAAATTTTCAGATCCCACTAAAATGATCCGGAAAGATGGGTAGACAGCATGGATAAAACAAATACATCGCGGTGGACCCCACAGATCCCCCGCATGAATCGAGTCCGTAGAGGCAGGGGCAGCATGCAATCCGCGACCGGGTTAAAGGTGGAGCACAGTGATGGAAAGACCATCTTGGGTGAATAGCAGATCTAGCTACTTATCTCCTAGGCACCACTGTCAAAGTAAATAGAAGCCATTAGTCTAACTCAACACCTGATGATTGATCACCTACCTAAATTTAACAGCTAGTGACCTTCAGGCTATCCTTGTCAACGGATCAGATTTTCCACCCACAGTGACATTGAACGGTAAATACGAGGTTGTATATAAAAGATCGCCTACAGCACCTCTGTATGGAATTATTTTCCTTTGAATCCCTTCGCAAAAAAGCTCATTTTTTTTTTTCAAGTAATTAGACAAAAATCCAGGGCCATTTTTGTAATCCTCCACTACATCTCTCCTATAAAATTCCACTTGTTCTGCTGCCTTCGCCTCTCATCCTTTGGGTTGCAGCGGGCGTTTCTTCCCATGTTACACCCCTTGGATCAAAGAAAATTTACCAAAACACCCTCCTCTCAGAACAAAAGAAATTAGATTGGAATTTTTTTTTTTCCCTTTCTTCCTCCAATTTCATCTCTTTGATTCTTGTCCTCCGAAAATCGGAGATTGGCGTTTTGAAATTCCATCCCAAGTTACGGACTCCCTCAATCGACGGCTCTACTTCCATTTTTCTGATCTCTTTCGTCAAAGGTTTCATCGACCTAGTCGCTTTCGGCCTCCGGCGTCGAGAATTAGGGAATCTGATTTTCGAATTTCTTGAATCCTTGCCAGATAAATTAGGCTTCAGGTTTTGTTTTATCTCTATTTTTTTCTTTTTCTTTTTTTCATGTCGCTGTTTTAGAATTCCTGAATCTTTGGTAGAGAAATCAGGATTTGGGAAGACTTAATCTTCAAGAATTTGGGATTTCTGATTAATTTGATAAAGGATTCGCTTGAGAAATTTGGCCTTTAATTAAGGCGAGAAAAAAGAGAGTTTGTTTTTCAATGCTTGGGGTTCCGATTGAAGAATCGAGCTAAGCTGGAAGCGTTAGGATTTGAGCCCTGGGCGGTGGCGGTTGGGGCCGCTGCTGCCAAAGGCCGCAGATTGAATAACGGTGATTTGGATTGTCGTATCTGTGCTGCTGCTGGGGATCTGTTGGTAAGAATGCGCCGCAGCAGCGGCAGTGGCGGGCAGCTCGCTGGCCAGGTCGGCGGCTTCAGCCATGAAAGCGAGCACGACCTGGCAGTTATGGTCAGTGATTTCCTGGAAAATGGGAGTAGTGGGGCTGAGTCAAGGTGCAGCAGTGACAGCGATTCTGGGTTTTCTGATCTCTCGCATCTAGCAGATAGGATTGTGGTCAGTCCTCTTTTGATTTTTATCCTCTTCCTTTTTGCTTATTTCACAGTTCTAAATTTATTTGCATTTCTCAGTTATGCTTTGATTCTAAATGCTTTTATGGTAGGGTTTGGACGTCTCTTGAAATGCTATCCGAATTAGTATCCTATTCTTGTATTTAATGCTGATGATATTGATTTAGGGCCCGTTCGGCTGCCACTCTTGGAAAAACAAAAAAAATGAAACATAAATTCTAAGAACTTAGATTAAAAAAATTAATTTTATTTTGAAGCGATGTTTGGATGATACCCCCTATTTTAACATTTTTCATACAAAACTGTTTGGACATTGATGTTTGAAAAAAATAAATAAATCAGGTCCATCCATTAGGCGGGGGGCCATATTGGACATGCACTGCCCCAGAATCAGGTGAGTTTTCTCATCCTCAGGTGGGCCCAATGTTTGTACTTTTTGTAGCAACATTGGATATGCCTGTCATTTGTATTGGGTAATGATGGTCAACCATATTCCTATTCCACACCTCTACCATATCACTCCCATACAAGGGAAGGGCACGTGTCACCAGTGGCCCACCTTACAAGTGGCATGTGGGCCAAGGCATGTTTACGATGTCCTTACATGATGAGTGGCTTGGATCCCACACACGTCTGTATTTCATAGTGTGACAAGTTGCAGTATTTCATACATTTACTGCTCATAACTGGAGGATTGAAAATGTTAATCCCTCTTTTATCCCTGATTTACAGTACTAATCCTTTGATATTTCCAGTATTTTTATGTTGAATGTGGACCTTTGCTACATCCCTAACCTCATTTACAATAGCAGTTATCTATTGTTTAGTATCTTCAGACCTGCAAAAGAGACATAGTCGTCCTCACTCATGGTTGGCCCATCAGGTAGAGAACCATAGGCCCCACATACAAATTGTGCACCATCAGCAAACTGAAAGATGCAAATTCCTACAAGCATGGTATGTAACCTTATCAACAGCTCTATTTGGCCCACCATGATCTACGTGCGACATCAATTTTGTCCATCAGCTAAGCCTCTGCTCATGATAGGATGTGATCCAGAAAACTTAGTAGATCCAAAACTCAAGTGGGCCACACCACAAGAAACAGTGGGGATGTGACACCCACCATTGAACCTTCTTGAGTCCCACTGTGATGTTTATATGCCATCCAACCCAATCATAAGGTGATTCCCACCAGGATTACGGAAAACACAAATATCAGATTGATCCAAAACTTCAGTGGGCCCAAAGAAGGTTTCAATGGTGATCGTTCAATCCCTATTGTTCCTTAGAAGAGAGGCCCACTTGTTTTTTGGATCAGTCTCATTTTTGGGTTGATATTCTAACGGGAGCTGGCAAAAGTAATGAATGGAGTAGATGTCACATGGACATTGCATTGGGACCTATTGGGTTACACTGGTTCCCTCTAAAAGGGGTGATAGGAAATTCACATATGGAGAAGATGGATGGATGCGGGTTTTGAAAATGAAAATTTTCTAAAAAACAGCTCTTTTGCTGTTTAATCTTTGCTAATTTTTAGGTATAAGCAATGTTGTCAAATCGCATATGCGATTTCATGCGATCAGCATATGCTGTTCGCATATGCGATCGCACAATCGCATATGCCATGGCATATTTTTTTGGCATATATATATATATTTTTTCAAAAAAGAAAAAAAATCTAAAAATTCTAAAAAAAAAAAATAGAGGGAAAAATTCGTCTAATTAGTACACATGATTGGATTGGGTTATTTTACTTATTTCATTATAGTTTGTGTGTTTCATTAAGTGATATATTTAATTACTTATATTATATAAATTTTAACAAAACAATCAACAAGATACATTAAAAGATAACTAATTATTACAAACTTCGAAGAAAGAAAGTTTAATGATAAATGGATAACTTACAAGTTATAACTTACAACTCAATTTACAAAAAATAAACATAATTGAAATAATTGTAGAGAGATTAGAGTAGAAAGAAAGAGGTGTAAGAGAGAAAGAGTAAGATTTAGACCTTTGGAGTAAAGAATACTGAAAATGTAGGGGATATGAGTGCCTAATTATAGGCAAAAGTTCTCCAATTTGAAAAAATAAAAAATAAAAATAAAAATCTTCCACTCTTTGCTATTGGGAAATATGCAATCGCATATGCAGTATGCGATTGCATATAAAAGTATGCCATCGCATACTTGCCAGGATCGCATATGCCATCATGGCATATGCGATTTGATCAACAGTATGCGCATATGCGATCGCATTTGATAAGAACTGTTTAATCTTAGCTAATTTTTAGGTATAAGAAACTATGTTTAATAAGAAAAGTGGCTACCAAGCAAAAGGTTTTGGAAAATTTTGTTTGGGAGAGCACAGAGTGCATTTTTAGGTGTCTACCAAGCAGGTTCTTAGTATTGTATTTTTAATGTCATTCAGGTTTCCATGCCACCCAAACACTTGCAGGAATGGATTTTTATCTGTCCCATCAGATTGGGTACATTCCAATGCGCAGTTGGTGTCTTACATTGTTACTAGTTTAATTATGTGTTGCATCATGCTTTTCAGTCTTCTGACTTGTCTGGTGCTTATGATCCATCTTAACTCTTCCTGCTCTGTTAATAAACTTACACTGCCATGATTGTAGTTGTGCCAAGACCACTTGTCAGTCGACCAATCCTGTATGCACTATTTTCTTTTATTGTCATCACTGAATTTAGGTTCTTTAAGTTTCTTAAAAAAGAAGTCAATTTCTATGCCTTATGTTATCAAATCTAAGAAACCTTTGTTCTCCCTTAATACCTGTACCATATATAACACCCAATAGCTTTTGGTCAATTTTATCCCCGCAATTAGTTGAGGGAGGGGCATTAACCAATGTTTTTGAGTGTGGCTGGCCTTTCAACTGAGGGGTATTTTGTCTTTTCAGTTCATTGATGAGAGTAGCTCACTCCCACTTCTTCCTCTTTATGCGTGACCCAAAAATAAGTATGGTATGAGGGGACTGTGCAACAGAGGCTTTGTGGTGCTCACCATGATGATGATGTAACATCCACACCACTTAAGCCAGCTTATGTTAGAGTGCCACCGCAAAAATGAGGTAGATATTAAGCTCAAGTGGGCCACAACCCCAGAAATAGTGGGCATGCATCGCCCACCTTTGAAACTTCTGTGTGTGTGTGTGTGTGTGTGTGTGTGTGTGTGTGTGTGTGTGTGTTTGTGTAGCCTGCAATGAGTTTAGCCTCATCCTTTCCTGCACTCTCCTGCTGTCTCTCTCTTCCCGACTCTTTCCATCTTTGTTGCATATGCCATACCTCTAGCATGAGACATGAAAGTTTTGTATATGCTCCTGATTTCAGAATTTTTTGAGAATCCTTGTCCTTGCCCCTGCAACCAAATCCCCTCTCCTAGCCCATGCATTGTGCAACTAAGGCTATGCTTCTATTTTCTTGTCTTTGGTGGTGAAGTGGATGCACTTTGCCTAAATTATCATCCAGATAACTTCAAGTTTGGATGGCAAGTTGGACTAGAACAAGGTGCTTTCTATGGATAAGGTTTTCAAAAATAGCACCCACCCCAAACAATTAATCGAGCTGATAATTATCCTTTTCCCCGTCAAATCTACTCCAATGTGGGGTTTGGTGGACCTACAAATGCTCTTCATACAGTTGGGTAGAGTTTAGGTTTGGAGGGTTTTGAGGATGGTGGTGATGAGATTTGGGAGGAAACAAAAGAAAAAGAAAGAAAATAGAGAGAGGGAAGAAGAGAAAAGTGAAAATGCCTTGAAGAGGAGAAAAAAGAGAGAGAAGGTAGTTAGAATCACTTCATGGCTTCACGCTAAACTCCAATCCCAGGAGGAATTTTGCTCTAAAATAAAGCAAGAAGAAAATTTCATTCAATTGTCAATAATGCCCTAAGCTTCACACGTCCAAGTCTTGTATGCTTTATTTGGGGTGTTTTTACAAAAACATCCTTAATAGTATAAAATGTCCAAAACACTTATAATATCAACTAAATCATTAAGTAAACCAAAACAATCAAAATAACTAAATAAAATTGCTAAAACTAGTGCCCCCAGTATGAGTCCACGATCAAGATGACCCAACGATCGAAATGGTCCAACGGTAAAGATGGCCCATTGTGTGAAATCCAATGGTCTGATGCGAAATCCAACGGTCCGATAGATGTATCAAATTGATCCAACGGTCCAATACTCTCAACTAAGCAGCCCACATGCATCTTCTCAGTGTGGTGGGTCTTTAAAGATGCATGATCATGCATGTGGGTCTTAACCGTGCTAAGAACTCGAATTGGGCCCACTGGGCTCCTTTTAATGATCACCTAGCCATAAAGAAACTAGGGCAGCTTTCCTCCTCATCTAATAAACTCTAAAAGGTGCTCGGATGTCCACACCACTCCTTTAAGGATCATAAATCACTGATGGATGTTTACAACGAAAATCAAATGGTTCAGATCAAGGCTGAGAACTCAATTAACTCTGGTGGATTAGTTCAATTCCACTTTAACCGTGGAACTATCTTTAGCTATTATTTATTTATTTTTAGTTTTAATGCCAATATCTCCTTCTGATTCTTCAAGTTTCAGAGTAATCGATAGAGGAGTAATTGATAGAAAGACTTCCCGCTCTGATACCAATTTGACGTAGGACAATTAACCACTTGCTCTAAAAGTTCGAACTATTAGAGCATGGTGAATTAATCCCTTTATCTCATAGCCCAGGCCCCACATATCATGGGTTAGGACTTCGGCCGAACCCCCCTCGTGGGCCCTAAATCACATGGGTACCGCTTCACACGGGCCGCCTACCCCGAGTGTGTCCCCACATCCCACAGGCTACTTCACTGAAGCCCGGTGTGAAATGCGCATTAATATTTGATGCAGGACAATCAACCACTTGCTCTAAAAGCTTGAACTGTTGAGCATGACGAATTAATCCCTTTATCTTATAGCCCAGGCCCCACATCTCATGGGTTAGGACTTCGGCCGAATCCCCTCTTTGGGCCCCAAATCACATGAGTACCACCTCACACGGGTTGCCCATCCCGAGTGTGTCTCTGCATCCCAGAGGCTACCCCACTCGAGCCCGGTATGAAATGTGCATTAATCACCCCCGGTGAGGAGTCTCGAACACGAGACCCCTCTCGTGAGCCCTGCCTACCCCGAATGAGAAATATAGATAGTAGAAGGTGGGGGCGAATTGGGATAGGTCTGGCTTCGCACTACAGTAGTCAGCCCGTCGAGAAAGGGGGGTTTCACACCCAATTGAATTTTCACAACTCAGAAATTTAGAGGGGCAGAAAAAATGCAAAATTTTTATTAATCTTCAATGAGAAAAAAGTCTACAAGGGGTGCCTATTTATAACAAAATCTAAAATCCCAAAACTCGTGCTATGTGCGCAACCTATTACTTGGAGACGAAGTAATAAAAAATAATAACTAATCAAAACAATTTAAACCGTCTATGATATTCCTAATAACAATAATAAGCAAAACCCAATGTACTAGATTAATTAGAATAGTGGGCCACGATCATGAGAACTTATGGTGGGATTCACATGACTATTGGGTCCACTCCAACGAACCAAAACGTAGTCCTCTAACTAGGAGGCCATCCCTAGATGTCGTCATCGATACAGATCGATGGTGGGGCCCTCCTCTTTGCATACATGCATAGGGAGGCCATGCGTGTGCCCGTGATGTACCCATCAAATGCCATCTAATTTTCTGGTTATCAAATTATTTGACAAACACGAATAATGTTTGATAAATACCCAAATGAGTCTTCCACTTTTTCTTTTTTTTTTAGTGTTTGGGTAAAAGACATGGTATTGTTCTCACAATAAATTTGACATCTAATTCACAATAAAATTCATTTTTGTTTAAATAAGTTTTCATGGTAAGTTTGGACTATTAGATGAAATGATAAATTATAGAGGAGACTTCTTTAATCTTTTAAAAGGCCACGTTTCTTGGTAGAGGCATCTATTTGCTGGAACGTAGGCTTGTTGGAAAGATGTCACTAATATCTTTCCATCAATACCCAATTGTTGGCTATTTATGTTGATTCAATGAAATGTTTTTTTTAAACAAGATTTTATTAAGAAAAGTGCCAAGGAAAATAGAGGTGCAAGAAGCTCTACAGCCCAAATCACAACTAGCGAGGACATTTGAACAAGAGGCACATACCACAACATTTAATTTTGCCCTACTAAAGACCTCTTTCGTTGACTCTCTGAGCCACACTTATTTTTAAAGCACTGACTATTCCTCACTCCCCAACTTGCCTATATGATTGCCATCATGACCAGCCACCATACTACGCTTCCTTCTTTCCAGTCCCCCCTCCATGCCAAGCCAATAGAAGGTCTTCGATAGTCCTTGGCACCACTCGTGAAACTTTGAAAAGATTAAGAAATCACTCCCATACCTTTTTGCGCAAAAGGACAATGAAGGAAAAGATGATTAATTGATTCTGCAAATGTCAAGTTGCACCATCGACCTTTTTGAAGGCTATCCATCATTAGCACCATTTTCCTCCCCAATAACCATGCAAAACAGCAAAAGCCACCACCCTAGGAGGTGCACCATAGAACCAAACCTTGTATGTACAAACTCTCCTCTCTTGTACTGAGAATTCTGAAGCATCATATAGAATGAGTAGACAGAAGTGACCTAACTGGTCATTCTATACCATTGTATCCCTTTTTCCCAAATATTGGACACACCCTTAAATGTGTTCCTAAAGCTTAATGAACTCGTCCAAAACCTCATCTGACAAATTCTTTGGCAAGGGGGAGACGAAACAACTATGTTTCGCACAAAGAGAATCAACGAATGATCAAAATATCTCTTTCTAGTGAAAAATGAGCTAACCTTGGAAGCCCATTCTAGAGTGAATTCTCCCCAAGCCATACATCCTCCCAAAAGCAATTTCTCTTCCCATCACTGAGAGAGTACTTGAATGTAATCCCCAACCTAAAAATTGCCTTCCCTAATATTGACACCTATATAATAAGGAATCCTTAACCTACCACCCCCCTTCCTGACATCCATAATTACTTGCAATTCCCTCTGTCTACAAGCTCCATTCTTTTGTCCTGAAACTCCATAACCACTAGCTAAGTAGTGCAAGGTTCATCTTCCCTATATCTCGAATTCATGCCCCCCTCCATACGACTTGCAAACCTCATCTCATCTTAAGAAGTGGAATTTTCAAATTTTTTTTATTTGCCTCACTTCTGAGCATTGCAACAATAAGTCTTGCCTCAACCTCCCCGGCCTATCTAAGATAGGCTTTGAACACCTAAGGAGGGACATGAAATACAATGCCATATTTGATATGGCTTCTTTCAACTCTTCCACTGTAACAACTTCCTTTCAACCCATTCTTCTACCTTATCCCATAGATGCTTTGTTGGTTTTTCAATACATGATGGTAAATCAAGATATGTCAAGGGGAAGGAAGGACCCCGGTGCAACCAAGGACCTCTGCCAATCTCCTCATCTCATCCTTGGACATGCAAACATCCAAAAGCTTACTCTTTGTTATATTAACCTTCAATCCTAAGACCACTTCAAAGCATATGACAATCTTCCTCACGTTATCCCCCATGTCAACCTATGTATTGCAAAAGAGGATGGTATCATCCGTGAATTGAAGATGAGAAATCTGGAGACCAGTGTTTGCCACCCTAAACCCATAAATTAGGCCGGCCGCTTGTCCTCTGTCTAGCATTTTACTAAACACTTTTGCCACCACCACAAATAAGAACAAGAATAGTAAATCTCTTTGCCAGATGCCTCTTAAGGTCCTAAAGAATCTTTTAGGTGACCCTTTGATTAATACAAAGTTTGGTCGAGCGAATGCATTCTTGGACCCATCCTTCGCACTTTCGCTGACACACCAACTACCTTAACATATAATTGAGGAAGTCCCAATCAACATGCTCATAGGCTTTCTCAATTTCTAGTTTGCAGACAATGCCCTTCATTCCCGACGTGGAGAGTCAATGCACTCATGAGCAACAAGCGCACTATCCAATATTTGTCTGCCCTCTACAAATGGACCTTGGGTTTTAGAGATAACATTTGTGAGAATCATTCGAAACTTAGTGGCTAAGGTTTTGACTAAAATCATTATATGACTCCCCAATTAGGCTCATTAGTCTTAAATCCTTCAAATGTTCCACACCTTCAACTTTTGGGATAACAACAATGGAGGCTTCGAACTCCGCCAACAACCAACCCCTATTAAAGAACTCCACCATAAAGCTAACCACTCCATCTTTCACCACCTTCCAAAAAACCTTAAAGAAAGCCATTGGGATGCCTTATGGACCTGGAGCCTTATCCATCCCCAACGATTCCATCGTTGTTTTAACTTCTTCCTCTGTAAAATGCCTCTTAAGAAATTCGTCTTTCATATATGATGTTTGGCTAAACAAAACATTATCCAACCACAGCCTCTCTCACCTTTCACTTGTTAGAAAGTTTTTAATAGTATTAAACTATTGAGTTGCACACTTGGTGTCATGCCTCGGAATTCGGGTTCCCAAATAGGGTATTCAGAACTTGAATTCCAGACCTGTGAACTTTTTTTTTTTTTTTTTTAAAAGGTATCACTAAGAAACAATTATATCATCTTCTCACACCATATGCCACAAAATAAAAATCTAAACCACATACTAGGATAAATAATTCTACAGCCTGCTACTACACCAGCCCACAATCATTAAATTTTACTCAAGGCAAAGGAACTATAAATCAAATCAAATGCTTTTCTACATCAATAACCTCAAAAGAAATTTAAACTAATCCTAACCAGGGCAAAATATATTGTGGAACTAATCGCATCTGATGCTCCAAGTACTAATAGTAGCTTCCAATATTTTTGAAATATTCATATCCTGAAATGGTTAAAACACCTAGAGTTGACAACTCAATAGGATCACATCAATCCCGAGTTGAAAGTTTCACAAAATTTACCAAATATTAAGCCCAACACGTTAATTTGAACAAGACAAGTATTAAATTAGACATGACACTTAACCATTCCTCATTCATAAATATAAATGAATAATTTGTTTTAACACGACTCTTCTTGGAATATTAAGAATAAGACTTGGAAAAACACACGTGTGTGCTAATCTTTTTAGGGGATGAAACACGGCAAAACACCGGTATTGTTCCCTTCAGGGTATGACCCTCGATAGAACATTGGTGTTAAAACTTTTTGGGAGCAAAAACCCAGGGGAAAGCACCTGTGTGTGCATATCTTTTAAGGAATCACTCAAGGCAGAGCACTTGTGCTGATCCTTTTCGGAATGACCTTGGGCAAAGCACCCATATCTTGCCATTCCTTTCGGGAATGACCCTGGGCTGAGTACCCATATCAAATAAGTTAGTCTTTCCATGAAACTGAAATAAATAACATATGACACATTCTATAAATTTTCATTTTTCAACCGATCAACATTAAGATTCCAAATAACTTTATCTACCACATAGCAATATGTTCTAATAGTGGCATCGAATAGATATACAAGTTTAATTAAGTTCACGCATCCATGTTTACAAATAATAATGATAACATTATCTTCAGGTCTAGCATCATAACATTGATAACAACTAGATTTAGGATTAAATCTACACACACACACACACACACACACAAAGAATCGAATGGAATGGAAATTCAAGCATCTGCATCTGAGATAAGAGTAATTCCATCTATTTTCAAAATTTAAGGATCTACACATGCATAACCTTAAATTGATAGGCAACACTTCATGCAAATTACCGAGAGTGAATCTAGTTGTAATTATCCCTACATCCAGACTTATATATGATAATATTTGTAAAATTTCCAAGCAGTGAATGATCACCTACTCGAGGGATTTCTATTAACAGTTGACGAGTGAAAAATCTCAACTATAATCTTGCGATGAGCCAAACATGTCACTGCCTAGGTTTAGTTTTGGGATTCAACTTGGTTACTTGGGTTAGCATTCACGTACTAGAAAAATCAGGCCTTGAGAGAAGATGAGTCAGCAACTAACTCACTGGATCAACTCAGTGAGTTGTGTGTTAGTGGAGAACTTAAGGAATTTGTGGAGTGGTTGCGAGTCTGATCTGATTATGTGAGAAGTTACTAAACTTAAGGTGTTATGAACCGGGGCTTAAGATGAATCGGACACATAAATTTCTGCTTGGCTGGTTGACTCGGCCAGTTGAAGTTCACTCGACTATGACTCGCTGAACAGGTTGTTCTACACCGATGAAACTTTTTACAACCACTAATATGATTTAGAACAGACAAACAATGATTGTAGAGGGTTTGAATGCCTACCAGATGAGAGGAAGGAGTTCTAACGTCGAGATTTGATGGTGCAATGACCATTGGCTAACGAGAAGATGGGTTTACCTCTAATGGCGGATTGCCAAACGAAGGTTTTTTTCGTCTGTTCTGTTTCTTCAGGATGACGAAATCTGATGTAAGGAAGGTTGAACAGACGAGAGATCAAAGCTTTAATGGAGATTTTTCCAATGGGTTCGGAGGTTCGTGGCTTTGTGGCTGCTTGTGTTAATAATGCATGTCGTTTGTTTTATTTTCTTTTCTTTTTTCCTCTTACGAAATCTACCAGATGGACGGTTTGGATAAGATCGGTGTGAAGCAATTCCGTTATAGAGAGACAAAAAAAGAGAGGAGTGGGAGAGGAAGTCGGTTCTACCAATTTTATAGTAACGTGTGTTGCACATCGTGTGTGTGTGTGCGTGTTTTTTTTGTATGATAGGTCGAAATGGCGGGACCCACCAAATGAACGGTCCAGATTGGGCCCTAGGCTCACATTCCTGGTGGTTTGGAGGGGACAAATGGGTCCGAGAGCTCTTCTATCGACGTGGAGAAGAAGGAGATGGGAGAGAGAGTCGGGAGGGTTTGATTTCACAGTGACGTGTGTCAGCATGTCACTCGTCACTTTTTTTTTTTTTTTTTTTGTAAAACATGGTGGGAACAACATTATTTGACAAATCCACTTTGTCCCTTAGGTATGCCTGCCCATGTTAGGGCATGGGTCCAAATGATGCCGATCCAAGGTTCAAGTGGGCCACACCAGTGGGATTGAAGTCCATTGTTGATTAAAAAAAAACGGGTTGTTACACTTGGCCCTTATCTTCTATCGCTTACTATTCACCATGGCGCTGCTCATCTTATTATTTTTAGCCCAGGTGCTAGTGAAGCTGTGAGGTTTTTTTTTTTTTTTTTTTTTTTTTTTTTTTTTAATTCTTTGTATTTTATCACCCTCTATAAGCCAAGTTGCCATCAAGCATTGTCTCCACTTAATTTCCTCTTCCTTCAGGCAATTCATGTATTCAAGAGACAATTTCCCCCTTATTGCTTTGTCATCCTCCAATAACTCCCCTTCTGCTTTAATATCAATGGCCTGAATGCTTATGAGAATATTTACAACTTTAGCCTACGCTCTCATCAGCACCTCTTCTCCAAGCGTTGATTCTGCCCTTTAAAAGTTTGAGTTTCTGACTCAGCTTGAACCTTGCATAGCCTTCAACTTCAAAGAATTCCCACAATTCTTTAACTAAATTATAAATTATTATTTTTTTAAAAAAAAACTTCCACTTCAAGCCACATAAGCTCGAATGTGAAAGGTCTCGGCCCCCAGTTTTCTTCTTCAACTTTCAACACAATCAAATAGTGGTCAGACACTGGGTCTCAAAAGATCCCAGTGATGCACTAGTGGAAATCTCTCCACTCAGTCAACTGAAACAAAAAAATAAAAAATCTATTGATTCTGGACATGATTGTTCTCTTCTGCTCGTTCGACCAGGTAAATTAAACATCTTGCAGTGGAATATCCACAATTTCATGACTCTCCTTGATTTTTCGAAAATGAATCTAATCACATTGAAATCACCACCCACGTAGCATGGAATCCTTTGCCTGTGGCAGGCTGAACTCAACACGGCCCACAACAAGTTCATCTACTCTATCTGACTTGGACCATAAACAGCAACAAACATATCCATCTAAACCCCATCATTGCATCCCTCAAAATAACCGGCACATAGAAGGATCCACTCCATTCCTTCCGCATCCATACCTTGATTTCCTGTAATGCGATGAAGAGACCTCTTCTGCAAATCGAAGGCTCACTAGAAATATATTGCCAATAAAAGCAAATCCTCATTAGAAAACAATACTCAAACAAGGAGGTGGTAACTAAATTATCCTTTTTGTCCCGTGGACACCTCATTAGTAGTCTTAAAAAGTTATGCTACTTTAAAATGTAAGGGTCATTTGGATTCATGTCCATGGTTCTTTAAATCCTGAACATGCTCTCTTCAATGTAGGTTCAGATTTTGTGTTTAGATGTGTAGTTAGGTGTTTGCAACATGGATCTTTTAAATCCTTGACATGTACTTTAGTGTATGTTGAGATGATGTTGTGTTTGGTTGCATTGATAGGGAGGGGGTCCGTGGATGATAAGGTTTGTGTTTGGATGACACCTCATGGAAGCCCTGCAATAAGTAGCCATAAAATGTGAGCTTATGCTTTTGCCTGAAATCTAGGCCATTGACTGATTGTTGCATCTGCTGGTGTACAGTTACAGTGGGGATGTGGACATTTTATGAGAAAGCCTTTGTCCATGGACAACTGCATTTCAGTCTCCCAGATGGACTCCACAATATTGAAATTTTTTGGTCTCAAGTGACAATTGCATCCAAACAATTGAAAACTCCCATTGTCATGGATATTTGTCTTAAGTGGAACTTTCCACTAATCCAAACTTCTAAAGGTATTTTTTCAATTTCATATTAATTTAAAGATATCAGCCTGATGGTGTCACGGAAAGATACTTGTATTGGCTTCAAAACTTCACAGAGAGATTTGGGCGATCCAAATTATTCAGGCCACATCTGGTACACCAGATACAAAAGATGATGCTTTTGGAACGACAGCCAGTTGTTTCAAACTTCACGTTGCCTCAGTGGTCAATCTGAAGGTTCAAAGCAAACCAAGGACAACAACACACAAGACAGATGGTAATCTGAGCAAGAAACTGTCCCCTGGGTGATAAGACCCTTTCCAGGCAACATAACTGTCCTCAAGCAAAAAGTCAAACACCAGGCTACAAAACCCCACTTCTGAGCAAAAAAATGCCCTTGGGGTTGAGTCAACCCATGGGCGACAAAACTGTGGTTTCGAGGGCAACAAAACTGTCCCGAGGCAACAAGTCAGTCCCTGGGTGATAAAACACCGTTTCTGGGCAACAACATTGTCCTGGTCGACAAGTCAACTCCATAGCGACGAAACCCAATTTCTGCAACAAAACTGTCACCTGGTGAGAAATCAACCCCACGGTAATAAAACCTCAATTATGGGGAAAAGAACTCAAGACCCAGTTTTCAGGGAACAAAACTGTGAACTGTCCTTGACTGATAAAAGCCCTGTTCTTGGCAACATGTCATTCCGTGGGCAACAAAACCCCGATACCAGGTGACAAAAGGGTTCTGGTAACAAAACTGATACTGGGTGATAGATAACACACCTTGGTTTTCGGGCGACCAAAATGTCCTGAGCAACAAAATGCCATGTGTAACAAAGTACCTTGGGCGATGAAATGTCATAGATGACAGAATGCCCTGAGTGACTAAACTCTTGATACGTAGGGGAATTGTCATAACTGTTTCAAATGTGGGAAAATGCCCAGTACTTCACTAACACTTCTTCCCCCGTGATGCCTGTAAGAGTCTTTTGCATTGGGAAAAAGATTGGAAAATTGACAGACTTGCTGAAATTCTGTCAACAAGGAGATTGAGGAGCCATCTTCTTTTGAAAAAGGAGATCAAGGAGCAACATTGGGGTACAACTCACATGTGAGTGTGACAAAACACCTTCGAGCCTTGAAGTCATCGATCTGAAGTGAAGCCATTGTCAAAGTTTCTAAGAGTCTACGGTGCAAGTCCACTCGTGATCTGTTAGTGATTGAAATGTTTTAGTCATGCTCAAGCACCTTATATAACCCACTTAAGGGGGTAGAAAATCCTCTTTGTACTTTTCTTCACCTGATTTCTTTTTTCATGGTAGGAAAGTCTAGAGGGGATTTGCCCCAAAACCATGTCCAATCTACTTCTCCAAGGCCGAAAATCTGCAAGAACTTTCCAAATAGCTATAGTTGTCCACTGCTTGGGGGCATCTAGAGGATTTCATGGATGTTTGTTTGCAGAGAGGAAGTAGAAGCTTCTATGTATGTATGAAGAGGTTCTGAACATGTATGGGATCCATGGAGATCTGAGTGTAGGATAACTGTTAGTCATGTGTTTGTGAATACAAGGGACCAACTGTTCATGCTCACTATTATTGATGGATAACCCTATGTATCTATTTCCGGTTATACGTCAGTGTAATAATGTTCTATTTATCACTGAAAGTAGAAGGAAAAGGTTGTATCTTTCGACTGTGGTGGGTATAGATATCAATTCCCTTTCGGCATGCTACACTCACGCCTGGATTTTCTGAGATCTTCCAACTTCTGTATACCTTTTTTCGAGTGAAATTAAGTCAGATTCCGTCTTAAGAGGTTGCCATGCTTATCATTTTTTATTTTTTGTTATTGCTGTAAACACAGATCACTGCATGCTAACGATATGCTGATTGTCTCTTCTCTGCAGTTCCATAAGCGTGTTGTTGATCAGTACGAGAGTGATCTGCTATCGACCGTCCATTCCCTTATCCTGTCCATTAATGAGACAGATCTTCATTGTGTCAAGGCAGGGGCATGCAATGCCAGCTGCATTCGGCAATCATTGTCAAAGCTTCTTAGGTTTTATGGTTATGATGCTGCTGTTTGCATATCTAAGTGGCAGGGTTTTGACAAGGTCCCGGGAGGTATGCCAGCTTAGAATCCTGAAATGTCACCATCTATAAGAATTTCATCTGGAGCTTTGCCAGTCGATTAACCTGGCACTGTGGCAGATATATGAGTCATGTGACCTGTGCATCAGCTCAGGTTGGCCCCACTGTGTAGATGGCATAGCCCAAATTTACACCAGTCCTCTCATCCCATGGTGTATGTTGAATGTGGGCAACTTCTTTTGTAGGCCTGTTTGTTGTTTTCATACATGTGGGCACCCACCTGAAGAGTTGCCCATCCTGGTTTGGTCCAGGTCATGTTCATAATGAGGCCCGCCTGATCATGGCTGTCCACCACAAGGTTGGGTCCAAGTCATGTTCATGATGAGGCCCGCCTGATCATGGCTGTCCACCACAAGGTTGGGTCCAAGTCTATGTTCACAATGAGGCCCAGCTGATCATGGCTGTCTACCACAAGGTTGGCACTTGTCACTAGGCATAGATTTTTGTGTAGGCTTAGTGAAGCTCCAAGGATTTTGAATCCTTCATCATCTGTATTTGATCCTTTTTCCATGTGTTCTTTAAGGTGATCATGAATATATTGACGTGGTGATGGATGGAAACACCGGGAACTCTGATCGCTTGATCATTGATATAGACTTTCGGAGCCACTTTGAAATAGCAAGAGCCGTTGAATCTTATGATATGATATTGAATTCTCTTCCAGTAGTCTACGTGGGCTCGCTGCCCAAGCTGAAGCAGTACCTCCAGGTCATGGTAGAAGCTGCAAGAAGCTCCCTCAAGCAGAACTCCATGCCTCTCCCTCCATGGAGGTCTCTGGCTTACCTGCAAGCAAAGTGGCAATCTACCTATGAGAGGAAACTTGGTCCAGATGCATGGAACATAAGTGGGTCCAATTCTTTTGATTATAAACAGTGCATTGGACATTCAAGGAGGCTGAAAGCCTCCATCCAATCTGAAATAGAGACTGAGCGTCTGTTGAAGCCTATAATCAACGAGAACAGTAATAATCGGAGGGTGAAACTGGAGAGGTGGAGGTGCCCTGTGTTCAGGGCCTGATAAAAGATGCACAGATATCAGTTTGAAAATAAAAAATCCATTCGTTCCAATAAAAAAGCGTAAGAGATGTCAGATTTGCATTTGCCACGCCATGTAATATTATCTTCGTTTGGGTATCTAATAAAAGACGTGAACCTTTGAAGAAATGCAGGTTCCTTTTCATATTCCACAGTAATTTTCCATTTTTTCCAGCAGAAGGCAGGGATTGCTGTGCCTTGAGAGCGAGCTCTGATTCTATCTCAAAGAAGTCAATTCATCAGAAGTTCTTGTTGGTATGCTTTGGTTGACCCATGCTGTTGCATTATTTTATAGATTGTATTTGTTCTTTTCAATATTTGAAACAAAGAAAGCCTAGCCATATTCTATGAGCATAGGAAAATTTTGTCACTTGTATTGTTACTACTGCATTTCCTTTTGGCCAATGTATAAAAGATGTACTGAGAGCGGATCTACATTCTGGCGATCGAGATTGTTTGTCTGATTGGCGCCATCAGGAAGGACCATGCATAAAAAATCTCCCTAAAGAATCATAAAGAAACATGAGTGGTGTGCAATTATTTCAAATCTTCCAACAGAATCATGAGGTCTGCTGGCCTCATGGCTCAAGCTGGTACATGTGTAGGAGATCTGTGTTAGGGGTGATACACCCTCCATAACAGTTTTTCTTTTTCTTTTTCTCTTTCTTTTTTTGGTCACAAAAATCCGAAAAAAAATCTCAAAAATCTGAAAATAAAAAAATAAAAAATAAAAAATAAAAGGAGGAAGTAATGGATACAAAAAAAATAAAAACATTACATTATAAAACTACCCTAATATCTTGATTTTGATGTTGCTTGATGAGTGTTTGATGAAATACCTATAAACTGTTGTTATTGTTTTGCATTTTGTGAAAAATAAAAAATGCACCGTGTGTTTAATAAAATGTCACGTTGACTTGAACTCGGCTTGAACTGGCCCGAGTTGCTAACCGAACCGAGCCAAGCTAGCCAATCAGGCTCAAGGACCGAGCTGAGCTGAGTTTGAGCTGGGGTTAGCTACTGGCTGAGCCGAGCCGAGCCGAGCCGTGCCAAGCTCCACTCGGTTCCACTCCTGTACAGCTCTAGGTTTAATAGCCTAGGTTTTTGTGCAAAACCTATCCAATTGGTTTCAATTTACTTGGCTTTGGTAGTCGTTGGATGGCAAAATCCATACATATTTGTAATAGCCTTAATTTTTGTGCACAATCTACATGATTGACTCTTGTGGCCCATTTAGGCCCAGTTTTGTAGATTCCTAAAAAAGAGTTTATCTCATTTAACAGTAATTATGCATTAGAGATTTTAACATCTAAAACACAGTGACTTCATTTTAATGGTAATTAATCACTGTTAATTAAAATGAGAGGAAAGCGCTTGCTAAACACGCTGAGAACCATGAAAAAATTGGGTAAAATTTTCAAAATACTCTGCCCAAAAACTCACCTTCAAAATCTAATTTTGATGCACCATTGCACTCATAATTGTACACAATTATTCATAAATTAGAAGATGCGATTGTGAATCATGGCATCCTTATTTAGTAATAGCAGTTGCTTAGGGGACAATGGCAAGGAAGAATCCCAATGAGCTAAAGTATCATTAGTTCAAAGAGTTTTGACTACCTCTACAGGGAACATACAAATTAGGAAAAGTTTTGATAGCCCCCTATCCTACATGCATCTTCACATGCCACATGCCTATGAGTCCGCTGCATTTTTAGGCGACAGATCCATGCCCAATGTTGTATAACAAAATGCCTTTGAAAATTTGGCTCCCTTATATAAATTATTAATTTGAAAAGTTGTAAAACACCAGAAGACCTGATGTTTTTAGAGGTCCAACCCATGGTTCATGGGCAGACAAAGTATGTTTCAACAATGAGATAATGGGTTAAAGTGTTCATGTATGTGTGTAAAAAAAAAAAAAGAAGGCATTTTAGTGCCCTTAACTAGTTTTTATCTTAAAAAGTAGGCAAAAATGTCTTCAGGATGGGCGTTTAAGCACCTACCTAAAAATTTTAATTTGAAAAGTGTGCAAAAGTCCTCAATGATGGGTATCTATGTGCGTCTCACCTAGGTTTGAACTTGGAGAAAAATGCAAGATTTGTCAAAAATAATCATTTAATTACCTTTGTTTTTTTTTTTTTTTGGGTTTTTTGTTTTTTTTAGAAGAGCACCTTTACTGTGTTTTTAACTTGAGTGGGTCCTTGCTCTTGCCCGGGTGGTAGATTCTCAGGAGTTTCAACTCCCGGTCAAGGGTTCGAGTACCCATAGGTGGTGAAA
The DNA here is from genome assembly GCA_037074715.1 of Magnolia kwangsiensis. Taxonomy (NCBI): domain Eukaryota; kingdom Viridiplantae; phylum Streptophyta; class Magnoliopsida; order Magnoliales; family Magnoliaceae; genus Magnolia; species Magnolia kwangsiensis. Next base: position 150,459,021 of record CM073575.1, on the reverse strand, counting down.
TTCCACCAGCCTGAGTGTGTGGGGTGTCGTGTGCGTGTGTTAAAAAAAAAAACTTGAGAAGTGAGAAACAAAAGCCTCAAGGAAAGGTATTTACGTGTCCCTTTTTAAACTATAACATGAAAAGTACACAAATTGCCTCAAAGATAGCCGTTTAAGAGCCTTACCCCAATTATTAAATTGAAAGGTAAGCAAAACACCTTAACAATTAGGTTCTATACAATGATTTTTAAATTAGAAAGTGGCCAAAATGCCTAAAGAATATTCAAGTAGGTGCCTTTATTTGGATTTTTTAACTAGGAAACTGGACAAAATGCATCTAGTTTTGACATTTTTGTGCCTTTACTCATATTTTAAATTTGTAAGAAGGTAGAACAAATGTCACGTCAATATGCATTTAGGTGCCCTTAAGTAATTTTTAACCTAAGAAGTAGATAAAATGCATTTAGGTTGGCGTTGTGGTGCCCATACCTGTAATTTTAAACAAAATGCATAAGGATAGGAATTTAAGTCCCTTACTCCTATTTTAAACTTGAAAAGTGGATGGAATTCCTCAAGGATGGGTATATGGGTGCCTTCATCCATATTTTAATTTGAAAAGCAGTCAAAATATCTCAAAGACAAGTATTTAGGTGACTGTACCTATATTTTTAATATGAAAAGTTAGCAAGGATGCCCTGAAGTGTGTAATTTTGGTGTCTATTTTTTCAAACTTCTATCCAAGTTGATAAAGTGCCTGAAGGATTGGAATATAGGGTCCACATCTAGATTGTTAAAATGAAAAATGAGCAGAATGCCTCAAAGATAAGCATTTAGGTAATTTAATAATGATTTTATTTTGGTGCTCTAACTTACATTTTTAACTTGAATGCCTGTTATTGAAAACCTCTTTTTGGGCTCAACAATGGAGATTGAACACAAATATAAAAGCTTCTGCAGTCCACAGTGATGACGTGCCTTAAATCCACGCCATCCATCCTTTTTTAAAGATCATTTTAGGATGTTATGCCAAAAATGAAGCGGATATAAATCTCAGGTGGACCACACCACAGGAAACAGTAGTGATTGAATACCCAACATTAAAAACTTCTTTAGGGCTACTTGAATGTTTATTTGCCATCCAACTTGTTGATAAGGTCACAGAGATCTAGATGAAGGGACCACACTAATATCAGCTTGATCCAAAAATTTTGTGGACCACAAGAAGTTTTTAATGGTCAATAACCACTCTTTCCTGTGGTGTGATCAACCTGAGAGTTGCATCTGCTTCATATTTTTGGATAATGTCTTAAAATAAGCTTTCAAAACGGATGGATGGCGTGGATGTAAGGAAAATACATAATCGTGGGCCCCACAGTCAGGGATCCACCAAAGCCCCTCCCTAGTCCGTTCCCCACCAAATTCAAATAACCTATCAGCGTACTTCAATTTGTTTTTTTTTTAATTTTTATTTAGCTTGTTAGTACACCCACCGACAGACCACCGTTCACACTTTACTGTTAGCCACTCCACTAGGGAATCGAAAATAAGACCTCAGTGTTGAAACGAGATATCTTGCACTCCGTCTGCCACTTGCGTTATGGACCTGGGTGTCGTACTACAATTTGTTTGCAGATAGCGCTGTGACACTCGCCAAACAGACCACAACTGAATTTTGAAATGTACGATCATGGCCCATTGTGGATGGATCGTGGCCGTAAATTCACACCAATCAAGTGACTCTGGATGGATGGATGGATCATAGCCATGCTTATAGAATTTGGACCACCTTAACCATTTTTTCAATTTGTGCTCCAGTGGGATGGTTTGTACTGTAGTGTTATCTGATTGTGGTCCACGAAAAAAAAGGGCCCACCAATTTGGACGGTCTGTATTGACATGGATGCCACCTGTCCTGCACCACACGGACTCTGACTACTGTTGAAATTTGAAAAAGCATTTTTGGTGGAAGGAAAGACGAGGGCACGACGTCAGTGTACCAAAAATACGTATTTGGGGGACTGCTTCGGTTGGTACAAATGGTGGGACCCACCCATGTTCGTGGTCGGATCCAACTGGATCCGAGTGGGTGTATGTTTGAATTTTTGAACGGATGGTAGGTATGGCTCTACGGAGTTTCAATGCTCTGCATCTGTAAAGTTTGCAGACCACGCAGGTGGGCCCCACACATTTCAAGGATACTGATCTCCGTAGATGAGCTGGACTCGGATTGCCTAGTGTAGACTGTAGAGCACCCAACTAGGTACTGTGTGCTGCTGGAAAAGCTATGTGGGTCCACCATGATGTATGTACTTTATCCGAACCGTCCATCCATTTTCCAGCTTATTTTTATGCCCTACAATGAAGCAGATCTAAATCTTAGGTGGACCATAGGAAGCGGTGGTGATTGAACGCCCACCGTTAAAAACTTCTTGGGGCTACAAAAGTTACGGAACAAGCTGATATTTTTGTTTTCCCTTCATGCAGGGGAACCTAATCAAACAGGTTGGATGGAAAGTAAACATTAGAGCGGGCATTGGAAAGTTTTTAATGGTGGCCGTTCAATCACAATTGTTTCCTGTGCTATGGTCCACCTGAGACTTTGATCTGCCTCATTTTTTTTTCTCATGTCATAAAATAGGCTGGAAAAATGTACGAACGGTGTGGATAGAACATATACATCATGGTGGGCCCACAGAGCTTTTCCAGCAGTAAAGTACCGAAGTGGGTGCTGTGTGCTCGGCTACCGATTGATCTGGGCCGTGCCTCTAAAAATCGGAGGCGGATTGCGTGGTGACCCGGCACACCAGGTATATACATGGTGTAATTTTTGTGTTTTCCCTTCATCCAGGTCTATGTTACCTTATGAACAGGTTTGGATGAAAAGTAAATATCACTGGTGGGCCCTAGGAAGGTTTCAACGTTGAAAGTCCTTATCCCCACTGTTTCATCTGGTGTGGTCCACTTGAGTTTTGGATATGCTTCAATTTTAGGCTCATGCCCTACAATTAAATCTCAAAACGGATGGACGGAGTGGATGAAACAGGAGAGTCATGGTGGGCCCCACAGAGTCCTGACACTACGCAGCTACGTGGTGTTGGGGTCATCAGGCAATCCGCGTCCTCAAAAATCTCGCCATCTGGTTGGATGGTTTGATTTATGTGAGGAGAGATTGAAGTGATAATGACCGCACCCTTGCTAGCCTGACACACGTGTGAGACCTTGACCATTCATTGGGTGGACCGAATGGAGAACATACCTCAGCCCATAAATCAGACAAATCTGCTCATGTGGGACTTCGTAGGTCCACACACGAGTGCAATTCAGCTAATGTTACACGCCCAACATGTAGCGTGGCAGGCAGCTGAAGTATCCAAGCCATCCATCAGGTGGACCTCACCGTGTAGATATTACTGCCTAAAGATAAGGTGGTCCATACAAGTGTGCCAAGATATTAGAAATGAGGTCTCAAGTCCAACCACTTTGGTGATATTTTAACAACCGTCCACCATTCAATTAAGGGTGGACCACCTGACCAGTGGACTGATCTGATTCTTGGGATAGGAAATCTACATAGCAGTACCCTTCTGATAGACGGCTTGGATATTGTTCTTATCTGCCACGCTGGCATATGTGGTGGCGAGTACATTGCCTGATTTGACTTGTACAAGCACGTGAGCTTGCAAAGTTCCAAGAGGCAAGCGATACTTTTCGAGGAAAATGGACGGTTAGCAATAAAAATGCAGACATCACGTGAAGAATTTTCAACGGGTTGATGGAGCTCACCCGGATGAACGGTGCAGATTAATGGAAAGTAGCTCCATTTATAGCTTATCTGTCGCAAAGTGCAAACAGTGAAATAGAAAAGAAATTACCATACGCTCGTGCGAATTCCTTATAACAGCATCTGTCTGATCTTTACACAGGAGGACACAACGGACTCATGTTCAGTGATCCAGGACCGTCCATATGTTGGACTGCCCTTTGACCGGACAGGCTAGCCTGGCCTAACCTGACATTTGAGACCCAGGCACCAAGCTGGACTGAAACTTTCATGGGCTTTGCATGTCTGGCCCTAGCCCTGACTACATTTAGTTGGGCCCGCCCAATCCAACTTTATAACACGTGTGTATTAAATTTATAAATGAAAATTTATAAATTTCTTGAATTTTTTAAACCTATTCATTTATCAAACAAACTTTCTTAAACCTACTCATTTATCAAATAACCATGCATCTAAAGAAATAATATTTTAGAAAAATAAATCAGGGTTGATGTTTAAGATAGATGGTTGCATAAATAAAGATTAAAATGAGATATTTTTGGGATATAACACGTGTGCATATGTATAGTCAGATTAGCCCAAGTTAGGTCAGGTGGACATATTGTCTGCAAAAGGAACTTTTTACCATGGAAAGATAGGTGCGGAGATTGTAATGTTTGTGAGAAATTCACTTCGTTCATCGGTTTTGCCGGATCATGCTAGAAGTAGACCACAAATGAGGTAAATTCAAAACTTATGCAGGCTGCATAATAGAAAATAATGAGAATTTAATGTCTATGGTTGAGGCATTTGTGTAGGCTAGCGTAGTTTTAGATCAAGCTAATATTTTTGCTTTTAAAGTTCATCCCAGTAGAGATGAATATATGAATACTATGAATGACATATAAACATCAAGGTAAACCAAGGAGATCTCAACTGTAGACATTTTCCTACTTACTGTTAGCACTCATTTTGTTTTCTATCATGTGGGGAGTGTGCTGCGTGCCAGAATTGATATAGCAACTTGATTCAAACTACTCAATTTTAACCAGAAGTGCTAAAATAGACATATGTGTCAAACTTGAAAATAGACATATACGTCAAACTTGACAGTATATAATTGAATTTAAGAAAATACGTTACCAAATCAGTCACTTACAAAATATACATAATGATCGGGTAGTAATCAAAAGGTGAAGTTATTCCTCTAAAGATAGTTGCACCTTGTCTTTCATACGTTTAAACTTTTCAGCATATCGGTGCAATGAAACAAAAGAAAAAACTTACTTGATCATTGAAAACAATTGCAAGAATATGTCTTTGAAAACAATTGCAAGAATGTCTTTTGAAAAAAACTGCTCCTATTAGATAAGGATTAAGTCTAACATATGATCATAAATTTTGATTACAATTAAAAAAGATTATCACAACTCTTAAGATAGGTTGAACTATGATAAATTGATGGAATTTAGTTATTTATTGGATTTTGTTGTTATACATGTTTTCCTTGCAAATCTTTATGTTATTTATAGATTTCAATTGTAGTTATTTTTCAAATGTTTTTCTTTTCTATTAGACAATTATAGCAACTAAAGTGTCACTATTTAAATCATTATAGCAACTGAAGTGACATTATTTAAATCATTCTTTTGCTATATTTCTCACTTTGATTGTTCCTCTTCTCTTGACCAAAGTTTACTCATTCTGGTCATCGCTTGATCTTTTAGCCGCGTTTTGGCTTCTGAATGTCTCAGCCATGCTAATTTTTTGGTCAGCCAATGACATAGGGCATTAAATATATGTCAAATATAATTTCACAAAAAGTATTCTAAATATTTCAAAACAATATTTTTTGAGACTTTCTATCTCTTACATAATGTTATATGTTGCTTTCCTATTGGCTTTAAATAGAGTACAACACATAATTTATATTATTATATGACTACCTAGAGTTTTATATATGCTGCATTTTTTTACATACTTTCTAATATGATATGACAAAAGGAATCGATGCGGTGATCCCTCATGAGAATTAGCAAGCCTCAGTAGCTTCCCGTAGCTGGAAGTTCATGAGAATATCTTGTGCTGGCAATACCGGTCTTAGTCAAGTAGGGTTGGCTAAAATGACTTGAGTCCAAGCCACATCCTGACATTGACTGGGGGCCCCATATGGGAGGCCTAAGCCCAGCTCCAAGCCCGGTCAGACATGCTACCAGGCCCATTAGCACCCTTAAGGTAGGCCCCACAGTGTTATTTGCTGCACCTACTTCCTATAACTGTTGCATTTTCTGCCTGTGATGAGCGCTATAAATGGTGCTACGATTCCATGTTATATCATCCATCAGCTGCAGTTCTGCACCTTTGACGCCACGCAAGCAGATGGATGTGAAAACAAAAAAACAACGGCCCACATTTCACGAAATTGCTAAACATTGGACGGGTACTACTGCATTGCAGTTTTGGAGAATTTGGGCACTCATCATTGAAGATGACCCACGTGATCAACGGTCCGGATCACTGAAAAGTGTGGTAGCAGTGACACTACATGCACCAGCCAAGGATTCGTATAATCTCCTCGTGAATTGAAACAGTCCCAGCCAAGCTTCAGTACGGGTCAATCCTACCAAACAGCGTAGTGAAGGTAAGTGGGCCCCACCTGCTCTGACGTTTATTTATAGTAGGCTGTTGGATCAAATCGAGACGGTCGTGTGGGGCCCACTTCACATCCGACGGTTATAGGAAATGGACAGGAGTGCATCTGACACGTGGAGGTTGTCATCTTACCCTATATGAAGGTGACATCTGAATAATTAGAGGGATTTTATTTTTTATTTTATTCATCACCGATCCCTATATTATTCTCTGCACCCCTTCACCGCACGTACAATTTAAGTGAAGAAAGAGAAATTGACCACTGTACACGTCACCTTTTGCCCAGCATCTTTTCTACAAACTTTCAAACTTACTTTCTCAGTCTAAACCTTTTACGTACGGATAAACTAACTGAAGATAAAAATAAACCCCCGCTTTTCAAAGCTATTTCCTAAAAAAAGCAGGGTATTTTCGCTCTCAAGTAGTCTTTCCGTACGTGAGGAGTCTAGACTGGGCATGTAAGTTTGAGATGGTTCGGAAAAGACGCTGGTTAAAAGGTAGCATTTACAGTAGTCAATTTCTCGTGAAGAAATTACCGAATACCTCTCGTACAACGTAGTAGTATGTTAAGGTAACATACGACTGTTATATTGTCATCTTATGTTTCATTTCTGTGGACAATCTGACCCGTGAAAAAAGGTGGGTCATTCTATGAATATCTTCTGAACTAAATATTGGAACAATCCACCAATCAGATGAGCCAAAATATGCATCGAATCAGACCACCGGCTGTACATCAATTTAACCATGTGACTCAATTCATAAACGGATCATCCCTGTTTTCTTTCCAGATCATATTTTTTAAAAGGCCCACCTTTTGCACGGCTCTGATATTATACAAAAAAAATGACACGTAAGTGGAAGATAAAAACGGTATGTAAGTGTGGGTTGCCAACCAAATCGTACTCGCACAGTATGTGCTAATGTGGCACGGAAGCGGATTGGCTTCTCCCCTGCGACTAGCCCGGTGGCTGATTGTCGGTGCTCTATGGGCCCCACCACGATGCATGTGTTTCATGCATTTTTACGTATCATTTTATGGCTTGATAAAAAAATAAGAGGGATATAAATCTCAAGTGGACCACACCACACGAAAACATTAGTGATTGGATATCCACCATTAAGATCCTCCTCAAGCCCATTGTACTGTTTATCTGACATCCAATCTGTTGATTAGGTCATACAGACCTAGATGAAGGTAAAAAACAAACATAAGCTTCATCCAAAACCTTCATGGCCCCAAAAAGCTTTTAACGGTCTACATTCATTCAATGCTCTTTCCTGTCATGTGGTCGAATTGAAAATGGGATATACCTCATTTTTGATATCGTTCCCTAAAATGATCTATAAAAATAAATGGACAGCATGGATTAAACACATACTATATGGTGGGACCCACCGAGCACCGACCACCAACCATTGGCCGGTGGCAGGGGGAGTACCCAATCCGTTTCCATGTGGCACGTGTAGAACTGGTCCAAGTCGGATGTGACCAAACCTATTTTGGCGTGGCCCAAAAATCTGACTGGACTGATCATCAGGTGTATCACGTGTGTTTGGACATGAGCAGTTAAAACCGGAAAATCGACAGAATACGGTCAGCCATATATAGCTAGTGAGCTCACCTGATCAACGGCTCATGTCGCGTGCGTTGGCACCACCGACTGTCAAAAGAATGGCTACTCGCGCGAGTAGGATTGAGTAGGTGGGAAATGGTATTAACATCCGTGGTTTTATCCTCCGGGTCAATACAAAAGTGAAAGATAAAAGGGTATTTTGGGTAGAAATTTACGGTACAAAAATCAGCTCCTATGCTTTAGAAATTACAATAATGCCACTTTACTTTTCTCCGAAGAGGGGAGACACCCGAATCTCTTCAATTTTGTTACAGAGACTGAAATGTCATGTCACAGTTTTATATTCCTAAAATGCCCTTACAAAAGAGAATTACTTCGATATTCGGCAGAGCATGATGGATGATACACAGGCGCGTAGAGATGACTGAAAATTGCATGTGTGAAATACAAGTAATTAAAATGCACCGCACAAACTATGGAAATCATCTTAGATGTATCAGAAACCAAAAGTCACTTTTATTTAATAATGTAATTATTAGATTGCTGGACATTTACTTAACGGCCAAAAATGAAAAAAATCCAACGGTCTTATTTTCAGCTTAGGACAGTGATTTCCACAATTTGAACGGTTTATTTTGTATGAAACTACGTATGAGAGATAGAGTATAGTATAAGGGAGCGGATTGGGTGAGAACCCAGACTCACCCTAGACGGTGCGGCCCTTACCGTGGGGCCCACCTTGATGAATTTATTTTGTATCCACGCCTTACATCCGTTTCAGTATATCATTTTAGTACATTTCTCCAAAAATCAAGCAGATTCAATTTTCAGTTGGACCATCACATAGGAAACAGTGATAATTGAACATTAATGGGCCACAAAAGTCTTGGATTAAGCTGATATTTGTTTTTTCCCTTCATCTAGGCTTATGTGACTTTATCAACAGATTGGATGGCAAATAAGCACTAAGAGAACATTAAGGTCTGCCCTAGGAAGTTTTTAATGGTAGGGCATTTAATCATCACTGTTTCCATAGTATGGTCCACCTGATAATTGGATTTGCTTCATTGGATTAGTTTCTTAAAATAATCTCAAAAAACAGATGAACAGCATGGATGAAAAATATATACATCAAGGTGGGCCCCACAGTAAAGGCTACACTGTCCTAGGTGAGTCCAGGGTCTCGCCTCATCCGCTCCTATGGCATAGATACGGATGGAAATGGAATCTTCTCATTGTCTTTGGCCCTTTAAATTCTGAATCCCTTAATCCAAAAATAACTATTCATGCCATATTTGTAGGGGTTTGAATTTAATTATTAAATTGATTTTAATATCTTTAAATAATTCGTGCATGTGATGTTTGACAGAATGGTCCTAATTAGTAATAAGCGTGTTGAAATATATACTTTACTTGAAAATAATAAAATTTCAAATCTCATATAGGCCACAAGCATGGGATCACATCCAGGTGAGAATCCAATGGTTTCTAACCATTTATTTACAGGGACAATGTTTGGACAACGTAGAGATTATCCTATTAAAGTAATTATGGTGATGCATTTGATAATCTAATTGTTTTGGGATATCATCAGCGGGCCATTCGCTTATTTGATTAATAGTTTAGTGGCACACATGTTACACATGCAACTCTTAAAAAGATTTTATATGTAATCCAAACTTTTACCTTGGATGTCTAACCCTCTCTTCAAGAGGATTTGAAATTGCTTTGACTTTAAACTCCCAATTACATTATGGTGCCATTCATATCAGGGAATTTGAAATCCCTTCAAATTCATTGTGCCAAAGGACCCCTAAATCCTTTACAAAATTACAAGAGTTATTTGATACTCTGGCTGGCTGGCCATGCTTGATACACAGGCACCTAGAATTCATACATATGGTATAAATTGATTAAATTATACCAATTAAATTGTTAAACCACCTATTTCTAGGTTACGGTCTAAAACCCAAATTGGTTAAACAATCCATACCTCTGATTCTGGTACTTGTTTTTTGAAAAATAAACCTTGAATATTTTCCATTTAACTGTCCAATAATACTCAACCATTCATCAGTATAACCACAATGCAAGAAACTTTAGATGACTTGGTTTGAATTCCCTGCCTGCCTCTTGCATGTGATCCAGTGGCTCGTTTTTAATAATTTCAACACGAGGCCATATGTTCGAGCATGACTCGATTTCAATAGTTTCAATACGAGGTCATGGGTTTGAGCACCCATTGTGTTGTGATTGTGTGGGCATGAGTGCATGCGCAAGAAAAAATTGGTGAATGCGTGAGAAAGAAAAACCTGATGCCACGTGTATAATTTTTATGTAATTTTTTTTTGTAAAAGCAATTCTCCAATAAATAAATAAATAAGATGAGACAGCCTAGCAAGTTCGTGCTACTCATCTCGCATGCTCTCTTGAATTAGCTGTCCATCCAATGCGGTACCATATTCCTGGTTTGTACTTGAGGGGTGGCCAAACTGGTGTAGTGTTTTTAAAAAGTAAAAATAAAAATAAAAATCGGTGGAAAACATAATATTTTCTGAGCATTTCCCTATTTAAAAAAGAGAGAGCCGTTTATAGCGTCTGGCGAGTTCTTGCTTCTCATCCACGCAAGCTCTCTTAAATTAGCTATCCATCCAATGCTGTCCTTTATTCTTAGTTTGTACCTGAGGAGCGGCCAAACAGGTGTAGTGTTTAGAAAATAAAAATAAAAATTTATCTGTAGTAAATATAATATTTATGACATTTGTAAGGCGTTCAAAGATTATATTAATACATGCAAGTGATTGTTCATGAGGGCTTGTTTGATTTTCCAATTTCTACTACTTAGAGGAAGCAGATTGCATGTGAACCCTTGTTGGAATACTTTTTCTGGGAAGTTTCAACTCGGTTAAGGGTTCGGGTACCCATAGGTGGTGAAATTCCACTAGCGTGATTGTTAATGTCGACCATCCACTTTCTCGAGTCTGAAAAAGAAGTAGATCTAAAGATGACTCTTGCATTTAATGCAATGAAGCTCACTATTTAGGGTCAGTTTGGGCGGTGGGATTAGGTGGGATAGGATTCATCTGGTCGTGTTTCAATTCCACTTCAAGCTTGGAATTACATGAAATGGAATTGCATTGAGTCCCGTGCTAATTTTACTCAATGTTTGGGAAGTTGTGTAAGTCTCAATATGATGTCTAGGCTATATCCACACCGTCCACCCATTTATCGAGATTATTTTAAGGCATGGGCCAAAAAATCAGATAAATCTAAAGCTCAAGTGGACCCCATCATAGAAAGCAATAAGGATTGAATACTTACCGTTGAAAACTTCTTTGAAGCTACATAAGTTTTGGATCTACCTCATTTTTAGACCCATGACATAAAATGAGGTTGCAAAACAAATGATCAGTTTAGATATATCACATGTGTGTTATTCTCATAATTTTAAATGATGGTAGATATATCCATTCAATATACCACTATATTTTCAACAAGCATGGCATTAATTTTATCCCAGGGAAATAGGGCACAATCCCTACCATGAGTAATAATTATATTTTTTGAATCTCATCCCACCTAATCCTTTCTAATCCCACCGCCCAATCTGACCCTTAATATGGTCCACTTGAGAGTTGAAGCAATGGATGAACTTCATCGTTAAATAGATACATCATGGTGGGCCCTATAAGAGGGCGTGTTCAATAGGCTTATTGTTCAACTTGAGTTTCGCCAGGATTGGCCTCCCTAGTCATGCCTTGGTGGTACACTAACAAGAGTTTTAACGCTAAGGTTATAAGTTTGAGTGCCCATTATAATGTGTGGGTGTATATCCCAAAAAATATGAGAGAGAATTATAGTGCTTGTAAAGCGAGAGTTCAATAGATTTGTAAAGAAAATTGTAGTCATTACATTTTTTTCATTATAAAATTATTAACTTTATTATGATTTTTTTAAATAAAATAATATATAAAATTCATCATTGTAGTTAAATATAACTGATGTCATCACTTAATTATGAAAATAAATAATTATTATCTACTTATAATTATTTATAGTTATAGTTGAAAAATCAAAGAGACTTTAAATGGTTATAAATGCTGCACATTAGGCATACGTAGTATATGTGCATGTAACATTTAATTTCTACATCTAGTAACGGCATTAGAGATGAGCTTCCTCGCCCTGACATCACCATTGTACTAAGTATACACAATTTTGAATAAGTATTGAGTATGTGCTGCATTTATTTTCTTACCTCTGCTGGGAGAAAGTAAGTTTGACAATTCATATCAACTTGCCTGCTTGGAGTAACTTGTGTGTATGTGTGTAAAAGGTAGTCCATGTGCAAGAAGGTTCTGTTTTTTAATGAATAAAGTAGGGTCGGAGCATGTAATGAAGAGTTGTTTTATGGCATGCACGAGCATGAGATCCTCACCTTACAATGTGTGGTTGGGGCACAATTGGGCATGTACATGGTACCCAACCTGTTTAGCAGAGCACCCCACTATAGAGATGTAATGCTTCAAAAATCAAGTTGATCTAATTATCAAGTAGGCCATTGACGTAGAACAAGCTGTGGGCCTATGCCTGGTACAAATGAACCAAAAGAAACTTGAATAGAAGTAGACCTAATCTGTTAGATTTGGGCCCTATCCTATGAAGGATTGATGTAAATGGGTCTTGGGTCGTTCGAATCGAAGAAATTCATTTTTAAAATGGAGAAATTGTCGTTTGAAGTGCGAATCATATATCAACTATAACTTTTGATCCGAGCATCATTACGAGACGTACGCCCTATAAATTTTGAGTAGAATAGGCCATCCGGGGCCAATCGACCCAATAAGAAGGCCACATAGCTATATTTTGCAAGAAAACACTCCATTTCAATTCAAAATCAAAATTTTAGGAAAAACTTGATATTTTTATTGAGTTTTGGGTTCGATGTATCTCATTTATTTTAATATATGCAATTTTCTTAAGATTTACTTCTAATTATGCCGTGAATAATTCAACATGATTAAATTAGGGATCTCTATTTTTACTAACTTTTATTAGTTAGGGTCCTTACTCTTGCTAGGGTGGTAGACTCTTAGGAGTTTCAACTCCCAGTCAAGGGTAAATTTTATTAGTTATGGTAAATTTTAATTTAGCTAAATTATGACTCCTAATTAGGATTTTGATTTTCTTCATAAGTGTTGTAACCGAAAGCCATAACATTATTATTGATTAATAAAAATTTTAAAAATAAAAAACTTATGGATTCAAGGTTTTGCACACTTGAAGTATATGGTGATCTTCCTCTTCACATTCTTCCCTACTTCAACCCCTCATGGAAAATAATGAACAATCATTCAAAAACCAATAATTTGTGTGTTGGCTCATGTTTTATTTGTGTAAGAATTTCTATTAAGTGGGCTTAATTGATCAACAGTTTGGATCTTCCTAATTGTTGGATATTGTGATCAGGCATATCAATGGGCCCCACTAAAGTTGTTATTAGTTTAAATTATATAATTATGTTACACGCACAGTATCCTAACTGGACTAGGAATGTTAAATTCCTGTGGAGCTTAAAAGAGAGAAATTCCGATAGGTTTCAAACTCTTCCATCTCTACAACTATTTTAATTTGGTTGAATCTTAAAATTACTCGTCCAAAACCTTCTATTCTCATTCTGACCCTTCTGTAATGGTGTAAGGTGCGGAAAATTACATTATTTGATTTACAGCGATAACATCTCAACTAGTACGTAATTTAGTTCAAATTTCTCGATCTTTATCACCAATGGACTGTTCAATCCTTTCAATTCCACAAATTTTAGTTTAAATTTTTTATTAATCATAATTTTAGAATTTTCATTTTCATTGGAGAGCAACCTAAGCAGTTGGGTTGGATGCAATACCCACTTCTGCAGTAGGGCCCATACACAATTGCAATATACGTTGGCAATTGCAGACTAATTCACCTCAGTCCCATGTTAGACACAATATTCCACCATTCGGTTGAGATGGAGGGCCCACACCAGGAATGATGGGGCCACCCATGATAATGGAGAACCCCAACAGACTATATGTGCTCAATCATCCCTATGCATGTGCATACACGTGGCATATCTGAACACATCATCTGCTCCGCTTTCGGTCGTGTATCATTTGGTCCGGATACCATCTATGTGAGTGGGGCCCATCTCGATGTGTGCATTTTATATCCACACCGTCCATCCATTTTTCTAGCTTATATTTTACAGAATGGTCCCAAAAATGAAGCAGAGACAAATTTCAGGTGGACCACACCACAGAAATAGTGGTCATTGACCATTAATAACTTTGTGGGCCACAAAAGTTTTGGATTAAGCTGATATTTGTGTTTTTGCTTCATCTAGGTCTGTGTGACCTTGTCAACAGGTTGGGTGGCAAATAAATTTTGGCGGACCCTAGGAAGTTTTCATTAATGGGTCTTTAGCGACCACTATTTCTTGTGGTGTAGTCCACCCACCTGAGATTTATGCCTGCTTCATTTTTTGGACCATGCTCCTAAATAAGCTGGAAAAATCAATGGAAGGCATGGGTGGACAATGCATATGTCATGGTGGGCCTCACGAGTCAGGCTGGTCCACTCATTAGACCGTCCACAAGTGTACAGAAAATGTTACTCATGGTCTCTCACTAGTAAATTGACTTTCTTTCTTTCCGTTTTATGTCTGGATATTATCAAGAATCACATGGAAATCAATGGAAAATGAAAGTTGTTGATGTGAAAACTGGATGTAACGCCTTGGAAATCGGGGGTCGCGCATACGCTCAACTCCTGAGTTTTCGAATGTCACTTATAACTGATTTCATTAATATGCATTAATTCGGTTTTTTTGCGCGGCCTGAAATTTCCTGAAACATGAATCATAATCACATAATCCACTGAATGAGAACAACTCAGATATATAAATATATGTTATATACATGTCCAAAAGAATAAGGGGTTGCTCGTGGCGAAACCCACCAAAATCACAAAAGAAATAGTAAGTCCAAAAGAATAGAGCCGAGCCCATTGCTTGGCGACACAATCCTACCCGTCAAGCTGATGAAGAGTCGTTCATCAACTGAAAATACTATAGCTCGTCCTCCTCGTCGTAGTTCACCTCGCCAGGCTCCTCCTGCCCTGCTTCTCCTGCATCTAAGCACGGGTCTGGTTGGTGTTTTAAAACACCATCCCAGAGTGGGAGTGAGTGATCAACTCAGTGGGTGTTATTAGTCTTAAGTTACAACAGGCATCAATTATAATATGAATTTAATGAAATACAATCAATCATCAATTCCTAGAAACTCTTGTTTAAATGCATGGATGCGAGATGATATGATGCATGCCCTCGCCATAACGCTCCCTCGAGTGACTCCATCTAACGATCGCGTATGTCAACACTCCCTCAGAGTGACCTCGACTTCCGAGTCGCCATCCTAACTGATGCGATGCAGTGCAATCGTGTTAACCGAGTTATTAGTTAAGTGCATTCATCCAGCAGATTTAGGAATCTGCTATACCCCACAAATCAAATGCCTTGAACTAGTTGCGAGGTCAAGACCCCCAACGTATGAGGCCAAGTCTCCACGATCCTTGATCCCGTCGGGTTTCTCATCCCCAACTTCAAGCACATGGGGAGTGCTGAGAACTGGGATCGCTCGCGGTCACTACAGGGAGGCGCGTCACTCCAGCGTAGGCCGATAGCTCGGATATAATGTCTCATTCTACCATACCCGACTCACGAGGTAGTGGATCGATTTGCATGCGGTTATCGGTAGGCTGCAATGGCAGTAGGGTGTTCCACGTTCCATACATGTGTGAGCAAACATGGTTAACAATCAGGATTGACAGTAAGTAAGCCAGACCGCGCGAGTCAGGCGAGCACGTGACGAGCGACATCAGGTTCAAGAGACCCACGTATTCGAACTATTGCCGCCCATTCATACTCGTCCAATTCGCGGGTTTGGTCTTAGGGTAATTTAACAACTGGGACTACCGTCTCACCTCAAGTTCCTGCTCAATCAAGGGTTGATAATGATTCATAGCATGCCAATATCAAGGTTATCAATTAGCTTACAGTAGCATGGTACACACATTCTATCATACAGATTAACATTTCTACAAGCATGTTACAATATCATAAGTAAGGTGCATATGAGAAGTATGAGTTAACGAGGAAGCGAAACGCTTCCTACGCCCCTAGGAATCAAAATACGCAAGGGCAAAGCATCACGCATGTCATAAACAACATCATAAGAGGAAATCACATAAAACATGAGCATATGATCATCTACTATATCATCAAACATATGAGAGGCATAAATACGATCATAAGAAAGGAAAACTAAACAAACATGTAATTCCATACATCTCCAAACAACACCCAACTCCTAGGGTCTCTTTAGATTTCACAAATGCTTCATCCAAACAAGCAAAATCATTAAACTCATGATATGATTGGTGCTAGGCCACCTAGGATTAATAGTCTGCACCTATGGATCGTTGTAGATTCGGAAAACGTCCAAAGAGATGTGGATTTTGAGGCAAAACGGCCGGTACCCTAGGAGCAACCATCACATGTTAAATTCTCATGCAAATCCCCTTCCATCACAAGGGTTTCAAGGAATTTAGGGGATGGATCTTACCTAAATGCCCAACGGGACAAAAGAGCGGCCGCGGATGAGGGATTCTCCTTGGAGAAGGATGTAGGAGGTTGTGGAGTTGATCCTCTTAGGCCCCACCTTGATTTAGGATCCACACAAGCACTTCTCCACCCTCTCGTTCTTCCTTTGATCTCCTTGGTTGTTGGAGGATGCTGGAAGCTACGAAGGGAGGGCTTGTTGTCGGATGGCGGTGGAAGTTATGAGGAAGAGAGATTTGGTTGTGGAAGGTTGGAGGAAGCTATGAAGGAGAGAGATGGGTTGTTGGGAATTGAAAAAAGTTATGAGGGAGTGAGGGTTTGTTATTGGAAGAATAGAGGGGTTATGAGAGAGAGCTATGGTTATTCTCTAGAGTTGGGGCCTTTGGCCTTAAGTTTCCATAATTTCTCAAAATAGCCCCTTAGGACTACTATTGTTGTTGTGGTGGCCCCAACACTCATATGGCCACCAAATTGGGTATGTAGGAGTCTCATGGCCTAACAAGGGTTCATGCAAAGTTTGGGATCTAACAGATAATCGACAATGAGATTTGATCAGACGATCCCGATCTCTAAGCGACCCAGCGGGGTCTAACCCAGTGATTGGAGAGGTTCTGGTGGTCCCCTGGCCATGAAATTTATAGGATAGGTGGTCCATGGCCCGATGAAGGATCATACAAATTTTGGGAGCCATCGAATATGGGGTTTGGTCGCACAGGTCTGATTTGTGATCAACAGTCATCGCGACACGATCGGGACCCAGACTTTGTGAACGGGTGAGGGACACCACATTAGACCTTCACCAAAAATTTGGAAGGAATCCGACGTCTAATATGCCCGAAATCCCTGTTCCCTCGACAAGCGCCAGATTTTCCTTATGGCTTGGTGTGGGTTGACCAGCGCTGTAGGAGTGGCTTGGATAATTAGTTTTCGGGTGTCCAATGGGTCTGTGGTCCGCGATGGACCACAATTCCAGTGAGATCTAGTGTTTTCTAAAATTTTAAAGTTTTCTGACCTTCCCATGACACTGTAGGGCCAGCCTGGGCTGTTGTTAAGAGCAAACTGCGGTCTGGCTTGGAGGCTCACTCCAGGTCCTTCCATGACTCATTTGGTCTACTTAGCTGGGCTAATCTTTGATTAATTTGCTTGTGGGACCTAACCATAAGTGATTTAAATAAATAGTCCTGCGGCAAATCCTATGTGGACGCCCCAGGACACATTGCTAGTTGGACGGGACGTTACACTGGATCAACCTCTTCCTGCACTTCTACCTACAC
Organism: Magnolia kwangsiensis; assembly: GCA_037074715.1. Lineage (NCBI taxonomy): Eukaryota > Viridiplantae > Streptophyta > Magnoliopsida > Magnoliales > Magnoliaceae > Magnolia > Magnolia kwangsiensis. The sequence continues at coordinate 150,441,120 of CM073575.1, read as the reverse complement.
CGTAATGAGAGAGAAAGAGAACCCTGGCTAGAGCTGGGGAACCTCTAATGCTTAAGTCTGTAAGAATCCAAGAAGAGAAGTTTTTAGGGTTTTTCTTCCATACCTCGGTTCCTGGAGAGCCCTCTTTTTATAGGAGTGAGAGGTCCTAACGTGAGTGGATTCTATCCTAATTTTTTGGGAGATTTGATTTGGTTGCCACTTGTTTGTAGATACTTCCCGATCTCGAGATTTCCGGGGTCGGGTATCCTCTTACAAGATTCTCGGATCGGTGTTTGAGATTATACCATCTCTCATTTGCTTGGCCCGACCTCAAAAGACTATACAGTCTCGATTGGCTTACAAAGATGGGGCTATTTGCTTACTGTAGGATGAAACAGAATTAATTTAAGACCGATTCTCTTTCTTAATCCGATAGCCGATACTACAACCAACTTCATATGGGTTGGTTTTATAGTCGGTCAGGTGGCTTTTCGCTATAGGGTCTTTAATCAGTCCCTTTGGACATTACTATCTCTTTAACCGAGTCAACTTCATGTCTTACAAATTTCGCTTGTAGCTCTTAACTCTTTTACTTTCGGTCGAGATTAATATCCTGCAGATCTGAGCTAAGTCTCTCTTCTAGGTTTTATCTTCAGTCAACTTTTATAGTTGCCTCGGGTTTGGTAAGTAGAATTAGTTCATCTTACGACCAAGTCTCTAGACTTACCATATTTTTTTCCCCAACAAAAGTGTTTCCTTTGTTGGGAATATTTGGATAGCAAAAAAACAGTCCTTTTATACTTAATAAGTTAACTAGAAATTACACACTTGAAATATAAGTAAATCAAATTAAAAATAATCTGAGTTTTGGTGATGTATTATAATCATCTCAGTGTTATCATCATCTAGGCCTTAATCCCAACTCTCCAATTTAGATGTATCATGACCCAAAAATTAAGTTTATTTCCATTTGACTGTCGAACGGTTAAAAATGATAATTTTTCAATTAGCCTATCTCAATCAAAGGTTACAATTTAATGGGTCTTATTTTGAAAATTAGGCTTAGTGATAATGAGTTGGACAATTAATCAATTCATTAAAGTAATTATTAGATTTTTTTCATAGTTAAAAATTAGTATAATAAACTAAATAAACCTTGCCTAATGAATATGAGAAATCTAAAAATAATCATATATATGGTATTTTTTTTTCTTTTTTTACTTTCATTTCTCTTTGATTCCACGTATCTAACACATTATCTAGAAGGCCAGTTTGGAATGTAGGATTACGTGGTATTAAATTGCATTAGATGGAATTATCTCCATTATTACTCAATGATTATATGTTGAGAAACATCATGAAATTTGGCAATCCAATCCGAATCCATGTATGGGATCAAATTCTTAGTTTGAGAAAAACACATTGAATTGAGTGAAATCATATTTTGGCGGTTCATGGAATTGTAATCAACGAATCAAATTTTACAACCAATGTTAGTCACCTACATGCACATGCAACTTAAGCGTTACATCTAAAGGACGCATATGGATGGAAGGCATGAAAAAAATGCATGCATCGACATGAGGTCATAGATATAGTGGATTTTGAATTCCACATGAAATTAAGACTGAATGATATTGTAGACACCCCACCCTAAGCAAGAATAAATCATGCTCGTCAGTTTCAATTGAGCCACAATCAAAGAACCTATACGCTATAAAGGTAAGCCTTGAAGACAACTATTGGATCAAAGTAGTTGTTAATGGGGTGTATAAATGGCAAGTTAAAGGAGAAACACGGTCTTTGGAGCACCCACCAAATGCAGATCCTATTTCAAGAAGTGAAATAGCTAAAAAAAAACCACGAACGTTTGTTTATAAGAAACTCGGTACATCAAGAACTTTTTTTATGCAGAAATGGTTGTTCCTCAATTGTTCTACATATAAACAATTCATGTGCAATCATTTCTAGGTGTAAGCTAGGCCGGTCCAATCACAGGCATTGTCGCGCTTTGATTCGTTATGATCAACAGTTTGCAAAGTCATCAACATCCATTTAAGAAGCTCCTTGTGAATGCCAAGGGAGGGGGACGGACAGAGAGACGCCAGAGATGGTGAGGCATTCGAGGAATTGGAGTGTTGCGGAAGATCTGCTCAATCAATCATTCGAAGTTAGCTTCAGTTGCAGCGCACTCTCCCTTTATTCTAAAGTTTCATGTATCCAAAATTCACTTGATCCTCTATCATCTTTGGAGATTTTTTCTTGTCGAACTATTCTGTTAGTCGAAGTCAAAGTTAATGAGTGAGGTCAGGATTCATAATTCAAGACATCAGCTCATCCCCTTTGATTAAAAAAAATGGTGTTTAATTTTTCATTTTACTTCTCACATCTCGAGTTAAACCGTATTCAACTCCATACGTACCTTAAACATTAATCACTTCTGTTATGGAGAGATCCGAGCCCGCGGCAAAACATTAATCGGACTTGAAGTCCGAGCTGAGGCGCCCAAGGTGTGATCCATCTGATCAAGACTACAACATCGCAACAACAACACGCGAACGTCTTCAAGTCAAAGTCAGCTCGGAGTCGGTCCTAATTGTCAGATCAGATAACCCGCTACCCCCAACTCCGAGGCGCTTAAATTAGTCGGATCGGCTTCGGTATGACTGGTCGGATGGCATCTCGATCGGAGTATTCTTCGATATGGCCTGACAAGCTGAGTCGAGCAGACCTTCTGACGTGCGTATCTCACTCACTAAATATGAAAACTGCCATAACCAAACGTGGTCGATAACTTCGCTCGCAAATGTGCACGATCCGCCAGATACATTCCGCAATCAATAGATTGCAGACAGTATCTCCATGATCCCAGAATCCCTCTGATCGTGCCAAGATCATCGGATCCAGACCATCCCACAGGCAAGTATAAATAGCCCGCAGTGCTATGTCTACAGGTACGTGAAATTAAGCTCTCCTCTACACTCGACATAGACCCTGATTCCCTTATCCTGACTTAGGCATCGGAGGGTCCCCCGGCTTAGCCAGGGTCACCTTTGTCTTTCCTCTTGGTGCAGATTTTAGGGACAATATGCAGAGGGTGAAGTGGACAGAGGGCCGACCAGATTTTTGCATAAACATTTTTTGGCGCTGTCTGTGAAAAACTGAAACTAGAAGTCAGGTTCTCATTCACCTAAGCAATGACAAGGAAGAAGAAAGCCGTAGTGGTGGAACCGGTACCAAGAGAGCAGGCTCGGTCATCATCAACGCTTTATGCCGAGTCCGCACCAGGACCTTCACAACGTTTTCGTAATCGGTCGGGTAAATACCGCGCCATGCAGAACGAGATCCAGACCCTGCGCGACGAGATCAACGAGATAAAGCAGTAGAGGGAAGCATAGTCACGTCCGGTTCAGGAACAACCTGTTCTCGAACCGGTGGGACTATTCGTAGAGACCCGCTCTGTGCCAAGGAGTGTAAGACCTGAAGCCCCCCAGCATTCAGGGGTGCCGCATTCAGGACAGAACCCTCCTGTGGTGCATGGCGAGGGATCCACATGGAATGCCACTACCCGGGTTCCCACAACTATTCATTCCGCTACATCCGCTCTGCCACCCACGGACCTCCGTCATCAGTTAGAACAGAGGAGAGAAGGGAGAACGCCGGAGGGCAAGGATACTCCAGAGGTCGTCGCGAAAAATAGGGACTCATGGGAGGCACAATTTGCGTAGTTTAAGGATAAGTTCCTGACATTGGAGAAGAAGCAACAACAATCGACAGTTTCAGCCACGATCCAGGCGATGATGGAAGAGACCGAGCCTCCCTTCACCTCAGCCATCATGGCTGAAGTGATGTCGCAGAGGTTTCGGATGCCTCCCATCATCCAGTATTCAGGATCTGGAAATCCATCCGAACACCTGGAGTCCTACCGATCGTAGATGCAGATCTAGACTGCAACGGATGCAATGATGTGTAGGGGGTTCTCAATCACCCTCACAGGGTCCGCTTGGATTTGGTACCATCAGTTGAAACCTAATTCTGTGTGCTCTTTCGCTGAGCTGAGTCGACTATTCCTTACGCAGTTTATAAGCGGTAAGAGAAGTTGGAAGCCCAACACTCACCTGCTTACCATCAAGCAGGCACCGAAAGAGTCGCTGAAAGATTACATTGCATGCTTTAACGAAGAAGCGTTACATGTCGACGATTACGATGATAAGATGGCCCTCGCTGCCATTCTGAGCGGACTGAAAGAAGGAAAGTTCGTTTTTTCTATCGGGAAGAACCCGCCAAAGACACTAGCGGACTTCATGGCGAAAGCCCATAAGTACACTAATGCCGAGGAGTTCACTAACGCTCGAAAAGGAGCACAAGTGTCTGACTCGACGAACAAAGGGAAGAGACCTCAGAACGAAGATTCTCAGCCGACTGGCAAAGGGTCGGATGACCGCGCTTCTCGCAATTGCCGACCAAGCCACAAGCCGGAAGGAAAATTTCGTTCTTATACCCCGCTCAATACATCCGCCGAATAGATTCTGCTAGATATCTGAGGAGATAGATTACTAAGTTAGCCGGTCTGCATGAGGGCTGACCCAGAGCACGGGGACAAGCAAAAATTCTGCCGTTTCCACTGGGACCACGGTCACAACACGTACGATTGAGTAGATCTGAAAGATGAGATTGAGTCCCTCATCAGCAAGGGACATCTGCGTCGTTACACCAAAAAGGAAAAGTCTGCTCGGAGGGAGGAATGGCCGCGGGAGTAACCAAACAACCCCCCAAAGGAGCCCGTCGAAATTCAAAGCATCTTCGGGGGTTCGGCTGGGGGAGGAGATTCAAACAGGGAGCGAAAAGCCCATTCCTGGAGGTTCGAGCCGGAACACCACGTTCACCTGGTGGAACGTCCCAGCAAGAAACTCCGGGTCGCTCCGTGCAACTTGACCTTCATGAAAGATGATGCGCGCGGGATCCAGCATCCGCACGATGACGCGCTGTGGTTACCATAACCATAGCGAATCATAAGGTGTTCCGCATCCTGGTCGACACCGGGAGTTCGGCTGATGTTATGTATTTCGAGACGTTCGAGAAGATAGGAATTTTACTGTCCAGGCTTCGACCTGTGAAGACTCCCTTGCACGGCTTTGCCGGAGAGAGAGTCATCTCCGAAGGGGCTATCTCCCTCCCAGTAACAGCAGGAGAAGGAAAACATTAAGTCACACTTTTGGTGGACTTTTTAGTTGTCAATGTTCCATCAGTTCATAACGTGATCCTGGGCCGACCCTCCCTCAATGCAATGAGAGCGGTCATCTCAACTTATCATATGATGACGAAGTTCCTAGCTGAAGGTGGGATTGGTTATCTCTGAGGCGATCAACGCGAGGCCCGAAAATGTTATGCGATAGCGGTGAGAAAAGGAGCCGCCAAACAAACGCTCATGGTGGACGCCTTGGATCCTCGAGGACCGATGGAAAGCTCCTTCGTCGAAGATCTGATGAAAGTACCGCTCGATAAATCAAACCCGAGCAAAACTGTTCAGCTCGGATCATCACTGAATCCCGAGCGGAGGAACGAACTGCTAACCTTCTTGAGGCAGCATCGAGATGTCTTCGCATGGTCGCATGCGGATATGCCGGGAATCTCTCCTGATGTACTGGTTCACAGGTTGAACGTGGACCCAGATCATAAGCAGGTCAAGAAAAGGAGAAGTCCGTTTGACGCCGATTGATATTAAGCCATTGCCGAGGAGGTCTCCGTCCTGCTCAATGAGGGCTTCATAGAAGAGGTATATTACCCTGACTGGATAGCAAATGTTGTGCTCGTCAGGAAGTCCAACGGGAAGTGGAGGGTCTGTGTAGACTATTCCGATCTGAATAAGGCGTGTCCCAAAGACAGCTTCCCGTTACCTCGGATCGACCAACTGGTGGACAGCACGGCCGAACACGAGTTACTCTCGTTTCTGGACGCTTATTCCGGATACAACTAGATCACTATGCATCCCCCAGATAGGCAGAAGACTACCTTTGTCACCGACAGAGGGCTCTACTGTTACCGGGTCATGTCGTTTGGCCTGAAAAATGCTGGGGCAACATATCAGAGGCTGGTGAATCAGATGTTTGCCAACCAGATTGGGCGCACCATGAGGGTGTATATGGATGACATGTTAGTGAAGAGTACTCAAGCCTCTAACCACCTTGCTGATCTCGGAGAAACATTCAGCGTCCTCCGAGAATATCAGATGAAGCTTAACCCTGCTAAGTGTGCGTTCGAAGTCGAGTTAGGGAAGTTCCTTGGCTTTCAAGTCAGCCAGCGAGGAATCGAGGCCAACTCGGATAAAATTAAGGCCCTCCTCGACATGAATTCGCCTCGGACTCTTAAGGAGATACAGTGTCTCACGGGAAGAGTTGTCGCCCTCGGACGCTTCATATCCAGGGCTACAGATAAATGCCTTCCCTTCTTCCAGCAGCTGAAGGGCCATAAGAAGGCGGAGTGGACGCCAAAGTGCGAGCAGGCCTTTCGACAATTGAAACAGTACTTGGGTTCTCCGCCCCTATTATCCAAGCCCGAAGAAGGGGAGCCTCTGCTCCTCTACCTCGTTGTCTCAGCTTCAGCTGTCAGTTCGACTCTGATTAGAGAAGTCGGAGGCAAGCAGTACCCCGTGTATTATGTAAGCAAAGCCATGGTACCAGCTAAAATAAGGTACCGGTCATTGGAGAATATGACGCTCTACCTTGTCGTAGCGGCCAGAAGACTGCGGCCATATTTCTAAGCCCACTCCATAGTTTTGCTAACGGACTCTCCTCTGAGGCAGGTACTCCAGAGACCTAAAGTGTCAGGTCGGATCACCAAGTGGGCCGTGGAGCTCGGAGAGTTCGACATTCAGTTCCACCCTAGGGTGGCAATTAAGGGTCAAGCGGTAGTCGATTTCAACGCAGAATTCACCGCTCTGAGTGAGGAACAGATCAGTAAGGAAGTCGAGATGACGCCACCCATCCCGTTGAGCGATCAAGAGGTAGCGTCGGATCCGGGATGGGTCCTTTTTGTTGATGGGTCTTCCAACATCAAAGGGGCAGGAGCCGGGATTGTCCTAGTCGCTCCTGATTCAACAGCGATCCAATATGCGGTCAGACTTGGATTCAAAGCTTCAAACAATGAGGCCGAGTATGAAGCGTTATTAGCTGAGCTCAGGCTAGCAGCGAGCCTAGGCGTTCAGACCCTACAAGTCCGTTGCGACTCACAGCTGATGGTGAACCACATCTCCTAGGAGTATGAAGTCAAGGAAGTCAGAATGATCGCTTACCTCAAGGAAGCGAGGAAATTGATCGAGAAATTTTGGAGTTGCACCATCCAGCAGATCCCCAGATCCGAGAACTCATGGGCCGATTCGTTAACAAAACTCGCCTCGTCCTCCGAGGGAAAGATCCCGCGTTTCGTCCCAGTCAAGTTCGTTGAACACCCAAGTATAAGCAAGTCGGAGAAAGTCAATCCCGTCCAGTCCATTCCTAGTTTGATGGACCCAATCTTCAATTATCTGTCATCCGGTGAAACCTCCTCGGACAAACTAGAGGCGAGGCGACTTAGGGTCAGAGCGGCCCGATACGCTATATTAGATGGAGTACTGTACAAGAAGGGGCATTCTCAGCCTTACCTTAGATGCCTCCGACCCGATGAAGCCGACTACGTGATTCGAAAAATTCACGAGGAAATCTGCGAAAACCATTCAGGCAGTCGCGCCTTAGCCATGAAGATACTTCGTCAAGGGTATTTCTGGCCGACTCTTAAGCAAGACTTCAAAGATTTTGTTCGGAAGTGCGACAAGTGTCTGTATTTTACTGCTATGCCGAGGCAACTGGCAGAGGAGATGACCCCCATGAGTGAGCCGTAGCCGTTCGCCCAATGGGAGATTGACATCAGCGGTCCCTTGCCCACTAGGAAGGGACAAGTAAAGTTCGCTATAGTTGCGGTCAACTACTTCACCAAGTGGGCCGAGGCCGAGCCAGTTGCGAAGATCACTGAGCAGAAAGTAATCGACTTCATGTGGAAAAATATCATCTGTCGGTTCGGAATCCCACGAACCATCGTTTTCGATAACGGCCGCCAATTCGATAATGTTAAGTTCCATAGTGTGTGTCAAGGGCTTGGCATTGTGAACGCTTACTCATCGCCTCGGCACCCACAGTCAAATGGACAGGTAGAGGCGGTCAACAAGGTCATCAAACATCATCTCAAGACAAAGCTGGAAAAAGTAAAGGGAAATTGGGCCTAGGAGCTCCCCTTCGTCCTCTGGGCTTACCGGACCACAGCCCAAACTTCGACGGGTGAAACTCTATTTTCGTTATCCTATGCCTCGAAGGCAATGGTGCTAGTAGAAATCGGACTCCCTACGGAGTGGGTAAGGAGCTTCGAAGAAAATCAGAACTCTAAGCAGATCACTGCTAATCTGGACTTGCTCGAAGAACTCAGAGAGGTTTCAAAGCTCCGAATGGCAGCTCGACATCAGTAGGTAGCGCGCTTCTACAATTCAAAGGTCAAAGCCAGGCGTTTTCGAGTAGGGGACTTAGTCCTCCGACGGATCTTCCAGAACACGGCTGAGCCAGGAGTAGGAGCGCTCGGACCCAATTGGGAAGGCCCATATCGCGTGGTCAAATCCGCCAAACCAGGCTCGTATCACCTGGAAGACCTCGAAGGCCGTCACCTCCCTCACCCTTGGAACGCCGAGCACTTTAAGATCTACTACCCTTGAGAAACTAGCCTTTAAGGCTCATAATAAAATATACACATCCGAGCGACTAGCCTTTAAGGCTCTTAATAAAAATTCCAATTCGGCCCCGGATGTTTACTCGACTGTCTTGATTAGTACGACTATGACCTAATGGTCCGACCCCTAAGGGGTCGGAGCCTAACCCTACAAAGATCGACTAGGCATCCCTTTTGAGGGAGAGAGCCTAATCATAATCCGATTCTCCAGTGGAGTATCCATCTCGACATACGATGATGAAAAGCTCTCGCCCGATGTGCGACGAACCGAGCACTCCAAAAGATCGGATCCAACTAAGACTTGGGCCGAAAACGGATTAAGTAACAAATAAGGGCTAGACCCACAATGAAGTCAGGTCAGTCACAAAGTGACATTGTAAAAAATATATAAACGTTCAAAAGAATCTTTCTCATTAAATCCCCTCGGAGGGGTAAAAAGTACATCAACACAATTAATGACGACAGTCCGAAAAAAAATAAGGCCTTCACAATGGAGGTGCTTGGGCATCAGGAGCTTGATCCAACTGGGGGGCTTCGGAGGGAGCGTCTTCAGGGTCCTCGGGCAAAAGAGGATCAAGGTCAAGGTCTGGGTATAGACCCAGGACCGCCTCGATACAAGCGTCGAAATCGCGGTTGTAAAATGTCGCAGCCTCAGCGTCCCTCTCCTTGAAGGTTTTGAAGTCTTGAATTGCAGCAGCAACTGCTGCAGCCGACGAAGCCTCATCCTTGACCCGCTGGGCCTCCACAGCCTAGACGATGGCTCGGGCCTGTTCTTCAGCCGCCTCGGCCTTGGTGTGTTCAAGGGATTTAGCGAGCCGAGGGGTCTCTTGGGCCAAAGAGTCCACGTGGGCCCTGGCGCAGGTCAGCTCAGCGGTCGCTGCATCGCCAATCTTCTTAAAGTCATCTGTCTTGTCCTACAAATGCAACTCCCTAGCTTCCAAGTCGACGACGACTCTCTGCAGTCGCCTAACCCTGGCCCTTTTGCCCGTGAACTGTTAGCGTAGATTAGTCTGCTTAGAACTCATGGTCGCTGCCTCAGCCTGAAGAGCCTCCAACTCCTCATCCCTCCTCTTGTGCTCCCACACCGTCTGCCGAATCGAGAGCAGCACCGGGACGGCCTGAATAGGAAACAAAGATCAGAATCTACAGTGTATAACGACATGAAAGAAAGAAAGTCTTCTCGGAGACGTACCATGTAACATACGGAGGCGAAGTCGTTCAGGAAGCCGCCCTCCGACCGCTTAAGATTCTGAGCGATATCTTCCTCCTTTGCATGCTTGGCGGCCCACGGAGCCAAGCACGTCATATAATAGTCGGGCTCAAACCTCCCACCGCTTATGCCCACCTGAACCGAGGCCTCAGCCCCCACCCTGCTGCCAGCCGAGTTTTGACCTTCGGCGCAGATCTCTCCCCCGACCTCGAGGGGAGAAAGCGTATTGTCAGCCATTTTATTGGCCTCCTCCCTTTCGGAGGAGGAGGGAACAGCGATGGGGAGCTTGGAGGCTGCGGCAGGCACCTCCGCTGTCACGCCCCAAACCCAGAAATCAGATTCACAAGAATCTCGATCGCTGAATTCGGTGCCGACAGCCTCCGTAGTACCCCATTCTTAGCTCCCAGCGCAACATACGCCAGATTCCGATCCTGGGATCCTACAAGGAGGATTTTTTTTTTTTTGAACGTACACTTGTCTTGTAATAAGCATAACCACAAGTTTACCCAAATTATAAAGGAAACATCATCATCACATATCCACTAATATAATCATTTGAGTACAATGCTGAAAGGGAATACATAAATAAAGAAAAATCAAGCTCCAGAAGACCACTGCATGCTCCAAGCTCAACACTGCTGCAACCTAACATCACCTGCACGCATCTATCGTGCATAAGCTTATAGAAAGCTTAGAGGGTGGTGTAAGTGTGTGCATAAGGCAAACGCCAAGTGTACAGTATCAGGACAATGAGGAAGTATGTGGTAAGTCCATGAAAATACCAAGGCTATGTAATGCAAGGCATGATGCGAGATATGGATATCATCGGCCACACCGATGCAATGCAAGGCCTACATAGCCAAATGTCATATGCGAAATGCAATCCAAGCAAGTCGGTACTCCTCAAATACGTATATCAGTACAGTTCCTCTCTGGATATCACCGGGGTCTAATACACTTCGCAGAGACTGCCACCTCCCTAGCTGCACAGTCAAGCAAGCGGATAAGACCTCACTATCCGCCTGACCAGTAGTATGCCAATACCTACCCGGCTCGTCGATAGCGGACTCATTTGCGAGCTAGTCAAACTCAGCCTAGCTTATAGCCCCCTCACTCAGGCGGATAAGGCCACACCCCCTTCCAACCGACCACGACACAGTGGGAGACGCGGCCTACTGGTATTCGGCACTCGGACGCTCATGTATCCACTCGGTCTAGACGCTGGAGCATCTCCTGGTACCAAAAAGGTTCTGGAACTTTCACCCAAGGACATCCTAAGTGCCCACAGTGTTAGAATAAGTATTTCCAGTATCCAATACGGTCATCCACGATGTACCTGTGGAGCCACGGCCCTGATGTCGCTAGGGCGTGTAGTGATCAAGTCACACATATGCGAGATGCATGAATCACACGTCAAATCATGCAGAAGTCCAGCGCGTACTGCGCAATCATGTAGGGCACTCAGTCACATAACGAGTCCCGTAAATGGTCTGCCCAATGGCGTATGTTATGATCAGTCATTACTCATATCAAGCATACATATGATGCGTATGGGCATGAGTCATGAGGTTATACTAAGCATGTTATAAGGCAATGAATAGCAACGGGTATGGACCTATTAATGGGCCCTAAAGAGAGCTACAATGCGGACATTTAACCAACATTAATCTTACAATGTGGACATCAAACCATCATTGTTCCCAAGGCTCGGTTCGCCTTAAATATCATTAAATAAATCATGGCGGAATTACACATTGCAATGTACCTTAGGTACATCCCATTGGGCCTTAAATACATCAAATGGGCCGTATCTCATGGGCCTTATATTCATCAAGTGGGCCACCTCAATAGGCCTCACCAATGGACCTTAGGTACTTTGCAATGGGCCATCACCCATGGGCCTTAAAATGCATTAAAATGAGCCCAATCACATAAGCTTTATGTGCATCAAATGGGCCTAATCACATAGGCCTTATATATACCAAAGTGGGCCTCAACATTAGGCCACAAATACATCAAATGGGCCCATATATAACAAAGTGGGCCTCAACATTGGCCTTAAAATGATCTCAAAATGGTTAGACGGTTTGGATGAAACTCATGCATCATGGTAGACTCCCATGTGGGCCCACTATGACATTTATTTTCCATCCAATCCTGGGCCCACTGAAATGCGTATTTGCCACCCAACCTGCTGTTAAGGCCGTGTGGCAAGGGGCCCATCAAAATGTTTATTTTACATCCCACCTGTTGATAAGGCCATGTAGCAAGGGGCCCACCAAAATGTTTATTTTCCATTCAAACCTGTTGATAAGGTCATATAGACTCAGGGCCCACCGTAATGTATATTTTCTACCCAACCTGGGTCCACTGTACTATTTATTTGCATCCAAACTGTTCATAGAATCACATGGCCTAGGGCCCACTGTAATGTTTATTGCCATCCAAACCCGTTCATAACGTCACGTGGCCAGGGGCCCACGTGATGGACGGCGTGGACATAACACATACATCTGAGTGGGGGCCACCGTCCACTGCCGTGGACGGACGGCGTGAGTGAAACACTTGCATCACAGTGGGTGTCACCACCCACTGTTTTGACGGTGTGGTAAGCCATACATACCACAGTGGATCCCATGTAGGGCCCACCAAAGTGTTTATTTGCAATCCAACCCGTCCATTACGTATGTCCCACCTGTTTGAGGGTTCACACCAAGTTTCAGCCACATTAAAAATTCAGGTAGGCCCCACCAAGTGTTTTATATGATTTAGGCATGTCTTCACATGATTTGGATGGTATGGCCCACCTGAGTTCAGTTTGTGGATGATTTTTGGAGCCAACGCACCATTCAAGGGGACCTATTAAATGAACGGTATAGATGTAAAATATACATCATGGTGGAGTCTACAAGTGGGCCAATGCGGCCACGCTTTTTAACGTGGACGTCTCTGGACGTCATGGCACAAAGTCATATCAAAAAAGAAAATTATTTTTTTTTAATCCTAGGTGGGACCCACATTAAACAGATTTACCCCGTCCATTGCATGTGTCTCACAAAATTAAGGGTCCAAACCAAGTTTCAACTACGTCCAAATTTTAGATAGGCCCCACCAAATGATTTTGTATGTTTCAGGCATGTCTCCCCATGATTTTAGATGGTATGGCCCACCTGAGAATCAGATTGGTCCCAAACTTTGGCTCAACACCTAAAATAGTCTGAGAAAGGTGGTGGACGGCTTGGATCAAGCAAATACCTCAAGGTGGGGCCTGCATCAGTGGCCCACTGTAAAAGTATACTTTTTCCTTTTCTTTTTTTTTTTTTAAGTGCAATGTGTTAACGCTGCCAGTCCAGCGTCCAGAGACGCTGGACGGCGTGCTTTAAACAGATACAACACGGTGGGTCCCACAGGGACATGGTCCACGTTCACCAAGGTGGGTCCCACATGATCGTGGCCCACCTTGCATGTACATATATATATATATATAATAAATATCATTTATCTAATATGTAGTGGGCCACACCATTTGATGGATGGAGTAGATTTATCATGAATCGGTGGGGCCCACTTCATTTTAGGAGAAGGATAAGGAGAGAGAAAGAGAGAATAAGAGACGATGATGGTGGGGCCTCGCTACTATGGGCCCTATATAATACAAATCATACATAAAAAATGGGTCCCACCAACTAGTGGTCCCTAAAAAGAACTTAACGGTAGATCACCCACCTCTAAGCCTCCTCCTTGCTCCCTTGGCCTCCAATGCTCCTTGCCTTCGCCTTGGACGGTGGATGATGGACCTTTGATGGTGTGGATGAGAGATGAGAGGGTGGGCCACACTTGGCTTTTGAAAAAGCTTGGGAATGCTTGGACGTGTGAAATTTTTTTGCTTGGAGAGATTTTTTTGAAAATGAATGAGAGAGAGAGGGGAGTGATGGGAAAAAGGGTGATGGAGTGATGTGTGATGGGTTTGGTGATGGATGAAGTGATGTGAGAGTGGACTTTGGGTTGCTTGTGTAAGAGAAAGGTATGGGCATGACATGGGTTAGTTGTACTTGGGTATGGAGTGACTTGACTTGTGGAGAAAGGAAGTATGGGTTCTTGTACTTGACATGAGAGGTGATTGATGGGATTGATTGATGTGATTGATGGGACACTTTGTAGAGATTCCTTGGGATTTGCAACGCGCGGTGTTTTTACTCGAACTGAACGTGGGTCCGTATCTCATCGCCTGGGTATCGCCTCGGCGCGTGAGACGCGGCATCGGAACCGCGGCATAGCGCGGTCGCACTGGTACAAGTCTCATGTCGAACTGACTCAGACCGACAGAATCCGTTTCAGGATTTCGCGCAACGCCGGTTACAGATCGCGAGTCGCCGAAAATCGATCGGAATGACCGCAAAAGTCTAAGGAACAGTACGAATTAGGATACGGGTTTTATATCCGCAGTGGGGGGAACGACCACAGTGGAAGCTATAGGAATAATAGAGCTCGGCACGACTGGTGCGCCAACCACAGTCGTTTGGACGAGCCCTGGAGGAGAACGTATCAATGGGCGTATGACTGCTGAAGGAGCCGCGGTAGTGTTAGGGCGCTCCGGAGTCGACAGTGCGGAGGAGAAGCCGACTGGCCTTGGTGTCGGGGCTGCTGGGGTCGGCGCAGCGAAAGATTCCTCCACACGAGGGGGAGCCACCTTTTTCCGAGTGATCTTCACTCGGGAGGCTTCCTTTAACAGCTCCGCCCGGTCGGAGCCGCTTTCCTCTTCCGAGCCCCGGACGCCTTGGTCATGCCTGCGAAAAAGAAGATCATGTCAGCTACTAAATAAATGAAGGAAAGTTCATCGAAGAGATCAGGGCCGCTTACTAAAGGACGTGAGTAAATGTGGAGATTTGCAAAGCCCAGACCAGTGGAGGTTAGCCGCAGTGATCAGATCGGCCCAGGACCGAAGTGTCTCCGACCGTGCTTTGGCCTTTGTAATTTGATTTTTCTGGTCTGAGTCGATGAGCCGCAATCCCTTAGCGAAAGCTGTAAAAAAAAAGATATCACTTCAACGAAAATATGTGAAAACCAAGGCAGCAACCCGGATGCCAGATGAAGTCTGACCTGTTTTCGTAAAGCGGATCGGAATACGAGCCGTCGAGGCCCTAAGCTCAGCCGCTGGTGCCTCCCAGTCACCTGCCGCCCAGAACCAGTTATTTTTCCAGTCCTTGTTGAAAGTCGGCAGGTGCATCACTAATCTCGACCCCTTGATCCCCCGAGTCACAAAATAGTACCATGGATCGTTGCTATCATGCTTGACCAGGTATAGGCTCAGCAGCTCCTCTGGGGTCAGCTCGGAGTTACCAACTTGCCTCCAGATAATGTAGGCAGAGATCATCACCCTACAGGCATTCGTAGTAAACTTCCCAGGGGCCAATCCGAGATGAGCCGCAACCTTCCTGATGAAGGGATGTAGAGGGAGCTGGACCCCGCATTGCAGCGCACAAAGGAAGATGGCCACTTCCCCCTCAGCGGGAGCGTCAGTAGTGTCCAAAGGACCGGGAGCCCTTATCCGAACGGAGTCAGGGATCTGGAACTCCAAGCGAATCCACTTCATCTGAGATTCTGACATGACAGAACCTCCGGAAACTACCTCTACGGTACGCAGACTCGCAGGCATTTCAGTGGTGGCAGTAGTCTCAACTCGGTGGGCTCGGGAGGCTGTCTTCTTGCTGAGCTGCTTGGTCTTAGAAGCCAACATTTTTTACTTCCGAAGTGAGGGGTACAGGTGAGTGGTCTCGAAAGGGCCTTTAGAAGACCTACTCCCACTTTCAGTAGTCCCCGGCTCGGAGTCATCGCCGTATTCGCGAACCATTTCCAGATCGAAAGACATAGCAAAAAGAAGGGTGAAGGTCAGCGAGACTCATCGAGTGATTACCGAAAATCGTCTTCTGTAGGAAACTTCGAATTCGACCGGAATCGCCTTCTCCGGTGTGCTCTTATAAATCAGAACGTAAAATGGCAAACGAAAGTCCGGGGCGCCTTATATAGGCAACGAAGGATTTTCGCATTGATGGCAAGCTTTAATGGCAACAACCGAATCGGCACGAGCCAATCTCCGAGTACACATGGCAACACCGCATTGGATGAGTATCGAACCGTAGGTACGGCTCTGACATCGGGTAGTGTACCTCGACATGCGAAGCGACGCTACGGCAGTCCGAGCCATCATAAATACGCTACCTCGAGCCTGCGTGGCAACTTCTCATAGGCTGGGAGAAGATCCGGGATCATAACCGTCGTCACGCGTTAACCAAAGCGACCATCACGCGCAATTCAAGACTCGTCATCATTGCGATGAGGGCGGAAGATTCTCTCTACAAGTACTCTCCGAGCCCGCAAGTAAGCTCGTAGGGGGCTTCTGTTATGGAGAGATCCGAGCCCGTGGCAAAACGTTAATCGGACTTGAAGTTCAAGCTGAGGCGCCCAAGGCGTGATCCATCTGATCAAGATTACAGCATCGCAACAACAACACGCGAACGTCTTCGAGTCAAAGTCAGCTTGGAGTCGGTCCTAATTGTCAGATCGGATAACCCGCTACCCCAAACTCTGAGGCGCTTAAATCAGTCGAATCGGCTTCGGTATGACTGGTCAGATGGCGTCTCGATCGGAGTGTTCTTCGATATATCCTGACAAGCTGAGCCGAGCAGACCTTCTGACGTGCGTATCCCACTCGCTAAATATGAAAACTGCCATAATTAAACGTGGCCGATAACTTGGCTCACAGATGTACACGATCCGCCAGATACGCTGCGCAATCAATAGATTGCCAGCAGTATCTTCATGATCCCAGAATCCCTCTAATCGTGCCGAGATCATCGGATCCGGACCGTCCCATAGGCAAGTATAAATAGCCCGCAGTGTTATGTCTATAGGTACGCGAAATTAAGTTCTCCTCTACACTCGACATAGACCCTGATTTCCTTATCCTGACTTAGGCATCGGAGGGTCCCCGGCTTAGCCAGGGTCACCTTTGCCTTTCTTCTTGGTGCAGGTTTTAGGGACGATACGAAGAGGGTGAAGTGGAGAGAGCGCCGACCAGATTTTTGCATCAACAACTTCTATATACACATATCTTCTTTTCTTTTCTTTTTTTACTTTAATTTTCTCAATTCCGTTTATCCAGAGTCTTGGAACTCAGAGCAGTATGGTTAACTCTATATTTTATTGATGCTTTTACTTTTCTTCACTTTGGCTATTTGGGGTCTTAAAGCACTGTGCAGCATGGCTTAATTCAATGACGGTAAAAGTTTCATTGAATCTCCCTAAAAATTATACATTCTTGTAAAGTAGAAACAGCACATCCAATGATAAAAAAATTATACCGAATTCCTTTCTATTCTACAACCAAGACACTTATATATAATCTATGGTGCTAACCAACGCATAAGTCACTCGAGACAAGGAATCTTGTGATTTTTTGTCATTTAGGTGATTTTATAAATTCTAGTCAACAATAAATTCTAAAGCCACATTTTAACTATTAACTACTCGGGTCAAATGCACTCATACTTCTAAGCTAATTTAAACCAAATCAGACTAGAAAAGATAAAAAGAGTAGCCCAAGAAGTGAAGTCATTCCCTGTGTATTGGCCTGAGAGGGCACTGATGACTAATCCAATCCTTTCCTTTCTATTCCAGAGTGGTTGATATTTACATTGGACCAAACATAATTTCGTATCACTCAATTGTAAGTTGCAAATGGCCATTAAAAGTTAGGAGGGGAGTAATTATATTTTACATTGCCTTTATTTGTGCACTTTACACGTGTTGTAGGAAAAGCATGTCCATCATTTCAAGAGAGGTATTTAATAATGATGCTTGACAGGCACATGTTCAAAATTTTAAAAGTCAGATACGTTAACTCGAAATCAATAGCCCTCTTATTACAGCTAGAGCATGACCTTTTACTCTTGTAGATAAGGCCAGGGCTGACCTTGGGGTAGAGCCTGCCTGGGCTTTAGGTTGAGGGTGGCTGGTAGCAACCCCCAACGGAAACGGATTGGCTACTCCCCCTGCGACCAGCCAATGGCTGATGGTCGGTGCTATGTGGGCCCCACCATGATGTATGTGTTTCATCAATGCCGTCCATCTATTTTTTTAGATCATTTTATGGTATTAGACAAAAAATGTGCTATATATTAATCTTAAGTGGACCACATTATAGGAAACAGTGTTGAATGAACTTCAACCATTAAAAACTTTTGAGGGGCCATAAAAGTATTGGATCAAGCTGATCTTTGTTTT
Source organism: Magnolia kwangsiensis (assembly GCA_037074715.1). Classification (NCBI taxonomy): domain Eukaryota; kingdom Viridiplantae; phylum Streptophyta; class Magnoliopsida; order Magnoliales; family Magnoliaceae; genus Magnolia; species Magnolia kwangsiensis. Next base: position 150,422,900 of record CM073575.1, on the reverse strand, counting down.
TTTCCTTCATCTAGGTCTTTATGACCTACTCAACAGATTGGATGTCAAATAAACAGTACAGTGTCCCTTAGTAGGATTTAAATGATGGATATCCAATCGCTATTGTTTTCCTGTGATTTGGTCCACCCGAGATTTATATCCCTCTCATTTTGAGATTTAAAGATGATTTTAGGGCCTGTTTGACCGGGCAGATCCCATGGTATTAGGAGGAATGAGATCAATTTTAAGGTAAGGATGGTAGCGTCAGTGGATTGTCTTAAGATCGATGGGATTGCTTATATCCCCGGACAAGTTCACTGGGTCTGTTTAGCACGCCCTGCATATCCTGGAATTTTACCTTCCAATCCATCCAAGGGATAGGATCAATTTTAAGGTAATGTTGGCGATGTCAGTGGATTGTCTTAAGATCCATGGGATTGCTTATATCACAGGACAAGTTCACCGGATCTGTTTGAATCGTCATGCCTATCTCAGGATATTGCCGATCCCATTCCTCGTAATACCGTGGGATCTGCCTGGCCAAGCAGGCCCTAAAATCATCTTTAAAAAAGGGCAAACGGTATGGAAAAATACATACACCATGGTGGGGCCACAGATAGCCGACCACCAGCCACGGGGTTGGTGTCAGGGGAGTAGTCAATCCGTTCCCAACCCCAACCAACCCTGGGAGTGGATTATGTGCGGCCCTTTCCATGGGGCCTGCCTTGATGTATGTATTCTACATCCATGCCGTCCATCAATTTTGCCAGATCATTTTAGTGAATGAGCCTAAAAATGAAGTAGATATAAATATCAGGTGGACCATGCTATAGGAAGCAATGGTGATTGAATGTTCCACCATTAAAAACTTTTTAAGGAGTGTGTATCTGTCATCCAACCTCTGATAAGGTCACACAAACTTCTATAAAGAGAAAAAGGCAAATATCAGCTTGATCCAAAACTTTTGTGACCCACGAGAAGTTTTTTAATTGTCAAATCACCACTATTTCCTTTGGTATGGTCCACTTGAGATTTGGATCTGTTTCATTTTTGGCTCCGTGCTCTATAATGATCTAGGAAAAAGGATGGATGGTGTGGATATAGAATACATAATCAAGGTGGGGCCCAGGTTAAGGGGTGCGCCTAATGGGTCCCACCAGTCCAGCCCTGGCCTGGCCAGGGCCAGGCAACCCCAATTTATATAGATACCATTCAACGGGTGCAGAAGGTGATTTCAACATGGATGAAGGGAAGATTCAAATATCAGCTTGATCCATAACTTTTGTGGTATCCTGCATCATTTTAACGGTGGGTATTCAATCCATACTTTTTCTTGGTGTGGTCCAATTGAGTTTTGGATCCCCTTCATTTTTGATCTCATCATCTAAAAATGAGGTGGCGATACGGATGGACGGTATAGATATAACAAAAACATCACAGTAAATCCTAGAAAGCCCGGAGATGCAGATATCACGTCCCTGCGTATCAACCATCATACCGCGGACGTGGAGTTTGAGAGTTTTACGATCGGAATCAGAGGCACTTCAAGAGAGTCCCCTGCCACACCTGATGCCCATACCCGAGAAAACACCCGAGTTCTGTGGGGCCCACCCCGTGCTGCGTGTGACATCCATTCCACCTTTCAAGTGCCCTGAAAGCGGATTGGCTGGTGTACCACACACCACCGACCTGGTTGGTGTGTTCACGTCACCAAGTTCTGTGGGTCCCATTATGAGGTGTAAGTTACATTCAAACCGTCCGTTCACTTGGAGAGATACTCGTAAGGCTGGAGCCGAAAATTAACACAGGTCTAAAAATCAAGTGGACCACAGTAAAAAGCATAGGGGGATTGAACGTCTACCATTGAAACCCTCTTGGGAGTCACGTAAATTTTGGATCAATATGATATTTGTTTTTACTCTTCATCTATATCTTCGTGGCATTATGAAGAGATTGGATGGGAAAGAAACGTTACGGGTGAGCCATACGAATGTTTTAACGGTGAGAATCATTGTCTCCACTACTATTAGTGATGTGGTCCACTTGAGGTTTGGATATGACTCATTTTTTTTATTAAAATATAAAATAATCTCAAAAAATGGATTAACGGTGTAAATACATCATTGTGGAACCATGTAACTTTGATATACCTTAAACCGTTGGTACAACTTGAGCTCGAGGGCCGTCAGACTCGTCTTCGCACGACACGTACCCACGCCAGCTAGGTTGGTTGTGTGTGGTACACCAGCCAATCCGCTTCCACCTCTTACTGTATTTACTGCAAAGACTGAAAATTCATCCCTTACGGGTCGCCCCTGATGTCAGGTGGACCACACAAATTGTGAAAAATGTAAACCGATGTCTGAAACCTCATTTATATCAGGCTGAAAGTAGAAGCGTATTCATCCTTACGAGTCGCCCCTGATGAATGGATTGGATGTAATACAAACACCATAACGCCCCCAATGCACAAGCTATGGTTGGCGTCCCTTCTCCTTTTCTCCTAATGTGGCCTACCTAAGCTGTGGATCTAAATGATTTTTCTCCCTATTATCTTGTTTCGAGAGGAGAATCCGATGTACGGAGTGGATGTCACACGTACAATCGGATAGGACCAAAGAGGTAGGTTGTTGTGCGTGCAGCATACAACAGGCCAGCAGGGGATTTCTGTCAGAGGTAATTCCGTAAAATCCGGGTTTACTTGGGGCAATAAATCGGCAGGGATGAAGAGTAAAAAGAGCGAGGGTGGGTGTTTCTGTACTTTTGCCTCCAGAAATAAAGGTGTCTGCGATGGTCCCCACATCCGAAAGCGACGTTACCTCCCGCTGACATCTGGGCCGTTCCAGAGTCGAGTCCCCATCGGCTCGTCTCCTTGTGCCGTGAAACGCGGACTCCAGTCCCCCCACAATGCCAATCAGGGCCCACCACTGACACGCCACGTGGCAATTCCATCTTGGCACTGGCGCTGCTAATGATGCGTGGGAAGATCCCATCCGTACATCAGCGCCGGCTACGGCTGCCTAATTAAGTTAGGGTAGCGAAATTGTAAGGGTTGTTGATTAATCTCGCAATTGAAGGAGATAGCACGTGTACGCTTAAACTCTGTACGGGCAGCACAAATGTGTGCGCGTGGGACACGTGTAGTGGATCAGAGCCCTTCATCTGGTTTGCCTGTGTGGATGGATGATGGTTTAGTCGGGTTTTCAAGTGAGCCACGTGCGAACCAAAGAAGTGCATACTTGAGAAATTGCCAATTGCCCACGTTCAAAGTATATGTGTGGCCCACAAGATGGATGCCTGATGAGTGATTTGGATCTATTACGTGGGTCATGTGATATACTAATCAGGGTGGTTGATCATTTCGGCCACCGACAGTCTGTACTCTGCGCATTGGCTGCATGATTCCTTCGACGGACGTCGGTGAATTCCTGTGGGGTCACCTTAATGTGTATACTTTATATCTACACTGTCCATCCATTTTAACGGCTCATTTTAAATCAAGTGCCTAAAAATGAAGTAGATATAAATCTCAGGTAGACCGCACCACGGAAAACAGTGGTGATTGGACGCCTACACTTGAAAATCACAAATATCAGCCTGATTCAAAACATTTGTTGCCGCGGAGAAAGTTTTAATGGTAAGCATACAATCATCGCTTTTTCAGTGGTCCACGTGAGAGCTGCTTTTTTTTTTTTTTTAACACACACCCACACACGCGCGCACACACACGCCGTGGGATTTCACCACTGGTGAGTGCTGCTTGAATGCTGGCCCATGTCCTAAATTGATCTGGAAAATGTACGACGGCATGGGTATAGAAGGGGGTGTATACGAGCCGAGCTAGCTCGACTCAGACTCAAAAACAGCCTAATTTGGCTTGGTTCGTAGTTGAGTGCGAGCCTAGTCAAGTTGTTTTTTGAGGCTTTAAGATGAGTTCGAGCAGGTCCTAACTCAACTCGGCTAAGATCAAATCCAGCTCAGGCCAAAGTTGGATTGAGTCAATTTGATGATTTGATTATTTTACCATTGATGTTGCTCATCAACAGTTTAGTAAAATAGCTTAACGAAATGTGATCGGTGGTAGAGAAGGTTTGTCAATAAAAAATAAAGTATGTATATAAAATAAATATATTTTCTTTTTTTAAAAAAAAAATTTTAAATTTTTATATTAAGTAGAAGATGTTCGATAATAAAACACCGGTAAAACTAATGCCTCTATTTGTAAAATAACAAAATTTTAAAGTTTCAGTTTAAATGTTTACGAAAATGTCTCAACAGTAAACGTGACTTGATGTTGGCTTGAACTCAGCCTAAGCTAATCCGAATTGCTATTAGAACTGAGTCAAGCTTCGTAATCAAACTCGATGACCGCATTTAGACGAGTTTGAGCTGAGGTTAACCAGCGTTAGAGCCTAGTCCAGTGGCTCCCACGGTCACCTATCTCAGTCGTTCTCGTATCCATTGTTCTTAATGTCAATCCGGACCATCCAAATCGCTGCCGTACTACTATTGAGCATACCCCTATAACTACTCTGACAGCACGATGATATGACCATTGAAATTCTGGCCATCAAATGGATGGTTAATATAGGAAACGATCAGTGGCCAATTGCAGCTGTAACGATTAAAAACGTCGTTGTTCATATATGCCTCGTGCACATGGGCCCGTGATATGGGTGATCAAGATGTACGCACGTGACTAATAGTTCCCTTGGATCTAAACCGTTCATAGGCGGGTCCTTGTAAATGGCAACACTAAACCACACGGCCAGGATGGTGTAATTTGTGGATCTTCGAACTATCTCTCATCTAGGATGGGATCCACCGTGAAAAAGATGTGGTCCACCTTGCAGAAGCTTCCCGAAGCTGAGGGTGGGCCTACTTGGGACGGTAAGTCGGTGACTCGTACGATTCTCAGTGCGCTGGTAGATACCCAAAAATATCTCCTAATATTCTAGAGAGGGATGCTACTCGCAGCGCGCACGTGCGCCGTACCAAACACGACTAGCCCAAAGGATGAGATGCTGTCCCTCCATCAGCTGGGCCTCTTGTTCAACTTGCATTTGCCTGAAAATTAGACTGATCCACCACTGGGGCTTTGGTTTCACAACCATCGCTTCTCAGTAGATGAGAAGGCCTCCCGATTCTTGTTCTTAGACCAATCACAGAAGGGCCCACCTGATGAAGGGATCAGATCAGCACAAGTCCACCCCTTTAGCTAGTACGATGCGATTGTATTTCGCGCGTGAGGATACGCAGTTGCTCCTACGAATAACAACGGCTCATTTTCTCCCCCGAAGCGGAAAATATTACTCCGCTTTCCGACAACGAAAGGACTTTAGATCTGTTTCGTTATAAAAAGGAAATAATTCCATTGAAACGAACGGTCGCATCCATCTTCATGGCCCATCATATCCGTCCACGGGCGAAATCGGATTGCGTACGGAGTGAGTACGCTTTTATCGTATTGAGCAAACTCTATTGGGTCTACCTTAAATTACGCGGTTTATCCATGCTGTCCAGTCGTTTTTCTAGCTCATTATAAGCGTTGATCCCAAATTTGAAGGATATCCAAAGCTCGGGTGGACCACACCACACGAAACAGTGAAAATAATGATTTCCACCTTTGAAACCTTCCTAGGGCCATTTGTTTATAAGATCAACAGACATTCATGAAGAGAAAACACATACATATCATCTTCATCCAATACCTCTGTGGTAGTAGATGTTCAAATCATACTGTTCCTATGGTGTGGTACACCTGAGCTTTGGATATGATTCGTTTTTGGGCACTCACTATATATTTTTCTGTTAAAATGGATGGACGGAGTGGATAAAATACATAAATCACGGTGCCCCAAAGAGTTTACTCGGTACGCAATATGCATCCTCCATTGGATGCCAGGATCCATTGGTCGGTGGATCTCTGACTGTGAGGCCCACCTTGATGTCTATAACTCACATCCAAGTCATTCATCTGTTTTGACATCTAATTTTAGAGAATATTTCCAAAATCGAAGTAGATCCAAATCTTAAGTGGACCACACCACCGGAAACTATGGTGATTGAATGCCCACCATTAAAAACTTCTCGTAACCACGGAATATTTACTTTCCATCCAACCTTTTCAAAGGTCACAAAGACATGGATGAAGGGACCACACAAATATCGACTTGATCCAAAACTTGTGTGGCCTACAAGAAGTTTTTAATGGTCACTCACCACTGTTTCCCGTGGTGTGGTCCACAAGAGAATTGGTTCTTCTTCATTTTTGGCTCCATGCCCTAAAATAATATGTCAAAACGGTTGGACGGCGTGGATGTAACCCACTCCCGTCACTGATGACATACGACCAACGTTTTGGCCCACCTAATGAATGTATGGACCTGATTTTTGTGCCCAGCTATAGTGAATGTGGGGCTTAGGCTTTGAGCGGCTCGGAGATTGGTGAAAATACACGTGACGCAACCCACGGATGGAAGCCATTCTGATACATTGATGTGGGAGAAAAAGTTTCATGTTCTGGATGAGTGTGATGAACTATATGCATGCACTTAGAAATTGCTTACGTGGAAAATAAGTAATTCAAAGTAAATTGTCGAAAATATGAGTTCCATTTTATATGTATCATGAAACAAAAATCATGAGCTAATTCAATTATCTGACCATCGGATTAGTGGAAAATTATTGGACCGTTAAATGAGAAATATCCAATGGTCATATTTCAATAAACAAGCGCGCATGAATCAGAGGACAGGATTATCCAGTCAATCTTCTTTTGTAAATATTACTTAGAAACAGTGGGTTACACAATTTCTTCGGTTTGATTTACCTAACTTCTGCCACGTGTATATGTTATGAGTGCCTGCGTATGAAGCGAGCTAGAGTATATAATAACTCCCCTTGCTGTTAAAATCATTTTCGGGAGGAATGCTGATTTGAGACGCCTAAGCTTCAATTGCCAGATACAAAAGCAGAACGTGCTGACATGACAGACAACACATGTACGCAATCTGAATGTCCTGATGTTGGTGGCCATGATAAATGATTCTTAAACGAGGCTGGTGGACCACACATGTACAAAAAAATCGACCGTTCTAAAAGTTACGAACACGTCTACACTTTTTATTAACATAAATTTGTTACCTGATCAGTGGTCCATTCTTATTTTTAGATAGGATTAGTTCCAAAATTCAGATCTTTGCGTCCCGATCAATAGCATGTGTGTCGTGTTCCCACGTGTGCTGAGTTTGTTTTTGGCGCTTGAAAATAAGGGCGTGTGGATTCTGAAAATCAAATTACTTCCTTCTCCGTTATTCTAGATTTCCTCTGCCCCGCTTTCGATGCTTTAACACCCTTTATGTCTTCAACCGCATCGCACCTCTCATAATACCAATATTCACACGCGCCACAGGTGCCAATATGTCATGCCCGTGGCACATCTGATCCGTACATAGTGGGTCTCACTGTTATTGTGATATTTTGAAAATAACATGCAAAAAAAAATGATTGGAAATTGAAAATGGACCATGGAAGTAAACCGTCCATAATTTTCGTACAGAACTAGCCTTCCTGGTACTTGGAACTGACTCATACTTTAGCCAGATCAATTCAACGGTAGGGTCTATCTGATGAACGGATCAGATGTCCCACATACGAACTAGTTTGTCACGTGTGTAGAAGAGGAGCATGTAAATGTGGGTTTACCGACATCTTGAAGAATGGATTCGAGTGATCATAGCCATCGAATTTGTGGCGGGTCAAATGGCCATTTCAAAAGAAGGTGGTCGTTGGTCCCAAATCAACGGCCACTTCCAATGGTTTCTATTGTCCAATCAGTATAACTTTTATGATATGATCTACGTACAATGGGTCCAACAGCGTCGACGCACTGTAGTTATGGTGCTTTTTCTTTCGGTACTGTTGTAATTCGTAATTCAAATTGATTCTCACTTCCCTACAGGATATACCAGAAGGCCCACCTTTTCAGTGATCCAGATGTACAACTTGTTAGCCCGGGCATGGATAAGCAAATGCCACAGAAACTCGCATTTCAACAATCTCAGCCGTCCTTAAACTGCCTGCAAATGGACGGTTGTAAAGAGAGTTTAGCTAACAGCTAGTGTGGGAAGGGAGGAAAATACTACACGTTAGCAAAAATGACCAAACATTCAAAAGATTGGGTTGTCTATGCGAGAGAATTTTAGGCCATGGTGCATTGATTATGGAGCCGGTTAGATCTACGATCTAAATAGATATCATCCAGTCTAGGGCTCATGACTCGAGAGTAATTAAACAACTATGGTCGAGCGCCATGCCGGGCTTGGCCTTACAATCTCCTTTCCATTAAAATTTAGGTTGTAAAGGAGGAACTATGGTTGTTAGTGGTCCTATCCGTTGATATTATTTACATTTGTTTTCTGCACACATACATGGACCAATCGTTAGCTGTCACATACGTACCATTTGTGCTAAACGATATATAAAACTTATTCCCATGTTAAAAATTTTATTTACACCCAGCCTAACCCATTCAAGTCGAATTGTTGAGAAGTAGTCATGGATCAACCATGCCATATGTGGGAGTTTTATTAAAAATAGTGTTGTATTTTAGTATTTCAAAAAAAAAAAAAATCAAGTCGAATTTGGTTGTTTAAAGGGTATACCAATAGTCTCAATTTATGCATGAACCATACCCGCAAGGTGTGGTGTATGTGTGCACGTGCGCGTGCAAATATACTTGCAAGTATGAATGTTTTTTTTTTTTTTTTGTCTAAAATTTACAAATAGAGCCGGAAAATAACTATACCATACTTCGGCTGCTTTCCTAGAGTTTATGAAGGCAACAATCAACTAAGAGCTATAGGCCTCATGCTAGCCCTAGTTTTTAATACTTGGTTTATCTACCCACTCTTCTATTTTAATTACTTCATTTACTCTCTATCCCTTTATCGACGTCATTTTGTTGGATTGTAAAAAAGATCATTCAATTTCAAATGAAAGGTTTGTGAGACTTTACTATTGTGCGCTAAATAATTTCATCAACTATCTTGCCACGAAATTCAATTCTGAACTAGTGAGAAATAGATTATCAAAGATTCGCTCTCCATCAATCATCTCACCAAGAGGCTCGATTTTTCATTAAATAAGGAATAAACCACCATCCTTCACATCACGACCATCCCACTACGAAGCTCAGCTCGCAGTAAAAAACAAATAGATCATCATCACTCAAATCAATCGTAAGTGTCAGTATTATAAAAATTATTAATAAAATAACACTTTCATACTAAAAGCCATTTTTTTTTTTTTTGAAAAAATAATTTATTATTAAAGTCACAATCATGTTGAAAGAATAAGTTTTCAAGACACGAAGTAAAAAGAATCCCTCAGTGAGTACCAATCTTACCCTTTTGTAAAATACTTGATTATTGTTACAACTACTTAGGGGTGTATATGGTTCAATTCAATATGGTTTTGGGGTGAAATTGGAACCGAATCATTCCTAATAGTTTCATGAAAACTAGAATCGAAACTGAACCGTTTGCATCCTATAATCAAATTGAAATTGAACCATAAAAAACTGGTTCGGTTCTAGTTTAGTTATACGATTATGAGCTTTTTATAAAACCCAATTACATAGTTTATTTTTGTAATCCACTCAATTGCGTGGTTTTTTTAATTTATAATCTAACCCAAGCTCCTCAATTAAAAAATTTCACATAGATTAATTTTGTAATGGTTTGTTTTTATGACACTTTTCGTGTTTCTAAAATGATTTTGCTATCAATGTTGTGATTCATTTGATGAATGTTTTGTATTATTTTTTTTAAAATAAAATTTAAATATTTATTAACTAAGGAGTCCAGTTCTAGGGTTCGATTCTACGGTACGGTTCAAGGTTCAATTCAATTCTACATAACCCCAAATCGAGTGTTGAACAGGACTAATCAATTCTTTAAGTTTAAAAACAGTAACTAAAACCTGTACACTTTACAACTAGACCAAGCCGTGCAGTCTGATCGGCCTACCAATTCCTTGTACACCCCAATAACTAATGATTGGAAAGATGACTTGGTTCAAGATTTTAGTCTTAAACTGTCTATATTTGTACTGGCCACCAGCATTAAATCACATTTAAGTTGAGTACTATTCTAAAATGCTGATACTTTTCTAATCTCACACATCAATTGAATATACCCCTCTCTAGGCCTCGTGTTTAATTGAAACGCACAAATAGATAAGTAGGCTCCAGCATGGGCCACCCATGGACAAAATCATCTTATATGGGGAGATCCTAACCATTTATTTAGTATAATCCAAACAACCAATCCAGGGACTGAAATTTTCCCATCACAAAGAATTATCCTTGGATGTAATTAAACTGGAACGCAAAATCAACTGTTCAGATCACTCAATCACAAGCGTGAGAGTAAAATCAAATCAACTGTTGAGATCCTTCAATCATAGGCCGGAGAGCACGATCAAATCAACTGTTCACATCACTCAATCATAGGCCCGAGCCCAGAAAACAAAAACCCAACTGATCGGTAGACAGGATACTTCGTTTATGAGCAGCCCAAGCACTGATATCGACACGTGCCAGCGTCAGATATAAGCTGTACAGCAGGTGGGCCCTACCTTGTCGGTATCCCGACCCCAAAATCAGGCTCGTTGAACACATTAGGTAGACACAATGTTAGAAACATGTTGATAGATTAGAAAAACATGGCCAAGTTTCTCTTATCCATCCCTTTATTTCATAAACCGTAAGAAATCTGACCACATAAACTGAGGGATGCACTATATGAACGGTTTAGATCTCTCGATCATTCTACCATGGCACATGTAGAGGGCCGTGTTACATTTCAGCCATGCGTGTTGGCTCCGCAAAGATCATCAGACGACGCGGAGCGGATTAGGTGTTACGCGAGTAACACCTTAGTGTGTGTTATCGTTACCGTATTGGACCCAAATTAATTATTTTTTTATATATCCACGCCGTGCATATGTTTCCTCATATCATTTAAGTACGTTATTAAAATTTCAAGTAGATCCAAGTCTCAGGTTGACTACACAACTGTAAAAAGTGATGAATGACCATTAAAAGATTTCTATGACTCACAAAAGTTTTGGATCAAGCTATTATTTTTAATTTCCTTTCATTAAGGTCAATTTGAAATTATGAAAGGATTGGATGGAAAGGAAACGTTATATTGGGCATTACTGTAGGCCCTAGAAAGTTTTTAATGGTGGACGTTCAATCACCAATCTTTCCTGGGATGTAGTGAACCTGATATTTGGATCTGCTTAATTTTTTGAAAACCGTCATAAATTGCGATGGAGAAACGGATGGACGGTGTGGATATATAATACATCATTAGTGTCTGGCCCACGTTAAGGTAACACCTAATCCGCACCACAACCCCGTTCAAACGGGATGTACGGCCACATAGAATCCCCCGTTTGAACGGACCGTACGGTCGCCTGCGCGCGAACCCCTGTGCAATACAAGACAAAGAGCTGCGAGAGAAAACCCAAGGGGGTGCGCATTTTAAGCGCTGAAATCGAGCATACGTTTCCCACACCGCATCATCAATGCACTGCACCCCCTCTCATTTCTTTTCGTCTCTCTCTCTCTCTCCGTCTCTCCCTTTCCCTGCTACTTTCGTCCCTACGGGCTTACGTTAGCACATTCCCCTCCTACGTAAGCAACGTTCTTGAATCTCCCTCCTTCGCGTGCCCTCCTTTTCCGCCCCTGTCAGAGCTCTCTCTCTTTTTCTCTATCTCTCTCTCTCTACGACCCTTAAAAATCCCTAGAAATCCCTATTCACTACGCCATCTCTCTCTCTCTGTCTGAAATCCTTTAAAAAAATCCCTGTTCTCAACGCCATCTCTCTCTCTCTCTCTCTCTCTCTCTCTCTCTCTGGGAATTCGAATTCCAGATGCGTCGAAGGAGAAGCTTTCGATTTTGAAATTTTCTTCAAAGCAGTGTAAGCGATTTCTCAGATATTGGATTTTGTTTTCGATGCTTTTATCATTCATTTCGAGCATCTACACTTCTTTCTTCGTGTTTTGACTCTGTGATTTGGTGAAGATGATGAATTTTCTCGTTCTTTCCAGAAGCTTCTGGAAATCCTCGTCTTTGCGGAGCTAGTTTTGTTATAGGGTTTGTGTTACTGTGTGGATTTTCAATATGGAGTCTGAGATCTGAGAATTGTTGTTGATTGATCGCATTTCAGCTATTCCTGGAATCCGAAGACTTGGAACACTGAATCTTTCGGTTATAATGTCTAGGGAAAGATCTGGACCGCTCATCTCCTGAACCCCAGTGTGGATGGTCCATAAGACGAAAACCATGCCGGTCCGGAGATCATAGACGCTGATAGAAGGACTTGAGTCCATTAGTTGGATTTCCTTTTTTTTTTTCCTTCCATCCGTCCATTTGTGATCGTCAAAAGTCGTTCACCAGTGTCTCTTACACCGCCAACCACTGTAATTGCTGATGGGATTTGAGGGGATTTCCTAGTATGATCTATGCTGTCCAAACATTGCTCATGTAAATCAACAGTTAAAAATCATTGGTTAGTCACTCGGATGTGATCTTGTGCTTGTGGCCCATCCCAGACTTGGAATTTCATTGTTTTCGGGCAAAGTACATATTTCGACGGGCTAATTACAACCATTATGTCAAACATGCATCCATTGTGTCAAACATGGCATAAGTACACTAATTAGAGATATTAAAGTTGATTTTGTAATTAAATTCAAACCCCTATAAATATGCTATGCATAGCTACTTTTGGATTACAGGGGATTCCGAATCTAGGGTGCCAAACACAACACTTAAAATCCACGCTCCCAAACAGGCCCATTGATTTTCTGTTGAGTGGATATGAAATCTTTTTCAATCTAAAAATCCAAACTGTTACTAATGCGCCTTTGCACTCACATATTCACCTGAGCAGACACCTGAACACATGCACAGCAGAATTCACGCATATACATTATAATTATTCACAGGTTGGATTTTGGCCATGGGCATCTATTTCATGGTCGCCCTTGAAGGAAATTGCTTCTCTTTCGTAGAGGGGTTCTTAGCTTTCATTTCCTTTGGATTTTTAAGGGCACGTTTGGCAGAATGGAATAAGAAGGATTTGGATTTTGGAGGAATCAAAATCTCCCAAAAGTGCCCTTCTTGTATTCCCACCTCAAAGCCCATCTGCAGAATCCACTCGATTCCACACGTTGCAAATCCTCTTGATTCCACATGATTTAAAATCCACACTACCAAACTACCCCTAATGTTTCTTCCAGATTTGTGGTTATTGGATGTGATGCGTGCTTGATATGTGTGTGTATATGCATATGTTTATGACCTTCGTCACCATTATCATAGGCATGTGGCTCATGTCCCAGCCATTCAGGGCTGGCTTTATGAATGGCAGGAATTCTCATGATTGCTTGGCAGAGGTCTTACAACCCGCTGCCCATCTCACATCAATCCCCTTCTTTAACCCTGGCTTAGGACCTGCTTGTGCTTCCTGTTGAGTCTAATAAGCACATGTCTACAATTAAGTTGTGAAACTTTGTTTATTGACATGGTGTTACTACTCTTGTTCGTATTTAAATATACTCTGTGAATTTCGTGTGCTTGATATGTGTCTGAGGCTAACCTTTGGCCTAAAATGAACTTCTCTTATGTTAGACTCACCCTATAATCAATTAGGAGCAACTGATATTTTTTTGGTGCTTGATCAATTATCCAGTTACTGGTTTACATATTTCACCCTCAATCATCTTCTTAGTTCTCATAGATAAAGATGTTTGCTAAATGCCTCCTTGGAGATGGGTGGCCCTGTGTTCCCCAGTGTCTCCTGAATACATGTTTACACGCATAGGACAATCAGAATCATTTGCATGGTGGGCCACCATGCAAAAGAGGCTATACGTCAAAAAAGAAATCAAAGGAATATGACTATGTTATATGTTGTGTTAATGGCTAAGAAATGGACGGTTATGAAAAAGTTGAGGACAGAAAAGACCAATGCCCTATTCAGTGGGTGAAGTTTGCACCTATCTAACTAGGGTTGTCTAATTGCCATTATTTTTGGTCCATTGCCCTGCCTACCTGATCGAAAGTTTTTTTTTGTTCCCATGTGTATTCCACGTGAATGGTGGAGATTGAGAAAAGTAAGCTTCCATCTCCAAAGAGGCCATGATTTTGTCCAAGAAACCTGTGGAAAGGAAATGGGAAAAACTACAGTTGCATGTTATTGTTGCTATTATGCAGTGCTGTCTATTTGAAATTTGAATGATTAGCTGTACTTTTTATTTTTTTACATGCATTCACACCCATGCACTCATACCGCAAGGATTAGTTATACTTGCTTACCATTAAAAAATGAAAAGCTCTTTAAAAGGGATTACTCATGCATACTTGTTATATGAAGTGATTTCTTCCATATGAAAGTACCCACTTGCATTACTCATGCACACTTGTTATATGAAGTGATTTCTCCCATATGTAAGTGCCCGCCTGGCGCCTGCATTACTCATGCATACTTGTTATATGAAGTGATTTCTTCCATATGAAAGTACCCATTTAATACACCTTTTTAAGAGAGATGCCATCTCAAGAAGTACCATCGTCAAGCCTAAACATGAATACCCAACACATGCCAAAGTGACATAGGTTGTTACATCTGGGACACTCATTAAAAGAAGTTTTAGGGGTCATTTGAATGTATGGAATCGTAAAGGGGTGGAAAGAAAGCTTTCCCTCTAATCAAAACTTTGAAAGAAAGCTTTTCCTCGCATCAAAGCTTTGAAGGAGAATTCTTTTTATCGCGTTTGGGTGACAGGGTTGTGATTAAATGGAGTCATGAGTCACATTCGATTGAAGAGGAGGAATGATACAAGCATGAATGATCGCAAAAAGCCAATGATGAAGATGGGATCCCCAAAAGGCCAATTTTTGGATCCAATGGCTTGTCTAGCGGGCCTCACTTGTTAATTTGTGGTTAGAGATTTTTAAGAGATAGGGGTCCTTTGTATTTCTCTAGCTTGTTTCTTTGAGATTGTAAAGATTTTGAAGGATCGTCAAAGGTGGTTCAATCCCTCCTTGAAACTACAAATCACATTCTGGTGATGTTCCAATGTGATTTGTTGTACTTAAATGTTATGGGCTGCATTTACCTCATTTGTTGTGAGTTGTGACATGTGACCACCTTTTCTTTTTTGAGTGCATGCATTTACCTCATTTGTTGTGAGTTGTGACATGTGACCACCTTTTCTTTTTTGGGTGCATCTGTTACTGCCTAAACTTTGCATTATTTGAGAGTATGGGAAGAGTTTTTGGCCAAAGGAAAGGCTATTTCTATAATTTAGAGGTAACTCAGCCATATGTTACCTAAGGGTGGGACCCAACTATATATGACGTGTTGTCCCCAAATTCAAATTAATTAGACAATCCTGGTCTTTTATCACTGAACATTTGTTGATTGAATTTAAACTTTTGACTATTTTGTGTTTCACCATCCACTAGATGTTCAATAACTAGCTAGCTAGAATCATTCCTTCGATCATCATACTTTGGCACTGCATCATTTTGTCAATTTTCTTGTAGATTTTCTCTTGGTCGAAAACATATCCCACGGCAGCATCAATTTCAATATGCATGGTTGCGACATGTGTATGAATGATCATAATTATTTAAGAGGTGGGCTCCACCATGGATAGGTTTGGTCTTTGTGGTCACACCAAGAGGAGTCAAACATATGTCATGATAGAAATGCATCTTCCTTCAAATGATCTTGGACCATTCGACCAATGACTGACAATTAGAAGCAAAGATATTTGATGGGTTACTTTCTACTCCATTTCCCCAAATGATTAGATCTTCTCTAGGTAGTGGTGTTATGATCATGGCCTCTCCATGTTGGACTTGCCAATTGAACTGTACCAAGCACCCATGCACATGCCCCAGGACCATGGGAGTAAACATCAGTTGGTGATCCCACATCAGGTTTTTAAGGTCGAGGAAAGAGGACATGTAAAGGAAGAGCAGTGCTCCTCTCCCGTATATTTAAGCTTGTACGCCTTCATCAGGTTGGTTCCACCATGTATGTTTAGTGCCAGTGGCATGCAAGTCAGCCTGGTTGACTCCTCAAGTTGGCCAATTACGTACACTGAATGCAGATTGTTGATCAATCTTTTTCAATATTTTCTAAATTCTAAGTATCATATTTTCTCATATGCATGTGACCCAATTGATGTCTAGACCAACCTACTTCTGGGGCATGGCCGCGCATTCCCAATCTGTGACTTACACGTGCTACATTTGCATGTTTGAGGAGAGTATGATGGCTACTCCTAGTAGCTCCAGTTCTCCATGACAGAAATGTGTCCACCAAGTAAGACAAACAGCCAATTTTGAGTTGGTGACCCTCCACTGTATACACGATTGTAGTGAGGATTAATCCATACCATTCATGATGTGGACCCTGTCATGGATGGCTCATGGTACAAAAGCACACCGAACATGGTTCCAGCTATCCAATTTTTCACCTGCAAGTGAGCAATAAAAAATAAAGGGGCCAAGGTTATCCGATAGGCGTGTGTTATTGATGTTGGGCAATCATTTGCAGGGCCCATCAGATGGGAGAGTCTAGATTCATTCTAGATGCGTGTTGCAGGGGCAATGTATAAGACCGATTTGGTCTGCAAGAAACCTGGAAAAAAAGCTTCAACAAAATGGTAAGTGGAGTGCATTTTGGATGGCAAATGAGACTTTGAGTAGGTGTACAAAAGAAGTCTTTCTGAAGTTCAAGTATATATGTATTATTTTATTTGGATTGAATGAAATGTGTAGGGGTAAATAGCACTAAATTATCGATGCACACCCGTAGTAAAAAAATTTCATTCTACATCACTAACATTGTCTGGCATCGTTTGTTTTTTTTTTTTTTTTTTGGTTATAGAAAGGAGTTTTCTAACCTAACCATGGTTAGTTTTTCCATCCAAA
Organism: Magnolia kwangsiensis; assembly: GCA_037074715.1. Taxonomy (NCBI): domain Eukaryota; kingdom Viridiplantae; phylum Streptophyta; class Magnoliopsida; order Magnoliales; family Magnoliaceae; genus Magnolia; species Magnolia kwangsiensis. The sequence goes on along the minus strand of CM073575.1, from coordinate 150,405,895 downwards.
CAATTAATCGCAGGGTGGTTTTTGACCCTATTTGGAAAACAGGTCTAATTTGGAAATCTCACAAGAGAGGATGTTATTTGTCTTTGGGCCAAAAGGCTGCGTGCTATATGTTAAAACGTCTATTTTCTTTCATGGATTCCTTGACCAAATCTCAGGCTACGTTAGCAGATGTCTGTTCTGAAGGATCATCCCTTTTCATGATTTTCTTGTCTGCATTTGTTGGAAATTTCCCCAACTCCATCAGAAGAAAATTGTTTTTTGGCTGCGGTATTGAATTGAAATGCAATATCACTATCTGATGAAATAGAAATAACTATATTATGATATCCTAATCATTCTTACAGACGGTTTTTTGCCTGCGGTATTGAATTGAAATGCAATATCAGTATCTGATGAAATAGAAATAACTATATTATGATATCCTCTAAGCATTCTTATGGAGGGTCTGGGCCCGAATTGCAATTGCATTACTTTCAAGTCAGATGTATCTTTAACTTCACTACATTTTCGTTACTTCCTCTTGATTGAAATTAATGTTCACAATCATCTGTGCATCCAAACATGGCCAAATATCTTGAGATGGAGCAGAGTCTGATTCTGTCCCTCCTCTTCAGTTGCATTATGAAGAATCTGAGGCCATGGAAGTTTGTTCCGGGAAATGAAGGAGAGGCAGCGCTGGAAAGCTGAGGAGGACGCTCTCTTACGTGCATATGTGAAGCAGTATGGCCCACGGGAGTGGAATCTCATTTCCGAGCGTATGAATGTCCCTCTCAACCGGGACGCAAAATCCTGCCTAGAGAGGTGGAAGAACTACCTTAAGCCTGGCATCAAGAAAGGTTCGCTTACTGACGAGGAGCAGCGCCTTGTCATCCGTCTCCAAGCCAAGCACGGCAACAAGTGGAAGAAGATTGCCGCCGAGGTCCCGGGCCGCACTGCCAAGAGGTTAGGCAAGTGGTGGGAAGTCTTTAAGGAGAAGCAGCAGCGGGATCTGAAAGACAGCAAGGTGATTGAGCCAATTGACGAAGCCAAGTACGACCACATCCTTGAGACATTTGCAGAGAAGCTGGTGAAAGAACGGCAAGGCCTATTCCTCATGGCCACCTCCAATGGCTTCCTTCACTCTGACCCACCCCCTCCACCGCAACCGTTACTTCCCCCATGGCTGTCAAATTCCAACGGTCCATCCTCCGTTAGGTCGACATCACCTTCGGTTACTCTGACTCTCTCACCGTCGACTATTCCTTCAGCTCCCATTCCGTGGATTCAGCCCGAAAGAGGATCAGATAATAGCTTGCTCTTGGGTAGCTTACAGCATGGTGCAGCCCCCACTGCAGACAGTCTGATGGTTTCTGAACTGGTGGAGTGCTGCAGAGAGTTGGAAGAGGGGCATCGGGCCTTGTTGTCGCATAAGAAGGAAGCAGCCTGGAGGCTGAGGAGGGTGGAGCTGCAACTGGAGTCAGAGAAGGCGTCCCGGCGGCGGGAGAAGATGGAAGAGATAGAGTCGAAGGTGCACGCACTCAGGGAAGAGCAGAAGGCGACACTGGAGCGGATTGAGGTGGAGTACAAGGAGCAGTTATCAGGCCTGAGGAGGGATGCAGAAGCAAAGGAGCAGAAGCTAGCAGAGCAGTGGGCCACAAAGCACCTTCGGCTGGCTAAGTTTCTTGAGCAGGTGGGTTGTCGGCAGCGGCCCACTGAGTCAAACGGCCGGTGAAAGAGATCAACCGTTTAAGGCTTTTAAGGTAAGTTCATATAATATTTCGAGCTTCTTTCTTTCTTTCCACCCCTCATGTCCCATCTTTCATCTTCGGTGACATCTTATGTGTATTCTTATATGCTGGTAGAACTCGAATTATAGTGTATATTTTTGCTGCCTTGATAATTACTCTAGTATTAATCTATTGCATTTTAGCAGTTTTTTGGTAGTGGTTGAGATTCACCATGCTTGCTCGCAGATGAGCTTTTCCACGTCAAGGAACGGGTCTTGCTTCATTGCCATGTCACCTCCCTCGATGTGATCATACAATCGATGACGGTCCTTCTGGTGGGCTCTACTGTCTATGAATTATGGTATGAAAACCAACAGGGCTGCAACTTGGGTTCAGGTCAGCCCAAACCCAATTGACCCAAACCAAGTTTGGGTCCGGTCGTCTTATGGTCTTCGAGTTAGGTCAGTCAGGTCAGATTGGGTTGAGTATAGAGGAATTTGGGTTGGCCACCTCGGTTTGGAATTCAGGTTAGGTCTTCTTGATGTCAGATTGTTTTTCTTTGACCCTCAGCCCGACCCAACCTGCTTGAGTTGCACCCTTAGAAAAACCGCTCAGCCTAACCCAATCTGCCTGAGTTGTACCCCTAGAAACCAATGCTGTTTTTCCCGTTTGAATGCCGCTTCTTGGCATGAAGACTGCAGGTTGGACCAGTTATGGAGTGGGACGCTATTACAGTTCAGTTCACAAGATGAACGGTCATTAGTTGTTCCACGGTTAAGATGGGTTGGGCAATGAAACAAGATGTTTCATTGCACTGAGTTAGGTCTAGGGTAGTTTTCATGTAAATGGTTTTGTTAACCTTCAACATGCACATTTGGGAATGTCACCCGTCTGATCTGAGCCATCCATAAGATAAAACTACTATTGGTGTAGTGGCCCCAACCACGGAAAAGCAGCTTATGTTGTCCATTAAGTGGACGGATGAGATTGTATTGACGGCTATTAGGCCATCCAATAACAAGTGGGTATTGGGCAGCGAACTCTCCAAAGAGGTGATCTGTAGAACGAACGGACCTGGATCAGTGGCCACATTCACAAATGAGCGGAACTAGTTTGTTGGATGTAAAAAACTGCCTGGGTTTGATTGTTTGAGCTTTGAATGTATACACTAGCAAGAGGATGGGATTCGGCGGTGATTGAGAAAGGGATTCTGGGTCACAAGTGTGGCATGTGTAAACATCCCCAGATCCAGAAAACAGACCAGGGTCAACCCACTCCACAGACTTGCTACACGCATGGGAAAATGGGGAAGCGGATTGCCTGCGTCTGATGTGGGCCCAAAAAAATGAGGCAGATCCAAAACTCAAGTGGGCTACAGCCTACAAGACAGGAAACAGTGAGGATTGAACGTCCACCGTTGAAACATTCATGGGGCCACAATTTTTTGGATAAGCCTGGTGTTTTCGCATTTTCAGTTCATCCTAGCATGAATGACCTCATGAACGGTGTGGATGGCATATAAACATCATAGGGGGCTCCAGGGAGGCACTTCGCACCCACCTTTTTTATATATATATAGACGGGTGGATTTCGCACAAACATCATGGTGGGCCCCTCCAAGCATACTGTCACAGGAAGTTCGTGCAACGGTTGTCGCAGGCAATCTTCTTCCAGAAAATGGACGATTCCTGCACCTGATGATTGGCATGGAGGAGCCAGGTTGGCATGGGTGCAGTGAATCTGATAAGCCTTTCTTCACTTTGAGGTTCTGCCCAAAGCCCATATCCTCAGGTGCACTCCAGGTTTGGGGGTCTAGGCTCGGTATTTATCTCATTGTAGGATGGCCCACAAATTTCCCATCTTGGAATATCCTAATCCTTCTAAATAGACGGTCAAGATGGGGAAAAGAGATTAAATCCGCCATTAGGATTCAAATCTGGGTTACAAAATGGTATGTGGTACTACTACCCTTGAATTCAGTTAATATATCCTCATCGATGATTCTTGATATGTGAGGTCCATGGTCTTGCAAGCCAAACGTTGATCAGGTGGGCTTTATCATGTATGGTGTTGCACGGAAAAATCTCGGATTGCCTTAAAACCATTCCACTAATGGCTGAGAAAAATAAGATGAAGTTGAAATGGTGGTAGGATCTTCCAGTCTAGGAGGTTTTATGTATTCCCTATCTAGGTCGTTGTCAGTCCGATCAGATCAATGGTCTGTATAGCTGAACCACAGATCTGGCCCCTTAACAAATTGTACTTGAGAAAAAAGAGAATTAAAAAAAAAAAAAAAAAATGATAGGTTTGGAGTGATAGTTGAGTTGCCTTCTTACCCAAACGGATAATGTAACTTATACATGGTTTGATAACCACCGTTGCCTTATACAAACACTACTTAGAAGTTGATTTTAACCTTATATTCCCTGAGGATGCTTGGAAAAGCTCTGTGAGCCCCACCATGACGAATGTGTTTTATCCATGCCATCCATCCATTTTTTTGGAATCATTTTAGGGCATGAACTAAAAAATGAGGCAGGTCCAAATCTCAGGTGGATCGCGCCCGTATGAAATAGTGGTGATTGAACACCTACCGTTAAATTCCTAGGGCCGACTTTAATGTTTATTTCCCATCCAGACTGTTGATTAGGTCACAAGGACCCTGTATGAAGGGAAAACACAAATATCAGCTTGATCCGAAACTTGTGGCCCTAAAGAAGTTTTTAATGGTCAATCACTAATGTTTCTTATAGTGTGGCCCACCTGAGATTTGGATCTGCTCCATTTTTGGGCTCGTCTCCTAAAATGATTTGGAAAAATAGATGGATGGCATGGATATAAGACGCATGCATCATGGTGGGCCCCACAATCAAGGGTTCACCGAACGTGTTCATATACTTGCCGTCAAAACGTTTTTAAGCGGATTCCCAGGGACATGATTTCACGTATGAAGTTCTAGCGATCAGAAGCTATGTGGAGCCCACCGTGATGTTTTTGAGAAATGCACGACGTCATCTGTTTTTTTCAGCTCATGTTACAACATGGGCCTAAAATAAGGCAGATCCAAAACTCAAAAAATGAGTAGGAAATGGGAAAAGATCTGACGATGAAGACCAGTCGGAGAATGATAAAATTCATAAATACTACATGAGAAAAGATCTCAGTCCAAAAATAGTATTCTCATTTCACAGTCAAGATAAAAGATTTTATTCTCAAAACAACTGGATTAATAAAAGAAGAATCATTCATAAGATGTTTTCTAGTTGCATGCATGCGAGACTTTGGTTGGCTTCATGGGCATGTTTCTGGTTGCATGCATGCTAGAATTTGGTTTTGTCATAACCCTGGATTTTTTTTTATACATTCATGTATGCTTGCAACCCGAGTCGCCTAATCTAGTTCTCATTTTATGGGAATCTGAAAGCATTTTCGTGGACCCTATGGGGTTGCCCCACAACAATCTCCTAACGTTGCAAATAACAGATTGTTCTTCGCGTGCGTAGAAACCGACCTGCTAATGTATAACTGTATCGTTAAAATCCCATCTTCAAAGGAAAATGTGGTTAAGCAGATTGTGGGGGAAATGCTGCATGAGTGTATAATCCAACCAAGTGCAGGCCCTGAGGAAAAAGATGGGTCATGGTGCATGTGGATCACTTACAAGGTACTATTTATTATAAGTTCATAACCATCAAAAACATATTTCCAATTTCAATCATCAACAAGTTATCAGATGAATTGCATGGTGCAAAGTACTTCTCCAAACTCGACCTTCAATCTATTATCAGATTCATGTCCATGAGGAAGATATTGAGAAGCTGTGAAACGGTTGTCGTTAATTCTTAATAATGATATTTGGGCATACAAAAGCAACGGCCCTTGTTTAGAGTCTAATGAACATCTATTCAAGTAGAGCCGTGCATCGAGTCAAGTTGGACCAAGTTAGGGTTGACCCGACTCAATCCAGTTTTGAAATAGGCCTGACCCAAACTCGACCCGACACAGTACCAAGTACAGCATGCCCAACCTGCTCCAAGTTCAGGCCTAGCCTGGACTAATCCAGACCAAGTCCAACCCAGTCACAGGTACCGAGTTGGGTCGAGTCAGCACTAAATCAGGTCGGGTGAAGTGGGTATCCGTGGGCTGAAATCACAACTCAAAACCAAGGTGCACCTGCCGGAATTGCAGCCTCTCCATCAGCTACACGGCATAACCTCATTAAACCTCCCGAGCCAAATTTTTATTTTGATCCAAAACTTTGGTGGGCCATGAAAAGTGAAAACGGTATCTTCCATTGATTTACATTTCTCTTTGCTATGGCCCACCAGAATTTTAGGTGAGGATGAAAATTTGTCTTGGGATATCATTAGATTCCGCATCACATGAACCGTTCGAATTAGACACCCATGACACGTGTGCAAAGGTGCGCACATGAGCGTGATTCATATATATATATATAGTTAGGTCTTCAATGAGTTGAGTTAGTACCAAGTTAGATTTTGAGTCGAGTCGAGTTAACGGGTGACCCCAACTGGAATCAGTTTGAGTTTGGATTGGATGAAGTCTACTAGGTTTGGACCGACTAACCCACACGGTTCGGGTCAATTTGGACAAGTTGAATCTGCGAGTGCAGTCATCCCATGCCCAGCTCTGTATTCAAGGCGTGGTTGATACATGTTTATTGATCATGAATTGTTGGCTCGTCTGAGTCAATGCAACTCACCTGAGTTGACTTAGAGTCCATCAAGTCCGATCTGAATAATCAAGTCCGGTCTGATCAAGTATTCGGGAGCTTGGATAGGCTGAAGAATGCTTTCGTACAGCTATTTGTTTTGATGAGTGATTAGGGTCAATTGACACGCACAAACACAAAAATGAAAAGAATGAAAGAAGCAATGAATGAGATCTTAAATATTCCAAAGGGTGATGCTTATTAGGCAAATGTCATCCAGGGCCTGTTCGATTTTCCAATTACATGTAACTGTGTGGTGATATCACTTACATTGGACTGCAACGATGATTTTTCTACATTGTTTCTTTCACCAATAAATCATTGTAAAAATGACAGTTTTATAATATAAAAATGTAATAATTACAATTTAATTTACCTACTTTACAAGTGTATTTGACTCTCGATTTATGAGTCATAATTCCTATTTAAACCACTTAGAAATAATAATGATGGCTCATTTACTTTACATTTCATAGGAAATTGGAAAACCAAACAGCCCCCAAACTTCTAGTCCTTAAGGAAGAAATTAGTTTGATGGTAATACAAAACCAACTGTGCCCCATTAGCATGAAGCAATGGAAAGAGCAAAATAATCAATCAGGCATAGGAGCTGAAACTATCAAAGACTGAAAATTCATTGAAAAACATTAACTAGCTGAGTGACTCGCTCAGGTTGCATTGAGTCAACCTAATATTTCAAATCTAAGTCAAGCTTGTCATCTTGTTTCCAACAGACGCAGCTCAAAATCTTGTAGATTCGAGTTAACTCAGCCAAATTTCAAGTCGAGTCACCGAGTTTTAGAACTACGCCTTCTTCAGCTTTCACAAGTTGCTGCTATCTGACCATGGCCTTCTCATGCAACATGCATGGGAGCTCAACACAATTATCTCTTGGTTGGTTAAGCAAGTGCATGAAGGGATGTTCTTACTTACCTACCTACCTACTATCTCATTTGGAATGGTTACCAAGACAAAAGGGTCAGCTACGCCTACTGTAGATTACGATGAGTGTAGCTCTAGGAAGGTTGAGAACATCCAATCATATCAGTTGTATGAGGATGCTTTCTACAAGTATTACTGACTCATTTCTTTTATAGCTTTTACTCAGTTGGACAATTATGGGGATGATGCTCCTAATCCCAAAGAAGTGCCAGTGAACGTGGATGAAGGTCTTGAGTAAAACGTGTTCTTCTCTTCGTTGGATTGAGAGGAATTGAAGGACATCCTCACCAATTGACACCCAGCCAAGAAACAAGCTAAAAATGGAAAAAGCCGAGAAGTTAGTGTGAGTGATAGTTTCATGAAAAATTACTTAATTGTATGGGTCCATGCTTTGATCATTTTTTGGCTTATTAAATGTTATTAGTCAAATACTAATTCAAAATATTTTCAGCACAATGGGTTGTTATTTATTACAATTTATGTCACACGTTAAGTAAATTTTATATTGAAAATAAAGTAGGTAGTTCTTTATTTTTTTAAAAAAAAAAATCTACATTCTATTACCTTTTTAGTGTTATAAGAAAAAGGGTGTGACTCAACCCAACTTGATCAAGTCACCCACAGCCCGTCCAGTACTGGATTTGAGCGAGTCGTTTTGAGTCGCCAAATTTGACATGCCTTGCACTCATAGCGCATGCATCCAAATTCCAACCCTAAAATCAATTAGGACAGGGCAGCCCTTTCATAAGGTGACCAACACATCACTGTTGATTTATTATTTTCCTTGCCATCCACTTCTGCATACATGCAGCTGACCCGCTAAATGGATTTTGCACTGAGGATCGGTCACATGGGGACCAACTCATCACATGCCCTGTTGCATTTGGTGCATGAAGATGGTGCATCAGGAATTAGTAGTCATTTAAGGACAGTTTCAGCAAGCAGTAGAGTTTCAGTATAATGTAACCCTTTATTGATTTTGTATAATTCATTTAACTATTCCATCTTTTTTCCTAACCTGTCTAAAGAGACAAACCTTTCTACAAAGTTCTCCTCCAAGGATTTCAAGGACTCCAGAAACTCATGATTGTTCGTCGTCGTCTGCCTTTCGAGACCTCCTTTTGTAATCTTATGGTGTTTGATTGAGATGTTTTATAGGATGCACTGACCTGCAGAAGAACAGACTCCAGATTTTTGCTCCAACCTTCCATTGTTATAAGATTCAAGCATTTTGCTTCCTTTGAGTCACCTGCAAAACCAACGATCTACCTTAGCCAAACAGGAGTGATAGAGGAATGCTACTTCCACTTGAGATATGGAATGCTACTGACAGTAGAAGCACATGTACAAACACCAAACAAGAACACCCTAAATATACAAAAGAGGAACACATTTTAGGATGGCTCATTCACCGGCAAGCCTGAGCTCCACAATAAATGTGACCCCATCTGATGGCCCACGCACATATTTCCAATGTGGAATAATGGTATTAACCTTTTTTCGATGGCCTGTTCTTTTCTCTACACATGGGCTGCCGAAGAAGCAAACCAGCTGGCTTTTGGGCTACAAAAAATGCACAACTGAGGACCTCATATGATGAACTGAGCAGATCTCATGTGCACGTAACTTGTGGGCCATTTGTATTCGATGTTTACAGGTTGGTGCTTCCAGGTAGCATTCTCTTGAAAAGGTTATCATTGAGAAGACATCTCTCTAAAACACTATTTCAGAATTCATATTACAGAAATAACTGGGTAGACAGGAAGATACTCTTGAAATTTGCCAGCACCACTGCTGAGGTATTCAAGGGCAGTTCCCCATGCTTTCTTACTGGAGTCCGGCACCTCCTCGCCACAGATAAAGGGCTTCCATGACCCTTCAGCAGCATTGCTAAGAACCCATCTGACCTTTTCTGGACAGTTGACAAAATCAAACCTCGAAGCATTCTTCTGTTTCGAGCTAGAACGATCTCGCTTACGAGGCCTAGAGCTCGGAGAAGGCTACAATGCAGAAAAGGAAAACAAAGGTAAGCCTCACAAAAATATAAAATGAAGTAAAATAAAACCAACTGCTAGTTCTCTAATTGAACAATTATTGAACTCACTGTATTATTTGTAATGTTTGCAACAGATTCACCAGTCTTTGTTTTAGGCGTATTGTTGGTATTTGTTTTCAGCATATTGTTTGCATCAGATTCACCAATCTTTGTTTTAGACTTGTATCTTCCAAGTTTTCCCGTTTCTAGAAAGCTGAACACCTCTTTCTTTGAGCGGAAACGGCGGCGTGAAACAGGATCATAAAAATACTGCACAATCCACATGATACTCCTTATCAATTATGAACTGTGTCATCAACAGTTCTCCATTTAAAAATCTACAGAAACTACTTATTAAGCCATTCCCAAATTCAGCAGATCGTATGAGAAATTATAGGTACACATTAGAAAGAAACAAAAAACACAGTTTGCTGACACAAAAGATTTCTGAACGTGGGGACCATGGAATGGTGATCCAAAATGATAATCTGATGGGCTTCGTAATGGATGAGGAATTCTCTCATCTCTGTGACAATCCCCTCCAGAAAGAAACAATAGGTTACCAGTATCTTAAAGACATCTAAGACCTTGTGCATTTAGAAACAACCCAGGAACCCCCTCATCCTTCCAAATGAGGAATGCTAATATGCAGAGCCCACTGCATGACATTCCTTAGCACCCTCCTTGCGGTCACATTGCAAACATCCGGTGATCAGAACTGTTGTTGCAGTGGACCAGCACAGGGATAGGCAATCTCCCAGAGTCAAGGAGATTAGACTTTTGTAGCCATCCAATAAGTAACCTGCAAAACAAATAGTTAGAACAGCAGTCCACATTCAATTTTTAATCATGGAAAAATGGATGCTTAAAATTGTCCAATCACAGCGATTTTTGTCTATAGACTACCACAAAATAGCTTAACAAATCAATAGTCCCAAAAGTCATATATTTAGGGGTGAAAGTTGGCTGCTGGCATGGGCACAACCCATGTACATTGATCTAGGCTAGGCTGAGGCTGCAGCCAGGGTTTGGGGATGACATTCAAGGTCCAATAAATAATCAGGCCAGGCCTGGGCTTGGATCTGCATGAAGGCTCAAGAAGAAAGCCCAGTCTAGCAACTTTTAAAAAATATTGGAATACATTCTTATGTAGCAGTTGAGGCAGGCTTGACCTAGATGTTCATCTTGTCGCTGCGGCTAGCCTGGGCTTAGCCAAGCTCATGAGCTGGCTCATTTATGCGCCAATCAGGCCCATGTGATGATACAGGATAGCTTATGCCATTTGACAACATCGTTTACACTGATATGTATCCATCGTTGAGACATAACATGAAAAATTGGCTAAACAAGGAAATTTTGATTAATCCACGTGGCATTTCACCTCGCGCATTAGGAAAAAACATGAATGATGTGCGGAAGCTTGCTAAAATGCTATAAGATCCTCTCATCATATGTTAGAAAACACAAAGAGAACTAGCTGAATGTGGCATCTCAGTTCACATCTCTATTATGTATAACATGAGCAGTGGGGACAATTTTAACCGCGCAATTAATTTTCCAAGATTGCCTAACTTTGAATATTGAAAGGATATGGAAAGATATTTGAATCACACAATTAATTTTCCGAGAATGCCGAACTTTGAATTTAAATAGTTTCCAAGAATGCCGTACTTTGAATATTTAAAGGACATGGAAAGAGATTTGAATTAATGATAAGAGTATTTTGGTCATTTGGATACTGTGGCTGCTTGGAAACCTATGCGTAAGATTTCCCGCAAAAAATCCATTGATGGCCAAAATTTACCCACTCAATCTTTCTATGAAAATAGGCTGCAACCTTTTTCTCTATTTGCATGTAGTCAACAAACCCATGTTGTGCACCCGCTTTTGACTCCTTATCTGTCTCCTTTCCGTCCTCTCCACATGCATTGCACGTGCCATTTCCCTAGTAAGGAAAAAACACGCAAGGCTAGACATGGAAAAATTGACTAATTGATGTGGCACCTCCCCTTGCGTATTGGAGAGAGATAAATGATGTGCAGAAGCTTGCTAAAATCCTATCAGAACCTCTCATCAGAAGTTAGACCCAAGAAATCGAATATTCAATCTCTGCTAAATGTAGAAAAAATTGGCTACGTGTGGCATCTCAGCTCACATATTAGAAAGAATGTGAATGGCATGCAACAGCTCACTAAATTGCCATCAACTCTCAACGGATGTCAGACCCCAAATTTCATCCATTCCATCCTTAACAGATAGCATGAAAATTGACAAAATGTGATAACAATGGCAAGGCATGGCATCTCAGCTTACACATTTGGATAAACACCAAAGGCATGCAGAACCTTGGGAAGATGATACTGAATCTTTTTGGTTGTAGGCTTTGAGAAAAGTATTCACCACCAAAAGTTAGAGATGAGTTACACCCTCAAGTCATCAAGGTTCAACATTTCTAGAAAGGTGATATCATATTAATCGCCAAGATTCGACCAAAGATTCTCAAAAGCACTCTCAATCCTACATTCCCACCAGTTTTGGAGTTCTACAGGAACATTTCTCGATTCCTTTCCTACTATATGCAAAGGACCCCACTAGCATGACTTGCGTCCGTGGCTAACAAGCACCATAATGGTGGCGAACTTTTATGAGATCCACCCTGTCCATCAGGTAAGCTACCTCATTCTCACCCTAGAACCCAAAAATCATAACAATCCAAAACCAAGGTAGGCCACACCATAGAAAACAGTTGTGATGATCATGCCCACCGTGGTGACTATATCCCATCCAATCCATTCATCTCACATGCCTCATCAGGATGGAAGCATTCCCCATAAATCAGGCTATTCCAAACCTCAAGCGGGCTATATCATGTGAATTTAGAGGTTAGGCATAGATTTAAACTGTTCCCTATGGGGTGGCCCACCTGAGTGTTGAATCAGACTTCGTTTTGGGAACAAGGCCAAACAAGGGTTGTTGTACCTGATGGACGGGAGGTGGATCTCATGCACGTAAAAGTCACCTCCCCATTTTAGCAGTGGGCGCGTGACATGCATACCTGCGCAAGTCGGGTGAGAGATTCGATATGTAAATGACATTGCTACTTATGGCATCTCGAAAAGAGACAACAGCAGATCCGACAAAGATGCGATCATAGATAATCATATAACTGAAGATGTGTTGTTGGTAACTATCATAAACAGTTCCGACTTCCCATTTTAGCAGCAGGTACGTGACATGCATACCTGCGTGAGTCAGGCGAGAGATTAGATATGTAAATGACATTGCTACTTATGGCATCTCAAAAAGACACAACAGCAGATCCGACAAAGATGCGATCATAGATAATCACATAACTGAGGATATGTTGTTGGTAACTATCATAAACAGTTCCGACTTCCCATTTTAGCAGCAGGCACGTGACATGCATACCTGCGCGAGCCAGGCGAGAGATTCGATATGTAAATGACATTGCTACTTATGGCATCTCGAAAAGAGACAACAGCAGATCCGACAAAGATGCGATCGTAGATAATCCCATAACTGAGGATGTGTTGTTGGTAACTATCATAAACAGTTCCGACTTCCTCGCTCATGAGTTGCCCATCAACACTCAGTTGAATTCAGTTTGCACTGGTAACTATATAGGCATAACCAGATAAGATTCCAGCAATTCAAAGATCAAATACATCCTCCATAAACAATTTTGCGCTACCAAGACCAATTACAATCATAAATTACTCACATGCTGATACCAGAAAAGAAAAATCAGTAACCCAGCCCTTAAAACCCTTCCTTTTAAAAAGATCTCATACTAATTCACCAATATCAAGAAAAGAAGCCAAATCTCATTTGAACTAACTTCTACAAACAGTAGAAATTCTTTCTCAGCCTGAAATTTCTCACATTTCCAAATATTCCAAAACCTAATCATAACAATAAAGAAAATTTAAACCAAAAAATAAATAAAAATAAATAATAAATCATGCAGACAAAACAACAACATCCAACTATAAATGTACCAACCTTACCGTCATTCTGGAGTTCTACAAACCACAACAAACAGAATCATCTACAAAAATTCCACGAATTGGATTTGAAAGGTTTCAACTTTCAAATAATATATTATATGAGCAAGTTATTCAGAAAAAATGCAATCTTTAGGTTATTTCAAAAGCCACAAACGCTGGAAACACAAAATCATCTCCAGAATTCCAATTCAAGAGTTCCAAATTCGAAGAGAGTGAAAGAAGGAAAGCAAATTACCTTATCTTTCGTTCCTGCGGTCACACCAGAGGTCCTGACCTTGACCTCCGTCAGCCACCCAGGCGGCAACCAATCCGGCGTCGATGACGGGACGACCGCCAGCTCAAATCCCCTCTTCGGCTCCTCTGAGGCCTCCTCTGCGGGGGGCGGGGTCCGTACGCCTCTGTCGACGGAACTATCAACCCCTAGACCCGGCTCGAGCTTCACGTCTGCTTCCACCAACAGATCTTTCCGTGGCGGAGGCGGAGGAGGAGGTGGCGAGCGATCTTCGACGCTTTCTGACTTCACCAACAAATTCTTCGCCTGGCGTTTCTCTTCTCCTTCTGCTGCTGCTGCTTCTTTGCCCGTCATAGCTTCGAATGGGGCTTTTCCGTCGGGGACGTTGAATGACGCGCGGGCGTCAGATTCCGGCTCGGGATCGGACGGGCCGTCAGTGAGGTTTCCGGCGAGTAAGTCAGATTCCGAGGGCCTCGGGTCAGATGGAATCGGCGACGGTTTTCGGTCGGGAGTTTCGGAGGCAGACATTTCCAGTTACAGAGAGAGTCGTTGAAGTTTCAGTTCTTTTTTATATTGAGGAAGGGGGGAAATTCTAACATGCGCCGGTGGGTGGCGGGTAAGAGATCAGAGGCGGAGGATTGTTTTAGCGGAGCTTGGGGTTGGTAATGGTGGGTGGGGAAGGTGCGCTACCGGCGCATGTTATAGACAAGGAAGAGAATGACCGGTAGAGTGAGCTGCGTTTGCTAATTTTGGAGGAGTTTCAGCCGTTAGAAGCTTCAGATGAACTGTCTCCAGTCTTGTAAAGAAACCGAGATTAAAATAGCTTTGACAGTCCCTTAACGTGGCATGCTTACCCTGACTCGTGTACGGGAAATCCGAATCCTACAAAGGTGGGCCACGCGTGCTTACGCGTCCCAGGTCTTACAGCACCTGCACCCAACCTCTGTGAGGCCCACTAAGTGATATGTGCAAATCCATTCCGTACATCAGGTTATGATTCTTATTTGAATCTTGCGTACAAAACATCAACCTGATAGAGAACTTTGATGGGCCACACCAATTAGAACAATGTAAAATTGTTCTCAAAACCTCTAAGTTCACGCGTTGAGGCACAGGACCAGGCCAATTTTTATATTTTCACTTCATCCTGGTGAGTTACACCTGATTAACGGATTTGATGAAAGATACACAGCATGGGCCCCACATGAAAATCTATGGTTGGCATCCTATCCCCGTTATTTCCTTTGGTATGGCTCGCCTGAGTTGTCTATACGGATGATTTTTTATATGAAGATCTAGAATAAAATATGGAATGTGATAGACGGAGTGGATTTTGGATATAAACATGGTGGGCCATGCATAGCTTCGGTGTTTTACGCACTGCATAAAACAGGTGTGGTAGCTAGACGACACCGATCCCAGAGCTTCTTTGCTCGCTCTTTTGCATGCAAGGTGACTCGCCTACGAGTCGGACGGCCTTGGATGACTCGATGAAATGAACGGCCTGATTTGTCTCCAAGTCATCCTGTGGAGCCCCAGAACGGGTCAGGTATACCACACGTGCGCTAGATGTAGCGGAGCTGAGACACGTTGCAGCCTACGACGGTCCGCTGGAGTGCATCTCGGTTTTCAAGAGTCTGTTCGGGTGAGTTTTCACCCGGATTGACTATTTGAGGATGATCTGAACCGTTCATGTTCTCACTACTGCCTGAAGTTAAGACCTTATTACCATATTTCATTGATGATCGTAACATTTGACTCTTGAATTTGAATTTGAACCATTAAAACTTTGCTCATCTCCATGTACAATCATCCGTTCACCAAATGTTCTCATTGTGGACCCTGCGGCATAGAATCCAGAATATGAACGGTTCAGATCATCATCTAAGATGCAGTAGGTGTGAAAACCCACCCACCCCTGCTGGGAAACGGATTGGCTACTCCCCCTGACACCAGCCCGGGGGCTGGTGGTCGGTGCTCTGTGGCCCCCACCATGATGTATGTGTTTAATCCATTCTTTTAATCCATTTTTAAAGATCATTTTAGTGCTTAATAGAAAAAATTCGAGAGGTATATTAATCTCAGGTGGACCACACCACAGGAAAACAATAATGATTGGATATCCACCATTAAAATCCTCCTAAGGCCCACTGTACTTTTTATTTGACATCCAATCTGTTTATTAGGTCATAAAGAACCAGATGAAGGGAAAAAATAAATATCAGCTTGATCCAAAACTTTTATAGTCCCCAAAACGTGTTTAATGGTCGACTTTCATTCAACACTATTTCCTGTAATGTGGTTCATTTGATATTGATATATACCTAATTTTTATTTTAAAATCATTAAATGATCTATAAAAATAGATGGACGTAATGGATGAAGCACATACATTATGGTAGCCAATCCGTTTTCCCTTACTGTAGGTGTGACACGTTTGGCACCGTATCGTAATATGACATAGCTATCTCTGCTGGCCTGGTGGGCCTAGAACCATGCATGCTCGAAAATTCCCAGGAGAAAAAATCTAGCCGTTGAATGTTCGGCCCTTTTTCGGCTAAACGTGAACTCCTGGCATGATTTGTCTTTAACTTCCATTTAGCAGCCAGTTTTGAACGGTTATGATTTTCCTGATCTTGTGGGGTTCTCGGCCATCAATGGTTTGGTGATTGAAAGATAGGTCCCACTTCAGCCCGAATGATAGTTTCATGCATGGGCCATGGGTCCCACCCCCCCGTGTGTCTACCAGCTGGGCGATGGTGTCCACCGATATGCCATTCACATTTTCTTCTTCTTTTACTGTTAGTATGATATCCTAACCGTTGGAAGAAAAAACAAAGGACTTAAATGTAAACTATTAAACATTGGATTTTTATATTTTTTTGTCCAGAGTTCAATCTCTTCACAGCGTATGAGTAATAATAATAACAATAACAACAACATAAAAGATATAAGGTGCAACTATTTTGACCGAAGCATTTAATGTTGAGGGTTTGGGGTTCATGGTTTATGGTTTAAGGTTTAATGTGCATTCACAAAATGGAGAATTTCTAACTTGTTAAGTGCATGTGATGTCTAAATCCTTATAACGCCTTTATTCCGCAATGACGATGTACTTAGGGCAAAAATCAACTTTATTCACTCATCGAGTGGATCATATTAAAGAATATAAATTTTATTATTGATTATAAACAACAAAATACAAGTGTAGTCCACTCAATAAGTGACCATGGCTGATTTTTACATGAGAAGAACCTTGTAATGGGCTAACTAATTGGTTGGATTGCCCTATAAAAGGCAGAAAGTTATCCATGTGGTGGACTGTAACTCATAATTCAATTAATAACAAGAACAATAACATAAATCCATCCTACAACTTACCAGATGCTCTTGAAAAATTGTGATGCGGAGATTTACATGCAACAAGACTCTTTTGATGGGTGACATTTATATTCACTCTCAAATTCTTAAGTTCTCTTCTTCAACTTATTTCCAGGTGTGTTTTAAGATATTCTTGCATGTAACTTATGGCATGATAATATATATGGGAAATGCTCACCTGCACACTAGTTCGCACGAAATTGGTGTGAACTT
Source organism: Magnolia kwangsiensis (assembly GCA_037074715.1). NCBI lineage: Eukaryota > Viridiplantae > Streptophyta > Magnoliopsida > Magnoliales > Magnoliaceae > Magnolia > Magnolia kwangsiensis. Next base: position 150,388,626 of record CM073575.1, on the reverse strand, counting down.
TTTTGAGAACCACCCATCATACGTGATGGGGATCCAAAATCTGAACCATCCATGTGAAGCAGCACCTCATGAAACCCCTGTACCCAAAGTTATACTTTGATCCAAAGCTTTGGTGGGCCATGAAAAATGAAAACAATTTCCTCTCTTGATTTGCATTTCTCTTTGCTATGGCCTACAAGAATTTTAGATCAGGGTGAAAATTTGTATTTTGGGGTTTTATGGGATTCCACATCACATGGACCGTTTCGATTAGACACCCATGACACATATGCAAAGGTGCGCACGTGCCTAGGTGCACAGGTGACAATGACTATATATATATATATATATATATATATATATATATATATATATATATATATATATATATATATATATATATATATATATGACCCATAGTCACCCTCATTATGAGTCCTAATTTGACTAAATTAAAATTTATTCGAAATAGTAATTTTTAATGAAAATAAAAGGTCCTGAGGTAGCAATGTTATATAATTCATAGCATAATTAAAAGTAATTGATCCTAAAAAGACTATATATGTTGAATTTTTAAATTGAATGAGATACGCAAAATTAAAACTTATTAAAAATAGTAAGTTTTTCATAAAATTGTGATTTTAAATTAGAATAAGGTGTTTTTTTTTTTTTTTGAAACTTATTGACGAGGCCCACTATGGGGTCGATTGACCCCGAATGACCTATTACAATATAAATTTATAGGTTGTACATCCCATAACGATATCCTGATCAAAAGTTATAACCAGTTTATGGTTCATACTTCGAACAACAAGTTCTCCTTATCTAGAGTGAATTTCTTCAAATTGGACGCCCTTAAGGCCCAATTATGTCATGGCCTATGTAGGACTGGACCTATATCCGATGGACTACGTCTACTTCCATTCAGGCTTCTTTTTTATCCAATTATGTCAAAAATAGATCTGTTGCATGCTCAACATCTGTATTTATGGGTGCGGTAATCTAACAATTAGTTATTTCATGCCTACCATAGTGGTGAATCTCATTCCAAGTAATTTATTTTCTCGAAAAATTTTCAAAATTTTTAAAATTTTTAAGGATTTCTTGAAATATTAGTTAAAAAATCTCGTCAAAAAAAGTTATTTAAAAATAAGCATTATGGTTTATACATAAATTAAAATTTTAACATAACTAATATATATAACGTTAGGAGTAAGCGAACATTTTTGTCATTCCAATTAATTTTAAAAGAGTTGCAACTTTTGAGATTTTAAGTAACATTAAATGAGATTTTTAAGATAAATAGAGATATTTATATAAAAATTAAAATCTACAAGTATATAAAGTGATAACTTGAATTTATCTAAGTAAACAAGTAGCTTTGAATGGTCCTACCTTTTTGTGCATGAGTAACATGCTCCCACACACGACATCCTTTCCCTCAATTATTTTTATGTTCCCTTCAAAAATTTCTCCTAATTTTCTCCCCACGTGCCACTACTTCTAGTGTACGTTAATTTATTAAAATTTCCATAAGGTTCCCAAGTTTTTTTCAATTTCATATGAGATAAAAATTGACTGAAATTTTTTATACTTGTGATAATACAGTTTGATGTATTTCACAATTGTGATTTTTAAAATCTTGGCGACAATTATCACACTATGTAACGAGAATTATACTATAAGACTGGGGCTATTAATAGCCGAAGCTGTCGAGTCAGGCTTATTTAAAATTTTGATTTTGGTAAGCCTAAGCTCGGCACATTGACAACCTTGTATAAGAGTATGTGACGTGATGTTGAAATATTAGGACAGTATTTGGCCAATGACCTAATACCACTGTGTGGGGCCTCGTCACAATGTATATGTTTTATCCATGTTGCCTATCCATTTTGCTAGCTCATTTTAAAGCATAAGCACAAAAATGAGAAATATCTAGATATCAGGTGCAGCACACCACCAAAAAATAACGTTGATTGAATTCCCATCATTAAAAACTTCCTAGAGCTCACTATAATGTTTATTTTCCATCCAACCTATTGATAATGTGTCATGATTCAAAATTTGGAACTCGAGCATGCATCCCAAACTCCAGTTATGTGTTGCGACTCATACACCAGGTGTACTCTAACCAGTAAGTGCCGCAATTATCATAGACAATAATCATATTTTATGCAGCCAATTTAAGTTTCATATATCACCATTCACACACAAGATATCAATTTAACTCTTAATTCAGATACATTAAATCAATATATCACCCATTCACTTCCAACACCACTAATCATGAAATAATATTAACACCATAATTTCAAGCAACGCATAATAACTCAAAACTAGTTTTAAGAATAATGAGCGAGAATTGAAATGAACAGTGAAGATCAATCTAAGGCAGTCAATTCATCTTCCGTTAAGTAAGGCCACGTATCCCCGTGGATCATTAATTGGCTTGATCGAATCTTCACGTCCTTACACTAAGGGTTCAACCTCAATTACATTTGTACGAGTTTTCATCAATAAACATAAGCTGACTAGGCCTAGTGAGAATTCCTAACATGGTTCTTTATGTTAAAATTAAAATAGTATAATACACAAGATGCACAAAATAATTAGCAAAGCTATGTAAATTCAAGAAATGAACAAATGCATCAATGTCGTGCAAATGCATAAAATGTATGAATGCACTAAGTTGAATAATTGTCTACTTGCTTGAGTTAGATGATCATCAACTCGTATATGCCACTTAGGCAGGCTTTTACTAGTTTAGTGGGAGTGGGCAACACCTGCATTCACCACTTAGGTAGGCTTTTACTTGTGAGAATCCCTAACATGGTTCTTTATGTTAAAATTAAAATAGTATAATACACAAGATGCACAAAATAACTAGCAAAGCTATGTAAATGCAAGAAATGAACGAATGCATCAATGTCGTGCAAATGCATAAAATGTATGAATGCACTAAGTTGAATAATCGTCTACTTGCTTGAGTTGGATGACCGTCAACTCATATATGCCACTTAGGCAGGCATTTACTAGTTTAGTGGGAGTGGGCAACACCTGCATCCACCACTTAGGTAGGCTTTTACTAGTGAGAATTCCTAACATGGTTCTTTGATGTTTTAATTTAAACCAATTTGATTTAAATGATTTTAACTCGCAAGTATACGAATTAGATGTAAATATAGTACGTATTATGAAATCGTTCCCACGAGGACTGGTTGTCGCAATTCGAAATTTAAGACTCTTCTTAACTAATCCAACAAATATTTTAGCAAACTAATAAGTAAACTAACACAAATCTATGGAAAATAACTGAGAACTATGAGAAAAATTCAATCCAGGAGAAGACTAGGACTTTCGAATCCACCCCTAATTATCATAAACCTTGTTTTACCTGTTGATTTATTCTAATTCAGATTTATATAAATTTAATAAACAAAGCACATCCTATGTCCTTGGTCGGGCACACAGAATGTATAATCTTTTAAAGCATATGGATCACATCTTTCCATCCACGGTCAGGTATGGAGAGATGTAAATCCTGTTTCTTCCTCTATAGGAAACTTGTTCATGGTCAAACACAAGCACCTAGAATAATATTCCAAACAACATCCATATCTAGACTTTAGTCGAGCTCATAGAATGGAGAAGTACGAAAATCTCAGAAAAGCACACTAGAAAAAGAAACAAATCAATCCAATTAAAATAAATTCAACATAAACAAGAGTCAATCAAATTAGGGGCTTCATCTCAGCCCTATCTAAGAAGAATTAGCTATCCATAAAATTAATTAGGAAAAAATAAATATAAAATAAAAATATTAAAAACATCTCCCTTATCTCTCTTCTTCCTTCTTCTCCCTCTCTTCTCTTTCTTCTCCTTGGCTCTAGATCTTCCTTCCTGGCTCTCAATGAATGCTCCCCACGTCCAAAACCTCCTTATATAGCTGCTGGAGTGGTGAAAATCGGATTTGAATCTGATTTGGAAAGCTATGCATACCCAACTAAAGCTTTTTCGCAGCCAAGTTCGGTTCTTCGAAACACGCCACTTTCCTCGCTCAAATTCTTAAAAAATACTGTCCCTTAGGACTTTATTGGGTCCTCTACATGATAGACGGTTCAGATATGTCATATGATCAAAGATGGTGGGCCAAAATCGCCTAGAAAAGTCAGTTTTCGTGGATATGCGAAACCTTTCGTACCATTTCGCTGTTGTGATCGGTGGGCCCCACAAGTATTTTCTGAAAAATTCACCCTGTCTATTGGATTCAGAACGAAATTTCAGTCAAGAATGGGTGGTTTTGAACGTCTATTGACGTGGCCCAGAAAATAAATCACAAAAGGATCAGTTTTGAACGTTGTAGGGCAGCCCTTTTGTGGCCTCTGTATCTCACACGTGTGCACGCATGGCTGAAAACTATCAACTAAGTTTTGTAGTATTCGCAGCCCTCTATAAGATGGACGGTACGGATTGGCCGTACGGGGCATGTGTGGGGCCCACAGTCGACTGCAAAATAGCCAGCGGCCGTGCGTTATGCAGCCGAAAACGGCAACTTCCCTTTTCTTTTTCTTTTTCAGTCAACCGTCTCTGCCATTTGCCATGCACGTGTAGTGCACTTGTGCACTATGCATACTCCATTCATGTGGGGTCCACTGTGATGTTTCTATGAAATCCAATCCGTCCATTCCTTTTATCAAACTATTTTAACCATTGAAACCAAAGTTGAGGCAGTTCCAGATATCAGGTGGGCCCAGAATCAATGGTTTATGGGTTCATTTGTCAGTTGGGGCACTTCTATAGTGATCCAATGGATGAAATTTTACGTGTACAGTTAATTTATGGCCCTCATCACATGTATGAAGTTTTAGGTCAATCGGATGGTGGGAACCCTGTGATCTTGCATTTTGGACCATTTTCGGGCCTTTTTAACGTGAACGGCTTGATTTTCTCGGGTCTCTGGCATGTAAATCTGTCAATCTTAGTCCTCTGGAGTCCGTCCCTTACTCTGGTGACTTCGGAGCATTAGATCTATGTTTTTAATCTCTTTTTCAGTCCACGCTCCTGGTTACTACCTGCAACAAAAACACATTTAAAATACGACATTAAACATTATTATATACGTCAAATTAGGTATTTATCGGGGTTTGATATGCAACATTCGACCCTCATCACAACCTCCAACCAGCATTTTGCTAGTCCCGAGTAAAACATGCGAAAAAATAAATTCAGAAATAAGAGACAATTCCTGTAAACTCAAGCAACTTGTGAACAGATAGTTAAAATGTAAAAATTCTAAGATTCATGAATGGTATGTGGAATTTTCTCCAGGAATCAAGCTCATAGTGAACTACATGAACAAGTTCAAAACATTAATTCATTAATTAGAACATTCTAAACATTGAGTTCCACGAGTGTATAGTGTAATCTCGGCTCACAATCATTAAGAGATCTGATTGTCAATTTCATGATATCATTGGAATTCATGACAATCAAACCTGAAACCAACACTAGCATTACAGATTAACTTTTCATTCTACCAGCCTTTAATTTTCTTGAACAGTAACGCCAAAGAGGGGAATCAAATCCTCACCTATAGGGAGCAAACCTATGGTAAAGATTATGCGACTTACCCTTTTTATTCTTCTTTACTGCACATGAAATTTTATTTTGGCTGGTTCCTTTCATGCTTTGTAATTACCAAGTTAATCATTCAATATCGAATCGAAACCTTAATGTGTAAGCGAAATGTGATATGCAAAATCATGACTTAATCAATGTTTAAAGCTTCTAATCATGGGTTAACAATTCAAACTTAAATGTGAAATCTAACAGACAACTGAATCCAAGAGTCATAAATTACCAACATCACGTATCTTTTAATTTTAAAATCACAACTATCCTTCAAAGTCACTTCAAATTCATAAGAAATTTCAGAAAATTTCAAAAAAATTTAAAAATTTTCACACTTTTTGCTCAAGACCAAGAAAATACTGATTAGGTTACCTAATCTCCCACCCCCAACCTAAAATCTACATTGTCCTCAATGTAAAAGAAATAAGCATGCAATGTATATGGGACAACAAAAGTAAATGAGTGATGGAAAGATAGTACCTGGACGGAGAATTTAAGAGGCTTTCCCAAAAATATCAACTTAAAAGTGAGTCAGCACAAGAGAGAAATCAACAAAAGTAAAATAACAAAAATAAAATCACAAAAGAAAATCCTACCTATACCACTTTCGCAGGTGCTCTCGATTGCATTCTCGTCCGTCATTTCGAATAGGATGTTTCTAGATCTTTTACGAAAGGTTCTTTGTATTTCAGGATCAAAGGGTGCTAGTTTTATGTTCAAATATCTACACCCTAGCATAAACTGAATAACTGAAATGTAGGAAAGAAAACTAAACTAAACTAAGATGCAACCTGAGAGAAATAAGACTAGAACTAAAAATTATGGATTCCTAAAAACAAGAGAAAGCTATGTAAACAAGAATTAGAAGAAAGAACCCGAAAAAGAAGATGATGGATGTCTAAAGATTTGGTAGCTTCTCCTTTTGAAGACAATATTATTTAACAGCTTTCTTCTTCAATTCCTGTAAAAATAAAAATAAAAACAAAAGCAATTTCCTTAAATAATGCTAGAAAGAAAAAAAAAATCTTAAGCAACGGTTAGTTTCTAAAAAGAAAAATATTTCTAAAACTAGAAAATAGAAAGTTAATTGAAAGAAGAATCTAAATCTAAAATTAAAAATTAGAAAATTTCTAAAAAGAAAGCCTAGAATTAGAAAATTTTTAAAAAATAGAAATTAGAAAAAGTAGAGAATTTTAGAAAGGAATTACCAAAATAGAAGTTCAAATCAGGACCCTACAAAACAAATATGTTAGTTTCTAAAATAAAATAAAATAAAATAAACTTTAACCTAAAATTAGTAAAATCCTAAGGCTATGAATTATGATAAGAGAGAATCCTAAATTCAATTTGGACCGAAACAGTCCTCGGCAACGGCGCCAAAAACTTGATGTTTTAATTTAAACCAATTTGATTTAAATGATTTTAACTCGCAAGTATACGAATCAGATGTAAATATGATACGTATTACGAGATCGTTCTCACGAGGACTGGTTGTCGCAATTCGAAATTTAAGACTCTTCTTAATTAATCCAACAAATATTTTAGCAAACTAATAAGTAAACTAACACAAATCTATGAAAAATAGCTAAGAACTATGAGAAAAATTCAATCCAGGAGAAGATTAGGACTTTCGAATCCACCCCTAATTATCCTAACCCTTGTTTTGCCTGTTGATTTATTCTAATTCAGATTAATATAAATTTAATAAACAAAACACATCCTATGTCCTTGGTCAGGCACATAGAATGTATAATCTTTTAAAGCATATGGATCACATCTTTCCATCCACGGTCAGGCATGAAGAGATGTAAATCCTGTTTCTTCCTCTATAGAAAACCTGTTTATAGTCAGACACAAACACCTAGAATAATATTCCAAACAACATCCATATCTAGACTTTGGTCAAGCTCATAGAATGGAGAAGTACGAAAATCTCAGGAAAGCACACTAGAAAAAGAAACAAATCAATCCAATTAAAATAAATTCAACATAAACAAGAGTCAATCAAATTAGGGGCTTCATCTCAGCCCTATCTAAGAAGAATTAGCTATCCATAAAATTAATTAGGAAAAAAGAAATATAAAATAAAAATATTAAAAACATCTCCCTTATCCCTCTTCTTCCTTCTTCTCTCTCTCTTCTCTTTCTTCTCCTTGGCTTTGGATCTTCCTTCCTGGCTCTCAATGAATGCTCCCCACGTCCAAAACCTCCTTATATAGCTGCTGGAGTGGTGAAAATCGGATTTGAATCCGATTTGGAAAGTTATGCATACCCAACTAAAGCTTTTTCGCAGCCAAGTTCGGTTCTTCGAAACACGCCACTTTTCTCGCTCAAATTCTAAAAAACACCATCCCTTAGGACTTTATTGGGTCCTCTACATGATAGATGGTTCAGATCTGTAAGACCCGTATCTTGGTCCGTACCATTACATAGACTTCCGCGGTCTTACCGGTCGAATTTCGACAACCTTCGACCCTTAACCGATATCGACGCGCGACCCTAATTCATATACCGACAACCCGAGTCGACTCAACCCGAGACCAATACCATAGCAACCGCGCCGTCGTTGCGGTTCAGATGCCGCGACTCGTGCGCCAAGGCGATACCCTGGTCGAGAGATGTGGGCCAACGTTCGGTGCGAGAAAACGCCGCGTGTTGCGAAAACTAAGGGAATCTCTACGATGTGTCACGTCAATCACATCAATCCTATCAATCAATCAACCCATCAAGTCATCATATGTCAAGTACACATCACTTTATTCCCTTTTCCCAAGCAACCACAAAAGTCTCCCAAACTCATACCTCTCTTACACAAAAAGCCACAAAAGTCTTCACCACTCATACCTCTCTTACACAAAAGCCTCAAAAGTCAAGCTTTTCTTACACAACCATCACTCATCACATCCATCCATCACTCTCTCTCTCTCCCTTTACAACTCTCTCTCTCTCTCTCTTTCTCATTTTAAAAATCCCAAAGCCAAAGAGATCCCACGTATGAAATTTTGCAAGAACTCCTAAGCTCCAAGTGGCCCACCTTCCTATCCCATAATCTCCCATCTCAACCCTCCATTCCTCATCTTAACCGTTGAAAACCAAGCTAAAGTGCCAAGGAACTCCTAGGAGCAAGAAGATCGGACGATGGGTGCTAGATCATTCTAGTTTTTCTTATTTTTATGATGTGTCAAGTGAGACCCACCGATCAATGATGTGGATCTCACTTGGGACCGCAAAATGTGGTCGATGGCCCATTTGGATCATCATGATCACTCCATGATGGGGCCATTCTCCATGGACCCCATCATGATGTTTATTCCATTACAAAAAAATCATCTAGACCATCCATATTGGTGGGGAAAGGATCCCCACCGTTGATTTTAAGTTTGATGGTCACTCATGCTTTAAGGCCCACTTGATGTATGATTCGTTGTAAGGGAGGGCCCATAATGTCGGGGTCCCTCCATCACAAGGCGTGTCCCACCCTCCATGTCTCTCTCTCTCTCTCTTTTATTTCTGTTTATTTTGTTTTATTTTATTTTATGTGATTAAGTTGTGTGGCCCACTTGAATGGACCCCACCTTGGGAATTACTTTATTCAAATTTTTATTCAAGTAGGGCCCACCATATATGTTGTACACACGTCACCCATCAGTGGTGGCCCACCTCATCAGGGCCACCACAATGTACCTTGCAAGAGAAAAAAAAAAAAAAACCAGAACGTCCAGCGTCTGGGACGCTGGACGTCCCTGTACAAAAAAAAAAAGGGAAAAAGAGAAGCCTTTGGGGTGGTCCCCTTGTGTAGGCCCCAACTTGATGTATGAGTGTAATCCAAGCCACCCACCCTCTTTCCCATAACATTTTAGGCGTTGAGCCAAAGAATGGGTTCAATCCGATGATCAGGCGGGCCATACCAGAGAAAATGATGCTTTTACCCTTCTAAGGCTTTTAGGGCCCATCTGGTCATTTCTACACGCCAATTAAATGTCAACCCTTGGATTTTTACGGCATGTTTGGGCCCTAGAATTCATTGGGCGGAGTGGATTCTCAAGGAGTGGGCCCCACATGTAACTTTTTTTCAAGAGAAAACAAAAAAAAAAAAAAAAGAGGCAGCGCCTACTGCCACTGACGCAGCAGCAGGGCTGCACGTTGACGGGCGGGCGCCCCAGCGGTCACCCACGACTGCTGTCGTGGGCCCCACCATGATGCATGTGTTTAATCCACGCCGTTCATTTGATGGGCCCCCTCGTCAGGTGGGCCCTCGCCAAGTATCAGCCGATCCAAAACTCAAGTGGCCCACACCACGTGAAACAGTGTGAATGAAATTCTACCGTTGAAAAGTTTTTGGGGCCCACAGGAGTTTTGAATCAAGTTGAAATTATTTTTTTTCCCTTCAATCCAGGTCTGCATGACCTTGTCAACAGTTTGGATGGCTTATAAACATTGTGGTGAGCCCCACATCGGACCCACAGTGATGTATGTGTAGTGATGTATGAGCCCACGGGACATTTGTGCCCTTGTCCTTGCCGTCCATCTGTTTTGATGGTGGGGCCCAATGTCCCCTAGCATCAGCGACTTCTGTGGATCCAACCATTATATATGGATATATTATCTATCATATATTATATATCTTGTATTATATATTTTATATATGTATATTAGTGGTGGGCCCTACGTGGGACCCACCTTTATTCCCTTTTTAAATGCTTAAAAAGCTGCAGCAACAACTATTTATATATAGATATTTTATATACATTCATACCCTTAATGTATATGTTGTTGTTATAGTTATAATGTATGTATATTACTTTACATATTAAATATGTGGGCCCAAGGTCCGTATGACCTTTTGAACATAATGGATTGCAAACAAACATTACCGTGGGCCCCTTGCCAACCAGTTTGAATGACAAATAAACATTTCAGTAGGCCTCTAGGCCATGGGAGTGGACCCATTTGATGTGATCCAAGGTCCATGGGATTGGACCCATTTGGTGTATTTTAAAGCCCATGAGATTAGGTCATTTGTTGTTTTAAGGGCCCATGAGTTAAGGCCCACTGAGATGTACTGGGGCCTATGGGATTAAGGTCCATTTGACGTACTTTTGGGGCCCAATTGGTGTGGCCCATTTATTACATATAAGACCCATGAGATTAGGCCCATTTGATGCAATTTAAAGTCCATGGGTTATGACCCATTGCAATGCACATAAGGCCCATTGGAGAAGGCCCATAAGATATGACCCATTTGATATATATGTAAGGTCCAATGGGAAGAACCTACGGTCCATTGCAATGTGTAAATCCATTACAGACTAAGTACCGATGTTTACAAAGATCGTGCCTTGGGGGCAATGTTGGTTTGACGTCCACATTGCGAGTGTAATGTTGGTTGGATGTCCACATTACGACTCTCCTTAGGGCCCATTACTGGGCCGTACTTATCGTGTATAGACCGTCAAGGTCCATCTGATTGTAAGATAGTTCATTTTATTATAACATGTTTAGTACAGTTCATGACTCATGATCATACGCATCATATGTATGCTTATGTGAGAATTGTCTGATCATAGCATTTGCCTTCGGGCAAGTTGTTTATGGGCTCCCGGTTAGGCGGTGTTGCCCTACATGAGCGCACGATATGCGCAGGATTTGATGCATGACTGGATAGCGTGAATCATGTATATCGCATTTGTATGATATGGATATTGTACGCCCTAGCGACATCGGGATCGTAACTTCCACAGATGTATCGTGGTTGGCAGGATTGGATACCGAAAATCTTGTTCTACATGGGGTACTATAGATATCCCTGGGTGAAAGTTCCTAAACCCTTATGGTACCAAGAGGTTGCTCCAACGTCGAGACCGTGTGGGTAGATGAGCGTTGAGTACCGATTACCAGATGGTTACGCTCTCCACTGTGTCGTGGTCGGTTGGAAGAGGGTACGGCCTTACCCGCCCATGTAGGGGACAATGCTAGGCTGAGTTTGACCAGCTCGAGGAATGAGTCTGTTATCGACGAGTCGCGCTCAATATTGACAGACAGATAGTGTGGTCTCTTCCACTTACCTTATTGCGCGCGATGTGGCGGCAATCTGGTTTAGAGTGTACTAGACCCCGGTGATATCCCATATTTTGAGCTGTATTGATGTGTGGACATAGATGAGGATCTGTTGCATTGCACATCGCATGGCCTTGGGATGGCCGATACCATTCATGTCTTGCATCGCATAAGCCTTGGTACGACTCATGATATTATAGATCCATCTGCATATTCCGCTTTACTCAGACATTACATGTTCATATTACTATCTTGCGCACACACTTTCACCACCCTCTAAGCTTTCTGTAAGCTTATGCACGACCGTTGCGTGCAGGTGACGTTGGTTCGCATCAGCGCTGAGGCAGGAGCACGTTGCAGAGCATTTTGGAGTTTTTGTTCTTTACCACTGTATTTTCCTTTATGCTCATTGTACTTATAAAGTTTTTGATCATAGTGGAAATGTAATGGAGTACTTGGTTGTTGTTTGTGGGTTATGTCATTGGTTATGCTTATTACGAATCAAACTAACGTTGAAAAATCCTCCTCATAGCATCCCAGGATCGAAACCTGGCGAATGGGAGCTAGGAGCAGAGAATGGAGTTCTACGGAGGCTGTCGGCGCCGGATTCGGCGATCGAGAATTTTGTGAGTCCGGTTTCTGAGTTTGGGGCGTGACAAGATCTGTCATATGATCAAAGATGGTGGGCCAAAACCGCCTAGAAAAGTCAGTTTTCGCGGATGTGCGAAACCTTTCGCACCATTTCGCTATTATGATCGGTGGGCCCCACAAAAGCATTTTCTGGAAAATCCACCCGTCCATTGGATTTAGAATGAAATTTCAGTCAAGAATGGGTGGTTTTGAACGTCTATTGACGTGGCCCAGAGAAGAAATCACAAAAGGATCAGTTTTAAAAGTTGCAGGGCAGCCCTTTTGTGGCCTCTGTATCTCACACGTGTACACGCATGGCTGAAAACTATCAACTAGGTTTTGTAGTATTCGCAGCTCTCTACAAGATGGACGGTACGGATTGGCCGTGCGGGGCATGTGTGGGGCCCACAGTCGACCGTAAAATGGCTAGCGGGCCGTGCATTACGCAGCCAAAAATGGCAACTTCCCTTTTCTTTTTCTTTTTCGGTGCCATGCACGTGTAGTGCACTTGTGCACTATGCACACTTCATTCATGTGAGGTCCACTGTGATGTTTCTATGAAATCCAATCCATTCATTCCTTTTATCGAACTATTTTAACCATTGAAACCAAAGTTGAGGCAGTTCCAGATATCAGGTGGGCCCAGAATCAATGGTTTATGGGCTGATTTGTCAATTGGGGCACTTCTATAGTGATCCAATAGATGAAATTTTACGTGTACGGTTAATTTATGGCCATCATCCCATGTATGAAGTTTCAGGTCAATCGGATGGTGGGAACTCTGTGATCTTGCGTTTTGGACCATTTTCGGACCTTTTTAACGTGAACGGCTTGATTTCCTTGGGTCCCTGGCATATAAATCTGTCAATCTTGGTCCTCTGGAGTCCGTCCCTTACTCTGGTGACTTCGAAGCATTAGATTTATGCTTTTAATCTCTTTTTCAGTCCACGCTCCTGGTTACTACCTGCAACAAAAACACATTTAAAATACGACACTAAACATTATTATATACGTCAAATTAGTTGTTTATCGGGGTCTGATATGCAATATTCGGCCCTCATCATTCTTTATGTTAAAATTAAAATAGTATAATACACAACATGCACAAAATAACTAGCAAAGCTATGTAAATGCAAGAAATGAACGAATATATCAATGTCGTGCAAATGCATAAAATGTATGAATGCACTAAGTTGAATAATCATCTACTTGCTTGAGTTGGATGACCGTCAACTCGTATATGCCACTTAGGCAGGCATTTACTAGTTTAGTGGGAGTGGGTAACACCTGCATCCACCACTTAGGTAAGCTTTTACTAGTGAGAATTCCTTACATGGTTCTTTATGTTAAAATTAAAATAGTATAATACACAAGATGCACAAAATAACTAGCAAAGCTATATAAATGTAAGAAATGAACGAATGCATCAATGTCGTGCAAATGCATAAAATGTATGAATGCATTAAGTTGAATAATCGTCTACTTGCTTGAGTTGAATGACCGTCAACTCGTATATGCCACTTAGGCAGGCTTTTACTAGTTTGGTGAGAGTGGGCAACACCTGCATCCACCGCTTAGGCAAACTTTCACTAGTATGGTAGGCATTTGGAGAGGTTCACCAAGATAAACTCGGGCATGTAGTGTGTATGCAAGAGATGAATGCTCAATTGCAATTACCTAACTGTGTATCAATTACTCATATATAGAATTGAAATCACAAATTAGAGGCAACACATATTCATATAAATTAATGATATCATCAACCAAACAATCTTAAAATTACACAAATCAATTCATGTGTTAACAAATAGTAACTTTGATAATTTCAAATTAATCAAACACATAACATTAAAATAAATTAAGAAATTGAATCAAATAAAAACATAAACATTAATTTTATTTTAACGGAGATGGAACATGTTAGGATTACTCACGTGTAACTCGATAATGTTGATTCCATTATATTAACCGAATTAGCGTGAATTAGAAATCCCTATGTAACATCCTAGATTTTTACTGTTTTGAATTTCCAAAAATCCTTAAAATTTTGTTAATGTAATTAACTTATATTATTACTTACTGACCATTGACACTAAATGTTAATTTATACATGAGTGATACCAGTAAAGAACCACACAAGTTCGATTAATCAGCCGTAGGAAGCCAACGAATTCGCCCGATCACTTGAACATCAAGTTTAACCCCATGATTTAATCACATATGGCCCAAATCTAACCGACACATCCCTAATCAATCAAGACAATCATAACTGAATTAAAGATCTAGCAGAAGCTAAGTCAGATAAGGCCCGAATCTTGACTAATTGACCAAATCAACCCCGTTACTCTTTTGGCCTAAAACCGACGGTTTAGAGTAAATATGACCAAATCTCTACTTTCACTACTAATAAATAGGCCACACTATGAACATAGTTAATCCAAATCCTAATCATTATCCGGGAGAAATCTTAATACTTAATTCATTCCAGAAATATCACGATTTTTCAAACAAGCTCTAGACCACTCGTTATTGGGCCACTAGTTCCAAAACTATAGAATAATGTTCATCTTACTAGGCTTGACGTCCATCGCGGGAGTTAGACCTAGGTACTGTCCAAAACCGCTCAACTTGAGTTAAAGGACGAGTGTATGAGAAGTGCAAATACCCTAGGGGCCTGTTTATTTTTTCAATGCGCTAGTAAATGCATTTTCCCTGAGCATTTATCACTTGTTCAGGAAAATGCAGCGAAGTGGTGGAAACCATCATTTGGATTTCAAGTATTTGAAAATTTTCTAAAAAGGAGAGAAATGGCAATTCCCGCATTCACTGAGGCAAGGAAAATGAGTGGGAATGGATTGGCTACTCCGCCCTGACACCAGCCATTTCGCGGCTAATCGGTTCTTTATGGGGCCTACCATGATGTATGTGTGTCATCCATGTCATCCATCTATTTATATATATTATTATATGATATGAGAAAAAAAATGCAATCATATCTCAATCTCAAGTGGACCACATTACAGGAAACGTGTGCTTATGTGTAGATGGGCAGGGTTCTCGCGTCCTAGCAACCGTCCTTTCAGTAATCCAGATCGTTCATCTATTTGGCCCACTGCGGTGTGCCGTCCTACTAATCTCATAGTTTCATCGTCAACGATTGGACTGCAAGGGATTGATGGACTAAGGATCTGCTCCCTCCACACTGTGGCCCATGATTTAGACCATTTGAATTGTTACGCAAGGATGTCACGTGTCAATTTAAAACACGTGTGAGATCTGACATTTCTATTAGGTAGGGCGCACTATTTGGAAATTTTCAAAAACTTCAGCCGTCAATTTGAACATGCATTTCAAACTAATTGTTAATAATTTTCTCTAGCCGTCCATTTATTTTGAATAGTGTGGCCCACCTAAGGTGTGAAATGGCCTGATTTTTGAAGCAAAAGATCTAAGCATTATGTCCAACCATTTGGAAAGCTCGGATCTTGTACACGTGTTTCATGTTAGCAATTCGACTGTTGTGCGGAATGTGGATGGTAACTATACCGTGGATGCTTTGGAAAATGAACAGTCATGAAAGTAAACTAATTTAATGGATGGATGGATGAAAACTTTAGATTCATCTGATAATTACATAGTGGCCCATGAGGTATGCCCTAGATCTTATGGACGGTTCAGATCTATGACTTATTTGTCCACTTGTCCAGGACCAAGCCTGATCTGGGAGCATAGGTCATGGTTAATGGTGGGTATTCAATCCCTGTTGTGTGGTCTACTTGATATTTGGATCTGCTTCATTTGTTGGGACCATGTCGTAAAATGATCTCGAAAACTAATGGACGGCATGCATATACAACACATACATCAAGGTTTTGAATGGTCAATATCACTGTCACCATAGAACATAGTCGTGTATCCGCATGGACCGCATCAGACACGATGGTGTGATATAGGTATATCACAACAGATGTAAGCCAATCGAAAATGTCCAAATATATGAAAACATGAGAAGTAAAAGACAATATCTATCAGAAGTTGTATGGAAAAAGATGGAATATAAAAGAAACAAGTGGCAGATAAAGATATACGATCATCTTATAATTTAAAAATAACAAGAAAGGTAAGAAAAAGGACACCGACGCCAACTACAAGGGCACAGAATATCTCGCTATCTGTTGGGCGAAGATCATCAGTCAACACGGCCCTGGAAACCATGGCCAAGGTTGTCGGTGCCGTCTGTATCGTCTGTCGGATGGACGATGACGTACAATGACGGATGTCCAAGTCATCAGAAAATGTAGCATACTAAACTGCATGAGAATCCGTGCAAGGTCTCGACGATGCACATGCCTTACTGAAGTAACCGTCCCAATATGTAACCGCCTCCTTCCAGTTCTTGAAAGCGCGGTGTCTCACTCCAGAAAATCCCTCTACCTCCAACCTCGTGTTGTCCCAAGACACATATATTCCAGGCCTACGTCCCACTAACACGACGTAATACTTCTCCTTGCCCATCTGCATTGACATGGACGTAATTGGCACAAGTCATTAATGATCTTTATATTATCGATAATTATAACCAATTACCTACTGGGTAATATGTTAGTGACGCAAGTGTCGCCATAACTTGCGTGAAACAAAAGCCTGCATATAGTTCAATTTAATAGCAATAACCAGAAGCAATGCATGTGTTGTGTTCAAGTATTAGTAACAAGTGATGTGTTATCCAAAAGTGCAACAAGAAACAAATAGAAATATCCAAAAAAAATAATATAATTAATGACTTGTCTTAAAGGCAAAGCCTACGAATGATTGCTTCCAGCCAGTCAAACTAGGCAAAATGTTCTTTCATACGTGCGGTCCACCCCCATTCAGCAACATTCTTATAAATGAAATTCTCTTCTCTTTGACAAAGTTAAGGAAGGAGGCCCCATACGCTTCTTCTTTTGATAGCAACTTCGTCGCTCATAAGACCTCATCAGCTATCAGTCCCTCCAACTCTTCCAAAGCCGGTATAATTTGTGTCATCCAACCAAAGTTTGGACCCCTATTGATGGAAATGGCAAATGACTTCATGACACCCCCAATATCGACCATCCCAGTGCCAATCTGATGTTCAGGTCGCTCCACCCTCGGTCTCTTTTTAGAATTAACCGTGGAATTCGTGTTGCGGGAGGCATTCCCATGATGTGTCAGACTTGGACGAGGAATGTTGTCGCCTCCAGGGCTGTCGCCAGACCAATGGATATGCGGTGCATCATTGCCACGTTCTTCAAAAGATATTATGTTAATATCATCATTCAGATCAACAGTGTGGTTAAACGACACATCTGTATCTCTCCATCGAGGAGTGGTTGCACAGGGAGGAAAGTTTCCAGTGACAGATGCTTTACCAATAGCCCTGTCGTTTTCGAAAATGAACTCGAGATCATCATATTTGGGCATGGGTTTGCCGTAAAACTGGACAGCATCTGGATGAGACTAGATATAACACAAAAAAGATCCAGTCATTAACATTACACTTTGTATGATGAGATATGATGTAACTGTTAAAGAAACTACACCTTAACGTAGTTCATCCACACTTCATCTAATGCGACGACAATTTGTAGGTCTGGGTCCTATCCAAAACCAGACGCACTCCGTAGATCTTTAACAGTGGAGAAGTTTTTTTTCACTGTACGGATGCGATTTTTTACGTTTGCATTAGTGATCTTGAGGCATAACTTCAACATCATATTTTCAACGATTCCTGTAAATGATTATATTTTAAATTTAGCACTACTTCGTCTTCCAGCAATGACTAACTCCATTAATCCATCAATTAGGATGTCGTCCATGTCGTCCGTCCAACGAAGGACACCTCCATAGGACCGGTCCTCAGTTCCACTGTTCAATGTATGTTTCTTGGACGATCTCCGTGGGGTACTAGTAAATGATCTCACGTGATATTTCGTCGGAGTAGATAGTACAGAGTCTTTATTCAATGACATGGAGCCACTCTGGTTTACCTCAATCTGTGAAAAGATAAATGACGCGACAACAAGTTAAAAAAATTATTTTACTGGATGAGTAAATAATATGAAGTCCAAAAAAGCTTACATATTAAATAAAACAAAATATGACTCACATAAATTAGTGATCTAATTTGACAGTCTTGAATGATACTCCAAAAACCATCTTTGTTGTATGTCTTATTACAATGCATTTAATTTATTTGACTCACTAAATGAGCTTGGTTCCACATTTTGAAAGATATTTCATCATGTTTTCTGGCCCACTCATCTCTTTCATGTGGAGTAACATTCAACAGCACGCGACCTTCATCGAGGACGGATACTTCTGTAGGTGATGGGATCACACCATCGACACCACAACTTAATGACTCCTCAACCTCACACATGTCATCGTCTCCATATATTTTTATGAAGTTGTGTAATACACAACAAGCTAGCATTATCTTTACTTGAGTTTGTATCGGATATTGTGGAGCAGTCTTCAGAATGGAGAACCTGACTTTCAAAACTCCAAAACATCTTTCTATTACATTCCTCAGTTGTGCATGGCGATAATTGAATAACTCCCGTGCATTGGATGGTTTTCGACCGGTATGATACTCATTGAGATGGTAACGTACACCGTGATATGGGGCCATGAAATCGGGTGAGTGCACATATCCTGCATGAACTACGTAGTATTTACCTACATTTTAAAAATAATTTTTGATCAATTTCAATTCTTATTCGTTTGATGTTATAAAGCCAGCAGAGTACTTGATGTCCATGGGTTTTACCACTGGGTATTACGAAAGGATCGCTTGAGTGAGTCAAGGCACTTTGTTAAACACGTGCATCTAATGTTAAACATTCCCATCCCGCTAACACATACACGAACTTCATGTTGAACTTGTAAGTAGCCAGGATATTTTGTGATATATATCCTTTCCTATTTCGATAGACAACACTATTTGGGATGCTACGAAAGCTGAGATGTGTCCTATTAATTGCTCCGATACAATCCTAAGTTAAACTTGTCAATCATTATGTGATATTGGCATGTGTAATTTAATCCCGACAGATCGTAATCAATTGTAATGAGTATATGTATTATCATACCTGAAAGTATTCTGCCCAATGTGGGTTTGATAAAATCTCAGATGCGGTATCGAGTGTAGGTAGTGTAATAAAGTCTGCATATAAAGAGACGACTACATCCAAAACTCGATTAAAATATCGACTTACGGTTTCGCCTGAGCTTATAAAATGATGTCTAATCACTCGGTTCCGGAGATTGTGGCTTAATGTATAAAGAAACATGACAAGTTGTTCTTCCATACTTACGTGCTTCGCATCCGCCAGCAGTCCCTTATCTCGCAAGATTGAAGAACGTGATCTTTTTCATCCATAGTTGTTATGTGCGACAATACTCCCCAGCAGTGATCGCAACAGATCCCGTAGCCAATATAACCGCGAAGAATTCTAACTCTTCGTTCAACCAGTCACTCCCAGTCATATTGATTCACCCCTCTCTATATAGGATGCATGTGACTTTGATTAGGACGAGGACACGACAATATATATTTAATTTGAGACAGAAAAATTACATTGATGGGTTTTAATGGAAAAGTCATGAAAACTGAAACAGATTAATGGAGAAGAAGTGTTGTGGTTCAGAAAAAAAATAATAGTTAAGAAAAAAATATACAGTAATGTATCTGATTCAACCAGAAAAAAGATAAAAAAAAACCTATTACTACCATTTTCCAATCTGACAAATTTTAATGCATTGGCCATCCAGGGTGAAGTTCATCATGTCTATGGTTTAGGTGGTTTAGGCTTTGGATCATTAAACTAAATCCCACTTGTACAAACTGAAATCCCAAACAGTTAACCCTCCAACCATGCAGTCCGAGCATGAGATGGGTCATTTATACTCATAAAGCTATATTCTTTTTAGGTTGCAGTGAATAGGGCTATCAATGGGCCAGGCTCGGGCCTACCAAAATCAAAACTCATAAAGCAAATTAGACTCTCAAATGGTAATGCCACATCAGCACTTGTAGGAAGAGTATGATTGAAGATCCTGCTCTTGCAAGCAGCCATAATAGAGCTCATCTACTGGTAATTCAGAAGAGAAGTTACTGGATTTACCTAACAATGCTAATTTTTGACATTTTCAATCTTCTATCAATTGCAGTAAATGAAAATAAGAGATGATACTTGATCATGCCACCCGTAATGGTGCCCCATACAAGATCTTGCTAGACTTTAACAAGATATTGGATCAGCTCCTAGCGGTGAGCTGAAAATTGCACTGTGATTAAATCTTCCTGACTGTCCAATTGGTGGGGACTACTCAATAAATTATTCACCAGTGCAAGAGTAATGGAAAATCATATGGTTAAGATTGCCCATTCAGTATGATTTTTGGGCTAAGTTCATCCACAATAGGTTTGGTTGTTTGGATTTTCATATGTGTATGCCATTAGTCTTAACATTTTGAGAATTTGTGATGAGTGTAGCACTTACTTTAGCCCCTCTTTGCATTTAATGGTCAACAAAAATTCAATTACAAATGCAACAAGGAATTACATTTTTCAGAGACATAACAATCACATTTCCCAGCTTTGTGTTGAACTCCTATTCTACCCATACCTGCTTCGATTGATTGCGTTATATATGTAATGAAATGCGATCTTTGGTTTTAAAGATGTTACCTGAGACACAGAATCATTTATTTATTTTTCCTAAGGCAAAGCTCTACTCAGATTCTGAACCTATGGCTTATCATTTTGTGATAATATGCAGATTCTTGTTCGGCCTTTCAGACACAGTGAGTATGAGACGTTTAGAACGACAGCTTCTCCATACTATGGAGCATCATTTAGCACGATGGCAGGGTTATTTTTTTTCATCTGATGCCTATCTATGCATCAAGCAATCGTAAGGTATTTAGTATTTTCTTCTTCTGAGAATGCATGTTCAAGCATTGTTCTAAGAATCTAATCTTAATAAAATGTCTTCATCCTTAAAACAAAAATAAAAAAATAAAAAAAATACTAATAATAATTTGAAGAGATGGAGCATGCCAAGAAAAAGAAAAAGAAAAGGCAATCAGAAGCAAAAAGTTTTGGTAATCCCAAATTTTCAAAACACCCACCTGAAAAAGAAAAAGAAAAACCTGAATAGCACGACAAAAAGAAAAGGCAATCAGAAGCAAAAAGTTGTAGTAATCCACCAATACAAGAACCCAAATTACTCAAATAAAAAAAATAAAATAGGAACCTGATACAATGCATGGATTTTGTAGTTGCCAACACCCACTAAATTAGAAAATAACTGGGTCAAGATAGGAACCTGATACAATGCATGATTTTGATCCTGCCAACATCCACTAAATTAGCAAATAATTAGGTCAAGATAGGAACCTGATACAATGTATGAATTTTGTAGAATAGGCTAGAACAAACTGGCAACTGACCTTTCCATTGACTGATGATCTGCTCCATTACTGAACTCTGCCCACTTCTCCATGAATAATGACGATGCCATATATGGCATCTTCTACCCTTTTGAATGTAATGTTTAGGTAGGGACAACACAACAGCATAGTTTAAAAACTGGACTTGATATCCAGTTAGGTTGGGTGAACTTAAAGACTCAATTTTACTAAACCACAGATATTTAATAACTAAACTACAAATAAGATTTTTCTAAACCACAGATAAGATTTTACTAATAATAAGCACTTGGAAAAGTAATGAGTATAAAAAGAAAACCCCACATCAGAAATGTTCCAAATACCCCTGAAAATTTCAGAATGCAGAAAATAAATTAAATAAATAATTAAGAGTAGCAGAAATTGAAAAACAAAACAACCAGACCAACGCACCATTTTCCATAACATAGCCCATCTCAAAAAAGAAAATAAAACAGAAAACAGAAAATCGACATCTATAAAACTACAATTTCCATGCAATCCTTCTCTTCAACAAAAGGAAAAAAAAAAAAAAAAAACCATCTAGAATCTCAATTCAAAATTCACAGCAACAAAACTAAAATGAATAAAAATGGAGAGAGAGAGAGAAGCAAAGCAGCAACTAAAAATGAGCATAATTTCCATATTCTCCCACCCACTATAGAGGAGAAAACAAATAAAAAAATAGAAATAGAAAAAAAAATGGAAAAAAAATCAACCTGTTGTTTTTGAAGCTTTGATTTCCCAATGAGAAAAGGAATCTTCAAGAGATTTTCTCCTCACCTCTGCTATGCTTTGCGGGATTCTGCTATCACATTCTCTCTCCCTCAATCCTAAGCACACAGTGTTGCGACTAGCCTTGTTCCCGCCGAAGCACGACAACCTGTCTAGAGGAAGACAATAGGTCAAGCAGGATTGCAAATGTGAAGTCAGAGCGGAGCGGGAGTACATGTGAGATGAGGTTTGCAGGAAGACGTACTTGTGAGGGAGCATTGTGAGAGATGGATATGCAGTTTGGGCGGGGACACTAATATATAGATGGAGATGAGCCCGAGGTGTTATGTGCTCTAGCGGACCACCCTCCCTTCCGTCCAATCTTGCAATCTTGAAACAAATCTCGCTCGAATCACTAAGATTTCTCAGCGAATCCCCCGTCTTGGAAACGTGAAATCTCCCCTGTCATCTGCACACCGCCCGTCTATCAATCAAACGCGTAAAATGGTCATAAATATCCATTTCGCAGTGATTTCACCCTACCCGCAAAAATAAACAGGCCCTAAAGGAAGAGGTTGAAACTTAAGTGAATTGAGTTGTCCACTCTTATGTAAAGTTGAGAATTTCAAATCGTCGGTTTACTACCAAACTTCACACAAAGTAAGGATATTTTCCTTCTCATATCTGTATAGTCGCGGCCCCGATCAACCATCGGTGACCGTTGAATAAACTTCTAACCATATTTGTCAATCGACGCATCTAAATGGCGGGCTGAACATGTCCATACGTAGATCATCATTAGGGCTAACTATCCTACGGTATATATCAATATGTACACCCTGTAGTGGAGCCTATAGGTTAGAAAGACCCTCCCATAGGGCTAGTATAGTAAAAACCTAACTATTTGGGGCTATTTACACCAAATCTGACATTATAAAAGGGCCTCATTTGACCACCCCTTCTACCCATACGAATTTGCCTTAGAAGAAAGAAATGGAGAAAGAGAGAAAGAGAAGAAAGAGAGAGAGAGTGAGAAAGAAAGTGGGAACCACCGCCTTGCATGCACTCCCGGCGGCCGGATCTCATCTATTCCCACCTCTTTCTCCCTTTCTCCCTCAAAATCCTCAAATTTCTTTTTGTTGGAAGTGGGATCTCACCTTAATTAAGGTAATGTGGTGATTCTCACTTTAATTTCCATGAATTTCAGCTTCATCTTTGATCCTTGTGCATTCCACACTATGTAGGGCCCCGACACTTCAAGCTTACAGACCCAGTGCTGTTAGGATCGCCTCTTCACTCTCCGATCGTAAATAGGTGCGAACTATTATTCTTAGGTAGCCTAGTACCAATTTTAGTGTGAATTTAATGATTGTGTATGTTTGGGTGGTGTATTTGAATAATCTAAGAGAAAACCTATCCAAGACCTTATATGAAATATCCTCCCAAATGACATGAAATGATTATGAATTGTTGTTATTCCTCACATGATTGGGCATGAACTTGGTGATTACATGATTCATCTCGTACTTGATTCTTAAATAATGTTTCCTTATAGCGTGTATGACGAATTTGGTGATTGCATGTTCATTTCTTATTTGATTCTTGCACAATGTTTTCTTATAGCATGTATGACGAATTTAGTGATTGCATGTTCATTCATTATTTGGTTCTTGTACAATGTTTCCGTATAGTATGTATGATACATTAACCCTTATGAAATTTGTATCATGAGATTTATGTAATTCTTGGCCTCCTCACTAACCCACACCACACACATACACATTATTTCGAAGAATTGCTAATAGCTGCATTCATAGATAAATCTAATTTTATATGTTCGATGTGTGAGTGCATGACATCTCTTATATTAGATGATAAATTCTGTTTCGTTGAAGTGCTAATAAATACCCTCAAATCCATAGGTTGGTCAAGAAACTGAGGTGAGAGAAGGTGACCCCATTAGTAGGATTGCCTTGAGGCTATGCCGGCGGATTTGGGTGAGTCCGGATGGGTGACAGTAGTTGGATTACATACCTGTGTCATTCGTCTTGTACACGCCTGGACTCGCAAGGTCTAGTCCATGTACTGATCGATCATATTTGTTAACCATGTTTGCCCACACCTGTATAGAACCTATAACACCCTTCAACCATTGAAGTCCATTGATAACTATTTGAAACCAATCCACTGACTCGAGAGCCGGGTATGGTGGAATAGGACACTGTGTCCAAGCTATCGGCCTATGTTGCGGTAATGAGCCTCCCCGCAGTGACCGTGAGCAATCCCACATCTCAGCACTCTCCATGTGCTTGAAGTCGGGGATGGAAAAACCCGACGGGATCAAAAATCGTAGGGTCTTAGCCTCGTAACCAGTTTAGAGCATTGATATCGCAGGGTATACTCCCCAATCTACTGTTTGAATGGACTTAATTAAAAACCCAACTAACACGATCATGATTGCATCGGACTAGTTAGATTGGCAACTCGGCAATTGAGGTCGCAATGAGGGTGGCTAGTCATACGTGATCTTTAGATGGAGTCGCTTGAGGGAGTGTTGTTGCGAGGGCATGCATCATATCATAATACATACACATGCATTAACAAGATTAGTTAGGATTTTATAATTGTATTTCATTAAATTCATAATATAACTGATGTTTTTATAACTTAAGACTAATAACACCCACTGAGTTAATCACTCACTCCCACTCTGAGACGGTGTTTTAAAACACCAACCAGACCCTTTACTAAATGCAGGTGAGGCGAAGCTCGACGAGTCAAGCAAGGTGAGCAAGGATAGGGAAAATGAGCTTCCCTGCTTATAGACTTTCGGTGGATCATTTTAGTTGAGTTCGGGCTACCGTGGGGTATGGATCAGGGCCCTAGTCGCTTTGGGTCATGTATGGGTGGGACTAGTTCTCTATTTAGATGATTTTGGATTCACAGTTTGGATATTTTTATATTTAGTAGCTATTGATACTGCTTTATAACGTACTTATGCTTCATGCCTTGTTAAATCCTCCATTGTTTATGAGATCATCCAAATGTAACTAAAATATAAAGCTCATTAAGGCACCCATGACACTTGAGAATTTGGGAGCCAAATTCTTACACGGCCCTTGAAAAGCCGGGGTGTTACACCCTAATACATTATATAAACGAAATCATTTTGTTGATCATATTAATTCATAGGGTGGGGTCCACCTTTGATTGATTAGTTTTCAAATTAAAGTCCGTACAAAGGATTACACGTTGTCTAATTGGATTACTTCAAGTCCAACCCTTGACATAAGGTTTGTGATCACCACAACTTAATATGGGACCCACCTGATCTAAACAAAGTGGCTAACCATCATCTAACAACATTTAAATGGTCTAGACATGTATAATTTATTTGAAAATATAATTACAATAACTTTACCAAGTTATATTTTCATTTATTAATGTTAGTTAGATCCAAATTGACCATTGGCCTTCTCATGATAGATTAAGAAAGGGGTTCATTGATCAGTTTGATCCAAAAGCTCCATGAACCACAACATTATAAACTAGATGTTTTATTTAGATTTGCCATTTGATTAGTATGGCTCATCTTATGGTTGGATCGATATGATATTCTGGCTCTCAATGTATTTCAACCTCGAGAATCAAATGATATATGTAGATTTAATCCCATGTGCTAAGGTTGCAAAACACAATTTTATGCACCAAGTCGCAAATCACTTATACAGAAAATTATATTTTTTTATTGGATATTCTAGACACATCAATACAATGAACACATGACTGATTCAAATCATTTATTATGTATATCTAATGAAAACAATATAAACTATTTTTATTTTTTTTTGAAAAAAAAGAAGAACAATAATTAGATTATTGCTTTGCATATTTCGAACATCTCCACACTGTAATGGATATTGTTCTCTCATTAAAAGGATGATGATTTAGGCCAAACCTGATTTTCAGGACCCCCGTGGGAGAATAATATATTAATAAGGCATATTTGCTACTATCGAGATTTGAACATAAGACCTTCCGCTCTGATACCATATCAAACAACCATTTACTCTAAAACCTTAAGCTATCAAAGTATGGTATATTAATGTATATTGCGGGACTTTATCACTTCAACATTACATGCAACAAAAAATAATTAGGTGGGGATGCACCTACATTAGTGAAATTATCCATTATGTATTGGTTGTAAATGAAGCAGCATGAATTTACTTAAGATGATATTCTATTTCAAGAAGAAAAAAAGGGAAACGAAATGTGTCGTGCCCCTACCTAGAAGATAATTTGTCTAGCTAGAGGCTCTATAGAGCCCACAGTGGTATATTTAATTTATCCATGCTGTCCATTCACTTTCTTAGATTATTTTAGAGCATGAGACAACAAACAAGGAAAATCCAAAGCTCAAATGGACCACACAAAAGGAGATTACAGTGATAATGACACCTACTGTTGCAACTTAATAGGAGCTGCTACAATTATTATTTTCCAGTCAACTCATACATAACTTCCTAGAGGCCTCGATGGAAACACAAATATAAGCTTGATCCAAAACCTCTATGGCTCCCAAAATATTTTTAATGGTGGGAGTTAAATTCCCGTTATGTGATCTACTTGAGCTTTAGATCTTCTTCGTTTTTGGACTTATATTAAAATGAAGTGAAAAAATTAAGATTCAAACCCCTTACACCAGCTCACTCCCGCTAAGATGTTACTAGGAATAGGCAGATTCAAAACTCAAGTGCATTGCATATTAAGAAACAGCCACCACTGAGACACACTCACCATTTAAACATTCTTCTGGCCCACATGTGAGAGTTTTGGATTGGGGTGATACTGACTTTGTGGCAATCTTCATGTGAACGGATGCCATAACATATACCTAATGATAAATCTCATTTTCGTCCATCTGTTGGCTACAAAATTCTCATAAATCAAAAAATTTGAGGATTCTCTCAATATATTGACAAAAAAATCTCATCAAAAATAAATAAATATATATATATATATATATATATATATATATATATATATATATATATAGAAGTATATTTTTGGTATTAATAAATTAATTTTAAATTTATATACATCCATCTTATAATACCAATGTCACAGGACATTTTTGCTCCCACAAGCATTGGTAACTTTTTATTTAAGGGACATGAAAAAGGTCACAAGCATTTTGAGAATTTGAAAATGTGTAATGTAGAACGTGTCACAGATACGTTCCCAGCATGGTTGAACCAAAAAAAGGTAGGCCATAAATTGATCATAACTTTTGATTCGGGTATTGTTACGGGGCGCACAACCTATCAATCTTTACTGAAACGAGCCATTCAAGGTGAATCGACCCACTGTGTGGGTCGTGTATATCCGTTTCGTCAGAAAACGTGCGCTTTCAGCTCAAAAATGAATTTTTAGAAAAAATTTACTACTTTTAGTAATTTCAATTTTTTAAATATTTTTAGAGTTTTGGATTTTCTTTCTTTTTAAAAATAACTTTTAGTTATACTAGGACTCTTTTAGAGAAAGTTTATTTGCAATTTTTATTTTTAGAAGTTAGGCCTTAGAAGAGTTTTATTAGAATTAGGATTCTAGTTAGAGTTCGAATTTTGCTATTTTTAGTAATTACGAATTTTAGTTTATCTTTTTTCTTTATTTAATGGTGTAAGGAGATACATTAGATAATTATCAATTATTCATCAATTAATTTCGAATTTATTAGAGTTTATTCATATTCTCTTGCTTTCTTTCCTTGTGGATTCGAGAAGTCTCTGTGAGGAATCCAGATAAGCTCCGTGGATTCGGAGTAGATATCCTTGAGGAAGACGGTGATGGACCTCATCACGTTCATCCCTGCGTCAAATTGGTATCAAAGCGAGGATTCCCCTTGGGCCGATGACAAATAATGAAGGTATGAATCAAAATCTTGTGGACGGTGATCCAAGGATTCGTTATCTTTTGGAAATAATAGAAACTTTCCACCGGGAGAGTCAGTTGACCATGCAAGGGCTGCAGGCAACCCTCAACCGTATTGCGGATGCACTAATTCTGCCCCGAGCTCAGAGTGATGCTCAACCGCCTATAGCCGTTGTACGATACAACCCTAATTTTTGCAAGGTATCATCAGATGATGGTAAATCACAGGCCACCACTTTGATTATGAGGAAGTCGTTATACATACCAAAAGTAGAAATAAAATTACAGAGAGACAACATCTTTCGAACAAGGTGTACTGCATATAAAAAAGTCTACAATGTGATCATCGATGTCAGGAGCGATAAGAATTTCGTGTCGAAAATAATGGTGGAAAAGTTACAACTGAAAACAGAAAGACATCCATCTCCATACACGATTGGATGGATTAAGGAGATCAATAAAACAGAGGTAACTGAACGATGTCATATATCTTTTTCCATTGGTAAATATTACAAGGATGAAGTAATGTGTGACGTGGTCGACATGAAAACTTGTCACATGTTACTTGGTCAACCCTAGCAAAATAATATTAATGCTACACATAGGGATCGGGATAACCTATTTATCTTCTTTATTAAAGATGGCAAAAAGATTATCCTCTCACCTATGGAAAGGGAGAACCAACCCAAGACTTCTAAAGTTGAGGAACAGTCTCTCACAACTGAACAGGCTTTTGTTAAACAATCTGAGGAAATAAGAGATATATATCCAATAGTTGAAAAGAAAGAATGTATGAATCCTATGAATATCCCAGAAGATTTGAAGCTAATTTTGCAGGAGTTCAAGGAGATTGTGCTCGATGAACCCCCCAATAAATTGCCTCATATACGAGATATACAAAATCACGTTGATTCCGTCTCAGGGGCAAGTCCGCCTAATTGCCCATATTATCAGAAAAAATATGAGATCATGAAGATACATGTGAAGGAACTGATCAATATTAGTCAAGTCAAGGAAAACATTAATACATGTATTATGTCAGCTCAAGAGCTTAATGCCAAGTACAAAAAGGGAGCTAATGAACATCGACGTCAGAAGTTATCTAAGACTCATGTGTCAAGTCTCTTACGTAACTCGAGGACGAGTTTTTTTCAAGTGGAAGGGTCTGATGTAGAATGTGTCACAGATACGTTCCCGGCATGGTTGAGCCAAAAAAAGGTAGGCCATAAATTGACCGTAACTTTTGATCCAGGTATTGTTACGGGGCGCACAACCTATCAATCTTTACCGAAACGGGTCATCCAAGGTGAATCGACCCACTATATGGGTCGCGTCTATCCGTTTTGTCAGAAAACGTGCGCTTTCAGCTCAAAAACGAATTTTTAGAAAAAAATTACTATTTTTATTAATTCTGATTTTTTTAATATTTTTAAAGTTTTGGATTTTCTTTCTTTTTAGAAATAACTTTTAGTTATACTAGGACTCTTCTAAAGAAAGTTTATTTGCAATTTTTATTTTTAGAAGTTAGGCCTTAGAAGAGTTTTATTAGAATTAGAATTCTAGTTAGAATTCGAATTTTGCTATTTTTGGTAATTACGAATTTTAGTTTATCTTTTTTCTTTATTTAATGGTGTAAGGAGATACATTAGACAATTATCAATCATTCATCAATTAATTTCGAATTTATTAAAGTTTATTTCTATTCTCTTGCTTTCTTTCCTCGTGGATTCGAAAAGTCTCTGCGAGGAGTCCAGAGAAGCTCCGTGGATTCGGAGTAGTTATCCTTGAGGAAGACGGTGATCGACCTCATCACGTTCATCCCTGCATCAATGTGTGTATAGTTAACAAGGTGCTAATATAACTGCACTTTGAATTTTAACCATTGAATCTAAAAATCTTGATGATCCAAAATCAAGTAGGCCACACTTGGAAAGAATGCCCACCATTAATTAATTTTGTATAAGGCCCACCACGGTGTTTATATGCCATCTAAACCATTCATCTAATGTATCTCATCACAATTAATTTTTTTTTTTTTTAAAGTACCATAGAATCACAGTATTCAAATACTTAGCCATGCCATTTAAATTTAGAGGTTTTAGATATAGTTTTATAAAGTAGAATTTGGGCGCGGATTATATACTGACACGGTCAGTAGCCAAATCCTACTGAAGTGACGTCACCAAGCTCTATGGACCCCACCATGATGCATGTGTTGTATCCATACCGTCCAACCATTTGTAGAGATCATTTTATGTCATTAGAAAAAGAATAGTATAGAGCTAAAGTTCAGGTGGACCCACCACAGAAAACCATAGGATCAGTCACACCTACCGTTGAAACATTTATAGAGCTCACATGATATATTTTTTAGATTCAACTTATTCATAAATTAACATAGAGATGTATGAAGTGAAAATAAAAATATAAGCTTGATCGGGAACTTCTGTGGCCCCTAAGAAGTTTTGAACGGTGGATGTCACAGTCACCACTGTTTTCTATGGTGGGGTCCACTTGAACTTTAGATCTATCTCATTATTTTTGTCATGCCATAAAACGATCTCTCCAAATGGATGGACGGTATGGATATAACACATGCAACATGTTGTGGCCCACAGAGCTTGGTGACGTCACTTCAGTAGCGATTAGGATACTGACCCTGTCAGTATCTAATCCGCGCCCGTAGATTTTATGCTTACACGTGTTTTCTTCCTTGCTTTTCGGGTATCGTGCACATGTCATATAACTTATTTATAATATGTAAAATTTAAACCTTCCACTATTCTCGTGGTATCGCAAATTTATTATGATATTTTAAAATTCTTAAAATTTTGAAGAATTTTGAGATAATATCACGATAATATCATTTAGTATGTTTCCGTGATATTATCACGAGATTTTCAAGGCTTCACCTACATTTTGTGATATTATTACGAAGTATCAACAATGGTGTATGTGTTTTATCCACGCCATCTCTCCAAATCTTATAGTTCATTGTAGAATCAAAATAAGGCATATCCAAATCTCATGTGGACCGCACCACATGCAAAAGTGCCAATTGAACGTGCACTACTAAAAGTTTTTAGCGGCCACAAAAGTTTTGGATGAAGATGATTTTTGTGTTTTCCCTTCGTTCAAATCTTCGTGGCATAATCAACCGTTTGGGTGGCAATTAAACGTTACAAGGTTCAAAAAGTTTTTAACGGTGGGTGCTCAACCACCATTGTTTTCCTGTGGTGTTGTCTACTTAGAGATTTAGATCTTCTCAATTTTTAGGTTCATCGCATAAAATATCACCAAAAAATAGGTGTACCGTGTGGATAAGACAAATACATTAGATTGGGTCTTATAGAACACTGTAAAGTAACCACCTAACTATGATATGGCCCACATGAGTCCTTGACTTTATATCTGTCTCATTTTTTTTTATATCATGTCTCTTGATCTATCCCATTTATCCTCTTAACATTAACAGTAACTTGAGAGTTACAGATCTAACGGTTGGGATCATATGATCTATACGGCTTCTGGCTGGCAATACTTTAACCGTTACATGCACCACCTATGTCATGGATGCGCGCGCCAATACCATAAAATCCAGAGGCGGATTGCGTGCTGACAGCGTCATTAGTGCTTTATGGGCCCGCATGATATATATGTATTTTATCCAAACCGTCATCTATTTTTTCATTTTATTACAAAGCATGATAAGAGAGATCCAAATCTCAAGTGGACCACATCATAAGAATACAGTGGCAATTGAATGCCCACCATTAAAAACTTCCTAACGGCCATTATACCCTAAAAAGTTTTTAACGGTGAGTATTCAATCACAAATCTTTCGTGTGGTATGGTAGATATGCATATGAATTCGGATCTTTCTCCTTTTTTTTTGTTGTTCTCATGCAATAAAATCGTACGAAAAAAAATGGATGAATGGTGTGGATGAGGCAGGTAGGCGCACAAAGTGCTTTAAGTAGCCACCTCTCTGTCAGTAAGCAATCTGCCTCGATAAAATCCTCGGCACTTTTTTATTTTTGGACAAATGCCATTGACACACTTTCACCCTATGCCTTGCACTTGGCGGGTGAGACTGCAGAATCGGACGGTCCGTCTGATGGCTCTTATCCGTTGATATCCATGGCTGAAAATACACGGATTAGATGATCTTAGCCATCATTTTTTTGACACTGGGAGTGGACCATTAACCATTTTCATTACTGCCGTTCATTGAATGGCCAAGAATGAATAGAATTGGGATAATTATATTCTTCAACTGTACACCATTTAAGGACAGGGCCGAGTAGATCAACGGTCTGGATGCACCGTCTCACCTATCAACTGTAAGGTACTGATCGATTAACACACGGGATGGGAATTACACGTGTTTGAGGCGAGATTACAAAACCAGTTACGAAATTCATAATCGCACCAGCGTTGATTGAAGAGGCTATTCGCGGCGCATGTGATACCATCATGTGACTACACCGAGACCACTGCCTGGCAAGATAAAACGCCGTTCCACTCAGCGTACGTGCCACACGTGCACATAACATGTGAGTTACTGGTCATTTCTAACCAACCGTCTGATTTTCTCGTAAAACCGCAGCTCCACCTAATTTAAAAGGCCGCCCTGATTAGTGAGTCAGGCATGTGAATGGTCCTATCTTGAACGGCAGCGGAAAAGGCGCAACCCTTACAGTGGAGGCCACTCTGATATATTTATTTTATATCCATACCGTCCATCCGTTTTGAAAGGTCATTTCAATTCATAAACCTAAAAATTAAGCATATATAATTCTAATATGGAAGACACCAAATGAAACAATGGTGATTGACCATTAATAGGACACAAAAGTTTTAATTCAAAAAGATATTTATTTTTTCCTTTCATCCAGGATCTTATGACCTTATCAACATGTTGGATAAAAAAATTAAAATTATGAAAACACTACGGTGGGCCTTAGAAAGTTTTTAATGGTAGGTCGTTTGATTGCCACTGTTTCCTATGTTATGGTTCACCTGAAAATTATATCTAATGTATTTTTAGGATCATGCACTAAAATTATCTGAAAAAACGAATGGACGGTGTGGATATAGAATAAATACATCAGGACAGGTCCCATGGTATGAGCTGTACCCTCTCATGTGAGGCCGGACCGCAATAATCCACTCCCTGAACGCCGTAGCCACGTTGGCCCTCGCGTTGCGGACGAAGATTGCGCACTGACAGCGTCGGAGGTGGCTACTGACAGTGCTACATAGGCCCATCACGACGTATGTACCGTATCCACGACTTCTACCCATTTTTTCATGCTATTTTATGATGTGAACTCAAAAATGAGCCATATCCGAACCTCATATGGGCCACATCGGAGGAAAGAGTGGTGATTGAACATTCACCCTTAAAAACTTAATAGGGCCACAAAAGTTTGAATTAAGATGATATTTGCGTTTTCTTATAGTGTGGGTCCACTTTTTGAGCTACTTCACGTTAACGATCTGTAAAAATAGATGGACGACTGAGATAAAACACTATATATCATGAGGTCCTACAAAGCACTGCTGGGGTTAGTTGGTTAGTGTGCACACCCATGTCATGACACACACTTCATGGTAGCCACCCCCACTAGGGATCGATATCAAGACCTAAGTGTTGAAACTAGGTATCGCCGCTCACTCTGCAAAGATTGACAGATTCGAGCGGTACGAATGGTTCAAAGGAGATCAAAGTTATATAGACCTACAATGTTGTATTTATTATATCTACCCCGTTCATTCATTTATTTATATCATTTTAGATCATGATACCAAAAATGAGTTATATCTAAATATCAAGTGGACCATACCACAAACAGCAGTAAGGAGAATGTTTCTTACCATTAAAACATTTGTTGGGCCGACCATAACAGTTATCTTCCATCCAATTTGTTCAAAAGGTCTCACAGACCTGGATGAAGAGGAAAAAAAATTATCATGTTGGTCCAAATATTTCGTGACCCTAAAAGGCTTTCATTGGTAGACGTTCAATCCCCCACAGCCTTTTTTAGTGTGGTCCACTTATATTTTGAATCTGTCTTATTTTTTGGTTCAAGCTTTACAACAAGGTCACCAAATGTAGAGATGGTATGGATATAACACATACCTTATGATGGGACGCACATAACTTGATGACGTTAACACACCAGCCAATTCAGTAGTGTCTGGTACACCAGCCAACTTGCTTTCTCGTGTTGCTGATCACCACTTCAATCTCATGGAAGCCGGTTGCAGACCGTTCGTACAGCGTAAACTTTGCCGATCCATAATTTGCTTTTTGTTAAAAACCACCGCGTCCATTCAGTTTAAGAGATAATTCCAGGACTTCGCTCTAAAAACTAGCACATCCAAAACTCAGGTAAACCACCCTAAGAAAACAATGTGGATTGGACGTCTTCTACCGTTGAAATTTTTACCTCACAAAAGTTTTGAATTAAGCTAATATTTTATTTTCTTTTAATTCATTTGTATGTAATCTTGCATATGCATGGGATAACAAATAACATCACTCTAGGCCTAGAAAAGTTTCAATGGTGGAATGTTTCGTGTGTGGTGTGGTCCACTTGAGATTAGATTTAGTAGAGGTCTTCCTGCTCGTAGTATTCTAGTTATGCACCTGTGCATTTTTTTATAGTAGGGTGAGTATAACAGTTCAGTAAGGCCATTTCTTCCTCAAAATTTAACATGTTCAGATAAAATTAATTTTTTATAACAATAAAAGAAAATATAATACAAATAACGAATTTAAGCAACAGAATTGTTAAAATACGATGCATGTGATATTTTTCATGAATACTCATAAAACATTTATATCATTTCTTACAACACCATACACAAGTGAATGATTACGTTGCATTAACGCCTGTGTACTGGTAACTTATGGTGATGAATCCATTTATACGTTAGCTGGTCAAACTACTACTCCAGTTATACCTTTGACATATATCCACACACACAATTGTACTCATATATCATATACAAAAAAGACTCCAAAGGATCTAGTGGGTTCTAGGATCTTTCATTCAGTGGACATGATTGCCCTACTTATTGGCTTCAGGGTCTCTCACTCAAATGACACAATCGCTCTACTTGCTGATACAACTATATATATATATATATATATATATATATATATATATATATATATATATATATATATATACACACACACACACATACATAAATGGTCTCCTGCGCATAAGGCCGCATTGAGATTTTATGCGAGCTTTTCATATGAGCTGCTGGATTATACTTACGGCTAGGATTCAGCATCTGAGAATGAGAGAGCCTCCAAAATAATGACTCGCTATGATATTTTCATGCTCTCATGGGATTTCATGTTGTACGACTCGAAAACTATTGGATGGTACTCTTTGGTTCGATCATGATGTACCTGTTTTATCCATGCGGTTCATCTAATTTTTTAGATCATTTTCAACCATGAGCCCAAAAACAAAGTAGATTCAAATCTCAAATGGACCTCACCATAGGAAAACAGTTGTGATTGAAAACCCATCGTAAAAAACTTCCCAGGGCCCACAATAATGTTTATTTGCAATCCGACCTGTTCGTTAGGTCACGCAGACATGGATGATGTAAAAATAAAAATATCTAATTCATCCAAATTAAACTTGTGGCCCTCAAAAAGTTTTTAATAGTGGGCCAATGATTCTCATCGTTAAAACATTCGTAGGGCCGACTGTAACGTTTACTTTCCATCCAATCTATTCATCAAGTCACACGGACCTGGATGAAGAGAAGAAAAAATATCATATTAATCCATGATTTTTACGAACTCGAAAAGGGTTTCAATGGTAGGCGTTCAATCCCCCACTGCTTTTTATAATGTGGTCCACTTAGTTTTTGGATCTGTCTTACTTTTAGACTCAAGTATTAAATGTAGATCACCAAGTGGACCGAGGGTTTGGATATAACTCATACCTCATGATGGACCCACATAACTTGGTGATGTCAACACACCAACCAATCCGCTTCCTTCGCACACTAAATAAAATTGGATTGCGTACTGAATTACTCAGTACACTTTCATTATTCTAAGTAGATTCTGTTGAGACCATCATAAATGTATGTGGTTTATCCATGTTGTCCATTTGTTTTGCATATCATTTCAAGGGTTGAACCCAAAATTGAAGCGTATTTAAAGCTCAAGTGGACCATACCACATGAAACAATGGAAATAATGATTTCCACTGTTGAAACTTTTCTAAGGCCCACAATAATATTTACTTGTCATCCAACTTGTTCATAAGGTCACACAGATATGGATGAAGAGAAAAATACAAATATTAGCTTGATACATAACTTCTATGGCCCCCAAGTATTTTTCAATGGTATTCATTTAATCCGCACTATTTCTATGATGGGGTCCATTTAAGGTTTGGATATACTTTATTTTTGGTCTTAGGCCCTAAAATTATCTATTAAAATAGTTATACAAAGTAGATAGAGTACATAGATCACAGTGGGCCCCAGTGCAAGCAACGACAACAATGGTGAAGCGATTGGTGTGATCCAACGACTTTTATTCAAATGTAAATAAATGTTGCATGCGTTCATGCTTCATGTGGTGTGGTCCACTTGAGCATAAGATGTGCCTCAGTTTTGGGCTCATGCACTAAAATAATCTGTCAAAAAATATCGATGGGGTGGATAAAACATATAGATCACAGTGGTCCCCAGAGAGGTGCCACTAGAACCGTCCGTCTCTAGCTGGGTCCGGTGAAATCAAATTGCGTATTGAGTTATAGAGTAGGCTTTTATCATGTTGAGCAAAACTATGTTGGGCCCACCATAAATGTGTGTGGTTTATCCACGCCGTCCATCCATTTTTCCAGTTCATTTTATGGGTTGAACCCAAAATTGAAGCATATCTAAAGCTCAAGTGGAGCACACCACAGGAAACAATGTAAATTGAATGTTCGCCTTTGAAAAATTCTTCTGGCCAGAGAAGTTTTGGCTCAAGCCGATATTTAAGTTCATCCATGTCTATGTAATCTTATCTAGTAAATTAGATGAATGGAGTGGATAAAATGGGTAAATTATAATGGGCCCGACAGAGTTTACTTAGTACACTCAGTACAATATACCTACTTGGTTACTCACTACATAATAAGCTTCCGTCTTGATGAGGGTGGTACCCATGCATCCAGGGGTTGCGGATTGCCTTTTGAGGCAACATCACCAGATGACTACTACAGGGTACACTGGCCTCACCATGATGTACGTGTTTAATCAATCCCATCCATCCATTTTGAATGCTTATTTTAATGCATAACCTAAAAATGAAGTATATCCAAATCTCAAATGAACCACACCACAAGAAACAATGGTGATTTAACGCTCACTGTTAAAAACTTCTTTACAGGCCACAAGTTTTGGATGAAATTGATTTTATTTTTTTCTTATCATCCAAGTCTTTGTGACCTAACAAACAGATTGGATGGCAAATGAACCCTACAGTGGACCCTAGGAAGTTTTTAACGATGGGTGTTTAATTAGCACCGTTTTCTTGTGGTGTGGTCCATTTGAGATTTGGATCTACCTTTATATATATATATACACACCAATGTTAAAAAATGATCTGAAAAATTAGATGAACAACATTGATAAAACAAATACATCATGATCGGCCCATAAAGCACTGTCCAATAATTACCTAACTCCACACATCATGCCATTCTTGTGAGCGCAAGAGTCCCAGTGCAAGTCATAATTTTCAAAACTCTCTTATTCTCTGTAACATCCTGGATTTTCACTGTTTTTGGATTTTCAAAAATCCTTAAATTTTTTTTTATTAATTAACTTATAATAACTCATAATGATCATTAGCACTCAATGTCAGTTTATACAGGGGTGGTACTAGTAAAGAACCGCACAAATCCGATCAATCAACCGTAGGAAGCCAACGAATCCGCCTGATCGTTTGAACATCAGGTGTGGCCCCATAATTTACTCACATAGGACCAAAATCTAACCGACTCGTCATTAACTAATCAAAACAAGCATAACTAAATTAAATATCTAACCAAAGCTGAGTCAGATGAGGCCCGGATCTTAACTAATAAACCAAATCAACCCTTGTAACGTCCCGTCCAACCAACACAGTATCCTAGGACATCCACGTAGGATTTGCCACAGGACCATTTGTTTAAGTCACTCGTGGTGGGGTACCACAAGTTGATTAACCTAGAATTAGCTCATTAGAGTAGACCAGACAAGTCATGATAGGGCCTAGTGCGAGCCGCCAAGCCAGATGACCATTTACATTTAGCATCAGTCCGTACAAGCCATACCGCGACGCAGGAAGGTCAAAAAATTACAAAACTTTAGGGAACACTAGATCTCACTGGGCTTGTGGTCCATCGCGAACCACAGACTCATTGGACACCCAGAAACTAATTATCCAAGCCGTTCCTACAACATTGGTCAACTCACACAAGGCCATATTGGAAATATGACGCTTGTCAAGGGAACAGGAATTTCGGACGTATTAGCCGTCGAATTCCTTTCAAATTTTTGGTGAAGGCCTAATGTGGTGTCCCTCACCCGTCCACAGAATCTAGAACCCAATCATGGCACGATAACCGTTGATCACAAATCGGACTCATACGATCAAACCAAATATCCGATCGTCCCTAAATTTTGCATGGCCCTTCATCGGGTCATGGTCCACCTATTCTATAAGTTTTAGGGCCAGGAGACCACCAGAACCTCTCCAATCACTGAAATAGACCCCACTGAGCCACTTAAGGATCTGACACATATGGTCAAACCCATATCCGATGGTTCTCAAATCTTGCACAGCCCTTCATCGGGCCATGGAGCACTTGAAGGGCCATGGAGCACTTATTCTGCAGTATATATCGATATGTACACCCCATAGTGGGCCCTAGATCTTAGAAAGACCCTCTCATAGGTCTAGTATGGTAAAAACTTAGCCCTTAGGGTCATTTATAACAATTTTGACATTATAAAAGGTCTTCTCTTGCGCACCCCTCTCCCCATACGATTTTTGCCCTAAGAAAGAAAGAAAGAAAAAGAGAGAGAAAGAGAGAAAGAGAAAGAGAGGAAGAAAGAGTGAGAGAGAGAGAGTGAATAAGAGATCTAAGGTGGACCCTAGATCGTTGTGGGGCCGAGGAGATCAAGTATTGCAACTCCTTACTCCTTTCTCCAAAGAAAATCTTACACCACCACTACAATAATCATTCCATGAAGCATCTAGGTAAGATCTTTCACCCTTTTTCTTGAAACCCATGTATTGAGAATGGTTTGACTTGGATTTCTCACATGCAAGAACTTGCTTTAGGGATTCCGGCCAGCCAACCCCCAAAACCCTCATTTTTAGGTCATCTATCAAGCCTTCAACGATCCCAAGGTGCGGACTATTGCTCTTAGGTGGCCTAGCACCAATTATAGTAGGAGTTTAATGATTTTGATTGTTGAGTTGTTGTATTGAGGAAATTAGAGAAAATTAGGAATAGTGTGTTGTTGGAATTGCATGATTAATTTATATTTGATGTTAATTTTATCTCTCACATGATTTAGAATAGGAATGACTACATGCTCATGTTTGTTTGATTGGTTTGCTCATATGTGTTGCTTCATAGTGCTTAAGAATCTTGACTCTTGTGAGTTTGATTTCTTGAGGTGTTGGAAGTACTCAACTTCCTCACTAACCCACACATTCACACGCACCATGTTTATAATAACGAAGTATGCTTGCTAGGAATATTTGGATCATAGGTTGCGATATATGTGAACATGGCGTTTTGTGCTTGTTGATAATCTTGACGGTTGGCATGCTATGAATCAACATTGAATCCTTGGGTTAGTCGAGATTATGAAGAGAGGCGCTAGTCCCGTCGGTAAGATTATGCTAAGGCTAGACCCGTGGGTTTAGGCGGGTATGTTTGAGTGGTTGTAGTTCGACTACATGGGTCCTCTGTACCCGATGTTACTCATCTCACGTTCGCTTGACTTGTGCGGTCTAGCCTACTGTCTGACCAACCCTGTTTATTAACTATGGTTGCTCACACATGTATGGAACCTGAACTACCCTACAACCATTGTAGTCCATCAACAATCCACTTGTAAATTGGTCCATAGCCTCGTGAGCCGGGCATGGTGGAATGAGACACTGTTTTTGAGCTGTCGACCTACGTTGGGGTGCCGCGCCTCCCCGTAGTGACCGCGAGCTATCCCTTTCTCTTGGCACTCCTCATGTGCTTGAAGTCGGGGATGAGGAACCCGATGGGATCACGGACCGCGAGGTCTCGGCCTCACGCATTGGGGGATTTTGGCCTCGCAACCCGTTTAGGGCATTGATACGTGGGGTGTATCGATTTTACAAACTTGCTGGATGAATGGACTTAAGTAATAACTCGGCTAATACGATCGCATTGCATCGCATTAGTTAGGGTGGCTACTCGAAATTTGAGGTCGCAATGAGGGAGTGTTGACATACGCGATCGTTAGATGGAGTCGCTCGAGGGAGCGTTGTGGCGAGGGCATACATCATATCATTCCGCATTCATGCATTTAAATAAGAGTTAATAGGAATTGATGATTGTTTGTATTTTATTAAATTTATATCATATTTGATGCATGTTAAAACTTAAGACTAATAGTACCCACTGAGTTGATCACTCACTCCCACTCTGGGACGGTGTTTTAAAACACCATCCAAACTCTTCAGTAGCTGCAGGTTATGCTAAGTTCGACGAGCCGTAGCGCGAGCTTAAGCGAGGAGGACGAGTTCTCCTACTTCCAGTTGATGAGCGGCTCTCCATCGGCTTAGGAGACTGGATTCTGGAGCGTTGAGTCGTGAGCTCAGTACACCGTTCCTTTGGATATATGATTCTTTTTGTTATTTTTGTTGGGCAATGCCTTGGGCGACCCCTTTATATTCTTTTGGACTTGTACATATTTATATCTCTTTCACTTCAGTAGACTAGTTGTGGTTGCATTTCATGTTCTAAGTAATTCCAGGCTGCGCGTTTAAACTTAATTAATCATAAAACCATAAAATTGATGATAAGTGACAATCGGAAACTCGGGAGTCGAGCGTATGCACGACCCCCGATTTTTCGGGGCATTACATTCTCTATGTCATTGAATCCAAGTCGTGGGTGTAATCCAACAGCTCACATGAATGCTCGCATGAAAGCTCCGTGCGGCCTTGTGCGTAGGAGATCGAGACTCTTTCTCTCTCTCTCTCTTTCTCTCTCTCCCTCTATATATATATATTTCTCACAATTAAATAATAAATAGAGAAGCATGAATAACATGAACAATTTTAAAATTAACAAAAATAAATAAATAATAATTTAATAAATCAAATTTCTACACTATAATGTAGATTCTATACGAGGTATATAAATTTAATGTTATTAAAATTCAGTTTATTAAATTTGTTAAAATATTAAGTTGATTTCTGTAATAGTGCTGAAAAATTTACAAGAGCTTTTGAAAATGCTGAAATACAAATTTTATCTCGAAATTTGAATTTTAAATTTATTTATTTATTTGCAATATGAATAATTTATTTTATTAGAAATTTAAATTCTTATTTATTAATATATAAAAGTTTAGTTGTACCTTATATTTAAATTATTATTATTATTATATTTTTATAACTTAAAGTAGAGTTTAAATTAGAATAATAATTAGAAGTTTGAATTAATATCATATTAAATTTTGACTTAATTAATTTAAGAAATCATACAAGTTAGAGTTCATAATACTTACCAAAAACTAAAATTTTGAAATATAATTAATTATTTTAAAAGCCTTAAACGTCACCTTATATTTAGATTTACATTAATTTAATTCTTAAAAAAAAATAAATAATAATAATAATTTTTAATTCCCAATTAGTATAATTAATATTCATTCTCAAACTCTAAAAAATAAATTTTTTATTTAATTGCTTGCTAACAATTTAATTATAACCACTTTACTTTAAATTAAATTAACAAATCATTTAATATTTAAAATTTCACTCGATCGAGATTAATTTAATTTAATTAACTATTACTTATGAAATTAAATACATATATTAAACAAGGCTTTAAATTTACAAATTAATTTAAATTATTAATTCTATTTTTTTACTAAAAATATTTTTGAGTTAAATTCAACAATTCTGATATAAAATAATAAAATCTATTTGTATATATTATATTACATTTGACTAAAAAATTTCATAACTTAATTGATCATATTTTATTTTTAATAATTTATCTTTATATAAATGAATTTTAAAATTTAGGAATTCT
This sequence comes from Magnolia kwangsiensis, assembly GCA_037074715.1. Classification (NCBI taxonomy): domain Eukaryota; kingdom Viridiplantae; phylum Streptophyta; class Magnoliopsida; order Magnoliales; family Magnoliaceae; genus Magnolia; species Magnolia kwangsiensis. Next base: position 150,345,868 of record CM073575.1, on the reverse strand, counting down.
CATTTTAATTTTAATATTAACATAAAAAAAATTTATATATAGAATTTGTAAATTAAAATATAAACTTATATAAATTATTTATTTTATTATGTAAATTTATTTTATTTTATTTATATATAAATTATTTCAACATTAAATATCAAAAATATATAAATTAGAAATTCATAAATGAGTAGAATTTCCTATATAATAATTAATCGACAATAATATTCATATCAAATTTTGGGAATAAATAAACATAATAATTAACTGAAAATGATAAACTTCAAGATAAGATCACCTACCTTAAAAGTCTGGTGATTCGGCTTCGCTTTAATCTCTCTCTCTCTCTCTCTCTACCGGATTTTCTCTCCCCTTTCGATATGATTGAATCTTTATTTATATTTTTTCTTCATTTTTAATGGATGTGAGGAATGAGGCAGAAGAATGGGGAATGTGGGTAGTTTCATTTCATGGGAGGGTTCAGTGCCCATTACTATATGAAATGGAAGGAAGAATGGAGAAGGTGAGTTAGGCGGCGGAGACGTATGAAAGATAATTTTTATTTTTATTTTATTTTTAGATATAGTGGGTCCCACTAACGATGATATAAATCTACTTCGTCCATCATCTTGGCTTGGTCATGAGAGGATATAAGGTAAAAAATGAGGTCGATCCAAAACTCAGGTGGGCCACACACAAGCGGACAATGAGGTTAGTTCCCAAAAAAAAAAAAGGGTTGTTACAAGAGGTGCACACGAACTGAGCTAGCTGGGTTAGCTTGCTCGATTTGACTCGAAAAAGCTCGATTCAACTCAGTTTGAAGTTGAGTTCGAGCTAAGTCAAGTTGATTTTTTGAGCTTGAAAATGAGTTCGAGCCGGCCCCAGCTCGACTCAACTCAGATCGAACCCAGCTCGAATCGAACTTGGATTGAACCAGTTCGGTGACTCGGTTACTTTGATATCGATGTTGCTCACCAAGTATTTGATGAAATGACTCAACGAAGTGCGGCCGGTGATAATGAAAGTATGTATATGAAACCAATACCATTTTTTCTTAATTTTTATGTTGTTTAGAAGGTGTTTGATAAAATACCTATAAAACTATTGCTGCTGTCTTACATATAGTGAGATTTTGAATGTGCAGTTTGGGTGTTTATGAAAATGTTGCACCAGCAAACTCGGCTCGAATTGGCCCGAGCTGCTGACTGAATCGAGCCGAGCTGTCCAGTCAGGCTCTAGGACAGAGTTGAGTTGAATTCAAGCTAAGCTTAGCCAGTGGCCCAGACAAGTCGAGCTGAGGCCAACTTGACTCAGTTCAACTCGATGCACACCCATAGGCGAAATGATAGTTTCATATAAGGAATAAAAGATTAGTGAAAAGCAAAAATTACAATATTGCCGCAATATGATGGGTACACTGGCGCGGAACTAAATGGGCGCAAATTACCCCACTGGTACCTAGTTAGAGATGGATAATCATCTCAAAGGCTCTATGAGCCTACCATGATCTATATGTCCATCTATTTAGACATATCATTGGAAGGCAGGAGCTCAAAAAGAGAAGTAGATTTCAAGGTCAAGAGGACCACATAACATGAAGCAGCGGGGACTTAATCCTACCATAGAAAAATTAATGGGGTCATACAAGTTTTGGATCAAGCTAATATTTATGCTTTCCCTTAACAAAAGTTTATTTTACATTATGAACAGGTTGTATGTTAAATAAACATCATGGTAGCCTTAAGAAGTTTTCAACAATAAGAGTTCAATACCTATTGTTTGATGTGGTGTAGTATACTTGAGCCTTATATTTGCCTAATTTTTCAGTAGTGTAGTCCACTCGAGCCTTATATCTTCCTAATTTTTTAGCTCACGCCTTGAAACGATCATTCAAAGTAGATGGACGGCGATAAAACATATAAATCACAGTTAGATCCCTTTACATGACCGTCTGTCGCGAATTCGCTTCCGAACCTCGAACAACCTACTGCGTCCAGAGTATAGAATCCAGACATGTCAGTTTGCGTTTCACGCAAAATGGGTGGACTCGAATCGGTAGTGATCCTTCTTATCCGCACTGCTCCAAAACGAGGCACATTCCAATCTCAAGTAAACCACACCTCAAGAAACAGTGGTTATTGGGCACCTATCATTAAAAACTTTTATTTGGGACCCAAAAAATTTGAATGAAGTTGATATCTGCATTTTCCCACCATCTAGATCTCGTGAGCTTATTAACAGGTGGATGATAAATCAACATCACAGTGGGCCCTACGATGAGCTGGCAAAATATAAGGACAAGCTGGATAAAATCCCTCATGGTGGGCTCCACGGCTTTTCGTGCTCAAGGGGTCATTAGCGAATCCGATCCAAATGGGCATGCATTGTTCGTTTATATAGTCTTCGGATGGAGAGTGTCCTACTCCAAATAGGCCCTGGTTAAAAAATCCACACCGTTTTGGTCCGTTGATTCGTCATCATGAATGGACCAAGACACAAAAACTCCCAGCCTAAACGATCCTATCCATCAAACTTGTACATTTGAAAGCTAAATATGGACCGCTGCCAATTTCTCTTCTCGAACCGTCTATCTGTGGTTCAAATATAAAGGTTATGATTCTCCTGTCAAGACCATTTTCCAGAATATAGACCATCCACTACCAGAAAGAACGAGCTAATGGTCTTGATTACTGATTCGTGGGCTCCACTTATGAGAACCGAGAACCCGAGTATACCAGGACCCGAGATCTCGAGAACCTGATAAACGCAATATGCTGTATGCAGCGCGCTGCATAAAAGTTCCATACATTTCCCTTCTCAAAGTGCACGTGGAAAATATTTTCTGATCAGGACTGTTGATTTGATGGGATACCGTGTGAATATTAAATAATTACAGTGGTCGAAAACTCTGGCCATCCATTTCTGTGAATTTCAATGGCTCAACGTGAACCCTTCAATCACCGTTCCTTTTCAGGTCACTTAATCGGACGGGAAATATATCCGATCTCCTTTAATTTTAGAATATGGTCTATCTAGATGATGGCCTAATAGATAAATAGAACCTGATGACGGCACGTTTGACACGTGCACGCGAGTAGGGTACTGTACAGAACTTTCATCCATCGCGCGATGCATCCTACCAAAATTAGCATTCTTCGCGAGGCGGAGATCCCCGGCTGAAATTAGCTCAGCCGAAGAGGAACAGGCGGTGCACGGAAGCGGCCGAAAAAGGCCTAAAAAGCCTCTTCGAGAGAGGGCGCCGACTTCCGAGCACTGAAACGTTATAAATCTCTCAGAGCTTCTTTGAAAGGCTTTGATTTCTTCTCTCTCCATCCGTTTCTCCCAGCAACACTGGGGCAGGAACAGCTAAGATCGGTCTATTGGAGTTTTGCGGGTTGGCTGCGGTTCGTGGTAGCTGGAATGGACGTTGATCTAGGGCCCGATCCGAAGATTCCCCTCTCTCCGAAAGATCTTATTGTTCGGGTACCGATTCCGATCCTCCAAACTAGAATTATGCGTTTTCAGATGATCTTCTCGGGTCGATTCCTGTATTTATTCGCCTGTTTATGTCGCGTTTGGATGCACCGTTTATCGCGATAATTTGGGATTTGATATCGGTACTGTTTGTATTTGGGGGATTTTGAGGTGCATTTCTTGTGTTAATTGATGGTTGGATCCCAAATGCAGTGATCATCAGATAATCTGAACTGTACACATGGCAGAGGATGCCTTGGATTGGTCACCGTTTAAAAATCACTCTTGACTGTTGATTAGCGGGCTCATTTTTAACCATCCATTTCAACATGGCCAGTTGATTGTAGTTTCAACCGTCCATTTCAATGTGGCCAGTTGATTGTAGTTTTGGGACTGTAGCCCATCCATGGTCATGCCTGCGAGACGGATGGTTCTGATCATGGGAGTGTGGCTGCATGTAGGCCCCATCCAGAGATTAACGCTGGAGGATCCTTTAGTGATTGAACAATAAACATCCTGCTCCCTTTACCACGTGGGAGACGATGCAATTCTGAGTCTTGAGTTCATGACAAAAGTGATTTCTATCATTTATTTGAGTGGGATTGTAATGTTATGTCTATTTCAAAAACGAAAAAAAAGAAAAAAAGAAAAAAGAAGAAGTTGTGTTCACTTGACACTAATGGTATCTTTGGTTCCATATGGCGAATTCGTATACCATTTGATCTCTATTGTTTCCTCCGCAATACCATAATTTTCTTCAATACTGTTTAAAACATTTTTGAATTTTGCATTTTGGTTTCAAATTTACTGTGAATTCATTCACACCATTGGGAGCAAGCCATGGTGAGAAAATCATGCTGATTCGGTGATTATAATCATGTGATCGATAGCATGAAAAATGGACAGTCAAGATTGAGTGTGGAAACAAAATAGTTCCAGGTAACATATTAATCTCGAAAGGTCTATTCAATAGGACTTGCCATGCATTAATGATGATTCCAAAGAAGCACTTTGGTTTGATGATGCTAACCATCCGATCTATGACTTGTTAAAAACGGATGGTTGCACAAGATTACCCACATTGAAAGGGTTAGGCTCTTGTAATTGGCCTCATTTTTGGACCATGGCTTGCCCCTGATGGTATGAATAAATGAATGGTCCCAATCGTGTAATGGCAATGCCACTCGCCACTCAGAAGCTTTGGTGAGCTATACTAACACAATTGCACAAATAATTTAATTTTAAAATTCTGGAGTATATATTTTTGGGGATTTATTCGATACTTTGGCTAAGAGAGAGATGCTTGGTTAGAGGTAGAAGGACAAATTCGAGACGAACCGATAGACAATGTTTTTCTCATCGACCTGAAAGGTGGAGGCTCTGTTGTCGCGGAGATCTTTGGACGATTCCCTGTGGAACATCCCCTTTTATAATGACGTCGCCAAACCTTCTAAGATGGTTGTCCTCGAAGGCCCTCCTAATGGAGGCATGAACGCCTCCACAGGTAGCTTTTGGAGGATGGAGTATATGGAGAGGATCAAGTAACAATGGCTTCGAAAGGCATAGGGAAAGGTATCCCTGACTCTTTTCATCCTAATGACAAGGATAATGCTCCCTGGACCCTAGTGTCTTGGAGTCACAAGAACCTAAAAGTTCTAATTCATAAACCAAGCTAGCTTTTGGAACTCTTGGTGCTCTTCATCAATCAATTCCCTAAGGAGTGGATGGAGATCAACTTCCAGTGTGTATTCGTACACATTGAAAAGGTCAAAGAGGTCATTATCCCTAGGAGGGAAGGTTCATCCTCCATTCGAGGCTTTGCTTTTGTAAGGATGGAGACTGAAGAGGAGTTGCTTAAGGTAGTGGAAGGGATGAATGGCAAAAGATTCAATAGTAAGGGAATTTGGGTGCATAAGGCCTAGTTTGGCTCGATGTAGGTTTGTAGGGAGGGCCTCGGAACTTGTAATCCACCTCGAGCTTCTCGCAATAGCAAGAAGAAGACTCCGAACCCCCCCCTTCGTTCTATCAGACTAGGATGGGATCGTCTTCTACCACCGGTGAGTGTGTTTCGTTCAAGGAGGCTCTTGTTGGGGTGCAGCCTGGTCCTGACATCTCTATAGGCAACCCATGGTTTCCTTCTCCACCCTTGTTATCGACAGAATCAAGGAAGGCCTTTACTGGAGCCTCGTGGCTACAATGAAGAGAGAAACCTCTAAGTCTGATCTTCACTCTTGGTTGATTAACATTCGTAGTCTGTCGAAGGTTGACTTTCTTCTTCGACAATTGCCTGATAGAGTCTTCTGGGTTTCTCTCAGTCCGGCCGAGAACATTGATCGGGTAGTTCTAGTAGGGCTAACATTTCCCGATGGCCCTATTCTATCCCTTTGTAAGTGGGAGGAGTGGTCCGTTTTTGGTTAGTCCTTTATTTGGGTTCGTCTTCTCGACATCCCTCTCGAACTCTAGTCGGAGGAGTCCTTGGTGGCCATGGGGTCCATTGACGAAGTTGTGTTCATCGATGAAGCTTCCATTGGATGGGAAGATTGTAGATGGGTTAGAATACGAGTTCGTATTAGAAATTCGAACATAATTCCATCGTTAATCATAGTCTCAGTTGGACAGGTTAAGTTTAAAGTAAGAATTTCGAAATCCATGGTGAAAACCTGGTGGGAAAAGCCTATTCCAGTGGCGAGACCATCGCCCTTCGGTGGCTAGATAAGAATACTCTGGTGGATCACTGATCCACCCCTCCCAAACGTGTGTTACGTCGCTTGAGGTGGGCACGCGTGTGCCAAAGGAGATTCTCTTGGGATGACACCATCCATAAGAAGATGGCGGTGAGCCCTATCCAATCCAATCCTCGTGTGTGTGGATCCTTCCTTAGGATCTATCCCATCCTTGGCTGGGCCACCTCTATCAATGGCCATAATCGATATCGCGAAGGCCCTACCTAATGATTCATCCCACGATACACCATGTGCTCTGCATGACTGCATCTCTCCCCTTTGCCTCAACCTTAGAGAGAATCACCCTTGGAAATTATTAATTGCAGTTGCTCAGATTTCGTAGTGAGCTATAAAAAATTTACTATGTCGGAAGACGTGGCATGTTCTCCTTGAGCCATGCTCGACGAAGCTGCGGAAAGTCATTATGAAGAGAGAGAAAGAGAGAATCCGACATTAGTTGGCCTTTGCATTCATGATTTAGAGGATGATGCCAACTCCCTTGTCTTGGATGTTAATGAGAGGATGACACGTGTCTTGGACAAGTTAATTTCGGATGGGTTTGTACCTTCGCGTAGCGAAGATTTTTCGTAGATGGAATAGGAGTTCGACAGATGTAAAGGATCACCCCTATTCACCGCTCTCCTCTCACTAGGTTGTGAGTTGTCTCGAGATCCGTCCACTCTTAATATCTCCTTCTGCGCATGTGTCTCTTCAGTTGCACATCTAGTAGTCTCGGATCATTTCTCTCGTGTTTCGGTCTCACATGCATGCAGTCTTGAGTATTCTCCCTCCTTTCATCCAGATCCACTGCAAAACTCTTCTTTAGTTTCTTAGGACATGTCAAATTTGCCCAATTCTTTGTTGCCTCTTGATTCAAAAATCTCTTTTGCCCTTATTCTTTTTGAGAACCCTTATCCATGTAGGGATGCCAGGGATGAAAGGCAACGTGTTGATGCTAACTGGGACAAGGTGTTATTTGTGGCCCCTATCCAGGCTATTTTCCCTATTGCCTCTCCTCCCCCACCATCGTCTTGTTGTCAGAAGTTCTTAAGGACCTCACTGCCTTGATCAGGAACAAAAGATGGGTGAATGATGTGCTCTCTCATGTAGCCCAAAGATTGGGGGTCATGTTCGGTAACCATGATGAAGACTATATTGCCCTCTTTCACTTTATGGAGCAGAGAGGATCTAATGTGCCATGTGAAGAAGTCTTGAGAAGATCTTCGAAATCTCCAAGAAATTAAAACTCAACTTAGTAGTGGATCCCAAGTCATTAATTGAAGTTCAGCCTCACAACAAAAGGAAGGTAAGAAGGGCCAACCCTATGGTCCAATGAAGATCTTATCATGAAATGTTCGTGGGCTCGGATGCCCTCATAAGCGCGTCCAAGTTGAGCCTATTTTGTAGAAGGTCCAAGGCTAGTATCCTAATTCTTCAGTAATCTAAGTTGGTGGTTGTTGATAAAAGTATTTTGTGGTCTGTTTGGGGTAAAAGGGATGTCGAATGGGTTTCCCCCATTGCCATTGGAGCTTCCGGGGGCATCCTTGTTGGAATCCTTCTTGCCAAAGGAAGGTAGACTATTGGGTTGGGGTGTTCTCTATTAATGTAATCTTTGAGGTTTTATCCTCTGGTTTCAAATGGGTCCTTTCTGGGGTATATGGTCCTAACAGTCCCTCCTTTCGGGACTCCTCCTTGAATGAGCTTGAAAGGCTTTGCAGATTGGGTCATGAATCATAGTTTAGTGGATCTCTCTATCGGATAGTTAAATTTATTTGGTCAAACAATCGGGTTATCCCAACTATATCTTTACTGGATAGGTTCCTTGTGTCTTTTGAATGGTCGCAAAAATTCCCTCTCGTTCATCAGTCGGGCCTCCCTAAAACGGTCTTCGATCACTACCCCGCCCTTCTTGAGGTTGATACTCTTAATTAAGGTTCGAGACAATTTAGATTTGAGCTTGCCTGGTTGGAAGTTGAAGTTTTCAAAACCGTTGTGGCTAATTGGTGGCCCTCCTAAAAAGTAAGAGGGAATGCTGGCCTTAGATTATTCAAAAGATGAAGCTTTAGAAATCTAAGCTCTACCAATGGAAGCGTGAGGTCTTTGGCCTAAGGGAAGGGGAGATGGGAGGCTATTTTAGCGGACCTTCAGGCTCTCGATATTAAAGAGCAAAGTGATACGCTTTCTAAGGAAGAACGCTTCACAAGAGATAAGTTGAATCTTGATTACCAAGCTTGAATTAAAGAAGAGGAAATAAAATGACGTTAATGCTCGGTTGTTTGGCTTAAAGAAGGTGACAAAAAAACTAGGTTTTTTCATGGTATTGCCAACGCCAAAGCTAGATCCAATTCTATTTCCTCCTTATTAGTTGATGGTAAAAGGATGACTGAAAAGGGTCCTATTTGCCAGAGGATTAGGGGAGTCCTCCACAAAATTGTCTCCCTTTTGTAGAGTGCTTCCATAGTTGGCAGAGAGATTTTGGAGAGTGCCCTTTTAGCCCATGAAGCTTTGGATGCCCGTGTCAAACATGGTAGTCAAGGGGTTATTTGTAAATTATATCTTGAGAAAGCCTATGACTAGAATAATTAGTCTTTTCTTGGTTATATGCTTCAAAGATTGGGGGTTTTGGATTGAAGTGGAGGAGTTGGATTCGAACATGTGTTTCATCCCCCAATTTCTCAGTCCTTATTAATGGCTCTCCTTTTGGCCTTATCAAATCTTCAAGAGGCCTCAGACAGGGAGATCCCTTGTGTTGAATCTGAGGATTCCAATGACATGGTTTCAGGTAGTTTTTGGTCTATATATTAACCTTTCTAAAAGTGAACTTCTTGGAGTTAATATATCTTTTGGAGGAAATTTTTAGATTTGCGGAGCTGTTTGGGTGTAATCCGGGTTCTTTCCCCTCTTCTTATTTAGGCCCCCCTCTTTGTTTGGGTAAACCTCCTCTTCACTTGTGGGACAAAGTGAGAGAGAGAATGGAGAGAAAGCTCTCCCCTTGGAAAAATAAGAGCCTATCCCTTGGTGGGAGAATTACACTAATCAAACATTCTCTCTCCAATCTCCCTGTCTATTTCCTATTCTTGTTCAAATGTCACAAATCCGTTGTTGATTGTATTGGCAGATTAAGGAGGGGCTGAGGGCAAACAATTTCATCTTTTGAATTAGGCTGAAGTGTGTCGACCCATTAGGGAAGGGGGGCTGGTATTCGACAGCTTGATGCTGTTGATAAGGCTTTCTTAAGCAAATTGGTGTGGCGTTTTGGTGTTGAGGAATCCCGTTTGTGGAGAAAGGTTGTTGAAGCTAAGGGTCAGTTTGGCCAGTGGGATTAGAAGGGATTAGGTGGGATGGGATTCATCTGGTCCTGTGCCAATTCCACTACTTTGGGAAGAATGGAAAAGCTTGGAATTACATTAAATGGAATTGCATTGGGTCCCGTGCCAATTTCACTCAATGTTTGGGAAGTTGTGTAGGCCCCAACATGATGTGTGGGCTATATCCACACCGTCCACCCATTTATTGAGATTATTTTAGAGCATGGGCTAAAAAATCAAGTAAATCTAAAGCTCAAGTGGACTCCACCATAGAAAGCAACAGGGATTGAATACTTACTGTTGAAAACTTCGTTGGGGCCACATAAGTTTTGGATCTACCTCATTTTTAGGCCCATGCCATAAAATGAGGTTACAAAACAAATGAATGGTTTAGATATAACACGTGTGTTATTCTCAGTAATTTCAAATGATGGTGGATATATCCATTCAATGTACCACCGTATTATCAACAAAGCATGGCATTAATTTTATCCCATGGCAACAGGGGGACAATCCCTGCCATGGGTAATAATTATGATTTTTGAATCCCATCCCACCTAATCCCTTCTAATCCCACCGCCCAAACTGACCCTTAGTACAACTCTTCCCGAGAGGGGTGGACTCGGGATTCTTCCCTCTATAGGGCTGCCTTTCTGTGGAAGTTGGTGGCCGCAGTGGCCCTCTTTCATGTTTCGCGACTTTAAATTTTCCCTTGGAGAGGGGACCAAAATAAGATTTTGGGACAATGTCTAGTGTGGGGACACCCTCTTATGCCTTTCCTTTCGTAGATTGGCCTCTCTTTGCCCAAATCAAAATCTATTGGTTGCCCATTGCTACCTTCTTTCAAGAGTCTAGCGGAGCTTGGGTTCCCCCTACCATAGGAATATATATGATCTAGAATTTGACGACTTGTTGACACTCTTCTCTCGTCCGCAGGGATTTTAGCCAATCCTAGGTTCTTAAGATTCGATGGTTTGGAGACAACTTTCTCAGTCAAGTCCTGTTACTCTGTTCTCATAGGAGAAGGTCAAGGAGGAGGAGAATGCCATACAATAATGGTCTAGCCCTTTGGATCTCCTACGAAAGTTGCTGCCTTTACACGGCTTGCTGGGAGAAATCGGATCTTGGCCATTGACAATCTATGAGAAAGAGGGCCTTGTCTCCTAATGCCCGCCCCCTTTGTTTGAATGCAGCGGAGACAATTGACTACTTGTTCATTCACCACCCTTTTTCCTCATCTATTTGGTTAGGCAACTTCGTTTGGCCAATTTGTCCTAGGTGATGCCTCCTTCGAAAGAATCTCTTTATCGATCTGCGGCGCTGGATGCATGAGAAACTCAAGATGGAAGGTTGCTTTGTTGGCTTCTTTGTGGGTTGTTCGGCTTGAAAGGAATAACAGGTATTTTCATAATTTTTAGTCATCTTCTGAGGGTGCTTTTAGGGGGGTGGTGATGTATATAAGGGAGTGGATTCCTTGATTGTTGTTCGGGTTCGGGTTTGGGTTCGTGGTGTTGTAATTTGTGCTTTTCTTTTTCTTTTATTTTCTTTTTGTTGTTCCTTTCAATCTTTTTTGGCCTTTTGGCCCTATTAATATATTCATCTTTAAAAAAAGAAAGCTAGAATTGTTTCCTATATTGTAGTCCGCCCGATGAGCAAATGGGGCTGATTTTTGAATTAGGCGATCCTCAATAGCTCTTGAGCAACCATTAGTTTTGCCCACTTGTCTCTCAATCCCCGAATTCAGCTCCCGCCCGCCTCCACTACACTAGTTATGGATAGGATTCGGGACAGACGGAATGAAGCCTTTTTGAACCATAACCTGAATCAAAGTTAGGAGCCCCGTGCAGATATTGTGCGACATTGTTGCTGGCACATCCTTTTGAGACCTCAAAAAATGGACAAATTTGATACGAAACTTTTGTATTTGAAAAATGTTTCAAAAGATATCTCCGAAATAGAGGGGGATTGATGGAGTAATCCTTGATCGTAATTTCCAGTTTGAGTATTGCGTCCAACATGAAACTTGTGATTGATAGTAAAACATCGATTTTCGTGTTGAGACCCAATTCTATCTTTAAAGATTTCTTGGTTGGGCCAACTTGTTCGAAGGGTTGGATATCTCATGCTCTTTATTGGTTGAAAGTTATCAGCTGGGTAGATTGTAACTTGTGGTCCAACTAGTTGGACTTGAAAGTTACCACACACACACACTCTCTCAAGTCCAACCTGTTAGACCATACAACCACTTTGGTAAGTGGTGAAGAATTAATGTTATTACAGGTAATAAATGAGAACTAATAAATAAAGGGAAGTAAAAAGGGGTGGCAGTCTCAGGTAGACCCCACCATGGGGTTTATATGAAATCTAACTTGTTTGCCAGGTGCATTACCCCATGTTAGGCCCCAAGGCCCAAAAATCAGCCCCATTTGTGATTAAGGTGGACCACATGATTGGAAAGTGTATAGGGCAAGTCTTACCCTCCAAACTTTGATCCTTAGCGTGGCCCATCTGAATCAAAGATGGGCCTTATTTTTGGTCTCTAGGCCTATATTTTGGTGTGACATCTAATGGTTGGAGTGGATTTCATATAATCATCGCAGTCGGCCTTGTAAAAATCAAGGGTGGACGTCCTCTCCCAATTGTTTTCTTTTGGTGTGTGTGGCCCACCTAAATAAGGTGTTAGCCTGAATTTTTGGCCCTAAGCATAATGTGTGATTACACATGGAATGGTCGGAGTGAATTTTACACACATCACGATGGCTTGTCATGCAGATGTTGCGAACGAACTCAAATTGCATAGTGTGGCAGGCAACACCCATGTTGGTACTGTGTGCCGCTAGAAAAGCTCCATGGGCCTCACCATGATTTATGTGTTTTATCCACACCGTCCATCCATTTTGCTAGCTCATTTTAGGGAAAGAGTCTAAAAATGAGGCAAATCCAAATATCAGGTGGACCACACCATAGGAAATAGTGATGATTGAGCGGCCACCATTAAAAACTTATTAGGGGCTACAAAAGTTTTGGATCAAGCTGATATTTGTGCTTTCCCTTCATCCAGGTATGTGTGACCTAATCAACAGGTTAGATGGGAAATGAACATTATAGTGGGGCCTAGGAAGTTTTTAATGGTTGCCGTTCATTCGAACACTGTTTCATGTGGTGTGGTCCACCTTAGATTTGGACATGCCTCATTTTTGGCCTGAAATGAGCTGGAAAAAATGGATGGATGGTGTGGATAAAACACATACATCATATGGGCCTCTAGAGCTTTTCTAGCAGCATAGTGCAGATGTCGGTGCTGTGTGCTATGCAACGCAATGGATTGGTGGGTATCTACTCTCAACCGTTTGTCTGATCCACATTTCAGTGGATGGGCTGGATCCTGGATATCTGATCCACATTTTAGTGGATGGGCGGGATGTCTGATCCACATCTCAGTGGGCCCTACAAGGAATCATGGAGGTTACAATTTGTGGGTTTCTACTCTCAACTGTTGTCTATGGTGTAGCCCACCCAAGGCATTGATTGGCCTGATTTTTAGGCCCATGGCCAACCATGGAAGGGTGCATCTGATTGATGGGGTGGATGTTCAACATAGATCACGGTGGGGCCCACATAGCTCGACCTCATGAGAAGCTTCCCATGAAGTTGACCTCATAGTACCTTTTCCCATATATATGTATATAAATCTTCACACAACACACACGGACATTCAGTTCTGTATGGCAGCATGGATTTTCAGAATCTTGGATTTAAGAAATTGTCTGGAAGCCTGTCTTTTGACTTGTGGTTTTCTAGAATTATTTTGTGGTATATTAGTAGGATAATGACTTTGATGAATTAAGGGCCTGTTTGAAATGGTGTAATTAATGTGAATTGTTGTGTATTTTACCCTTTTTAGCATTAATTACTTACCACAGGAATTTCTAATGGAAGGGAGGTTGTATGACTGTGACGACAACAACTTTTAGGTATGGAAAACGAGACGGGACTCTGTGGTTTCTACCATGATGTGTGTTTTATCCACGCCATCCATTAATTTGGTCAGATCATTCTAGGGTACGCCCCCCAAAAAATGAGGCAGATCCAAAGCTCAAGTGGACCACACTATAGGAAGAACATTTAAATGGTTAACATTCAATCTCCACTGTTTTATGTAGCATGGTTCACTTGAGCTTTGAATCTACCATACCCTAAAATAATATGTACTAACGAATGGGTGGTGAAGATATAACACATGTATCCCACAAAATTTTGGCCTCGAATCATGTGTTATGTCATGAAAATTGATCCAATTTTTGAGGGGCAACTCCTCATTTTCAAACACCTGCTGTATTGTTTGGTGTATGCATTTATTGCTGTTTTGAGAGAAATTTCATGAAAATACATGTAAATACATCCAACCAAACATAGCCTAAATGCTCTCAAATATTCTAAACATCGCATATGCAATATAAGATGGTCATCGCACTAAGCCCATTGTAAGACAACCTTGGCCTAAAAATAAGGCAATTCCAAGCTTTTGGTGGCTAACAAAAGTGGGCGCACTTTCATATTTGAAACTAAATCTTATATTTGTTGCTGGTTGTTGTGGCCTACATAATGATTGCATAGGCTTGGCTTCCGTAACATCCCATCGTCATAGTATGAATGCAAGTTAAAACATTCAATGGTGTTAATAATTTAAGAGAGGAGATGATAGTTATGTTGGTTGGAGAAAATCTTGGATTTTGCAAGCCAGCGGTCTCCCTTGGAATTGGAAAAGGGCAAAAATCCTGGAATTGAAATCCAGGATTCAAGGGGTGCCAAATGACCCCCTTTTAACAATCCTGGATTTCAATTCGCAACTGCCTAAAATCCAGGATTTTGGGACTGATAATGATCTGAGAACAATCTATTTATCAATGACTAAGAACCTTCATAATATTACTTTGTTGACAATCCAGAGACTTGTTAAATGTGGTGTTCCGAAGGAGGATCTAGATAATCTACAGGCTGGTTTAGTGGCATTTGCAAAGAAGAACAAGTTCCTGCTATGCCAGCTGGTACGCGCTACCTTACCCTCCAATGAGGACATGTCTGAGTCTCTTCTTGCAGCAGAGGTAGAGTCTGGTGGCACTCCAAAGTTTCCTAGTATAGAAGACCAGTTCCATGAAAGCTTTGTGTGGCTACAATGGTTGATGTTTGAGGATGAACCAGTGGCTTCCCTGAGTAGTTTGATGAAAATGGGTGTTGGCCAACGTGGCGTGTGTGGGGCAGTATGGGGTCAAAACGACATAGCCTATCGTTGCCGCACTTGTGAGCATGACCCCACATGTGCAATTTGTGTTCCTTGTTTCCAGAATGGTGACCACAAAGGTCACGACTATTCTATTATGTACACGGGTGGTGGATGTTGTGACTGCGGAGACATGACTGCATGGAAGCGCGAGGGCTTCTGTTCGAAGCACAAAGGAGCAGAAAAAATTGAACCCCTCCCTGAGGAGACTGCAAATTCTGTAGGGCCAGTCCTTGATGCCTTTCTCATATGTTGGAAAGACAAGTTGTTGGCTGTGGAAAATTCTGTTCTGGCAAATCCTAGAGTAGGCAATAGTAGTGATATGAGTAGAAAGGCTGCAAATGAGTTATCTTCTACTGCTGTTGATATGCTGCTCAATTTTTGCAAGGTCAGCGAGAGTCTGCTCGCTTTTGTTTCAAAACGAATGCTTATATCAGTTGGTTTATTGGATGTTCTCGTGAGGGCAGAGAGGTTCCTAGACATGACAGTTGTGAAGAAGCTTCACGAGGTGCTCTTGAAATTGCTGGGTGAGCCGATCTTTAAGTATGAATTTGCGAAAGTCTTCATAAATTATTATCCGACTGTTGTAGCTGAAGCGATAAAAGATTGCAGTGATTCTGTATTCAAAAAGTATCCTTTGCTATCAACGTTCTCTGTGCAAATTTTCACAGTGCCAACACTGACCCCACGACTTGTTAGGGAGTTAAATCTTCTGGGCATAATGTTGGGATGTTTGGGGGACCTTTTCCTCTCTTGTGCTGGCGAAAAAGGCTATTTACAGGTAAGTTGCTATATTTACTTTCTGATACCATGTCATTTGCAGGTAAATTGCTGTATTTTCTTTATGATACCCCGTCAATCACACACACACACACACGCTCACACTTACACACTATAGATAAAATGCAGACATTTTTGCCCCTGCAATTAGTTTCCTAGGGTGGGAAATCTTTCAATATTTAAAGGGCATGGGAAGATATTTTAAATGAAGGTTGATTTGTGGAATTGGAAAATATGGCTGCCGTCTAACTCACGGTTCAGATTTCATTTGCAAAAAGCTTTCAACAGCTTAGATTTTACCTGCATCTTTTCAATTCTTTGATGCGAGTAGCCTGTTTGAACTTCTTGTTTTTGCATGTAGCTAGTGTTGAAGCGTAGGAGGAGGAAGACCATGCCAAAAAGGCTCCATGGAGCCCAATGTGATGATTGTGTGAAATCCATACCATACACTCGTTGTGCCAGCACTTCTTAAGACAGTCACCCATTGTTATAAACGGTGTTCGAAATATCAGTATTGCGCTATGTATCGCACCCTTGGGATACAGATACGTATCGGTTATCGCATGGGATATATCGTTTGTATCGCATAATTTATCGCACTTTTTGGGAAACATGGGGAAACATTGGGAAAATGGTTGAATTTTTCAATGAAACTTCAGGGATTGTTAAAAAAGACCTTAATATACACTTTTAAATCATAACATCTCAAAAAAAAAAAGTATACACAATAAGTTTCCTTTGTATAGGGTCCTCAACTGTGCCATCTAACTAAATTAATGCAATTATATTAAAACCTTCTTGCTAACTTATTTTAGGGCATGGGCCCACATATAAAGCAAATCCAATTCTTAGGTGGACCATACCACAAGAAACAATGGGCATGATGGACATTTAATCCTCATTGTTTCATGTGTTGTGGCCCACTTGAGCTTTGGTTCTTCCTGATTTTTGGGCTTATGCCTTAATATGCTCTGGAAAAATGGATGAACGTAGTGAATTTCTCACAAACATCATGGTGGGCCCCACCATGAGCCCTACATACCATCCGTCTCTGGCTAGGTCCTGGCGGACGTGGATTGCTTAATGATGATGTCGGTAGTTACTAGCCACTGGATGGTGGTCTATAGGCCCCACCATAATGTATGTTTTTAATCCATGATAATTTTATCCCATAATTCAAAAAATTAGGCAGATTCAACTCTCATGTGGACCACACCACAAGAAACAGTGGTAATTGAACACCCACTGTTACACACTTCTCAGGGCCACAAAAGTTTGGGATGAAGTTGATATTTGTGTTTTCACTTCATCCATGTCTTTGTGACTTGATCAACAGGTTGGATGGCAAATAAACGTTACAATGGGCCCTAGGATGTTTTTAATGGTGTTCATTCAATCACAACCGTTTTCTTGTTATGTGGTCCACTTGACCTAAAGTGATCCATCCAAATGGATGGATGGAATGGATATACAAAACATAATCAAGGTGGGCCCTACTGTAAGGTTTGCACCGTCTTTGCTACAACCGAGTTGCACCAAATCAAGGGGCATGGATTAGGTGTTACCTGAGTAATAGATTTGTCAGTGTTACCCTTACTGTACGGCCCATCTTGATTATATGTTGTATATCCTCCATCCATTTGTTTTTCCAGCCCGTTTAGGACAGTCTTAATGATTAAGCACAACCAATTCTCAGGTGGACCACACCACATAAAACATTGATGATTGAATGCTCAACATTAAAAACTTCCCAAGGCCCATTGTAAGCAGATCCGTAATGTTTATTTGTCATCCAACCTGTTGATAAGATCAACCAGAACTGAATGAACGGAAAATTCAAAGATTAGATTGACCCAAAACTTTTATGGCCTACAAAAATGCTTTTAATGGTGATTCGCAACTTTTTCCAATGGTGTGGTCCACTCAAGATTTGGATATGCTTAAGTTATATCATAACACCCTTAAATGATTTGAGAAAATGGATGGGCAGCGTGGATATTAAACACACTCATTAAGACGGGCCCCACATGGTGAGGTTAACACCCATTGAGTTGTTACCTACGTAACACCTGATCCACTCCCTCACTTAAAGGGTAGCGGATTGTGTAGTGTGTAACTCACTACGCTTAGCGTACTGACTAAATTTTGTGAGGTTCACCTTGATTTATTTATTTTATCCGCTTTGCAAGTCCATTTTCCCATATAATTTTATTAGTTTAGCACAAAAATGAATCATATAAAATGTTCAAATTGGCCACACCACAGGAAACAGTTGATTTGAACATCTACCATTGAAAATTTCTTAGGGGCCATATAAGTTTTGGATCAAGCTTATATTTGTGTCTACCGTTCATCCATGTCTTTATGATCTCATGAACATGTTGGACGACAAATAAACATCACTGTGGGGCCTAACAAGGTTTCAACGGTGGCAATCGTTATACCCACTGCTTCCTGTGGTACGATCCACTTGATCTTTGGATATGCTTCATTTTTGGGATCAACCCCTTAAATTAGATGGAAAAATGGATGGACGGCATGGATATTCCATATACATTCAAGGGGCGCCCAATTGAGTTTACTTAGTACGATAGAGCGTACGGAGTAACTCAGTATGCTATCCGATTTCAACTTAAAGATCGAGAGAGAGAGTCTGAAGGGCTGTCTTCTCCGTCAAAGACGGCCGCAAGTCTGCAACCCTAATCTATCGAAAATTCCAACCAAAATTTTCAAAAATCTCTTTGAAAATATTTTTATTTGGCAAATCTCAACCCAAATCCCATAATCCTCGGCAAAAATACAATTTCCTTCCAGAATAATTATCTTCAAACAAAAAAAGAGTCTTAGGGCTTTTGTTACATGATCTGGGGATGTTGATTGCGGCCTACCAAATCCAGTTGAAAGCCACCTCAAGCATATCACAAAGGTAAGATAAAAATTTTCTATATCTCTCTCTCTCTCTCTCTCTATATATATATATATATATATGTATATATATTGCAATTTCTGGATGAGAGGAGATGTTTTTTTTTTTTTTTTTTAAAAACTTTATGGATGAGAAGAGATGTCGCCTGTGATATCATGTATAAAATCACACAAAAATCTGGAATATCAAGCATTATCGTGCGATATATAGTCGATATTAGCGATATCTCACGATATTTTGCGATATATCTCACGATACACAGGATTTTTCTTACTTTTCTCAGTTCCATCCTCTCCGAACATGAGTTGCATGTGCCACTTCCCCTAGTATATATAATGTGTAACTCACACATAAGGAGCTATGGTTAGGAAGTTTGTTCTGTTGATTTTTAAGATGTTGCAATTTTAACCTATTGTGGAATTTCACTTAATTAATTTAGGCTTTTAGTTCCTTTTAGTTGTCGAGCCTTAGTACTATTTGCAATTCCCATTTTGGATATATGATCTAGTTCTTGTTATATTCTAATGCACTATTCAATGGTGGCACATTATTTCTCATAAGTGCTGGATCTATCCTAGACTTGCATTAGTCCAATTAGAAAATGATCAAACCATGTTACTTTCTTCTGGGTCATGTTATATATATTGTCATGTATAATTTGATAATAGATGGCCTTTCGAGGACAGTTGCTTTCTTGGTAGGATAAAGAAAAAAATCAGGCATTTAGGTTGAATGAATAGCAGGTATTAAGTTGCTTTAATACCATATAGTTGCAAAGGGGGAAGGAAAAAAGAAGAGCGGAAAATTTCTGGAAGGAACGTGAGATGACCATGGTTGACAGCCATAATCACTGCTTTATTAATATAGGTAAGATGACAGAATTGCCCTTTCTAAGGTACGAGCAAAGCTAAAACCTCAAGTATACCACCTGAACACTCTCCACTATACTCTTGCATGGGCACTTGTGTTCGCAGCACGCATAGGCACAGAAGCACCTGCATGCACACAACACACATACACATGCAGGCACACTTACTCACTCATGCATCTCATTTATTGTTCCATAATTCTAGTTACAGAATTCTTGATTGTTTTGATATCATGTTGTGGCACAGTTGATCTCAGGTTTCATAACCTTGTTGCAGATTAGTAGATGGGCTAATCTATGTGAGACCACTATTCGCCTAGTTCAAGATATTCAATATGTTATGAACCATGTTGAAGTTCCCAAGTATGTGGTTCATGAACTGCCAGATATCGCCAGAACTTGGATGAGACTCTTGACTCTTGTGCAAGGCATGGACCCCCAAAAGAGAGTAACGAGCCTTAATGTCGAGGAGGAAAATGAGAATTTTCATACACCTTTCATCTTGGGGCACTGTATTTGCAACATACATTCACTGTTGGTTGAGGGAGCTTTTTCCATAAATGACGCCAGAGAAACGAAGGATAGCACTCTCTGTCACATGGGCGTACAAGATTTGGACGACTGTGATAGCTTGCGGCATGTAAAAATAGGAAGGCTTTCTCAGGAAAGCTCAGTATGTAGCATGATGGGGAGTAGTGGTTTGGTGCATTGCAGCTCACAAGTGACTGACGTAAAGGTTGATACTGGAAATTGCCTTCCCATTCCATCTTCAGCAAAATGGTTAACATTTGAGAGCCTGAAAGCTCTTGACAGTTGGTTGGGACCAAGTGCTGCTAAAACTACATCAACCTTGAGGCAATCGTTATCTAAGATCAGGAAGAGAAGAAATATTTACCTAACATCAGCTTGTTCTGAGGCTGTTATAACTGAAGTCGGGCCGAGGGAACTTGATAGGAGTCTTGATCCTTATTCACCGGTCTGTCATGAATTTCATATGGTCGCTAACATGGAGGATGAAGGGAGTGTAGAAGTAGGACACATTAGTAACACAACGGTCCCTGACATGGAATCTGAACATGCCTGTACAGCTGGAGATTTTGATATAAGCGGCCAGGAAGCAGGTGGTGTCGTGGAATTGGATGGCCTTTGCGTATTGAATTTAAAAGTTTGGCCAGAAATAGTATATGATGTCAGTTCACAGGATATATCTTTCCATCTTCCTTTACATCGATTACTGTCACTATTCTTGCAAAAAGCTCTGAATATATGTTATGGTGAATCTGCATTGCTAGAGATTGTGAATGCTGTGTCCGGAATCCCTTCATCTGGATGTTATTCAGATTTCTTTTCCCAGGTTCTAAGAGGTTGCCATCCACATGGGTTTTGTGCCTTTGTGATGGAGCATCCCCTGCAGCTGAGAGTATTTCATGCTCAGGTGCGTGCTGGCATGTGGAGAAAGAATGGTGATGCTGCCATATTGAGTTTTGAGTGTTATCGTTCTGTTCGATGGTAAGCTAATGATGTCTTCAACTAGACATTTTAATACCAAGGAGGTGCTGATGATAATTTTTTGTGAACTGTTCTCATGAAAGAGGGAGTTGATCTTCTGGGTGATTCTCTTTGTTTTGTTCTTTTGTTCAGGTGGCAACAGGGGTTAGAGTTTGATCTATTTCTGTTGCAATGCTGTGCTGCTTTAGCTCCCCCAGATTTATTTGTTGAGAGGATTCAAGAAAGATTTGGGCTGTTAAACTATCATTCTCTAAATCTTGAGCTGTCTGACGAGTACGTGTCTTGTCTCTTTGATATATTTTTGAAAGCATTGGTCTCCTGCTTTTATTGCGTATATGCTTTTTAGTGTGAGGATCCGTGATACCTTTCTGGGAGTTCATACATGTGCTCTCTATAGTCTATATGCAGTGATTAACTTGTTTATTGCTCCCTATATTGCACTTGTGGAGAGGGGAGGGAGGTAGGGAGAGAGAGGGTTGCAAAAGGTGGGAGTGATTTTGATGCGCTTGCATGGTGTGATGAGTGGAGGGAGGGAGGGAATGAGAGGTTGCGAAAGGTCAGAACGATTTGATACTCTTGCATAGTGTGATGGTCGATACCTAACACACTATGAAATTGTATGAGTGGCATACATTAACTCAATCAAACCAACCCATGCCATGTGACCCACTTTATATGGATCATTATGTGAAATCTAGATTTATTCAACTACCACAACCTCTTATTAATAAACACTTGGATGTTGAATTTGGACCACTGGGAGTTTTCATTTTGACTGTTCCTTAAATATCTACCCATCAGCTAGTTAAGAAATTAAATTAACGAAATTTTCTGTTTGATTGCCATCAAAGGGCTCGCTTGTTAGCACAACGTTTGCATATGCAGTTGCTTTACGCTGCAAATTATTTCCATGTGCATCTGTTTACATAGGAAAAGACGTTTTGAAAGTTTTTACGTAAGTGGTTTACCTTGTTTGCTATTTTGGTGTGTTTTTCCTATCTAAGTCATTCTTCCTATCTAAGCCACATTAAATGAGCGTGAAAATCTCTTTCAACCTAATTTTTGACCTAACAACATGGTAAGTACCCATACTTAGGGGTTGGAATGGGCCGGGTATGCCCGATGAGTACTTGAGCCCAGCCCAACATAAGCTGGGTATGGGTATAGCTAAATGGTGGGGTGCAGGTTTGGGTGTTAAATTGAGCTCGATTAATAATTGGGCTAAGTGAGGGTATAAATACCGGAAACCATCCATAACCAGTGTTCGTAGTATCGGTATCGCTACAAGTTTCATTGGCCAAGGATATGGAAACAATATCGTATTGCCCATAATATCGCCAATTACTGGAAATGTAAAACAGTAAGGAAACATGGGAAAATGGTAGAAATTTTCAATGAAACTTCAGGAGAAGTTAAAATACACATATTTGGGAATTAAAATTTTACAAAAAGAATGCATGCATAATAAGTTTCCATTAATGGGGCCTAAAAGCATGTGTTATAAGAAATTAGTTCAACTATCTCATCCATCCCATCTCTCCATCCAACCTTCCATCCAAACATTCATTGATATTTCAGAATAGAGACCACACAATATTTCACCGAGAAATCATCGACAACTAGAAAGAAAATGAAATATTGTGGTCTTGATATCGCCCATGTTGTGATAATGATAATATTGCGATATTATCAATATTATCATCTACAAATTGAACACTGCATGCAACCATGTGCTCATAAAAAAATTGAAATGATTTTTTTTTTTTCAATAAACAGATTTTTTGCGATAATATTGAAATATTGCTGATACAATAGCGATACAAGTAACACTTGGAATATGCCTAGTCGGAAATATTATCTATACATCGAGTGATATCGATACATTGGCAATACTGTTGAGCAATGTTATCAAATCGCATATGCCATTGTATGCGATTAGCATATGCTGTTCGCATATGCCATCGCACAATCGCATATGCGATCGCACAATCGCATGTGCCATGGCATATATTTTATAAAATAATTAAAAACTTAAAAATGAAAAAAAATTTAAAATTTTTTTAAAATATTAAAAAATAGGAAAAACTTGCCTAATTAGTACACATGATTGGATTGAGTTATTTTACTTATTTCATTATAGTTTGAGTGTTTCATTAAGTTATATATTTAATTACTTATATTATATAAATTTTAACAAAACAATCAAGCTACATGAAAAGAGAACTAATTATTATAAATTTTGAGCAAAGAAATTTTACTGATAAATGGATAACTTGAAACAACTTACAAGTTATAACTTACAGCTTAATTTACAAAAAGTAAGCACAAGTTATAAAATACAAAAAATAAACATACTTGAAGTAATTGTAGAGAGATTAGAGAGAGAGAGAGAGAGAGAGAGAGAGAGAGAGAGAGAGAGAGAGAGAGTAATAGATTTAGAGCTTTAGAGTAGAGAATAGTGAAAATGAAAGGGATATGAGTGCCTATAAATAGGCAAAAGTTCTCCAAATTGAAAAAATAAAAAAATTACTTCCACACTGATTATTAGGAAATATGCGATCGCATATGCAGTATGCGATCGCATACTCGCATATGCGATAAACGCATACTTCATATGCGATCACATATTTATCGCATATAAAAGTATGCCATCGCATACTTGCCAGGATCGCATATGCCATCGTGGCATATGCGATTCGATCAGTAGTATGCGCATATGCGATCGCATTTGACAACAATGCTGTTGAGATATGGAGCTACATTTGGGGGCCGCACGACCGGTCGTGGCCCCTGTTCGACTAGTTGTGGACTGGCTTGACTCAAAGTCCTGCGAGCATCAGATTTTTGGTTCCAAGGTGCTCGACCAGTCGTGTAGTTTGCTTGACTGGTCATGGTTATGCAAATTCATTTCCGAATTTGATGCAGACTGCGGATTTTTGAGTCGGCTTTCGCAAGGGTGTGAAAGGGAAGTTGCCTAAACTATATATAGGTGTCCCTAGAGCTTTTCTAGGTTATTGGGAAATAATTCTAAGGTATAGGCAAAAAGGTTTATCTGTTCTTCCAAGGGAGATGTTAGTATTTTGCCTTGTAATCTTCGTTTTTCTTCATAGTGGAAGGTTGCATCCGTGGTTTTTTACCCTAGTTTGGGGTTTTTTTCCATGTATATCTTGTCTTGTGGTTTGTTTGGATTGCTTTGATCTGTTTATAGTTTATATTTCTTGTTTATCGTTTGTGGGTGAGATCGGAGATTGGATCTTGACTCACTGTGTTGTTGGCGTGCTGTGCAACAACTGGTATCAGAGCCAGGTTTAGTTCTATTGGGAGTGATGATGGAAGAAGGAAAAATTAGAATTGAGAAGTTTGATGGTTCAAACTTTGCCTTCTGAAAGATGCCGATGGAGGATTATCTGTATCAGAAGGACCTCTATATTTCTCTAGGAGAAAAAGAGAAGAAACTAGAAAAGATGACAGATGATGAATGATTTTTACTAGATAGGAAGGCTTTAGGAACAATCCGACTCTCTTTGTCTAAGAGCGTCGCCTTCAATATATCCAAGGTGAAAACTACAAAAGAATTAATGGAAGCCTTAGCCACCATGTATGAAAAACCCTCAGCGTCCAACAAGGTTCATCTTATGAAACAGTTATTCAACATGAAAATGTCAGATGGTGGGAGCGCGACTGAACATCTAAACGAGTTCAATACAGTCACGAGTCAGTTGAAATCCGTTGGCATTGTTTTTGAGGATGAGGTCAGGGCGTTGTTGATCTTATCCAGTTTTCCAGACAGTTGGGATGGTTTGGTGATTGCTGTGAGCAATTCTTCAAAGTTGACAAAGCTGAAATTTGATGATGTGGGCGGTCTAATTCTCAGCGAAGAATCGAGAAGAAAGGCATCAAGAGTTTCAGGGGACTCAGGGAATGCTCTAAACGTTGAAGAAAGAGGAAGATCGCTGAACAAAGGAGGCAATAAACACGGGCGTTCTAAGTTGAGGAAGAAGTCCAATGGACCGAAAGACAAAGATGAGTGTTGGCATTGCGGTAAGAAGGGGCACATAAAACGTGATTGCAGGGCGCTCAAGAAACAAGAAGGAAGCTCTCAGGCGGGAAGGATTCAGTGAATCTATCTGAGGAGAGTGACACGGAGGCGTTGATCTTATCTCTTGATGCGAGGAATGAGTCTTGGGTTATGGACTCGGGTGCTTCGTTTCATGCCACTTCGTGTAAGAAAGTTCTGCGTAACTATGTATGAGGTGACTTTGGGAGTTTACCTTGGTGATGATGAGTCGTATAGTATTGTTGGAAAGGGAGACGTCCATATAAATCAGAAAGATGGAACGACGTTGAAATTGAAGGATGTCAGACATGTACCGAGTTTGAAAAGGAATTTGATCTTAGTGTGGCAGTTGGCTGATATCAGTTATGTGACGACATTCACCAGTGATTCCTGAAAGATCACAAAAGGTGCTTTGGTGATATCTCGAGACAAAAAGGAAGGTACTTTGTACGTGACTTCAGGATCGTATAGTTCACTCTCAGTCGCATCAACTGGAGTCAATGGGCAGTTATGTCATCAGAGGTTGGGACATATGAGTGAGAAGGAGATGAAAGTGCTATTGTTAAAAAGAGAAGCTACCAGGGCTGAAGTCTATTAACTTGAAATTCTGCGAGGATTGCGTGTATGACAAGCAGAAGAGGGTAAGCTTCAAGAAGACAGGACGCGCTCTAAAGACACATCTGTTGGAACTTGTACACACTGATGTGTGGGGACTGGCATAGGTATTATCTCTTGGTGACTCACGTTATTTTGTTTCTTTTATTGATGATGCTAATAGAAAACTATGGGTCTATTTCTTAAAGCACAAATTTGATGTATTTGATGTATTTAAGAAGTTGAAAGTTATGGTAGAAAATGAGACAGGTAAAGCAGTAAAATGTCTCAGATCTGATTATAGGGGAGAGTACTGTATAAGAGGTTTGAGGAGTATTGTGTAGCAAATGGAATCAAACATTAGAAAAAAATTTTAAGGACACCGCAACAGAATAGTGTGGCTAAGCGCATTAACAAGACCATCCTTGAGCGCACTAGGAGCTGAGGTTACATGCAGGGTTTCCCAAGACGTTTTGGGCAGATGCTGTGAATACTACTGCATATTTCATCAATAAAAGTCCCTCAGCGCCATTGGATGGTGGGCTATCAGAAGAAACGTGGACTGGGAAAGAAGTGAACCTTGCACATCTCAGAGTGTTCGGTTGCACTTCATATATTCACATTGATGCAGAACACAAAAACAAGCTGGATGTGAAGTCCAGGAGATGCACGTTTATAGGCTACGGATAGCATGATTTTGGTTACAGGTTTTGGGATGCAGAAAATAGAAAAATCATCAGAAGCAAGGACGTAGTCTAAAATGAAAAGTGACGCATAAGGACAGTATGCAGGAAAATAAGGCCGAGGAAAAGGAATTCGTAGAGTTGAAAGAGTTACCGGACACGGGTGTTACAACGCCACAGGATGATCATGTACAGGAGCATTATGAGGTAGAGCCACAAACACCGGTTGTGAGGAGGTCTACTCGGGAGAGGAGACTCATGGTGCGATACTCACTCTTCTTACATTATCTACTGCTGACAGATAATGGTGAACCAGAGTGTTTTGAAGAGGCATTACAGTCTGATACACGAGTTAAGTGGGAACAGGCCATGGATGATGAGATGGACTCTCTTGAGTCTAATTGTGCATGAGAGCTAGTTACTCTACCCAAGGGTAAGAAAGCTTTTCATTATAAGTGGGTTTACAGACTGAAGGAGGAGTACGATAGTTCGAAACAGTACAAGGCCAGATTGGTTGTGAAAGGATTTCAACAAAAGACAGGTATTGATTTCACCGAAATATTTTTACCTGTGGTGAGAATGTCTACGATTCGCATGGTTTTGAGTATAGTGGCTACGGAGGCCTTACATCTAGAGCAACTAGATGTTAAGACAGCCTTTCTTCATGGGGAACTTGAAGAAGAGATATATATGTATCAGCCGACAGGATACGTGACACCAGGAAAGGAGAACAAGGTGTGCAGATTGAAAAAGAGTCTATATGGCCTGAAGCAGGCCCCGAGGCAGTGGTATAAGAAGTTCGACAGTTTCATATCGGGAAACAGTTTTAGGAGATGTTATGCAGACCACTGTTGTTACTTGAAGAAGTTTGATACGTCGTACATCATCCTTCTTCTGTACATTGATGATATGCTTGTGGGCGGTTCAAGCATGAAGGATATCTCAGATCTTAAAAGACAATTGTCTAGAGAATTTGCCATGAAGGATTTAGAAGCTGCAAAATAAATTCTAGACATGAGGATAAAGCGTGATAGGGAAAATAAGAAACTGGTTTTGTCACGGGCAGAGTACATAACCAAGGTACTTGATCGATTCAATATGGGAGGTGCTAAGCCAGTTAACACTCCATTAGCCAACCACTTCAAGCTATCTAAGGAGCAAGGTGCAAAGACGCAGGAGGAACGAGACTACATGGCTAAAGTTCCATATGCGTCAGCTATTGGGAGTCTCATGTATGTTATGGTGAGCACGAGGCCAGACATTGCTCAAGCAGTGAGAGTTGTTAGCAGATTCATGAGCAACCCCGGGAAGGAACATTGGGAAGCTGTGAAGTGGATCCTTAAATATCTAGTAGGTACTAAGGATGTAGGGTTGTGTTATAGTGGATCGAAAATCAAACTACAAGGATACGTGGATTCAGATTTGGTAGGAGATATCGACAACAAAAGAAGCACTACAGGTTATGTCTTTACTTTAGGTAGTGCTACAATCAGTTGGGTCTTTTAGTCACAGAAGATAGTATTTATCAGTACGACAGAAGCAGAATATGTTGTGGCTAAAGAAGCGTGCAAGGAAATGGTGTGGATGCAAGATTTCATGGAAGAGTTGGGTAAGAAGCAAGTAGATTGCAAGCTGTACAGTGACAGTCAGAGCGCAATACACTTGGCTAAGAATTCAGCCTTTCATTCAAGGACAAAACATATTGCTATCAGATATCATTTCATACGTTCGTTACTCGAAGATGAATCGATTGCTCTGGAGAAGATTCATACAAGTGAGAATCTTGTGGATATGCTGACCAAGGCGGTCACACAGGAGAAGCTGAAGCTCTGTTTAGCTTTGATTGGTCTTCAGGCTTGAAGACGGGGAAGTGATGCACTCTAGATGTAGAAGACAAAGGTTTATGACGATGTGTCTCAAAGTAAGAGATTGTTGAGATGTGGAGCCACATCTGGGCGCCGCACAACCGGTCATGGCCCCTGCTCGACCGGTCGTGGCCCTTGCTCGACCAGTCGTGGACTGGCTCGACTCAAAGTCTAACGAACATAAGATTTTTGATTCCGAGGTGCTCAACCGGTCGTGGCCCATGCTCGACCGGTCGAGGGGTCCGCTCGACGGGTCGTGCAGTCTACTTGACCGATTATGGTTATGCAGATTCGTTTCCGAATTTGATGCGGACTGCGGATTTTTAAGTCGGCTTTCGCAAGGGTGCGAAAGAGAAGTTGCGTAAACTATATGTAGGTGTCCCTAGGGCTTTTCTAGGGTATTGGGAAATAATTCTAAGGTGTGGGCAAAAGGCTTTCTTTGTTCTTCCAAGGGAGAGGTTAGTATTTTGCCTTGTAATCTTCGTTTTTCTTCATAGTGGAAGTTTGCATCCGTGGTTTTTTACCCTAGTTTGGGGTTTTTTCCACATATATCTTGTCTCGTGGTTTGTTTGGATTGCTTTGATTTGTTTCTAGTTTATATTTCTTCTTGTTTATCATTTGTGGGTGAGACCAGAGATTGGATCTCGGCTCACTGCGTTGTTGGCGTGCTCTGCAACAAATACAAGCGACACCTAAAATTTACACAGTCGAAAATGTTGGCAATATCGATGCATTGGTGTTACATCATCGATACCTAGAATTTCTACCAGTGTTATCAGTATTTCTACCGGTGTTATTGGTATCGCTGAGCTAGAGATAGAGATAATATCGGAGATATTTTGAACAATGCCCATAACCCAATTGTGTTATATATTATACATTTGCATGTATACTCAATGATCCATTCAATTGAAATGAGAGATGCTCCAATGCTTTTAGAGCGTTACAAGTTATAGTGATCCAAGTTGCATTGGGACACTTAGATTATCCAATGCATTGTTCTTGGGCATCCGTATGGGTGTAATACCCATTGCGAGGTATGTTTATGGGTACCCCAATATTCAAGGTATTCAATAATGGTAACAGTTGCCATAACGACCAATCAATGTATTGAATAATGCTGTAGTGTATGCTATGTAGCATAGCATACATAAAACGCTACGTAGCATATGAAATAGCGTATATCTGCAGTAGCGTACGCTATACATAGGTAGTGTGTAGCGTACATCGCGTACACCTCAGGACTATGGTATAATTTTTAAAATAAAAGTTTTTTTTTTATTATGTTAGTTAAAAATTTGTTTTAAAATAGTGGTGGCTGAGACTTTTTCCCTTTGAGTAGATGGTGGAAGACTCATATTATAAGAGTTTATTTATTTATTTATAACTCAAGACCATTGAAGTAGGGCTTTTGAACAACCTTATCTTAGTGCTGCAACAGCCGCAGTTGCTACCATTTTGAAGCTTTGATTCCAATCTATCAAAAGGCCCCTGGAAGATCGGAATTTTGGCCTTCAATCGGACCTACAAGAGCATCTTCTTGCTAGATTTTCAGGAGCATCAAAGCCCAAACAAGGGAGAAATCACGTTTCCCTCTTTTTACAGCCACGTGGACAAGTAGCTCCTAAAAATCCATTTTCAGTTAATTAAATCTCTATTTAAGGTATGTTTTGACCCTTTAATCATTGATAATGAGTTTTCTTTTTATTTATGCTGAAAAGTTGTGGTTATTTTTTCTTTTTTTTTTTTTCCTTTTAGGAGGTCAGTTCTCATGTATGGGGACTGTGGTGTGTATGGCATGGATTTGACCCATCCAACCATCACGTGGGACACATGCGTGGGGTCCACTGTGGTGTTCTACGCCACGACCCACATGTGTGGGGTCCTCTGTGGTGTTTTATGCCATGGCCCACACACGTGGCTATGTCCCACATGCGTGGGGTCCACTGTGGTGTGCGTATGACATGGCCCACATGCGTGGGGTCAATTGTGGTGTGTGTATGGCATGACCCACTGACATGATGGTTTTTTCAAAGTTAATGTTGATCTTTGTGATTCACTGATTTATTTGTGATGTGTTTTTTTTTTTTGGTCAAGTAGTGAACTAAAGAGAGAAGAATGTTTTAAGAAAAATAGAGATTTTGAATGGAAATATGTGGTTGATAACCCACTTAGACAATCTCAAAGAAATTATGTGCAATGCAAATTTTGTGGTCAAAGGTGTACGAGAGGCGTGACTCGCCTAAAGAATCATTTGGCCGGAACCCACAATGGGATAAAGCCGTGCCCAAAAGTAACGGAAGAAGCCAAAGAGGAGTGTAGAAAGGCTTTAAAGGAATATCATAATGGAAAAAATAAAAGAAATGATGTGTTTCAAGATATTGGGAGAGGGGGACTGACATATCTTTCCGGTTCTACAAGTGATAGTGCTAGTGTGGGTAATGATGCTTCATTGGCAACCAAATTGGTAGTGGATCTTCTGGTAATCAACCAATGGCAAGAGTAAGGGGTCCTATGGATCAATTTGTTAGCAGTGAGCAACGTCAATTCACATTGAATTCAAGGTGGAAGAAGGAAAAAAGAAAAGAAGTATGTAGGGTGATTGAAAGATTTTATTTTATTTTATTTATTATTATTATTATTATTATTTTTTGGGAATGCTTTGTCATTCAACCTGTGTAATAGCCCGTACTTTTCAGCATTGTGTGAGGCTATTGGAAAGTTTAGACCGGGATTGAAGCCACCATCTATGTATGAGTTGAGAACATGGATACTAAAAGAGGAGGTTGCTAATACTGATAGTTTAATGAAAGCATACAAAGATTCCTGGAAAACTTATACATATTCAATTTGATGGTTGGACGAATGGAAAGAATAGAAGCATCATTAATTTTTTGATTAATTCTCTGATCGGAACCATGTATTACTAGTCTATTGATGCTTCAGATTTAATAAAAGATGGAAATTTGTTATTTAAATATCTTGACGAAATTGTGGAAGAAATTGGAGAAGAAAATGTGGTCCAGGATATCACAAATAACCATTCAAGCTATGTGAGTGCTGGGAAGAAGTTGATGGATATGAGGAAAATGATATATTGGACTTCGTGTGCTGCACACTGCATAGATCTAATGTTGGAGGATATCAGAAAAATGAAAATGTATTTTGAAACGCTTGAAAAGGCAAGGACAATGACCAAGTTTATTTATGGGCATGGAATTGTATTGAGCATGATGAGAAGCTTCACGAATAATAATGAGCTTCTACGGCCGGCAGGGACATGCTTTGTAACATCGTACCTTACCCTTCAAAGTATTTATAAGCAAAAGAATGGTCTTATAGCCATGTTCGCATTGGAACAATGGTGCTCATGTTCTTGGGCTAAAAAACCTGAAGGAATAAAGGTACGGGCTATTATAATGTTTGATCAGAAGTTTTGGCCGAATGTTGTCTTATGTGTTAAGAGCATCATGCCTTTGGTAAATGTTTTAAGAGAAGTAGATTTGGAAGAGAGGCCAGCAATGAGGTTCATTTATGAATTGATGGACTCAACAAAAGAGACAGTTGCATTTAATTGCAATAATGTAAAAAAGAGTTATGTTCCAATTTGGAACAAAATAGATGAAAGATGGACTCCTCAGCTTCATCGTCCTCTACATGCAGCTGGGTACTATTTGAATCCTCAAATACGGTACTCAGATAAGTACTCTACACACCCTGAGATAAAAAGGGGGTTGTTGGAGTGCATGGATAAGATGACCCCCCATGAAGAGCATGCTGATGTTGATATTCAGTTGGATAAATATGAGAAGAGGAGGGGATTTTGGCTCTCGCCTTGCACTTGAAGCCATGACAAAGCATTCCCCAGGTAATTTATAATTTTATATTTTGATATTTTTATTTTTATGTAAATTATATTTTTATAATTGGTGAAAGTATTTCATTAATTTATAAATTATAACTAATTTGTGTAGCTGATTGGTGGGAACACTTTGGAGATAGAACTTCATAACTTACGAAGTTTGCAATATGAGTTTTAAGCCTCACATGCAGTGCTTCTGGCTGTGAGAGAAATTGGAGTACTTTTTAGCAGGTGACTTTGTTACCATTCAATATTTTAAATTGGCTAATTTTTATTTAGTAGATTAGCAAGTATTTGATAATTGACTAACATAGATCATCATATGATCAGATCCACACAAAGAAGATAAATCGGCTAGAGCAACAAAAGCTCAACTTACTAGTATCTGTGATGTATAATATGAAATTGAGAGAAATAAGCATGAAGAGAAGGGCTACAATGGATCCAATATTGGTGGACTGCATTGCTTCAGATGATGAATGGATTGCTGAGAAAGAAGACCTTGTTCTCCCAACTGATCCATCATGTCTCGAAGATTAAAATATGTCCTTTGATATTAGTGCCATTACAACTATTCCGGAGTTTGATGATCCAGCTGACAGTAATGCACCATTAACATCTAATATTTTTGAAGGAGTCTGTCCCCCACCTTCCTCAAACAAAAGGAAGACAACTAATTTAAGTAAGTATTTATAGTTATAGACTAAATTACATGAACATTTTTAATAAAGAAAGTAAAAGACCAATGAATGTCTCTCTCTCTCTCTCTCTCTCTCTCTCTCTTTGATATATTTAAATGTGTAGGTGGTCCTATGGGGAGATTTCTTACTCCTAGAAGAGAAGAAGAAGATATATGAATGATTGTTCATGGTGTGTATGATGTACATGCAGATGTAGATGTTGATGTTGATGATGAAAGGCCTAGACCTGGTGACGAAGTGAATGAGGATGACGACGACGATGATGATCTATTAGATGTAGATGACCTTTAGACAATAGAGTCTAGAGACTATATCAATTGAGAATTTGAGATATTGATTTCTGAGGAATGTGACATTTGTATGCTCTTAACTGTGGGATTTTTATTTCGAAGAATGTGACATTTATATATTTTTCTTTTTTCTTACTATATATATATATATTAAAAAATAAAAGTATTGTGTAGCTTATGCTACACGCTACGGAGGGTTAAACGCTACGCAACACGCTACCGCTATTTAAAACACTGTGACCAATCTTATGGCCATTAAGATGGGGTCACGTAACATGTAATGGTCGAATTTTTTTATTTTTTTATTTTTACCAAGGAAGAAAATGTATCAGCCTTGTATCAGACCATTATGGGCCCATTACGGGTCTTTTTTCCCCCTTAAGAATTTGTGTTACAACCCATATCGCGTAACGGCTCCTACCATTATAGTTATGTAACAATTGTTATGGTTGTTGCATAATTGTTTTTGAATACCATGCTTGTACCGACCCAAACCTGGCCCATTATCGCCCCTACACATCATGGACATATGGGGTCCATTGTAGATATCCCACGTGTTTTAAATATCGATGATATCGGTCGATATATCTTCTATCCCACTCATGTGATACAAAATGCACAGGTAGTGCTGATATATCTCACATGTTTGATTCGGCGAGCATTTTTAATTTTAGACCCATTTTTCCTTGTTGAAATTATGTTAAATTAGTGTCAAATTATTATGAATTCATTGGTTCTTCATGTTTTGCATGAAAAATCATGGAGTTAGAGATTTGATTTAGATATCCATTGGTTCTTTTTGTTCTGTATATTTTTTTATTTTTATTTTATTTTTTAATTCGTTCAACCAGCTGTCAATTGAGACTAATTTCAAAGTATTTAAGAGTATTTGATGAAATGATGATCACATACACTTTAATTTTGAAATTTGAGTGTAGGTGGTCGGATTTGGGGGAAAATTGAGGAAATTTCGAAAATTTCCCTATTTCTCCCAAATTGCTTGCAATTCTCACTCCAAACATGAAATCAAGTATGTATGAGAGTAGATCTACTGATTTGTTAAGTTCTTGTCAATTTTTGAAGAATAAAAATCATTTTTAATTATATATATATATATATTCCAAATTTCCATTCAACTAGCCATTAAAAAATTTGGGAGCTTGTAAAGGGTTATGAGATGGGGGTATATAAATGAGTTCTATGATAAGGGATCTCTATCTCCAAAGTTGGGTGCGGCGTTTATTGCATTAATTCCAAAAAAAAAATAAGAAGGTACGGAAAGCTGAAAGGATTTTTAACTTTAATGGCTCTTCGAATAGTTTTTTCCGTTCTTTACAAGGATTACATTAAGGGGATCCATTGTCTCCTTATTTGTTTCTCATGGTGATGGATGCTTTTAGTAGAATGATTGATTGAGGTGCAACTGTGGGTCTTGTGAAGTGTTTTAGAGTTGAACCTTAATGGCTCTTTGAATGGTTCCCTTCTTTACAAGGATTACATTAAGGGGATCAGTTGTCTCCTTATTTGTTTGTCATGGTGATGGATGCTTTTAGCAGAATGATTGATAGAGGTGCAGCTGTGGGTCTTGTGAAAGGTTTTAGAGTTGATAATTCAGAATTTCGTATATACCATTTACAGTATGCGGATGATACCCTTCTATTATGTGAGGTAGATGAATCATTGATGGACAATCTTTGCATGATTATAGTATGCTTTGGAGTGGCTCGGGCTTGAAGGTTAATATTGGCAAGAGCAAGCTACTGGAGGTTAGTATTTATAGGGAGGAGGTGGCTTCATTTGCCAGTATATTTGGGTGTAGGGACTGATATTTTTTGTCTACTTATCTTGGTCTCCCCTAATGTTTAGGAAAGCCACCTAAACATTTATGGGATAAAGTCATGGAGAGAGATGAAAGGAAGCTATCACAATGGAAGAGTAGGAGTCTATCGTTGGGATGGAGGCTAACTCTAATCAAGGCGGATACGTCGAATCTTCTAATCTACTTCATGTCTGCCTTTAAATGTCTGAAACCGATGTTGGCTAAATTGGAACAAAATTAGGCGGGATTTTCTATGGAAGGGAGCAGAAGAAAAGAATAGGTTTTATCTTATGAAGTGGGAGGATGTTTATGAGCCAGGGGATCAAGGGGGAGTCGGTTTAAGAAGCATGGGAGTTATGAATTTAGCGTTGCCAAGGAAATGAGTATGGAGATTTGGGGTGGGAGAGGGTAGTTTGTAGAGAGAGGTGGTGGGTAGGAAGTATGGGGGGGATGAAAGGGATTGGTGGACACAGGCCTTATCATTGTATAGGGCATCTCATGTTTGGAAATTGGTGGCTTTGATAAAGAGTAAGGTGTGGGAAGGGGTAAGCTTCTTTTTGGGTAATGGTTTGAAGACAAGGTTTTGGGAGGATATTTGGGGAGGGAGCAAAAATTGTGTGAGGGTCTTCCCTCATCTAATAAGGCTCTTGGTAGAGGCGAATGTTTTGGTTGCCTGTTGCTTCAATATACAAGGGGAAATGGTTATTTGGGCCTCGCCATGTAGAAGAAATTTATATGATGCTGAGGCTGAGGAATTGGTCTCATTGTTGAAGCTTCCATCCAAAGTGCATCCTGTGCTATTGGATTCAGATTTGTTGCTTTGGCCTTCAGAGAAATCTAGTCAATTCGCAGTTAAATCATTCTTCAATATGCTTAGTGATGAAGGATTGTGTGCCAAGGTTAGTCAGTCTACTTATGTCTGGCATTATGGTGCTCCTCTAAAGGTCGTTGCTTTTGCTTGGCTTGTGGGTTGCAACAAGGTGTTAATGGTCGGTAATCTTCTGATCATTGCTCGTTCGCGAAAATGATGTGGGAATATTTCTTCACACTGTTCGGAATTGCATGGGTTTGGCCGAGGTCTTTTGATCAATTCTCCTTGATGTGGCATTGAGGAGGCTTAGGAAAGATAGGGAAAAAAGTTTGGCATTTACGTTTAGTGGCGGGTATGCGTTTCTTATGGCTAGAAAGGAATAATTGATGCTTCAGGAATCGAGTGGGCGGATCTTGGAGGTTTTCAGTAGGGCTAAAAGGCATGTAATAGAATGGGAGGTTGCATTAAAGGTTATTGCCCATTTTCCGCTCAGGTGGTAAGAGATGTAATTTTCCTTTGTGTTTCTTTTGTAATCTTGTATATGTTGGCTGCATCCTGCTTTAATAAAATTACAATGTTCAAAAAAATAAAAAATAAAAATCCTTCTTGCTTAATGGAATTACATTGTTTTGGGTGTTTGCTGGTGCTAAAGAGTGGCTGATACATACTTTGTGATTGTGCATTGTTTGAAATGGCCGCAGATTTATTTATTTATGTTGGCACATGCTGAACTGAGCATATATCTTCATAGGCTATAGGCTAACATCAGCGTTTGGAGTGCTAAGAGCCGCTCACATTGGTGACGGATGTGTGAATTCATCCTTTTCTAGGGGATTTATTAATTTACTTATTTTTTTTAAAGAAGAACCTTTTTAGGAGCAAGTTTACTAGCAACATGAAGTGTTTGGAATGAAGAGTATTGTTACCTGATGCATGACTGCATCTTTTCTAGATGCATTTGTTAACTATCATAGTGTTTCAGATCTTTAACCTTATTCTAACAATAGGCTTGGTAATTATCTGTTGCAAAGGAGATGGACCAAATAGCTTGTCTTGACAAAAAAAATAAAGAACTCCATGTCACAAGAAAAATTGTGAAATCAATGTGGATCTCACTGCAGAAAAGAAAAACCAAGTATGTAATTTCTCCTTGGTACTATGGAAAGTGAGTTGCATCCTCCCCTGGACAAAAGGATCCCCATAGAGTGCCATGATAACAAAGAGTTAGAAGAAAGAGTGCAAGGGAGTAGGGAGCACCTCACCAATCCACTGGAAGAGTAACGAGGATCCTTTTTGTACAATTGAAATTGGGGGAGAAAACTGGAAAAATAGGGCGACATGGTTTTGTTTATAGATGGGGTTTCTATGTTTAGAAAAACCCACGAAAAAAAGGATGAAGGGGTTTGGAAGAATCGTGGACAGGTTGTTTCTGAACTGTGTGGTTTTTGGAAGTACAAGTACAATAGAATGATTATTGGTAATCATTGATGAAATGCTGAAGTGTGCAGTACGATTCATAAGATCTAAAGCAACTAGCAATTAAAGATTCTTAGGAGATCTTATGTAGTTTCTTGGGCTTAATCTTGCATTGCTACCGTTTCGGAGTATTGCAATGTTTTTTGCACAGTTTATTCTTTGGACATTCCTATCATTTCTCAAGTGCTTTATTCACCGATGTCTTGAAGCACCTATCTTCCTGCTGGGTTCTGACTTGGACTGTTTCCTCATATGCTGTAGTCTAATTTCTGCTGCATATGATTGTAGTCAGGTGTTCTTACTTTTTGAAATTGGTGAATACCTGTTGGCTTGGCAATCTTTTCTCTTGAAACAAATTCCAAACCTTCATATAGGTGTATAGTTCTTATGATATACTAATGTATTTCTCTTTTGAGCATCATTCAACATTTTACCAAGTATTTAGCCAATGGAAGGAGATACTTTTGTCTTTCTAGATATTTTTATGCTTTCTTCGACTCAATTGCTTATAGAGGGATTCGGAGCTTGATATTCTTCTTTTCTTGTTTTTTCTTGGAATGGAGATCATCTGCTTTCCCTGTATTCATTGACTGCCAGAGAAAATTTCATTGCTCTGGTTGCATAATGTTTGCATCTACAAGGGCAATCCAGTCGGAAAACTTAAATGCTTTACCAAAGAACATTCGGTTTTCAGGTACGAACCAGTTTTAGTGCAGGAAATGCTTACTCTCATCATACAGATAGTCAAAGAGCGGCGATTTTCTGGGTTTTCTGCAACTGAAAATTTAAGGAGAGAGTTAGTGTATAAGCTAGCCATTGGAGATGCTACTCATAGTGAGCTGTTGAGAGCTCTTCCCCATGATCTTTCCAATAGCGATCAGCTTCAGAAGACGGTGGACACACTCGCAGTATATTCCAATCCATCTGGCATGAAGCAGGTTTGGATGCATATTCAAATGTCTACTAGCATGTTAGAATGATCAGCCAAGTATTTTGGTTTCCTTATCTTTTTCTGCATTTCAGGGCAAATATTCATTGCGCAAATCATACTGGAAAGAATTGGACCTGTATCACCCTCGATGGAACTCGAGGGATTTACAAGTTGCAGAAGAAAGATATCTACGGTTCTGCAAGGTTTCTGCTTTGACCATTCAGTTGCCTCAGTGGACAAAGATTTTTTATCCCTTGAGTACTATTTCTAATATAGCTACATCAAAGGCTGTACTCAAGATTGTTCGGACAGTGCTATTTTATGCTGTTTTCACTGATAACTCATCTGTATCACGTGCTCCGGATGGAGTTCTCCTGACAGCATTGCACTTGCTTTCATTAGCTCTAGATATCTGTTGCGTGGACAAATGGGTCTCTATGAGTAAATGTGGTGATAATGTTGACGTGTCGCGTTCAAGTGACCATCCAGGCATGAGTACTGCATGTGCTGTGGAAGGTTCATTTCCTGTACTAGCATATGCATGTGAAGAAATTGATGTGGGATCAACTAGTGGGCCTGCTTCATGGAAGCATCAAAGCATGATTACACTTCTGGTTTCATTGATGGAGAAATATAGGAAAGAAAGTGAACACATTCTTGTGGATGCAAGCCAGTGCAACTTCTCTTCTTTGATTGAAAATATATTGAAGAAGCTAGCTGAGCTTAATGCTGGGTGCATGGCTGAACTGCAAAGACTTTCCCCTGATGTGTTCAATTGCTTGTCACAAGACACTTCGAGTAGCAGTATACAGATCTCAGCAACCTCTTCTGATGCCATGGGGCGAAAGGCTAAGGTTCGAGAGCGGCAGGCTGCTATTTTGGTGAGATGTTATTTTCATCTTTTTCTTTTGTGTCATTCCATTACTGCATTCAAGATACCCATATATCCTCAGGGTACGACTATCATACTTTGTCGATACCAAAATCTCTGCTGGTACATGTAAAATAACATGTACCAATGTCCAAATGCATTAGATTCGTTCATTTATGTACTCCTACCAAGTTTCTAATGAGATACTCGCATCTGTATCCTCATCTAGTGTTACACAAGATTTAAAAGGGTGTTTTGGTTGCTTTAATAATACTCTTATTGTACAGTAAAGGTCTGCCTTTCTTTCTTTCTTTCATCCTTTTTTTAAGACAGTGATTTTATTAAAAGAGGAGAACAAAACTACAAACCACCCATTGCAAGTGTCCCTTTCGTCACTCGTAACCAAGGTGAGGGGAGAAAAAGCACTTGACCAACCCACAAGATAGTGACCCAAACTGAATACAATTATAAATCACCAATACCCCAGGAGATCATTCTTAGAGTGACCTCTAAATTCTTTGCTTGAGAGGGCCCCACTCAATAATCACGAGGAAAATTCTTCTTTTCACTGACGGAAGCAACCTTGCCCTCAAAGATTCTATTGTTACACTCTTTCTGAAAACCCCATGAGGTCCCAAAGAATCTCATCTTCCAAAGAATTGTCTTCCTGTATTTGAGAGGACCACCCTGCGATTCCATAATTATATTGCCAATATACTAGACTCCCGAATGAGATAAGAGGGAACCCAAATTTCCCTCGCCATCCAACAAGGAATAAACAGGTGGTTGGCAGACTCTTCTTCTCTCCTATGCCTAATGCATACGTCTGGAAAAGACACGTTCTGTTTCTTGAAGTTATCAGTTGCGAGGGTCTTATTAGCTGTAGCAACCCATGGAAAATTCAAACCAGATCCTTCCACACTCTTGCACAACAAGGAGATTCCACCTCATTCACAGTTAGCGCTTAGAAGAAGGATTTAGCCAAAAACTCATCATTTTTGTGACCATCTTCACACATTCTTATCTTTTGATACAGAATCAACATGCACAAAAGCTGATCTTCTTAGAGGGCTAGCAAAAGACCTAACTTGTTAGAGAGATTAATCTAAAGCTCCAAAACACGTAATCATCTTCTACCCCCCCCCCTCCCACCCCCTCCCCAATCATCTTTTTGAAATGCAAGGTCGAATAAGGCAGGCTAAGGTGATTCAAAAGCTTAATTATCTAACCAAGCATCCCACCAAAACTGCACTTCATCACCTTTTCCAATTAAAAGGCCCTTACCAAATTCTTCAGCAACCCTAGTGGAGATGTCTCCATTTTTGCTAGAGAAACGCTTACCAAACTTGCTACTAGCTTTCCCT
This sequence comes from Magnolia kwangsiensis, assembly GCA_037074715.1. Lineage (NCBI taxonomy): Eukaryota > Viridiplantae > Streptophyta > Magnoliopsida > Magnoliales > Magnoliaceae > Magnolia > Magnolia kwangsiensis. The sequence continues at coordinate 150,305,693 of CM073575.1, read as the reverse complement.
ACCACGGACCCTCTTCATCTGTGGCTAAGGCATGGTAACCACCCTCCCTTTAATGAACCATCTGGAAGCCACCACCCTTCTCCACAATGCTTCCAGTGCCTACCCAAATCTCCACTACCATTTGCTTAGAAGAGCCCAATTACGCTCCCTAACGTTGCCAATTCCAAGTCCCCTTTCTCACAAAGGCTTTTAAACCTCTTTTCAGCCTTTATTTTCTTCTCTTCTTTTTCTCTTCTGTTATTTTTTTAGTGTTTTTTTTTTTTCGGGGTTTGTTATAAATCCATTTGAGTGCTTGACAGGTGTAAGTTTCTTTCCTTATTAAGCCTTCTTTCCCTTCCCTTTGGCTCTTGAATATGGGAAAATTTTAATTGAAAGCCATCTGGGATGTTTGGTAATTCTCACAAGGACTTGGTTAGTGTAACTTCCACAAAGGCATTTGAGCTTGGTCTATATCTTACAGTGTCTTACACACATGTAAGATAATTGGAATTTGAATGTTTTGTGTAAATTATGATTTCAACATCCCCATCATGTCTGAGAAATTTGTGCTTGATTTTGTAAATAGCAGTGTTTTAAATAGCCATGCTACGTGGCGTAGCTTAGCCTTAATGCTACGTAGCTCATGAAAATAACTTAAGTCACATGTAGCCTTATGCTACATGATAATTTGCATACTCTATGCGCTACATAGACCACACTACACGCTATGTAGCTCACATTATAAGTTATTTTTTAGTACAACAATAAAATTAATTAATATTTTCAATCGATTTAGTAAAAGTAATATAATTAGTAGTATTAATTTAATTAATATTTTTAATTATTTGTTACATTTTTCTATTTTTAATAAAAATAGTTCATCTTTTCAATAAATTTAGTAAAAATAATACAAGTAACAATATTAAATCAGTTTCGTTGCTCTTTCTTTACCTTTATACTTAATGATTGCCCTTACATATTACTTTAGATTGCATTTGGTCGGACCAAATATCATAAAAGTCTATTAAATTTCATTATTAATCGGTCTAATTTGGTGAATATCATGAAATTGTGCAACAAAGCGCAACCTTGATTAAAAATCTAGAAGTATTGTGTAGCATGTGCTGCACACTATTTAGCTTATGCCTCACGCTTCAGAGGGCTGAATGCTACACTACACGCTATTTGCTATTTAAAACACTAGTCAGTACAGTTACAAAATCGTTTGTTTTAATTGGATTTTTCTTTGATATTCTTTGTATGATGGCCACTTAATTTGATTTGCAGGAAAAAATGAGAGCTGCACAGACCAAATTCATTGAAAGTCTCAACCCCACAGCAAGCAGTGAGATGGATTTGTCAAAATCAAAGCAAGAAGTATCCATCCCTGGTGATAATTGCGTTCCAGAAGAGGCAGCACCGGTTGTTTGTTCTCTTTGTCGGGATCCAGATTATAAAAGTCCAATATCTTACTTGATTTTTCTCCAGGTAAGAAACTTTTTATTGGATGTTGGTTGTGTGAATAATGGTTTTCATTTGAAGAGAAAAAAATGTTTTGAACTTCTACTTTGGATTAACATTTTTTTTTCCCTACTTTCTCAAATGGCACAATAATCAAATAAATCTCATTTGTTTTCTTTGTTATTGAAACAAGAAATCTCGACTTACGAGTTTTGTTGAGAGGGGCCCACCATCATGGGAAGAAGTTCACCTATCGGATAAGGAGCATCTTTCTATCATGAAGAGTGAGATGACTGATCCATCTGTAAGTAACATGTTCACAAGCAGTTCGGAAACTATCCCTGCTTCTCACCCGGTACACTTGCAACAGAAAGTCCTGAATGAGTTTCCACGTGATGGGCGGCAGGAGGAAGTTTTTGCGCTGCTTGACTTCATCAAAGCTCGTGTTCCTTTAATTAAATATACTGAAGCGCCCAATGCATCTTATGATACAAGCACGGATATGGCATCTTCTCCTGAGACGTTGGAAGATGATATCTACCAGTCCATTCAGAGAGGCATTCATGATGTCATATTGCTTTCAAATGTTATTGAGGATGATCAGAAATGTTCAATTTCACATGGACTTGGTTCTACAAAAGACAGAAATGCTGAATCTGCTGTATTGAGAGAATATATTGCATCCCTAGCAAGTGAGACATCAAAACATCCTCCATCTTCTCAGAATGGGCTTTTACGCAATGAAAATGTACCACCACAGGCTGCTGTCCAAATTAGAGCATTTGATGGATTTGGCCCAACTGATTGTGATGGAATTCACGTTTCTTCTTGTGGGCATGCTATGCATCAGGAATGTCGAGATCGTTATCTATCATCCCTGAGACAGAGGCACGTTCCTTCACAAACTAGGAAACTAAATATTTTAAGCATTTATATGTTTTAAGTATTTTAGTACAGCTTCTTTAAAAGGCGTATTTAAAATGCACGTGTTGTATGTGATATCTTATCTCTTTTGGATTTTTATTTTTATTTTTTTTCTAGTTTGTTTATATGCTATGTGCTATTATGATAATGCTCAAACTGAAAATTTAGAGAATAGATTGGCTGTTATACTGTAAATTTTATGAGAAGAGTTTTTGAATGATTCTGAGTGCTACAGCTGTATGCTAGGTTGTTTGGGCGAGAGAAACAGAATTAGATTTATATAATACAAAATACATAATTTTATGAGAAGAATTTGCATGTGTATAACCTAATGCCCAAGTTAGAATTGGCAGTAGTCCAGTTTGAGCTGATTTAGGTTTGTGATTTTTTTAAATACATTACTAAACAAAAATATAGTATAATCAGAAAAAAATGTATAAAAATGCACGTGAATGAGAAATGAGTTGGTAATGCAAGTGACTTCAACATTCCTTTACAATAATAAATCTGTATAGATTCTAATTTGATAATATGGACAAATGTCAAATAATAAATTAACAGTTATAATTGAAATTTACTAAATTCACGAAGTTCAGAATAAATGATATATAACCAACAAGCATGGTTTGCCATAACAACGGCCATTATGTAATAGTAATAGTGGCAACCGTTTCGTTATGGCCTGTTAGCCAATACAAGTTTTCTTTTGTGTGTGTGTGTGTGTGTGTCCAGATATGGAAATTAAATGTAATGGAATGGGCTTGGGTGTCTTATATTAGGAAATAATTTTGTGCTTCCAGATTCTTGGTCAGTGTTGTAACTTTTAGACTGTGGCCTTTTATCAATAAAATTATTAATTCTAAAATAAATAAATAAATAAATAGATAAATAAAAACAATAACTGTTACAATTTTTAAAGAAATATTGTACTGCAATTCATGTTTTGACCATTTTGAGTCATAATAATCCGTTGATAAACAATCTTAGCTCTGATTCCCCAAAGACTATAGATGGAGAGAGTGGATTAATATTAAGAGCTTTATGGTTCCCATGAAAACTGGGTGAGAGGCCCATCCAAAGCTGTCAAAAGAAGGCACATATATTGCTTCTTCGGCAACCTTTTAGGTAACTGTGTCGCCAGTTAAACAAGGTGGCTCTACATATAAATGTTGTATGTATCGGTATCACGTTATGTACCACACTCTTGGGATATGGAAATACATGGGTAACAACAGGAAATACGGCACGTATTGCAATCTGAGGAAAACATTAGGGATGCTTTAGGGAAATGGTGGAATTTTTCCGTGAAATCACGGGAGATGTTAAGAGACATACGATTACACACTTAAAACTCAACACATTATACATAGATACGCCCCCCCCCCACCAAAAAAAAAAAAAGCACATAGTTTTCCACTGTTTAGGAGCCAAAACAATGTGCGGTTGGGCAGAACTATGCTCTGAGAGGGTTTCATCGCACCAAACATTTAATGGTAATTTTTATATTTAAAACTGATTATTAATTAATGAGTTTTGAGCATTGAGCTCTTCCAAGTTTGCCGCGAGTCTCTGAATCTAACCAACTCAATGGACTTTTCCAGTTTAGTTGAGTTGTTGGGTTTCCAAACCATCAAAGATTTGGTATGAGCAGTGTTTGAAATATCGGTATTGTGTTACGTATTGCACCCTTGGGATACAGATATGTATCAATTATTTCATGGGATATATCGGTTGTATTGCATAATGTATCGTTGTTGTTGGAAACATGGGAAAACATTGGGAAGTTGGTTGAATCTTTCAATGAAACTTCAATGATTGTTAAAAAAGACATCAATACATGCTTACAAATCAAGCCATTATAAAAAACAAGTGCACATAATAGGTTTTCTTTGTATGATGTCCTAATCTATGCATTGTCTAATTGAATTGATGCAAATATATTCAAAGTCTATTCATAAAATTTATAAACGTAAGAAGATGTGTGGAAACACAAGAAACACATTCAAAAGCAAAAGAAGAATCACTAGATCAGGTTACCTACATCTACATGTTTGATTTTATGTTTGGATACAAAGATTGCAACCAATTTGCGAGAAATTGGGAAATTTTGATTTTATTTTTTTCTACCAATTTTCTGCAACTCAGCCCATCTCCAAACCTCGAATTCGAAGCTCCCAATCCATGATTTTTCATGCAAAACATGAAAAAATCATGGATAACAATTTGACACTGATTTAACATGATTTACTGAAAACAAAAAGGATTGAATATCGAAAATGCTCACCTGGGTTGAACATGTGGGATATATCCCACTACTTGTGTGTTTTGTATTGCACAGGTGAGATACAAGATATATCGTGGGATATATTGGCTGATATTGTTGATACTTGAGACACTGGGTATGAGGTATGTGCTAAAAAGGTAACCGTACACACCAATGTTCTTATTCTGCACTACTGCAAACAATCAGCATCTTTCATAAGAGGTTGGGTTTGTGAAAGATGCTTGCATAAAGAAAAGAAAGTTGTTTCTGAAACACTATGCCAGATATAATTTGCATCAAGCATCAATTAGTCATGGACTATGTTTGCCTTAAAAATGCCTTAACCTGAAGGTTCCCTTTCCATTCTTGATTGACACTGAGAAAAGCTGTAAACAAATCTCTGGAAGGTTAGCTGTTATGTTATTACTTGACTGAAAGATTGATTTGTCTGCATGTGGTACTAAAACATTGTAATGTATAATTCCTATGATTATGCCTAAATCATTAACTCGGCACCATCTTGGCACAGATTTATAAGGAGAATGGTTTTCGAAGGAGGGAATGTCGCAGATCCTGATCAGGTATGGTTCTCTTTCCAACCAGTAGTTTTGTGCAGTCTAGTGGAACGTTTCAGTCCCTCATCTTTATTTGCTCATATTCATCAGGGAGAGTTTATTTGCCCGGTATGCCGCAGACTGGCAAATTCAGTCTTGCCTGCATTTCCTGTTGATTCTAATAAAGTTGGGAAGAAGATACTGTTATCAGATGGTAGTTTTACATCAACCACAGGCTCTTCATCCACATCACATTCAGATAATTGTGTTCTTCATCTTCCGCTTGCTTTATCTCTCCTTTGGAGTACAGCTGATGCAATTCAAAAGAGAAATTTCCCGAAAACCTTCTCACAGTCAAAGGGAAGTATGAGAGCAGATATTGAACCTGTCTACCGTATGCTATGTAGAATGTATTTTCCTGACAGATATGATACATTGTTAGCATCTGGTAGGGTAAGTCACTCTGCGCTTATGTGGGACACTCTTAGATACTCCCTTATAGCAACAGAAATTGCTGCGCGTGGTGGGGAACCTAAGGGTTCTGCTGGATGTTCAAGCTCTCGCCTAGAAGCTTTATATAGGGAAATTCAGTCTTCTTCTGGATTTATACTGTGCTTGCTACTAAAAGTTGCTCATGCTACTCGTTGTCAGAATCACCTTCAAGTGCTTCTAAGGTTCAGAGGCATTCAACTTTTTGCAGGCGCTATTTGTTCCGGTGTTTCTTTGGACGGATTTTTTGAAGGCCCAGGTGCTCAAAAAGGTAGTGTAGGATGCTATTGTTTCCCTTGATGCATTTCAATGCATATGAAAGAACTATGTTAGTGTTCAAATAGAGGTCCACCCATAGCATTCTTTCATGAAAATGCATGCATGATAAAGCATTATATTTATTATATGAAATTTAGGCCCTGTTTGGTAGATGCATAAAAATGAGTTCATTTCATTTTAATTAACAGTAATTATGCATTAGAGATATTGATCTCTAATACATAATTACTGTTAGCATGAACTTATTATGCATTAGATATCAAGATATTGAGATCTCTGATACATAGTTTCTATTAACTAAAATGATCTCATTTTTAGGCGTCTACTAAACATGTATTAGAGTGCTTCTAGGCATCTCTATCCATAAATTATGTCCTTGCACATTAAGAGTCATATTAATGGTTAGTGGAATATCTGTGATAACTGCAACATTTTGCCAGTTGGACATGCAAAGAGAAGATCCTTTCCAATCAAAATTTGATGATGTGTTCACTGGAGTGGAGTGGAGTGTAAAGGGGAAGATCCTTTCCAATCAATGATCCTTTTCAATCCATTATGCTAGTGTTGAGGAAATGTTCTTGAATATTTCGCATGATAAATTAGATTTCAGAAGTAGGTGTGTGATTATATCCTTTTTGTGCTATAATCAAGGACCGACAATTATTGCAGTTCAATTTCATATGATGAACACTGCTTTTGCAGAAAAGCAAATAGATGAGGGAAGTTTGTGATTTAAGGCTCATATGTGATGTATTGTAATGCTTTGTTTGGTAGTAGACAATGTTTTAAATATTGACGATATCGGCCGATATATACCACGATATTTCTTGTATCCCACCTGTGCGATACGAAACGCATTAGTAGTAGGATATATCCCACATGTTCAATCCAGTGAGCATTTTTTTTTTTTTTAAGATAACCAAATATCATTGAAAAGGGGGAAAAAGAAACAAAGAGAGAAAAAAGGAAGCGGAACAAGACAAAAAGGAAAGAAAACCGAAAAGCGGTGGTCCTCTGAGAAGGCGGACCACACTAGGCTTGCAGACAAAACAGATCGGAACCCTTAATCTTGGAATCTACCGTAGCCCATTCAATCAGCAGCTGCTTCGCGCTAGCAATGGAATTGCTAACAGAATTGGACAGGTTGCGGAAACAACGATTGTCTCTCTGACCAAACGGTCCACCAGATAGCTGAGATCGCCATTCTCCACAACCGCTTCTTAGATTTGTCCAAGGAGACCCCAAACCACGCCGATGGCATACTATTAACTGAATCAGGATTGCACCAGCTTATCTTGAAACAACACAAGAATTCCGCCCAGATGGAGGAGATGAAAGAACAATGGATAAGAAGATGATCAATTGATTCCTCCATATTCATGTAGCAGCAGCAGACGTTAACCAGTGGCGTTCCCCTTTTCTGAAGGTTGTCAACTGTGAGAATTTTTTTGGAGGGGCGCCACATTTCCAAATGGGAGATGCAACAACAGTGGAATTACCATTATTAGCTGCTAGCTTCCGATAGAAGGATCTCATTGAGAACACACCTGATTTATCCCATTTCCAAGAAATTCGGTCGGCGTCAATTGGGTGAAGCTTGACCGAATGGAGAGCGGACAACAGATCAATGAACTCAGTCTCCTCCCAGTCGAACAGATGCCGCCTGCAGACCACGTTCCAAACTGTCACCCCACCAATATCAAAAATGCATCTGTTTAGCATAATATCTTTACACTGAGCTAAACAGAAGATATCTCCCTGGCGAAGCCCCCTAGAGCTCTTGAGCATTTTTTATTTTCAATCATTTTTTTTTGTAAATCTTGTTAAATTAGTGTCAAATTGTTATAAATCCATGTTTTGCATGAAAAATCATGGATTGGGAGCTTCGATTTGAGATTTGGAGGAGAAGGAACAAGTTGCAGAAAATTGGAAAAAATAAAAATTTTCCAATTTCTCGCAAATCGGTTGCAATCTATGTCCAAACATAAAATCAAACATATATGTAACCTGATTTAGTGATTCTTCTTTTGCTTTTGAATGTATTTCTTGTGTTTCGACACGTCTTCTTATATTTATTCTTCTTATATTTATAAATTATATGAATAAACTTTAAATATACTTGCATCAATTCAGTTAGACAACGCATAAGTTAGGACCCCATACAAAGAACACCTATTAATGTGCACGTGTTTTTTTTGTAATGTTTTGATTTGTAAGTGTGTATTGATGTCTTTTTTAACAATCACTGAAATTTCATTGAAAAATTCGACCAATTTCCAATGTTTCTCCATGTTTCCAACAACAACTAGACATTACACGATACATCTGATATATCCCATGCGATAACCGATACGTATCTGTATCCCAAGGGTGCGATACCAATATTTCAAACACTGGTAGCAGACAACAAGTTTGGATCTCTTAACAAGACATAAATATGGTTCATCATCATCATCAATCATCTAAGGCTTATCCCAATTAATTGGTGTCAGCTACATGAATCATGTTCTGCCATTCCACTCTATCAAGGATCATAACTTCAATTTACCATAGGTCATCAAGTCTTTTCTTACTATGTCCACCCACGTCCTTTTGGGCCTTCCCCTTGCCCTTTTAGAGCCTTCAACTTGTACCAACAACTCCTAACCTGCACAGTTCTTGGTTTCCATTGCACACGACCAAACTATCCAAGTCTTCCCTCATCTTTTTTTTTTTTTTTTCACAAAGTATTTTCCATATATGGAGGAAGATGTACACGACATATTTCAGGCAGGCCCATAAACAAAAAGAGGAATAGACCCGCCTATCATATGAGAGTGCAACAAGAAACAAAAGAAATTACCCCTCCCTTAGGCAACCTAAGCCAACTCTATCCAGGAAGAGGAGTTTAATAATTGGGGAGGGGAGCTCCGCCGGAGATCGGAAGAGCCTGTGCGATTGGCTGCCACTTCCCCTGCGAGCTAGCGCGTCGGCCACCGCATTACCTTCCCTATGAGTATGGGATATGACAAATTCCATGTTGGCCATGAGAGATTTGATCCTGGCCCACCAGTAGCACATGGCCCAAGGGGGGAGGAATCTTTAGAGAGGGACCCGATCACTACTTTGGAGTTGCTGGCCACCTCCACCTCAGAAAAGCCGAAATGAGCACAATGGGAAAGGCCCTCCCAGATTACTCTAATCTCGGCCCGAGTGTTAGAACCAAAGCCATAACCGGAGTAGAAAGCGAATAGAAGGTCGCCTGCATTGTTCCTTCCCACAACGCCACCCCCGGAGGGGCCTGGGTTACCTAGAGAGGAACTGTCTACGTTGATTTTGACCCAGCCCAACTGCGGTCTGATCCATTTGACCACATGGACTGACCTCACAGCCGCTACCGCCCCATCAATCCCCAGTGCAGAAAGGGCAGTGGCTGAGGACCTTCTGATCACCTTAGGAAAGGGGAGGGAAGGACCGAGACGGATGATCCAGAGATGGATCCTTGTGATCACATTCATCGAATACTTATTGGTGCTGCTATTAAGTTTCCCTCATCTTATTAGTTATTGGTGCTGCTATTAAGTTTCCCTCATCTTATTAGTTATCGGTGCTGCTATTAAGTTTCCTCGAATACATTCATTTCTAAACCAGACATGGTTTAGACACCACAATAAGTCTGCAAAGTGGCACCTTTCAACACAATAATATGTTCTGCTGTGAATATCCTTGACAAAATGTTTGAAAGAACAACACATGTAACACCTATCTTGATGTAAGAAGCCTACGATTCTGCAACATAGCAACCTTTCGAAGATAAGCCGTACCGTGAATATAATTTCATGAAATATTTAGGGGCTGTTTGATTTTTAAGCTTCCCAGTAAATACGTGTAAAAAAAAGTAATTGTTGCTAAGTTCACCTGTTTGAAATCGGCAAAGGAATTACATCTCGAAAATCGGTCCAAAACTCGTATTTTTGCTGATTTAAACTTGTGGGATCCATCGTGATGTATGTTACTTATCCACACCATCCATCCTTTGTAACGGCACATTTTAGGGTATAAGTCCAAAAGTGAGGAAAATCCCAAGTTCGAGTGGACCACACCTTAAGAAACAATGATTGTAAAGATGTGACCGTTGAAAGCTATTTTCTCCCTAGGGCCCACATTGTTGTTTATTTGCCATCCAACCTGTTCATAAGGTCACATAGTCACATATAAAGGGAAAATAAAAATATCGGTTTGATCCAAAACTTCTAGGGCCTCAAAAAGCTTTCAATGGTAGGAGGTCAATTCCCATTATTTCCTATGGTGTGGTCCACTTGAGCCTTAGATCCGCCTCGTTTTTTGGTTCATGCCCTAAAATAAGCTGAATAAAGGGACGAATGGTGTGGATCATAAACTTATATCATGGCTGGCCCCACAAAAGCAACGTGTGTTAGTCTTGGGTAATGTGAGGTGCTATAAATGAAGGCAGCTGTCAACATCACCTTGAAAATGCAGCATTTAATACAAAGGTAAATAATTATTACTCATTTACCATGAATTACCACTGTCATTGGAAAATCAAACAGCCCCTTAAGGAACATACATGTAAAATATATCTGGATGAAAGTGGCCTGTGTAACTCATACAAAAATAACAAAAGAGAATGGGAAGAGGTTAGTCATGTTCTTTTCTTGATTGTCATGTTGATGCCTGTATATGGCACAACACTTGCTTTTAAAAAAAAAAGGAAGCATGTCAAATATTCAGCTTATTCATATAATCTTAAAATAGAAGTACTTCATAGTGCACAGATTCGTCTCAGCAGTTATTATTCACATTGACTCTCTGCTTTGCAGGTAATATCTCATGCATCCTGCAACAGATAGACAAAGGGATGAACTTTCCAGACGTTGAGTTTTGGAAACGAGCTGCAGACCCTGTCCTTGCTCATGATCCCTTTTCTTCATTGATGTGGGTTCTGTTTTGTCTTCCGCTCCCATGTTTATCGTCCACAGAATCTTTCATATCTCTTGTGCATCTCTTCCACGTTGTCTGTGTGGTTCAGGTATAATAACAGCAGTTCACCTTTAAAGATGTCACATATGCTCAGATGTTTAAATTTTCTTTTGGAGCCTGATATTCTGTCTATTCTATCTGATTTGTCACTCCACAGGCACTGATTACATGCCTTTTAAGCCATCAATTTGATTTCTTCGAATCGAGAGTTGGTGGAAGCTTTATTAATGGCATTTGCAAGATTATGGGAGAATCTGTAGTTGCTCGCCGGTACTTTGTCTCCAAATACATTGATGCCTCTTGCCCTCTTAAAGACATGATTCGCAGATTTACTGCTCCCTACTTGCGAAGGTGTGCGTTATTGTGGAAGTTGCTTAAATCTTCTACAGCAGTTCCCTTCAGTGGTAGTTCTCATGTCTCGGATAGATCAACTCCTCGCTTAAACAATGGTGTATGGGGAAACACTGGCGATCTTTCAGTAGAGCTTAAGGAAGTCACTGAGCTGGAACATATGTTTCAGATTTCCTCGTTGGAGAGGATTCTCGAGGATGAGGTGGTGCGTGCTTTAGCTTTAAAATGGTGTGTGCATTTCTGCGAGGAGTTTGGAGTTCGTAATTATGGACGCATTTTGCACTCCAGTCCAGCCATTCCATTTAAGCTGATGTGCCTGCCTCAACTTTACCAGGATCTCTTGCAAAGGTTTGCACTTGAATGTTCATCATTGAACATGCTTATATGATTCCTTTTCTTTATTCAACTCCTTATTTTTATTTGAAAATCATTTAATTGAAGTAACTCATCAGGTATATAAAGCAGCAGTGCCCTGAATGCAAATCTGTTCCTGATGAACCTGCATTATGCTTGTTGTGTGGTAGATTATGCTCTCCAAGCTGGAAGTCATGTTGCAGGTTTTAAAGTCTACCATTCATTTTTTATTTTAGTTCAATTTATTATTATTTTACACAATCTTCTGTTTATTGGAAGTTGTAGCTATCTATCTCATTTTTGCCACACTTTCACCATATATGCACTGAGTTTCTTACTGCCATTTTTAAGGGACAATGGATGTCAAAGTCATTCAATGACCTGTGGTGCTGGTATTGGTGTGTTTCTGTTGATTAGGGTACGTTTTCTGAGTTAGTATCATTAACTTAGTTTGATAAGCTTGGCCAGTTGATGTTCCACCACTGCTCACTGTTCATGGTTGTTGCTTAATGTGGCTGCTGAAATGAACTTTTTGGCCTCACCTTTGTCACAGGGAACCACAATCTTGCTGCAGAGGTCTGCACGTCAGGCACCTTGGCATTCTCTCTATTTGGATGCCTTCGGTGAAGAGGTAGGTCAACAGTTCTGCTGTACTGTTGACTACGAACCTCTCGTCTTTTATTTGTCGCCTTTTCTGGTTTCTTAATGATTTCATGATTGCAGGATATTGATATGCTTAGAGGAAAGCCATTGTACTTGAATGAGGAACGCTATGCGGCTCTTAATCAAATGGTGAATAAAAATTTACTTTCCTTAGTTTGGTAGTCGATGTGCTTGCTTGGTAGGAAATTGAGACCATTAACTATGAGTTGATAAATCCGTTAGTCTTACCTATTTTATTAGCTCATTCTTGCAATTTCTGAAAGTTGATCAGGTCTTTATGGCAGAGCATTTATTGATTTATATTAATATTTTGAGGGTTAATTTTGAAATCTGCTGCACTTTTTTTTTGTAATTAATATATCTGAATCACAGGTTGCGTCTCATGGCCTTGATCGGAGTTCTGAAGTCCTTCGTCAGACAACCATCGACATGCTCTTCACAGTTTAAGATAGAATCCATTTTTAAGATCACTATTTTAAAGGTCTTAGCTCAACTCCAGCATGTATTGCAGTTATGTTGTTATCTTCAAATTTGCTTAAATTTATAATCATTGCCAATTGAACTTGTGAGCAATGGAATCTGAATCAGGTGGACATGAAAACGATGGCAATAGAATCTTCAAAGGTAGAAACAGAGTTTGAAATGCAGAGACATAAGGATACTGAGATTTTGGCTTGGAACAATTGAGGTGCTGCAGTCAAGGAAGGGAGCAGCAGCATGCATGCTCATTTGGTTTGCACTCAGGTAAGTTTGGTAGCTTTTAAATTTCCGGTCTTTATTTATGTGATATGGTTATTCACGAAATTTTATTTTTATTATTAGCATATGAACGTATTTGATCTGAATAGATATATATATATATATATATATATATATATATATATATATATATATATATATATATATAAAGAAAGGTTGCAGTCAAAAATACAAGCAAAGCTAAGGACAATTACAACTCAACCCAATGCTCGGGAAACTGCTTCACAAACTTAGATGCATACACCCATTCCTTAACTAGTTATATTACCTTTTGAAAGATCAATTGCACCATTCATTGCTTATTTCTGAAACATTGATCGTTTCTTTCTAGCCATATACACCAAATGCCCGCTAGCATCAACATGCGTCAAACATATTTCCCCATCCTTCCCTTTCCTCCTCTGCCATGCCTAAAAAAACCTATCAATTGAGCCAGGAATCACCCAATCCATCCCAAACAAAGTAACGAACTGAAAAACCCCACCCACATCTTGCCCTCATAGGAACAATGGAGGAAAAGATGATCCAACGATTCCACATTTTGATAACACATGACACACATTCGGAAGGACAATCTTTCTTTTTTGAAGATTATCCACTCCAAGAACCTTCTTAGAGCCCACTAACCACGTGAACACCGCCACCTTCAAAGGAGTGCCATAATGCCATAAAAAGGAAGTTGGGCTAGGATCTTCTGCCTGAACCCCACCAATTAATACCTTACAGAATGTCTTGACCGAGAATTTTCCAGACCTATCATGCAACCATTTCAGAGAATCCTTTTTCGAAAGCCTAGGCCGGACTGTAGAGAGTAAAACAAGCAATTGGAGAGCTCAACAATCTCTTCATCATACAAATGCCTCCTACAAGGAGGAGAGCCCAAACAACTTCCTCACCTTGGATCGAAAAACATTGATCAACAAGCGTTTCTCTAACCACCGCAATGTTCGCTAATCTTGGAAACAGATCCTTAAGTTTTTTTTCCCAACCCATATATCCTCTCAAAACCTTATGCCCTTCCCATCGCCCAACTCAAACCCTACTCCTTCCCATACTTCTCTTTCCAAAGTTGCCACCATGCGCCAGATATATGATGCCCCATACAAAGATGACGCTCTTGTCCATCTTTTTTGTAGAATTAACCCCATATTTCCTTCCTATAACCTCCCTCCACAACGAACCCCTCTCATTCGCAAGTATCCACACCCACTTGCCTAAGAGGGCTGAGTTCATGGTCTCCAAACTCCTAAGACCAGCTCCCCCTTGTTCCCGCAGCTTGCATACTTCCTCCCACTTCATTAAATGAAATTTGTGTTTGCCTTCTGCCCCTTGCCATAAGAAATCTCTTCTTAGCTCTTCCAATCTATTTAGCACCGATTTCTGACTTTTAAAATCTGACGTGCAATACACCGGAAGGTTCAACACTGATGCCTTGATAAGGTTTAACTTTCCACCCGAGGATAAGCGTTTTTGTTGCCAAAGTGCTAGCTTGCTTTAGAATCTCTCCACGACCTTGTCCCATAATTGTTTCGATGGCCTGCCTATGCATGACTGGAGACCGAGGTATGTGGTGGAAAAAGAACCTTCCCTACAACCAAACAAACCGGCAAGATATTTGACTTCCTCCTTCAGAATCCCCACCCCCAATAATTCGATTTTAGTTATATTCACCTTCAAACCTGAGATCACATAGAAGCTAATAATGATGGCCCGTAGAATGCTAACTTTATATAGGTCAGCTTCACGGAATAACAATGTATCATCTAAAAACTGAAGGTGCATAACCTGAAAATCAGAATTATCAACCCCAAAGCCTTTTATCAATTTTGCATCTACTCCTTTTTGAATCATTCTACTTAGAGCCTCCATGACCACTATGAATAGATAGTGAGAGATTGTATCCCCTTGCCTTAAACCTCTAGATGTTGGAAAGAAACTTTCGTCGAACTGTTGACCAACACTGAGAATTTGGTGGAGGAGATACACTTCTTGATCCACATCCTCCACTTATGACCGCAACCCATCCTTCGAAGCACATAATCCAAGAAATCCCAATCGACATGGTCATAAGCTTTTTCGATCTCTAATTTGCAAAAAACCCCTCTCAACCCTCGTCTACTATAAGAATTGAATCATTATTGCGCCACCAACACCAAGTCCACTATTTGCCTCCCTTCCACAAAGGCACCTTGCGCTAATGATATTGCATCCCCAATCACCACCCTAAATCTCAAAGCCAATATTTTATAGTGGCTCCGGCAATCTTACCATTATAGAAAAATTCCTGTACAAAACCAATCATATCCATTGTTGTCAAATGAGACCACATATGCGCATACCGTGGATCGAATCACATATGCTATGATGGCATATGCGATCCTAGAAAGTATGCCATGGCATACTTTTATATGCGATCGCATATATGAGTATGCAATCACATATTTCCCAATATCCAGAGTAGAAGCAAATTTTTTTAATTTTTAATTTTTTCAATTTGGAGAACTTTCACCTATAAATAGGCAATCATATCCCCTCCATTTTCACTATTCTTTACTTCAAAGCTCTAAATCTCTTACTCTTTTTCTCTTACTCTAATCTCTCTACAATTATTTCAAGTATGTTTATTTTTTGTATTTTATAAGTTGTGCTTACTTTTTGTAAATTAAGTTGTAAGTTATAACTTGTAATTTGTTTCAAGTTATCCATTTATCAGTAAAATTTCTTTGTTCGAAGTTTTTAATAATTAATTTTCTTTTAATGTAGCTTGTTGATTGTTTTGTTAAAATTTATATAATATAATATAAGTAATTAAATATATAGCTTAATGAAACACTCAAACTATAATGAAATAAGTAAAATAATTCAATCCAATCATGTGTACTAATTAGGGATACAAGGATATCCCAGATCTAGCATAAGTTAGCCCACAGTCAAGTTTAGATCTGAGTCTACTAACTAATCATCACTCTTTTCCGTTCAAACTAGAAATGAAATATCCAAAGAGGAACGAAATGGGTGAAGAATGAAGGGTTCAAGGTGAAAAAAGTACAGGTCCTTTTGTCGTCAAAAGAAAAAGATGATGATTCTTACTTTTTCCTGCACCTCGAAGATTTAGAAAGAAGGAAACCTGAAATCAGAGTGGAATCCTTAATACCCAAGGGTCAATCCTGAAACCCTGATCTCTTGAATAAAGAGAAAGAAAAGAGATGAATTTCTATTCATTCAATAATAATGAAAATAGGATTTTTCACAACGTATAGATAAGTTATGGAAAAAGTAAAAGTGCACCAAAGCTCCTGAAAACAAGAAAAATAATAATTAAAAAAAATAATTGCAATAAAACCCTTGAAACAAGAAAAAAGAACAAAACTCCCTAAAACTAAAACACCCATGTGGTAGGGTGTGAAATCCGACCCATGGATCTATGGTCAGGGTGTGGTCATGCTGCTCCTGCACTCGTAATGCGTCAAAAAATAGGTCCGATGAACCCAACGTCCATCCACATCGACTCTTCCGTTACAGTACCCTGTCGGCAACGCTTCCTCTTCTAGTACACTCTAAAGGGTGCACCACTAATGTCCGCATCAATCTAGCTCTTTTAGGCAAGTAGGTCAGTGGAAAAGGATATTCTATAGAGGGTAGTGGTGTAAAGAAAATATGCAGTTCAAAAAGGTTTGTGGTGGACAAAAGCCTCTTCACTACATAGGGTGTCCCCTATATTGAAAGTGGTAGCTGCACTCAAATCCAAGGTCTGGGAAGGAATGGGCTTCTCTTTGGGTGACGGTGAGGACATCAGATTTTGGGAGGATATCTAGATAGGAGAGCAGAGATTGAGAGAGGTATTCCCTCGGCTAGCGAGTATCTCTCTAGACGCAAATTTGAAAGTGGCGAGTTGTTTTTTCCATCATAGGAGGGGAAGCGTAGCAGAAGGAATTTGGACGACTTTGAGACAGACGATTTTATGAGATTGCTGCGCTTGCTTAGCAAAGTGCGCCCAACTTTGTCAGAAAGGGATTCTCTAAGGTGGTTAGAAGACAAATCGGGGAAGTTCAGTATTAAATCCTTTTACAACAAAATTAATGGAGGTGGAAACAATATAGAAGCATGCAATACTGCTTTTGTTTGGAAATAGAACCCCCCAGAAAAAATTTTAAAAAAAATAAAAATGCAGCAGCTCTAGTTTGGTTGGTGGGCAACAACAAGGTGCTTACAGTCGACAACTTGCAGAAGAGACAAATGGTTCTACCAAATGTATGCCTTCTATCCTATCAGAACAGGGAATCAGTGAACCATCCCTTCACTCACTGCCCTTTAGAAAAATTTGGGATTGCATCCTCAATAAGTTGGGCCTCCAGTGGGTTATGCCAGCCTCTATGGAATTAATGCTATCATCTTGGCATTGTGGGGGCATAGGAAAGGCCGGAAAGAAGATTTGGCACATATGCTTGGTAGCAAGGATTTGGGTCATTTGGTCCGAAAGAAATCTCGTGTTTCAAAAGTTTGCATCGCAACCCATCCGAGGTCTGCACCATGGCCTCAAAGGCTGGTTCGCTGAATTCTCAGCCCCACTTCAGTTCCCTGAGTGCTGGGCTGTCTGTTTCTAAGTTTCTTTTTCTTTTCTTCTCTTTTTGTTTTCTTTTGCTGTTTTGGCTTTCTGCAATAATATTACCTTTTCTTCAGGTGATGCACCCTATCGTGGGATGGGCCATGCCTCAATAATATCTCCAAAATAATATGATCCCGGCCACCTAAATGGTGGGCTTCAAATGGATAATAATAGCTGTTGGTCCCCATTGAATGGGGACAGACTGGCCCCATTGACATCCATTGGAGGGGCCCACTCTATGAGTGACGTGATTCAACAAGATAATGGGTAGCAATTGTATGGTCTGTCTGGCTGAATGAATTCCTCAATTAGACAATGTATTTCCTCCTTGACGTATGCTGTTGTTTGTTTTCTGAAGTGCACCATGCTCGGTATACTTTTATTTGCATTCTCCGTCAATGAGGTCTGGAAAGAAAGAGATCTCAATTAGTCTAAATGTCATTCCTTCATCAGTTTGATTGATTGGACAGTATTCTAACCTGTTCTTGCCATTGCCAGATTGCTTGGATTCCACCATTCCTAATGAGAGTTTGGGTTCAAATGGATGAAAGAATGGAAGGCTGCGTGCCTGCTGTCCAGTGTTCAAGAATGTACAGTTACATTTCTTCGTGGGTAACCAACAACTTGTGGAACCCACTCACCTCTTTATTGTATATCATAAAATATTTTAAAGCATCATGTTCATGAAAACCCTATATGTGAATGCATCTGGAACCGTTCATTCAGACCTTGAAGAACCTAGTGTATACAGGCATTTACACACCTCAGGTATAGTTTACACACCTCCATTGATGTTCTTGTTGGTTGGGTCGACTCGAAGACTCAACCTAATTCGACTTTTAGGCTTGATAGTTAATAACTACATTTAGATTACTCATCTTTATGTAAGTATTTATAAAATAAGATGAAAAAAAGACTACTTGTTGTGTAGCAAGTTGGATAGGTGCTCTTGTTTCTCTGAAAGAGGTTTTGAGGGTTTGAATCCATCCCATCTACTTTTTTTTACTTTTAATTAAAAACTGCAACAAGGCCAGTCACTGCCTGAGTTGCAGTCGCATCGAGTTAACTGAGTTAGTGGATTGACTCAACTGAGTCACTCTCAGATTGGAGTGTCTTACAAACACAGAGCTGGGCATCAAGTCGAGTCGGACCGAGTTAGGGTTGACCCAACTCGATCCTGTTTTTGAAATATGCCCGACCCAACTCGGTACTGAGTCTGGCATGCCTGACTCTATCCGAGTCAGGGTGTGGCCTGGACTAATCCAGACCGAGTCCAACCCAGTCACAAGTACTGAGTCGGGTGAGTGCAGCGGGTATCCACTGGCTGAAATCACAAGTCAAAACCAAGATTCACTTGCCAGAATTGCCACCCCGGTCCAGCCCATTGCTTGCTGCCCCAAGTTAAATGCTTCTTCCATAAATGGTTGGACGGTATGGATAATGATTTGGATAGGCTGTAGTAACGTTGAATAGTGACAGCCATTGTATGGTGGTGAGCTATTGCAGGTGTCTAGTGGCCCAGCCGGGTTTCTGATCAGGTCTCGAATTTATGCCCACTCTCATGTCAGGCCGTCCATGTCCAGGCATAAGCCAAGCCCAGGCCGAATCCAGCCCTGAGACGACTGGGCATGAGGTAGCTCACCCCACTTCAATATCTAAGTGGCAGTGGATAGGCTGAGATCTGATTTGATGTTTGAGCTGGGCCTTAGCATCAGTCTGCTCTGGCCCGTTGTGATGCATAACCAATACTTCAGTGTTTGGAGCATGAAAAGAAAGCGATCCGGACATTTGACTTAAAACTCCTTATGGCCCATTTCTATCATGTTTTTTAGGGATATTAATTCATGGATCGTACCAGTAGTTTCATACAGGTCAATGTGATAACGATGATTTGTCTCATTCATGTGTTCTAGCCCCATTGCATGGCTTATCTTTGATAGCGGTCCACCTGGTGGGTCCTGCTGTAGAGTTCACCGTGACGCAAAAAGGATCAGATAATCATAGCAGTTAGGATGGTGGGCTCAATCAGCCCCATGCTCACAATCCACTGCATGACACCGTAGGCAGCCAGGGTGCAAACCATTTGATTAGATGATCGTGTGGACCCCACCGTTGCCTACAAGAGCACAGCCGGAGCTAAAAGCGCCAATGGTTCAATCGATGAGATGTCAAATAATAAATTAGTCTGGTTAATCAGATTATTCGGTCTTTGTATCTTGAGCATAAATATTGGGACCATTTGTATGATCAGAGGGGATCCAGTGGGCCCACAGACTACAATTCCTTCTATTTATTGATGCCATTTCCCATGCTCACATGGCCTGGGACCAAGCCTTACCCACTTAAAAATCAGGCCTGCAAATTTAGGCCCAATGCCTGACATGGGAGTGAAAAGAGGCACCAGACTGGCTAAATTAGCCATGTTTATACAGATGAGTCCAATCTGATACAAGTCCACTCAGATTTGGTACTAACTGATCTGGTTCGATACCACGACTCGCCTCCCGAGTCAACCCAGAGTTGGGTTAGTTGGGCTGAACCAGCCCCCAACTCGGGTGAGTCACGGCTCATCTCATGTACTAACCATGGTTTTAGCCCAGAAAGCTCAACTAATAAAAAAGAATGCTAGAAAGAAAAATTCTAATACCAGCTTGGACTTGAAATCAATTTTCTCACAGCCTTTTCTCCATTTCTGAGAGGCCTTTTATGTACACTAATGCCCACAACAATCTGAATATTTTCCACAGTAAGAATACACTGCGACCCATTTTTATTCTACAAATGCATGGTGTCGTGAGATAACCCTTTTTTTCTTTTATGCAAAATGCCATCAGATATCATTGCTGCATCTTGCACATGAGATATGAGCGATCAAGCCACACAAGTGCTTGGCGCGATCGCAGAATGATGACGATGATGACCATGGCAAACGCTGATTCTCCCAGAAGCGGGTTGATTTGTCCTTGCTTCATCTGAGTTACAGACGCTACTGTGGAGAATTCTTGGAGTTCTCCAAATGCAGGATTAACTTGGAATTCGCCTTCTAAATCAACAAAGCATAAGGACGAAAAAACGACAGAAAACAAGACACAGTTAGCAAATACTATGTGGAAAAATAAGGAAAAAGGAAGAAAGCCAAATACACAATTACATTTTGCATGCATGCTGAAACATTATTTTCAGATGTGTTTGGATGCACTATCAATTGAATTGCAAATCCACCTTCTCTCAAGTTGGATTTGATGCCAATTTAACTCAGGAGCCTCAGATATTTCCTTATTATGAATACAAAGGCAAGCAACAAACGTCCGTCATTTCCTCTCTAATGAACTAATTTTGCAAATTCAATTCTATAGAGCATCCAAACATGGCTTTTACTTTTTTCAACATTAAGAGGAATGATCTAGTTCTCTGCATACACACCATCATCACACTATTTATGATGGTGTGGGGCCTACCCAAAGTCCATGAAGTTGTTTGATATCTGCAGCATAATTGCATCATCTTTTTTCATTTGCTTCACCTTTTCTAGGTAGGCGGTACCCTATTACTCAAAATTATGTTTCTATAATGCATGCGGCAAAAGGGGCTCACTGTAGGGTATTCAAAAGAGGCGCACTGGTTGAAGAAGGGGCTCAGCAGGGTAGAGTTGCCGAAGGTGATATTGTTTGAAGTTGACGAATGTCTCGGAAAATCAGTTTCGCTTCATGCATGGGAGGTCTATCACTGAAACTATTTTCCTCAGAGGATTGATGGAGAAATAAGGGGAGTGTAGGAACGATCTGTATATAGTCTTTATAGACTTAGAGAAAGCATACAATAGGGTCCCTAGAGAGTTAATCTGGTGGATGTTGGGAAATGAAGGAGTTTCAAGTAGATATATTGGCATGATTAAAGGTATGAATGAGGGAAAGGTAACAAACATGAGGACCATTAGGGGAGAGGTGAGTTCCTAATCACTATAGGCTTGCACTAGGGGTCAATATTTGAGTCCGTAACTTTTCTCATTGGTTATGGACAAGTTAATAAGTCATTGCGGGAAGAGATCCCATAGTGTATGTTATTTGCATATGATAGTTTCGATCCGCAAGATGAGGGAGGACACAAAGACAGAGCTAAATTTATGGAAGGGTGCTTTAGAATTTGAAGGATTAAAAATTAATTAGACTAAAACAAAGTGCATGGAATGCAATTTTAGTAACAATAGGAGTGAAAATGAGAAATTAATTAAGGTTGTTGAGCGAGAAGTTTCCCAAAATGACCACTTTTGATAGCTTGGGTCAATAATTCATGAGAGTGGAGAGATTGAGAAGGATGTTACCCATAGAGAATTCAATCTGGGCAGAAGAAGTGGAGAAGTGCCTTTGGAGTTTTATGTGATGGTTGTGTACCACTCTCAAACTAAAAGCAAAATTTTATAAAATAGCTATAAGACTAACCATGCTTTATGGGGTAGAATGTTGGGCAATTAGGACAAGAAGTTCATAGGAATAGCCGAAATGAGGATGTTGAGACGGATGAGTAGCAAGACGATGAAGGATAGAATTAGAAATGAATGCATTCGAGGAAACTGAGTAGCACCAATAGGTAATAAGATAAGGAAAAGTAGACTTAGATGGTTTGGTCATTTGCAATGGAGACCATAGACTTGATGACCTGTGGTCTAACTGAAGGTATGGCTCTTGATAGAGTGGAACAGCGGAACAGAATTCATGTAGCCAAACCCAGTTAATTGGTATAAGGCTTAGATGATGATGATGATGAATTTATATAAGAAACCTTCAAATAACTTCCCCGCCGCCAAGGTCCTTGCTCTTGCCCCAGTGGTAGACTCACAAGAGTTTCAACACCAGGTCAAGGGTTCGAGTACCCACAGGTGGCGAAATCACACTATGGCGTGTGTGGGTGGGTGGGTGTGCGCATGTTTTTTTTTTAATTAAAAAATTATTTTAAAAAAATTAAAAAATTTTAAAAAAAAAAACAAACAAACCTCCGCTGCCAAGACTGTTATTAGAGATCATGACATGGGGACCACAATAGAGAATTGAATACAAGCATTATAACTAAAGGATAAGCATTGGAGATTTCTTAATGGTTACAATAGTCACGTGGCAGAAATAAACAAAGCAGAATGAAGTAGAATCACATAACGTGTGAAAGGTACTGATCATTGACATAGGAAAACGGAAAGGCACAGAGTAAGCATGCAAGTTGTGAGAACATTAAAAAATAAATAAATTTTGTATAATACGAAATGATTTTAAAAAAAAAAATCAATATGTGGCAATTGAATGCCTAGTTCTATTATTTTGAGGAGAAAAAAATTCTACTAGTGTCCAGAAGAAGACTAAATTTAAATGATTTCTTCTACTAAGAATAATCATCAAACATGAACCCTCCCTCCTTGTTCCTCTTTTCTTTTTCTTTTTTTTCTGAGAGGTTACCTCAAAATACATGGAGGAAAAACATTAAATAAAACCAAATTTCAATGGTTCAACAGAGAAAAATTGCTTTGAGTCTTCCCATGGTTTGAAAAATCTTAGCTGCGTTAGTTTGAAATGATGATAAGGAGAGATTTTGAGTCAAATCTCACCAAGATATTCAGCCAAGTTCAGAGTCTAATCTGAATATTTTGAACACCGGACCAGACTGGAGCACCAAATAAATGGCAGGAGGACAATAAAAATAACAAACAAATCCACCAAATGGGACTAGGATGACAGTATAAGTGAAGTGTCTATCATCATCATAGCCCTTGTGGCCTAGCTATTTGGGTCAGCCTTACAAATCCTGCGAAACAGGGATTCTCATGATTGCAATTAGACTGGGTAATGGCCTAGAAAATCAAATTTTTCAAGAGGCTCAGCCCAACCAGTTTAAAAGTTAGGCTTAAATCAAATGCAGGCCCGACCATTCCTGCCTGCAGCCAAAAATACATTCCTGCCTGCAGCCAAAAATAGTATTGCATGCTAACATGAGCTCAAAAGAATGTCTTTAAAAAGTTATGGTTCCAGAATACTTACAGTTTACATACTAAGTCACTCCCATCTTAGTTGTTTGTGCACGCTCACTGCTTAAACCTTCTACAACTAGATGCTCGCCGAATTTCCCCCCGTGTATTCTTGATAGGTCGGCAGAAGAATCAGTAGCATAGGAGTGTGCTGTAATTGCCAAGCTCATAGGGTTGGAATTACCATCAAGCTTCTCTTTATCTAATGTGAACTTGAGCTGCCTCTCCACAGACTTGAAAATAGCTGTACGTTTCGACATCAACCGATATGGTGGAGAGACATTGAAAGACTTTACATTGCATGGGTCAACTCCCCCACTACCATAACAAGCAGGACTTTCACCAGAACTTGCATTTGACAATCCCATCTGTCCTTGATTAGCCTTTTCTCTTTCTTTTTCTTCAGGAGTACATGAATTGTCATGGATCTTTAAACCAGTTGTTTCCCTCTTTCTCTTTAATAATATGGAAGGAGTATTTGTAAAGCTCTTAGCTGCATTCTTTAATATAGATTCTACGCTTTGCTCGACTGAACTGGTACCCTTCGTGAAAGGAGTGAAACAACCAAGGGGTGACATTGGCACATTTGAGTCAGATGGCTGTGGCATATGATAATGTACAGCATTTATGGGACCATCATAACTCTCTAACGCAGGTGGCTCATAGCACAAAGAACCAAAGGTAGAAGATGCAGAATGCAGCAATGTCCCAGTAACCTTGTTGTCTCGATCAATTTCACCATTGCTGCCACAGCCCCCGGAGCTTAGTCTTGAGTCAGATTTATTGCAGCAAATATCAAATTTTGATGCATCTGGCTTGCACCCAGCAGCATCAGAATTATTGGGTCTGTTAACTGGTGCTCTTAATGAAGCATCAGTATCGTAAAATGGCATGGATGAGGATTCCAACTGATTATTGCAGTTGTCTTCCGATTTGCACAAATCTGCAGTCTGGCCAGCATGTGTAAGAACTGCAGTTTCCGAGTAATTTCGAGGACTTGTGTCCGATCCTTTATTAGAACAAACCAATAAATTCCCAGAAGGTTTTACTAGATCTTTGGTGTCGGTTTGCATGTTTGTCTTTGGCACTGGAGGAAGTTTCCCAGTGGCCAAATAGAAATCTAACTTTTTCTTTAAGGAACTGTTCCAGTGATTCTTTATTGAGTTATCGGTCCTGGAAACACAAAAGTCATCTGTTAACCCTAAATCAAACTTAAAACTGAAAGTAAATGAGTTAACAAAAATTTAAAGGGACAGATTTATCCAGCATGAACAGAGTTCTGTGTTCAACTTCCAGAAATCCTACACATGGTAGATGTTTATGAGGTACAGATTGTTCATCAGGTGGGTCCCACTGGGCGGTCTATTAGGAAATATAAATCACACAGATTAGATTGCCCTAGTCTTCAAATGTGAAGTTTTTCTCATTGGATGTGGTCATTTCCTTTTCTTTTTATTTTATATTTGTCCCTTGCCATCCATTTGGGGGTAATTGATCGGATGGTTAGGATTGTCTAATCAGCACCTTTGTCTATCAACCCTTCATGGTAAGGCCCACTTAAGGTAGATTCCAGATCTCATCCACATAAGGCATAGTTCTGTGACGCATGCAGAAATCAGGCCCGAAAAATTAATGCCATGCACATTTTTAATCAAGATTATCAAACAACATAGCCTTCAACAATCAATTCCCGTAAGTGGAAATAAACATATCAATGTCGAGAGAGATGGTAACCTGTGTGTCTGGCACCATGTGAACAAACAATGTGATTGATAATGCACTAATAGTAATATCATAATGGTCGAACAAACAAGAAAGGAATACATAGAAGTGCTACTGAGAAGAAATAGTGGAAAAATTAACCCCAAAGAACAAAATATTGTAACAAATATAGAAGTGAAAAATTAGAAGATACAGGAATTCCTTCAATCTTGCTGGGGTGGTTGCATCTAAGGCTAAGCGTTTCATGATCGAGTGGGCTACAAATGTTAAGGGTCTTTTTGGTTGTGATTTTTTCTTCTTACGAGTGTAGTTGTTGTCTGCCCTCTCAGCAGGCTTTTTTCCTTGTGTTTCTTTTTTTCTTCTTAATGAAATCATCTTTCAAAAAAAAATATAGAAGTGAAAAATTAGAAGATACAGGTCTCTGATTTCTCTAATTGGTGCAAGGGGAGAGATAGTGCACAATTAGAAGATGCAGACTGGTTTCTTTCTCCATTTCTCTGTAATTGAAGAGAGAGAGAGAGAGAGAGAGAGAGAGAGAGAGAGAGAGAGAGAGAGAGATGGGAGGGCGGCTAGAATGAAAGACTGAAGCAGCAGTCAAAGAATTTGTTGCTAGTCATAAATATGCAAGTGACACCAATGATTTTGAGAATAGATATAATGCAAGGTTCATGTAATGCTAACACTTTCGGGTATATGTAATGTTATGGAACGTTTCAGCAAGCAACTGAAGTCCATGTCCATGTTGTCAAATGTGAAATCACATATATATGATGTAACACAGACAAAATTAAAACGCATGTACCTTGAGCCGAGGTGTGGGCTCTCTTGTTTTTTCATTGGCCCAGGGTGTGAGCTTTTCTTTCCCTTCGTTGGCCAAGGAATATGTTAAGAACTTAATCAATATGGCAAAAGCCCTAGGACTGATGGAACACATCAAACTAGGCTCTTTAAGCCATTGAGATTGTAACATTCCACTATTCTCCACAACCAACGTCCGCGGCAGCCCACACAGTGGCAGCACTTAATCTGGCCTCTTTTTTACGTAGCCCTTTCCACTAGCTCTTGTCCAGTTGGAGAAGGCATCACGGTTGCACTCTAATTATCCAAGTAGCCCTTTCCACTTGGCGGCTGCACTCTAATTGTCCAAGTAGCCCTTTGCACTTGGCGACTGCACGCTAATTCTCCAGATAGCCCTTCCCACATCGTGGCACCCGAACAAAGGACGTGGAAATGCATGGATATTTTTACACGGGGCTCAAGTGGGGTGGAATTTGTGAACCAGGGGCACACTCGGGGTTGGCGGCCAGTGTGAGCTGTGACTCATGTGAAGTGGGGCCCACGAGGGGGTTCAGCCGAGGGCTTGACCTGGGCATAAAGGGATTGATTCGCCACACTCTATTGGTTAGAGCTTTTAGAGCAAGTGCTTAGTTGTCCTGTGTCAAAAATGGTATCAAAGCGGGAGGTCTTATGTTCAAGACTCCTCACCAGGGGTGATTAATGCAGAGGCATTTTCACACCAAGCTCGAGTGGGGTGGCCTTTGTGAAGCAGGGGCACACTAAGGGTGGGTGGCCCGTGTGAGGCGGGACCCATGTGAAGTGGGGCCCACGAGGGGGTTCGGCCGAGGGCCTAACCTGGGCTATGAGATAAAGGGATTGATTTGCCACTCTCTAACAGTTCTAGCTTTTAGAGCAAGTGGTTAGTTGTCACGCGTCATGTGGTGTTGACTTTAACACCAATTGTTAAGAACCTAACCAATACGCCAAAAGCCCTAGGACTAACGGAACGCGTCACACAAGGCTCTTTAAAGAATTGGGATCATAATAGAATAGTCTTTCTGGTCTGAGGCTAGGGGCTCTTCCCTACTTCCTCGGTATTTTTCTTTAGGCATTATCCTGCTTTGGTCGGTAATAAAAATTTTATTGCCTTCTAAAAGATTGCTAATACTACAGATATTTTCCTAGACATGGGTTAATCCAAAGGCAATAGGGTTTAATATCCCGTGTGAGGCGGGACCCATGTGAAGTGGGGCCCACGAGGGGGTTCGGCCGAGGGCCTAACCTGGGCTATGAGATAAAGGGATTGATTTGCCACTCTCTATCAGTTCTAGCTTTTAGAGCAAGTGGTTAGTTGTCATGCGTCATGTGGTGTTGACTTTAACACCAATTGTTAAGAACCTAACCAATACGCCAAAAGCCCCAGGACTAACGGAACGCATCACACAAGGCTCTTTAAAGAATTGGGATCATAATAGAATAGTCTTTCTGGTCCGAGGCTAGGGGCTCTTCCCTACTTCCTCGGTATTTTTCTTTAGGCATTATCCTGCTTTGGTCGGTAATAAAATTTCTATTGCCTTCTAAAAGATTGCTAATACTACGGATATTTTCCTAGACATGGGTTAATCCAAAGGCAATAGGGTTTAATATCCACAAAGATAAAGCCTAACATGCCCTAAGGTAATTCAGTAGTTTAAACTTAAGCTATAAGTACAGTACATAATACCTTGGGGGTGGCTAACAGTGAAGTGTGAACTGACAGTGGGGTGTACTAACAAGCCAACCAAAAAAAAAAAACGCTATAAGTACAGTACATAATCCAGAGAAACTAAGGGAAAAATCGAAACACTATCAAAAGAAGAATCAGTTGGCGAAGAAGATTGTAGAAACTACTCCAAGTATGCAACTTAAAATGTAGACAAATATTTCAAAAACATTATATTGCAAAACAACTGGTACCTTCCAGGTAAAACCTTAGCAATTTCTGCCCATTTATTCCCATGTACTTGATGGGCATGCATGAGTGCAAGTTCCTCATCCAATGTCCAAGCATCTTTCTTTATAAGTGGGTTCAAATGATTGTGCCACCTGAAAAATAGTTGACAGAATCTTCAGTTCTTTAATGTGACGACAAGCAACTAAGAACGTAATCCATCCCAACGGATGAACATAGTTTCTTAACACAATGTTCTCTAACTTTTAGGTTCTGATGATGTGATACTACTGAAGAGGTATATTCTTTGACTGTCCTTATTGCATATAATTGAGAGTGTAGCAACATCAAACTGGAAACAGCTTTAAGAGAAATGGTGCAGATAGGCAACTAATAATGTAATCCTATCCCAATGGATTAACATAGTTTCTTAACACGATGTTTTGTTACTTTCAGGTTCTGACAATGTGACAGTACCGAAGATGTAATCTTTCAACAACAAAAAAATACTGAAGACATGTTCATTGACCGTTCTTATTGTGTACAGTTGAGGTTGTAACAACATCAAACTAGAAACAGCTTTAAAAGAAATGGTGCAGATAGGCAACTAATGATGTAATCCTATCCCAATGGATTACATTATTAGTTGCTTAACACGATGTTTACAAATCTTCAGGTTCTGACAATGTGGTTGTATTGAAGATGTATGTTCTTTGACTGTTCTGATTGTGTACAGTTGAGAGTGTAACAACATCAAACTAGAAACAAATAAAACAAATGTTGCAGGACAAGGCCATCATGGTGACGATGATACACAGACGCACAGATAGGCAACTAATAATGTGTACAGTTGAGGTTGTAACAACATCAAACTAGAAATAGCTTTAAAAGAAATGGTGCAGATAGGAAACTAATAATGTAATCCTATCCCAATGGATTAACACATTTTCTTAACACGATGTTTACTAACCTTCAGGTTCTGACAATGTGGTAGTACCGAAGATGGATGTTCTTTGACTGTTCTGATTGTGTACAGTCGAGAGTGTAACAACATCAAACTAGAAACAAATAAAACAAATGTTGCAGGACAAGGCCATGATGGTGATGATGATACACAGACATGCGCACATGCACATTTATGTACGTATGTATGTCCGAATGCGCCTGCATGTGTGGGTGGGTACATGTAGGTGTGAGTGGGTAGGTGTGTGTGTGTGTGTGTGTGTGTGGTGGGCTGTGCGTGGGAGTCAGTGGATGGGTGGGCGTGGGAGGGTGCTTGTCTATATATGAAACGTTCGCACAGACCTCAATAGACATACATGTGGGTGTGAGTGGGTAGGTGTGTGTGTGTGTGTGTGTGGTGGGCTGTGTGTGGGAGTCAGTGGATGGGTGGGCGTGGGAGGGTGCTTGTCAATATATGAAACGTTCGCAAAGACCTCAATAGACAGTTGTTCCCTTCCACATAGTGCACACATACCATGAAGTACTTTGCCCAATAATCAAGCCAATCCACTCATCAAATGGGCCCCACTACATGAAAATAATGGATAGAAAACAGTTTGATTCAACTACACATGTACCCATCTTGATGGTTGGATAGACCTGCTTCTGCCAGGTGATCTTCATGGCAGAGCCCACCTCCTGAATGGCTCAGATGTCATACACATGATATGTTAACACGTACACAAGGTGGACAGTGACTTCCTTGAGGTGTTTGGGAACCATGGTTTTAGTTGCAGCTCATTTTGGATCAAATCCGAGTCAGTCGAATGAGTTGACTTGGCTCCAGTTTGTCTTGCATGAGTCAAAGCCTAAACTACCCTGTAAATACCTGAAACAGGCTGAGTTGGGACGAAACCAACTTGGCTCATTCAAGACCCATCCGATATTTAAAATGAACCCTACTATATATTTTTGAGCATACGTGCGTGTCAGTGTGAACCTTCATGTGCATAGCAGTAAAAGGTTGAGAACCTTCAGTCAGAGTCGAACTACAAAATGCTAACACAGCTTTACAACTTTCTATTGCAACTTGAAACCATTAAGCCAAATGAGCTTTGCTAAGCCCACATGCATGTACAAGGCAGCTTCTGCACACACCACCACGTCGACCAGCATGGGTGTACAGGTGGAATATCAAAGCCGTCCATCAGTTTGGGTTTGACTGTGTAGATATCCTCGCATGAAAATAAATCTGGTCCATTCAGCATGTGGGCTACGATTTTAGAAGCAGTTGAACAGATTAAAAAAAAAAAAACTCCAGCCAAGTTTCTTCAGCTTTATATTTGTTTCATAAACTGTGGCCCACCAGGCAAGTGGATGGACCCGATCCTTGGGCAAGAGCATCTACATAGTGGTATCGCTCTAATGAATGGATTGGATCTCATACCATTGTGCCATGGCAGATGTGCAGCATGTACATGAGCTGCCTTGCACACGTGCATGATCTTAGCAAAGTTCATGCCAAATAAAATATTGTGAAGGTTACTATGTTCAGCTTCATGTAACAAATAGATTCACCAGGTTGCAGCTAGAAAATACTCAACATACATGGTAACTCCATTTTTCTGGAAGGAATTTTGAGTGAGAGAGAGAGAGAAGGCCACAACCAGATATTTTTCCAGGTGTTCATTTGGTTCTCCGGATATTTTTCCAAGTTTCCGTTTAGTCATGCCCAGGTCATTATACACATCTTAGGAAACATATGTCAATCACTAAAATTTGACAGAGATGTTGAAAGATTGAGCCCAAATTTCATTAACCTAAAATGAAATCTTAGGTACCTACCTATACATGACCACTCAAATTTGACAGAGAGATGTAGAAAAACTGAGCCCAAAATATCATTACCCTAAAATGGAAAACAGCTCTATCCTGTGCAGCTATGGATCAGAAGTGAAAACAAATAATCATTCGTTGAGACACCATGCAAGTGATACTGTGAGATCGCATTTCAGTCAAGCAACAACATAAAAAAATCTACAATTATTAGATGATAGGTCAAACCATTACCTCTCCCGACATTGTTTCCCAATGCGACCAGGCAAGGACTTTGCTATAACAGACCATTTTGTTGGCCCATACTTCGATACCAGTTCCATGATTTTTTCATCTTCCTGTGAAGCAACCATACAGTGGTAAAGAAAACCTAATTTTGAATTGCAATTCTTCTGCTACTGGTGCTATATGTACATACGAGGATAGTTAGAATTAAACCTCTTGGGTCCAAGGTCCCTTAATGAGTTCTGGATTAAGAACTTTTTGCCATCGATGCAAGCATTGCACTTCCGATCTATCTGGAAAAGATTCAGCTGCATACAGGCATCCAACTAATCATAAGACAAACCACCAGTCCAAACATGGACAAACCCAGTAATGATAGTTTAAATACTTGAAGATATCAAGTATTTGAGGAAGGTTAACTTTCTAATTGGAAACTTTGAGGTTTGTATTACAGAAAGACATAAACCATGTTATTGTATTAATCACTGAATAAATGATTGACAGCTAGAAGCTTCAAGAATAATGCTCACATACAAATTATTTCTTTCTACATCATCCACAATATAAAAAGCATATTGTTCGGAAGTGAAGAATAGTTTTTAGTGGGCCAAAACTTTTTAGCAAGTATATTGTATTTGTTTCATTTATTAATGTTATTTCATCATTTACTTTACATGTGCATCAATGAGGGCTGAAAGTGGAAGGATAAAGCATGAGTGAACCATGCATATCAAGAAAAAGGTGGGCCACACCGAGCTGCCACGTAGGCAGAGGTGTGGGCCCCATACGCTGTCCACATGGACAGCCATGTGGGCCACACACGCTGTCCACATGTGGGCAGCGTTGCGGGGCCCACATGCTACACACGTGAGTTAGCGTGGTGGAGCCCACATGTGGGCAGCGTTGCGGGGCCCACATGCTACACACGTGAGTTAGCATGGTGGAGCCCACATGTGGGCAGCGTTGCGGGGCCCACATGCTACACACGTGAGTTAGCGTGGTGGAGCCCACATGCTGTCCGCATGGACAGTCAGGTGGATCCCATGCACAGTTAGGTGGACCACATGCATAGGCAAGTGGGCCCCACGTTCAGTAAATTGAAGCCTCACGTGCAATCGGTGGTTGCACGAAGAAGAAATGAAGAAAATAGTGGAAAAGTGGAGAACATATGAGAAAGATGAACCCGCATTAATGCACATGTACAAATTTGATGGGTCATGATTTTGTTTCAAATTTATTTTGATCAGCCCATATTTATTAAAGTTAATGAGTTTTGTAATTCAGGTATTTTGATTTGAAATTTTGGACATATTAGCCACATAATGATGAGATAAATTAGTGGGCCATAATTGGTTCTTATTGTACATGTGGGTCCCGCCCGTGTTAAGGAGATTTTGATAATTCTTTAAAAATTAAAAAACTTAAGAGAATATACACCAGTTGGGATAGGCCCCACATACTCTAAAAACCATAAGTCCTATTATACAAAGAGATTATAAAAAGTAATTTGAGGATCTAAATCATTTAAGTTATGAATCGAACATTTAATCCTTCTTTAGTGGTATCTAATTGAAGAATAATCCAATCCAAATTTTTGGAGTTAGATTTAAAAATGGACGGTTGGATTTAGGAAAGACCATTATCTGATAGTCCTACGTCAGATGTAAGTGCCTCTTGAATAGTGGACCTATCGCAAGGATTTAATATCAAATAAATGGCTCAGATTTAGAGTGTGGTATTTTTCTTATATTTATCAAATGCATAATAAAAATAAAATAAAATTTAAAAAATAAAAAATAAAAAGAGAGAGAGAGAGAGAGAGAGAGAATGGCTAAAAGAAAAGCACAGCGACCAACTAGAGAAGATAAACTTAGGCAATATCAATTAAATGTAGAAAACAAACACTATTCACATGCGAATTTCTCAATTTTGGTAACAGCTGTCTATAACTAGTGCTTATTTAGCTTGTGTATCTCTATTGAATGCTCATTTCATTTCATTCATTGTATCCTTGGAAGATGGGTACAAGGAGTGGCGGAATATGTGGTGTATGTGTGCACTTGTATGATGACAAAAGGTGAGATCTTTGGGATGTGTTCCCTGTACAGCAACCGCGATTGGTGGATCGGGTAAAGAAACCATTAATCAATTTGAGATGGTTACTATTGAAATCAAATAGTATGTTACAAAGAGAAAGAATTCCATGTGTGGCAGAGAAATAAATGCAATCATTTTGGGCCATGGGCCAAAATGATATGGTAGAAATGAGATGTGGGTCGTGGGCCAATTGGAGCGGCTGAGCCCTAGGCCAAATGTTGTGGTTAGGCTTAGAATCTCGTGTGGACTTCTCAGAGGAAGATTGGAAGTTTTCATATATTTGCATAATCATGCTTCATCATGTATTTTTTAAAATTATGAATTCTGAGAATGCTTGTGGAAATAATCACGTGTTAGTAACTGCTGTTGAGCTTTACGGCTCACTCCTTTGAGATCTAAAAATGCCAAGATAGGGAATATGTGAAAAGACTGCAGAAACTACCATTTGACTTTGAAAATATTCCACCCAAAGAAAAGGCGAAACATGAGGAAATTATGCGTGCCTACGAAGAGAGGAAACTTCAAGAGCGGGATGCGCTCAATAATAATTGATTAGAATTTTCTTTTGTTTTCAGGAGGAAGTATTTGGACAAGTTAGATACGTTCATTTGGTTGAATAATTTTTCCAAGGATGGATTGGATTATTTGATTTTTTTTATTTTTTTTTTAAGGAGCAGTATTTGATTCCCTTCTACTATGAATAGGATTGTCAATGGACCGGGCCTGGGGTAGGTCTCAGCCCGGATTTTGAACTGTTTCCGGTCAGGCCGTCGGGCAGGCCTATTCAAAATTCTGATATTTCAGGGCCAAGCCCAGATCATTGACACCCCTAACTATGAATGTGTGAGTGTAAATGAATGATTGAGTGGATTGCAAGTTTGGTAGTGAGTTACACGGCACCTGGTGACTAGGTGACTGAGTCAAGATGATTCGAGATCCGAAAACTGGAGTGTGACATTTGTGGTTTCTTTTTATAGTGTTCATGAGGGTTTAACTTTATAGTGGATAAGCTTTCCCCAAAGGTAGGGATTTTGCAAAGCTGATGTTTATGTAGGGGAATCTCTAACCCTTCTTCAATACATCTTTTCTAATCTTCTGACCTTAGGGTGGATAAGCTCTCCCCATTCCCCAAAGCTGGGGATTTTGCAAAGCTGATTTTTATGCAGGGAAATATCTAACCCTTCTTCAATATATGCATTCAAAGGAGGAAGAAGAAGAAGAAGAAAAGGAAGATGCTGAATTGGTTTACTCATTTTTTACTTGGAGACTTTTCTAGAAGCACAAAGTAATGGCATTTGTGCTGGTAAGATACAGCGATGTGTGGCGTGTGAGATGCCAATATGGGTGTTCAGTAGAAAGGGTGCTCAATTAGACTATAGTTAAAGGAGGCATGAAGTGAGCTGAAATTTACACTATATCAGTAACCAAAAAACACCCTATCAGGAGAGAAGTTTTGCAAAAGTGGTGGGACTTGCCGTTTCTACTACCTAAGCTAAACTTGATCGGTTGCAAAAGGTAAAGGCTTATTTCAGTCAGGGGATGCAGGAAAGAAATAAAAGGAGAAGATGATTGGCATCACACGGGCTGACTGGAACTCACTGATTAACAAACAGAAAAGACCACTAGGACTTTGAAGTTAGGCAAAGTTCCTTGGCAAAAGTGCATCAAAAGAGGAAACTCAGAATTACATCTTGTATTTGGTCATGCCACCTCTTAGAGAACTAGATTATGTAAGTTCGGTACCAATGCCACCTTGGGTACTTGGAATGCCAAGAGATGTCTAAAGCATTATTGGAAATATCACAACTAAAGGCAAGTTGATATTATTGATGAAACCAACGGAAGTTTATTGAGTTGAGTTGAAAATCAACTTAATACACCTTTCTCAATACTTTTTTTATGGAATATCTTTCTAAGATTATTCTAATTCAGCTTAAAAACTAGGATCCAAATGATTGTACTATGGGTGGGAACTTGTTTGAAATTGAGTAAATGCATCTACATTAGATAGATGGAGATGTCAACCTCTTTTTTTTTTTTCTTTTTTGAAAAGCATACCAACCTAAATTATTGTGGAGATTAAAATTATGAAAAGGAAACATTTTACATTTTCCAAAGAGAAGTATTGAGAAAGATGTATGGTATCTTATGCTATGGAAAATGTGTAATTTTTTCAAAGATAACAGAAGTACATATATTTCAAAGATAACTTAATACACCTTTCTCAATACTTTTTTTATGGAATATCTTTCTAATGCGTTGGTAAACCTTCCAAAACTTTATGGGACAAAGTTATTTTCAGATTTCAGTTGTATCTGTTGAGATGGAAGAGTTGATATCTTTTGTTAGGTGGTCGTCTCACATTAATCAAAGTCGCTCTCTCCAATCTTCCAATATATTTTATGTCTCTCCTCAAATGTCCAGTTCCGGTTAGGGAGTCTATCGATAAAGCGAGGCGGGATTTTCTAGGGCAAGGTGTAAGGAAGTTGGGAAAAAGTTTCATCTTCTAAAGTGGTCGGAGGTCTGTCTCCACTTGTTTGATGGGGGAGCTAGGGTCAAAGATCATAAAGTTATGAATAAAGCTCTCCTCGGAAAGTGGATTTGGAGGTTTGGGGCTGAAGAAGGAAGACTCTGGAGTTCCATCATCAAGGGTAAATACGGTAGATCTCCAGGTGGCTGGTGGGTTAAAAATTTGTAATCTCATAAAGTATCTCATACCTGGAAAGAAATCATGAAAATAAAACGGGACGTCCTCCCTAGTGTTGGTTTTATTCTTAGCAATGGTGCCAACATTCGGTTTGGGGACGATATCTAGATAGGAGATCAAACGCTTAAAAGTAGATTCCTTATCTCCTATCGTATTGCCACTTCCAAAAATTCGTATGTTGCTGACCATTTCACTGAAGTTGGTGGGAAAATTGTCTGGAACGTGATGTGTAGAAGAAGTCACCAAGATTGGAAGATTCCGGATTTTACGGGCCTCCTGGAATGTCTCTATATAGCAGCCCCATCTCTCTCTTTAGAAGATAACATTTTCTGGAAACCAGACAAATCGTCATCCTTCTCAATTTGATCCCTCTATAACCAGATGCACATGCAGAAGCCCGAACCAAAGCCCCATCTCTCATTAGAAGATAACATTTTCTGGAAACCGAACAAATTGCCATCCTTCTCAATTTGATCCCTCTACAGCCAGATGCACATGCAGAAGCCCGAACCAAAGCCCCTGCAAAATCCTAGCGTTTGGCTGGCTGGCAGGGAAAAAGAAAGTTCTAACGGTGGATAATCTGAGGAAGAAGGGGATGGTCCTCCCCAACATCTGCATATGTTGTATGCAGGCAGAAGAGTCGATTGACCATCTACTGTTGCATTGCCTGTTCGCCCAATCCATTTGGGCTGAAATCATGCACTGTGTTCAACTTATCTTGGTGTTTCCCGGGCAAGGTGAAGCAGTTTCTTCAGGCGTGGCATGGGATGCAACTAGGAAAGGTGAAGAAAATCATATGGAGGATGTGAGTTCTTGCAGTCTAGTAGTCGATTTGGGGAGAAATGAATAGAAAATGCTTTAGGAATACTTCTAATATGGTAGGGGCAGTAGCGACTAGGGTCAAGCATCTAATGATTGAGTGGGCCTCCAATGTTAAGGAACTTTATGGCCACACCTTTTTCTTTTTAGGAGTGTAATGGCGGTCTGCTTTCTCAGCAGTCTTTCGCTTTGTTTTTTTTTCCCCTTCTTTTAATGAAATCCTTCATCTTTCCAAAAAAAAAAGATTATTCTAATTCAGCTTTAAAAGTAGGATCCAACTGATTGTACTATGAGTGGGAACTTGTTTGGAATTGAGTAAATACATTTACATTAGATAGACGGAGATGTCAACCTCTTTTTTTTTCCTTTCTTTTTTGAAAAGCATACCAACCTAAATTCTTGTGGCGATTAAAATTATGAAAAGGAAACATTTTACATTTTCCATAGAGAAGTATTGAGAAAGATGTATGGTATCTTATGCTATGGAAAATGTGTAATTTTTTCAAAGATAACAAAAGTACATATATTTCAAAGAATTCCCATTGTTAGTGTCAAGATGAATCAATTTGATGCTTTTTATTATGATTGTTGAACTTCAAGAAATTATGGGATATCTTCAGGTTTGTACTATGTTCCAGTCGATAGCACTATATGAATGTTTTTTTTTTTTTTTTAAGGTAACATGGGCCTGAACCCATGACCTCAATGTTGAAATGCACTCTGTCTACCACTAAGCCATGGTTGGAGCCCTATATGAATGAAATTTTTTTATATTTTGAATAAATGCATTAAACAGTTTCAACAACAGAGAGATCAACCTATGCAACTAACTTGATAAAGAGAAAAATAAAACAAAACTCATGTGAGGAAATGATTGCATGCAATATCAATATTTAATGAGGTAGTTAATTATGGAGATGAAAACGAAGTAGGGAATAACAATAAATTTCTCATCTATCATGCTTAAGATAGTGGTATAATACATAAAACTGCAAAAACAAAGACAAAGGCATGGAGTCGAGCAAGCAAGAATAATCAACTTGAGCCTTAGCCAACAAGTCAAACCAAGGCAGGTTTAGGCCAGAATGTGAATGTATATTAAGAAGCATTATGTGCTAGTAATGGAGAAAAGGAAGAGAGACAAACCAATTTTCTTCCAGCATTTTCCCTTGAAAAGTTCGACAGCATTTCTCAATGTCTCATCCTGTAGCAAGTTTGTTGAGGTCAAGGTCAGCAGCCAATGATATGTGTCCATGCGAATAATGAAAATACATTGATCCTTGCCCAAAATGAGATTCAAAAGCAGTGTTCTAAATAGCTTTCGTAGTATAGCGCATAGCATACACTATGTAGCATAGCCAATGTTTTAAATAGCAAATAGCATGTAACATTCACCCCTCTGAGGCATGAGGCATAAACTAGATAGTGTGTAGCATAAGCTACAGGCTACTTCTAGATTTTTAATCAAGGTTGCGCTTGGTTGCACCAATTTCATAATATTTTGCACCAAATTAGACTGCTTAATAGTGAATTTTAACAAAATTTCATGATGTTTGGTGCAATCAAACACAGCCTAAAGTAATAGAAAAAGTGTGATGATTAAGTATAAAGGTAAAGAAAGAGCAACGAAATTGATTTAATACTGTTACTTATATTATTTTTAGTAAAAGCATTGAAAAGATTAACTAATTTTGGTTGAAATAGAAAATTGTAATAAAGCATTAAAAACATTAATTGATTTTAATATTGCAATGATAAACAACTTGTAATGTGAGCCACGAAGCATGTAGGATAGTCGATATTGCATGTAGCATATGAAAATTATCATGTGGCATAGTCTACACGTGAATTAAGCTATTTTCATGAGCTGCATAGCATTAAGGCTAAGCTACGCTACATAGAGTAAGCTACATGCTATGTAGAGTAGCTATTTAAAAGAGAGAGCTACACACTACATAGCATAGCCATTTAAAACACTGAGCGCTGCATAGCTATAGTGCTACTTAGTGCAGATAAATAGGCATAGGTACTGTGTAGCGTACGCTACTTGATGTGTAGCATACACTATACAATGCGCAGCATGTAGAGTAAGTCACATATGCTATGTGCAATTTTTAGTTTAAGCTACAAAATCTATTTTTGTGATGTTAGTTCAACACCTATTTATAGATGGTGGTGACTCATCCTTCCTCATACATGGCACTAAAAGTACAAGTATCTGGACCATCCAAACTTTGGGTACTATTGTGGATGGAGAATATCTCTAGAATTGCACCTATAATCACAGGTGGCAATATAGTACAAGCATGCCAAGTGTACAAGGGGCAGAATTACAACCATTGTAACTGGTGTAAAACTGACATTGCAATCTACCTTTTATGAAGCAAAAGCTATTCGAAAGAGGGCTTTTGAAAGCCCTAAAATTCCACCACAAGACACCTTAGACCACATAAAATGCGATTTAATTCTTTCAGTTCAGACATCCATTAAAGATGAAATTACAATGGAGTAATCAGCCCTATGAGAAGATCCTATGACTAAATTTTCATGGGCATTGAAATTGAAGCCCAATCAAAGGAGATGTTTAAGATTCCCCCATTTCACATCCGTATGGCTATGGAGATGAAGATTTAGAATTTTTCTAATGATTTAAAGTTGAAAAGAGGTATGTGTCTCTTACTCTTGATCTCGATTAATGAGCTTTATTTCATCTTGATGGATTTACTTGTTGATTTAGGGTATTTTTTGCCTTTTTTCTTCTTCTTTTTTTCTTTTCGGGAGGATGGTTCGTATGCAACGTTGTGGAATAAGCTTGTTCTACAATCGTTTCTTCTATGGGCCCTGTTGTGGTGTGTGTATGGCATTGCATCAAACCCATCCAATCCATCATGTGGGCCACCATGTTACAGTGGTGTATTTTCAATGGATGTGCATTGTTTTCTGTGTTGCAGCCCACATGATGATTGGATGTATGATTTCTTTTTCAATGGACGTGTTTTTATAATTTAGTGAATTTTTTAAATATATAAATAATAATTTTTTTAAAATAAAGAGAGAGAGAGAGAGAGAGAGAGAGAGAGAGAGAGAGAGAAGCAAGGGGTTGGGACATCCAATGCTAGTTATCCTAATTCTCTTCCATTCTCTTTTCCTCTAAACTCTCTTTTCTCTCTCTCTCTTATACCAAACTGCAAATAGAAATGGGAAGGCTGAAACCTTTGAAATGGTTAATGATGCAGCCCATGATGTATGACAAGAAATAGAAAATGAATGAAAACATTTTAAGTGGTCGTTAACCACAACCGCTTGTACGTTGGAGTAACAGCTTCTAACTGCCTTGTGATATGTACAGAAGCATTTACAAACGGGAATTAGTAAGTAGCTACCTCCTGTGGTGTCCAACCACCCTTCGCCCGCCTTATGGGACCAGTTGTCCTTCTGTAGAAGGTTAATTAATATTAAGAAACATAAAGAGTGAAAGGAAGTACAAATCCTGCCAAATATACAAGATATAGTTAAGCTTTAAAGCAAGTAGATAGTAGACAATATTGTAAACAAAACAAATGGCAATACACAAAATTGTAAACAAAACAAATGGCAATGCGAGGTGTCCCACAAGGGGGAAAAAGGATAATGGAAAAGGAAGTAGATAGTACAGAGTGCACGTTCACAATTGAATGTCCTAAAACAGTTAAGATATTTTTTTTTTAAGGCAGGTATAGAACACGTGCTAACTACAATTCCCCTCGTGTTCCCAAAAGGCTGAGACAATTACAAGATTTACATATAGAAAAACTTCTCTGTACTTTGCACACCAGCATACACTAATGGGAGCAAGTTTTCTCCACCTTCAATTCTTGGATCGCCTCACAATGGAAACAGAATCAAGGTTCTTAAAAATCAGAAGATTCCAGATCACCAACTTGGAAATTCTCTAGTCAATTTGGCAACTAAAAATGAATACTTGGCAATTAAAAATTCCTTGGATGAATACTGGAGTAAATATTGAAGTCACTGAAAGTGGGCAATTAAATCTGAAAACAAAACATTATTTCTGTTGGTTTAAATAATTAATGCTGAAAAATGTTTTAGAACTTGTGCGCTTTAACTCGACTAGCTATTCATTAATAAGTAGTCCTGATACCCTACCAGTTGATTATTTTGAGTCCTTCACAATTCTTCTTCTCCACGGGAGTGAAAATTCACAATTGTGTCATGAATACATGTTATGATCAATTAACTAGTACAGTGGAGAGGTCTAAATATTACAGCCACCAGCAACTAAATTTGGCAGCGGATGATGAGAATTGACCATGCAGAACAGTTGCCTAAGGAGACCTCCGCTTGGCGGGGGATGATGAGAAGTGATACCCTACCAGTTGATTATTTTGAGTCCTTCGCAATTCTTCTCCACGGGAGTGAAAATTCACAATTGTGTCATGAAAACATGTTATGACCAATTTACTAGTACAGTGGAGAGATCTAAATATCACAGCCACCAGCAACTAAATTTGGTGGGGGGTGATGAGAATTGACTGTGCAGAACAGTTGCCTAAGGAGACCTCCCACACACCCCCCCCCCCCCCCCAACCATTGTTGGCTGAATGAAATGTGTCATCTCCAAATTGTGATACTTCACATTCTTATTTCTCCTTCAGTTCTTTAAACCATTTAGTTATATGAATAGGTCTTTCCTATGTTACCTGAAACTTCAAAATGGATGTCTACAAAGGTCCAACACATCTTTTAAGCATGAGGATTAGGGATGCTAGTTGCAAGCATCGATATACAGACACTAAAATGTAATTTCCACAACATGGCAACATTTCACATTTATACAACTCAGCCATCCATCAGCCAGGCCCTTGGTTTTGTGTATAGCCCAAAAATCAGACTTGTCCACCCTTATGTAGGCCACATGTACAAGAAAGTGATGGTTACATGTGCAGCCCACTTAATGAGTAGACCCGCTTAGTTTTGGGCTACATCACATTCACCACATGACCACTTGAAGAACACCCCAGATACCTCTCAGGCGTGCCACATCAGCACATGTGGGGCGCTTGTGCTTGCCATTTGCAGATGGGCAGTTGCAACTAGCATTCCTGTCTAAGCATCAAGTATCTTCCCAGAACCCACGCTGTACCAGCATAACCTAGATCTATTCACATCACATGTTTTCTGAAGTATTAGAACGAAACCTATTCCAACGTCCCTATTTTGCCCAAAATTTTGAAGATGAGTATCCACCACTCAAAGAATTCGCCACAAGGAAATCTAGCATATCAAAATTGACTTGTCCTAAAATCCAAACCAAACAAACAGCTCATAAAAAGATATAGAATCCTATTCGACCAAACTGCATCCTATAGAACTATCAGACACCACGAAGATCTAAGAGAAGATTTTTTTTTGTTTTCTTTTAAGGAAAAGGGGAAAAAGAACCCGAATTCAGATAAAAGGACGTTACCGATGATAAGATGGAGAGGACACTGTCACCGGGCTGCAAACCCCCGGCGATTTCAACCCAAATCCGCAGCTTCCTTCAGAAACCGACGAACTCGAAGCTGCAGCTGATTGCCTGTTCTCAACGCAGCTCGACTCGATTTTCACCGCTCCCATTTCCACCTCCATCTCTACAATCGTTTCCAAACCACCACATCCTAATCAGGAAATCAAAAATCAAAAATCAAAAACTGGCAGATCTCCAAAACAAACCAAAAATTACAAAACAAAAACCTAATTTCTAGGGTTTCCAAATAGAAAATGAGAAGATTTTCTGAACAGAAACGAATCGGGTGAACAAGAATTCTAGAAAATCGAACGTTGGGAATCCAGATCAGTTAAAAACACGGAAGAATTTTGAACATCGGTTACCGTCTGGTGCAGAAAAAAGGCGGGAATCGGAGAAGAGCTCATGAATAGAGAGAGAGGAGAGCTAAAAATACAAACCCTAGAATGTACGAGGTAGCTATGTTCGGAGCCGTTGAAAGAGAGAAAGGAAGGAAGAATAAAAGGAGAGGAAGGAATATAAAACGGACGGACTGACGGTTCCGTTAGTAGACGTTAACAAGGAGTACGTTTTTCATGTGGAATATACTACACTCACGTATCAACCGTACGCGTGGCATACGTATACCTAATCCAGACTGTCCATAGGAGGCAAGTATTTTAGGCTGTTAATAGCCTAAACACGTACCGTTAAGTTTATCATATTCGTACGATGATTTGATATTGGGCAAATAAGTATGATCTATGGATCACTTCTTGTTCTAGACGTCCATTCAGCATACACAGATCCTATGGGTTTGATCATCCTGTCCTTTAAATTTTGAGATGACATTTAAGGAGATTGGTAGATGCATTTTAGACGGTCTGGATTTCGTAAATTTATGTTTTTGTTTATGGTTGAATAATTACATGTGTATGATCCAATGTACGCTGTCAGAGTATAATAATATTCCTCCGTCTATTTACTACTCCATAGACGACGAAAGACGGCTGTTTTAACGGTTGTAAATAAAAGTTTTTGAACCTCAAACGGCACTCTCCCATTACAACGGCTTTTCGGTTCGTCTCGATGAACCTGTCACGGCTCGTTCCTATTCACTGAATACTTACTGCTGTTGGATCCGGACCGTCCTTTTATTGGGACATAAAATGGATGGCCAACGAACAGAAACGGTAGGGATTGGACCCTTAAAACCATCTGGGTGATGAGTTTTGTCCTTTAAATATGGACAAGGATTTTTTTTAATTTCAGCCGTCTGTTTTAAGGTTTTAGATCGGGTAGATGAGATTTTCTGCTCGGTGCGGCTTCACAGCCAATAGATTCCAAGGTGGGACCCACCAGGTGAACGATCCAGATTTATTAAGGGTATATCCTTTATGTACTTGTAGTGGCAATGAACTAGGGATATGTTTGTGGCAAGATGACCCAGAGACGTCCAGTAACCAGCTAGTTAACCGTCCACCAGGTTTTAAGCCGTTGATTTTTCGACGCTGGAGTTGTTTAGGTGCATCCGGAGTTAAGGTGGGGCCATGATATGTACATTTGAGCCAATGGACGAATTAGCGAGGGTTTTTTTTTGTTTTTTGGGTAGATCGCGAATTTCCGAGCGAAGGTTAGGAAACAGGTGCTGGAGATAATAGAATTGGACGGTGGAGATACTTTAAGGGTTTTGGGAATATTAATCTGGTGTGGCCAATAACATCATAGACAATAGTTAGAGCTCTATACGGCAAACAAATGTAGACGGTCCAGATGAAACACAAGTTGTCATCAGTGACCAGCGTGTACGGTCCAGATTCTAAATTAGTCTCTGGACGCCGGTCGGCGGTCTTGTGCTCTTGTCAGATGACTCATTAGCAAGTGACCGGGCGTGGACGCGGTTTGGCTGTTCCCCGCAACACCAGCCAGCTAAATGGTGTCAAACCTCTGTGGGCCCACCATGATGTATGTATTCCATCCATGCCGTCCATCCACTTTTCCGTCTCATTTATGGCATTGGATTAAAAAACGATGCAGATTCAAAGCTCAAATAGACCTCACCACAGGAAACAATGGGGATTGAGCCATTACCATTAAAAGTCTCTTTGGGGCACATATGTTTTTATTGGCTTATGAAAATTGAAAAGGTTGAATAACAAATAAACATCATTGTAGGCCTATTGAAGGTTTCAACTTTGGACGCCATTAACCCAC
Organism: Magnolia kwangsiensis; assembly: GCA_037074715.1. Taxonomy (NCBI): domain Eukaryota; kingdom Viridiplantae; phylum Streptophyta; class Magnoliopsida; order Magnoliales; family Magnoliaceae; genus Magnolia; species Magnolia kwangsiensis. The sequence goes on along the minus strand of CM073575.1, from coordinate 150,261,264 downwards.
TAATTTCCATGGTGCTGTCCACTCGAGCTCTGGTTATACTTTAATTTTGAAGTTATGCCCTGAAATGGGCTGAAAATAGAGACGTATGGCGTGGGTAAAACATGTACACTATGGTGGAGTCTACAGGGGTTTGACGCCAGCTGGTGTTGGACGTAGATTGTGTTCTACGGTGCCCGTGGAGCTTTGAGTGGCCACCGTGATGTAAGGGTCTTATCCCATTCATTTTTTGTTTTTATCGTTTTAGGATATAAGCCTATAAATGAGGCATATCCAAGGTTCAAGTGAACTACGACACAATGGGGATTAGGGCCTGTTGGGCCAAGTGAATTGGAAGGGATTGGATGGTATTGGAAGGGATTGGAAGTTAAATCCGAAATTGGCCGGGCGTGCCAAACAGACTAGGTGATCGCATGGATCTTAAGACAATTCACTGATAACACCATCATTACTTTTAAATTTCATCCAATCCACCATAATCTGTTCAAATTTGCCTCGGACGTGTTTGGTTTGAGGGATTTGAAGGGATGGAAAGGTTTAATCCTAGGATATAGCAATCCCATGGACCTTAATATAGCAATCCCATGGACCTTAAGGGTCTATTTGGCCAAGCAGATCCCACGGGATTAGGAGGGATGGGATCGGTAATATCCTGGGATAGGGATGACGAGCCAAACAAATCCAGTGAACTTATCTCAGACAATCCATGGACATTACCACCATTACCTTAAAATTAATTCTATCCGTTGGTTGGATGGGTTGGAAGGTAAAATTCCAGGATATGTAGGGCGTGCCAAACAAACCCAATGAACTTATCCTAAAATATAAGCAATCCCATGGATCTTAAGACAATCTACTAACACCACCATCCTTACCTTAAAATTGATCCCATTCCTTCTAATACCAAGGGATCTGCCCGGCCAAACAAGCCCTACGGCAATCCACTGACAACATCATTATTACCTTGAAATCCATGCCTTCAACCCTAATACCATTGAATCCCTTTCAATCCACCTGGCCAAACTGGCCCTTAAACTCTTACCTTCAAAGATTTCTTGGGGGCCATGGAAGTTTTGAATGGAGTTGATATATGCGTTCATGTTACATTCAGGTCTATTTAACTTTATGAATGTGTTGGGTGGAAAATAAAATTCACGGTGGGCCTTGGAAAAGTTTCAATGGTAAGAATCATGATCACCGTTGCTTCATATGGTGTAGTCCGAGCCTTGGATTTGCCTCATTATTTTTGCTTATATCTTAAAATAAAATAAAAATTAAAAAAATGGATGGATGGTGCGGATAAGACCCATATATTTCAGTGGCCACCCAAAGCTCCTGCCTGTTCGCAGCTGGAGACGGGTGGGATGGAATCTGCCTGCAGCTTGTGTTGGGGTCCAGCCAAACTGCATCCCCTGGGCCGCCCTGGCTTCGATCAATCTCTCAGTGCAAAGTCCAACATGATGTATGTGACTTGCATCCATGCTGTCCGTCTATTTTGACGGCTCATTCTAGTGTATGATCCAAAAAATAAAGCACATCCAAATCTTAGGTGGACCACACCACAGAAACTGGCAATTGAATACACACCCTTAAAAACATTTTGGAGCCAGCCATTTTTTCATTTGCCATCTAACCTATTGATATGGTCACAAGTACCCGGATGAAGTGACTACTCGAATATCAGCCTCATTCAAAACTTTTGTGGCCTGTGAGGAAGCATTAGGGTCCACCCGAGATTTGTATCTGCTTCATTTTTTGAGGTCATGCCCTAAAATGAGCTCTCAAAACTGGTAGGTATTGTAGACGTAAGTCACAAATGTCCCGTTTTCCCATTAAGGGATACAGTAATCCAACCCATTGATATATAGTAAAACACAGGACTTCACATATAGTAGAACGTGTGAGAAAATGTAACACTTCGATGGCAACACGTTTGTATCTGTACATGTGCCCATCTGATATGTGTTTAGATTGACACGTGCTCTGTTATTTTAGCAACCAGAGATCAACGATGATATGCATACGCATGTAGGATGCTTGAGCTTGGAGGGTCACAAGCATAATATATTGAAACATGTTGTGCACGTGTAAAAGATACGTTATGATCTTCATATGCACTAAAATCATAAAAGTATCATCCACGAATCATTTCAATTCTTATGTAGAGATGTCCAATCCAAAATGTAACGGTTGCATATTCATTACTACTCATCCAAAGGTGTATTAATTTCATGCATGTGAATTTGACGAACAATAAACATACTCATCAGTCTCACATGAGCGTTTACTCGAAAGCACTCCATTCTAATGTCTTTCAACTTTTGGATTTATTGCACCTCTTTCTAATGTCTTTCAACTTTGGGATTTATTGTGTCCTATATTGTGCCCAAGCAATCCACTCGGCTAACTTAAACATAAGTCATGATTTTCGATGATGAGGGTGGTATATATTTGTAATTGAGTCAATGATGCAGAACAATTAACCACTTGTTCTAAAATCTTTAATTGATAGATCATGGTGAATCAATCCCTTTATCTCATAACACAGTGCCCCACATTCCATGAGTTAGGATCCTCAGTGAACTCCTTCGTGAGACCCACTTCACATAGGTTTCACTTCACACGAGGCACCCGCCTCACGTAGATGGGGCCCACCTCACATGGGTTGTCCACCCTGAATGTGCCCCTGTACTCTATACACCACTCCATTCGAGCCCAATTAGAAAATGCCCTTGCATTAGTTGACTTAGTGAAAATATGCAGGGCTTACAATAATGGGATGAGTCCACACCATCTAATATTGACTCTAAAAACTACCTTACCACAGAAGACCACTTAAATTAACAATTTAATTAATCACGAGCTCATGCAAGTTTTTTTGAGCTAGAAGATTTTAATTGCAAAATGCCATTTCAAAATAAAACAAAAGGTATTTCTAAGTGCACACGCTCCCTTTTTTTTCCTTGGCAATAATTCATTCATTGGCTGTGACAATTGTGGAGTGGAAATCATAATTGGGACTAGGGTCATATGATGGTAAGGCAATGATAACATGGAAGAAAGTACAATGATGTATGTGTCTCCCTATAGAGTTCACCTGTAATAAGCCATCTTGATATGAAGTGGTAAGTAATGTCCATGCAACTAAAGAGAATGCCATTGGATCCTTGCTCTTGCTCCGGTGGTAGACTCTTAGGGCTTGTTTGGCCAGGCAGATCCCACGGTGTTAGGAGGGATGGGATCGGCAATATCCTTGGATATGAATGATGAGCCAAACAAGTCCGGTGAACTTGTCCCAAGATACAAGCCATCCCATAGATTTTAAGACAATCCACTAACATCACCATCATTACCTTAAAATTGATCCCATCCCTTGGTTGAATGGATTGGAAGGTAAAATCCCAGGATATGGGGGGCGTGCCAAACAGACCCAATGAACTTGTCCCTGGATATAAGCAATCCCATGGATCTTAAGACAATCCGCCATCATTACCTTAAAATTGATCCCATCCCTCCTAATACCATGGGATCTGCCCGGCCAAACAGGCACTTAGGAGTTTCAACACCTGGCTAAGAGTTTGAGTACCAATAAGTGGTGAAATCCCACTACGGCCTGAGTGTGTATGTGCGTGTTTTTTTTTTTAAAAAAAAAAAAAAAAAAACTAAAGAAAATGTCGTTTCTATACACCAGTAATGCTAGTAGGCTCCCATGACTAAGTTTTGTTCATTTCTCTCTACCACCTAGAGGTCAGGCTTATAAATGGTAATTTGCTTGTTTGGCTAGCTTATAGAGTGTTTATAATAAATAAAAATAAGCATTCATACTATAGAGCTTGGGTGATAACACCTTTCAAAATATGCAAATCACCTGAGAATAACTTGATTAATTTTGAGATCCTAAGAGAGCATTAAAGCGTGCGCGCACTAAATCGATATGATATCTTCCACCCATCACAATGAACCCCATATGCAATTTAAAAGTTTTTAATGATGGATATTTCATCCTTCCCTCCTGTGTTCCATTTGATAAGTAGTAAGTTGTCTTTTTAAGATCATAGGAGAGCATTAAGGGAAGTACATGAAAGATTTGATGTAACATATATATTAAGATGGACCCTACACATCATGAGTATATATCAAACATTGTGTCATTTTATATACAATATTTTTTTAATGGTAAAGACTTTGCCTGTAATATGGAATGTAACTCTTTGTCAAGTTTCATAAGTTATAAAGTGTTTACACCCTATAAAGCCTTTATAAGCAAATAAGGATATCCAAACAACCTCTAGAATCTAAGTAACTATCATTCCTTTACAGCTTAAAGAATTTTACAGCCATCCCAACGACCAGGGACTCATCTTAAGTACCAAGGCTCTAAAAGCTCTAGGACGTTTAGATGATAGATCTGTTTCCAAATAACATTCGCTGCTTTTAAGAATAAAAGTGCATGGTATCTCTTGCGAATCAAATAGGCATGCTCTAAAACATCTTCTACTTTATTCTTCTCCTTCTTCCCTATTTGAATTGACTGCACCCTATCTTCTATGCGCCTAGACGTACGATGCATGGGCTGAAAACGCAATACATTTTCATACTATATTTTTGACAAGGCCACTAATCTAAAGGAACGCATCATCGTGGAAGAACTTTGTGAATCCCATGCATGATGTGGGCCCACTTAGTCATGTTCAACTAACCCAGGACTCTCTCGCAAAAACTGATTAGTCAAGGGACAGATACAGATGCATCACAAACAAACGGTGTTACTCTTATTCTGGCGCTATCTGACACTATTTAATAGTCTGGTTGCATGTCACACTTGATGCTTGGCCACTGGCGCTTAGCGTACAATGACTCAAACCAAATGGATTACATTATGCAAATTATCGTCCCGAGCCACTATCCTAGAATCAGAACGGTTGAACAGCTGTAACCATTGAGCTGTGGCCAGTGGGAACTTGTTTGTTGAAATAAGACCGTTGGGTAGTTTTCGTTTCTAACCGTCCAATAAAAGCCTCCAAATCCGAAAGATTGGATAGCTAAACAGGCGTATTTTTTTGTTCACCATACATCTAAACGGAGCCCACAGCTTGAGCAGCTTAAATTAAATTACTTCTATTCCATGCATGCGATTTGCAGGTAATTTTTAGTGCATGAGTATCATCCATCACACATTGCCGGAGTAACAAGCTTTTCTCACTCCAGCACGTAGCCGTGTGGAGTCCGTCAGCTTGAAAAGGGAGCGGATTGCCCATGCCCCCGGGCACAGAAGGCTGCGTGGTGTCCACAGAGATGTCCATGACAAATCCACTCCGTCCATCTGTTTTTAGAGACCACAGTAGGGCGGGACGCTAAAAAGTAGGCAGATCCAAAACTGATGTGGACCATACCACACGAAACAGTGTAAACAGAAACATCCACCGTTGAAACCTTCCTGGAGCTGACTATGATGTTTTTATGCCATCCAAACCGTTCATAGAATTATAACCACTGAGATAAAATCTTTGTGGCCCACCTGAGTTTAGGATCTGTCTGTTTTTTAGAATCCTGCGCCGTTGCGGTCTTTCAAGATAGATGGACGGAGTGGATTTGTCACGGACATATTCGTGGTCTCCGCTTCCGCTTGACCAGGATCACGCAATCCGCTTCCGCTTGAAAAATGAAAATGTATGACCGTGAAAAATAAAGCTAAATAAAAGATGGATAAAATCACATCCTGATGGTAAGATTTTTGGATAATAGCTCTGTGTTTTGGACTTAATTGACCGTTGAAATCAATTGAATGGACTCCTCGTAATAACTCTAAATTTTGGAGCATATAAATTTTTTTTAAAAAAAAAAAAATTAAAATAAATATTTTAATATTTTATTTAAAAAAAAAAATAAAAATAAGTCAATAATTGAGTTAGTAGAGACATTCTTAATTAAAAGAGATATCTATAGATTAATTCTTGGATTAGTAATAATAATTTTTTTTATCAAATGTCATAAAAAAATTCAAATTTAGGATAAGGAAGGATGTGCCCAATATCTCCTGCATAAGGGGGAAAAAAAAGATAGCCCTAAAGAAAAAAGGAAGAGGAGATTCTAAGAGGGCTTAATCAAGTAAGTTTCAACCCTTATATCTTTTTAATTTTTTATTATATTATTAATTTCTTCATAATCTATAGAATGGATGATGTGGATCATCCACGTGATCATTACATAGGTGTATAGATAAAATTTTAACAAAATGATGCTTTATGATTTCAGACCTGGTTCGTAGTAATATTTTGAGAATAAATTTAATGAATGGAATCTAATGTTGTTAAGATAGATGAGTCATTTGATGTAAATGTTTAATACGAAAAGCTTAAATTTCTGCACAACTGATTGGTATTAATTAACGTGTAAAGTCGATATGGGTCATGAATGTATATGTGGTTAGATCCACACCATTCATCTAATATGTAGATGCAAAATAAGTTAAGATCTCAATAATTCGGATGATCCAATCATCCAGTGAGCCACCTCGATTAATCATTTGGCATTTAATTTTTTTATTTAAAAAAGAAAATCTAAATTTTGATAGTTAATTTTAATAAATATATGAATTTAATTATTTGATCATTTAGGGTTTAGCTACTTAAAATATATATCAAATGTGGGTAACAGTGTAATATAACCAGATGAATAATTATATTGTTGATATAACTGATAGGATCTCTGAATTCAAACTAACGTAATTACCATATGGACTTCACATTATCAAACTCATCCAAAAAGCTCAAACATAAATATTATATTATTTTTTTGTTAGCTTGTTAGTATTCGCCGATGTTAGTACACGCACTCTATGTTAGCCACACCCTGACGCTGGACGACATAGATAAACACAGGCTTCATAGTGGGTCCCACATGGACGTGGCCCACCTATTTAGATTAACATGATATTTGTATTTTTCCTTCCATCATGGCCCACTAATGGGCTGGATGGTATAGGTCCAACACATCCATCAGGCGGGTCCTACATGAAGATGGATGGCATGGATAAAGATACACTTCGTGGCGGGGTCCATCTCGATGGGCCACACGGCTAAATCATCTCAAAATGAAAGAGAGAAAGAGAGAGAAAAGAAGAGACAAGAGAGATTGTGATGAAGAGGAGGGACTCTGCCACTATGAGCCCTCCATTTCTTACATTGTATGCTTCAAACGGGTCCCATCACATGTGGTCTAAAAAAAAGAAATTTAACGGTCGATCACCCACCTCTTGCACTCCTCCTTGATTCCTTAGCCTCCTTAGCTCATTGACTTCACTTTTAATGATGGTTGATGGAATTTTGATGGTGCAGATGAGAGATGAGAGGGTAAGGAAAGTGGGCCACACTTGGCTTTGGGAGAGAGAAAGCTTGGATGTGGGGTGTTGTTGCTTGAGAGGTTGTTTTGAGAAATGAGGGAGAGAGAGGAGTGATGGGATAAAAATATGATGGAGTGATGGGTGATGGGTGATGGTGTTGTAAAAAAGGGATGGGTGGAGTGATGGATGAAATGATGTAAGAGTTGACTTTGGGATAGCTTGTGTAAGAGAGAAGTAAGGGTAGGGTATGAGTTGCTTGTACTTGACTTAATGTGTGATGTGTACTTAATTGATGGGATTGAGATTGATTGATGGGATAGGTTGTAGAGATTCTCTCGTAATTCACACGCGCGACATTTTTCTTGAAATGAACATGGGCCCACATCTTTTAATCTGGGTATCGGATCAGTGCGCGAGTTACGACGTTGGAACTGCGGCAGTGGTGCGGTCGCTAAGATACAAGTTTCGGGTTGAGTCGACTTCGGTATGTAGGACCCGGCTTATGATCGCACGTAAATGTCGGATACGGGTCGAGGGTTGCCGGAATTCGACCGGGAGGACCGCAGAAGTACACGGAACGGTACAGTCTAAGACATGGGTCTTACAAAAAATCACCCTCTAAGCTCATTCCTTACATCAATCCTCCCCACCAAATTTGTTACGCCCCAAACCCGAAAATCGGATTCATATGAATCCCGATTGCAGAATTCGGTGCCGACAGCCTCCGTAGTACCCCATTTTCGGCTTCTGACAATCAATTGCCAGATTTCGATCCTGGGATCCTACAAGGAGAAATTTCAGAATGAATTTTTTTTTTTTAATGGAGCATAACCACAAGCATAACCAAGTCACAAAACAACATCACCACATATCCACTATATCAAAAATTTTAAGTACAATGCGAAAAGGAAAATACAAGGTGATCAAAAGCTCCAAAAGGTCCTGATATGCACTCCTGCCTTAGCGCTGCTGCTGTCCAACGCTACCTGCAAGCAAATGTCGTGCATAAGCTTACAAAAGCTTAGAGGGTGGTGTAAGTGTGTGCGTAAGGCAAACGCCAAGTGTACAGTATCAGAACAATGCGGAAGTATATGGTAAGTCCATAGAATCAACCATACCAAAGCTATGCGATGAGATATGAATGTCATCGGCCACACCGATACAATGCAAGGCCTATATAGCCGAATATCATATGCGAAATGCAATCCAAGCAAGTCGGTACTCATCAAGTACATATATCAGTACAGTTCCTCTCTTGATATCACCGGGGTCTAATACACTTCACAGTGACTGCCACCTCCCTAGCTGCACAGTCAAGAAAGCGGAATAGACTTCACTATTCGCCTGACCAGTAGTCTACCAATACCTACCCGGCTCGTCGATAGCGGACTCATTTGCGAGCTAGTCAAACTCAGCCTAGCTTATAGCCCCCTCACTCAGGCGGATAAGGCCACACCCCCTTCCAACCGACCACGACACAGTGGAAAATGCGGCCTACTGGTATTCGGCACTCGGGCGCTCGTATATTCACTTGATCTAGACGTTGGAGCATCTCCTGGTACCAAAAAGGTTTTGGGACTCTCACCCAAGGACATCCTAAGTGCCCACAGTGCTAGAATAAGTATTTTCGGTATTCAATACGGCCATTCACGATGTACCTGTGTAGCCACGGCCCTGATGTTGCTAGGGCGTGCAGTGATCAAGTCACACGTATGCGAGATGCATGAATCACACGTCAAATCATGCAAAAATCCAGCGCGTACTGCGCGATCATGTAGGGCACTGCATCTCATAACGGGTCCCATAAGTGGTCTGCCCAATGGCATACGCTATGATCAGTCGCTACTCAAATCAAGCATACATATGATGCGTATGGGCATGAGTCATGAGATTATACTAAGCATGTTATAAGGCGATGAATAGCAACGAGTATGGGCCTATCAATGGGCCCTAAGGAGAGTTACAATGCGAACATTTAACCAACATTGCACATACAATGTGGACGTCAAACCAACATTGTTCCTTAGGCACGACCTGCCATATATATCATTACATGAACCATGAGAGATCACTCATTGCAATGGACCCTAAGTCATCTCGTTGGGCCTCGACCCATGGGCCTTAGATACATCAAATGAGCCGTATCACATGGGCCTTACATTTATCAAATGGGTTACATTAATGGGCCTCACCAATGAGGCTTATTTACATTGCAATGGTCCACGATCCATGGGCCTTGAAATACATCAAATGGGCCTACACACATGAGCTTAAATATATCAAATGGGTCTACACACATGAGCTTTAAATATATCAAATGGGCCACTCCATTTGCGCCCCATGCACATCAAATGGGCTTGATATATATATATATATCAAATGGCCTAATCCCACGGGCCTTATATGCACACAAAGATAGGTCTCAATGAGGCCATAATTAAATCAATCAGAGCCCTATACACATGCCAAGGTGGGCCTCAATGGACGGCCACAATTGAATCAAGATGGGCCTCATACATATACCACGGTGGGGTCCACTTGATTATAGATCTATCTTATTTTTAGACTCAAGCTTTAAGAGGAGCTTGCCAAAAGGTTGGACGGTTTGGATGCAACACATCCATGAGAGAGGACCCCACACATAGCGCCAGGGTGGGCTCCACACAACCTACCACATCACAGTTATAGGTTGTTGTGTGGTACACCAGCCAATCCAAACCCTTCATAGGTGGGTCCTATGTGGGGCCCACCATAACATTCATTTTCCATCCAACGTTGATAGGGTCACACTGACCAAAATAAATAAATAAATAAATATTATATTTAACCAAGACCTCTGTGACCAGAGGGCTCCAACGGAAAACTTCCAATCCACCATCGTTTCCTGTAGCGTGGACCACCTGAGTTACAGAAAATGAATGGACGGTTTGGATGTAACATTGACATCATGATGGGTCCCACAGTCCACACCACTGGACGGTGGTGAACACAAACACAAACATCAGTGGGGGTCCCACCGTCCACACCACTGGACGGTGGTGCGTGAGCCATGTACAGCACACCGTCCGCCTGGACGATGTACATAAAACACATACATAACCGTGGGTTCCATATGGGGCCCACCATGATGTTCATTTGCAATCTGACCCGTTGATAAGGTCACACGTGACCTGGGTGGACAGGAAAATAAATTTCAGATTGATTCAAAACTTTTGTGGGCCTAAAAAGGATTTCAATGGTAGAATTCAATTCTCACTGTTTCCTCTCACGTGGGCCACCTGTACATTGGATGGGGCTGATTTTTGGAGGGTGGCCCACTGCGTTGAGGGCCCACCATATGGGCGGATTGGATGACAAATAAACACCAAGGTGGGGCCCACGGCAGGGGCCGTGGGTCTGCCTCGTCCGCCCGCCCGCTGAAGAGCGCAGGACGCGCAGGCGTCCTAACGTCCAGAGGCAGTAGCCTCTGCTGCTTGCCCTTTTTTTTTTCTTTTTTTTTCTTTAAAACCTGTTTTTGTGAGGTTTTTGGTACGAGGGGCCCGCTTCAAGTGCATCCACTTCATCCATTGTGTTTACAAGCCCGAAACAAATCTATCAAGACCAATAACGGACATTTTCCAGTGTGTAATAAAAATCTGGGTAGGTTTCAACGGTACTGATATTGTTTTCAACACTATGGCCCACCAGGTACTTTGATCAACCTCATTTTTTCGGCTCAACGCCTAAAATGAGTCAGGGGAGAGGATGGACGGCTTGGATTAGAAACATTCGTCGAGGTGGGGCCTACATGAGCAACCCTTCCCCAAGCTTTGAAACAAAGCTTTTATTTGTGTTTCCCCTCTTGACGTCCAGTGTCCAGGGGACGCTGGACGGTTTGTACACTGAGGTGGACCCTACTGAGGTGGGCCACCACTGATGGATGGACACATTTAAGGTGGGCCCCACTTATAAATGGCTTAGGTAGGATACAAGCCACATGGTGGGGTCCATTCAAGTGGGCCACATGGCCACATCATTACACAAAGAAAAAAAATAATAAATGAAAAGAGAGGGAGAGAGAGATAGAGTAAGGTGGGACACACGTGTGATGGAGGGACCCCGATACTATGGGTCCTCCGTTTCAACCATCCAATCATATATCAATGGGTCTCATTGCATATGGGCCATCTAAATAAAAGATCAACGGTGGAGATCTCACTCCACTAAAAATCGACGGTCTAGATGACCTCTTTAATACAAGAAAAGTAAACATCATGATGGGGTCCATGGAGAATGGCCCCATCATGGAATGATTGATGATCAAGATGGGCCATTGGCCACATCTTAGGGTCCCAAGTGAGACCCACACCATTGATCGGTGGGCCTCACTTGGCCCATTATAGAAATATGAAAATCTAGCTTATGGAAACACCCACCACTTGATCTTCTTGTTCCGTTGGATAGCCGGTCTCCTATAGCTTCACTTTGATGGTGGAGATGGGAAATAGATGGCTAGGATGAGAGATTTGGGAGTGGGAAGTGGGCCTCACACATGCACTTCTCTCCATGGGAAGGCTTGGACGTTGGAGTGCTCTCTCCTTACTTGGGAGTGGTGTGAGAAAAGAGAGAGGGAGATGGGATGTAAGGAGGAGTGATGGGGTGATGGTTGATGGATGTGAGTGATGGGTGAGGTGATGTGTTAGTTGACTTTGGTAGTTGCTTGACTTGTGGAGAAAGGAAGCATGGGTGCTTGTACTTGACATAAAGTGATTGATGGGTGATTGATTTGACACTTTGTAGAGATTCTCTTGGGATTTGCAACGGGCAGTGTTTTTCCTCGAACTGAACGCGGGTCCGCATCTCATCGTCTGGGTATCGGATCGGTGCGTGAGCTGCGGCGTTGGAACCGCGGCGACGGTGCGGTCGCAAGGATACAAGTCTCGGATTAAGTCGACTCAAATGTATAGGATACGTCTCACAGTCATGCGCAACGTCGACTACAGGTCGCGGGTTGCCGAAATTTGACGAGAAGGATCGCGAGAAGTAATGAAACAGTACAGATTAGGATACGGGTCTTATAAAATTCCATTTCCCTAAATACTCTTCATCTTTAGGCTCTCTATTTACTAAAATTCTTCAGTTCAAACCTAATTTCCTCAAAACCCCTCGTTCCCTAAACCCATCTTCCTCGATGGCGCAGGGTATTAGATGGGATTAAGTGGGATAGAATTGTAATTGGTCCTGTGCAATTTTATCCATCATTTGGAGAGGATGGGAAAGGTTGGGATTAGTTGGGATGGAATTACATTTAGTCCCATGGAATTGCATTTGGTCCATGCGGGATTTCTGTGGATTTTAAAATCCATTACACATGTGGGCCCACATTGATGCATGCATTTATCTATGTCATTCATCCATATACACCGTTTACATGTGACATTTTAGTTATATATGTGTACAAGTGAATGACATCCGTTGTGAATTTAGTCTGTTGATTACAATTTCATGGTCCGCGAAGCTGAAAATTCAACGAGGCAAACTGAAAATTGAGCGAGGCAAACTAGAAATTGAGCGAGATGCGTAGGTGAGCATGCCTCATATAGCGGAATGCTCACCTACGAACTAGTTTGCATGGACTACCTACGAACTTTTTTGAGAACTCATCATATGTTATAATTCTCAAAAATTTGAACGGTCCACATGAAGCAGAGCCTCGTGAAACCCCCTGGTACCAATTTTTACTTTGAACCAAAACTTCGGTGGGCCATACAAAATGCAAACAGTTTCTTCCCTTGATTTGCATTTATCTTTACTATGGCCCACCAGAATCTTAGATCAGGGTGAAAATTCATCTCCCAGGGTTTGATGGGATTCCAGTTTGCCTCGCTCAATTTTAAGTTTGTCCTGTTCAATTTTCAGTTTGCTCCGTTTTATTTTCAGTTTGCCCTGCTTAATTTTCAGTTTGCCCTGCTCGCTCAATTTTCAGTTTGTCCCCTCAATTTCTATTTTACCTCGCTTAATTTTCAATCTGTCCCGCTAAATTTCTCAATTTATAGTTTGTTCCGCTCAATTTTTAGTTTACTATGCTCAATTTCTAGTTTGCTTCGCTCAATTTTCAGTTTGCCCAGCTCAATTTATAACCGTAGTCATTACTTCTGTTAAGTCCGGAGACTCAGATATGGAGTAGGTCGACCTTGCTGACACTGCCAAGGAGCCCGAGACAATGGTTGGAGCCGAGAGAATACTGTATAAGGCCAAGAGGCAAAAGCATAAGACGACTTAAGTTACTTGGTTGGAGAGTTAACAGTGTCTACGTAAGCCCTCAAAAGACGAAATAAGTTATAAGCCACCCGACCGACAGAATAAATTGACCTAATGAGTTGGTTTTGTCGGCTACGGAGTAAGGAAGGATGACGGGTAAACACCGAGACTATTCCATCCGTGAGAAGGCAGAAGACTTATTCTCTTAAGCCTGCCGAGACTCTTACAGAGTCGGTAACGGCCGAACCGAGACAAGAAAAGGCGATGTGAATATAAATACCGTCCCGAAAATTCAGGAGTACGGGTGTCCGATCCCGAGATCCTTGGGATCGGACGAAATCAGTCAAGAGAATCAAATCTCCGAATAAGAAGAAGAAGAATCCTCGTATGATAAGATTCAACCAGACCTATAAATAACGATCTCCTTTACGGAAGAAGGTACGCAACAGAAAATACTAAAAACCCTTTGCCTTAGTTTAAGATACTAGCTTAAGCATCAGAGGTTCCCCGGCTCTAGCCAGGATCCCCTTTGTGTTGGATATTGTGCAGGCGAAGGACGAGCTGAGCGAGTGAACGATCCGCTCGTAAAAATTACATCAACAGTTTGGCACCGTCTGTAGAAAAATTGCAAAAAGTCACTTCTTACGCTCTATCTGAATGGCAAGAACTAGAGGAGGGGATCAAGATGAAGTAGGGGAAGCTGCTGCAAGCACAGTTCAAGGATCTCCCCCAACGATCCCGTCAGCAGCTCCACCTGCGGCATCTGCTGCAACCACCAGTCAGCAAAACCAAAGAATGCGTAACTAAATCGAGAGGTTCAAGAGATGCGTTTCGAAATGTGCATCATGAAGCACATGTTAGAGAAGCTGTATAATCAACAGATGCAGACGCATCGTGAAACGGCACAGGTTCCTCCGTAAGCATCTGATGCTCAGCTTGCTGCCCCGCGATCGCTTTAACAGTAACAATCGAGTCAGCACCAAGATCCGAGTCAACCAGCACCAGCCCGCTCAGCAACAGTCGTATTACCTCCCTCTGATTTACGACACAGAATAGATCAAAGGAGGCGAAGTCAGATTCTTATGGAAGAAACAACAGAAAGTGGAGAATCTTGGAGAGCTGATATCCAGGACTTCAAAAAATAAGTTCGGAAAGAGATGGAGAGAGAGAGTAGACATGAAGCATGGTCGGAATACATACCCGACCAAGTCCGAGGTCAAAGTTTCTCCATTTGTGGATGAAGTAATACAGGCTCGGTTACCGAAAAAGTTTCGTCTACCCCAGATTACTCTCTTTTTTAAAAAAATCGATCCTACAGAGCATATTGAATGCTTCAGAACTTATATGGAATTACACGATGCCCTGGACGCTATTATGTGCCGAGCCTTTTCCCTCACGTTAACGGATGTAGCTCAACTTTGGTTCAAACAGCTGAAACCGAAGTCGATCAATTCTTTTGCAGAACTCAGCGATGCCTTCCTTACTAACTTCATCGGTGGGAAGAAGAAACTGCAGCCGCCCGCACACCTGAACAACATAGTTCAGAAGGAAAGAAAATTATTGAAAGACTACATCAAGCGTTTCAACTTCGAATCTCTTCAGGTTCGAAAACACTCGGAGAAGACAGCACTCAACGCGCTTATGCAAGGGGTCAAAGACAAGCCCTTTCTTGCATCCCTGGACAAAAATCCGCCGGAGTCTCTGGGCGAGTTTATGGCTCACTCGGATAAATATACGAATGCGGAAGAGACCCGACTCCTGCGCGAGACGGTCCAGAATGCAAAACCCTCTACTAAAGAGTCGGCCAAAAAAGAAGCCGACTCAGCTTGGGGAAAGAAGCGAAAAGAGGATCGGGCGCGAGATGACGGTCGGTCGGGCAAACGACCTGACAAAAGGTTTTCCACATACACCCCTCTAAATAAATCTCAAGAGTAGGTGTTGATGGAAATTAAGAATGAAGGTTATGTCAACTGGCCCGAAAAGCTCCGAAGGAACCCGCATCGACGAAGTAAAAACAAGTACTGTCACTATCATCGTGATCACGGTCATAATATAAGTGATTGTTATCACTTAATGTATGAAATCGAGCGGCTCATTAAAGAAGGCCGACTGAGAGAACATGTGGAAGGATCTAGTACTGCAAAAGAAGGCCCGAGTGAAAATCGTCCGACAGAGGAGATCCGAACTATCATTGGAGGGCATCAAGGTGGTGGAGACTCCAATAACGCTTGGAAAAATCACTCCAGGAGTATCAGTCGTCCTGAGTCCGAGGTTCTCCTGCTATCTCGGCCCTCAAAAGAGAAAAAGAGAGAAGTATTGTATCTCATTCACTGAGGACGACGCCCGAGACATTCATCATCCTCATGATGATGCACTGGTCATCGCTCTCACCATTGCTAACAGGAAAGTATTTTGAGTGCTGGTGGACACTGGGTCATCTGTGGACGTATTGTTCACCCAGGCGTTCAACAAAATGGGTATTGGACGATTGGCTTACGCCCAGTCCAAACTCCGCTCATAGGATTCTCAGGCGGACAGGTACTTCCTGAGGGAATCGTTTCACTACCACTCACCATCGGAAGTCCACCCCATCAGACAACTACAATGATTGACTTCCTGATCGTCGACCAATCGTCAGTCTACAATGCCATACTCGGTCGATCATCCCTAAGCCTTCTTCAAGCTGTGGTATCTACGTATCACCTATCCATAAAATTCTCGATCGAGTCGGGAGTAGGAATTGTAAAGGGAGACCGGCAAGATGCCCAACGATGCTATGCAACAGCAGTGAAAACTCCGACGAAAATATCGATGATCGAGTCGCTAGACCCTCGAGTCGAATCTCACGAACGGGGGCAACCAATGGAAGAACTTGTCTCGAAACCATTAACTGAGACAGACAAGTCGAAAGTAGTATGAATCAGCTCGTCACTGAAAGCACCTCTCAAAGATGATCTAATAGCTTTGCTTCGGCGTTATGCCGATGTTTTCGCATGGAGCCATGAGGATATGCCTGAGATCGATCCCTCGATCGTGACGCACCGACTCAACATTGATCCAACCTACAGGCCAATCCTGCAGAAAAGACGTTCTCTCGACCCTGAAAGGTATGCTATCATCGAAGAGGAAGTCGAAAAGCTCCTTAAGGCTAAATTCATAGAAGAGATATACTATCTAGAGTGGATAGCTAACGTCATGCTCGTGAGAAAGGCAAATGGGAAGTAGGGTCTCTGTATTGATTATACAGATCTGAACAAAGCCTACCCCAAGGATAGTTTTCATCTTCCTCGCATTGATCAGTTGATGGATAGTATTGCAGGACATGAATTACTTAGTTTTATGGATGCCTATTCTGGCTACAATCAAATTGTAATGCATGAATCCGATAAATCAAAGACTACCTTTGTCACTGAGAAAGGACTTTACTATTACTGAGTGATGCCATTTGGTTTGAAAAACACCGGAGCGACATATCAAAGGTTGATGAACAAAAAATTCGCTCGGCAGATCGGTTGAACCATGGAAGTATATATAGATGATATGCTCGTCAAAAGTGTACACGCAGCCGACCATATAGCGAACCTATAAGAAATGTTCTTGACCTTGCGCAAGTATAAAATGAAGTTAAACCCGAGCAAGTGTGCTTTTAGTGTAAGCTCGGGGAAGTTCCTCAGTTTTCTGGTTAGTCAACGAGGAATCCAAGCGAATCATGAGAAAATAAAGGCTCTGCTCGACATGGAGTCTCCGAAGACGATTAAAGACATACAAATGCTAACCGGAAGAGTAGTCACGCTCAACCGCTTCCTGTCCCGAGTCACTGATAAATGTCTCCCGTTCTTCAAGTAATTGAAGGGGCGACAGTCGATGGAATGGACGGAAGAGTGTGAAATAATGTTCCAGCAACTGAAGTCTTATCTCGGATCTCCACCGTTGCTATCTAAACCCGAGTCAAGAGAGGCTTTATTATTATATCTGTCTGTATCCGACGCAGCAATTAGCTCGGTTCTCATACGAGAGAGCGAAGGAAGGTAATTACCAGTGTATTATGTCAGCAAAGCCTTACTATCGACAGAGACGAGGTATCTTCCCCTTGAAAAGGTAGCCTTAATCCTGGTAGTATCCTCGCGAAGACTCCGGCCATACTTTTCTGCTCACACCATCATCGTTATGATCGACTTACCTTTGCGTCAGATCCTTAAAAAACCAGAAGCTTCCGGCCAACTTACAAAGGGGCTATCGAGTTGAGTGAGTTGGACATACAGTACAGGCCGAGAACAACCATAAAAAAGATAAGCCGTGGCCGACTTTCTTGTTAAAGTGACTTCACAGGACAACAAAATGTTTGACTCTGACGGGATTATCGGAGCATCGACATCCTCTTCCCTCGACTCGTCACCTGACCCTGTCCCTTGGACATTATTTGTCGACGGCTCTTCCAACTCTAAGGCAAGCGGGGTCGAGGTAGTATTGGAGACTCCCGATCAAACCTGTATGTAATATGCCTTACGACTTGAATTTCAAGCGTCGAATAACACAGCAGAATATGAGGCCTTGTTACTTGGCCTTTGACTCGCCGTGAGTTTAGGTGTAACTCATCTCAAGGTCTTCAGTGATTCGCAGCTAGTCGTCAACCAGGTTACTGGTATTCATCAAACACGAAAAGAACAACTGAAAGCATATAAAGAGAAGGCCAAAGAATTAATCGGTGAATTTCGGCAATGGGAAGTAGTTCGAATTCTGAGGATCGAGAATGCCAAAGTCGACTTGTTAGCAAAGCTTACTTCAGCTGATGAAGATGACATACCTGGGTCGGTCCTAATTGAATACGTAGTTAAACCGAGTATAAATGAGTCGACAAACTCGGCTATACATGCCATTGACTCGGAACCTACTTGGTTCGATCCTATCGTCCATTATCTCAACGAGGGAAAGCTACCGAAAGATCATACTGAAGCTCGACGGCTAAAGGTCCGAGCGTCGTGCTACACCATCTTGAACGGGATACTGTACAAGAAAGGATTCTACGCTCCCTTACTACGATGTTTGAATTCTCATGAAGCTGACTATATATTACGAGAAGTACACAAAGAGATATGCGGGAATCACTCGGGAGAATGTTCGCTCGCCAACAAAATACTACGGCAAGGATATTACTGGTCAACCGTACAACATGACGCTAAGAAGTTCGTCCAATGGTGCGACAAGTTTCAGCCTGGTTTCTGCAAAAATAAAAGCCCGGGTCAGATTGTTCTCACAAGCGCCATGGACATGACAAAGATGCCTATTCTCTTCCTTGGCCCCTTCCAGAAGCGATGCCAAACGGATGCTCTTAGCCTTAACGCCCTCGAGAGCGGCTCTCGCATCCTCGGCTGCCTTCCTAGCGATTGACAAGTCGCTAGTCATAATGCCGATGCGACCTTCGACGATCTCTCGGCGACCCTCTACCTCGGCCGCAACTCTCTTCGCTGTCTCTGTCTAGCCGCAAATTTCTGAGCGGCAGACAGCTCCGAGCAAGCCTTGACAATGCAGGGGGCCAACTGCAAACGAGAGATAATAAGTTGTAACAAGAGCCCTAATCAGAAGTTACAGAAAAATAAGAAGGGATGTTACCTCAAAAAGTAGCCTCACCGTATGACTAAGAGTCTGCAGAGTTGGGACATTGTAGAAGCTGGAGAAGTCCTTCTCGCTCCCGTGAGCGATGGCCCAACGAATCATCCCCGAAATAACTTTATGGAAGGATGATAACTCCTATTGAGTCATCTCTCCTCTTGAAGATTCTCCACTTGATCTCTCTCTCTGTCTCGGAACCTCCTCTGCAATAGGTCCTGGCTCAGGAGCCCACTGAGACACGGGAAGAACTGCCTCCGCCTCTTCCGCCCTCTCATTAGGGTCGAAAAACACAACTACTTGTGGGGCGGCTGGAACAGAAGCAGATGGAACGGACGACTCCTTTGCCTTTGCAGCAATCTTCGGTTGCTTCGAAGGCCGAGAGCCCGATGAAAGAGCCGACCTCGGAGGAGCCTTCACCTTAGAGATCGGCTTAAGAGAAAGATGAGTCTCAACCATGCTAGCGGAGGCCGACTTAAGAAAGGGTCGAGCCTCGGGAAGATCTGAAAAGAAGGACAAAAACGAGTCAGACAATGCGCCGAGAGAACGTAGCAACACAGTAAGAATTACCTGACACGAACGAGTCTAAACCCGTAAAATGCAGATGCTCCGGTTGCAATAGCAACTTCCAAGACCGATATTCTGCACTTAGCTTTTTTAGATCTTTGATCCGAGTTAAGGCGTTAGATTCGAGCTTCCCCATTTTCTTTAAGATATCTACAAAACACTAGAAAGTTAGATTCAGTGCGTTATAGTGTGGAGAAACAAAAAGTATCAAGCCGAGTCACCTGCTTTGCGAAACGAACAGGAGACTCGAGGCTCGTAGGGCCACGAATCAGCCGTCTCCCATTATCTGCATGCCCAAAATCATCTCTACTTCCAATGTTTGTTGGAAGTTGGTGGGTCGGTTATAAGGGAATCGCCTTTACCTCGCCACGAGCTCAGAAAATAAAAACCGAAAAAATTTGGGTTCGGTCTTACTTTATACAGGTAGAGGAATTCATCGACTGTCAGCGGGGGCTGCTCAAGCTCAGCACATAACACAACGCACCCAAATAAGTTCTTCCACCCGTTCGGGACTATCTGACCGGGAGCAAGTTTGACACAAGACAAAATCCCGAGCAATGGGTTGGAGAGGCAGACGCAAACCACATTGCATCGAGACCTGAAAAATTGTGACCATCTCAGCAGGGGGATGGTCAGGCAAATCTTCCGAACGAGGGAGCCGAAGTATAATCGAGTCCGAAATATGATACCCAGCTCAGATTCTGTTTAGATCAGAATCAGTTAAAATTGAGGTGACAGGACCACTCAGGTCATCCTAGGCCCCTTCTCCCTCGGAAGATAACTCCGAAACCTGTGCCGACCGAGTTACAAGGGATGATACAACGACCCCCTCAGCTATCCTTATTTCCTCCTCTTCTTCTTCCTCCTCCAACGGATCCATGCCGAGATTGGGTCTCCCTGGACGGGTTACCAGAGACGACCCACCACTAGAAGGACCGGCTAGATCAGGACGCTCAGCCGGAGATTCATCGGCCCTCCTGACAAGCTGAAAAGCGGCATCCGCACCAACGACGATCTCCGCCAGTAAAGAGGGTGGCTCTGCAACATTTCAAAAACGTCACGAATCACCCTCATCACCGGAAGTTCTCTCTCAGGGGCTCTAAGAGCCATGTGTAGCCCTTAATATCGATAAAAAGGGAGGAAAAAAACTCATCGGAGAAGGCAACAACGGATGCAAAAGGAGATAACAGATAAGAGAACGACAACAGAGGGAGAGAAGAAGAAGAAAAAGGAAGAACCAAGACGAAAACAGACGAGCGGGAGAATGAACGGCGAAAGTAAAATTCGCATGCCTCTCCCGCGCACTCTTATAGCCTTGCCACGTGGCATAAGTATTTAATGGGCAGAGGAAACGAGGCTTCCCTCGACCCCCTCGCTCGACACGTGACGCACGCCGACTGACGGCGGTAACGCCTTCGCCACGCATCCAGCGCCCATACGTGGAAGAAACGACCTGACGGCTGGCCACTCGTGTGACCTCGAGAAACGAACCGTCATACGTTAAGGATGACTCAAAAAATATTAAATGTCTCATTATGATTTCGAACTCTGATGCGAATCGACTTAAAAACTCATTACTCTGGGTTCACTGTTGGAAAAAAATATTTTAAGTCCAGAGACTCGGATATGAAGTAGGTCGGCCCTGCTGACACTGCCGAGGAGCCCGAGATAATGGTTGGAGCCGAGAGAATAGTGTATAAGGCCAAGAGGCAAAAGCATAAGACGACTTAAGTTACTCGGTCGAAGAGTTAATAGCGTCTGCGTAAGACTACAAAAGGCGAAATAAGTTATAAGCCACCTGACCGATAGAATAAACCGACCTAATGAGTTGGTTTCATTGGCTACGGAGTAAGGAAGGATGACGGATAAACACCGATACTATTTCATTCGTGAGAAGGCAAAAGACTTATTCTCTTAAGCCCGTCGAGACTCTTACAGAGTCGGTAACGGCCGAGCCGAGACAAGAAAAAACGGTGTGAATATAAATACCGTCCCGAAAATTCAGAAGTATGGGTGTCCGATCCCGAGATCCTCGGGACCGGGCAAAATCAGTCAAGAGGATCAAATCTCCAAATAAGAAGGAGAAGAATTCTCGTATAATAAGATTCAACCAGACCTATAAATAACGATCTCCTTTACGGAAGAAGGTACGTAACAGAAAATGCTAAAAATCCTTTGTCTTAGTTTGAGAAACTAACTTAAGCATCGGAGGTTCTCTGGCTCCAGCCAGGGTCTCCTTTGTGTTGGATATTGTGCAGGCGAAGGATGAGTTGAGCGAGTGAACGATCCGCTCGTAAAAATTGCATCAACAACTTCAATAGGTTCGTAGCCATATATACTTGAAAATACCCTTGCATTCATGGTGGCACCGTGATAATTACGGTGCCATCGTGGAATGCTGTCTTGTTTACGATAGCTTCGTCTAGTACTAGAAAAAGGGATTTATGACTACGGACAATAATCTATAGCTACGGATTATAACGTAGTGTGTTCATTGCTTATTACATTCGCACAGCTTGGAAACGCACGGGTTTTTGGTCTTCAAGTTTCCGTCCGTACACCTTTGGTTTCGATTGAAAGCAGGTTTCGGAGGGTTCAAAAAGACGCTTGCTAAGAGGTGGCATTTACAGTGGTCAGTTTCTCTAGAGTAACAAAACTTTTCTCGCTCACGAAGTAAATTTAAAGCGCCTGAGCATCATCCATCGTACGCTATCCGAGTAACAAAACTTTTCTTGCTCACGAAGAAGCCCGAACGCAGCCCGTCAGCTTTTAAATTGAACCCGATCTGACGCTGCGCCCTCCAGGTCATCACCACCTGAGGCCCACGTGCACACATGTGGGTCCCAGCATCGCAATGACACGTGGCACTTGTCAAGTCGGCATCTGCGTCCGTCCACACTCCTTCATTCTCTCTTCGGCTCTTCCCCTTCCTTCCTCTCCTCCTTGTCGATCATACCTGAAGTTTCCAAACCCTAGCCTTTAGAAGACAGCACTCGGCATACAAGAAGAGGGAAAAAAGAGGAGAACGAGAAAAAGATGAAGGAAAAGGTGAGTTTTTAGGGTTTCTAATTTTTCTTTCTGTATTTTTTCATTCGGTGGATTTTCTGAAAGAGAAATGATCAGCTATAGTGGTTGTATCAGAAGTTCAGATACATCATATTTTTATCCAGCCAAAACGTACCTGTAGAATATCAAATCCGTTCAAAAGGTGCGTCACACGATGATGATCGCATGATATGAAAATCAGGCTGATCAGTCATTGAGTGGCCCACACCAGTGCACTGAGTCATGCCATTTGCTTTCCATTGATTTTGATGCTGTGTCTGGCCTGATTTTCATATCCATTAATCATCATTGTGTGGCCCACCTTATGCACAAATTGGATATTCTACATGTTGCAGACACCCCTCTACGGTGGGGTTCGGACTACTTGACTTAATCACTGTTCCTTGATTAGCCTAATTATACCCTTATGGAAGGGTCCAAGCCCTATCAAATCCACATGAAAGAGGGAAGGGCGTCCTCTTGTGCAAAAACAGGTTAATGGCAGAATGCAACTCCCAATCTATTCATTCTAGAGAAGAATAAATACATAGCAAATCTCTATCAATTCATAACGATAGGAAATTGAAATTGAAATTGAAATTAATTAAATTAAAATTGAAATTAATTATTTAAAATTGGAAATTCAAATTCAAATTAATTATTGGATGAGGGCATTGTTGCACAGCACGTCAACAGCGTAGTGAACTGAGATTCAATCTCCGATCTCACCCACAAACGATAAACAGGAAGAAATATAAACTAGAAGAAGAATCAAAGTATTCCAAAGAAACTACAAGACAAGATATACACGGAAAAACCCCAACAAGGGTAAAAAATCATGGATGCAAACTTCCACTATGAAGAAAAACGAAGATTACAAGGTAATATACTAATCTCTTCCTTGGAAGTACAGAGAAAACCCTTTGCCAACACCTTAGAATTATTTTTCATCCCCTAGAAAAGCCCTAGGGACACCTATTTATGGTTTAGGCAACTTCCCTTTCACACCCTTGCGAAAATCGACTAAAAAATCCGCCGTTCGCATCAGATCTGGAAACGAATATGCGTAACCTTGACTGGTCGAGCAGGCTGCTCGACCGGTCGAGCGGACTCCTCGACTGGTCAAGCATGGGCCATGACCGGTCGAGCACCTTGGAACCTAAAGCCTGATGCTCTGGAATTTGAGTCGAGCCAGCCCTTGACTGGTCGAGTGGGCCACTCAACCGGTCGAGCAGGGCACTCGACTGGTTGAGTGGCCCCCAGATGTGGCTCCACATCTCAACAATCTCCCAATTGGAGACACATCAGCATAAACTTTTGTCTTCTACATCCGGAGTGCACCTCCCTGTCTTCAAGTTTGAAGATCAATTAAAGCTGAACAGAGCTTTAGCTTCTCCCATGTGACCGCCTTGGTCAACATATCCGTATAATTCTTATTTATATGAATCTTCTCCAGAGCAATCGATCCATCTTCCAGTAACGAACATATGAAGTAATATCTGGTGGCAATATGCGTGGTCCTTGAATGAAAGGCTGAATTTTTAGCCAAGTGTATTGCACTCTGATTGTCACTATATAACTTGCAATCTGCTTGCTTCTTACCCAACTCTTCCATGAAACCTTGCATCCATACCATCTCTTTGCACGCTTCTGTAGCTGCAACATATTCTGCTTCCGTTGTACTGATAGATACTATCTTTTGTAATTGAGAGACTCAACTCACTGCAACACTATCCAGAGTAAAGACATAACCTGTAGTGCTTCTTCTGCTATCGATATCTCCTGTCAAATCTGAATCCACGTAGCCTTGTAGCTTGATTTCTGATCCACCATAGTACAACCCTACATCCTTAGCACCTACCAGGTATCTAAGAATCCACTTCATAGCTTCTCAATGTTCTTTCTCGGGGTTGTTCATGAACCTACTAACAACTCCCACTGCTTGAGTAATGTCTGGCCTTGTACTCACTATAGCATACATGAGATCCTAATAGCTGACGCGTATGAGACTTTAGCCATATAGTCCCGTTCCTCCTGCGCCTTTGCACCTTACTCTTTAGATAGCTTGAAGTGGTTGGCTAATGAAGTGTTAACTGGCTTAGCACCTCCCATATTGAATCGATCAAGTACCTTGGCTCTGTACTTTACCTGTGACAAAACTACTTTCTTGTTTTCCCTGTCACGCTTTATCCTCATGCCTATGAATTATTTTCTAGCTCTTAAATCTTTCATGGCAAATTCTCTAGGCAGTTGTCTTTTGAGATCTGAGATGTCCTTCATGCTTGAACCGGTCACAAGCATATCATTAACGTACAGAAGAAGGATGATGTACGACATATCGAACTTCTTCAAATAATAATAGTGGTCTCCATGACATTTCCTAAAACCGTTTCCCGACATGAAACTGTCGAACTTCTTATACCACTACCTCGGGGTCTGCTTCAGGCTGTATAGACTCTTCTTCAGTCTACACACATTGTTCTCCTTTCCTGGTGCCACGTATCCTGTCGGCTGATGCATATATATCTCATCTTCAAGGTTTCCATGAAGAAAGACTTTCTTAACATTTAGCTGCTTTAGATGCAAGTCCTCTGTAGCTACTATACTCAAGACCATACAAATCGTAAACATGTTCACCACAGGTGAAAATATTTAAATGAAATCGATACCTGCCTTTTGTTAAAACCCTTTCACAACCAATCTGACCTTGTACCGTTTCGAACCATCATGCTGCTCCTTCAGTCTGTAAACCCACTTGTTATGAAGAGCTTTTTAACCCTTGGGTAGAGTGACTAGCTCCCATGTACGATTACACTCAAGAGAGTTTATCTCATCATTCATGGCCTGCTCTCACTTAACCCATGCATTCGACTGTAATGCCTTTTCAAAATACTCTGGTTCACCATTATCTGTCAGTGGCAGATAATGTAAAGAGGGTGAGTATCGGACCGTGGGTCTCCTCTCCCGAGTAGACCTCACAATCGCTGTATGCGGCTCTGCCTCATAATGCTCCTGTACATGATCATCCTGTGGCGCTGTAACACCCATGTCCGGTAACTCTTCCAACTCTACGAATCCTTTCTCCTCGGTCTTATTTTCTTGCACAGTGTCCTTATGCATCACTTTTTCATTGAGGACTACGTCTTTGCATCTGATGATTTTTCCATTTTCTGCATCCCAAAACCTGTAGCTAAAATCATGTTGCCCGTAGCCTATAAACGTGCACCTCCTAGACTTCGCATCCAGCTTGTTTCTGTGCTTTGCATCAATGTGAACATATGAAGTGCAATCGAACACTCTGAGATGTGCAATGTTCACTTCTTCCCCAGTCCATGTTTCTTCTGGTAGCCCACCATCCAATGGTGCTGAAGGACTTCTATTGATGAGATATGCGACAATATTCACAGCATCTGCTCAAAACGTCTTGGGCAACCCTGCATGTACCCTCATGCTCCTGGCGCGTTCAAGGATGATCCTGTTAATGTGATCTGGCACACTGTTCTGCTACGGTGTCTCTGGAATCGTTTTCTGATGTTTGATTTCATTTGCTGTACTATACTCTTCAAATTTCTTATCACAGTACTCTCCCGCATTATCAGATTTGAGACATTTTACTGTTTTACCTGTTTCATTTTCTATCATAACTTTTTACTTCTTAAATACATCAAATACATTAGATTTGTGCTTTAAGAAATAGATCCACAGTTTTCTACTAGCATCATCAATAAAAGAAACAAAATAAAGTGAGCCACCCAGAGATAATACCTGTGCTGGTCCCCACACATCAGTGTGTACGAGCTCCAATAGATGTGTCTTTGGTATGCGTCTTGTCTTCTTGAAACTTACCCTCTTCTGCTTGCCATACACTGTCCTTGTAAAATTCTAAGTCAATAGACTTCAGCACTGGTAACTTCGCTTTTAACAATAGTACTTTCATTCCCTTCTTACTCATGTCCCAACCTTTGATGCCATAACTGTCCATTCACTCCAGTTGATGCGACTGCGAGTGAACTATACGATCCTGAAGTCACGTAAAAGGTATCTTCCTTCTTGCCTCGAGATATCACCAAGACACCTTTTGTGATTTTTCAGGAATCACTGGTGAATGTTGTCACATAACCAGTATCGGCCAACTGCCCCACTGAGATCAAGTTACGTTTTAAACTTGGTACATGTCTGACATTCTTCAATTTCAAAGCCGTTTCGTCTTTCTGATTTATATGAACGTCTCCCTTTCCAACAATACTGCACGACTCATCATCACCCAGGTAGACTCTACCAAAGTCACCTGATACATAATCACGCAGAACTTCCTTACATGAAGTGGCATAAAACGAGGCACCTGAGTCTATAACCGAAGGCTCATTCCTCGCATCAAGAGACAAGATCAACGCCTCTGTGCTACTCTCCTCAGATAGATTCACTGAATCCTTCCTGCCTTGAGAGCTTCCTTTTTGTTTCTTGAGCACCCTGCAATTACGTTCATATGCTCATTGTTCTCGCAATGCCAACACCCGTTTTTGTCTTTCGGTCCCTTGGATTTTTTCCTCGACTTAGAACGTTCGTGTTTATTGCCTCTTTTGTTTAGTGATCTTCCTCTTCCTTCAACGTGAGCATCCCTGAATCCTCTGAAACTTCTCATGCCTTTCTTCTAGATTCTTTGCTGAGAATTAGACCGGACACATCATCAAATTTCAGCTTTGTCGACCTTGAAGAATTGCTCACAACAATCACCGAACCATCCCAATTGTCTGACAAACTGGATAAGATCAATAATGCCTTGACATCATCCTCAAAAACAATGATAACGGATTCTAACCAGCTCGTGACTGTATTGAACTCGTTTAGATGTTCAGCTACACTCCCACCATTTGACATCTTCATGTTGAATAGCTGTTTCATAAGATGAACCTTGTTGGATACTGAAGGTTTTTCATACAAGGTGGCTAGGGCTTTCATTAATTCTTTTGTGGTTTTCATCTTAGATATATTGAAGGCGACGCTTTTAGACAAAGAGAGTCGGATTGTTTCTAAAGCCTTCCGATCTAATAAAAACCATTCATCATCTGTCATCTTTTCTGGTTTCTTCTCTTTTCCTCCTAGAGGAATATAGAGATCCTTCTGATACAGATAATCCTCCATCTGTATCTTCCAGAAAGCAAAGTTTGAACCATCAAACTTCTCAATTCTAGTCTTCCCTTTTTTCGTCATCGCTCCCAATAGAACTAAACCAATAGATCTGATACCAGTTGTTGCGCAGCACGCCAACAACGTAGTGAACCGAGATTCAATCTCCGGTCTCACCTACAAACGATAAACATGAAGAAATATAAATTAGAAGAAGAATTAAAGCATTCCAAAGAAACTACAAGACAAGATATACATGGAAAAACCCCAACAAGGGTAAAAAATCACGGATGCAAACTTTCACTATGAAGAAAAACGAAGATTACAAGGCAATATACTAACCTCTTCCTTGGAAGTACAGAGAAAACCCTTTGCCAACACCTTAGAATTATTTTTCATTCTCTAGAAAAGCCCTAGGAACACTTATTTATAGTTTAGGCAACTTTCCTTTCGCACCATTGTAAAAACCGACTCAAAAATCTGTAGTCCGCATCAAATCCGGAAACGAATTTGCGTAACATTGATTGGTCGAGCAGGCTGCTCGATCGGTCGAGTGGACCCCTCGACCAGTCAAGCATGGGCCACAACTGGTCGAGTACCTCGAAACCCAAAACCTGATGCTCGCTAGACTTTAAGTCGAGCCAGTCCTCGACTGGTCGAGCGGCCCCCAAATGTGGCTCCACATCTTAACAGGCATGAGATGTAGCATCCCCCAACATGTCCTCATGGTGTGAAAATAGGACAATGTTGATTGAGATTATGCCATAGTTCCACGTAGCCTCTTTACCTAGCATGCCAGGAAATCTCCACTATCAAATCAGGGTTAGATTCACCTAGAAACAAATCACATTGTTTCTGTAACAACCCATTTTTTCAATGGTGGGCATTTCACCCATCACTATTTCCTATGGTGTCCCCCACTAGTGTTGGATCAGACTTATCTTTTAGCCCATGTCGTAGCATGGTAAGGCAGAACTAATGGACGGAGGGGATCTGCCACGTCATCTTATGAGGCTCACCATGTTTATTTTAAAAAAAAAACAATGAAAAACAAGAAGAAGAGAGAAATTAGTGACATGCATGAGCACGTCACTGTTCACACCCAACTCCCTCCCCGATTTTCTCTCTCCTCTCCATCCTTCTTCGTCGTGCCAAGTGTTCGCACAACTCGAGCCATCTGTGCACGCCATTTTTCATGGTGGGACCCACTTCACCGATCCAAACCATCTGTTGGAACCGTACCATTGTGGAACCCCATTTGTTGAAACTCTTTACCCAAAACCTTTCAGTGCAGCCCACTATGAACGCTCATTTACACTGTTTTCAACACCTCCTTGCATCTAGGTCTGTAAAGACTGTTAGACGGTTTTGATTTCCTTCTCATTATCTTAGTGGACCCCACCTAGCTTTTCCAATGCCCTTAAAACCGTCTGAATTAGGAATTCCTTCCGTTTTGAGTAGCGGCAATGCCGCACACGATTCCCATATTCTCGATTACCGTCAAGCTCCCTCGCTCAAATCTCAGCCATCGAACCTCTCTCATCCAATAACTATCATCACTCCAACATTCTTTACTTCGAGTAGCTAATCAAAGGGCACTAAAGTGTTATATTTTCGTCCTCCTTCGCAATAGAGTATCATAACCAAAACTTTCTAATCTTATAACCCACCAACCAAAATGCATCCAAACTCTGATCCGAGGCTTCCATGAGTTCCTACAACTAATCCAATTAGTCCATGAGCGTTTGTTTGTAGAAATACTCCCTTAGTCGAATTCGGCCATTGAAGCCGGCCCTTCTTCTCCGCCGTGAAGCACCACCGTTGATCCTGGTGTAGCATCGATTCAACAATCCAAACCATCCGTTGTGTGGCCCTCCTGATGCAGAATCTATCCAAGATCGTGTTCTCAGAACTCCAACTCGAAGCTATTTAGTTTGACCCACTGGACTCAATCAGGTTGAGTTAAACTCGGTAGTCAAGACTCTTGCTGGATGTCTCTAGAAGTAGTGGAAAAGAAGAAGGGGGGAGAGAGAGAGAGAGAGAGAGAGAGAGAGAGAGAGAGAGAGAGAGCTTGCCAACTTGTAGCCGACCGAGTTAACCCGTCATTTAACCGCCGCTGCCATGCCCAATCAAAGTGTCAAACTGACCGCAGGAACTCTGTCCGTTCATCCATATTGACCTTGAGGGAGACATCTGCCTATTATAACCACATATCATTTTTATACCACATCAGATTATTTACAAGCTATAACAAGTAGGTGATCTTCCCTATTGAAAATTTTAGGTTAACATATAGATTGATTTGATTATTTGTTATGTATTAAATTTATTTGATCATTGTCATTAGTTGCATATTATTTTATTTGATTCTTGGTTGTATATTGTAGAGATAATTTATTTGAGTTATTGACTTTATTTTATTATCGTTATGTGCTTAAATTACAATTATTTCCTTATTATTGTATGATGTAGAATGTATTTGAATTTACAGGTGCTTTGTCCCAAAAGGATCACCATGCTATTTGTTTATGAGTGCTCTGCCCTAAAATGATCGTTGTATTTTTATG
Source organism: Magnolia kwangsiensis (assembly GCA_037074715.1). Lineage (NCBI taxonomy): Eukaryota > Viridiplantae > Streptophyta > Magnoliopsida > Magnoliales > Magnoliaceae > Magnolia > Magnolia kwangsiensis. Next base: position 150,230,772 of record CM073575.1, on the reverse strand, counting down.
GGTGCTTTGCCAAAGGATCGTTGTATTTTTAAGGGTGCTCTGCCTGGGGTCATTCTCGAAAGGATCGGTACGGGTGCTTTGCCCTGGGTATTTATTCTAAAAGTTTATTCACCAGGTTCTTTGCCGAGAGTCATTTCCTAAAAGGATCAACACTGGTGCTCTGCACTGGATTGAACAAAAAAAAGATTTTGTAAAATGCCAATTCAATATTTGCAATTGATCATGTTTATGTTGTTGAGTTATATTGATATATCATAAAAATTCTAATTTTGGAAAGGGTGTGACCTTATGAGCTGTCGCGCTCACACCCATATAGATTGTTTTATAGAGTTTGTATATGAATAACCAGTTGGGCAAGATTGAAAATAATACTAGTCCCCCCCCCCCCCCCCCCCCCCCCCCCCCAGTTGCTCCGTTTGCCCTAAAAATGCATGGAGATTATATATTTTATTTAAATATAACTCACATTCTTGGAATTTGGATTCGGGTTTGGCCAACTCAAGTACCGAATTTCGGGCGTGACAGTTCCGGTTCCTCAATCATGAAGATCTGCATTTGTTTACAACAATGGCATGGTGGAAAGCTTTCTTCGGAGTAATAATAAAGACCTTGTTCATGTCGGACCCTCATTTCTTTGGGCTTGATCTTTTTATAATTGGAGTTGTGACCGCTCTAGGCCAAGTTTTTGGGTGGGACTGCGTGGGTGCAACACTTGACCTCGCACTTATAGACCCTCTCAAATCTGTCGGCGTTGGCACATGATTAGGCGTTGATGGTAGAGACTTTCTCAAGTGTGCAAGCTTCTCTTCCTGGCGACGAGCCAACCCTATTGCCTCTTGCAGAGTAGAGGATCAAAACATCAACATTTCTGGGCCAACCTCATCACGCATCCCTTGAATGAATGTGCTCGTACCCGATATGACCATCCTTCAATGCAGTTGGCAAGGCACTCAAATTTGTCTTGATAGCTTTGGACAATTTATGTTCCTTGCCACAATTTCGCCAACATACTGTCAAGATTCTCGTAATTGGTTGGCTCAAAATGGATCAACATTGCCTCTATCATTCCCTTCCACGAGGTGTTAGGGTTCACATATCTATACCATTGAAAGCATGTTGACTTAGGTCCATCCATGTGGAACAAGGCAAGGAGAACCTTCTCATTTTCTGTTGTTTAATGGTAGTGGAAAAATCACTCATATTTGTAAATGAAATCCAATGAATCATGCCCACTAAAGCAGGAAAAATCATTCTTCGGAGTAATAATAAAGACCTTGTTCATGTTGGACCCTCATTTTTTTGGGCGTGATCTTTTTATAATAGGAGTGTGACCGCTCTAGGCCAAGTTTTTGGGTGGGACTGCGTAGGTGCAACACTCGACCTCACACTTGTAGACCCTCCCAAATCTGTCGGCGTTGGCACATGATTAGGCGTTGATGGTAGAGACTTTCTCAAGTGTGCAAGCTCCTCTTCCTGGCGACGAGCCAACCCTATTGCCTCTTGCAGAGTAGAGGATCAAAACATCAACATTTCTGGGCCAACCTCATCACGCATCCCTTGAATGAATGTGCTTGTACCCGATATGACCATTCTTCATTGCGGTTGGCAAGGCGCTCAAATTTGTCTTGATAGCTTTGGACAATTTACGTTCCTTGCCACAATTTTGCCAACTTACTGTCAAGATTCTCGTAATTGGTTGGCTCAAAATGGATCAACATTGCCTCTATCATTCCCTTCCACGAGGTGTCAGGGTTCACATATCTATACCATTGAAAGCATGTTGACTTAGGTCCATCTATGTGGAACAAGGCAAGGAGAACCTTCTCATTTTCTGTTGTTTAATTGTAGTGGAAAAATCACTCATATTTGTAAATGAAATCCAATGAATTATGCCCACTAAAGCCGGAAAAATCAATCTAAGTGAAAACACAATTGAATCCTTTTGTCGCCTTTTGTGTTTGGATTTGCAATGTTGGATTCTCCGATCTTCGGGTGCTCTCCATTGGTGGTGGGAAGAAGTTGTAAGATGAGGCACTCTAGCGTTTGTTGGATCAATTCAAACTTGGTATTAATCTGATCCAAAGCTTCCTTCGTCTGCTTCTTTGTCTTCTTTGGCATACCCCAGGAAGGGTCGCTTTGATACCAAATTATAGGGTCCAACCCGATCAAGCCCATGTGAAAGAGGGGAAGGGCATCATCTCATGTAAAACACAGGTTATGGCATAATGCAACTCCCCTTCTAGTCATTCCAAAGAAGAATAAATACATAGCAAATCTCTACCAACTCATAAAGATAGGAAGTTGAAATTTAAATTTAAATTCAAAAATTTATATTTAATTATTAGAAATTTAAATTTAAATTAATTATTGGATAAGGGCATGGGGATGTAACACCTTAATTCATGTCTTAATCTAAAGTATTTATGATAAAATAAGAAATTAATATGAAGAAAATATATGTGGGATCCAGTCGCAATGGGCTTCACACTCTTTTTTATGCGTGTGTATAGCTGGCTGGCCTTTATCCTCTGCTAGATTGATTGGGATTTATATCTGGTAGAGGAAATTTGTCTGCCAGAATGGACGATTTGTTTAGAGGAATACATCTGCAGGTCTGGTGGATGAATTGTCTACCAACTTTGGTGTCATTTTGTGCAAGTTCCAATTTATGGGCTTTGATTTCTCTAGTTTCCTAGCTCCATTTCATGTGATCTTTAGGTCCATATTTTAGTATTTTGACCCAACTTTCCAATGGTTCAGAATCACTTTAATTTGATTTATGTACATTTGATGTTGGGCCTTGCAATTGGAGGGTTTTTATTGTTATTTATGGGTTGGCAATGGTTGGATCGACCTATGGGTCAAGTGGCCTGACTTGCTTTTGAGATGGGTTTAGTCCAAGCTAAATTAGGTAGTGGGTCGGGCTTAGGCTAGGAATGCTACCTAGTAACTAAATGGGTTGGGCTTAGGTTGAACCCCACCTGACCTAATCTGCCCATATAGGTTATCGATGCGTTGGGCTAGACGCTTGGACCCAACCCTGGCTAAAACCCACAATAAATTATAGGAGAAAAGTATAGATGAATTTTTATTTTTATTTTATGTTATTTTATCGATGTACATATTCACTGTCTAGGCTAGGTTGTGCATAGCCTTAGTATTGTATTCCATTTTTAAGCCTGAGATGGATCGAAGCAGGTTTGGATGGGTTGGCCTGGGTTAGGCTTGATGAATTTTTAAGCGGGCCGGGTTTGGGCAAGAATTCTTGGCTTGTTTGGTAAATGGGTCGGGCTTGGCCTGACCCTAACCCATTGTGACCCCTCATTTTTTGCTGAACTTATGATTTTGCTCTTTTGAAAGTTTCAAATCACATAGCCGTTTTGATGACAGGCCCATGAGCCTTAAATTCTCCAGCTGTAGGCCCATGGCTGTTTATAAGACCCATCAAATGAGCCCAACAACAAGGTTTTTGTGGTCCTCTAGTAAGACCTAAAGTACCATGGGAACTTTTGTTTATTAATTAGTTCTAGAAGTCCTAGTATATTGGTTGTTGTTATCATATATAAGTTAGTCCCAGGAAGTTGAAGTTATTTAAAATTTTCAAGTCTTTGCATTCATGAAAGAGGGTTCTAACATTTATGTAAGAATATTGGAAATTGTTATCATTTATGCGTTAGTCATAAGAAGTTGAAGATTAAGTCTTGTGTTTGTGAAAGAGGGTTGTAGCATTTATGTAAGAAGGTTCTATGAAGTCTATAAATAGTGGATCCTACGTCAATTTAATTCAACTCAAATCTGAAGTGAACGAAAAGTTCTTGAGTAAGGCGTGACTCACTACACATTTGTTGGCGAGACTCATACAAGTAGAGAGACTCTACTTCATACCTTCTTATTTCATTCCCTTTCTTTCCTTCCCCTTCTTCTTTCTTGCATACGATATTTAACCTCACATCCCTCAAAAAAAATGCCAGCATCATTATTCTGTTCGTTCTACGTTACGTTTTTCCCTCCCAATTTTGTTACGATCTTCTACCTAAGAACTCTCTAATTGCTTTCTAGTTACATCCCCTACCAAAATAACTAAATTCTGAGAAATTTCCATTTTATCCATATTGGAGCCAAGTTCCCTATGGAAATTCAAATTTCATGTTTACCCCTTAATCAATCCATTTGATTTTCTCAAATTACTTATCTACCATCTCAAATGTCTATAAACAAACCCTTTTTCTCTTGGAGAAGGGTCTTGTTCTTTGAAATCTTCTAAGTACAAGAGATGTTATGTTTCATAATCATCCAATGCTTAGCCAATTTTCTGCATTAGAAGAATATTAGTAAGGTTATTTCATAACCATGGTAGAGAAATTGAGTTGTAGATATGATATCCAAGAGTTCTCCTACCTAGAGAGGGCTAAGGAGTTTGCCTCAGCCATTAGGCTTTGAGAGACAGCTCTCTTAACCCGTTTTGGGGAAGAGAATCTCTTAGATCTCCGGATCTCTTCTCTTGTTCTATGCAAGCTTCCACAGCAATAGAACTCAAGACCCTTCACTGAAGATTGAAGATCATCACTTTGGAGTTCATCACATTATCACTACAGTTTTTTTTTTTTCCTCTCTCTTCCTCTCTCTCTCTCTCTCTTACTTAGTTGGACATTTTCTTTTGAAATCAGTGAGAACATTATATTTGAATTGATTTTTTTTTATGTGATTGAGTAGAGACCAATCTTTGGGGGCAATAAAGGGTGCCTAACACGTCCCCTTTTGTCACCAAGGCTCTTACTTGGATACACGGTTTGATAGACCATTGGAGTACAAGGTTGATGGAAATCCGGTTTCCAAATTCACCACAGGCAGATTCCTTCCCCCCAACCCCCCCAATCTTTAGACCATAAGATGTGGCATTTTGGCAGGAAAAAAAAATGGTTGTATCAGAACATAACAGAACATAACTCCTAATATGACTGTCGTATCTTATCATTTCTCCTTGAAATTGATTATGTAATTCTGCGAATTTTATTTTATTCTGTTTCTGTAAAATTTCAGCTTAAGATAATTCGACAATAGCCATTAAGAAAAAAACAAGAATAGTCAACAATAGACTAAATACACTTGTATGCACATGTGCATGAATGCATAATGTACCTATGTAAAGAAACACTAAGGTGATTCCTCATATGCTTGCCAATGTGGTACATGTATTAACAATCTGGTCCATTTATCAGGCAGTGGCAACCGTGTACATGCACTGGACTAAACATCAAGGTGTACTCAATAAGCGGGCCACACATATGATTAAATATATACTATTGGTCATCTTTTTTTTCTTTTTTTTCCTTTTTCCAACTGATTGTCTTTCTTATACGTGCATGCTCCGCTTGGTGAGTGAACTAGTTGGATTTTTGTTCTAGAGCATGTTTATTATGACTCATTCTTGATACATGGCTGCGATATCGTACACTTGTGCTGCTTTAGCATGTCACACGTGCTGCAAATTGCCTCCTGAATCTCCTATCACAGAAATCGCTTTGGCACTTCCTGTACATGTATGGATGTAAGCAGAACATTTTTGGTGATTTGACGATTTTGAATTGCAGTATTGTAGATGCTTCATCAATTAAGAATTAATTTATTTGAATCAAGAGGTAATGATGATTTCTTTTTTGTTTTCTGTAGATTTTGGCATATTCTTTTGTCATTTCAATGAGTGAATAAATTTTCGGTGATTCTTTGGAGGGGAGAACGGAATGAGTCAACCTTCAGTGATTCTTGCCACGGCTGGATACGATCATACAATTAGGTTTTGGGAGGCGAAGAGTGGACGGTGTTACCGCACTCTTCAGTATCCGGACTCGGTGAGTCAATGGTTCTATGCTTCTATCTGTTTCGAAGATTTGATTCCTTTTTTTATTTTTTTGGCTCTCCCTAATACATTGACTTGACTTTAACACTGGCTCTTGGAAGCAAAACTGCAACGTGGTTTACCAATCTTTGTATTTGGTTAAATGAAGTATTTAATCCAGAGGAGAGTTTGAATCTTGATAAAAATAAAGGTAAGCTGATTGTTATTCAATACCCAACTGATACTTTCTTTGAGTCCCTTTGATGATTTATAGTCCTCAAAGCATCATAGTCTCTAACCTATTCAAATCCCCAAGCCTGGCTAAGGGATAGCTGACTGGTCGATGAAGTGTTTGTTGACTGAGGGATTATGTTAATCCTCAGGCCTTGAATCTGTGCAAGTGGTGGGCCCATCGTTTGGTGATCCAAGCTGTTGGTTTGATGAAGTGTTTGTAGGCTGAGGAGTTATGTTAATCCTCAGGCCTTAAGAGTTTGTACAACTGGTGGGCCCATCATTTGGTGATCCAAGCTTTTGTTTCGATGAGCCCCCATTGATGGACCGTGCCCTGGAAAAACTTCCAGATTGGGAGATCCTAGCAATCTGACTTCGGCTTTTTCCCATTGAAGGTGGACCATTGATGTATTCTGTTCATAGCCATCCATTTGCAGGTTACCAGTGGAAGGGTTATAATTGCCTCCTTTGGGGAGATCTTTTGGGCATGGCACCTTCTCAGTGGACCCATCTGATCAATGGTCTAGACATGAACTGTGGGCCCCGCTTGTACAGACCCAGGCATGAGGCATTAAACATATCCTATGTGCTTAATCATATAATACCTCTTTAAAGAATGGAGATATCCAGGTCAGCTGCCGATGGTGGCATTTGGGTGGTTGGTGGGGAGAGATAAGGTCCTTTTCATTGACCATCTGAGAAGTAGAAAAATGATAATTCCCAACGCTCCCATTCTTTGCATTCGAGCTGGGAGATGATGCATCACCTCTTTGGCATTGTGGTTTCTCAGTTCAGGTGTGGTGGACTTGGAGGGCCCTTAGTTTTTTGGGATGAATTGGGCGATGCTAAGGAAAATCCTAGATTTATTTCAAGGATGTCGAAGGCTTCAATGAATAAGAGGACTTTATGGTGTCTTTTGCTGCTTGTGGTTTTGACGTTTTGTAGTTGATTGGAAGGAGCGCAATAATAGAACTTTTTTAATTATTCAGAAATGTATCAGTTGGGTTTCACCAAGCAAGAAATTGGGTTGTAAGTTGGGCTTTGTGGCTCAGTCTCTTTTTTCATGGGTGTAGTGGGGAGTCAGTTGATGAATGCTAGGGGTGACCTTGGTATTGTTCCTAGTAAATGATTCCACATGCTCTTTTGCTTATGTAAGGTTAGGTTGTCTCAGTTGCTTTCTTTTTGAATAACTGTTGCCATTCAAAAAAGAATGACATGAAAACTGGCATTTTAATGGTATCTGGGCAAGAATCTGTCAATAGTGTTAACCCTGCTCTCTCTAGTCCTTCCATGAAAAATCAGTCAGTCCATGGACTGAGATGAGCTAAGGGGGTGTGCAAGTCCACTTGCAAGGGGTCCAGCTAAGCGGTGAATTCATCCCGATCCCATGTTGTAAAACAATTTAACTGGTTACAACATGGCACATGGCGAAGCCATTCGTTCCATGATAAGGTGGTTGTATTAATCCTTCTCTGGTGGGGCTGAGATGAGCCCTGCTAAGGGCATGCACAAATTTCATCTCAAGGGAACTTGCTTTGTGGTGGGTCCACCAAAGAATTAGTGATGTAGGACAATTAACCACTTGCTCTAAAAGCTCAAACTGATAGAGCATGGCAAATTAATCCCTTTATCTCATAGCCCAGGCCCTAAATCCATGGGTTAGGTTCTCAGCCGAATCCTCCTCTTGGGCCTCAAATCCATGGGTGCCGCCCCCTCGTGGGCCCCAAATCCATGAGTTCCGCCTCACATCAGTCACCCGCCTCACACGGCCCCCAAATCCATGGGTTTTGCAGGCTGCCCACCCCGAGTGTGCCCCCGCATCTCACATGCCACCCCACTCGAGCCCAGTGTGAAAATGCCCCTGCCTTAATTAGTCATTTTGTTTGAAGTGACTGAAACCATCTCTTACTGGCCGAAATGGGCTTAAACATCGGGTATCTTTTAGTTCTGTGCGTACATTTTGGCTTGTTCCTGTGAAACAGCTGCATATCATCCTAAACATATATTCTTTTTGGTAAATAGGAAATTTATTCATAAAAACAAACTTCTAGAAAACATACTTGCAGAGTTATCCATTTTTATGTGTCAAAGCAAAAATGGAGGAAAGATTTTCTGCCATCTGTTGCATGATAGGGTCGTAGATTTGGCCAAAACACCTACCGCTACATTGCCTTCCCTGAACACATGTCACAGAAGCCAATGGCTGAAAACCTTGAAGAAGTTGCCTAGTTTTCTGGTGGATGGTTGAGGTCCTCCAGTTCCTGAACCTGGATTTCCTGTGACAACAGATTCTGAACTGTTAATCTGAATCACCTTTGCTTTCAAGTATGGAAGGTTCAGTTTCTGGGCTAATTTAATTCCCAAAAGGAGATCAAGGGCCTTCTACAAAATTGACTGTTGCGTCCAGAATGCCATGTTGAAAGCCTCAATACCTTTTCAGTGTTTTAAATAGCGGTAGCATGATGCGTAGTGCTCAGCCATCTATAGCGTGTAGCGTAAATACGTAGTGTGTACTGTAAGCTACACGATACTTATATTTTTTAATTTAAAAATAGGACAAATATAATAAATAGTGAAAAAAAGGAAAAAAAATACCTAAAAGATGATTCATTTTATCAATTATAAGCATGTTCAAAAAAGTTATTAGTTATCATTTATCAAAAGCCAATCCACATATATAAGCCAAATCAAATAATTATAACATCAACAACTTTCTAATTGAAGCCACAAGTAACAATTATGAAAGCAAATAAAAATCCCATAGGTTAAAAGTATCAAGTACAATACAAGTGTCACATTCCTCAACATTAGAAACAAAGAAAACACGAAAAAAATAGTAAAAAAAAATACATTGTAGCCTAACGCTACAGACGCTACACCCTACGTAGCTGTAGCGTACGCTACGATTACGCTATTTAGGATGCTACGTAGCGCTACAGCCACGCTACGCTATGTAGCATACGCTACTACTACGCTACGGGCGCTATTTGAAACACTATTTCCAACAGTGTTAAGAAAATGGGCCCATCAGCTCCACCCACGATCAGTCCCAAATACTGAACCATCAAAATTAAGCTTGAGGAAGCTTGGTAGTGGGAATTCCCATATTGATAAGGACAAATGGAGATTGGTGAATGAAGGTGGTTTCTAAAGTCCATTTTAATAGGATGAGGGATTCTTGTGGAGATGCACTTTTGGGCGTCAAATTGATTGCAGAATTCAGTAACCTAGGTTGTGATTTTGGCAATGGTGGATTTTGTGGAGATGGATGAATTTCAAAAGATTTACATTATTTCGTTCTAGCTAGATAGCCCAAACTGAGTAAGGAAATATTGCGTGCCAAATGACTTTTGAGAAACCTTTACCATCATATCAAAAGTGCTAATGAAGAAAGTTTGTTTAATATTGTAGACTGGGATCACAACAAATGAAATTAGCATAGAAAGTGATCCACTGATTCCAAATCTCCTGTGAGAAGGTATAGTGAAGTTATAGATGGCCATGAGCTTCCGGTTGACTATGGCAGAGGACAAAGAAGTTGTTCTCAACAATACTGTGATGGAAGAGGTGGTCCCTGGTAGGAGGCTAGGAGCTCTTCCATTAATGACTGTCCATGTAAGTTATCCTCATCAATTCTGTGATGGAAGAGGTGGTCCCTGGTAGGAGGCTAGGAGCTCTTCCATGAATGACTGTCCTTAAAAGAATTTTACTCGTGGGGTACATGTGAACTTCTAGAAAGACCTCCAGACAAACCGAGTATCGTTGGTGGGAACCATCTGGTATATTGAATGTTTGTAACTTGTAAGTGGATTTTTCAGTAAGTTCACCTGTTTGCAATGGTTTCCAAATCACAGAGTTCTCTTTTGGACGTAGGGGGGAGTTTGTTGAATTTTCTGTTGAATGTTATTGTCCCAAAGTTCCCGACTTCTGTTGGATGTAGAATTTTCTTTTTGGATGTACTATGAAGACTTCATTTGGGTGGATAATGGTTTGACTGTGTTATTTGTATTAATATGGGAGTGGGGGAGTTGCAGTCAGTCAATTTGGGGGTGTTGGTAATCCAAGGGGCAGTCTAATGTTTAATTTTCTGTTCGTTTCCAATGATCCAATTGATACCAATCTTTTGCTGTGTGTGAAGGTGGCATAATGCTTTCTAAACAGGGGAGGCCGCAAATGATATATTTCTATTGAGCCAATTGCGACCACTTAAGTACGTTCATGAATCACCAATACCCAAAGGTTGCCTGAACCACGAAGGATTCTCCACCCTAGTTTTAATAGTAGTGAAGTATTGGTTGTTTCGAGATCACAAAATTATATGGGAGTTCTAGGAGAGGTCATCAGGGTTAATAATTGTATTTGACTATATCATTTGTATTCATATGCACATATGGGGGTTGTGGTTGATCAATTGGTGTGGTGTTTCAATTAGTTTTCTGTCAGTTTCCAGATGGGGGATATGGTGAGATATCAATTTGAGGCATATGGTGAGATTTCATCCTTCCTCTACCAGTTCTAAGAGGCATCACTAAAATCGAGATTGATCCTGTTACGGTTCTTGAACCCCTCCCCCAGGAATAGCACCTTCCTCCAACCTCCTCTGAATGAAGAACATCAAAACTAGATACTGGCATAGTTCTCTTCGTAATCTTATCTAAATGAGATGATTCGAACCAAAAAGGATGTTCTTTATTCAGGACTGAAAAAGTTTCTTTAAATGCATTTCTCAAGGGTATTGTATGCAACTTCTCCTATTAACTTATGTGACAATATGATATGTATGCATACTGCTTCCTAGTTTCCGGGTCTTGATGTTTTTAATCTTTTTTATTTTTAAGAACTGAAACCTGATTTACCGAGTATGATGCCTGCAGCAAGTAAATCGGCTTGAAATAACCCCTGATAAGCAGTACCTGGCCGCAGCTGGAAATCCTCACATTCGTTTGTTTGAGGTTAACTCAAATAGTCCACAACCGGTATGTTTATTGTGAGTAAATGAACAACAATTTCTAAGATGGCTCTTTATGATGTCTCTATATTTTCTCATTTCGAGTTACCTACTTTGTTTCAATTTCAGGTGATAAGCTATGATTCACATACCAATAATGTCATGGCAGTGGGATTTCAATGTGATGGCAATTGGATGTATTCAGGTTCTGAAGATGGCACAGTAAAGATTTGGGATTTGAGGTACTGTAACTAGTTAACATAAAAAGAACTAGCTCGGAGCCTAGGACATTGATTGTTGTTTTCACAATCTGGATTAAAAATTACACCATCTTTCATCTTATTCAGAAGCTTGTTAATCCTTAATACATAGTATAGTCCTGTACATGCTGCCACATGTGTGAACCTAGAACACCATACACGTGAATAATATCTGAGCTGTCCATATGGCAGGCCACATGGTGTAGATTCCCTGACCAAGAATCTGGCCGTGCCTCTCATCGGGTGGGCCACAGTTTTTAGAAACAAATGGAAATCTATGAAGAATTTAATTTAGCCATCCATTTTTTTAATTTTTAATTTAAAATTTTTTTTTTTTTTTTGCGCATATTATGGCACCCCTTACTAGTATTCCAGGAGCCTATTTTTTGAGCCAGGGCATGGACATGGTTGTTTCTGCCTAATGAATAGCTCAGATATTCCACGTGTGTACTGTGTCAGCCTATACGGCAGCATGCATGGGGTATGGGTACAGCAGCCACATACGGCAGCACATACTTCACATGTTTTTGATATTGCAAACCTAAGTTATTCAATAATATACTTATTTAATTTTACCATTAACACCAAACATAGGGATTGGATGTAGATAAGAAGTTAAGATTGCAGGTTAGTGTCGTCATAGAACCTAACCTAATGTAGGTATGGGTACAGCAGCCGCATATTTTTCCACTTTATTTGTTTCATTGAGCAAAAATGGGATAGTTCGGGGAATTGTTTGACAATATTTGTAATTGAAAAACTTTCTATCTTTTGGTTATGTCATAGGTTCATAGCTAATGGTAGCTTATTCAATAGATGCCTGATTTGTGGATCTTATTCTGCTCTCTAGTGAATAATGTGCCCTGTCCTTATTTTTCCAATCCACCATTACACGTATTGTATTTCTCCTCTGTGTTAACTTCTTGAATTCAAATTTTTTTTTTTTCAGGGCTCCAGGTTGTCAAAGGGAATATGAAAGCCGTGCAGCTGTTAACACCGTTGTTCTACATCCAAATCAGGTCAAAGTCGAACATTGGAAGCTCTTTTATCACTTTTTCAGACATATATTATGTCATTAACATGAGGGCTTTATCTGGCTCACAATGCTGCTTCATCATAATTTGCATCCACACAGCTGTAGTGTCTTCAGCATTGCCAAGCGTACTTGAATATGGGACTTGGGACACAATCTGGCAGCATTTTGAACACACTTGCAGCATTTGTCTGACACGGGCTCACATGTCGAATCTGATTTTTATTGGGCCATTATAGAATCTAGATTTTTGTAACTCTGAAATCCGTTGTATGTTTATTGTTGAGCCATTTCTTCATCTCTGCGTTTCGTTCTGTTCCTTTGGTTATCCTTTTCTTCATGGGAACTTGAAAGGCTTCTCAATACAACCATTCGGGAACACTTTAATTTTAACATTCATTTGAAAGATCTCATATGTTCATGTTTCAAAATGCTTCGCTACTTTCCTTGAAGTTGTTGCAGTAGGGGTGGCAACGGGCCAGGCTGGTCCATTGGGTTTCATGTCATGGCCTGATATGGGTCAAGCTTGGCCTTTAGTAGAGGTTGCATGATCCTTCTAACTAGGTGCCACTCCTGCTTTGATTTCTGCATCGAGCTCCCACTTCCTAGCTGTTTATACTCACTAACATTTTAACGAAGACACTTCCCCACTTCCACACCCAAATCTGTTGCCAATTTGCTTCACGCTTCATGCAACTATAAGTCGGATTGGCCTGAATTTAAAATAATAATAATAACAACAACAATAATAAATGGATTGGGCCTAGGCCTAGTTTTTCCATACTATTTGAGGGCTGACGTGATCACTTGCCTGTTTATAATGTTAATGGGTGGGCTTGGACTGGAAATCGAAGGCCCAGTTGCTTTGTGCGAAGCCCATGCCTGACTTTTCGGCCAATTAATAATGGGATCAGGCTTGGACTGACCCTGTCCCGGACCATTTCCACCCCTATGTAGCAGGGTCATCCAGTTTTATTTTATGATTTTTAGGAATCCAAGAATAGGTATTATTCAAGGTTCCGCCCAAGAGTTCCTATAGTTTGCTTGGGTTTTCAGTTTGTTCAAGCAGGACCCATGATTCAATGACTGAAACTGTTCATACGATGGGTCCCAACATGGATGGCTCATGCATAAAAATCCTAGAGACTGGAATATCCTAGCCATCAATTTTTTTTTTTATAATTTTTTGGTTGAGTATGGATTGTTGCAATATGTTCTTTCTTTACCATCTAGTTGTTGGCTACCAATAGGAGGGTAATGATGTTCTCATTTGAGAGCAAGCCATGCATAATGGGGCCAATCTCATCAATGATTTGGATCACTGAACCATGGGCACCATTTTTACAAGCTGAAAACATGTGTGCACTGTAGAAACTCTTGGGCCAAGCATTATATAAAATCTCATTGAAGAACTTATGGTTGTTATAGGGTTAATTTATTTTGTCGGTTTACTTGTGATGTTGCAGACGGAACTAATATCTGGGGACCAAAATGGAAATATTCGCGTGTGGGATTTGACTGCAAATTCATGCAGCTGTGAGCTGGTAAGTTTTGACATTGCACGCTTCTTCAAGAGTGAAATTTACATGTCAGAGCCTCATTTTGCTCTTCTATTCACGATTTCTATTATTTTATTCCAAAAGGCATGTATGAAGAAATCTCTTCAAATTGCAGGTTCCAGAGGTAGATACAGCTGTGAGGTCTTTGACGGTAATGTGGGATGGGAGCTTAGTTGTTGCTGCAAATAATCATGGAACTTGTTACGTTTGGCGCTTATTGCGAGGAACACAGGTAGCTCCATTGTTATGCAGTGGAATTTAGGTTTAAGCATGTGAAAAGCCCAATAATTCATTATTTTTCTGATTTTACCTTGGTATCACTATAGTCTTTGGTATTCTTCATGCAATCCGAATACTCTTCTACTGCAGACTATGACCAACTTCGAACCACTGCATAAACTACAAGCACACGATGGTTACATTCTAAAGTGTCTGCTGTCCCCAGAGTTCTGTGAACCTCACCGGTTTGACACCTCATACTCTTTTTCCTGAAACATATTTTGTTAAAACTGCAACTTATGCAAACAAGTTCACTGAAATTCACAGATTTAAGGGCAGCAAAGAGTTATCATCCTCCCAATTTGTGTTCCTTCTTTCTTCATGGCATATTTTTATGATGATTCAAACCAACCATCCACCAGTATTGGTTGACAACCAGAAATTGCCTTGATCTGATGATCCTTGCCATCCCTTCAATGAACTTATGCTCATAGAATGTGAACCATGGCTAAATTTTGTTTATCACTATGCATTTGTAGACCACCAATTAAATGCTTAGGATCATCCAGTTAGTGTTCCTTGTCTATTCGTGCATCAAGTTCGGACCCGCTGAACGGAGATCTGGATCTTGTCCATGGATGCCACATGTTTTATAAAGATGTTGGAGGATGTTAACTCGGCTGGAATTGCTGCCCCAGGTTTAACATCTTATATTTAGTTTCATGAAGCATTTCTGCTTAAACTTCAATCAATTTATTTGTAGCAAACTCTAATTGTTTGTGCATTATCCCATTTGTTTTCTATATTCATGCATCTTAAATTCATGAAATGAAATTTTTTCTAGGTATCTGGCTACTGCATCATCTGATCACACCGTTAAGATTTGGAATGTTGATGGTTTCACTCTGGAGCGAACTTTGACAGGTAAGACTGGGATCTGGGTCACAACTGCGTTGGGCTGGACCGAAGCATGTCCAGGCCCAGCTCAGGCTATCAGCAAAGGATCTGGATTTTAGTTGAGCTGGACCCTGCCAAATATTCAGCCACCAAAGTAACAGGTCGGGTAGGGCCTCCTTGTAGGCCCTTTAGCCAGATAAGCCGCAGGTCCAGCCCAATTAGTTATCAGGACTGAAAGTCAGGCCCAAGTCCAACCCACGATCCTTACAGCAAAGCCTAAAGCTGGCTGGACTCGGGCCAGCCCATCCCATTTACAACCCTTGGCAAATGCCTCGCCAAGTTTCCATTTCTCCCCTCCCCCCCTACATATGAATAATCTTCTGTTCATCTCTTTTGAGTATTGGATTATATATCCACAGGGCATCAGCGCTGGGTATGGGACTGTGTTTTCTCGGTAGATGGTGCATATTTAATTACAGGTACCGTATACTGTGTTCATTCATTGGTTTGCTGACTTTCCTTGCAACTCACATGGTTTTTTTTTTTCCTGCTTTTATATTTCTCTGTTGTTCTAAGGATCAGAAATTGTTACCAATTGCAGCTTCTTCTGATTCGACTGCGAGGTTGTGGACAATGGCGAAGGGGGAAGCCATCAGAGTGTACCAAGGGCATCACAAAGCCACCGTTTGTTGTGCTCTCCATGACGGTGCTGAGTCATCTCCATCATGATCCTTACTTGCAATGAACTTTAATGATGTGTATGGAAATGTTCAATGGTGAGAGTGGTGACATTTCCATTTTCTATGTTTTTCGTTGGAGGAAGGGCCGAGCCCCAACAAACTTTAATCTTGCTGATGATTTCAATTCCATACATGCTGGGCCCATTATTTGGTGATCAGACCATTGCTCTAATGGGTCCCAAAGTTTCGATTGGGGATGCCCCAAAAAAATTCAGATAGAAGGATCGTAATCCTGCAATTAGTGGCCTAGAAATAATAGAGGGTTGAGAAAAAAATTGAAGCCATGGTCCACATCTGATGACACAAGCGACAAAATATCGAAGGGTTACAATGCTGGGGTCTGTGATATTTTTGGAGCATCCCCCTCAACTGCATCGTCCATTGGTTCAATTGTCTGGATCACTGGAGGATGGACCCCACATGCGTGGAACTGAAAACATCAGCAAACTGTTTTTTTAAAAAATTTTTCTGAGGCCAGATGCCAATAATTTGTATGTTCGTTTATCATTCCAAGAATCCAAGTATCATGGTTTATTCATATGGGCAGCTTCATCTGATATTGACTGGAGACTGGATGATGGCAATGGAGGAAGCCACTTCTCTTGTGCTCCCTGTAACAATGCAGAGTCATCTCCATCATGAACTGGACTTTTGGTATGCTTGTATTACATGTACAGAAACATTCAATCTCGCGCATGTGTGTATCATCCCTGGCATGAATTTGTTGCGTCTTGGACTAGAGAACTATGAACCATCAGTCTTTTGAGGTGGCCTCTCTAATCATGCAATCTGATTTATTGCTTATTAGAGACTATTTGAAGGGTTGGTCTCCTTTTACAACTTAAGGAGTTATGCACTAAAATGATATTCTGGATTAAGCTTATTCTTTCTCTTTCTTTGTCAGATTTAATTACATGCTTATGACTGATCTGGATCCAAAGCTGTAATTGCCTGGTTTTACCGATTCTAGGCCAGGGAGTTATTTGATACACTCAAGTGTATGACAGTCATACATATTCACTCAGCCATTGAACACGTGTCATGCACATATCCAAAACTTAACCTCCAAACCATGGGACCCACAGTAGATAGGTCATAAACCCGAAATCAAAGAATTACCTCTATGATCAATGATTGGGCCCTAGCCACCCCCATATTTCAGGGCTTCTTTCACTGGGAGAGTGCAGGATCAGAAATGCTGGCTTCCAAATTCCAAAGTGGGAGTAATGTGAGGAACCCATTGGTGTTGTGGGAAGGAACCACCACCTGTCGGTTTCATTTAGGTTGAATTTTTATGGCCGTTTTCGTACTATGAGGAATTATAAAGTGTTGTTGGCCTGATCTGGCCCTTGTGAAGAAGTGGGGCCAAAAGGTGGCGTGTTAAGAGAAGCCCCGATGGGTGACCAATCCGAACATTGATTAAGGGATGTTTGTTTGTTCAACTCAAGACTGTTGAATTTCTTTCATCTTAACCGACCATTAGATGTCAACCAGTATGCTGGTTAAGCATTGCTTTGGTGTTGGTATTTGGTTTATGGCCATCTAAAGTGATGCCTATGCTTTGCCTGGTTTGATTTTGGTTACATTTATGTCACGTACAGATCGGAGTCCACATGTATTTGTTTGTTTTTTTTTTTTTTTTGAGAAATCTGAGTCCACATGTATGAGCCATCTCACTCTGGCTGTGAAATTTGAAGGGTGAGTCTAATCACATGGCCATGATTGCTTTTCCTTCTATAGAGATATGGGATTCAGTAGCCATTCCAGGGGAGGTTATAACTGTTCGTAGTAATCCGTTCGAAAGGTGAGTCTAATAACATGGCCATGATTGCTTTCTATTCCCTAGATTTAAGCCTTTTCCTGATCCTGATTAGTTTTCTGAATCACCAGGATTTTCGAAGGATGCTCGAACTGTTTGTTGTGGTTTTACTGATCCTTGAGGAAAGGATCTAATTGAATGCTTGTGACTGTCCTGCCTTCAAAAACTTAGGCCTGTGGATGCTTAAAGAAGAATTCATCTCATTTTAATTAAACAGTAATGAGTAATGATCTAGTGAGCCGAGTGCATCTGAACCTTACCACGCACAGATTTGCTATCTGGACCTACCATTAGGCGCAGTCTGCTTTTATGGGCAGCCTTGAAAAATCATCCTGTTTGGATGATCCAAACTGTCCACTCAGTGACTTGCAGAAATTAATGGACAGGATTATTCATTAAAGATAGGTCCAGTCATGGATGTTTAGGACCATTCTATCACTGTGATCTTTGCACTCTAATGGAAGAAAATTAGACCAGATCTTATGGATGGACCAGACGGGTTACGTAAATGATGACAAGGCTAAATGTAAATTTGTGCACTGCAAGGTATCCATACAAACTGCACTAAGATCATTTCTCAACAGTAACTATGTATTAGAGATCTTGATCTCTAATACACAATTGAGTTCATTTTGACAATAATTACATATTAGAGATTAAGATCTCTTATACATTATTACTTTTAACTAAAATGAGATTAACTCATTTTTATGTGTCTACCAAACAGGGCCTTAGCTATCCAGTCTTAGCTTTTGTTCTAATTTATATTAGAGAGTTTGTTAATCTCGGGCTCGTGTATCCCTAGGCCCCCTACAGGTGTCCACATGTGGAAGCATTGTACGTGTGTGTAAGATCCAATCCCATTCAACAGGTGGGTCCTGCGTCCCTGTCCAGTGTCCAGTTATTTCATATGGCCAATAATTTGTGAAACAAATATACAGTTTAAAAAGAACTTGCCCACTTGCTTCCTACAGATAGTGTCCAACTTGATGAGTGGGCCAGCCTGATCTTTTTCGCCATGGCTCTTCACCGTAGGATCCAGACAATGGACGGGTTCGATCTCCTGTATATGCAGCATGTTGGCACATGTGTCCCCATGTGTAGAGGGGTTGGGATGTACTGACTAGTGGAATTAGCAACCCTCCAACATAGGAATTATGTTTAGAGCTTGAACCGCTAGTAGCAGTCCTTTAGAACAGACCTGATGCTCGAGTTGAGTGTCCATCCTAGTTGTTGTAGGCTCTCCAGGGCAGTCATTTCTCACAAAACATGTACCAGAAATCAAATTTCTCAAGGAATCAAAGAACCTTCTATAGGATGAAAACTCCCATCTTCAGAGATGTGTAGTATATGCTCGAAATCTATGTTTCCCTGTCATATTCAAATACCAGAAGTACCACCAGTGGAGGTGGACTTGTATTATTGCTAGTTGGTGGATTCATAATTTAATAATGTTAAAACTATACTTGTAGCAATATTTTAAGACAATTCTTTAATGCAATAACTACCAACACCATTAAATACAATAACAGATAAATCATAAAAGTGGGCGGGCGGCAGTCTGTGCCGGATCTTCTACTTTATATTTTAGGAATTGTAGATGCTTCAGGACATAGATAATGTTCTGATGCGCTGAGTTCATACAAGTAGGTCCTATGGTTTTAGTGATCTAGATTGTTGATGTGATAGTGACCCCCCAAAAAAATCTCCCGGATAGGAAGAATGCAGCCTTCCCATTTTCAGAACATTAAAGGTGCGCCAGCTGCAATAGGCATGGGATCTGATACCTGATATTTTTAGGAATTGTAGATGTTTCCGGACATGGATGGTGCCCAGATCCGCCCAGTTGATAGAAGTTGGTCCTATAGTTCAGCGGTCCAGATCATTGATCTGATGAGACACCACTAAAATCTTGCAGATTGGGAGATTATAACAATCCCAATCTTTGCTTTGTTTAATAGTGTTGCTGTCTCGTGTTCTTTTTCGTTTTTCTCCTAACTGGTTAACTGCCTGTTCATTTGCTGCTGATACTAGTTTGGCGATTTTCTTGGAATTCTCATTTATAGGGGCCAATCGTATTGACGGTTTTGATTAACAGTTTCGATTACTTATAGTTCAGCTGTGGATATGGTCCTTGATAGAGTTGAATGGCGGAGCAGGATTGGTGTAACCAAACCCAATTTGTTAGGACAAGGCTTTTAAAACAAAAAAATAATTCAGATGATGATGATGCTGATGAATCATATCAATGGTCTGGATCATTGGACCAAGGCTCGGCCATTGTATGGACTTGATGCATTAGGACCCTAAAATTATTCATTTCAATTGCCCAAGGATCTTCATGATTTTTTTAAGTAATGAAAAATCTCTAATCAGGAACAGGAGGCAGATGATGATCATGTGAGGGTAAGTCAGCCTTATCTCTTATTGTTTTGTAGACCACATCTTATTCTACTAGGTGGTGATGTATCAGATCCCTGGTGGCTGACCAGCCTGCAACTTTCAGAATATGGCCCACCTGTCTTTTCCCAACAACTCAGCCACAGTTTTGCTATCCTTCTGAGATGTGAATCAAGGCTTTGCCTCTATTTTTCAAAGATGAGCTCAGCCACAATGTGCTTTTCCCATGGCATTCTTTAATTGGTGGTGATTTGTCTGCCGTACACATGGGTAAGCACTCATCGATCTGGGCCGTACAAGCCAGCGAGCATAGCATGATAATCCAAAGGATTCGATGATCTTATTGTCTGAAATAGATCTTTCTAGATATGAATCTGATGCATGGTGTTCCTGTGTTTTTTGGGCCATGTGGTATCCATGATGGTGCTGATGATTTGGACGGTCTGGATTTGTCATACATATATGTCCCCGCACATTACCTTTTAACATTTCACACACCTTTTTATATGGGGTACGAAATTCACTCTGCATAGCATTCTAGCCTTCAAACATACATAAATAAGCATGCATAATTCCATGCATGCTGCAGATCACCTATCTATATCTGTATCGGCCGACAGATTTGGACGATTTTGCCCACACTTGGGAGAGTTTTCAAACTCGAAGTTTTGAAAGGATGTTGGAGGGATTTCCATCATAGGTAGGGATATTTGGGATGTTTTAAAAATGTGAGTCATTAACTAAGGTTATTTTAGCAATTTCAAAAGGCCTCTTACCACCCAATTTCTCTCTCTTCATGATCTCTCTTCCTTCCACGCGGTTTGGCTAGTGACCCAACACCAGCAGATTAACGGGTGTCAAAGCTCTTTGGGCCCCACCATGATGTGTGTGTTTTATCCACACCGTGCATCCAATTTGCTAGCTTATTTTAGGCCATGATCCCAAAAAATGAGGCATATCCAACTTCCAGGTGGACCACACCACAGGAAATAGTAGGAATTAAGCCACAGAAGTTTTGGATCAAGCTGATAATTGTGTTTTCCTTCCATTCAGGTCCGTGTGACCTTATAAACAGGTTGGATGTCAAATAAATATTATAGTGTGCCTCAAAAAGTTTTTAACGGTGGACACTCAATCAACACTGTTTTCCTATGGTGTGGTACACCTGTGATTTGAATCTGCCTCATTTTTGGGCTCATGCCTTAAAATAAGCTGGAAAGTGAATGGACGGTGTGGATAAAACATATACACCGTGGCAGGGCCTACAGAGCTTTGACATCAGCTAGCTGGCCGTTGTTGGGGTCACTAGCCAAATGGCTTACATATAACTAGAGCATCGCTGGCACTTCAATGGGGCCCACCTTGATGACTTTATAATATAGATATCATATGTTTATTGCACTGGCTTATGTTATATATCAGCCCAAAAACAAGGTGGATTTCAATAATTTTTATTTTTTTATTTTAAAAAAGAATGGGCTACAAAAAAGAAGAAAAAAGGGGCAGAGTCACTCAAGGTTGAAAGGAGAAAGTGAGAGCATACGAGAACTCTTCCTCTATCTGGTTGTATCTCTCTCCACCTGAGCTGCACGTGACCCACCTATAATACATCATTTCTATTCCAATAACATCAAATTGGTATTATTGTAAATAATGCTACTTACCTTCTCTTTGCAGTGATTAGATCAATAGGTCCGTTAGAGTACATTCCACGCTTATTGTGATATAGGACCTCTGGGCCTATTGGCATCTTTCAATCATCCAAACCATTTATGTAATGGGTCTTCTCTTGGATGGCGGAGATCGCCGCAAAACAGCTCTTAGATTTGAATATTTCAATCTTTTGATCAATGTAGAAGGTCTCCGTGAACTTTGAACAGTCAAAAGGGTTGAAATATTTAAATCTGATTGAATTTTCTTGCATCATCCATCCACCATAAGGCTCATCAAATAAACAGTTTGGATCATTAAAAAGAGTGCTGATCCAACCTCTAGAGTCACGACTTCTTGCAGCAGCAAACGTCTAGCATCAAATGAATATTTTACCAGCTCAGTTGGTTTTAAACCCTACTTATAACAAAATAAATAAACAAATAAATAAATATGAGAAGGTCTCAAGTCAAACCTGTTGGACTATCAGCGACGGTCTATCCAGCCAATAACTTCCAAAATTTCATGTGTGGGTGAATCCAACCCATCCAATACGCTGGCCTTATTATGAGGATCACCTTGAATAAAAAAATAAAAAAAAATTTACTCATAAAGTCCACCACACCTCTTTTTTCTATTTATTAATGGCTAGAAATGGTTTTATATGGTGTGAACCACTTCATAAATAAGTATGGATGATTTTTGCAGTGAATGATCCTCATGGGGGGACAACTATTGGAAAGGTTGGATTTCACATGCACTTAAAAGGTTGGATGTTATCAGCTGTTGGACTGTACTTTGTGGTCCAACCGGTTGAACTTAGACCATCTTGAAAAATAAATGTGTATGCATAGACGTACATACCCCACCACAAATAACACAACATCCCAGATTTAACGCGCCAACTGACCGACGTTGGTACACAACTCACCAAACGCAAAAATAAAAATAAAAAATAATAACAAATGAGATATTTTCTAGGCCAATCTACATGGGCCCACATGTGCCGACATGGCACACGTGCGTAAGATCTAAGCCGTCGATCAATAGACTGTAGATGCCATTGCCCAAAACTCGGCCTGGGATCTCAATAGATTTATTTTTAATCTGTCCATTTGTTTCTAATGTTGAGTCCATTGTATGATCAGATCGGTGATTTTTGGGCGGGGTAATCTGCATGCTGGGATGCACCCAATGGACGGCTGGGATATCCCAACCGCCCGCCATGTCGAGGGTTAGACGGACAACATCATACATGCATGTGGGGCTTAGCAAACGTAAATAAAAGAATACAATCAGCATAAAGTAGACCACCCTTTAGCTTTTGACTACATTATTACTGATGACGAATGCTCCAGTTCTCCGACAGCACCGTAGTCATAGTGCTGCTAGTTGCACTGGGACAGTTGCATAATTCAATCCATTGATCTAGACCATTCACTTAGTCCAGCATAATTTTCGTAAGTGACCATGTAAATATCACACTGACCTGACAAAAATTAACCATTTGATCAATGAACATCAATATGGACGGTCAAGATCATTTACGCAAGAACACATCAGATCAACATTTTGATCAATCTACTTATTATGACCCATCATGGATTGCTTATGATTTTAAAGAATCACCTTTATTAGGCAATTGTACCCATTCCATCCAAGACTTGGAAAAAAGGATGGCTACAGAAAATAAGGCCAAATCAAAGATAGATTGGATCATCCAATCCGTTCAATTTTTGCAACATAGACCATGGGGTGTATTTTGGACTTGATGGACAGTTCAGATTGATTGATTAGATTGTCCAAGTGAACTGATACAACTCTTTTAGAGCGCTAGAGCATCTCTCACTAGTTGTATATATAAAGAAAGGGAGAAGAAAACCAACCTCACCAAACACTACCATTGATTGGCCATCAGATCAAAGGATCAAAGACAAACCATGGGAGAGAAAGAGAAGAAGAAGAAGAAACAGAAAAACCAACAACAACAGACCAACAAATCAACGGCTGATCCTGCATTTAAGCCGAGCTCGGACGTCAAAGGGCTCCGGTTCGGTGGCCAATTCATCATAAAATCCTTCACGGTCCGCCGGGCCGCACCGCTTGAGCTCCTCCGTCTCCTCTCCATCCCACCCACCATCCAAAACCAATGTCCCAAAACCATTCCTTTCCCTTCAACCATCACATTCCTCCCCACCAACTTCACCATCCTGGCCCACCATGCCTGGCACACCCTCACGCTCGGTCTCGGCACCAAGAAGTCCAAAGTCATACTATTCGTGTTTGAATCGGAGAACATGAAATTGTCTGTCGACAGGTTATGGCCGTCGGCAATTCCACTAGGGGAAGTAAACAAGAAGCTCATACGTGGGCTCGCTGCGTGTGAGATGGCCCGGTTCAAGTTCAGGAAGGGGTGCATCACTTTCTACGTGTATGCAGTGCGGCGAACGGGGGCTGCCGGATTCTCCCATGCCGATGATCTACGGCAAATATTGCAGTCTGTGGTTGCACTCAAGGACTTCTTGGATCATACGGCGATGCTCGCGTTGCCGAGCCAACGGAGCATCTGTTTCTCGCCTCCGGTAGCTGTGGCCCATTAAATGGTTCTCTTCTCTCTAATGATTTTCTTTTTATTTTTGATAACTGATTTTTTTCTCTTTCTAATTTTTTTTTTTTTCATGGGTGGGGTGGTAAACAATTCTTTTTGTTCTTTTTTTGGCCCTGTTTGGTTGCCACCTAAAAATTATTTTATCTCATTTTTGTTAACAGTCATTATGCTTTAGAGATCATGTTTTATATTGTGTTTGGCAGCACCAATAT
This sequence comes from Magnolia kwangsiensis, assembly GCA_037074715.1. NCBI lineage: Eukaryota > Viridiplantae > Streptophyta > Magnoliopsida > Magnoliales > Magnoliaceae > Magnolia > Magnolia kwangsiensis. The sequence goes on along the minus strand of CM073575.1, from coordinate 150,206,360 downwards.
CACGAAATTTCATGATATTCATGATTGATTAGTCTAATAGGGTTCAAAATATTTTGATATTTGGTGCGCAACCAAACGCAACCTTATTATAAATTATGATGGTTTGTTGAGATTATTTTTATCCTTATAAAAATCTTTAATACATAATTATTGTTAACTAAAATGAGATGAACTCATTTTTTAAGTGGCAACCAAACAGGGCTTTTTTTTTTTTTTCTTTTTTTCTTTTAAAAAATTCCTATTTTGTAATTTAGTATGAGAACATTGGAATCTTATGGAGAGTGTATGCAGCGTTTGTATGGTGAAAATAGAATTGCATCATCTTTTCTTTGTGGGCGTTTGTACCATTTCTTAAATGGTGGTGACTCATCCACTGTACACGTGGCATGCATTACAAGTATGTTAATGCAAATCATCCAAGTCATGGGTTCACTACAGATGAATCATAGCCCAGAAATTAGACTAATTGGATTAACTTAACCATCTGATATTGTCCTTGGAATTTAGACGGTCCAATCATCACCAGTTGGACTGCTACTATTGCCTGATCAGTGTGATTTTCGGGCATTGATGCATCTACGTCAAGACCAACGATTGGACGGGCCAGATTGAAGTTAACATAAGGTTGATGGGTCACCATAAATTTTGAGAGGTGGTGAAAAACGCATTCTCCTATCAGCTCATCAGCCGGATCCTGTTTTATTGTAATGGTACATGCATGTGTAAGAAAGTTTCATTCCCATACTTCATTTTTCGCACTATCTTGGATAAAACTCATGTGGTGCATTTGCAATTTGGAAGGCCCTCTGGCTTGAAAGGTGAAAAAGACTGACACTGCTATCCACTAGCATCTGCAAAGGGACCACTTTAACAGGCGGACCATGAGTCCAGCCATTAAAGCAAGTGGCTGGACCAGACCTGATTAAACAGGTCCAATGTGCCACTATATATATATATATATATATATATATATATATATATATATATATATATATATATATAGTGCCAAGTGCCAGTGGGTGAACTGCCCCCCTTAGCCTACAAAAGATCAAATGGGGTGGTGGGTTTGTTACAAAAGTTGAAATATATGATGTATGCTAATGAGAAACATAGTGTGTTGTAATGACCATTAACTTTACGTAATGATAGCAATTGTTACACGGTATGGGGTTGTAATAGATGTCACGGCCATTGCATATAAAAAATGATTCGCAACAAAGCTTCACACCCCTACGGAATTCGTAACGGTTCATTGTAAAGAGTATGTAAGTTTTTTGAATTTTTTTTTAAAATTTTTATAATTAGAAGATGAGAGACTGTAACCATCGTTATGAGAGTTGAAATGGCTATAACAACCCATATCATAAAGGTAATGGTCGTGTCTGTTATGATCATTGTTAATGGAAAATGATTCAATGCAAATATTTTCACTATAATTATATCTAATTATGATGAAAATGTTTTTATTGAATTATTAATGTGCTTGGTGGCATGTTTATTGAATATAGTAGATATGATCAACACATCATGATATGTTACAACTATTGTTCTAAATGGCGGTAGTGTGATGTGTAGTGCTCAACCTTCTGTGGCATGTAGCATAAATATGTAGTGTGTAGCGTAAGCTACATAATAAGCATGTTCAAACAAATTATTAGTTATTTATTTATTAAGAGTCACTATACATATATAAAAAAAATGAAATAATTATTACATAAACAACTTTATAAACAAATCTCTTTAATTAATAATGTCTAATTCAAAGCACGAGTCACAATTATAAAAAGAAGAAAACATGAAAAAATAATAAAAAATACATTTTATTGTACACTACCACTTGTATAATAGCACACATCATAGGGAATTTATATTATTTAAGATGGTATATAGCACTACAACCATACTACGCTATTAGTGTATGCCATGGGTGCTATTTAAAACAATGGTTACAACACACATATTTTTCTTAATTTTAGCGAACATATTCGCATTGAAGTGCAAACATCTCATGGTTGGAGTGGATCTAATCAACACATCAGTGTGTGGCCCACAACAAACGGTTTTAGTATAAATTTTGGTGAAAAGGTTGGTATTGAATCATTTTTAGAGAGAGAATCAAATGGGGTGGTGGGTTTTGTTAGTGAAGTTGAGATGTATGGTAGAGAGAGACACGGTGGGTGGGTTGGATGGATGATGAGGACATGGTGAGAAAAAAGCTGGTATTTTTCATCATGCAAAGCAAAAGAGAAGGGACCAACCTCCACCTATTTCAGCACTTTATGGTCTACTAAAGAAAGGGAAACTCTACCTTTTTCTTATTACCTTTAATCACGCCAAGGACCTGGCTTCTTTTTTTTAGTCCATGAATCATAGCATCCTCTCATCCCCACATCCAGCTCAATGCGATTTGATACTCTGGTTGAGTGTGATACTTGATGCACCACATTGAGAGGCCCACTATAGATTGCTAATCCTCCTAAAGTTAGATTGATTGAATGATCTTAACCTCTGATTAATGGACTTTTATTGTTTGAAGTACAACTGCGGTCTATTTTCTTTCGACCGTTCATTAAATATCCACAAATTTGTCCCTTACGAGATTAAATCAGTGTAACTTTTTCTTTCTAGAAGATTTTGGGCCCGCAATTTGAACGGTACTTAGTTTCACTTACATATCGGAGCATGTACAACTCTTAGCGCATGTATATCAATCACTACACTTGACAGAGTATTAAAGTTTTTCTCTGTGGATGCTATCCATCATGTATGTATCTCCAGTACTAGTAAGCAAAGGGAGCGGATTCTTACCCTTACCAGATGGGGCCCACCTTGATAAATAAATTGTATATCCACGCTATCCATCTGTTTTTTCTGATAATTTCAGAATATGATACCAAAATTTAATAAGATCCAAATCTCAGATGGACCACGACACTAAAAACTGTGGTGAATGACCATTAAAAACTTTTTATGGGCCAAAATTTTTTTGGATCAATCCTATCTTTGTATTTTACCTCCATCCATATATGGTTGACCCTATCAGCAGGTTGGATGGAAAATAAACACTAAAATGGGCCCTAGAAATTTTTTAATGGTGGGAGTTCAATAAAAACTTATTTCTTGTGGTGTGGTCCATTTAAGATTTTTATCTAGCTAGTTATAATAATCACAATCTAAAGTGGTCTAGAAAAACGTATGGACGGCGTGGATATACGAAATATCATCAGGGTGGACCCCACGGCAAGGGCAACACCCACTAGGGTGTTACCCGGGTAACACCGAATCCACTCCCATATAGAAATCCATGGTTGATTCTGGCCTAGATACGCAGGCATAAAAAGGCAAATGTATATCCACGTATTTACGTATGAAAGTGATCATATAGGAAATGGATTGGCTACTCCCCCTGCCACCAGCCACGTGGCTGGTGGTCGGTGCTCTGTGGGACCCACCATGATGTATTTGTTTCATCCATTCTGTTTATCCATTTTTACAAATCATTTTAAGCTCGGTCCTAAAAATAAGGGGGAAATAAATATCAGGTGGACCACACCACATGAAAACACTAGTAATTGGATATGCACCATTTAAATCCTCCTAAGGCCCACTGTACTGTTTATTTGACATCCAATATGTTGATTAGGTCATACAGGCCCAGATGAAGGGAAAAAACAAAAAACAGCTTGATCCAAAACTTTTATGGCCCCCAAAATTTTTTTAATGGTCGACGCTCATTCAACACTCTTTTCTGTAATGTGGTCCACCTGAGATTGGGATATATCTCATTTTTGGTTTTATATTGTAAAATGATCTCTAAACATAGATGAACGGCATGGATGAAACACACAAATCATGGTGAGGCCCACAGAGCACCGACCGCCAGCCATTGGCTGATGTCAGGGGGAGTAGCCAATCCGTTTCCGATCATATACACCTGTTGTACCTTAGAATGGACTGTAGTGCGGGGCCCATGTCATGTTTTTGTTGCATCCAACCATCTAAAGGTGTGCCCCGCCGTGACAATAGTAGACCCTAAATATCTGGCTAATCCAACCATCGGATGAAAATCATGGCATTACCAATCGATGATTGAGCTGTCCTGATTTTGGGGGCGTCCCTTTTTATGATGGGGCCCACCTTTTGAATGGGTTTGATGTCTCACACACTGACGTGGCCCCACAATACCGTCGACTGTACGATACAATGATAGAATATGGAATTGCTAGCTGGTTTCGTACGGTACGTGGTGGGCCCGGATACATGAATGAATGGCTGAGGCTTGTCCAAGCCCATCAATGAGCTGGAAACCCTGGTCCGAGTCTTACCCATCTTTCTAGGCAACTTGTTATTATTTACTCTGTCCAGTTCCTCCCCATCGTTTCTAGAATGAACCTATCTACACTCCCGTGTGTGGGGCCCAGCGTTATGTGTCCATGACATCCGATCCGTTCATCATGTGAGCCCTTTCGTGTTCTCTCTACATTTCGAAAATCTGGCTGATAAAAACTTCATGTGGACCACACCATTTAAAATCATTCCTAAAACCTCTAAATCAGCCAACGTGGCCTACCTGAGTTTTGGAATTGCATGATTTTGAATGGATTCATGTCGTACACAAAAACGAAGCGGGCCCCGCATACAATCTGGAAGGTTTTAATGATCTGGATCGGCCTTATTTTTGGGATGCAGGGTCAACTTGAGGGGCCCACCTTGTGTACGGATTGGATGTGGTCCTGACATCACAGTGGGCCCGACACATTGTTATGTAGAATAAGCTTATTCTAGAAACAGTGTAGAGTATGTGGTCGTCTGTTCCAACTCTTAAATAAATTGGGTCGTAGGACTGTCACGTTGTGCGTTATACGTAACTAAACTCCATCCAATCCGATTAGCTATCGGGTCTCTAAAACCCATATCCGAGTCGACTTGGACTCCGGCCCGATCCAGTTCGACCATGCGAGTCACTCAAACTCTGATGAGTCATGACTCGACTCAGGAGCGAATGAGTCGATAGTTTAATGATGAGTGCATCAAAGAGGTTTGTAATAGGATATGCTGCGACTGTAGCCGTTGGATCTGGGTCATATTGAGTGACCCAAGCCATTGATCTCACGAAATAAACAACATATAGGTGGCTTCCTAAAAAATCTTCAAGATTCGAAAATCCTAGACGTTCAAATCAATGGCCTACAAAGCAACGATTGATATTCAATGAAAAAATGTTAGATAATCAAAGTGCTAAATTATTCTAATTGGAGAGTTTGGTCATCAGGTATTCTCCATTGATGTTGATGCCCATCTTGTAAACGGTTTGGATCACGGAACCTGTACCAGATCCTACGGCTATCGTCTTGTATGCTATTGCGATGTGTCCTGATGTGTGCACATCATGCATGCGTGGATCCACCGTGATGCGTGTAACATCCCCTCCATCCACTATTTGCATTCGCTCACATTAGGACATGGACCAAAAATAGGCAGATCAAAACTCAAGTAAGCCACGTCACAGAAAAGTGGGGATACCTTTGAAACCTAAGGCTAGGACGCCGTTTGGCTAGTGACCCTACGTCACGCGGTTTAGCTAGCTAGCTTTGACATCAGCTAGTTCGCTGGTGTTGGTGTCGGTGTCGGTGTCGATTGCCAAACTGCGTCCATCAGGCTGGACCTTCCCTGGCCCACAGTACTGTTTGGTCAGGTTGCTATTTGCTTTCCCCGTTTCTAGTGGGAATCACCTTTAGAATAGGTGGATGGTGTATAAACGTCAGGGTGGGCCTAAAAAGTTTCTTTGATGGACGTCCCAGTCCACACGGTTTCCTATGGTGTGGCCCATTTAAGTTATAATGGACTTGATATTTGGGATTACGCCTTACCAGCATAAATAATGAACGGAGTAGATCTCACACGCTCAACACGCTGGGACTTGTATGGGACAGATTCAGTAGTCATCCCTCCCCTAGTGCGTCGGTACTAGAAAAGCTTTGTGGGCCCACCATAATGCATATGTTTTATCCAAGCCGTCCATCTATTTTTTCACCTAAGTTTAACATGAGCCCAAAAATGAAGCACAACCAAATCTCAGGTAGACCACACCGCAAGAGACATTAGTGATTGAACGCCTATCACTAGAAAACTGGGAGGCCACAAAAGTTTTAAGCTGATATTTGTGTTTTATTTTCTTCCAGGTCTTTGTAAATAAATATTACAATGTGCGTTAAGAACTTTTTAATGTGAGCTTCCAATCGCCATTTTTTGTGGTGTGGTCCACCTGAAATTTGGATCTGAATCATTTATGAGATTATTGCTTAAACTGATATGAAAAAATTGACAAACGGCATGGATAAAACATATACACCATGGTGGGACAAAAGAGCTTTGCCGACACCAACATTGGTACTGTAGGGAACTAGCGTATCCGAGTTTCCTTGCTCTTGCTTGGGTGGTAGACTCTCGGAGTTTCAACACCCGGTAAAGGGTTCGAGTATCATAAGCGGTGAAAGCCCCACTATGGCGTCAGTGTGGGGTACGCGGATTGCATCCTACCCCCGTCCGGACAGATTACCGTCCGGGCAGGGCACTGTAAGGCCCACCATGATGTAAGTGTTTTATCCATGGGGGTCCTTACTCTTACCCGGGTGGTAGACTCCCTAGAGTTTCAACACCGGATCAAGGGTTCGAGTACCCATGGTGGGGAAATCCCACGGCGTGCGTGCGTCGGGTGTGTGCGCGTGTGGCCTGAGTGCGTGTGTTAAAAAAAAAAACGTGTTTTATCCATATCTTTAATCAGTTTTATTGTATTGATCGAGGTATTAAGTAGACTACAGAGTAGACACCGAACAATCAAGCTGATATTTGTGTTCTCACTTCATCCATATCTGCATGGTCTTATTAATACGTTGGATGGTAGAAAAAACATCCCAGTGCTCCTTAGAAAAGTTTCAATGGTGGGTATCATTATCACTACAACTCCCTTTGCTTGGTCCACAGGGGCTTTATATCTATTTCATTTTTTTTTTACCATAAGATGACCTGTGAAAAGCGATTAACAGCCTAGATAAAATACTTACATCACTGTAGACCCCACATAGCCCTGCCCGGACGGATTACCGTCCGGGCCCCATTCCAGAAATTGCGCATCCGTACGTGACTTTAATCCCCCGTTCTTTTTCATGTGATATAAAATAGGGTGCGGCTTCGGTGGATCACCGAGGTAGGTGGGACCCACATTGATGTATGTACTTTATACACGCGCCCTCCATCCGTTTTAAAAACTCATTTTAAGTTAAGATACTAAAAATGATGAAGATTCAAATATGAGGTGGACCCAGTACGGAAAACAATGGTAGTTGAACATTTAGGGCATGTTTAGGCGGTGGGATTAGAAGGGATTAGGTGGGATGGGATTCAATGGTAGTTGAACATTAAAACTTCTCGTGGGCCACAGATGTTTTCGATCAGGTCGATATATGTGTCGTATCTTCCAGCTTTTTGTGACCTTTATCAACAGGTTAGATGGAAAATGAAAATTCCGGTGGCCCCGTGAAGTTTTTAATGTTAGGAATTCCATCACGACTGTTTCCCGTGGAATGGTCCACCCGAGATTTAGATCTGCTTTTTTTTTTTTGGATTAAAATGAACTTTCAAAATGGATGGACGGTGTGGATATAAGGAACATAGATCCACTGACCGCGGTAGATCCGGGGATCCACCCAATCCGCTGCGTTACTGAGGAATAGAGGTTTGCTAACTCCACGCGCGCGCTTACCCCTGTCCATCGAATTCAGTACATGTGCCAATATGGAAAGCGTGCAGGAGATCTGAGCCTTCCATCTGCTTGGAAAAAACAGTTAGATCTTCCGTCACAAAAAAATAAAATAAAATAGATAGTGTTAATTCAGGTGGGCCACAAAGTACAAACTGAAAGTGCAAAAAGAAAATTTTCTAGCTGCCCATTTGTTTTGTGGCCCACCTAACCTCAGGTGTGGAATAGCCTGATTTTCATCACAGAAAATCCAAACAGTGTAGCCCACCTAATGAAAAGCTTAGATCCCACGCGCGTGTTCCACGGTAAAGTGTAGTACAGTACACAGTAAAACTGCGAATACGTGCAATCCGCAGGTTTTCGGTCATCAGCTGATGGAGATAGGACGTGGGATCGTTGTCAACTACAACATGGACGTTGTCTTTGGGGCCCACCAGCCTTCTCGAGCAGAAGCAATGGAGACCGTTGTCTTATAACGCACTCCGTCACGAAATGCCATTTTGTTGTGTTGCGTACCCACCATCCAATCAAACCGAAGTGGAAAGTCTTTTCGGCAGATCACATGAACTGATGGACCTCCCTTCCTCGGAAGGTATTAGATACTCTGGCTGAGGTTGACTCTTGATACACAGGCACTTAGAAATTGTAAACTTGGGATGCATTAACTCAAATTAAATTGACCAAATTGTAAAACCCACGTTGGTTGAACAACTGTCCCCTGATTCTTGGATAATTGTTTGCTGAAATAGGACCGTTGGATATTTTCATTTTTAGCCATTGGATAAGTGTCCACCAGTCTGAAATTCAGATAATTAAATGATCTTAGTTCTTAGTTCATGATACATCTAAACTGAAACTCATTGACTGGACGGTTTGATTTGAATTATTTATATTAGCTGCACATGACTATTAGATGGGACTTCACGATTTCTTTCCTCCCCTATGACGCTGATTGGGTACTGTCCGGATCTCGAGTAGGAGGAGGCTCTGAGGGGCCCACCGTGATGTATGTATTTATCCAAACCGTCCATCAATTTTCCACATCATTTTAGAATATAATCCCAAAAATGATGCATATCTTAGGCTCAGTTAGACCTCTCAGAGGGAATTAAATGGCCACTGTTAAAAACTTGTTGGGAGCCTCAGAAGTTTTGGATCAAGCTGATATGTGTTTTGCCTTCATCCATGTCTATGTGACCTTATGTAGAGGTTAAATGACAAATAAACATGACAGTAGGCTCGGGAAGGTTTCAATGGTGAGCATATCATCACCATTGCTTCCTGTGGTGTGGTCCATTGAGCCTTAGATCCTACTCATTTCTATTCCAATACGTAAAATGATATGAAAAAAAAATGGATGGACGTTGTGGATAAACTAATGCATCATGGTGGGCCCCTGAGAACCACAGTCAGCATGCATAGAGGTGGATGCGGATTGCGTGCTGACTGTGGGCCCGCCATGATGTATGTGTTTTAGCAGCTCCATCCGTTCATTTTCCAACTCATTTCATGGCATGACCTTAAAAATGAGGTAGATCCAAATCTCAGGTGGACGACACCACAGGAAAAGGTGGTGATTAATCGCCCACCATTAAAAGCTTATCGGTGGTCACAAAACTTTTTAATTAACCTGATATTTGTGTTTCCCTTCATCCACATCTTTGTAACTTGATCAACACTTTGGATAGAAAATAAACATTATAGTGGGCCCAAAGAAAATTTTAATGGTGGGCATACAGCCACCACTGTTTTCCTGTGGTGTGGTCAACCTGGGATCTTATCTTTTAGCTCATCCTCTAATATTATGATCCATAATGGATGGACGGCCTGGATAAAACACCCGCACCATGGTGGGGGCTACTGGCAGTGTTAGTGTGTTATCCACGCTCCATACAGGTGATTTCATTTAAACCATCCAAATGGTGGGTCCCTACTGAGATGGCTGATGGGTAGATATTTAATTGGTGGTCTAGATGGGAAGATATCAAAAGTCAGAATTAAACAAAAATATCTATTAATCGAAGGTTAGGAGTGTTGGATCAATCTAAATTTTGAATGACCATCTACATCCCCTAGCTGGAATGGTTTTTCATCATTACATATGAAAGTTTAAAATTTTCATACGAGTCACACGTTTAAATAATTTATTAATATTCAAGTATTTTCTAGATAAAAGCAATTTAAAATGAATTCATTTGGTAAATTTTCTTTTAGACTTTCACTGGATTTGTTAAAATATAAATGGGGAGAGGCTGTTTCTATTTTTCTATTATTTTTTAAAAAATATTATGTATTTTGCCTACTTAACGTCATTATCAAAAAACTGAGAAAAAAACGAGGAAATAGCCAACTTCTTATAAAGTGGTCCACATGATAGTCACATGATAGTCATGTATTGCACCCATCATCTAAGTGCCGACATGTGCAATTCTCACCACTTGTGCAGCCATCGTGTTCAAGTGCCCCACATGTCAATGTTCACATGCGTGGCACGTATCTCATCCATCTTAAAAGGCAGCACATGTGCAACATGTATTGTTGCCTATCTTTTACTGACTTATGTTTCAACGTGTCACACATCCTAACGTGCTACGTGCATTAGTCACACCCATCTTCAAGTGCCTTGATATATATCATGTGTTATTGACCCATGTATGCTACATGACCAGACGCCTTTAAATGCTTTAAATGCATGACATATGTCACCTATGGGGTTCGAGTCCATATCTCAATAGTAGACTGAGGAATTTCAACACAAAGTCTTCGGGTCAAAACCCAAAGGTGCAGTGGTGAAATCCCACTATGCACCGTAGAAAACCCCAGCCACTGAGAAACTGTCGTTTTGAAAGCAGCAGTTGTCTTTCTTCGTTCAAACAATCCAAAAGATTGGCATGAGGATAATTCTCCACTTCTCTTTCCGAGCACTCCTCTAGAATCCTCATGCCAGACATACAGCATGTTGTCTACATACAATGGGAAGACCTACGTATTTTAGCCAATCTAAGAATACTCAGCAATGGAGAGAGATATTCCATTGTTTCCTCCTTATTAAAGACATATGTTACGACTACCCAGGCCATGAAGCTCTTCTAACTCAGAATCTGCCATCAACAACCTTCAAGCACCCAGCACCCCCACCTGTGAAACATCTATTTAAGTGCCCTACATGTGCCATAATTTATTTTAAAAGACCGCATACAAGCCCACATACAACATGTGTGACATCTTCAACACCTATCTTCAGGTGTGTCAATGTGCCATATTTGCAACATTTGCCTCCTTTATCTTCAAGCAACCCAGAAGCTTAAATGCACCACATGTGTTGCGGTGCCACATATACCAAATGCAGAGCTATACATCTTTAATTGCTCCACATGCGCCCTTCATCATCTTTAAGCATCTCACACGTGCCAACATCCCACGTATTCCACAATCCATCACACGTGTAACCTTTTATAGTTAAATAAAATTTTCATAAAAATCTTCTTCTCACAAAAGGGCCTATCCAGAAGGAAGAAATTTTTTATTTGCTTAACCCAAACAACCTACCCTTTCATAAATAATTCCAAAATCCACCTAATTTGAATTCGATTAAACGTTTGTTAACGACAAGCACCCTTAAAAGTTAACAGCAAAAAATGACAAGTTTACCCCTTGTTTCACACAAAATCCACCATTATACCCTTTTCACCCAGCTAATGACATCTTTGTGACTTCCCGCTCCGTCCATCGGTGGTGCTCACCTTTTCGCATCTACTCCGTCCTTTAGTTTCACAGGCCCGTGGTAGTATGTGAGATCAAAAATTAGGAAGATCTAATGGTTAGGATGGTTATGCAACAATAAAAAGTGACATATCAACGATGATTTCCTAACACCCTAATCCTACAGGCGCCGTGAATTGAGCGATTCGTCATAAGGTACGGACTATTATCTTTAGGTGACAAATTACCAATTCTAAGATGAACTTAATGATTTTGTATGGTAGATTGATATGCATGTGTAGATTGTAGGAGATTCTATCTAGGAAACTGTTTGGTGTGTATGCCTAACATGCATGCAAAGATAAATTGATGTTTGATCAATTTAAAATGATGTTTAGGCCTGAGAATTTTGCTACATGTTTAGCCTTGCATTTGATTTTCGGCATGATTGTTTATGCTTTTGTATGTTTGCATTTCTTGCATTGTGAATGACATATGAAATTTTTGTCTCTTAGAAAGAAAAACATCCAATTCCATATACATGAGTGTCTAATTTTTGCTGCTAGGGGTAATTTGCATTCATTTTGATATTCTGAATCTTATGTCTTGACTGCTTGTGTTTTATATTATATGAATACTTGATGAGAAATCATTACTATCTTAATATGTTAAGAATTGAAGCCTTTTGTTTAGGTTGGTCAGGAACCTATAAATTATGAGGGCAGTCCCGTCGGTTGAGCCATCCCGAGACTAGACTAATCAATTTGGGCGAACTCGTATGTATGACAGTAGTGAGACTACATAGGTTGCTTTCACCCGATGTCTGTGCTACGTGCTTACCTAAGTTTGGGCGGTTAGGTCTACCAACTGACCGACCGTGTTTGTTAACAATGTTTTCTCAAGCCTGTTGGAACCTAAAACACTCATCGCCCACTGACGCCCATTAATAACGGTTAATAAACTGATCCACAGCCTCGTGAGCCGGATATGGTGGAATGAGACACTGTGTCCATACTGTTAGCCTACGTTGGGGTGACGAGCCTCCTCGTAGTGATCTGCGAATGATCTCACTTCCCAGTACTCCTCACGTGCTTACAAATCAAGAGTGAGGAACTCGATGAGATCAAGGATCGTGGGGCCCTGATCTCGCTTGTTGAGGGGTCATAGCCTCACAAACGGATGAGGGCATTGATATCATCGGGTGTACTAGTTTCTCTAATCTGCTGGACGAACGGACTTAACTAAAAACTCGGCTAACATATTCACGATTGCTTTGTATTAATTAGGTTGGCGACTCGGCAGTTGAAGTCGCAATGAGGGAGTGTTGGTCATGAGCGATCATAAGACGAAGTCGCTCGAGGGAGTGTCGTTGCGAGGACATGCATCATACCATAATTCATGCATATGCATTAATAAGTTTAGTTAGAGTTGTGTAAATGTATGCTTTTCATTAAATTCATTATAGAATTGATATTTGATGTAACTTATGACTAATGGCACCCACTGAGTTAGCTGCTCACTTCCACTCTGAGACGATGTTTTAAAATACCAAGCAGACCTTTTACTAGATGCAAGTGAGGTAGAGCTCAACGAGCCGAGCGAGATGAGCATGGATAGGGAAGAGGAGCTTTTCTACTTCCAGCTTATGGGTGGATCACCTTATACTGTGCGGGTTGATTATGGGTTGTTGAGCTGTATATCTAGTACACTTTTCCTTTTAGACATTTATTTTATAAATATTTTTGGACGACGCCTTGTACGACCTGTTTGATATTCTTATAGACTTATATTTCTTAGTCGCATTTAATTTAGTAGATTAATTGTGCTTGTGATTTATGCTCTAGCCGATTTCGTTATTGCTCATTTAAATTGATTTATGTACAAATTACCATAATTAGAATATAAACGACACCCAAAAATTTAGAGGCCGAGTTCCTATACAGCTCCTGAAAACCCGAAGTGTTACACATCAGGTGTGTCAATGTGTCACATTTGCAACATTTGTCACCCTTATCTTCAAGCAACCCAACCAGAAGCTTAAATGTACCACATGTGCCACACATGATAACACGTTACATGTGCCTTCATCATTTTTAAGCATCTCACACGTGCCAACATTCCACGTATTCCACAATCCATCACACGTGTGACCTTTTATAGTTAAATAAAATTTTCATAAAAATCTTCTTTACACAGAAGGGCCTATCCAGAAGGAAGAAATTTTTTAGTTGCTTCACCCAAACAACCTACCCTTTCATAAATAATTCCAAAATCCACCTAATTTGAATTTGATTAGCCGTTTGTTAACGAAAAGCACCCTTAACAGTTAACAGCAGAAAATGACAAGTTTACCCCTTGTTTCACACAAAATCCACCATTTTACCCTTTTCACCCAGCCAATGACATCTTTGTGATTTCCCGCTCCGTCCATTGGTGGTGCCCACCTTTTCGCATCCACTCCGTCCATCAGTTTCACGGGCCCATGGTAGTATTTGAGGTCAAAAATTAGGAAGATCCAATGGTTGGAAGGGTCACGCAACAATAAAAAGTGGAATTGAAATTATAATGGGACCCACATAAGTTAGGTGGTGGCTGATTTTTTTAGGTGCATTAACTAACCTGTACAAGGTTGTGGGCTTTGCAAAACTCATTTAAGACATTAAAAGCCACATGCAAGTATATGGGACTGTCAGGAGCGACAGTGGGATATGGGGAAAAAAAAAACCTCTAATTTTGAAGTTTGGGACTCACCCAAGTGTGGCTCACTAGATGAATGGTCCAGATCTCCCATATATGCAGTGGAAATGGATGGTGCCAGACTTCCCACCAGAAGGATTTCAAATTTGAAATCATTCTTTCTGCTCAGCTCTCTTTCTAGCCATTCCAGGATTAGAAAGCCTTGGAAAAGTGTGTTTACCAAAATCACATTACGATCAGTGCGTAGTCACCACTATTTTGTAGGGTGATGACTCATCCTCCTAACACGTGGCAGCATGCCAAGCAATCGGGACCATTCAAATCGTAGGGTACATTTTCGTTGGAAAATAGGCAGATAGTCACACCAATGGGATGATCCCATTAACCTAATCGTGTCTATCAGTGGACGGTTTTGATAAAATGATAAGTGGTCTGATCTAATGGTCCAAAATGATAGAATGTGATGCTTTACATACGCTTGGCTTGATTTGGAGAGTCTAGATTTCCATACATATACTCCACGTGTACGTGTAGATGAGTCACGTGCGGCTAGGATGTAAGATAATCGGTCAAGTACGGTCAGATATGAGATTATTGGGCTAGGTGGGCCCATGGTGATGTTTGTGAGAAATACGGAAGCGGATTGGCTGGTGTACCACACACCACCGACCCTGGCTGGTGTGTTGACGTCATAAGTTATGTGGGTCCCATCATGATCTATGTGTCATATCTAAACCGTCCGTCCATTTGGTGAGATCATCATAAGGCTTAAGTTGAAAAATAAGACAGATCCAAGGATCAAGTGGCCCACACTGCAAAAAGCAGTGGGGATTGAACATTTACCATTGAAGCCCTTTTGGGTATAACAAAAGTTTCTAATTAATATTATATTTTTTTTTCCTCTTCATCCAGGTCTGTTTGACCTTATGAACAGATTTGATGGGAAATAAACGTTAGGGTGAGCCCTACGAATGTTTTAACGGTGAGAATCATTGTTCTCACTGCTATTTTTAGTGTGGCCCATTTGAGCTTTGGATATGATTGATTTTTGGGCTCATACCATACAATGACCTCTCCAAATGGATGAACGGTGTGGATATAATAAATACATCATTAAGCGACCATGTAACTTTGATCTCCTTTGAACCGTTCGTACAACCCCGAACTCGAGGAGCGACAGCGCTCGTCTTCGCACGACACGTACACACACCAGCCAATCCGCTTCTGTAGTTGGAACATTCGTGGGGCCACGGAAGTTTTGGATCTGGCTACTAGTTCTATATTTTCATTAAAGGAAGATTTCAACGGTAGACATTTACTCTTATGTGGCCCAGTTGACTTTTGGATCTACCTCATTTTTGGAGTCGGGTTCTAATAAGAGCTGGCGAAACGGATGGACAGGGTAGATTTTTCACAAACATCCTCGGCCCATTTGGCAGGCAATCCTTGTCTCATCGTATTCCAGTGTTTAAATGAGTGGATTAATAGAGTTGAGTAGGGTAGGTGTCGCATTAACCAGGACGCGGATTGGGTACTGCCGCCGTGCCTGACTAGGATCTGACGGGCCACCGTGATGTATGATGTATGGGTTTTATCCACACCGTTCATCCATGTTGCCATATCATTTTAGAATACAAACCCAAAAAATAGGCAGATCCAAGGCTCGAATCGACCATAGGAAGCAGCGGTGGTAATGACACCCACCGTTGAAACCTTCCTAGGCCACCGTAATGGTTAATTTCCATCCAACCTTTTCATAAGGTCACTTAGACATAGATGAAGGGAAAACACAAATATCAGCTTGATCTGAAATTTCTGTGGCCCTCCAAAAGTTTTCAATGGTAGGTGATTAATCCACACTGTGCGATCTAATGGAGCCTTAGACTGCCTCGTCTTTTGTCCTGTATCCTAAAATGATATGGAAAAAATGGATGGACGGTGTGGATAAAACACATAGCCCATGTCCGTTCCTAGCTAGAGATGGGCGAGGGTAGAATCCAATCCACCTCGATTAACTAACGGGGGGCATTTTTGAAAATACAGATGCAAATATTATATCAATCCATCGGCAAGCACTTGTGTGACCAACAATTTAAAACGTATATTTTTTTATTTTTTATTTTTTAATAAAATTTTAAAAAGCAGGCAGCTTTCTGTAAAAACATTCAAAAGATAAATGTGTATATTAAAAATAATCAAGGATTTTTATAACAAAGTTCTTCAAGAATTTTGAGGTGAAATCCATTATTTCTTGTGGTGTTGCCCACTCACTTGCATTTTGTACATGTGCTTTTTAACATGGTCCAGCGCAACATATGAACAGAGTGAATATAATCCAGACATCAAGGTGGACCCCACAGAAGTTAGGGTTACAATCAAATTCTATAACCCTAGGTTACTGGCAAGTCGCTGGCATTGCCTGTAATTCCAATCTCTATGGGCCTCACCATAATGTTTGTGTCATATCCACTCCCTGCATCCGTTTAGGCCTGACAATGGGTCAGGCCTAAGGCTGGGATTTTGAACTGGTTGGGTCAGGCCTTCAAGCTGGTCCTATTCAAGAATTTAATTTCGTCGTGATCAGTCCCAATCAATGCTAGCCCTACATTTGTTTCAATGTGGCACCAAACATGAGGGAGATCCAAACTCAGGTGGGCCACACCACAGGAAAAAATAGAGATGGAAATGCCCATTGTTGAAGCCATAATGGGGCCCACCACAAATGTCAGCCTTATCTAAAACTTCTGTGGCCCATCACGAAGGATTCAATTGCAAGTGCTTAATCCGAGTTGTGGATCTTCCTCTTGTTTAATCTTATTGTTGGAATTGTGCTTTGGAAAATCAATATGAACTATCCATATAAATGTGATAGTAATGATTTTAGATCATGATGATCAAGTGTACTAGGTGAAAAGAATATTGTGCCCTAATTAATATATGATGTCGCTTAAACATACATACATAATACATGTCAAGTGAAGAAGTGATTCTTCTGCTTGTTCTTAAAAACTCGAGAGACTAAGAGAGCCGCGGTCCATTGATCTCAATGCATTCATAGGTTTTAGGATGGACGTGTAGTCATCATATGATGAGATATATGTAAATCCAATTTGAGGAGATTGACTTGGGTGAAGATGGAATGATTCTGCCATTGGAGACCAACTTGGTGTTGGTATACCTTCGCCCAACTCCACTTAGGTGTGTGGATATGTCATGGTTACATGATCTTGTAGGATTTTTTTAGATATTTGCTTCAGTGGATTGAGATCAAGTCACTGGTTCAGGGACCTATTTGCTTAGACTATGAACAAAGTTGATGATATATGAATGTTGAATACTCCATAGACCCAAGGACATGTAAGGGTTAAGATCTTGATTGTAAGGCTTTAGCTTGCTTTACGAGGTTACCGCATGGCAATAAAAGTGAGTAATGGCAATAAGAGTGAGTATTGCGGATACATACATAAGAAGTCAAGATCTTAGTTGCATGGCTTTGGCCCACTTTACAAGGCTACTATATATAGCCAATAAAAGAGGGTGCAGCTAATTACATGCGTTAGAGTCCATTGATTCTTATACAAGCTAATAAGAGACCACCGATTTTTATAGGGATGTGTTTATGACGAGATTTAATAGATTAAGAACTCATCAAGTAGTTTTCCACTGGTCTTAGCACTTGAAAAGTTTTAACATATTTTGCAAAAGCTTTCAACTATTAAAGTTTTATTTTCTCAGTATGGATGCAAGTCTTTGGTTCACCACGACAGTGAAAGAATTTGATCATGTGTACATGTATAAATAAGGCAGTCATAGGTTCTCATTCCTATGTAAGGGCTAGAAAAATAAAAGGTAATAGAGTACTGAAAGTGGTACACTTCCGAAACCACTCCTTATAAATTAGATCTTATCACAAAAAATGAGAGCATAGACAACTAGAGAGAGCTCAGATGCACCTCCTTGGGCATGAGTAAGAGAGAGAGGAGAGTGTGAGGAAGAGAAGATCACTTCTCCCTCCCTCACTCATCTCCTTACGCACGTACATGTGGAGTCTACTCGAGTAGATTTGTGTACATTACTCGGCCCTGCCCTATGATTAACACGGGGCTCTCACTCTCCTTCATTTGGGATAGATTAGGGAGAGACTTATGTTGGAGGATCAACATTGGTGATATTTTGAGAGAGTGATAGCATAGTTATAAAACTCAACAACTAGACACAACTTGAACGAATTAACCCGACCAGATTTTGAACTGAACGAGTAAGAAATTCAATGTGGACTCAATAGACTCAATCACGTGCTGATTGGTTGCTTCTTTTAATAACTTAAAAAAAAAAAATCAAAACAGAATGTAAGATTCGCCACTTTACCAATTTGCCATGCACTATGTTTTTTACACATTTTCCTTTTAGCGAAAAGATCAGCTTAGTGTCGAGACTAAGGTTTTGTAAAAGACCCTCTAGTATGAATATCATTTGTTTCATATCATCAATTGTGCTTTCTTTCGTAGGAGCTATAATACAACCAGATAAAAATCTAACGTACCAGCGAGAAGAGGGCAGACTTCACTCCCTTCAGAGTTGGGACTGGGGTTTTCTTTGGTCTTGTTCCTAAGGGTCTGATAGTGAAGTTCCTCAAGTGATGATTATCCTAGAGTCTCATCTTCGAGGGGGAATTAGAGATACTTAATGCAATTTGATTCATTTGGTTGAAGTATGTTTCTTCTATAGTATCACACAATTGCTATAATAGCTCCAAGAATTAGAGGGTTCTATCGCCAATAGACATCCTAACTTGTCGTAACAAAGTTGTGAGCTTTATGGAGTCTCTGACATGGGACTTATTGGAGGCCGATTCATCGACCGATAAGACTGGCCAGTAAGTAGGTAGCTTTCTATAGCTGGATCGTTGTACAAACTGATGGACTCTAACAAGCCTAATATACCACTAAAGATTCTGACAGGCCCCTTAATAAATAAATAAGGACAGGCCCCTTTATAAATAATTAAGGGAGGCCCTACACCAGAGCAGAGCAGAAGAACCGAGTGAGGAAGCAAAAGCAGAACGGTTCTCTCATTGGATTGATTGATTGATCATCCCTCGTGCCTGATAGTTGAAGCGCCAGTTCTGCTTTCTTTCCATCCCACCAACAATCATCTGTCCCGGTTTTTGGTTAAGAAAGAAAGGCAAACCCCGCACCAGTAGTCACCTGCCTCCAAATCACATCTTAGAGATCCGCCAACCTCTCCCACCCTTCGATGAATGAATGACACCCACCCTCACTCATGAAGCGAGAACAACCCCATCATCAAATGACATGTTGAAGAGCCTACCTAAAATCAAATCAGTTCCTTCTTTGGACCGCATTTTTGGTAAAGAATTCGTTGTTGTTTAAGCATCCTTATGTGAACATGAACAAATTCCTCTGGAATTAGTAATATTTATTAATTACTTGAAATACATCTTAACTAATTAAATTTCGAGTCTAAGTCCACCCGACAAGTTTTCAAGTTTTTGAGCTATGATTAACAGACCTAAAATCAAATGGGAGAATACAACAGAATACAAACTCATTTAAAAGCAAAGCCTTCAAAGAGGGATGTTTTTGAAGATGGCATGCTCAAAGGAATCAATCGACCAATGCTGTGAATGTTTGAGGCTTGAAACACCTTCCAAAACTTCACATTTTGCAACAATTCAATGAGAAGAAGAAAACAAAAAGATTGCCCCGTGGTTCAAAAACTCGGTGGTTGGACCCAAAATTTTCACCGAGTCTCTTGGAAACTCAGTGGCAAGTTTGACTCGGTTGAGACTCATCAAGTCAGCTTGAAAACTCAGCAACTCGACATTACTCGACTGAGACACTTTCCCACACTGCTGCAGGCTTTTGTTTCACAGGAAAAAAAGAAAAAAAGTTGCATGTGACGGGATCAGGAGGGAGCTACAACAGCTAGAAATCCAATCTAGTCAAGCTTTCAAGTTTTTGAACCATGGAAAGAGCTCCCCTTTCAAGTTCTTTTACACCAGAACATCACAGATCAAATAAGCATCGACCCATGACCCAAAAAAACGCAGCCAGTGATCCGTCAAACCACCAAGGGATGAGAACCGGCTAATCAGAAGCATTTGAGCCTTGCGAATGTTAAGTAACCTGTGTGACCTCTTGACTCGCTGCATGGCCTGGCGATTATAGAACTACAGGCTGTCTCCCTTCCGTCGATTGCTTCACCTGAAGAAGGCTGCCTTCTCTTGCAAGGCCGGGACCCCAACGAGCCACTTTTGTCACCTCCACTCAACTTCCTCCTCTCCTCTCGGACTTCATATGTGCGGAGGAGAACCTCAAATGTCCTTATATCTATACACGGGCACAAAAAATATTACTAGGAGTTATTTGATAAATAAAGAAATATTACACGAATTTTAAGTGGCTATAACATGCCCAAGCCTCCATAACTAAAAGGCCAAAAGGTATCGTGTTCTACAAAATCCAGGAGGAAGAGAAATGCAATGGCTACTCATAAGAGGACATCGGATCCCACTCTCCCCATGTGTGACTGTGGAATGTGTAAGATCCAGGTCATTCATCTGGTGGGCTCTACTGTGCATGCTCTGTGGGCCAAAAATGAGTCTGCTACCAGGTGGTGCACGGCGAGTATTGATAAAATGGGCAGTTAAAGAAATTGATCAATGATGCAATTGATGTACAAGTGTGGCCCACACGATAACCAAACAAGGCATTGGACCACTTGATGAACTGCCTGGATCTTGCATCATGCGACACATTGGCTGGCGGGGAAAGTACGGCTTGGAATCTTATCATTGCAAGTAGCCATAGTGGGGCTCTCGCTGGAATTAGGCAGGTAAAACCAACCGATCTTTCAACCCCAATCTTCAGATTCTATCAATAAAACAGAGAGAGACCCAAATACATTGTTGATGCAGGTCAGGGGCCCACAACCAATCTAGGCCCACTGTAGGGCTCAGCAAAGCATAGGCCCATAGCCCACCAACGTATGCTGATTATTTACAGATTTAGGGGCCTAAATCAAAGATTGGATTTTACAATATTAGGGATATACAAGGGGCTGATTTGAAGATGCGATTGATATGATTGAAGATATGGGCTAGTTTTAAAGATATAACTACTTTCCTTGTTTCTTTTTATTGTTAGGCTTTTATCATATCAAGGAAGATTAGATTGGTTTGAAATAAATTATAATTGATTTGAAATCAATCTCGTAGTTGGAAGGATTTCAATTAAAGATTCATTTAGGATCCATAAAAGGGAGTGGTGTAGCACTGATTCATTCAAATAATTTTCTAAGTGCAGTTTTTCTTTAAATTTTGTAAGAAAAAAAGGTGATATCAATGAAGGTTCTCACCCTCTCTACTCCATTGTTCTTGTGAGTAGAGAGAGAGAGAGAGAGAGAGACCCACGTTCAAAACTCCCAACTCTCTAATCGTGCTTTTAATTTACAAGTCCAATTCAACTGAATCAATGAGGTAGTCATTGACCACGCAATAGATAGGTAGCAAAATGAGGGTAAGTAACACTGTTTTACTCCTCAAGATCCATTTTAGCCTTTGAGAGTGAGTGCATGTGTGTGTGCGTGGGTGGGTGGGTGCATTTGTGCATGCAAGCGCGTGTGGGTCGGTGTGCATGTTTGCGTGGGTGTGTGCGTGTGAGCACATGGACATGTGCGATTCCCTAGCCCAATAAATGATTCTTCCTCTCACTCTATGGAAGACAAACTTAGTCCCTTCTGATCTATTGTCAAAGGCTTTGTTGTTGCATCCTTTCTATATTGAACAGTGTCGCCAGAATAGCTGATCTTCATTGCACCATTCCTTCTTTTTTACTTTTTTCCAAAGTCCACTCCAATTTTGGAACAAGGCTGAACCGATGCTGCCATAACCCATTGAATTCCAAAGAGGTCTAATATCCTTCTCATATCTGAGGCAAAGTCGCAATGGATAAGAAGATCTTGAATTGCCCCATCTTCTTACAGAAAACGCACGCATTCATGGTAGTCATTCTTTTTTGAATTGCCCCATCTTCTTACAGAAAACACACACATTCGTGGTAGTCTTTTTTTTTTTTTTCCCTTTTCTTCTTTTTGGAAAAGTTTGTGACAGTCATTCTTCTTTTCCGGAGGATCGATGGTGAGGAATTTTCCTTTAGCGACCAGCCCCCCAAACAAAATAAACTCTTAGCAGCCTCCATAGACACATAATCTGCACCATCAGGATCAGGTTAATAGATCCTCCCTGATCACCGATAGGTAACAAGATGATAGAAAGTAGACTTAGATGGTTTGGCAACAGAGACCAGGTACTGCACCAGTTATGCATGAGTTTATTCAAGTTGAAGGTTCTAAAAGGGCAAGTAGAAGGCCCAAAAAGACAGGGGTGGAGGTAGTAGGAATAGATTTGATGACCTATGGTTTAACTGAGGATATGGTCATTGATTAAGTGGAATGGCAGAACAAGATTTGTATAGACGACTCTAGATGGCGATGATGAGAAATTCGTTGATTGTATGAAAAGCCACTGACCAATATTCAAAACTCCCAACTCGGGATTGAGTCAGGCTTTCAAGTGTTGAGTTCAGTTCAACTGAGTCAATGAGAATTTCATCGATTGTATGAATGCTTGCCAGGATCAGTACTCAACAAAGCTAATTCTCTAAAATCCTGGCATTCAAATTTTCCACCCAAAGCTGAGCCAACGCTGAGTCAACTGAGACTATGGATTTGAGCATTGGATACAATTATCATTGTCAAGTATTTATTGATACTCTTACTTTAAAATGAAAAAAGAATCAGTCTTTGTCGAACAATTGCTAATCATGGAAAGACAGAGACCTCACTAAAGGAAAAATCAAAAGACAGTGGACAAATTCCTGATACAAAGGGCCGATCTGTTAACGCCACTGCCTCTCCACCCACAAGGGCAAAATTTTGTGAGTCATTGTTTTTCAACAAATAACTAGGAAATGGTCATTTTTTTTAATATTTTCAGAGCTTTTCTGAGCCCGCATGTGCATGCAACAAAGCTCATGTACATGCTGCACATGTGCCACAGATGTATGATCAGACCAACCTGATGGATGTATCTTGCATGTAAGTGCCATGCTGGCACATGTGTGGCATGTACACGAGCTTTATGGCACATGCACTTGCGCTTAGCAAAGCCCATATTTTCAATACAGGAAACTAGTTACCAATTACAGAAATTATGACATTGCTGTGGACAAACCAACCTGTAAAATCAGATCTCATTGTCTCGGAGGAGCGCTGCACTTGTTCGATGCATGGTGAGAACGAGCACAAAACCCCATCCTGCTTCAACATCTTCGCAGCAGATGGTATGGCCAACCAAGGTTGGGGGAGGTCAAGGAAAACTGAATCTGCTGCCCCACAATATTCAGCAGGAAATCCTTCACCTTGAATATCTCGAACATCTACCGTAATTAAGCTGCTCAATCCAATTCTCTCAAAATCCTCCCTATTGAAAGATAAAACAAAATTATAGTTAAAAACATATTAACATAACCTAGATTTGCACAAAAAGATAATTCAGTTTTGCTAATCCCACATGTATTCAAGGAATGCCTTCACATCCCAGCATGGCACCAGGATGCAAGACTCAATCAATCCACCAGGTGGGTCACACCTTGTGGATGCCCTTGACCAAAAAATTATAGTCCGATCATTTCCAACCAATAAGGAGGATGAGGAGGGAAGAATAAGAAGAAGAATCAGACCAGTCCACTATTTCGGTGGGCCACAATTTTAGAAAAGAATGTGGAAGAACTCGGCAAGTTTTTTTTTTTTTTTTTTGGCTAACTGTTCATTTGTTTCATAAACTGCCACCTGATGTGGACAAGCCTCATTTGGGCAAGGGCATCCACCTAAGGCACAGCCACACTGGCACACATGGTTGCATGTAGCTGGACTACCATATACAAGTGCAGGTTTAGAAACCCTCAACATAGTCTGGGATGATTAAGATTTTTCTATTCCCCATGAGAATTCACTAAGAGCCTGTTTGGATTGGTGGAAACCAAAGAGTAGATGAGGAAGGGAAGACGTTACATCTGCGGAAAACCATTGGAAAGTAAACGGTTTCCTTTTCTTTAAGTCCGAAAGTGGAAAAGGAAATGACCTTTATAGAGGAAATCTAAGGAAAAGGAAATCAGTTTCCTCAATCTTCATGTCTTCCACAAACAATGAAAACGATGGAAACCATCACATTTGAGGAAATCTATTTCATTTTGCAAGTTACTTTTTGATTTCCACCAATCCAAACAACCGCTAACAGGATGCTCGGATACGAGGAAAACCATGGAAATCTGGTGAAATAGAAAGGTTTTCCATTGATGTGACCTTTTGTGTTGTTTGGATAGCAAAGAAGATGGTGGATCCCACAAGGCAATAGTTGGCCATTTCCATAGTTTGGATTCTCAAACACAAGTCACAAGGCGACAATTGTGGGACAAATATGAGATTTCCACTTGCTATCCCAACAAGACTCCTAAAAATAGGATCCATGTTTGCATAGTGCATTAGGAAATAATCATTAATCAGGAAATAATCGTTACATGAGGATTGAGATTTCCAATACCACACCAAGGATTCTCCAATCCAAACATGCCTTGAAATCCTTACATAAGGATTGAGATTTCCAATCCCACACGAAGGATTCTCCAATCCAAACATGCCTTAAAATTGTTACATGAGGATTGAGATTTCCAATCCCACACCAAGGACTCTCCAATCTAAACATGCCTTAAAAATCACTTCCCCTCCTGACAGCAAGGTGTCAAAATGGCATATATGCACATGCACCCAACAAGGGAGGGTATGCATTTTGGAGCACTAAACAATCAATTCTGTATGCCTAGCAAGTTCATCCATGCGATCAGGATGTGTGTGGTGGGAGATAGAGTCTATCTAGAAAGATGGCTGTTTTGGATCTTTTATGCAGATCCAAAACTTCAGGAAAATACTGCAGAAAGAGTCGTGCAGTGGAGTTGATCGATCATGGCACTTTATGCTTAAAGATTACATTGAAGCTTATGTAGTTCAACCTTGAACCTATCATAGGCCTCTCACACCAATTAGACAACCCTCCACTTTAGATCAAATCTAATATTCTCAAATGAAAAGTCTAAGAAATTTGGACAAATAATATAAGACCTAATAGGCTGAACAGAGTTTGTCACGTTTTCTGCTTATAAGGGACTCAATTCTTGAACATGTGGCAAACATGTACACAATCCTAATTAATTATCAGGTAGCCTCCATTTATCATCATTAAAAAAGGTAGCCTCTACCCGGAAGGGCCACACCCCAAAAATCATGTCGATCAGACAATTCTATCCATTTTATTGGAGGGATTTTGGGTAAAGAAAATGAATGATCACAACCATGGTTTAAATTTTTTTTAAAATAAATAAATAAAGATCCTTTCCTTTTCTTCTAGTACTGCTTCATCATCGCCATAATATTTAGGAAACAATGTTTTTTTTTTTTCTCTCTCTTTTTGATAATTGAAACAATGTAGTCATTTACATTACATTGAAGCAAATAAATCTAGCACTGATTCCAAAGAAAATTATAATGGCATCCTAATTTCCATAAATCAAAAGAATATCCACTTCCCACCTTTCCAACCATGCCATCATGCTACACGCAATAAGAAATATGCAAAACTAAGAAATTCATTGCATCCTAATATATCTATAGGAGCCCAGGAAGTATTGTACAATGCTCAACCTGGGAATACGCGTTGTTTGCTTAGTTTCCAGTTTGTTCCATAGTTCTAAAACTCAGTGACTCGACTTGAAACTTTTTTTTTTTTTTTTTTCTGTTAGCTTGTTAGCACACCCCACTGTCAGTTCACACTTCACTGTTAGCCACCCCCACTAGGGATCGATACCAAGACCTCAGTGTTGAAACGAGGTATATTTCACTCAGTCTACTACTTGAGCTATGGATCAGGGTGTGACTCGACTTGAAACTTGCCAAGTCAACTTGATGAGATTTCGAGATGACTCATTGTGAAACTTGGTGGCGAGCTTGACTCAGTCGAGACTTGGCCAGACTCGTCAAATAAATCTTGCATTGATTCCAACAAAAATTATAATAACAACCTAACTTCCATAAATCACAAGAATATCCTCTTCCCATCTTTCCAACTATGCCATCATGCCATGCACAATAAGAAATAGGCAAAACTAAGAAATCAATTTTATTATTTATTTTTTTCTGGAGAGAGAGAGAGAGAGAACTGAATTTTCTTAAAAGCGCGCCAATTAAAAGCAAAAGAATACAACCCAAATCTATGACTCAAAGAAAGAAACTGGGCATGTCCTAAATATATCTAAATGAGGCATTGTACAGTGCTCGACCCGGGAATACACATTGTTTGCTTAGTTTCCAGTCCGTACCATAGTTCTAAAATTCGGTGACTTGACTCAAAACTCAGCTGAGTCTACTCTGCTCAACAAGATTTCAAGCAGAGTCATCGTGAGCAAACAGAACTCAGTCGAGACTTGAATAGACGCGTCAAGTCAGCTCGCTCGCTCAATTGAACTGACACAGCTCGAACCGAGTCGCTCGCAGGGTGATTGCTTTCATAATAATATATATATATATATATATATATATATATATATATATATATATATATATATATATATATACACACATAGTGTGAGATTTGAACCCTGACCTTCTTTAAAGAGTAGATCGACTCTACCAACAGGCGATGCAATTCATCTATGATAATTTATGTCAATTTTTATATTCATGCCTACTAAATAGGTATTACTACTTAATAGTCATTAATTGAATAATTAAATATAAAGTTGAGTCAACTCAACCCAATCAGGCTGGACACTGTATCGGGTTTGAGTTTTCAGGTTTTTGAACTATGGTTCATACAAGTGGGGCTCATGCACCAAAAATCTCCTAGACAAAAATCCAAACCCTTCAATTGGTAACCAAAAAATAGATTAAGAAGGTCAAGTAAAATAATAAAAACAATGCCAAAACTCAAAATGGCTAGGAACTTCCAATCTTGAAGATTTTTGGTGTTATCAGGCATTGCATTGGATTGCTGAACCATGGGTCCCACCTGAACAACCAAACAACTCAATACATATTCCCTAGTAGGCAATGCATAATACCTCCTTTATATAGTTCCATGAGATATCAACCATATACTCTTGACATCATCCAGGAATTTGATGCCTTACCTAGCTGAGGCAGCCCTTTGTTCATGAAAGTCAAACGTGTAAACATGACCAGAAGGCGCAACAGCCCTTGCAAGAGAGGTAGTGAGGGAGCCACTGCCGGTGCCTGACTCGAGAACAAAGCACCCAGGTACAATTTCTAAATAGGAAATGACAAAGCTGATATCCGCAATATATAGAATCTGGGTCCTATGGCTTAAAACCAGTGTCCACAGCTCTGGAGTAGGAGCTAAAAGATAAACAAATCCGCCTTTATTGCTCAGCACCTTCGACCCAAAAGACCTTCCTATCCAGTCGGAATGTTTGAAAATGCCAAATCGGTTTTGAAGCTCTGAACCTTGGCATACTTTGATGGCCTTCATGTTGTCATGTCTCTCATACACAATAACGAGGTCACCATCAGAGATGCGACGCTGGAAAGAATTCTTCTTTGCAGGATCGATGGGTAACATCATGAAAATAGATGCACAATATATTATGACTCCAATGTACTTTTAGCTGCCACAAATAAATTTTGTTAGCAATTGGAAAATGAACATGCATAATAGAATTATCAAATGAGGCCACGCTTTATATCCATCCACATACATAAATACACTCATCTTTTCTACTTTCGGTAATACAACAATACAAGGCCATGCTATTGTATTACTGAAAGGAGAAAGCCCAGGTGTATTTATTAGTCAAGGTGGGTATCTATGTCAACTAACTCATGCAAAATGTAATAGCCAGAAAGAAAATGTGATTGACTCAGGTATTCATGTTATATGGTAGCCGTTGAAAACAGCATCTGCCCGGGTGTACATGTATAGTGTCCTTGGGCATTGAGTCTGTACAAGTGGGGCACGTGTCCAGTGATGATCTGATGGGATCTAACATGGACAAGCCATCTCTGAAAAAACTCCCTGAAGGGATTAAGCAAACACTTATACACATGGCCTACAAATATACAGTTTAAAAATATATAGTCATGATCCACAGACAAACAATGGAGAAGAAGGCTAAGAACTAAATGGCTACCACCAGCTGCTCTGGGAGATTTTGGGGGCATGCACCATCCACAGCAGGACACCATCATATCAGTGCAGCTCTAAATCACCAAATGGCGCGCCCCATTTCTAGGAACTCACTGCATCAAGGACAACATACATATCCTCAGGGCTGAGGAAGGAATTATATGATACTTGACCCGTGTCTTTGCTATTGATCTCTTTAGTCCTGCCATGGACAGACCATGCCCCAAAATCTTGCAGATTGGAGATCATAGCAACCAATGCTTGGGACTCTTTTATCATTAGAAAAAGCAGCTACTCTCAATGGGACATGGAATGCTGTTGTGTTATTCTTAACCATCTAATTGCAGGCAACAGATAGATATGTAACCATTGTCCTATCAATGAGATTTTTTGGGCAGGGTCCATCCATGGTGGAGTGCAACAGCTAGTGGTCTAGACTAGAAAGCCATGGGCCCTACTTGTCAAAATGGAGAATCTGTGTTAATCTCATTTTTTAAAAGGTAATGATTTTATTAGAAAGGTCAAGATGGCTGTAAAAGACTACAAAACCACCCAAAGGGGAGACAAAAGGGGACACTCAACAAGGGCGTTAACATACGAGGCCCACTCAATTACATCTAATTTAGCCCTCCCAAAAACCTTCGAGACTAACCCACTGTGGTTCCTAAGCACCGGTTATTTCTCTCTCCATAAAGCCCCCCTAAATGGAGACCGGCATCACCCACGACACACTGAACTCTACTAAGAACCTCAACCAGAGCTTGTTAGTAAAAAGAAAATGCATGAAGAGTTGTATAACCGATTCCACATTTTGCATACACGTCACAAAAATATTGGTAATCACCATCTTCTTCTTCTGAAGATTGTCAGCCATAAGCACCGTATTCTTGCCCACTTACCATGCTAAAGCTGCTAATGCCACACGAAAAAGAGGTGTGCCCTCTGCGCCCTCTTGAAGATATCCACAAATCATCCCATAGAATGAAATAACCAAGAAGACCCTGCCTGACTTACTGATATTCCATTTCAACTCATCCTTAATGCCTTAATTGGGGTTGATGCTTTGGAGCCGCACCAATAGACAGATTAGCTCTTCCTCTTCCCCATCCAACAGGTTCCGCCGACAAGGAGTAGACCATACTACCACATTACCTGAAATTGAATAGCACCGAGCAATGGGTATGTTTGGTTCCGAAGATAATCTAGCTAGCCTTGAAAACGCATCGCAGAGCGACCTCCACTTGTCCAAACGTCCTCCGAAAACAAAATCCCCTTTCCATCTCCTAAAGATAATCCAATCCCTTCCTTGAACCTGCTCCCCAACCTGATAACTAACTACCATAGTGTCAAGGTTCTGTAAAGAGATTACTCTTTCGTCCACCACTCTCTCTCCTTAACTTCATCCTTCCTAGCCAACCCTCTTTCGCACCAAATCTCCATAACCATTTCCCAATCAACGCCTTATTCATAGGCTCCAACTTCTTTTTACCTGCACCCCTTCCCCATACAGATTGGAAACTCCATCCCACTTCAACTGATGAAACTTATGACTCTTACGCTCCATGCCATATGAAATATTGTCTTAACTTCTCCGACCTTTGTCTAGCACATTCTTCAAGCACCTGAACAAGGACATGAAGTTAAAATTTTTTTAAAAAAAAAAAGGAGATTCGATAATGCTACTTCAGTTAATGTTAGTCTACCTTCCAAAGCGAGATGTCAACTCTTCCACCTCGACAACTTCCTCTCAACTCTTTCAACAACCTTATCTCACAAATGCTTCGCAAGCTTATTAATACATAAAGGAAGACCAAGGTACATGAAGGAAATGACCTTACCCTCCAAACACTCCCGCAAACTTCACCTCTTTTGAAATACCAACACTCAACATCTTGCTTTTGAGGATGTTGCCTTCAGGCCCAACACCGCCTTAAAGCACCTAATAATATTACTAAGGTTATCCATTTCAGCCTCTTCTACATCACAAAAAACGAATGGTATCATCGGCAAATTGGAGATGGAACACTTGGAGCATTCTTAAACCGCTTATAAGGCTCGCCACCAACCCTCTATCCAACATCTTACTGAGAACTTCTGCCACCACCACAAAACAAAAAGGAGGACAACAGGTCCCCTTGGCCAAGCCCTCTTAATGCTCTAAAAAGCCTTTTGGAAATCCATTTTCCAAAATCAAAAATTTAACCGACCGAATGCATTCTTGAATTCACCTTCTTCATATTTGCCTGCAACTTGTACGACCCAGCATATAATCAAGAAAATCCCAAACCATATAATCAAGCCAACCATCAGTTCAACTCTCTTTAGCACCTTCAATCAACCTCAGTTTCAATCAGTGTTTTAAAACCCAGACCGCATTCCAACCCCTCTGCGGGCGGATCAGTCCAAACCAACCAACTACCAGACCAGAGCCCAATCAATTTCTTGTGGGCAGTTATGGCGAAACTGGCCAACCACCAACCCTCCAACCCATAAAACCACATGATGGTCGTATTTAAATTAATTGCAAGTACAAAAAAATCACGAGAAAATCAGAAGATGAAGAAGAAGAAGGGAAAAAAAAAAAAACTCCTAGATTGAAAAGTACTAACCCTTCAACAGTAATTTAAAAATAAAAATAAAATAAAATAAAAACAGCAATGGTTCACATTCAACTGAAAAGGAAAAAAGGAAAAACAGCTACAGATTCTACAGCTACGATCTTCCAATCCAGGGAATCACATTGGCCCAACATGTAGATGGTTCCCTACTTGTACAAACTGAAAGCAAACGGTAGTACCATCCATCCTAGCATTACTGTATAACATCTCAAACTCAGATAGAAAAGAAGAGAAGAAGAACATACATGCCCTGTTAGACGACGGTGTAGGTACGTCAAGGGTGAGAAGCCAAAGCAGAGAAGGAAGTATGTTAACCTACAATCGGTTGTATGGTAATTCTCTAATGTTTTAATTAGGATTCTTATCAGGCCAAAGCTGGCACCGGGCTAATCTCTGCAAAAGCCCGGCCCGCAATGTTCGACGTACGTCCAAATACGATATAGGTCAAAAATCCAAGTTCGGCCCTAGCTTTTTGTACTGGGACTGAGCCCGAACAGGAGACGAATTGCTACAGTGTAGATAAATCCGTGGGTCTGGTCCAGTTGAAATTGGGGGAGAGTAACGGCTGCAATGGCCAGAGGCTGTGATTGGTTAGAACAGAAGAAGGGAGAGGGGAAAGGGGTCGCTGGCTTGGGTGGGCCTTACCATCGTATTTAGGTGAAATCCCCTTTAAAGGTCACCCCATGTTAGGCCCAAGGCCTAAAAATCGACCCCATCTGGGAATCAGGTGAACCACATGATTAGAAACAATATACAGGGTGATACTCGCTCTATTGACTGTTTTCCTTAGAGGTGTACACGAGTCGAACTGAGTTGATCTTGGCACAGCTCGACTCAGCTCGGCCACTAGCTGACCCTAGCTCGAACTCGACTCGGCTCAGTCTTCAAGCCTGACTGGCCAGCTCAGCTCGGTTTTGTTAGCAGCTCGGGCCAGTCCGAGCCGAGTTCAAACTAAGATTGAGCCGACTTCGCCCGTGCAGTATTTTCACAAACACATGGACTGCACCTTCAAATTCTCACTTTATGTAAAATAGCAGTAGTGGTTTTATAGGTGTTTGATGAAATATCTTGTAGGCAACATTGAAATCAAGAAAAAAAAGGTATTTGTTTCATATACATACCTTCCTTGCCACCAGCCGACACTTCGTTGAGGCATTTCATCAAACACTTGGTAAGCAATATCAATATCAAAGTAACCGAGTCACCGAACTGGTTCGATTTGAGTCGGGGTTCGATACGAGTTGAGCTGAGCTCGGCCAAGCTCGAACTCGGTTCGAAATTTTTTCGAGCTAAAAAAATCAACTCAACTCGGCTCGAACTCAATTTCGGTGTTAGGCCCAAGCTGCTGACCGAACCAAGCTGAGCTAGCCAGTCAGGCGCGAGGACTGAGCCGAGTCAAGTTCGAGCTGGGGTCAGCTAGTCAAGAGAGCGAGTATCACCCCTTTCTAATCATGTGGTTCACCTGATTCACAGATGGCGTAGATTTTTAGGCCTTGGATTTCTCCCACCTAGGATTGCTTAGACAAATCCCCATCCATTGTCAAAACTCCATTGTCGCCACCACATCCATGGATTTCTCCCACCTAGGATTGCTTAGACAAATCCCCTCATTCCCATGTGCATGCTTGTTAAGCACCCTAGACAACTCTACATCTCTCGTCTAGTGATTTAAATATCAATAAATATCAGCCTCGTCCCATTAATTGGCATGGCATCTATTTGCCCTTACAATAATAAATCGAATCTAATGTTCCATCCTCAGGAAGTAAATGTGTGTTGGGGAGAAAATTCAGTGCCTTTGGACTCTGGAGGCATAGTATTTTTGTGCCTCCATATCGTTTTTGCACAAATAACATATATGGGCAAAATCGAAGACGTTCACTTGGTAATTTCAATAATGAATGGACCTTGAACAAAACTGAAGATGTTCGCTTGGTTATTTCATAGTGAATGGACCTTGAACAAAACCACAATGTTTAAATGATCTTAGCATTATAATCAGCAATATACCAGTGAATCCTAAAAGAAATATATATATATATATATATATATATATATATATATATATATATATATATATATATATATATATATATATATAGCAATTGCTCACATTCAGTGAGAAAAAAGTCCAGTCATTCACACAAATATGTGTTTGATGATGATCCCATTCAGTGATAAAAAAGTCCATTTATTGGACGGTTAAGATAATAAAATTGAAGCATTTTTTAGTCATGGGCTACTCAATGGTGGAGCTTGTAGGATGTCTGGATTAGACCATCATACAAATGTGCCACATGTACGGTATATAATTTGGAGGCGCGGGCTTGTAGGATGTTTGGTTTAGGTCATCATACACATGGGCCATGTGACTAATACACAATTAGGAGGTACAATTTAGCTTGGGGGATGTTCGGTTTAGATCATCATACACACGTGCCGCATGTCTGGTTCATAATTTGGAGACATGAAACTGTCGTGCCTCCAGACGTATAGAACCCGCTATACATACATCCACACCCACACATGCAAATGTGTGTATGCAGGCAAGCATACAGATAAACACACACAGCAGGTCCCACACGTGACCAGTTGGACCATAGTTATAAATGTCAGCATGTCAAGTGAGTACCACATTCGACCAGTCAGGAAGGTAGGCTCCACCATGAAGAATCTAATGCAAAAATCAAACCAACCCGCTCATCATGATGGCCACACAATAAAAAATAATTGACAACCACCTTCAGCATGGTCAAAAATACGTGTCCGCCACCTGACAAGTAGATTGGTCTAATTTGCGTGCTCGGTTATTTCCATGGTGGAGCCAACCACGGCTGAAAGTCATCCACATAACACAAGCAATTATGCAATGGTTGGATGGTAACAACATCTTCCAACTAGTTGTACATGAAAAGGATTAGAGTACCATCCAAAACCAACAAGTCTTCTGAAATGAACTGGTTTTGTCCAAAGACAATCCAGCTATACCAACGTGAAATTAACAGAAACCACGCGATAGTGGTGGCCGGTACCGGGCACAAATACCCATTTTCAAAACCTTGGTGTGTGAGACTTTTACACACGTGTGATCCCGCAGAGAAATGGTACTCACCCTTCAGTGTAATCGGCTTGGAGAAGGTCAAGGTAAGTGTCCCATTTGTTACCAATCACCTGAAAAAGAAACTATTTCCAATAAAAAGAAAACCCTAGAAAAGATCAGATACCGATGGACGCGGATTGCGTCCTACCCCTGCCCGGACGGTAATCCGTCCGGGCGGAGCTCTGTGGGGCCCACCATTATGTAAGTATTTTATCCACACCGTTAATCTTTTTTATATGGTCATTTTAAGTTATGAGCCAAAAATTGAAGTAGATACACTACTCCACTTGACCACATCAAAGGAAGCTGCAATGATAATGACACCCACCATTGAAACCTTTCTAAGGGCCACCGTGATGTGTTTTTACCACCCAACCTATTAATAAGTTCATGCAGACTTGGATGAAGTGAAAACACAAATTTTAGCTTGATCTGGCACTTGCCCAGCTCCCAAGAAGTTTTTAATGGTGGACGTTCAATCCCCACTTTGTGGTCCACTTAAGCCCTGGAACTACCTCAATTTTTGGCTCATACCTTAAAATGATCATATAAAAACGATTAACAGTGTGGATAAAATACTTACATCATGTTGGGCAGCTCTGCCCGGATGGATTGCCGTCCGGGCGGGGGTAGGACGCAATCCGCGTCCAGATACCGATATGAAAACCCTAGAAAGGGAAAGAGAACGTCCGAACAAGAACAGAAATGCAAGAAACCCTACAGACTACAATCAAAACCCTATTGGTTACCTTTCCACATGTGAAGCAGCGAACGGGGATGGTCATCCTCTCCTCTCTCTCTCTCGTTCGCTCGGACTGGGATGCCTTGCTTGCTTCGAAAAATAAATAGTCCGAGAAGCTGTTTGTATACGAAATTACTATAAAATGACCCTGGATGTCCCTGATGGACCCGATCGCTCATAGATGGTCCGGGTCCGGGTCCGGGTGCAATTCCTTTTATATATATATATAAATTTCTTTAGAAGTGACAGTCACTTCCATGAGCATAAAGGACAAATTTATAAAAAAGGGGACGGACCGCTGAGATAGCGGAGCTTAGTCACCGATAAAAAAACGTATTACAATACGAGGGATGGAAAATAAAAACGGCCCAGTCAATGATGAAATAGCAGATGGTCCACTTCCAATTTTTGGCAGCCGAGAAATCGACTTTGTTTTGACTCACACTGTTAGACCCGGATAAAATCTGGTATGGTCTGGTCTAGTCAGGTGAAAGTGTGTTTTGACTCACACTTTTGGCTCGAATGTGTGTCAAGAAAGTGTGTCAAAGTGTGTTTTGACACACTTTCGAGCCAAGATCAAATTAAGTTTGCCTATGCAGTATTTTTACAAATACATGAAGTGTACTTTCAAATTCTCATTTTATGTAAAATAGTAACAATGGTTTATTAATATTTGATGAAATACCTCATAGGCAATATCAAAATCAATAAAAAATGGTATTTATTTCATACACAAACATTCCTTACCACTAGCCGACAGTTCATCAAGGCATTTCATCAAACACTTGGTGAGCAACATTAATATCAAAGTAACTCAATCATCAAAGTGGTTCGATTCGAGTTGGGGTTCAATCAGAGTCGAGTCAAGCTCAACCAAGCTTGAACTCAGTTTGAAATTTTTTCGAGCTAAAAAAATTAGCTTGACTTAGCTCGAACTTAATTTCAAATCGAGCTTTTTCGAGTTGAGTTGAGCGAGCTAACCGAGCTAACTCAATCCGTGTACAGCCCTAGTTTTCCTTGGTGTAGCTTAACTAAATCATACATGCACTTGTTTTCAAGTTCTTTGGCTTAAAGTGGATTTTTAATAATTATAACAGTGGGCCCTGTAGAAATTAAAGGTGGATGACTCTCTCCTAACTCTAATTGTCTTCCTTTGTTGGGGCCCTCTTTAATCATTAGTTAGCCTGATCCTTTGGACATGGGCTAACTTGTGATTTCACATCCATTGACTAAAGTGGATTTGGCATGCATGTGGTGGTGGGGACCTTAAAAAAATCAAGGGTGTGCACCCCGTAAGCTTAAGCTGATGTACTAAAAATAATGGAATTTTAGGAGATACAAGCCTTGAGGTTTTTACCAAGCCATAGTGAAGTGTGCGTGGGATTTGCTCCAATATTAGATGTGCAATTCCATATCATGCTTACAGTCAAAACATCAGACTGCATGTACTTACGATAGGATTAGATCAAGAAAACAGTTGGGAGAGACATGACCACCCTTGATTTTTACAGGCCCATCAACCTGATTATATAAAATTCATTTAAATCATTAGATGACATGCTAAAATCTCAGTCCTTAACTTGAAAATCGGTCCATATGTGATTCAGGTGGGCCATGCCATTGGAGCAGCTTGTAAGATGAACCTTGCCCTGTGTACTTTTTTCTAACTAATATGGTTTGTAAGGTGAACCTTGCCCTATGCAATTTTTCTAACTATTGTGATCCACTTGAATAACGGATGAAGCTGATTTTTGGATCACATGCTTAATATAAGGTGAATTGCCTGATTATCAGGGTGGATTTGACATAAACAACATGGCAAGGCCTACTTCAACAGTCTCCTTTTCTTTCTCTCCCTCTAAGCTGGCTCGAAGCACGGTTTATGTCATATTATAGCATTGCCTTTGCAAAGAGGGATAGGCTAGGGCAGACCAAACCAAATTCGAGTTGGGTTGTTGTTTTAAGCCCGAGCCCCACCCTTGGGTTTAATACCACAGCCTAAGGCGGTCGGGCTCAAAAAGCTCAACAGAGAGCTTCGCCCATTGATAGCCCTATATTTCATACTTGTAATTTTTCAATTCCAGTTTTATCCTTTGAGATTTGAAGGTGGCCTCCTAAGGTTGGAAAAGGTCGAGTAGCGCAGGCGTGTTGACACAGTGCCTCATGTTAGAGAAGTTAACGTCTCTTGACTGGACTCTGCTTATATTTCCTTTTGTGTTTGTTAAGTACATAAGCATGTATAGCTCCAAGCCTAATTCACATAAGATTTTGGCATATGCATTTTCTTGTGACATAAGTGGGGTAATGAGTAGAGAGTATTTTATTCACTTTATCTTTTGGATATTCTTTAGCCAATGAATTTTTGTGTAGCTGGAAGAGAGATAAATCTTGTATTTATATTGTTGTTTTTTTTGTTTGTAGTAAATAAAAAGTTATGTATTAAGATTAACTGGACCTCGGTTCACCTGACCGGACCAGACTATACCAGATTTTATCCAGGTCTAAAAGTGTGAGTCAAAACACGGCCGATTTCTCAATTGTCAAAAATCGGAAGTGGACCACCTGCTATTTCATCACTGACTGGGCCGTTTTTATTTTCCATCCCTCGTATTGTAATCTGTTTTTACATCGGTGACTAAGCTCCGCTATCTCAGCGGTCTGTCCCCTTTTAAATAATTTTGTCTTTAATTCTAATGAAAGTGACTGTTACTTCTAAAGAAATTAAAAAATGAAAAATAAAAAATTGGAAGTGGACCCGGACCCGGTCCCGGACCATCTATGAGCGATCGGGTCCATCAGGGGACATCCAGGGTTATTTATAGTAATTTCGTGCACAAACAGCTTCTCCGACTATTTATTTTTCGAAGCAAGGCATCCCAGTCCTAGCGAACGCGAGAGAGAGGGAGAGGAGAGGATGATCATCCCCGTTCGCTGCTTCACATGTGGAAAGGTAACCAATAGGGTTTTGATTGTAGTCTGAAGGGTTTCTTGAATCTCTGTTCTTGTTCGGACGTTCTCTTTCCCTTTCTAGGGTTTTCATATCGGTATCTGATCTTTTCTAGGGTTTTCTTTTTATTGGAAATGATTTCTTTTTCAGGTGATTGGTAATAAATGGGACACTTACCTTGACCTTCTCCAAGCCGATTACACTGAAGGGTGAGTACCATTTCTCTGCAGGATCACACGTGTGTAAAAGTCTCACACACCGAGGTTTTGAAAATCGGTATTTGTGCCCCGTATCGGCCACCACTATCGCGTGGTTTCTGTTAATTTCACGTCGATATAGCTGGATTGTCTTTGGACAAAACCAGTTCATATCAGAAGACGTGTTGGTTTTGGACGGTACTCTAATCCTTATCATGTACAACCGGTTGGAGGATATTGTTACCATCCAACCATTGCATAACTGCTTGTGTTACGTGGATGACTTTCAGCTGTACAACAGGTTGGCTCCACCATGGAAATAACCGAGCACGCAAATCAGACCAATCAACTTGTCAGGTGGCGGACATGTATTTTTGACCATGCTGAAGGTGGTTGTCAATTATTTTCTATGGTGTGGCCCTCATGATGAGTGGGTTGGTTTGATGTTTGCATCAGATTCTTCATGGTGGAGCCTACCTTCCTGACTGGCTGAATGTGGTACTCACTTGACGTGCTGACATTTATAACTATGGTCCAACTGGTCACGTGTGGGATCTGCTGTGACCTGCTGTGTGTGTTTGTCTGTATGCTTGCCTGCATACACACATTTGCATGTGTGGGTGTGGATGTATGTATAGCGGGTTCTAAACATCTGGAGGCACGACAGTTTCATGTCTCCAAATTATGAACCAGACTTGTGGCACATGTGTATGATGATCTAAACCGAACATCCCGCTAGCTAAATTGTACCTCCTAATTGTGTATTAGTCACATGGCCCATGTGTATGATGACCTAAACCAAACATCCTACAAGCCCGTGCCTCCAAATTATATACCGTACATGTGGCACAGTTGTATGATGGTCTAATCCAGACATCCTACAAGCTCCACCATTGAGTAGCCCATGACTAAAAAATGCTTCAATTTTATTATCTTAAGCGTCCAATAAATGGACTTTTTTATCACTGAATGGGATCATCATCAAACACATTTGTGTGAATGACTGGACTTTTTTCTCACTGAATGTGAGCAATTGCTATATATATATATATATTAGGATTCATTGGTATACCACTGATTAGAATGCTAAGATCATTTAAACATTGTGGTTTTGTTCAAGGTCCATTCACTATGAAATAACCAAGCGAACATCTTCAGTTTTGTTCAAGGTCCATTCATTATTGAAATTACCAAGTGAACATCTTCGATTTTGCCCATATATGTCATTTGTGCAAAAATGATATGGAGGCACAAAAATACTATGCCTCCAGAGTCCAAAGGCACTGAATTTTCTCCCCAACACACATTTACTTCCTGAGGATAGAACACTAGATTCGATTTATTACTGTAAGGGCAAATAGAGGCCATGCCAAATAATGGGACGAGGCTGATATTTATTGATATTTAAATCACTAGACAAGAGAGATGTAGAGTTGTCTAGGGTGCTTAACAAGCATGCACATGGGAATGAGGGGATTTGTCTAAGCAATCCTAGGTGGGAGAAATCCATGGATGTGGTGGCGACAATGGAGTTTTGACTTATGCAGTTGGATATTGCTATTATTAATGTTTAGGATCAGTTTGAGCAGATGGGCAACATCATATAGGGACTTGAGAGTGGGCTTGAGCAACTCAAGGGGGAGATGTTGGGTTCTCTAAGCATCAGTGTCAAGAGAGGGAAGCCTTTAAGGCCATGGTGTTGGAGATCCTCGCCATGTTGAAGCAGCAGGTTGTAAAAATGCTTATGGCAATTCGTATCCTAGGCACGACATGCGCATGCGTCCATGATGATGGTGAATATTGACGACGGAAATTGCCGATTGATAAACAAACTCCATGATTAGTTGAGTAACTTGGCTATAAATTGATAGAGATCGGGTTTTTGGTTTCAGGATCCCATGAAGGACTTAGTGATAGAAGTTCAACTACCAGGAAATCAAAGGCTTCATGGCCCTCTTTCTCCTCTCTCACTCATAAGAGTAGAAACGAAGTAGGGAAAGAAAAACAAAACAAAACAAAGCTAGGGCTTGCTCATGTATGGAGCGGAGCCTTTTATTGATAAACCAACCAATAATGTCTTTTCTACAAATCTTACCCAATCACAAAAAGACTTCAATCCCCTAACAATCAATTGTAATTTTTTAAAGACTTTAAAACTATCTATCAATAAGAAGAGAGTTTGTAAAATAAGGAAAGCGAAAGCGGAAAAAAGTTCTTGTCTCTCTAGCATCCTAGTGGGGTTGGTGCATAACATTTGGTGTTTGAGCCTTAGTTGCAGGATTCTTCCAAGTAGGTGTTGCTCTTGCTTTGAATTCCCACTTCAAAATTTTGCTCCTATTCCTACTCCCGCTTCCTAACTATTTATACTCATTTACATTTGAAAGAAACACCTCCACACTCCCATATTGTACAAAAAGAGGCCAGTCCACCAGGTGTCTCTCACTGTAATGCCATTCTACAAAACTAGGCCAGTCCTTCAGTTGTCTCTCACTGTCTAATGCCTTTGTAAAAAGTAGGCCAGTCCCATGTCCGCACATCCAATGGTCCACAATGTTAGCCTAAAATTTTCCTATACATCTATTTTATTTGCAAACTGTAGCTCACTGATTAGTAGAGTGCCCCAATTTTTTTGGAAGAGAATATACCGTCTAGAATCAATATGATGGTTGGATTGAACCACATGTTGGCCATGCATATATATGGCTCCCTTGTAAATGTGAGTCCGGGGATAAACCAGGGCTTGGTAAAGTTGTAGTTTAGAGAGGGGATTTTTCAATAGGGTAATATGCATTTTTCCATAGGCTAGAGAAAAGTAAGAAGCCACAATTTTTGTGGGCATGGTTTTGTCATATTACTCACAGAATTATAGCTAGGTAGATGGAAGTGAGATGTGTTCTTGGAGTTTTATGTGATAGCCGCATAGCAATTAAAACTGAATGGGAGATTTTATAAGATGGTACTTGTAAGATAGGCCATAGTTTGTAGGACAAAATGTAGGGGGGTGAAGGATGTTCATAGGACAAGTGTAGCTCATATGAGGATGTTTAGATGGTTGAGGGGCAAGATGAGAAAGGATAGAATCAGAAATGAATGCATTAGGGGAATTTAGGGTAGCTCAAATAGGTGTAATAAGAATATGGTTGGACTGTTTGGAAATTTGCTATGGAGAACAAGAATTGAACTGACTAGGAGTGAGTTGGATCAAGTTGAAGGCTCTGAAATGGTCAGGGAAGGCTTAAAAGGATATGGATTTTGGCAGTGAGAAAAGATTTGATGACTTGTGGTTTAACTGACGATGTGGTCGTTGATAGTGTGGAATTACGTGGCCAGGCCGGGCCTGGATTTTGAACTGGTCAGGTTGTCCCTATTAAAGAAAATTATTATGCCAGGACTGGGTCCAGGCCATTGCCAGCCTTGAATTCTTGTAGCTGATCTCCAACTAGTTGGTATATGGCTTTGATGATGGTGGTGGTGGTGGTGGTGGTTTTGTCATATAAACAAAGGGGTATTTTGGTCTAGTAAAAGTTCTAATAAAATAAATGATTTTAAAAATGAAATCTGAGTATGCATTTTAACTTCTAATAGTGTAGTATACTGGTATGTACACCATGTACAGAGACACACTTGCACATTTTCATCTTCCATTAAGGTGGCTCCTTTGGAGAAGGATGCAAATGGCATTACACCATATATTTTAATGAACACTGGTTTTAAATCAGAAGTGCACCTTGTTGGGAAAGCACGGAAATCCCACTGTCCATTGAGCAGAATGGAGGATGTCTATCAACCCGCTCAATGCAGCAAGTAGGCAACCATGCCATTCTGCTCAATGTGAATATAATAACTTCCAAATTCACCCTCAATCTTGCTTATATAAAAGGTTATGGAGTTTAGTGGTTGGTAATAAATTCCCCGTGATGCATGCAGAGATGCTCTTGATGCTTTGGGCTTGGTCCGCTATTGTTGCAGACGGATGCTCATGACCCATGTCGACCTCATCGAGAAGCTCCTCAATTACAACAGTAAATCTCTCCCTTCCTGCTTACTAAGTCAAGAGCTTATAACTGTTGATCACGTTGAGCTGGTGACAAGAGCAGGCACACTTGGTCAAGCAAGCACCTACTTAAAAAATCTTAGTGCATCCTGCCTCTTCTCACCACTCTATCTTGATCCAACGGTCTGAAGGTTCACCAATAGCTATTTTGTGCTATTCTTGTCAATTCCAATCAGCTTTTTTCCCTTTTCTCACTTTTATATGGATTTGTTTCACTAATGCGTGTTATTTTATTACAGCTCTGGAGAAAAGTGAACCCAATTGAAATGGCGGCGTGCTTATTGAAAGTTTTTGGAAGCTTATGCGGTTTGTGTGGTCTTGGTGACCCACTGTGTATGCGAGTTCTAGAAGTGAGATTTTGGTATCAATGGTCAAAACATGGACCTTTGTGTTTGGCCGTTGATTAAGTTTATCAGTGCAGAAGAACTTGGAACTTATTGAGGAATATGTTGTTATGTTAATAGCTACCCTGGTAGACTAGCTCAGGGATTGAAAATCGGTTTTTGGGCACTGTATCAGTCACTACCAAAACTTGTATGCTCCATGTTGGGTTATCTGGGCCTGTAATGAGCTGTATAACACAGCGGTATGGTTTATGGACAAAACCAGTAAGTGTTGGGCTTTAAGTAACTGTTCTGGACATGGTTTTAAGACTTGCGTGCCTTGACTCGAGAAGGAACGTGTCTAAAACCCAAGGTTCTAGCCCATACTTAGCCCCAGGATCACCTACTTGTCATGCAGCTCTCCTTCCTGCCAATATGCACCATGCGTAGAACATCCCAAATGGTAGTTTGCAAAAGAAGATCACTCAGTCTAAAAAATCTGGCTGATCCCCTCATTGTTTGGGCCACACTTATAAATTGATGGTCGGTTGTCCATTGATTCCAACGGTGTGGACCACCTAATGAGTGGGCTGCTGGTACCTCCAGCATCTTGGAGGCGATCCACTTCTACTTGCTAAACTCTAACTCAGGGTAGAGAATGAGGGAGCATTTTTTTAATATTTGTAGTCATGAGATTTGGATCCAGGAAAGATGCTCTGCTTGAGATGATTCGGTTTGTTCATTAGCATAGTTAAAAAAGTTCGATTGAAGGTGAAAATGCCAAAATGTTGGAATGTTGTGTACGGGGGTGGGTGTATATGAATAAAGGTTAAACTGCAATCATATGATTGAATTGGTTAAGAGTTTTTACATGACTTGGTAATGTGAGTAGGTAATCAAATGGGCACTCTTTGCCTCATTTAAATTGGTTCAACGCACCAAAATAACTTTCTACTCTAATTCTATCAATGGATGCCAATTATCAATCCATCCTTAAAATCAACCACATTTTTTTTTTTCTGAATTAAAATAGCCCTTTTTTTCGAAAGGAGAACTTAAATTGGTCTGCCTATTTTTCAATTTTTCTTGTGTCCTTTGGGGGACTTTTGTTGGGTATATTTGTATTTGTATTTTTGTATATTTGGCCTTAAAAAAAAAACAAAATTTGTATTTGTATTTCTGTATATTTGGCCTTTAAAAAAAAACAAAAAACAAAATTTCCTTGGGAAATTTATGGAGTATTAAACTTCGAATATGCAGTGATTTTATTTTTTTCACCATGGTCTGCACTGAATCGCAAGAATGAATGAAGAGTCTAGATCAATAGGTGGGCGCAAGCCATGCTGAAAACCATGGCTGGAGAATTTGTAGTATACAATGGCAGAGGATGCACCGACTATTGGCATGACCTTGTCATTTGGTCTGCCAGTTAGTTTCTCGGCACACCAATAGAGCCAATCCTAACAATTGATGACGTATTTTACCAGCCGCCAATTCCCACAAGATGGACAGGGTGATTTGAGTGGC
Source organism: Magnolia kwangsiensis (assembly GCA_037074715.1). NCBI lineage: Eukaryota > Viridiplantae > Streptophyta > Magnoliopsida > Magnoliales > Magnoliaceae > Magnolia > Magnolia kwangsiensis. The sequence goes on along the minus strand of CM073575.1, from coordinate 150,162,419 downwards.
ATTTTCTCCTTCGCTACAACAAGATCCAGGCCACCCATTTTGTAAATTAATCAGCTGCTCTGGGCATCAAGACTCGTAAGTCTGTGGTGCTATGCCCATAGACTTCAGGCCTTCCTGATCAGACTGTCATCAATCTGCATATTGCATTTCATTACTAGCATGCAGATATTGCTAATACAGACTTGGTAGAAACAGGCAAATTTTTAACCAGCATTGGGTCAGGCCTGAAGATTTTGGTCCATTTTGGTTTTGGGTCGGGCAGGACCGGATCACATGACCCAGCCAATGAACTCAACTCAAACAAACGGTTAGCAAAGCCGGATGATCAAACTCTTTAAATGCCTGTAGCAGGGAAGCTTTCAGATTGAACTGCATTGGAATATTATAGGAGTGAAAGTGGGCGAGATTGACACCCACCCAGTCCACGTTGGGTTCTTCCTGAGGCCATAAGGCCTGAGCCAGCGCAATGATCTAGGCATAATTGTTAGGCAGGGTGCATGTGGTTCCTCCTGGGGCCAAAGGCCTGGCCAGTGCATTATTTAAGCATAATTGATATCAGGCTGGGCCAGCTACTGAAAGGCCACATGCGAACTGCAGCCAGAGCTCTACTTCCACCTGTAATAATCTGATAACATCTTGGAAATTGTCGATGACATAGCATCCTAGTAAAACTACCATACAAACACATCCCAACCATCATCCACAGTTCCAATGGATTTTGATCTTTCACACAAAAATCCAAGTAGATTTTGACATGCTGCTACAACCAACGTGGCCCCGCCTGATGAATGGCCCAGATCTCCTTTTCTTTTTTCTTTTCTTTTTTTTAAGGGGGGGGAGGGTTGATGTTTGGGGGTTACATGAGCTTTGGAGAAAAAAGTGATGCAAAACCTGGAATACTTCATTAGTCACAGAAGGAAAATGGTTGTTACCCTCAGTAATGGAAGACAAGATACCGATTCCGAAAGAGCTGCAAATGAGCTGTGATGACGCTAACATCTAACATATTCCCTAATGAACTGCTCAACCTGAGATATCTCCCCTGTCAAACCTGAGGACTCTGCAAGCATCACCTTGTTAAGACAGTGAGAAAACACAAAGGGCTCCCCGGACAAACCAAGGGTAAATTCATCAGCTATATCAGCTGCTGAAGCACCGGTTCTCGACTCCCGTAGCTTGTCTCTGCAACATCATAAAGAAAATCAAGATTGATGGGCAATGCAAATGAAACTCCACAAAAAAATATGCCTTTTTCGGGCATCAAACCAATCACCAAAGACTTAGCCTTCAATGATAAAATAAAATAAAATAAACATGCCAAGTCCATGTTTGATAGATGCCTAAAAATGAGTTCCTCTCATTTTAGTTAACAAATAATTATTTATTACAGACTTCATTTCTAATACATAATTACTGTTAAAATGAACTCATTAAGTAATAGAGATTAAGATCTCTAATACAAATTTACTGTTAACTAGGATGAGAGGAACTCATTCTTAGGCATCTACCAAACAAGGCCAACCAGTTATCAAGGTTTGCGATCCCACATGCACGACCCTGCATGGAGGTGCATGTACCAACATGGAATCATCCAAGACAATCTTCAGGTAGGGCCCACTGCATTGACAATCTGGCTCGAAAAACCTGGTCCACTTATCAGGTGATCCAATGTGTGCGTTGATCATGGATCTTTAGCACTTTTTCTTTAACAATTATTCTTTAGGCCTGACCCACCTGATAATTGTGCCAACCTGACTTTTGGACCAGGTCATCTACATAGCGTCACCTGCCTCACATCCAAAGAGGCGCTTGGATGTCAAAGGTATACTCGTGTGAGAATCACAATCCTATTTCCCTACAACAATAAGAACTCTCCACAAGTGAAAATAAATGCTGGGATGAGGCTGGATTCGTCGCCTTAAGGTTAATGCATAGGATTGAATGCTCAAATGGTAATAGGATGGAAATAAAGGCTAGGATGGTCAAGGAGTTCAATCTAGGGGTGCACCTCAAGTGGGGATTGGGTTGGGTTGAGGGTCAACCCGAGCCCAACCCAACCTCAAGAGGACCCAACCCGCAACCCAACCCAATCCGAATTACAACCTGAGGTGCCCAACCCGACTCAACCCCAATTCCTCTTAACTCAACCTAACCTGACCTGATTTGACCCAAATAAATGAGATTATTCCCAACCCAAACCCAAATCGGGTTGCCTTTTCCAACCCAAGGACCCTGAAACCTGACCCAAACTCAGGTTGGGTCAATCGGTTTGGTTGACCCGAACCCAAGTTGCAGCCGTAGTTCAATCTATCTAATAAAATGGAAATGAATAGAAGAGTTCTAAGCCTTACATTTCCTTTTCTAGTTGCTTCCTGATGAAGTCCTTGGAGTGAGCACTCACTTTATCAGTCTTGTTGCATACAATTAGTAGTGGGATTTTCCTCTTAACAACAGCTGCCTTTGTCAAAATATCATACAAATACCTTTCAAATCGCAAACCAATAAAAGATCACAAAATCAGTCTACTTGTTAAATAAAAATGAGAAATGAGTATGCATTGGTATATTAGTTACTCTGCAGCCGCTCGACAGTTTGGCAAGAAGTCTAAGGCATCCACAACAAAAACAAGGCCAGCTGCTTGTGGCAAGAACTCGTCAAGCTTGGGTCGAAGCCGATAGTGCCCAGGAACATCGACAACATGGACCGGCTTTATTTTGCCCTTCTGCACAGATCGTACGAAGAAAAAGTTCAGCATCGTAAAGAACATGCACACACACACACATGCGTCTGTGACTGACACTTGCGTATGCAGCAGGACAACAATCCCAACAACATACATTTTGTTGACTTAAATAGTACGGACAGAAGATGAATATTAGCTATCATATTTTACCTTTTCAGATTCAGAATGCAGCACAAAACTCCCCTCATTTGGGTCCATTGACGTAACAGTACCCTGATGTGATGAGCCATCTCGAAGCTAGCAAAAGAAAGAAAAGAAAAGGATTATAATGAAAAAAACACATGGGAAAAATTCAGATTGTAGGTTGAGGCATCATATGGCCGACAAGCAACTTAAAAATAAATAAATAAATAAAATCTGACAAGCAATTTCTGATTAATGGCCCACACGTGCAAACGGATAAAAGAGAGCAAATGAGGAACATGAGGTACAACCCCTTATTTGCTGGTTACAGATTTTTGCACCCTCAGCACAGGTCATGAGTTTGGAACTTGCTACTAGCTTCTACAAAGAAAAAATCAGTTGACGTAGCATGTGACTCAATTTGAGCGACCGCAAGTTGCAACGAGCAGACCACATCAGTTAGCTGACTCAATTGAGTCATGTCGGCCAGGGACCTAGTCGCACACTTTTTTTTTCCTTTTTTCTTTTAAGAGGACATCTCATTAATAAACACTAAATACCAGAACAGAGAGACAACTGTGGAAGGAACCTAATCACACTCATGAACGAGTTTCCTAGTGACTTGGCTTGAAATCTGATTGATTCAAGTTGATTTTGTTCTCATACTGAAACCATGCCACTCAGTGAGGTTGGCAAAGGCTCTTGACATTTATCTTCAATTTTCCACATCATCTGCAACTACCATTGTCAATAACGAACTTGCACGCTCTGCATTGCACCGTGCCAAGTTGTTATGAAGACAATGGTACTTCATTTTTTTCCTGCTGAAGACTTTTCGAGACAGCAGAATGTGTCATATGAGGAGTTTTGACATTCCATCCCCTCCCTGATCACCTCTCCATCACTACCTCAATCTAGCTTTTGTTTGTAACATTCAACTTTCTTATTCTCCATTAACTGAATTTTGTATTTGAATTTCATTTTCCAAACACTCAAAAGGAACAGTATCCAAATGTTGCTTTTGATCATTTATCTTTTGATCCACTTCCTTTCATTCCAATGAATGAGGCCATCTGTTCTTTATGAGACAGAGATCACATGGTTAGAATCATCAACCCAAAGTGCTACTTTGGCATCATAAGCAACACAATGTGAGATCTATTGGATAGATGGTTCAAGATGATAATTGGACCTGTTTTGCTCCTAAGCTCAATCTTGAATGTACATTTTCCATGCAATTGATCGGATGCTTAGGAACATCCTAGTGGCATTATTTTTGCACCATGGCTTTGTCCCTGGTCGATGATTGGGAATCCCATGAGTCAATAGCTTTGCAGAAGGTAAGGACGTTAGCAAAAGCCACATGCATACGCGCGCAGACATTCATCCATCCAAAAGCCACAAGCACACGCACACGTCCATCCATCCATCTACATCCATGCATGCATGCATGCACCATCCACCCACCCACCTACGCGCACCCACACACCCACTCTCACACCCAAACACCCACACCCACACACACAGACACACACAGCCTTATTTGTTTTCCCTTACTTCAGACAAAAACAAAAACATACATGACCAAACCATCCAAGTCTACTTTCTCTCGGCTTAGTACCTATCACCTATCAGTGCTACTCCCAAGTTCCCTTGAATGCATTCATTTCTAATTTTATCCTTCCACATCTTGCCACTCATCCATTTCAACATCCTCATTTCAGCTACCCTCATCCTAGATCCCTCCCTAGTCCCTTCCTTTTATTCTCGTGCCTATCTCTTTCCCATCCAATTGAAGATCCCCAAGATATTAATATATCTTAGTAACAATCTTCTATGACAAATTTCTCAAAAAGAAGAAGAAGAAAGAAAGAGAACCAGAAAGAGAACAAGAAGAGACGGAAAGAGAAAAAACAGTTAAAAGAAAAATACAGGAGCAGAACAGCTCAAACCCAGCCCTAAAAAAATCTCGTTATCTTTGAAAAAATAAAAAAATAAAAAACCCAGCCCTAAAAGATTAAGGGCAACACTCCCTTAAACTTTGAGGCACTCTACATAACACTACCCCTGACCGAACCCTTTTTTGTTATCGAAGCAAACGAGAGTTCCTCTCCAACCAGATTAACCACAGAGCCGCAAGCAGGGCCAGTCTCCACCTCTTCTTCTATGACAAATCTCTCAAAATTTAAAACCGTTATTCACTGAATATCCATTTAAAGATCCCTCAAGACATAAATATCCTAAAATAAAAACTAATATTTTCTTAGGGCCTATTTGGCTTCCCTTTGTTCTGATTTTTAATCTCAAAAATCACTTTTTAAATCACTAGGGCCCCATTTGGGTTGCTTATAGCAATGACAAAAGTGATTCCCAACAAACAATTCTCTAGAATTGTTTATTGATAATTGCGTGTTGAATGATTCTCAATAAACATGTTTGGTAAGCAAGCATAAGATTTAAACAATTTCTTGCAGGATGGTTAAGATCATAGATATCAAAGTCACCTGAGAGTGATGGGTCATGAACGGTGCTTGTGACACGATAGACAGTTGATATCAATGATCGAACCTTTTCTAGGAAAGGATTGGAATCCTCTACAACAAGTATAGGACAACTATACAGGGTACAGCATTCGAGCTTTGTGTGACCACCATTTGTGTTTTTGATATCCACTATGAAAAAATGGCATTGAAGTTTTTCATGTTCTTTTCCAGAGTCGCTCAGGCGTCTGGCTAGCTAAGGCTAGCATTAGCGTCTCCACATTTTCACTGTACACAAACCAGTTTCACAATCAACCAAGCCACATCGTCGGGAATAGTGTAAAATCACATTAACGCCTCACACAATTTGACTGGCATGAGTTTTGGATCGTGCTGATTTATTTTTTAATATTTCGCTCACACTAGTGAGGGAAACATGATTAATGGTTTATAAAGAATATACCCACCACGGTAGGTCCCATAGCCAAACTTGCTGCTGGTGTGGCCCAATGTATCATACATGTGTAAATTAAATCAAATTAAACTGTCCAAACTATGCTCAGAGTTCAGATGTGTCATGAACCAAAAATTACATTTTTTTAATTATCTGGTTACTGAATTACTGGACATTTATTGGATAGTTTAAAATGATAAATACTAGTTAAACAAGTACCCATGAATCAGAGGTTAGGATTGATTAACCAATCTGATTTTGAGACCTTTTTTTTTTTTTTTTTTTTTTTGAGGGGGGTGGGGGGGGGGGGTTGTTAGCTTGTTAGTACACACCCATGTCAGTACACACACTCCATGTTAGCCACCCCCGCTAAGGATTGATACCAAGACCTCAAGTGTTGAAATGAGGTATCTCCACTCAGTCTGCCAGTTGAGCTATGGATCTGGGTGTGATTTTGATACTGTTACTTAGAGGCAATGTGATCCACAGTTTAGACAGTTTACTTTGACTTAATGTATGGCGCATGTATCGGTCAAGGGTGTTTCCGTTAATCAAGCTTGATAAGCTTATAGAGCATCAAATTAACTCCCCCCACTTTGTAACCAAATGAATCGGAGAGGGAAGGTTGATTCCTCAACAAGTCCCCTACAAGTGATGTGTGCGTAGGGCTCACAACTCGTGTATGGCATCCAACTGTCCATCAGAGTAGACCCATCATGAAAGTTGGATGCCCCAAAAATCTGGCCGTCCAACCAGTACGTGATCCCCCACGTGAATTTGCAGTTTTTTGTATGGTTGTCCATTGTTTTCTATGTTGTGGTCCACCTAATGATCTTTGTAGTCATGATTCTTAGGTCTTCCCATCATCATGGTTGGGCTCACACTATGCACTGGTTTGGATGACATACAACATGGTAGGTCTTACAATTGAAAAAAAGGACAACCATCCAAACCCGCAAATTCACATGGTTTGCGGGCCACATGATGGTTGCATCTGCATAGTTTTTAGAGCATCCAATTTTCATGGTGGGCCTTTCCTGATGGACAGGTTGGATGTCATGCATGTGCCCCAGTAGGCCCCACATGTAGCACTTGTCGAATAGGTGTCCGCCTAGAGTATCAAATACTGCCTCCCCCAATTTGTAGTCGATCACATTGGCATCCTTCAGTAACGTACACAAACGTATAATTTTGTGTGGGAGCAGAGCATGGGTTAGATACTGCAAGGAAGGCATATGTATAATGTATTAGAGATCTAAGCCATTCATTAGGCAAGCTGCACCGTGAACATGTCATGGACCAAAAAAAATGTCAGTCTGTCGATTAAGAAAGTCAAATTTGTATGAAAAAAAGAAAAAATGAGGCAGTTAAAGACGTCCAACAGTCCAGATTCAACATACGTGTGGATCAATTGATGCGCATGATACTTTGAGATTTGGTATATTGCATGTTCAAAGTACACCTTGACGGTGGACTAAACCCTCCTCTCTGTACCGCACTTCCAGTCTTTGGAGCAGCATAACTAAGATGGATGATGGCTCCCAAAGTCTTCAAAGGATTGTGTTTTGCTCTGGGTGACAGATCGAGGATTAGATTTTGGTTTGATCCTTGGTGTGTTAGTCACCCCTCTATTGATTTCCCTGCTCTTGCCGCTTTTTGTCCTTTTTTGGACATTACAGTAGCAAAATGCTTTTCTGGAGAGGGTGAGAGTAGTGTTTGGCTCCCATCCTTTCAGGGGGAACCTTCAGACTCTGAATTTAAAAAAAGCAAGGCTCTCTTCTCTCGATTGTAGGGTTATATTCCCTCTCCAGATTCGAAAGATTCTCTGTTCTGAAATCAAGCTATTTCGGCTTCTTTCACAGTTCAGTCTTTCTATGGTTCCCTTTCGTCTTCAGTCCCTTCAACGCATTGTTATCATTTGGGTGTTGTATGGTTCTATGGGGCCCCTCCTAAAGTAGTTGCCTTTACGTGGCTGGCTGGCAGGAACCGGGTGCTTACGATCGAAAATCTAAGGAAGAGAGGTTTACCCCTGACTAATGTGTGCTTGCCATGCTTGGAAGATGCCGAATCTGTCAATCACCTTTTCCTCCATTACTCATTCTCTTCTGATATCAGGAGAATTTTTGGTTGTTGCCGAAGTTGTTTGGTTTATGCCTTCCTCGATAAGATGGGCTTCTTTGTTCCTGGCATGTGGATTCTGGAGGGATGAGAAAAGAGTGGAGAATCCTCCTTACCATTATCTGGGTTGTGTGAGCAGAGAGGAATGATCGGTGCTTTCAGAACTTGAAAGTCTCCTCAGCCGGGGTGTTTAATAGGTTCTCCTGTTATTCAGAGACTAGGTGTCTTGAATTCTTCTAGGTTTTTGGGTTTTTCGTTAGTCATGGGACTAATTTTGTTGTATTTTTAGGCTTTGTTGTTTCTTGTTTTGTTTCTTATTTTTGTGTGTTCTTGCTGTTTTTCTTGTGTCTATTTTCTGTTTCTTGCTCTGCCTAATAAAATTCTTCATCTTTTATATTTAAAAATAAAAATAAAAATAAAAATAAAAACACCCTGATGAATGGCTCATATCTATGACAAGTGTTAAGTGCAAACCGGTTTGTGAAATCTATTCCATCCCTCACCCAATGTTCCACCTGCTCAGGGCTGAAGCGATTCTTGGAAACATCCCTGGGCCTTTTTTGAAAATCATGATTACTATTTTTGTTAATCATTTCTCAATAAGCAATTAATCTGGGTGTTAACCAAAGTTGTTTAATTGATAATAAGTAACTTATACCAATTAAAAACACTTCGAAGCACTTATTTTGGGAAAGCCAAACAAACCCTAAGTGTGTTTGGTTAGCACCCAGATTTCCACTTTTTCCTGAAGTACTTAGCCCCCATTTCTGAGAGGTGTCTCCGTTTCTATGGACTCACGAAGATCACTCTTTTTCCTGAAGTGCTTAGCCCCCATTTCTGAGAGGTGTTTCCGTTTCTATGGAGTCATGAAGATCATTCTCTGTATCTCTCTGTATTACAAAAATCACTCTTTCCTCCTTCGAAGGTTTGCTTATCCCTAACGAGTATAAAGTTGTACACATTTGCACATGCACATGGGCAAATATGAAACAAATGTGTGAGATTTGAACTTTAGGCAAGGTTGGAAATAATGCTTAGATCCTACACCCAAGAAAACAAAAAATTCCACTCGCAAGGTAGGCCAAGGTGTACAAACTAAATTGACAGTTAAAACTTTTTCCTAGCCATTCATTTGTTAACATGTGGGCCACCTGAGGTGTGAAATGGCCTGGGTTTTTACGCTAGAAGATCTAAATAGTATAGATTACTTCATGGAAAGCTCATATCACACACACATGTCAAATTGTTTACATGCGACAGCATGTGGAGGTGGCACCCGCTGCATACTCAAGTAGATTTAACCAAAACCAATTCCTTTCCGACTAAAGAATCACATGAGAATTATCATTCCTTGGGCCAAGAGTTTGTAGTTCACTAATTTGTGTCTCTCAACTCTCACACATACAAACACAGCATACATATGTAAGATCTATGCCACTCATCAGGGGAATCCCACCAAGCAGATGCTTTCTCTAAAAAATCAGGCCGATCTAATAACCAGCTGGCACACACATGTCAAATTTGGGCCATTGATCTCTTCTAATACATTATGCAATACCTGTCGTTCCTTGTGATGTGGCCTACCTAATTTGTAGATCAGGTTGAGTTTTGTTCTCACCACCTAATGTTGAGAGGCATGCCTGATGTACAGGGTGGATGCCATACTACAACACAGTTGGCCCCATAGACCTTGGGTGTTGCACGTGCTGCATACAACAAGCTCAAGTAGATTTCACCAAACCTAACTCCTTTCCAAGTAAAGAATTGTATGAGTTAATGCCGAGTAAAAGCTCAGGTTGATTGGATCAAATCTAATTCCTTCATTCGCTATTGTTGAGCATGTGGCATGAATATACTCGATCAAAACTGTTCATTTGATGGGCCAAATGGTGAATGAGCCATAATCCAAGATCACACTCCTTGATCTATGCTAACACATTAAGTGGCAGCACACAAATATCCAATCTTGTTTAAGAAAAGAAGTGTCCACAAGCCAGAGGCTAGGATTGTTTGATCAACCAGATTTTGGGACTGTGGCTCAGTGGTAGCAGGTCACACGATTTAGTCGGTTTAATCCGATTTAATGTGCACTACATGCAAAAGGTGTGTGGAGGTTTTACTGAGTAGCCTGCGTATCAAGATCCATATACACAAGAGCATCAAATGCCCCTATCTACATGTTGTTTCTCTCCTCGCTCTCCTTACCCAGACTCCAACTCCCTCTATCCTCTCACCCTTATCACCCACCCATGCTCAAATCACTTTGATAGGATGATCTTAACTATTGATCAATGGCTATGGAAAAAAATAATCCATATTGATATTAAGAAAAAAGTTTGATCAATTGTTTATACTTTCTATGGACCATTCCATGGTGCAAGGCCCACACTTGATGGCCCATCCCTCTCAATTCACTTTGAACGAATGACCCAAACCATCCAATCAGTGGATGAAAATGTATTTATTGAAATAGAAAATCTCTAATCATCGTTATGGATCATCCATCATGTGGGGCACACCGTTGATGGCCCATCCTTCTCACTATGATGGACCCACTTGTGACCTTCTTGGCATCCACTAATCACATTTATGGAAGACAAAGGTGACAAAGGTTATCCTCTCTCTCTCTCTCATCACAGTTTAGTTAGATCAGTCCAAAAGAGGCATGGAAGAGAGGTTTCTGCAGTTACTTGCAGAGCTTTCAGAGGTATTGAAACATCCATAAATAGATTGATACAATCACAAGCACTTCAAAAGAAGAGAATCACTAATTTAGAAACCTACCTGGTAGAAAAGAATTGTCTTTCCACTGCCACTTAAACCCGCAAGCACTATGGTGTTAGACTTTGTGCGTTTGAGAACACGGACTGCAAATGGTAAAGCAACAGATGAAATATTAGTAATTATTCAAAAGCAGACAAGAATATGGTGGGTTCACCCTTCACATGGCACATGCATGTCAATCCAAAATGTCCAAGTTGTAGGGCCTGAGTGGATGGAGCGTAGCCTTAATAGTTCAATCTACATGTTGCACACATGCATGTTAATCCAGAATGTCCAAATCATAGGCCATAGTGGATTGAGGAATGCATAGATCCAAAATAGACCGATCGAGCTATTCCAACCATACAATTGGTAGCTATCAATCAAACAGTTTAAAAATAACATGGTTCAGATTCATCATCATCATCTTAGACTTCCTAGTAATTTGGTGTTGGCGTGGAAGATAATCAGAGAATATAAGGAATAGTCTCTTATACCTATGTACGAGCATGCAAGGATAAGCACTTACCATTTTATATGCATGCGTACCTACATATATTGATGTAGAACGTGTCACAGAGATATTCCCAGCATGGTTGAGCCAAAAGGAGGTGGACCGTAAATTGACCATAACTTTTGATCCAGGTATCGTTACGGGGCGTACAACCTATCAATCTTTACTGAAACAGGCCATCCGAGGTGAACCGACCCACAACATGGGTCGCATCTATCCGTTTCGTCAAAAAGCACACGCTTTCTACTCAAAAACGAATTTTTAGAAAAAATTTACTATTTTTAGTAATTCTAATTTTTTAATATTTTTAAAGTTTTAGATTTTCTTTCCTTTTACAAATAAATTTTAGTTATACTAGGACTCTTCTAGAGAAAGTTTATTTGCAATTTTTATTTTTAGATATTAGGCCTTAGAAGATTTTTATTGGAGTTAGAATTTTGCTATTTTTGGTAATTACGAATTTTAGTTTATTTTTTTCTTTATTAATGGTGTAAGGAGACACATTAGAGAATTATCAATTATTCATTAATTGATTTCGAATTTTATTAGAATTTATTTCTATTCTCTTGCTTTCTTTCCTCGTGGATTCGAGAAGTCTCTGCGAGGAGTCCAGAGAAGCTCCGTGGATTCGGAGTAGTTATCCTTAAGGAAGACGGTGATCGACCTTATCACGTTCATCCCTGCATCATATATCTAGGGGTGCGCTCTAGCAGTAAAGGTTTGAAGTGGGGCCCAAGTGATGTACATATAGCATCCAACCCATCTATTAATGCATCACCTCAAGTTACCCCCAAGGCTTGATCCAAAAAACAGGGAACAAGTAGATGAACAAGTTGACCATTCCTCAAAAATAAGCTCAATGAGGGGCCCACCGTGTTGTGTATGCAAAATCCAGGCCATTTAGACCTTCGTCTGCCCTAGATTTAGGGTACAGCAAAGCATTCTTGCAACTCCTGTGAGCCCCATTGAAAATCAGGGTAGGCTTCCCCTCCCAGCTTGTTCCTTGTGTTGTGGCCCAACCGAGTTTTGGATCAGCTGATTTTCAGTCTCTGGGGGTAAATTGAGGTGGCATCTGAAGGAGGGGTTGCATCTCATTCACAAACCACGTGAGCCCACATCGGGTTGGTACCGCCGTAGCTCACAGGGATACCAGTACTGCGGAGTGTGCCCCATTGCTTGTGTGTGTGCGTGTGCGCGTGTATGGGTAATGATCACGTGGTAGCATTACCACCACAATTACAGTGGTGATGGTTATTGCGGGCCCCACTGGTGCTTTCAGGACATCCACTCCTACCATCAGGTGTGCCCCATTATGTTTGGTCAGGACCCAAAAACCAAGTCAAACTCCAAAATCAGGTGGGCTACACCAATAGTTGTTGTGAGGGGACTCCCACTGCTGTTTGCCTGGGCCAGACAGTTTCCGAGTAGCCTGATTTTTGAGGTGTTCATTCACATGGGGTGGATGTGTCAAATGAATAGATTGGATGCATATACATAATATGGTGGCCTCTCCACACAACCAATGGTGGGCATCCCCTTCATATGTTCCCCATGCTATGGCCCTTAGCCCACCAAAGCCATGGAATGACCTAATTTTCTAGCTCGACACGCAAAATGGGAGGCAAATCTAATGATCGATGTGGATGTCAGGAACACATTACAAAGGGGCTGACTCATGTCATTACCACCACAATCATGGTGGTAACTTTACCATGTGATCATTATCCTACACGCACAAAAACATATATAGGGCAATATTCCAATCAGGTCAATTGTACCGTAACTTAACAGTACGTTCAACCTCTTGTGGGGGCCACCATGATGTGAGTCAGACATCCACTCCATCCATCAATTGTGGCCCCTCATGTTCATTGTATGGCCCAAAATCAGGTAGATCCAAAACTCATGCAGAACGCACCATGTGGAGCAACATAAAATCATGAATTGATGGGCAGTTGGATGGCACACAAAATCATGCTGGGCCCTACAGCAAAAATGCACGAGAGCTCCCCACACATTCAACCCTCTTAGAATATGTATGAACGCACACGCACAACATCCAACCGGTCCAAAAGGGTTGTGTCAAGTGCGGACAACATCCGACCAGTCCAAAAGGTTGGCTCCACCATGAGGAACACATGAAGCAAAAATCATGCCAATCCACACATCATTTGGGTCACACTATACAAAACAAACGATGGATGGCAACGGACATGATCCAAAGCAAACACGTGGCACACCTCGTGAGTGGATCAGCCTGATTTTTTAGCCAGGTAAGTGATGCTCATAGGGGGCCAACCTTTTGCACAGGTTGGACATCATTCACACATGACATGTTTTAATTACAAGCTAGTTGAATGATAACTTTATCATCCAATTAGTTACATGCTGAAATAAAGTTTAGCTCACTCATGATCAAATATGGTTCATAATTTAGCCGTTTTTCATGAAGAACATGAAATAAAACAGCCTTAGTGGGGTACAACCTTACAAGAAGTCCTAATCACAAGTTCACAGTAAGATCTCGCTCAGTATTAGCAGGGGAATTGCTAAAGCAATTATTGCTGAGATAGGGATCTCCACAAATTTGAGAATTTGAACATGTGTAAGGAACCCAAAAGCACAGATTCAGCTGAAAAGAAAGCAATAGGACACTTTAACTGGGCACTTTATCAACAAATCACATGATCATATAATCCGAAGCTGCTTCCTTAACTAGCAGTCCAGATTCAACAAGCAAAATCAGATGGTTAACACCATTCCATCGATGTAAATTCCAAACTATTCTCCTTGCACAATGCAACCCCACAGGCTGGGTAGTCTGGACTGCAATACATGGACGCCACATGTACAGGGTATAAGGCAGGCACCGGAACCATTCAATTGCTCAGTGGTTCCAAAATAAAATGGTCAGCTGTCTTGATTTAGTGAGCAAAATCAGATTGTCATGATCACCTTATCACTGTGAATTCAAGGTATGCTCCACTGACAATGGAGCCTGCAATTTTGGGCACTTTGGATCGCCATACATATATCTAGCATGTACAATTGATGATGCACTGCAACTTAAAAAATGTTACAAAGTTTACAGCCTCTTTGGAACATCTGGAAAATGCAACAATAACAGAATGCAACGGTAGCAGCTCAGTCATTTCAACAAGCATGCATTTGGCCCCTTTTTATTAACAGCAACAAGGAGATAGCAGCTTACCCAACACGAAAAAAATGGATGATAGGAACAGAATAGCAAAAGTAGCATAGAATTGTGCTGCTGGTTGCCACTGAACCCATTCCATCAGTCGATCTAGCTGCTGCTTCAATTGATCTATCCATGGCTCCACTTGTATCCATTGCTCCATTTCTGCAGGACTGTTGTGTAAGTAGAGAATAGTTAGAGAGAGAGAGAGAGAGAGAGAGAGAGATCTAAGCGGTCAATCAGGTGGGTCCTATCTTTTTTTTAGAATTATCAGATGTATCCATCATTTAGGGTCATTTGGATGCCAGTAAATCGACAAGTGGTAAATCTTTTTTGTTCGAAGGATACCAAAATCTTATTGAGAAAACAAAATTATATATAAGGATAACGGACATCATCCAAGATACAGAGGAACAAAAGCATAATGGTCATTCATCAGGTGGTCCTACTCTGTAGATGCCATGAGCTATAATTCAGAATGGGCCATTCATTACATGGGCCACGGCATTTGAAACAGGTGGACAGCTTAGCAATGTTTTAATTAGTGTGTAGCATATAACATAGTTTTCACCCCTCTATAGCATGTAAGGTATACCATAGTGTTCACCTTTCTATAGTGTAGGCTAAATTGTTTTAAATAGCGTGTAGCATATAACATAGTTTTCACCCCTCTATAGCATGTAAGGTATACCATAGTGTTCACCTTTCTATAGTGTAGGCTAAATTGTTTTAAATAGCGTGTAGCATATAACATAGTTTTCACCCCTCCGTAGCATGTAAGGTATACCATAGTGTTTACCCTTCTATAGTGTAGGTTAAATTGCATGTATCATGAGGTACATGATACTTATATTTTAAAATTAAAATCACTGTCATCATCTAAGCCTTATCCTAATTAATTGGGGCTGGCAACATGAATTCCGTTCCGGCATTCTATCGTTCGGATTCATGATGAAAGTTATGACAGGCCACCAACCTGATGCAGCCTCCCTTTATCTGGGCTGGGGACCAGCAATGAGAGCACAAAACTCTCACAGGCACAATGTAATATACTATTACATGGTTGATTACAGTCAAGTGTTATCTAATAATATATTACACAAACTTATTACAATCAATGAGTTTAGTTTTAAATTAAAATAATAGGTAAAAATATGGCAAATAGTGAAAATAAATACAGATATTAGCAAAAAGAAAAGAAAAATGGCCTAGAAAAATATGCTTCATTTTTTAGTAAAGCATGTTCAAAATACATGTAAATTTTATGAAACTAACTATGGGGCCCACCACATGTAAAAGCAGATGGCATTGTCGGGATGTCATCCAACCTGTGCATCAAGTGAGCCCAGCTGTAATGATGGGATGCCGCAAAAATTAGGCCTGTCGAATATCAGGTAGACCACACCAAGAAAACAATGGACAGTCACCTCGATTGTAGCATGGTAACCCACACGATGGTTGGATCAACTGTGTTGGACTGTATGAATTGGATATCAGGTCACACGATAGAAACAATAGGCAGTCGCCATAGAGAATAAGAAATCAGGCATATACAATCATCACGTGGGCCACACCATAGAAAACAATGCACAGCCACTTAAAAACCACCACTGTAATATGCTGGCCTGCATGATGGACTGGACGAGTTAGATGCCATGCCCCACACACACCCCACAGTAGCCCTACACAACATATGGTTGTAAAACAAGCTTTTTCTGCGGTAGTAAAAAATAATAATAATTTGTCGAGAGAAAAAACCTAAATCAATCAGACTAAAATAAAACTAATTAAATGAGATTGAGAGTTAGAAAAATACCTCTATTTGGCTTTAAATCAACAAAAAAAAAAACCCAATTCTTTAGATCTACGGCCGTGCGTACGTGAAATGGGGAAATCTCGAACTGGTCCGAACAAACTCCCGTGAAAATTTAACCCTAGGTTCTTTTCACACCATCAATCCCTCGATTTTCGACTCCAGAGGTTTTCTGGATTGAGAGAATCGAATCGGGGGTTCTCACTCTCTCTAGCCGGAGGAGTATTACAATTTTTCTCTGTCTTCTGCTTGGTAATCAGCGGATCATCTCCGCGCCACCACAAGAGGCGGATTGCGTACTGAGTAAACTCTGTGGGATCCACTATGATTTATTTATTTTATCCAATCCGACCATACATTTTACCAGATGATTTTAGGCCTTACCGCAAAACTGAAGCATATGTACAGCTAAAATGGACCACAACATAAGAAACAGTATGAATTGAATGTCTGCCGTTGAAAATATCGTGGGACCCATAAAAGTTTTGGATCAATTTTATTTTGGTTTTTTCCCATTCATCCATGTTTTTTTATCTTATTAGAAGTTTGGATGGCAAATAAACATCACTGTGGGGCCTAGAAAGGTTTCAACGGAGGAAATCATTATTTCCACTGTTTCCTGTGGTATGATCCACTTGATCTTTGGATAATCTTTAATTTTGGGATCAACCCCTAAAATGATCTGGAAAAACGGATGGACGGTGTGGATAAACCACATATATTCACAGGTGGCCCAACAGAGTTTACTCAGTACGATAATAGTATACTGAGTAACTCAGTACGCAATCCGATTTCGCCACCACATGAACACGTGTGGCGAATGGGTACACCGTACATGATTCGAGCCGTTCCCCAGGTGGGTCCCGCTCTGTAGATGCAATCAGCATAATTACAGGGGTCACCACATTTAAAACGGGTGGACAGCCTGCAGTATTTGAAATGGGGTGTAGCATATAAAGCAGTGTTCACGAGTGTAGAGTACGTGATTCTTATGCCTACTTAATACATAGGGCTGAAAGTCCGACGGGTTGGGTCGGGTTGGTGCTCAATCCTAACTCAACCCAAGGTTCCTATACCCCAACCCTAATCCAATCCAACCCAATCTTGAGTTGAAAATTTTCAACCCAAGCGAGCTCGGTCAGGTTGATTGAGTATATACATGCTAATATTTTCATTATCATATTAGTTTATTATATTTCAATATAAGACTTATTGTTTGTATCTATAATTTTATTAATTATATATGTGATTATTCATTATAAAGAATTTCATTTTTTTCTTTAAAAAACAAGCTAAAATATAAGACAACTACTCCTTTAAAAGTCATGTAATATAGTATGAAGTCTATTTGAGAGAGAGAAATCTGGCATATCTTGTTAGCTTGAGTCCTTGGAAATGACGTGGACAAATGAGACATGACATCACTAGTGTGCCTTCAATACAAACGATCCACACTCAATCATAATTTATAAGTAACTTATATATTGATCGGGTTCGGGTTGGGTCGGGCAACCCGAGACCTCAGCCCGAGCCCAACCCAAGTTTTATCGGGTTGGTGTTTGTATGGCCCAAGCTTAAGATCGGACCCGAAATATCCTGTCCGAGTCCAACCCAATGTCGGGTCGGTCACGGGTCGGTCGGGTTGAACCCGCCCAACTTTCAGCCCTATTAATACCAAGTTCATATGACTGTTTAAGGGGCCGTTTGATTTTCTGATTTCTATTACAATTCATAATAAATAAATTATTATTATTTACTTTTGTAATTTTCGATCGATTCTAAACGTAATGCACCACTTGCATTTTTGAACACCGCCTGAGAGGAAAACCTTAAAAATTAGGGCCTACCCTGATACATGTGTCATATCCGCCCATCTAATCTATCCCCTCATTTTAATACATGAGTCGAAAAATGAGGTAGATGCAAAGCTCGGGACGACCACACCAAAAGGAAACAATGGGCATTGAATGATTGCAGTTAAAAACTACTTGAGCTCTCAAAAGTTTTGGATTAAGTCGATGTTTGTTTCTTTTTTTTCTTTATTAGTGACAGTGAATGTGTGACATCATGAGCAGGTTGGATAACAAGTAAATATCAATGTGGGTGCTTATACGATTAATGCTTTTTGAAGTGTGGTCCACCTAAGCCTTGGATCTATCTCATTTTTGAGCTAATATTATTCTAAAATATGCCGGTAAAATATATGGATGATATAGACAAGTCACATGCACCATGGTAGGGCCTACAAATTTAAATCAATATTAACAACACCATATTGGTTTTGAGGTGAAAATCATTGTCAATTCCCATCTCTTGCATACAATGGAGTAAGTCATTATTACATGCTTATTTTATTTATCAAGGTAAATGAAAAATCAAACAATCCCTAAATATAAGTTTTGTAAGTCACTTGTGTATATATATATATATAAAATAAAAATATATTGGGATAACTTACAAAGTATTCACTAGTGAGTGTCAGTATTCATGACAAACAGAGTTTGGAGCAAACAATTAGTCTAAAATTGTCAAATTACACTAAAAAGCTTGGAATAAGATATGTTATTAGGTTAAGCACATCCAGATAAAATTTTGGGCTGATTTTTAAGTTAAACCAATCATCATGCAGATGACAAAGGTGAGCCCATAAATTTAAGAAATATGCCTGACTTAAAACGATGCAGACTCTTGCTTCGGTGTAGACTCCTAGGAGCTTCAACACCCAGTCAAGGGTTCAAGTATCCATAGGTGGTGAAATCCCACTAAGGCATGAGTGTGTAGGGGTGTGTGTCTGTGTTAAAAAAAAAATAAAATTAAAAAAAAAAATAATGATAAGTACAAACAAGTGTCCCCAAATTTGAGGTTAGGATTGTTCAAATCTAGTCCGATAAACTAGGCGAAATGAGTTGTGCAATCTTGCCAGGTCTATCTTTTGATATATGTCTCGTGTGCATCTTTTGAGTGTTAATAAGCATCATGCCAAAGTTGATTATCATATATATGTTGGATAATATGTTGAATTAAATAGACTATAAAATCGAGAACCAAAAAGGAAAATAAATTTAGAGAAAGAAAAACTTATTGAATTGAGTCGAGGCGTGACTGAGTCACTCGGCTTGAAATCGAATTTGCTCCCCTTGGACAGCATCCCAAGTGCAACAGGTTTCCAGAGCAATCGACCTCCAGGATACAACAACTATGACCCGGTCCCAGCGATGCACTCACTGTACACGGGCTCGAACCACTTGTAGTTTAATCCGAAAGTGCTGAGTTGACTCAGCAATGAACTCAGTAACAATGGTAAAACCGTATCAGAGAGAGTTTTATAAGACAGTATTTTTTTCGTATTTTGAAACTGGAATCGGAAGTCTTTATATAGACTGAAATGGTGCATAAGCACCCTTTACAAAAGGTTATGTCCGTTGGGTTTAAACCCAACAGGGGCGACCATCCGGAAGGGAAGTAGAAAAAGCGCAAGTGCGAGTACACTCTCGCACATACAGTCCTGCGAGTACCCATACACACACACCCACACGAGTACACTTACACCGCACCCGCACCCGCACCCGCGCCCAGCCCAGCCCGTCCCGTCGCGCACGCGCACGCGGACACGGACACGGACTCGGCTCGGCTCGGCGCGCGCGCGCGCGCGTGTGGTTAATGGCATAGATTAGAGCTATTGGCATAGCCCCCCCACAGGACCAAATTCACATGCCCCCTGAAAGGGGCTCAAGCCCTAGGCAAAAAGTCTATCATATAAACAAGAGAATTTCTCTTGTCAAATCCGATGTGGGACAAAACCAACACCTCAAAAACACCAAAATTTAAATGTGGAGGAAAAATATCGAAATTTAAAAATTCAAAAATTTAATATTATTTTAAAATAAATACAACAATCCCCCGCATATTTTAAAATAAAATGCTTTCGGATTAAAGCGAAATAGTTGTGCAATGGTGCCGGTGTCACCATAGACTTGAACCGACATTAGAGTAAGCAAGACAGGTCTACAGGAATCAGGTGACACCATAGTCTTGAACCTGAATCCTTTTAATGCAGATCGCAAATACATGTCACTCACACAACTCTTCCTCTGCAAGTGATTCTGTGGTTCGATGCGTTTCGGCCATACACCATTACCTGAATTTCATGAGTGCTCTAGAGAATTCGCCTAGATTCTCATAGGAAGCGGCCTCCACCTCCACACCCATATAGGTGAATTCTATCAAGTGTATGCAGCAACTGTATACACCACCAAATATATGGCTATGGATCCATTAAGAGTTCTAAAAACTCATCCTTCTGCGTTGCTGCTCGCACTGTACACCATAGAAGGGGCTCATATAACTCAGTGCAATCGTCTACCTCGTGTCTTGTTGTTTACCCATTGAACCTATCTTATGGGATCTCCACTTGTATAGGTTGGGTTACCGACACTGGCAGCTCATATATTAGGCTCAGCCCCATTCCCTTCGATGTATCATTGACTAACTTTTTAGATGGTCCTTTAGTCAGAGGATCTGCTAGATTCTTTTCTGACCTCACAAAGTCAATAGATATGACTCCATCACGCAACATATGTTTCACTATGTTGTGTCTGAGTCTAATATGCCTGCTTTTTCCATTATATATTTTACTTTTTGCTTTCGCTATAGCTGCTTGACAGTCATAATGAATAGACACGGCCGATACAGGCTTTGGCCACAATGGTATATCAGCTAAGAGATTTCTAAGCCATTCTGCTTCTGATCCAGCCTTTTCTAAGGCAATAAACTCGGATTCCATAGTCGACCGAGCAATACATGTCTGCTTGGTGGACTTCCAAGAGACTGCTCCTCCACCCCAAGTGAAGACATATCCACTAGTGGATTTTGTCTCATCTGAATCACTGATCCAGTTAGCATCACTATATCCTTCTAATACAGTAGGATAACCATTATAATGTAAACCATATGTCATATTACCTTTTAGGTATCGCAAAATTCTAGACAATGCATTCCAATATTCTTTTCCAGGGTTATGTGTATATCTACTTAGCCTTCCTACTGCAAAAGCTATGTCAGGTCTAGTGCAGTTTGTTAGATACATGAGGCTACCAATTATTTTGGAATATTCCAATTGAGACACACTATTTTCTGTATTCTTCATGAGAGTCACACTATAATCATAAGGAGTACTGACAGGTAAACAGTCAAAATGGTTAAACTTTCTCAATATCTTCTCAATGTAATGAGATTGTGATAATATAATAACACCATTTTTTCTGGTTACTTCAATACCCAAGATTACACTTGCCTCTCCTAAATCTTTCATGTCAAACTTAGATGACAAGAATTTCTTAGTTGCATTAACTAATTTAATATTAGTTCCAAAAATAAGCATGTCATCAACATAAAGACATATAATAACATAATCATTTCCAGAAATTTTACTATATACGCATGTATCTACATCATTTATATGATAACTATTTGATTTTAAAACACCATCAAATTTTTCATGCCATTGTTTAGGAGCCTGTTTTAAACCATATAGTGATTTAATTAGTCTACATACTTTATTTTCTTTACCTAATATCTTATAACCCTCAGGTTGCTCCATATACATTTCTTCTTCTAAGTCTTCATTTAGGAAAGCTGTCTTAACATCCATCTGGTGTACCACTAGTTTATATATGGAGGCTATCGCTATTAAGACTCTAATAGTTGTAATCCTAGTTACAGGGGAATATGTATCAAAATAATATATTCCTTCCTTTTGTTTAAAGCCTTTCGCTACCAACCTAGCCTTAAACTTATCGATAGTTCCATCTGCTTTTAGTTTCTTTCTAAACACCTATTTGCAGCCTATTGATTTGTTACCAGGTGGTAGATCTACAAGTTCCCAAGTATTATTAGATATAATAGATTCTAACTCATCATTTATTGCTTCCTTCCAAAAGGTTGCATTTGGAGAGTTAATAGCTTCTATATAAGTCGTAGGATCATCTTCTACTAAGAATGTGAAAAAACCATCTCCTAGGTTAGTTTTTCTTCTAACTCTAATACTTTTTCTTGGTTGTATCTCTTCTGCTACTTTCTCGTAAGCATTTTTACTAGTAGACGCAATACCTGATTCATTAACTTTTTCTATTCCTATAGATTTAGATTTCATAGGGAATACGTTCTCAAAGAACTCTGCATCCCTAGCTTCTATAATTGTATTAGGATATAGAATATTATCCTTAGTTTTTAAAACTAGAAACCTATAAGCCGTACTGTTTTGTGCATACCCTATAAATACACAATCGGTCGTTTTAGGACCTAATTTTCTTTTCTTAGTTTCAGGCAATCCTACTTTAGCAAGACACCCTCACACTTTAATATATTTATAACTAGGAATATGATTCTTCCAAAGTTCATATGGTGTTTGTTCAGAAGATTTAGATGGAATCCTGTTTAGGATATAACAAGCAGACAGAATTGCTTCTCCCCGCATATTTGAGGGTAAGCCTGAACTATTTAACATGGCATTCATCATTTCTTTTAAAGTTCTGTTCTTACGTTCTGCTATTCCATTTTGTTCTGGTGTATAAGAAGCTGTAGTTTCGTGAATTATTCCATTCTTTTCACATAATTCTCTAAATTGAGAAGATTCAAATTCACCTCCTCTATCTGTTCTAAGTCTTTTAATTTTTATATTTAATTGATTTTTAACTTCAATTTTGTATTTATAAAAAGCATCTAAAGCTTCATCTTTGTTCCTTAATAGATATACTCTAGTGAACCTAGAGTAGTCATCTACAAAAGTTATATAATATCTTTTTCCTCCTCTAGACATGTGATTTCTAAAATCACCTAAATCACTATGTATCAACTCTAATAGAACAGATGATCTTTCTATTTGTTTAAAGGGTTTTCTAATAAATTTTGATTCTACACATGTTTCACATTTTTCAAACTCTTCATTAGATATATTAGGTAATAAACCTAATCTTTTCATTTTCTTTAAAGATGCCACATTCACATGACCTAATTTATTATGCCATAGATAAAAAGGTTCAACGATATAAACAGAACTAGATGTTTTCTTATTATCATTGGATACATTTACAATGAATAAACCATCGCTACAGTACCCCTTAACAACAAAAGTTCCATTTTTAATCATTACAAGCTTATCTGAATCAAATACTAATTTGACACCAGCCTTATTGAGGAGCGAACCAGAGACCAAGTTTCTTCTAATGTCAGGCACATGGAGGACATCATTTAACATTAGAGTCTTTCCAGAAGTGAGTTTCAGAAGTACTTTCCCTTTCCCTACAACTGGAGACGTTCTAGCATTTTCCATGAACACCTATTCATCATCTCCTGATACTTGGTAGGAGGTAAACATGCTACGATCCTTGCACACGTGTCTAGTTGCACCAGTATCTAGCACCCACTCCAAGTTGTTTACAAGGAAGACTTCTGACACCACAACCACTACTATGTCAGACTCATTGCCTGTTTCTTTAAGATTAGCTTGCGGCTTATCTTTATTTTTCTTAAGCCTGCAGGTTTTAACATGATGCCCAGGCTTTCCACAGTTGTAGCAGTTTCCCTTTTTCTTAAATTGATTGTTTGCATTCTTCTTTTTGAGCCTGCATTCATTTGCATAATGTCCAGGTTTGCCACAGTTATGACAGTTGCCCTTTTTCTTATTATTTGTCCGACTTGATTCCGTAAGATTCGCTTTTGAATCTATCTCATTTTTATTTCCTTTTTGGTCCCTGATTCTATTGGCCTCTTCTATTCGTATGTGTACGATAGTGGTTTCCAAAGAAACACAGTTCTTCTTATGTTTCATTCTATTTTTATATCCTTTCCAGGAGGGCGGTAACTTTTCTATTAACGCTCCTGACAGAAACACCTCATCCAACTTAATTCCTTCTGTCGATAGTTCGTGAATTAGACTTTGAAAGTCATGAATCTGATTTGTGACAGATTTATCGTCTGTCATTTCATAGTGAAGGAAATTAGCAATTGCATGTTGCTTAGCGCCTGCATCTTCTAATATGTATTTCTTTTTCAAAGCAATCCATATGTCTTTAGCAGAGGCGTAAGAAGCATACACATCATATAATTCGTTGGATAAAGAGTTTAGAATATAATTTTTACAATTATTTTCATCTGTTACTTCATTTTGATTTGCTAGATCTATAGTAAATGATTCAGATAAAATGTATGAAACGTTTAGGGTGGTAAGAGCGAACATCAATTTCTGTTTCCACCGTTTAAAGGATTGTCCAGCGAACGGTTCGATTTTGGCTAACTCAGTAGAAGCATTTACTGTTACTGTAGCCATAGTCTATGTAATTCAACAAAATTCGATTTCAAGATTGTTAGATAATATGTTGAATTAAATAGACTATAAAATCGAGAACCAAAAAGAAAAATAAATTTAGAGAAAGAAAAACTTATTGAATTGAGTCGAGGCGTGACTGAGTCACTCGGCTTGAAATCGAATTTGCTCCCCTTGGACAGTGTCCCAAGTGCAACAGGTTTCCAGAGCAATCGACCTCCAGGATACAACGACTATGACCCGGTCCCAGCGGTGCACTCACTGTACACGGGCTCGAACCACTTGCAGTTTAATCCGAAAGTGCTGAGTTGACTCAGCAATGAACTCAGTAACAATGGTAAAACCGTATCAGAGAGAGTTTTATAAGACAGTATTTTTTTCGTATTTTGAAATTGGAATCGGAAGTCTTTATATAGACTCCGAAATGGTGCATAAGCACCCTTTACAAAAGGTTATGTCCGTTGGGTGTAAACCCAACAGGGGCGACCATCCGGAAGGGAAGCATCTCTCTGGTTTAAAACGAAAAAGCGCAAGTGCGAGTACACTCTCGCACATACAGTCCTGCGAGTACCCATACACACACACTCACACGAGTACACTTACACCGCACCCTCACCCGCACTCGCACCCGCGCCCAGCCCAGCCCGTCCCGTCCCGTCGCGTCGCGCACGCGCACGCGGACACGGACTCGGCTCGGCTCGGCTCGGCGCGCGCGCGCGTGTGGTTAATGGTATAGATTAGAGCTATTGGCATAGCCCACCCACAGGACCAAATTCACATGCCCCCTGAAAGGGGCTCAAGCCCTAGGCAAAAAGTTTATCATATAAATAAGAGAATTTCTCTTATCAAATCCGATGTGGGACAAAACCAACACCTCAAAAACACCAAAATTTAAATGTGGAGGGAAAATATCGAAATTTGAAAATTCAAAAATTTAATATTATTTTAAAATAAATACAACAATATAACCATTAAAGGATGGGTTGTGTGCATTATACACGTTCAATCTTATGATCTAAAGCTCCATGAGATCCACCATGATGTATGCACAACATCCATCCATCCATCAATTTCACAATCTAAGATAAGAGTGTAATATAAAGATGGGAGACAAAATTTGAGGTAGATTCAATGCCTTAGTGGGATCACACCATTCAAAACAATAGGGAGGTAAACCTATACCATTGAAACTTTTTTGGCGCATAAAGTTATGGTAGGCTAGAGTTGGGCATGGTACGACTTAACTCATTTAACTCGTTCAAACTTGACTTGACTCGAATTGAGTAGGTGAGTCGATCCAAACTCAGTAGACTTTGTCCAAGCCTAAACCAAGTCGAGTTCGGTCACTCTGTAACTCAAGACTCGGCTCAACTTGAAATCTAATTCGGTACTGTCTCAACTCGAATTGAAACTCAACTTGGTTGATGGAAAGGTTGTAATTTTGACAAGAGAACCTAGGTTTTGAGTTTTGATTTCAATCTATGGACACCCATTGGACTCGACTTGACTCGATGCCTTTGATCGGGTCAAACTTGGTCCGTATTAGTCGGCTAGACCCCCATAACGAGTCAAGCAGGCTAGACTCCATATGAAGTCAATTTGAGTTTAGTTCAAATTTATTTCAAAATCGGGTCAAGTTGGGTCAACCCTAACTCGGTCCAACCTGACTCGATGCCCAACTTTAGCATAGGCACAGTGTAGTATACCAGTGTATAAGTTAGTTACAATCAAGTGGTATTTAATGGTCTATGTAAATTGTC
This sequence comes from Magnolia kwangsiensis, assembly GCA_037074715.1. Classification (NCBI taxonomy): domain Eukaryota; kingdom Viridiplantae; phylum Streptophyta; class Magnoliopsida; order Magnoliales; family Magnoliaceae; genus Magnolia; species Magnolia kwangsiensis. Next base: position 150,136,132 of record CM073575.1, on the reverse strand, counting down.
TATAAGACAGTACGACCCTTACCATGGAGCTCACCCTGATATATCTATTATGTATTCATGCTGTCTAATTTTTTCAGATTATTCCATTGAATGATCACGAAAGATGAAGAAGATGTAAATATAAAGTGGACCATACCGTGGGACACAGTAGTGATTTACCATCAATGGGCTACAAAAGCCTTGGAGTACGCTGATATTTGTTTTTTTTTTTTTCGTCCATGCTTATGCGACCTTTCAAAAGATTGGATGGCAAGTAAAAATTGCATAAATATCATGAATTGGATGGCTAATAAAATCTACAAAAAAATCAAGGTGCACTCTAAGAAGTTTTTAATTGTAGGGTGTAGTTGACGGTAGATCTTCTTCATTTTTTTGGATATGCCTTAAAATGATACGAAAAAAATGGATGGACAACATGGATACACGATATCTACATCAAGGTAGGCCTGCCGTAGGGGCACACAGTCTTAGTTTTTTTTTTTTTTGATCTCTGGATCCACCAGCCATCCATCAAGGTTGGTGGATCATAACCGTCGGGTGCTCGCTAATGCATGTTCCTTAAATCCATGCCGTCCATCAGTCCGAGACATCTCATTTTAGTGAAACATTCAAAAAATAAATCCGTTCAAAATCTCAGGTGGACCATATCACGAGAAAACAGTAGTGATTGACCATTAAAAACTTATTGTGGGCCATCAAAACTTTGGATCGAGGTGGTATTTGTGTGGTCCTTTCATCCATGTCCTTGTGACCTTATCATTAGGTTTGACGGCGAATAAACATTCTGTTGGCCTCCAAGAAGTTTGTAACGGTGGGTATTCAATCACCATCGTTTCCTGTGGTATGGTCCACATGAGTTTTTGGATCCACTTAATTTTTCGTATAATGATCTAAAAGGGTCTTTCAAAACGGATGGACGGAGTGGATTTAAGTTAAATACATCACGGCAGGTGCCACAGTCATGTATACACCGAAACCGTGTCCTCTCGCGCTCGGTTTTGTTTTATTCCTACACCACCTGAGATGGTACTAACTCTTCAGCCGCACACTTGGCATGGCCATATATATGATTAAATTTGTCTGACATGGGTGATTCCAGGGATATGATCCATCCACAGTGGAACCCACATTTTAGACGGTCTAAACAGCTGTAATTACATGACACGTGTGAGGAGGATGAGCCACCACCATTTCAAATACGCGTTTGACTAACACAGCAGTCATCCAAATTTTCAAGAATCTCGTGTTTAAAACCCGTACAAACCATAACCTACGATGGGACCTTTTATATTTTCGCAGACACCTACCCACAACTAGGGCAGAAAGGCGCGTCGGGTCAGGTCGGGTTGGTTCTCAACCCTTCCTTTTCCTCAACGCATCGTAGATTTTGGACTCAGCTAGTGTGAGGTTTTGTAAAGAGAGATAAAGCACGTATAGTCAAGACATAGACCTTTGTACACCCTCGGGTACGAGGATTAATTAAGTTTCAAAGCATGGTTGGGCTTAGCATATTTAAGATAAATGAGGATTTAATCTAGTGACTCGATATAAATCTAACGATGCAAGTGCCTAAAGGGTCTGACAAAATCTTATATTCCTTGTACACTCACACCCTCGTGTGAGGTAGGGCTAAGGCAAGCTACCACTATGTCATGCCTGATAATAAAGACGCTCATCCTAACTAGGAGGTGTACACAAGTTAAATCAAGTTGAGCTTGGCACGGCTTGATTTGGCCTAGTCACTAGCTTGATGGAATTTTTTTCTCCATGCTCGACCGGTCGTGAGCCCTATTAGACCGGCCGAGGGCTGGTGCACGACCAGTCATGGAGTCGAGCCCTGACTCGACTCAAAGTCCAACAACTTTCAGCTTTTTTTCAGGGGTGCTCGACCGGTCGTGCGTGGCGCTCGACCAGTTCAAGTTACGCAGATTCGTTCCGCGATTTTGTACGAAAATCTAAGTCCTTTCGCAATAGGGATGCAGAAAGGAGTTTCCTAAAGCTATAAAAAGAATCTCTAGGGTTTTTCTATGATATGATGTACATGAAAAACACAAACGAGCTATCAAATGTGTGAGAGAGAGAAATAGAGAGAGGAAGCTTGTAGAAGGGAGGTTATGCTCATAAAAGTGATTTACTTTGCAATCTATATCTCAGCGTTTTTACGTCCTCGTAATCAGTCAGATCTCTCTGTTTTTCTTTTATTCTCTTATTTTTTATCCGCTCCTGCATGAGTGAAGAAGATTATAACTTTCTACTTTATAGTGAATTGTTGATCTGGACGAGGTCCCGTAGTTTTTACCTCTTTGAGGATTTTCTACATAAAAATCTCTTGTATGGTGTATGGTTTATGCTTTGATATACTTCATTGCTTTATTATTCCATAATTCTGGTTTATTTCAAGAGGCTAGATCCTAAGGTTTTGTGTAAAGCCCCCAACAAAGTGGTATTAGAGATAGGTTCATTGAACAGGTATGATCGGTTTTGAATTATGGAAGGTGGCTCATCAAGGATGATCAGCCTCAATGGTTCTAACTGGACCATATGGAAGGCTAAGATGGAATACTTGCTTTATTGTAAGGACTTATATTCTCCAATTTTAAGCATATCGGTAAAATCTAAGGATATGTCTAATGATGATTGGAAGAAGATGGACCGGAAGGCGGTGGGATTTGTTAGACAATGGTTAGACGATTCTGTATTCTACCATATGTTTATGAAAACCTTAGCAGCTATCCTATGGCTGAAATTGGAAGGGTTGTATGAGAGGAAGACGGCCGATAATAAAATTTTTTTAATAAGACGACTTATGAATCTCAAGTTCAAATATAGTGATTCTGTGGCCGAGCACATGAATGAGGTCAGCAATATAGTGAACCAGCTCTTCACCATAAAAATGGTCCTGGATGATGAATTGCAGACTTTGTTATTACTTAGTTCATTGCCTAATAGTTGAGAGACATTAGTGGTATCTCTAAGTAAGTCCGTGCCAGACGGAAAGATATTCATGGAATAGGTAACTAGTTGTCTCTTCAATGAGGAGACAAGGAGGAAGTCTCAGGGGTCTACTCAACAAGAGGCCCTTTGTGACACAGGAACGGGGGAGAGGAAAGAACAAGAAGGGTGAGAGGGCTCGAGATAAATTAAGAAGCAAGTCGAGTACCAGGAAGGATATTGAATGTTGAAATTGTGGAAATAAGGGCCACTACAAGCATGAATGTCGTAAGGCTAAGAACGATAAGAAAGGAAAAAGAAAAGAGAAGGAAGATGCATCAGATTTCATTGCGGTCGCTTCAGATGACGACATTATAGTTATTCTTTATGTAGATCATGATGTATGTCTCACAGCTACGAGTCAAGACACCGACTGAGTGATAGACTCAGGAGCCTCTTTGTAAGACCCGTATCCTAGTCCGTACTGTTTCGTCGACTCCCACGATCATTCTCGTCGAATTCTGTCAACCTGCGATGTATAATCGATGTTTGCGCGTGACCCTAAGTCTTATTCAATAGATTTGAGTCGGCTTAATCTGAGACTTGTACCCTAGCGACCGCGTCGTCTCTGCGATTCTGATGCCGCGTCTCACGCGCCAAGGCGATACCCAGGCTGGGAGATCTGGGCCTGTATTCAGTTCGAGTAAAATGCCGCGTGTTACAGAACCCAAGAGAATCTCTACCGAATGTCACATCCATCAATCAATCAATCTCATCAAGGGTCAAGTACACATCATCTCACACCCATCCCCAAGCAACCCTATAAGTCAAAAAGTTCTTACACACCCCATACCTTTCTTACACAATCTAACCCTAAAGTAAAAAAGTTCTTACACACCCATCACTCACCACATCCATCACTCCATCACTCTCTCCTTACAATCCTCTCTCTCTCTCCCTCACTTCTCAACACAAATTCCAAGCTAGCAAGAGAAGTGCACGTCCATGCATTTTAAGGGAGAAAAGTCATTTTGGTGGCCCACCTTCCTATCCCAAAAGCCTTCATCCTGGCCATTCATTTCTCATCTTCTACCATCCAAGTGAGACACAAGGAGATTGGCGTTCCAACGGACTAAGAAGATCGAACGGTGGGTGCTTATTAGATTAGATTTTTCATATTTTGATGATAGGCTAAGTGAGGCCTACCAATTGATGGTATAGATCTCACTTTGGATCCTAGGTGTGGTCGATGACCTACCTTGATCTACATGATCATTTCATGATGGGGTCATTCTCTATGGACCAATTGTTATATTTATTTTCCTTGCATAAAAGAGGTCATCTAGACCGTCCATTTTGGGTGAAAAATGAACCTCCACCGTTGATCTTTGATTTGGCGGGCCCACATGTATTGGAACTCATTTGATGTATGATTGAATGCAAGGAAGGGCTCATAGTGGCTGAGCCCTCCATCACATGTGTCCCGTCTCTCTCTATCTCCGTCTCTCTCTCTTTCTCTCTCCCCCCCTCTCTCTCTTTTTCCTTTTTTGTGTGATGATGTAGTTGTGTGGCCCACTTTGATGGACCCCACTTTGATGTATGTATTACCCATACCATCCAACCCCCTTTTTTTGTGGCCTACGTCCATAGGCGGGGCCCACCTTAATTATAGGTATTATGCCCAAAACGTCCAGCATCCAGGGACGCTGGACATTGATGGAATCATAAATATTATCCTTGGTTTAAGGCTATTTGGGTGGGCCGATTGTATAGGCCCCACATTGATGTATGCATTCAATCCACGCCATCCATCCTATTTACCAACTCGTTTTAGGCGTTGAACCAAAAAATGAAGCTGATCCAACCTTCTGGCAGGCCACACCTTTGAAAACAGTGATTTTTACCGTTCAAATTGACTTAAATTTTACTACACACCAAAGCATGCCTAATATTGGGCTTGATGGATTAGTTATGGACTGTAAAATCCATTCGGTGGGATGGATTCTCTTGAAGCGGGCCCTACATATGAAAAATCGTGATAAAACACGATTTAATACACACACACACACATATGCATCAAACGTTGCTGCTGCTAGAGGCGAGCAGGCAATGCTTGCCGCGTGTAGGCGGGCGGACAGCAGGACCAGGGTCCAGCCGTGGGCCCACCATGATGTATATTAATTATCCACACCGTTCATTGGGTGGGCCACTTCCTGAAGTGGGCCCCTCTAATGATCAACCATAAATATGGCTCAGGTGGCCCACATCATAGGAAACAGCGGTGATTGAACGGCTACCATTGAAACCCTTTTGGGTCACCACAGAAGTTTTGAATCAATATGAAATTTGTTTTTCCTATTCAGCCAGGTCTGCACGACCTTATTAACAGGTTGGATGGAAAATAAATGTTATGGTGGGCCCCACGTGGGACCCACAGTGATGGATGTGTCTTATTCACGCCATCAGGTGGACGGTGGAACCCACCAAAATGTATATGTTTTATCATGCCGTCCAGCCAGTTTGTTGGGCTGTTGGACGGCTAGTGGACCCACCTTTAATGTATGTGTTACGTCCAAATTGTCCTTCCAGTTGGCAAACTTGCTTTGAGGCTTGAGACAAAATGAGGCAAATCTAGATCAGGTGGACCACATTACAGTAGACAGTGGGTTTGAACATCCACCACCTAACCCTTATGCTTAAAATTTTGGATCAATATGATATTTGTTTTCCTCTTAATTTGCGTCTTTATGACCTTATGATTAGATCAGTTGGAAAAAAATAAACTCTAAAGTAAGCCCTGTGATTTAGTTAACCGTGAAAATTATTGTCTCCAATGTTATTTGTGGTATGGTCCAAATAATCTATGATTCATTTTTGGGAATTTATGAGGCCCACCTTGACATATATGAGGCTCATGTTATGTGGCCTATTTGATGTATTTAAAGTCCATGGGTTATGGCCCATTGCAATGTACATAAAGCCTATTGGTGCGGCCCATTGATATGGCCCACTTGAGGAATGTAAGGCCCATGTGATACGACTCACTTGATGTATTTAAGGCCAATGGGATATACCTAAAGTCCATTATAATGTGTGACTCTACCATGATTATGTAATGATATTTATGGCGGGTCGTGCCTTGGGAGCAATGTTGGTTTTGACGTCCACATTGTAAGGATAATGTTGGTTAAATGTCCGCATTACGACTCTCCCTAAGGCTCATTGATAGGCCCATACTTGTTACGTATAGGCCGTCTAGACCCATCTTCGTTGTGAGGATAGTTCATCACTTTATAGCATGTTTAGCATAATTCTATGTCTTATACCATACGCATCATATGTATGCTTGGTATGAGTAGTGACTGATCATAGCATATGCCATCGGGCAAATTACCTATGGGACTCATTGATAGGAGTTACCCACATGAGCGCATGGTATGTGTGAGATTTACTGCATGATTGTACAATGTGACTCATGCATCTCGCATATGTGTGACTTGATCATTATACGCCCTAGTGACATCAGAGTCATGGCTCCACAGGCATATCGTGGATGGCCGTATTGGATACCGAAAATACTTGGTTATAGCACTGTGGGCACTTAGGATGTCATAGGTGAAAGTCTCTACCAGGAGCTGTTCCAACGTCTAAACTGAGTAGATACATAAGCGCCCGAGTGCCGAATACCAATAAGCCACGTCTCCTGCTATAACGCCCTGAAAATCGGGGGTCGCGTATATGTTCAACTCCCGAGTTCCCGAGTGCCACTTATAACCGATTTCATTAATATACATTTAAATCTGGTTTAGTTGCACAGCCTAAAATTTTCTACATTTAAATCCGGTTTAGTTGCACAGCCTAGAATTCCCTAGAACGTGAAGCATCAACATATAAGGCTACTGGAATGAAAATATCAATATATATATATATATATATATATATATATATATATATATATATATATATATCTATGTACATGTCCAAAAAGAATAGAAGGGTCGCACACGGCGACCCCCAACAAAATCATAAAAGAATATCTGTCCAAAAAGAATGGGGCTGAGCCCTTAGCTCAGCAATCCAATGCCCCATCTACTGATCCGATGAAGGTCCTCCCATCAGCTGAAAGTAAGAGGACTCGTCTTCTTCCTCGGGGCTCGCGTCGTCAGGCTCTTCATGCGCGACATCACTTGCATTTAAGGAAGGTTCTGTTTGGTGTTTTAAAACACCGTCCCAGAGTGGGAGTGAGTGATCAACTCGGTGGGTGCTATTAGTCTCAAGTTACAACAGACATCAATTATAATATGAATTTAATGAAAAGCAGACAATCTCAAACACTTGACTAATCTTATTAATATGCATGCATGCTGAATGATATGATGCATGTCGTCGCCATAACGCTCCTTCAAGTGATTCCGTCTAACGATCACGTATGTCAATCCTCCTTCAGAGCGACCTCGACTTCCGAGTCACCACCCTAACTAATGCGATGCAATGCGATTGTGTTAGCCGAGTTATTAAATAAGTCCATTAATCCAGTAGGTTTAGAAATCCGATACAACTCACATATCAATGCCCTAAACGGGTTACGAGGCCAAGACCCCCCAATGCGTGAGGCCGAGTCCTCGCAGTCCGTGATCCCGTCGGGTTCCTCATTCCTGACTTCAAGCACATGAGGAGTGCTGAAAGAAAAGGAATCGCTCGCTGTAAGACCCGTATTTTAGTCCGTACCAATTCGTAGACTTCCGCGGTCTTACCGGTCGAATTCCGGTAACCTTTGACCCGTAACCGATATTGACGCGCGACCCTTATTCATATGCCGTCAACCCACATCAACTCAACCCAAGACCACTACCATAGCGACCGCGCTATCGCTGCGGTTCCGATGCCATGACTTGCGCGCCGAGGCGATACCCTGGTCAAGAGATGTGGGCCAACGTTCTGTGCGAGGAAAACGTCGCACATTGGAAAACCCAAGAGAATCTCTACGAGGTGTCACGTCAATCCCATCAATCAATCAATCCATCAACATGTCAAGTACATGTCAAGTACACATCACTTTTTCACCCATACCTTCTTACACCAAAAATCCTTAAAAGTCAAAAAGTTCTTACACCACCCATGCTTCTCTTACACAAAAGGCCACAAAAGTCAAGGTTTTCTTACACACCCATCACTCACCACATCCATCCATCACCCATTTCTCTCTCTTTACAACTCTCTCTCTCTTTCTCATTTCTCATTTTATAATGTCAGATTTAGTGTAAATGGCCCAAGGGCTAGGTTTTACCATACTAGACCTATGGGAGGGTCTTTCTAAGATCTAGGGCGCACTGTGAGGTGTACATATTGATATGCACCGTAAGATAGGTGCTCCATGGCCCGATGAAGGGTCATGCAAAATTTGGGAACGATCGGATATGGAGTTTGGTCATACAAGTCCGATTTGTGATCAACGGTCACCGTACCATAATCGGGTTCCAGATTTCGTGGACGGGTGTAGGACACTACATTAGACCTTCACTGAAAATTTAGAAGAAATTCGACGGCTGGGAAGCCCAGAGTCTCAGTTTCATTTACCAGTGCCAGATTTCAACTCTGGCCTTGGGTGGGTTGTATTTGGCAAGTGCCGCTGGAACGACGTAAATAATTAATTTCTGGGCATCCACTGAGTTCGTAGTCCGTAATGGACCACAAGCCCAGTGAGATAGACATTACTCTATAATTTTGTAACTAGTGGCCCACCAACGAGCGGTCTAGAGCTTGTTCAGAAAATTGGGGCATTTCTATAATGAATTAAGCAGTGAGATTTCTTGTGGGTAATAATTAGGGTTTGGATTAACTATGTTCATAGTGTGGCCTAATTATAACTAGTGAAAGTAGAGATTTGGTCATGATTATTTTAAACCGCCGGTTTTAGGCTGAGAGAGTAACGGGGTTGATTAGGTATATCGGTCAAGATCCGGGCCTTATCTGGTTCGGCCCCAGTTAAATATTTAATTTAGTCATGATTGTCTTGATTAGTTAACGATGGGTTGGTTAGATTTGGGTCCTATGCGAGTAAATCATGGGGCTACACCTGATGTTCAAGCGATCAGGTGGATTCGTTGACTTCCTACGGTTGATTAATTGGACTTGTGCGGTTCTTTACTGGTACCACCCCTGTATAAACTAACATTGAGTGTTAATGGTCATTAAGTGATGTTATAAGTTAATTAATTAAAAAAAAATAAGAATTTTTAGAACTCCAAAACAGTGAAAAATTTGGAATGTTACAATCTACCCCTCTTAAAAATAATTTCATCCCCGAAATTGTCTAAGGATAATAGATAAAGATTATTATTATATCGTTTGCCTAAGTTTTATTGATTTCGGGTTTATATGCATGGTAGGGTGCATACTAACCAAGCTAGCCTTGCTTGTTATATTCTACCCCCCTTAAAAGTCCCCACCTTTGATGTTTGAAGGTGAATGTCAAAATCATTATCAGCGTACTATGTATTTGACAATAAGCTTTACCTAAGGTCTATTATGCTCTTCATGACAAGGCTAATATGGAAAAATGGTTCTAGTAGGCTCAAAATTGATACGTTGATTGTCCGCCTGACCAGGGCAAATAACTCGTTGTATCCCTTCTTAATCCTGATGGATTCTGGTCTTCTGCTCGGTCAAAGCAGTGAGTCATTTGATAGTCATCCAGGATTGAGAATTAGGTTAAGCCGCGAATGCTTCGCAAGTGTATGGTCCCGTAATTCCATAGTCCAATCAATCTAAATGTTTAGGAAATATCTCATATCATTGAAAGTTTAAAATCTCATATTTTTAAGGTTGTCATTCGGGTCTATGCCAAATGGAGTTTTCGTTTTAATCATGTCCAAATTGGGGGTTAATAAATCTCTCGATATGCCTATGGTCAAATATCATCCTAAAAAGTTTTTAAATGCACAAAATTTTATATGCATTACCATTTCAATCTTAGGGCTAGTGGGTTATGAGCAGACTATACTTCGGTTTCATAAATTTCAAGAATGAAGGAATAGTTGAAAGTTTTAAGGTATTCTGATGGTTTGAAATGATAATAATGCTAATAAGGACGCAGTAAGGCAATCATACATACAAGCATTCACAAGGCGATAAGAAAATTTCAAGGCAATCCATGCATTCACATTAGATTCAAAGTGCCATTAATATGGCCAGTTACATCCCACAGTATGAATTACAGCATAGATATTCCAAACGTAAGGGAAATACAACCTAGTCAAGCAAAAGTTATAATTATCCTTCAATACATGTAGGTCGACCTAACCGACTTAGAGCAAGCTATTAATTATCAGTAAGATTATGCTACCACTCTCCTGGGTCGGGCGAGGATGAGGGTGCTTCTTCCCCGTGAGGGAAAGAATCACCGGAATGAAAAATAAGGAGGCAACGGTTGCTAGGAATGTCATTTTCCTCGGTAAGGAAATGAATTGTTGATAAGAATGTTTTAGAAAAAAGAATGGGTTTAGTGTTGGATTTGTGAATGAGTTTTGAGATGGGTTTTAGGAGTAAAAGAGTGAAAGTGATGGAGTGGGATGGGTTAGGGAGATAAGAGATGTGAAGGGAAAGAATATGGTTTTGAAGAGGATGATGTTTAGAGAAGGAGGTGCGCCCTTCTTTTAAAAAAAAAAGATTTGGGAGAATGGAGGATGGTGAAGTGAGAGTGAAAGAGTGGATGGGTTTAAGGAAAATGGATTTGAGGAATGAGAGTTGAGAAATATTTAGGAAATGAGTTGGGGAAATGAGATTTGAGAAGGGTTGGAATGGGTTTTGAGAAAATGAAATTTGAGAACGGTTAGAGTGAAGAGGATTGATGTTAGGTTTTGAGAGTAAATGGGTGAATGGAATGTGGTTGAGAATGGGTGTTGAGATGGGATAGGTCTTGTAAAGGAGAAGAAGATGGGTTTGAAGTGGGTTTTGTGGATAAGAGAGTGAGAGAGTTGAAGTAGGATTTAAAGAATGGATTTGGGAGTGGTGAAGAAGAAGGAGAAGATGGGTTTAAAGTAGATCTATAATGGGAGAGAGAGATTTATGAGATGGATGGGGTTTGGAGATGGTGTTGAGAGTGGGTGTGAAGTAATGGGTTTAGGGAATGACATTGGAGAATGGTGGGTTGGACATGAAGAAGAAGAAATTTTTTTTAGAATGTGTCCTAGGAATAGGTTTCTTGGAGTTGGACTTGAGAAATTGGGATGAGATAGGCTTTCCAATGGTTTTAGGAGCAATGAAGGGGAGGAGGATGGGAGGGATTGAAGTTTCTTGAGTTTTATTTGCAAAGGGAGTGGGCCTCACAAGTTTACAAGTTGAAGGAGGAAGAGAAATCCCATTTTTTGGGGTTTGAGCGTAGGCACGCCAAGCCCCTGGACAAGTGGGCGTAGGCAACGCCCATCCCAGCGTAGGCACCCCTGTCCGCTGGTCGCCCGGTGTTGTCGGCTTGACTTCCTTGTTTCGCGATTTTTCGGGCGCCTGTAAGGCCCCTGGGGAAGTACCATATATGAATTTGAGGTAGAAGAGACTGATCTAAGCAATGGGCCTATTTGTTTCATGAGAATCTCCCCGATTAGGGGCTAAAATCTTAGGTTTCTACCATTTCACTACTTTTTTATAAAACCTCGCTCACCCCTAAGTACTCATCACCGAATGGGTCGGAACTATCAAATTTGACCCGAGCTAGCTCATTCAGACTTGGATTTTGTCTCCGACCGTCAATTCCTTCGATTTTTGGCTCGTCCTCGTCGACGCATCAAAATACCATACGACTCCCGGACCCGACTCTTTGCATCACTACATGCCCTCGCTCCCTGATCCTAACTCGTTGGAAGGCCTACCTTTCATCTACGTTTGTCGGTTCGGGGTCTAGGATGACTCTTATATTCCTAAGTCCATGTTGCGTATACTCCCAAGTCAGCGGATGCGTTGGAGAGTTCATAACTCATGGCCTAAATAATTCCAAACCATGCTCTGATACTAACTTGTAATGCCTTGAAAATCGGGGGTTGCGCATACGCTCAACTCCCGAGTTCTCGAGTGTCATTTATAACCGATTTCATTAATATACATTTAAATCCGGTTTAGTTACGCAGCTTGGAATTCCCTGGAATGTGAAGCATCAACATACAAGCCTACTGGAATGAATAGATCAAATATATATATATATATATATATATATATATATATATATATATATATATATATATATATATGTATATATATATATATATATCTATGTACATGTCAAAAAAGAATAGAAGGGTCGCACACGGTAACCCCCAACAAAATCACGAAAGAATATCTATCCAAAAAGAATGGGGCTGAGCCCTCTGATCAGTAATCCAATGCCCCATCTACTGATGCGACGAAAGTCCTCCCATCAGCTGAAAGTAAGAGGACTCGTCGTCTTCCTCGGGGCTCATGTCGTCACGCTCCTTATGTGCGACATCACCTGCATCTAAGGACGGTTCTGGTTGGTGTTTTAAAACACCGTCCCAAAGTGAGAGTGAGTGATCAACTCAGTGGGTGCTATTAGTCTTAAGTTACAACAGTCATCAATTATAATATAAATTTAATGAAAAATAGACAATCTCAAACACTTGACTAATCTTATTAATATGCATGCATGCCCTCGCCACAACGCTCCCTCAAGCAACTTCGTCTAATGATCGTGTATGTCAATCCTCTCTCAGAGTGACCTCGACTTTCGAGTCGTCACCCTAACTAATGCGATGCAATGCGATCGTGTTAGCCAAGTTATTAATTAAGTTCATTCATCTATCAAGTTTGGAAATCTAATACACCATACATATCAATGCCCTAAACGGGTTACGAGGCCAAGACCCCCCAATGCGTGACGTTGAGTCCTCGCCGTGATCCCATCGGGTTCCTCATCCTCGATTTCAAGCACATGAGGAGTGTTGAAAGAAAATGGATAGCTCGCGGTCACTACGGGGAGGCGCGACACCTTAGCGTAGGCCGACAGCTCAAACACAATGTCCCATTCCACCATGCCCAGCTCACTAGGCTATGGTCCAGTTTACAAGTGAGTTATTAATAGGCTACAATGGTTGTAGAGTGTTTTAGGTCCCATACATATGTGAGCAACAAATGTTAACAAACAAGATTGGTCAGACAGTAAGCTAGATCGCACAAGTCAGGCGAGCGTGAGACGAGTGACATTGGGCGCAGAGGACCCATGTAGTCGAACTATAGCCACCCGAGCACACCCGCCCAAATCCACCGGTCTAGCCCTAGTATAATCCTACCAACGGGACTAGCGTCTTTCCTTGTGTTCCCGACCAACTCGAGGGTTCAATGTTAATTCATAGCATGCGAACCATCAAGACATTAACTAGCACAAAAATGTCATGTTCACATACATCACAACCTACGATCTAATATTCCTAGCAAGCATACTTCATGATTATGAGTAAGGTGCGTGTGAGTGTGTGGGTTAGTGAAGAAGTTGAGCACTTCCAACACCTCAAGGAATCAAACACACTAGAGTCAAAATTTATAAACACTATGAAGCAACACATAAGAGTAAAATCAATCAAGCAACTATGAGCATGTAGTCATTTATATTCTAAATCAAGTGAGAGACAAAATCAACATCAAATATAAACAATTCATGTAAAACTATGCAATTCCAACAACACACCCTTCCTAGGTTTTCTATGATTTCTTCAACACAAAAACTCAACAAACAAAATCATTAAAACCCTACTATAATTGGTATTAGGCCACCTAAGGATAATAGTCCGCACCTATGGATCGTTGGAGAGCTGAAAAATGACCTAGAAATACGGATTTTGGGGTCGATCGGCCGGAATCCCTAAAGCAAACATTTGTATGTTAGATTTTAATGTAAGTCTCCTCTCATCACAAGGGTTTCAAGAAAAAAAAAAGGGTGATGGAGCTTACCTAGACAATCAACGGAATGAATGGGCGGTCGTGGATGAGGGTTTCTTCTTGGAGAAGAGGTAGGGGGTTGAAAGGGTTGATTCCCTTGGGCCCCACCTCGATCTACGATCCACCTTAGCTCTCCTTCACTCTCTCTTCCTCACTCTTTCCTTTCTTCTTTCTCCCTTTTATCTCTTCTCTCTCTACTTCTCTAGGAAAAAATCGTATGGGGAGAGGGGGTGCTTAATTGAGGCCCTTTTATAATGTCAGATTTGGTGTAAATGGCCCAAGGGCTAGGTTTTACCATACTAGACCTATGGGAGGGTCTTTCTAAGATCTAGGGCCCACTGTAAGGTGTATATATTGATATGCACCATAAGATAGGTGCTCCATGGCTCGATGAAGGGTCATGCAAAATTTAGGAACGATCGGATATGGGGTTTGGTCATACAGGTCCGATTTGCGATCAACGGTTACCGTGCCATGATCGGGTCCCAGATTTTGTGGATGGGTGTAGGACACTACATTAGACCTTCACCAAAAATTTAGAAGAAATCCGACGGCTGGGAAGCCTGGAGTCTCAGTTTCATTTACCAGTGTCAGATTTCAACTCTAGCCTTGGGTGGGTTGCATTTGGCAAGTGCCGCTGGAACGATGTAAATAATTAATTTATGGGCATCTACTGAGTCTGTAGTCCGCAATGGACCACAAGTCTAGTGAGATAGACATTACTCTATAATTTTGTAACTAGTGGCCCGCCAACGAGCGGTATAGAGCTTATTCAAAATTTGGGGCATTTCTAAAATGAATTAGGCAATGAGATTTCTTGTGGGTAATAATTAGGGTTTGGATTAAATATGTTCATAGTGTGGCCTATTTATAACTAGTGAAAGCAGAGATTTGGTCATGATTACTCTAAACCGTCGGTTTTAGGTTGAGAGAGTAACGGGGTTGATTAGGTATATCGGTCAAGATCTGGGCCTTATCTGATTCGGACCCAGTTTGATATTTAATTTAGTCATGATTGTCTTGATTAGTTAGCAATGGGTTGGTTAGATTTAGGTCCTATGCGAGTAAATCATGGGGCTACACTTGATGTTCAAGCAATCAGGCGGATTCGTTGACTTCCTACGGTTGATTAATTAGACTTGTGTGGTTCTTTACTGGTACCACCCCTATATAAACTAACATTGAGTGTTAATGGTCATTAAGTAATGTTATAAGTTAATTAATTAAAAAAGATTTGAGAATTTTTAGAAATTCAAAACTGTAAAAAATTCGGGATGTTATACCTACTATGTCGTGGTCCGTTGGAAGAGGGTGTGGCCTTACCCGCCCGAGTGAGGGGGCCATAAGCTAGGCTGAGTTTGACCAGGTCGCAAATAAGTCCGCTATCGACGAGTCGGGTAGGTATTGACAGACTACTGGTTAGGCAGATAGTGAGGTCTATTCCGCTCACTGAGATGTGCGACTAGGGAGGCGGCAGTCAGTGTGAAGTGTACTAGACCCCGGTGATGTCTAAAGAGGAACTATACTGATATGTGTACTTGATAAGGACTGGCATGCTTACTTTGCATCTCGCATATTACATTCGGCTACATAGGCCTCGCATTGCATGACTTTGGTTTGGCTGATGACATTCATGACTTGCATCACATAACTTTGGTACAACTGATAGCATTCATGGAATTACCACATATTTTCACATTACTCTGATATTATACACTTGACACTTACCTTGCGCACATAATTACACCATCCTCTAAGCTTTTGTAAGCTTATGTACGACTGTTGTGTGCAGGTGGCATTAGATCACAGCAGCGCTGAGGCAGGAGCGCACATCAGATTATTTTAGAATTGTTGATCACCCTGTATTTCCCTTCCCGTTTGTACTTAAAGTTTTTGATATAGTGGATATGTGGTGATATTGTTTTATGACTTGGTTATGCTAGTGGTTATGCTCCATTACAAAAAAAAAATCATATTGAAAAATCTTCATTGTAGGATCCCATGATCAAAATTTGGCATGTGAGTGCCGGGATCCGAGAATGGGGCACTACGGAGGCTGTCGACACCGGATTCAGCGATTGAAAATTTTGTGAGCCCGTTTTTCAAGTTTGGGGCATGACATTCTTTTCATACAACTCCACGCAGAGACTTCTTCACAAGCTACAAGTCAGATGACTATGGGACCGTAAAGATGAAAAATTTCGGCGTATCGAAGATCATAGGGGTCGGTAATGTTTGTGTGAAAACTGATGTGAGCTGCACATTGGTTCCTAGGGATGTAAGGCATATCCCAGACCTTCGCCTCAACTTGATGTCGACGGGAAGGTTAGATGATGATGGCTATGAAAGTCGGTTTGCTAGTGGGCGCTGGATGCTCATTAAGGATTCGTTGATCGCAGCCAGAAGAAAGAAGTGTTATATCCTTTATAAGGTAAGTGTCAGTGTGTATAAGGGTGGATTGAATGCAGTGGAAGATTCAGCTATTGACATGTGGTACGGGCGTCTAAGCCACATGAGTGAAAAGGGGCTTCAAGTATGTCACGCGCCAAATCCAGAAATCGGATTCATAGGAATCCCAATCGCCGAATCCGGTGCCGACAGCCTCCGTAGTACCCCATTCTCAACTCCTAGCATTCATATGCCAAATTCCGATCTTAGGATCCTACAAGGAGGATTTTTTTTTGAAATGTACATTTAACTAGTAATAAGCATAACCACAAGATTACCCAATTCACAACGACAACATCATCATCACATATCCACTAATATAATCATTTGAATACAATTCTGAATGGGAAATACACAAATAGAGAACCAAGCTCCAGAAGACCACTGCACGCTCCAAGCTCAATACTGTTGCAACCTAACATCACCTGCACGCATCTATCGTGCATAAGCTTATAGAAAGCTTAGGGGGTGGTGTAAGTGTGTGTACAAGGTAGTGTCAAGTGTTTAATACAATACCATCATCATACAATACCGATATTACTGGTCATCCATAAATCATACAATATCAGAATAAGCAGAAATATGGACAAGTCTATAAGTCAATCAATATCAGAATACACAATATAAAACAATTATGCGATAAGGAGTCATAAAGAACCAAATATCAGATGCCGAGGATGCAATGCAATACAAAAATTCTACTAAGTCTATCTAGACCATATAAGTGCAGAAACATAGTAACCCAAGATGTCATATGCCTGCGGATGTAATGCAATATGCGATGAGAATGAAATGACCATGCTTGGAGTGTGAAGTCGGGATGATAGTACGTAGTATCGCAGGCTACGGGGTCCGCCACCATGGACTTCTATCCAAACCAGTCCCATACCTAAATTTGGATAGTCAGATTCAACGTGGTAAACTCCTAATCTCAGGTTGGTCGCGCGCCCAACTGAAATCCTTGCCATAACGAAGGTACACAATAATTAGTTGCGCACCACCAACCCGAGTGGATAGTGAATGAGTGAATGAATGAGCATGCAACTCCTACTCAATAAGTCCATATATCAGTACGGTTCCTCTCTGAAAAATCACCGGAATCTATTACACTCCAAAACAGATTGCTGCCCCATCACGCGCAACAAGGTGAGTGGAAGAGACCTCATTATTCGCCTGCCAATATCGAGCTCAGCTCGTTGATAGCGGACCCATTCCTCGAGCTGGTCAAACTCAACCTAGCTTTGTCCCCTACTCTCGGGCGAGTAAGGCCGCACCCCCTTCCAACCGACCACGACACAGTGGAGAGCACAGCCATCTGGTAATCGGCACTCGAAGCTCATCTACCCACTCGGTCTATACGTTGAAGCAACCTCTGGAACCAAGAGGGTTTAGGGACTTTCACCCAGGGATATCTATAGCATCCCATGTAAAACAGATTTTCGGTGTCCCATCTGGCTATCCACGATATGCCTGTGGAGGCTACGACCCTGATGTCGCTAGGGCATGTAATAATCACAACACTCAATGTGAGATGCATGAGTCATACAATCCAATCATGCATTAATCCTACGCATACCATGCGCTCATGTGAGACAATCACCGCCTATCAGGGAGTCTCATAACAACCGGCACTATGACATATGCAATGGTCAATCATATCTCATAACAAACATGCAAATGATGTGTATGGCCATGTATCATGATGCTATGCAGTCACATACTCATAATCGGTATCAATAACCGACATTAACAATCGACATCGACCATGTGGACATTTAACCAACATTGTCCCCCAAGGAATGACTCACATAAAGCCTAACATATAGTGGACTCATGGCCTCACACAAAGGCCAAATATACAACACCATGGGCCTCACTCAAGAGTTTAATACACATCACGAAGGGCCTTTCACATGGGCCTAACATACATTACAATGGGTTCCATCGCCTAGCCCTTAAATGCATCACAGTGGGCCTCATCACATAAGCCTCATATACATCACATTGGGCCTTAAACACGGGCCGCATATACATCACATTGGGCCTCGACAACCGGAATCGGCGATCGGCCACCATAGTTGGCCACGATTGGTAATCAGTCTCGATAATCGGCCTCGATCGGTAATCGGTAATCGGCCATGACACGTAGAGTCGGCAATCGGCCACGTCAATCGATAATCGGCCACGATCGGTAATCGGTCATGATAGTCGGCCTCGATCGGTAATCGGTTACAATAATCGGCCACGATCGGTAATCGGTCAATCGACCACGACATGCAGAGTCAGCAATCGGCCACGTCAATTGATAATTGGCCACGATTGGTAATCGGTCATGATAATCGGCCTCGATCGGTAATCGACCTCGACAATCGGAATCGGCAATCGGCCACGACAAATCAAATTCGTTAATCGGCCGCGACAAATCAGAATTGGTAATCGGCCTCGATCTTCGATAATCGAAATCGGTAATCGACAGTCGGAATTGGCCTCGACCCCGATAATCAGAATCGGTAATCGGCAATCGACATTATTAAGAGTGGCCTAACAAGGCCTAAGGGAAGGTCACAATGTGGACATTCAACCGTCATTGCCCATCAATGTGGACATTTAACTAGCATTGCTCCCAAGGGATGACCCAATACATTAACTGGGCCGTATCACACGGGCTGAAAATACATCTCAATGGGCTATAAACACATCACATCAGGCCTTGCCCATGGGCCTCGAATACATCACAATGGGCCACAATCCATGGGCTTCAAATACACAATAGGTTGGCCTCAGATATCCAACAGGTAGGCCTCAAATATACATCACAGGTGAGCCTTGCACATGCAACGAGTGGGCGAACTCCTCACAGCTGGCCTACTAGCAGTCCAACCAAAGAATGGCCTGGATAACATACACATCATGTTAGGTCACATCATAGGGCTACACCAATGGGCTTCATATACAACAAGTGAGCCGCATCAATGGGCCGCACTAATGGGCCTCAAAATATATCAAAGTGGGCCTGAAAAATGGGCCACAAAATACATCAAAGTAGGCCTGACAAATTGGCTGCAAAATGTATCAAGGTAGGCCTCACAGATGGGATCTTGGATTACATCTAAAAATCATTTAAGTAGTGGAAGGTGCAACATGTGTATCACCACACACATCATTCTAAGGGGCACATGGCACCCTAATGATGATTAGCACTGTCCAAACACTGTCCAGCACTGTCCAGACACTCCGGATGGTGTGGATATTAAAACATACACTAAGGTGGAGTCCAAAGCATCGTCCAGAGGTGATCCAGTATTGTCCAAACATTTTGGACGGGGTGGGTCAAAATATACATCATGGTTGGCCCCACATCTGCACTATCCAGAATGGACGGTGTGGAGACACGGTACATACATCAAGGTGGGTCCCACTAGCATGTCCTGACGGATGAACAGGGATAAAATACATAAGTCATGATGGGCTACACCACCGTCCAAATGACACATCCATCAGGGCAGGTCCCACCCCACACATATGACACATGTGGGTGGGCCCCATGACCAAAGCAGATGGACGGCTGAGGGTGTAGAACACGTACAACAAGGTGGCCCAGTCCTCATGAGTGGACTGGGTGAATACAACACTTACATCATGGCAGACCCCTGGACGGTCTGGATGAGACATGTTTGATGGGTCTCACTGTCCCATGGAGGGACGGCCTGCATATACAACACATACATATGGTGGGGTCCACGTCCCAACAATGGACAACTAGATAAAATATAAACATTTAGGTGGGGTCCACGTCCAGCTAAAATGGGCGGCTGGATGTATATAAAACAAATACATCAGGGTGGGTTGCACTTTCCACCATTCAAATACGGACTGTGTGTATAAAACTCTTACAGTAAGCTGGGTCCCACACATACTGATATATATATATATATATATATATATATATATATATATATATATATATATATATATATATATATATATATATATATAAATAATATTATGTACATATATACCATAATATAATATTATATACAAATCACGTCTCACATAAGCCATCTGGACGTTCTGGACGGATGGTTTATATACATTCATCCAGGTGGGTCCCACGTCTAGTCCGGCTGAATGGTATGGATAATATACATTCATGGTGGCCCCCACAGAACTCGTTGATGCCATACAGCAGCTATTGCTGCGTGTGCTGGTGGGGAGTACATGACTGGACGGTGGATCAAATCCACACAATGCATGGGGTCCATGCAATGGACGATGTGGATCAAACCCACACAACCTGTTAATGTTAACGCCACAGCTACATAGCTGGTGGAAACATACACCACACCAGCCAATCCGTCCAAACAGGTGGGTCTCACGTGGGGCCCATCATATGGACGGTGTGGATAACAAAACATCAAGGTGGGCCACCGTCCATGTCCAGGGACTGGATGTGTGAATACAACACATATATTATGTGGGTCCCATGTGTGGAGCCACGTGCCACAAGGGCAGGCATGGATGGACCGAGTAGATAAAACACTTGTATCATGGTGGCCTGCACAACACCGTCTAGATGGACGGTGCAGATCAAACCCATACCACATGATCGGACGAACAAAACTTACTGCGCTGATACAACAGCTACCGCATATGGGGTCCATAGAGATGGACGTCCTGGAGTAAAACACACGCAGCTGGGTGGTGCCTGCAAAGGCTTCAACCGTGGACGTCATCATCTCCACTAGTTCCTGTTGTGTGGTCCACCTGTGGTAGGGATCTTCTCACCCAGGACACAAAATGATCTTGGGAGATAGATGAACGGTGTGGATATGATACATACCTCATGATAGAGGCCCACAAACCCTACTGACGTCTATCCCAGCATGTGGGATTCCCACCGTCCAGATATCTGCACGGTGCAGATTTAAATATAAATCGTGGTGGGTCCACGTATGGACGACTGTCCATAAGAGATTTGAGTCTGTTTTATAGTTTGGATGGCGTGGATATACTTCACACCATAGTGGTGGGTCCCACGTCCAGACCCTGATGGACGACACATGGATGATATACATGCCTCACGTGGGACTCACAAAACCTGCTGACGTCAATATATCAACAAGGTGCTGCTGGCCGTCCATCCAACATATGCACGAGGTAGGTCTCATCAGATGGACGGTATTGATAATACATCAAGGTGGGTCCACATGGTGGCCCACCACAACATTGGATCAAATGATATTTGTGTTTTTCTTTCATCCAGGCCTATCCACAAGGACAGGCAGCGAGGTGGAGCCCAACACGTGGATAGTCCGGATTAAGTGGGCCACATTCCATTACAAGAGAGAGAGAGAGAGAGAGAGAGAGAGAGAGAGAGACGGTGTAGATGAGGGACCCCGCCACTATGGGACCCTCATAGATCACATCATATACATCAAAGTGGGCCCACTTGCTAAAATTAGAAATTAACGGTAGGTCACCCACATCATAAAAATGGAGAAATCTAACCTAAAGATGCACCCACCTTTGATCTTCCCTTCTTTCTTCTGCCAATGCATGATAGAGCTCCAAAGGTACAATTTCAACGGTTGAGATCGATTTTAGAGGGAGGGTTTAGATGGTAGGAAGGTGGGCCACACTAGCTCTCTCATGGGGAGCTTGGATGTAGGTTGCTTCCATGGTAGTTTCTTGGAATAATAAGAGAGAAAATGAGAGAGAGAATGGTGAGGTGGAGTGATGGTATGAGAGGGATGGTGAGTGATGTAAGAGAGTACTTTTGTTGGAAGAAAAGTTGACTTTTGGAGAGGGTGGTTGTACTTGGGGATGGGTGTGAGTGATGGGAGTGATGTGTACTTGATTGGTGTGACCGATGTGATGTATCGTAGAGATTCCCTCGATATATGCAATGCGCGACATTTCTTCAGAACGAACGTAAGCCCACATCTACTAGCCTAGGTATCGGTTTGGTGCGCGAGTCACGGCGTTAGAACCGCGGCGACGGCGCGGTCGCTATGATACAAGTTTCGGATCGAGCTGACGTTGGTGTGTGGGACCCGGCTCAAGATAGGGAACAAATGTCGGATACAGGTCGAAGGTTGTCAGAATTCGACTGAAAGGACCGCGGAAGCATACGAAACAGTACGACATAGGATACGGGTCTTACAAAGTACTAGCGAAGAAGCGACTTATTCCAGACGTAACAGGTATGCCTCTCAAAATCTGTCTTGATTGTTTATTAGGGAAACATCATAGAGTTCATTTATTAAATCTGCTTCTCGTGTTAATAAAGTGCACACATTAGATTTGGTTTATTCTAATGTTTGTGGTCCTATGAGGATAAAAATCTTGGGTGGGGCATTTAATTTTGTTACTTTTATAGATGATACATCTAGGAGGGTTTGGATTTATGCTTTGAAATCTAAGGACGAGGTTTTTGGTGTGTTTAAATTGTTTCATGTTATGATTGAGAGAGAGAGAGAGAGAGAGGTAGATCATTGAAGTGCATTCGCACTGACAATGGTGGTTAATACATTGTACACTTTCATGAGTATTGTAAGTCCTTGGGTATACGACATGAATAGACGATTTCCAAGACCTCCCAGCATAATAGTGTGGTTGAACGGATGAATTGCACCATTGTTGAGAGAATCAGATGCACGTTATCTCATGTGAAGTTGTCCAAGACGTTCCAGAGAGAAGCAATACACACAGCGGTGTATCTAATAAACAGGTCTCCATCAGCCCCGTTGAATGGAGAAGTGCCTGAGAAGGTGTAGACTAGACAAGATCCATCGTACAGTCATCTCAGGGTATTTAGATGCAAGGAATCCGTTCATGTACCAAAGGACGAGAGGTCCAAGCTCGATATGAAGATAATGTAGTGTGTGTTCTTGAGGTACGGTGATGAAAAGTTTGGTTACAGATTGTGAGATTCGACCGAAAAGAAACTCGTTAGGAGCAGAGATGTGGTATTTTTTGAAGATCAGTGTATCGAAGACATTGGTAAACTAGAGAAGACCCAACCTAGTTCAGGTGAGCTAGAGGACATAGATTTGATTATTCCTCCTATGATGGCTGATGACGGGGGAGTACAACAATGTACGGAGGATGAGGGAGTTTCTTCAGAAGATGGACCAGGGGAGCAGCCCTTACTTGATCCACCTGTTGAGCCATACGTGAGGAGGTCATCTAGGGACAGACAGTCGTCCATGAGGTACTCGCCACATGAGTACATTATCCTGACTGATTGGGGAGAGCCAGAAGATTATTCTGAGGCCCTAACCGACCAGCATAAGGGGGAGCAGTTGAAAGCTATGCGAGAAGAGATGAAATCCTTGCATAAGAACCACACCAATGACATGGTGAAACTGCCTAAATGCAAGAAAGCTTCAAGTAATAAGTGGGTGTTTAGAAAAAAGGTTGAGCAGAAGAATTCATAGACGAGGTTCAAGGCCAGACTTATGGTAAAATGATTCGGTTACAGGAAAGGCATAGACTTCGAGGAGATATTCTCACCAGTGGTGAAGATGACATTTATACGGGTGTTACTTAAGTTGGCGACTAGCATAGATTCGAAGATAGAACAGTTAGATGTTAAAACTACATTTATCCATGATGACCTGAAAGAAGAGATCTACATGCACCAACCAGAGGGGTTTGAAGTCAAGGGTAAAGAGCATATGGTGTGTAGGTTGAGGAAGAGCTTGTATGGGCTGAAACAAGCTCTACGACAATGGTACAAGAAGTTCGACTCGTTCATGTTACAACATGGGTATGACAAAATAGAGTCGGACCATTGTGTGTTCACGCACAAGTTCTCAGATGGTGATTTCTTAGTTTTGCTGTTATACGTTGATGACATGCTCATCATGGGAAAAAACATCAAGAATATCAACAGGTTGAAATAAGAGTTGAGTAAGTTGTTTGCGATGAAAGACTTGGGCCTAGCTAAATAGATCATATGAATGTAGATAACCTGTGATAGAAGCAAAAGAAAGCTCTGACTGTTACAAGAGCGATATATTGAGAAAATCTTAGAGCGGTTCAATATGAATGCAGCGAAGCCGGTCAGTACCTCACTAGATGGTTATTCTAGATTGAGCGACAGACAGTGTCTCAAGACGAAGGCATAAGTGGAAGAGATGTAGAAGATACTCTACGTGTTAGTTGTAGGAAGTTTGATGTATGTTATGATGTGTACACGCCCAGACATAACATATGCAGTTGGTGTTGTCAGCCGGTATTTTGCCATTCTTAGTAAAGAACATTGTGGATACTACGGTATCTAAGAGGCTCATCAAGGTTTAGTCTATGCTTTGGTGACGAAAAACCTGTGTTAGAGGGCTACATAGATGTAGATGTGGTAGGCGACATAGACTCCAGGAAGTCTACATCAGGGTTCATGTTCACGTTTCTGAGGGGAGTGGTTTCTTGGCAGAGCAAGCTACTGAAGGTTGTAGCATTGTCGACAATAGAGGTCGAGTACATTGCAGTCACAGAGGCATGTAAAGAGGTGTTTTGGATGAAGAGGTTCTTACATGAACTTAGCTTGAAGCAAGAGGAGCACGTGGTCTATCGCGATAGTCAGAGTGTTATACACTTGAGCAAGAATCCAAGTTAAAATACATAGAGATTCGGTATCACTGGATCATGAATACTTTGAAACAGAAGGTGTTACAGCTTGAGAAGGTCTACACGGATGATAATGGGTCAGACATGGTGACCAAGGTTTTGCTTAAAGGTAAATTTGAGGTTTGTAGAAACCAGACTGACTTGAAGAAGGTAAATATCTCTCTAGGTCAAAAGGGGGAGATTTGATGGAGTTTTTTTTTCCATGCTCAACTGTCACGCCCCAAACTCAGAAACCGGGCTCACAAAATTTCCGATCGCCGAATCTGGCACTGACAGCTTCCGTAGTACCCCATTATCGGCTCCCGGCACTCATATACTAGGTTCTGATCCTGGGATACTATAAAGAGGATTTCTACTATCCATTTAATTCGTAATGAGCATAACCATAAGCATAACCCACGAACAATAACCATAAGAACACCACCACAAAATTCACTATGATAAAAAACTTTAAGTACAAGGTGTATAAAGGAAAATACAAGATAATGCTAATAACAAAACTCTAAAAGCTCTACTGCACACTCCTGCTGCTACTACGCTACGGCTGCGTCCTGACGTTACCTGCACGCATCAATCGTGCATAAGCTTTTAGACAGCTTTGAGGGTGGTGTAAGTGTGTGCGCAATATGAGCGTGCTCAGAATGTAAATGTGAAAACATGATGATGGGTATTATGAATGTAATCAGCCGTACCAAGGTTGTGCGGTGCAAGATATGAATGCTATCGGCCATATCGAGACCATGTGATGTGAGATGTAACTCAAGCATGTCAATCCTCATCATATATCAGTACAGTTCTCATTTTGGATAATCACTGGGGTCTAGTACACTCTACACCAGCTTGCCATCCCTATCTGAACGCACAACTGGGAGAGCGGAAGAGACCTCACTATCTGCCTGCCAATATCGGACCTGGCTCGTCGATAGCGGACTGATTCTTCAAGCTGGTCAAACTCAACCTAGAAGTTGCCCCCTCACTCAGGCGGGTAAGGTCACACCCCTTTCCAACCGACCACGACACAGTAGGATACGCGACCTACTGACATACGGCCCTCGCGCGCTCGTGTATCCACTCGGTCTTAACGTTAGAGTCATCCTCTGGTACCATCGGGTTTAGAGATTTTCACTCAGGGACATCTATGACGCCCGTATGCTAGAACCAAATATTTTTGGTATCCAATCTAGCCACCCACGATGCATCTGTGGAGGCTATGGCCCTGATGTCGCTAGGGCATACAATAACCACAATCACACAAATGCAAGTGCATGAGTCACACTACCAGTCATGCAACAGTCCTACGTGTACCATGCACTCATGTAGGGAAACTCTGCCTATCAGGGAGTCTATAAACAGTTCGCCCGAAGGCATATGCTATGATCAGTCACTTCTCATATCAGTCATACATATGATGCGTATGATAATGAATCATGGGTCTATACTAAACATGTATATAGGAATGGGCTCTGTGTATAACGGAAATGGGTCTAGACGGCCTACTTACTACAAGTATGGGCCTTAGGGAGAGTGACAGCGCGGACATTTAACCAACAGTATCCTTACAATGTGGACGTCAAACCAACATTGCTTCCAAGGCATAGCCCACTATAAGAGTCAACGCATGAACCATGGTCGGATTACATTCAATGGACTTGTGCAAGTCTCAATGGGCCTTTACCCATGGACCTCGAATACATCTAAAAGCCATATTACGTGGGCCTCATATATACCAACAACCATAAATACATCAAGTTGGGCCTCTTCCAATGGGCCTTATATATATACCAAGGTGGGCCTCATGAGTATATGAATCGAATCAAAAGATCAACTAGACCGCACTTCCAATATAGTGGTGACAATGATTTCCACCATTAAAATTTTCAAGGCCCACCATAACTTTTATTTTTCTCGTTCCGTGAAATGATCTTCCAAAATGGTTAGATGGATTAAATGCAACACATGCATCTTGGTATGGGTCCATTTGAACTATGAATTTGACTCATTCTTGGCCTCAAGCCATAAAATGGGCTTATAAAATGGTTGAACGGTTTAGATGGAATGCATGCATCATAGTGTGGGTCCACTAGCCGTCCAACAGTCCGGCTCATGGTTGGACGACATACATAAAACACATATGGCAAGGGGCCCCACCAAATGGGTGATGGAGTGAATAAAATACACACACCATGGTGGGTCCCACCCAACCAGGACACACACCCCAGTTAGCCACCCCCACCAGGGATCGATGCCAAGACCTCAAGTGTTGAAACGGGGTACCTCCACACGACTGCCAAGTGAGCTGTGGACAGTGGGTCCCACATGGGACCCACCATAACATTTATTTTCCATCTATATGTTCATAGGGCCACACGGTGAGGGAGGGGGTCCACTGTAATGTTTATATGACATCCAAACGGTTCATATGGTCACGTGGACTAGGGGCCCACCGTGATATTTATTAGCCATTCAACCTATTCATAAGGTCACACATGGACATGGGGGTGGGCCTGGAGCCCACCGTTATATGTATTTGCCATCCCACCTGTTCAGATGATTACGTGGGCCAGAGGCCCACAGTGATGTTTATTTGTCAGCTAACCTATTTATAAGGTCACTTGGACCTGGGTTGGGTGTGGGGCCCACCGAAATGTCTTTCACAAATCTAGCACACCCATTACGTGTGTCCCACCTGTTTGAGGGTTTAGACCAAGTTTCAGCCACATAAAAAATTCAGGTAGGCCCCACCAAGTATTTTTATATGATTTAGGCATGTCTTCACATGATTTGGATGGTATGGCCCACCTGAGTTCAGTTTGTGGTTAATTTTTTTTTTGAGTCAACGCATCATTCAAGGGGACCTATTAAATGAACGGTATGGATGTAGAACATACATCATGGTTGAGTCTACAAGTGGGGCCAATGGGGCTCTCCTTTTAACGTTGAACGTCTCTGGACATTTTGGCAGCTAAGGCATGCCAATGTAATTTTTTTTTTATCCTAGGTGGGACCCACGTTAACTAGATCTACCCCGTCCATTAAATGTGTCCCACAAAAACAGGGGTCCAAAATAAGTTTCAAGTGGGTCTAAGCTTCTGGTGGACCCCAACAATCATTTTTCCAAGTTTTAGAGGAAAATACTAGCATTCTTAATACCACGGCCAGCCAGATAATTGGATCGGTCTCATTTTTCGGCTCAACGCCTAAAATGATCCCGAGAATAGAATGGATAGCTTGGATTAAATATAAACATCAAGGTGGGGCCATGTTGGAGCAGCCCACCATTTCCCTTCCCTTTTCTTTCCTTTTTTTTTTAAAAAAAAATATGGGGTCCACAATAAGATGATCCAATCCGTCTATTGTGTGTGTCCCACGTGGTGGACCGTTCAATCCAAGTTTAAGATGCATACAAATTTCAAGTAAGCCCCACCAAGTACTTTTATATGTTCAGGCATGTCTCCACATGATTTTAGATGGTATGACCCACCTGAGAGTTGGATTGGTCCCAAATTTTGGCTCAATGCCTAAAGTAATCTGAGAAAGATGGTGGAGGGCTTGGATTAAGCACATACATCAACGTGGGGCCTGCATTAGTGGCCCACCATTTCTTTCTTTTCCTTTCTTTCTCTTTTTTTTTTTACATGTTAGTACACCTCCATGTCAGTACACGCACCCACGTGCACCACGCTCGTCCAACATCCCTGGACGCTGGACGACCCGGATAAACACTGCATCATGGTGGGTCCCACATGCACGTGGTCCACGCTCACCAAGGTGGGTCCCACATGATCGTGGCCCACCACGCATATACATATATATATTAATATAAAATAAATATTATTTAACCTAAAATGTGGTGGGCCACACCATTTGATGGATGGGATAGATTTATCATGAATTGGTGGGGCCCACTTCATTTTAGGGAAAGGATAAGGAGAGAGAAAGAGAGAGAGAGAGAAAGAGGGAATAATAGACGGTGATGGTGGGACCTCGCCACTATGGGCCCCACATAATACAAATCATACATAAAAAATGGGTCCCACCAACAAGTGGTCCCTAAAAAGAATTAAACGGTAGATCACCCACCTCTTGCACTCCTCCTTGCTCCCTTAGGCTTGTATGCTCCTTTGCTTAACTTTTGACGGTGCTTGATGGAATTTGGACGGTGGGGATGAGAGATGAGAGGATAGGGGAAAGTAGGCCACACTTCTTGTTTGGGAGAGGGAAAGCTTGGACGTGTGAAGCTCTTTTGTTTGGGATTTTTTTTTGAGAATGAATGAGAGAGAGAGAGGGGAGTGATGGGTGAAAAAGGGTGATGGAGTGATGTGGTGTGATGGGTGATGGGTGGAGTGGTGCATTGTAAGAAGGGATGGGTGGAGAGAGAGGTGAAGTGATGTGAGGGTTGACCTTGGGCTTGCTTGTGTAAGAGAAAGGTATGGGTTGTTGTACTTGGGTATGGAGTGACTTGACTTGTACTTGACCTGAGTGATTGATTGATCGATGAGACATCTCGTAGAGATTCTCTCGTAATTCGCAACGCGCGGTGTTTTCTTCAAATTGAACGCAGACTAACACCTTTTAGCCTGGGTAACGGGTCGGTGCGCGAGTCGCGGCGACGGTGCGGTCGCTAAGGTACAGATTTCAGGTTGAGCCTGCTCTGATATGCGGGACTCGGCTTAGGTTCGAGCGTAAACGTCGAATACAGGTCGAAGGTCGTCGGAATTCGATCAGAAGAACCATGGAAGAATATGAAATGGTACGGTCTAGGACACGGGTCTTACATCAACTGATCGTGAGCCCTAGTCGACCAGTCAAGGGCTGGTGCACGATCAGTTGTGGAGTCGAGTCTTGACTCGACTCAAAGTCCAGAGACTTTAGACTATTTTTTTCAGGGGTGCTCGACCGGTCGTGGGTGGCACTCAACCGGTCGAGGATTCGACTCAACTAGTTGAGGTTACGCAAATTCATTCCGCGATTTTCCGCAGATTGTGGAAATTTGAGTTCTTTTGTAACAGGAATGCAGAAATGAGTTTTCTAAAACTATAAAAGGGGGTCCCTAGGATTTTTCTATGATATGATGTACATGAAAAATACAAGTGAGCTATCAAAGGTGAGAGAGAGAGAGAAAGGAAGCTTGTAGAAGGGAGTTTATGCTTGTAGAAGTGATCTACTGTGCAATCTATATCTTAACACTTTTACGTCCTCATAATCGGTTAGATCTCTCTATTTTTTTTTATTCTCTCTACTATTTATCTGCTCCTGCGTGAGTGGAGAAGAATGAAACTTTCTACTTCATAGTGGATTGTTGATCTGGACGGGGTCCTGTGGTTTTTACCTCTTCGAGGGTTTTTCACGTAAAAATCTCTTGTGTGGTGTGTGGTTTATGCTTTGATTTACTTCATTGCTTTTATTATTCCATAATTCTGGTTTGTTTCGGGAGGCTAGATCCTAAGGTTTTGTGCAAGGTCCCCAACATAGCTGACCCCAACTTGAACTTAGCTCGGCTCGATGCTTGAACCTGACCAGCTAGCTTGGCTTGATTCGATCGACAACTCAGGCCAGTTCAAGGCGAGATCGAGCCTCCACGCCATTTTCTTAAACATATGGAGTGCACCTTCAATTTCTCACGAAATGTAAAGCAACAACATTTGTTTACAGGTATTTCATCAAACACTTGACATGCAACATAAAAATCAAGATACAAGGGCATTTCTTTCATATCCATACCTTCATTGCCACCAGCCGACGCCTGATTGAGTCATTTCATCAAACGCTTGCTGAGCATCATCAATATTAAAATAAATAAGTCACTGAACTGGTTTGATTTGAGTTCAATTTGAGTTGGGGTTCGATCGAAGTCAAGTCAAGCTTGGGTAAGCTCAAACTCGATTCAAAATTTGTTCGAACTCAAAAAATCCGCTTGAATCAGCTTGAACTCAGTTTCAAACTGAGTTGAATTGAGCTTTCCAAGCTAACTCGGTTCGTGTACACCCCTAATACTAACATAAGTCAAGTCCCTCACATTAGATGACTAGACCCATCATCATATGATAGCTACAAGTAAGTCTTAAAACTTGCGATGTTCATGGAGTACAAGGGAAAATGAGTTTAATGGACTATAGCTCTTTATTGGGCAAAGAATGTTCCGTCCAATCTTGAATCCGAGGATAATTAGAAGAATCACTCCACTAAAATCATGTTCGTGTGTATTTAAATTAACACAACATATTAACTATCATACTATAAATTGTCCACTTGTGACACCTAGTTATTACGATATACAATTGAGGCCATCATCATCCGATAGACATCCTGGAAAATTGGGCTCACATTGGCTTTTTGAGGCACAACTCCAATTGACCTAGATACGCATCAAAAGTAAATTCACTAGTTAACTTGCAGGGCAAACCCACCCCATTTTTATAATATTCACACGGGTTGACCTATCTTAAATTTAAGCTTAAGTGATCTCTCTCTCTCTCTCTCTCTCTCTCTGTCTGTTTTTAATGCACATTACCTCAACGTGTCACATTTGTACAAAAGTCAGAAAAGGTGAAAAGAATGTGAGGATTCGAAGTACACCTCTGCAGATGAATGACACGTCGGGAATGCTATAATACCCATAGATGTACACAAATGAAAACCCTAGAGGCCACCATCCTCCTGCTGACACATCGAAAAGAAGCACAGTCCACACAAACACAAAAGCGCTCAGAGAGCATGCGTAACTTAACAATACGAAGGCGGTGATACATGGTCGGATGTAAATTGGCCCCACACAGTTACAGACCCATAAGCAGTATAGGAAGTAGAGAAAATCATTTAAAAACAAAAACACGGCTATGCGCGATAATGCAATGGTTAGCTGGCTCCATCTCAAAATAGAAGTGTACCGAGCCAAGGTTGCTAATTGATCCAAACATCTATCTTAAAAGCCAAGGGACAATAAGCAAGACCACCGCCTAAGTCCATAAAAGTAGCACGTAACAGAGAGCTTTAGGTGCTCACCAATTCGGACACAATAACTCTTTCAGCTCAAAACCGGCTAGCAATCTTTCATCTTATATGGGCACTTATCATATATTTAGTTTAACGTCTCCATTGCTATTCAACGCCATGTTGTAACAGGTCTAGATTGATTAATGTCGTTTAGTTTGGTTCTCCATTTTCATCAAGCTCATCGTTGCACAATTGAATTTAGTTTGGTTAATACATTCACGATCACGTTGCTAGATCTCTCAATTTTACAAGTCATCAGTGATTTTCTGAGTCACAATTTGCTAACCAAACCATGATCATTCAAGCTTTAATGACTACTCACGATCATTTATGTCTAGAAGACTTGATTGTTGGCGACCATATTGCCAACTCGAACTACCATTGGTAATTTTCTGCTCTAATTTAACTAGGTGTCAACTGTATTACATCCACACTCATATTAATGAAATCGATGCCAGGCTTTTTATTTCCTATTTTTCTCGATGCTTATTTTTTCAATGAATATGACTAACATATCACCTTTATGATAGAAGTCATCATTCTTTAGTAAATAGAGCCCATTAGAATGAATAACCATTCCACTCACAAATCACTTGATTCATTGTCAGCCGGTAGTTGAATGGCAATACCACCTAATATATTGTCAGGTGGTAGTTGAGTAGTCAGGTCAAATTGTACTAATCTAACCATTTTAGCACCCTGGGTCACGATGTGTTTGGCTCCGATTGGTTTAGCACATCATATAGCATAATCAATCACATGCACTAAAATCAATCATTTTTATACATGTAGCCGTATGTTCCGATTGAATACCAACATATGTTATATGAGTAGGGATCATGTATTATTTGGCCAACAGGGATTGATGGTTTGGCGTTCGAAGTTAGTTTTTTTTTTTTTTTTTTTTTTTAATCTTTTTAGTGAGTGATAGTGTGGACCAATAAAAATTAAAGTATTAAGAAATTTCTATTGACGATAGCAGAGGATCTAGACTCATGTTATATAGGGTCTAGGTGTGCCCCAGTACGCGGATTACGTCCTACTCGAGCAGTCTATAGCCCCGGTCTGGCAGTTTTATGGGTGGGCCTACCCTGATGTATCTGTACATCCAACCATCCTTCTTTTTTTCTAGTATCATTTTAAGTCGTGGGCACAAAAATAAAGCAATCCATCGCTCAAATGGGCCACACCACATATAACTCTTGCATTTAATGTAACTGACATTAAATGCTTTGTGCATTTAGTACAACCAAGTTTATTATTTGGTGTGGTCCACTTGAGCGTTGGATCTTTTTGTTCGCATGCCTTGAAATGATCAGATAAAATGGGCGAACGGCTTGGATGTACAGATACATCACGGTGGGCCCGCCCACAGAACTGCCCGTTCGGGGCTAGACACGGGCGGGTGTAAGACGCAATCCGCGTCCCCCTGGCTCACAGCCGAGATTGACTTTGGACGCAGGTTAGGTTCCCAGCTCATGGTCCATTCTTATATGACTATTCGCACCCTTGTGGTCCAGACTTTCAATGGCCAGCTGCTAAGAAAATGCCTCTCCTATCGAGCATTCGTCACCGTCTGATCACAGATTCGCAAGATGGACGGTGGAAAAGAATATGGGCAAATGGCAACAACCGTGGTTGAGCAAGAAAAGGTTCGCGAGTGTAACGTGGACAGTTGGTTAATCATTCTCGACCGTCCATCTATCCTTTGGGTGAGTGTGGATCTTCATCTATGTGAGGCCCACCCGACGGACGGACCACCCTAGTTTTCGAGCCAACGCTCATATCTCCTGCACAGCGGATGAACGGCCTTGAAGTAGCACACCTTTGCCACACTAGCACGTGTGCTAGCAATCATGCTTGCACCAGTAGCCTTAACGTGACAAACCTTAAAAAGAGAATTTACGCACTGGGCGTAAGTTAGCTCCCATGCCAGGTATAACCTGGGTTCCTATACATCGAGCTTGGATGGAACTCAAGCTATACGCTCCTCCCCCTCCGCAGACAATGGCCACGTGTGCAGGATCCATGTCAGGTTGGATACACAACGGATCCATGAAGACCTAAAGATTATTCCGACATAAAGATTCCTACCCATATCATCCAACCAATGGGCTTTTTGCCAATTTAATATGTACCGTTGGTCTCTAAAATATGTTAATGATCCTAACCTTCCATTTGTAACCATCAATCGAACAGTTGGAATAATCTGACAAGTAATAACGGTGGTCCTTCACGGTAAGGATCATTAGATAGACGGTCAGGAACGTCCATACGTGGTCATATGCAAGGTACATGGACACAGGAGGAGTGTACGGACATTGCTCCGTCCATATACCGATGGATGGAAGATCGTCTTTCTTCCCCCAAAACAGAAGAAAATTCCCAGCAAAACTCTTCAATCTCTCTCATTTTCAGACACAAATTTCCAAGGTCGGATATTTCCAACTTTACCCTTTGTGATTTTCTGTTATTACCATTTTGACCCTATGCAATTTTCTTTTCTTTCTTTTTTTTTTTTTCTCTGAAATCTGTTGAATTTCTCAAATTTCTTTTCCATTTCTATATCTGAAAAATCGCACAAAACCCAATCTCAATAAACCCATAAACCCAGAAATTTTCCAATTTTTCCCGTTAAATTCCATCAAATATTTCCAATTTTCGTTTGAATTCTTTGTATCGAGGAAAAAATG
The DNA here is from genome assembly GCA_037074715.1 of Magnolia kwangsiensis. Lineage (NCBI taxonomy): Eukaryota > Viridiplantae > Streptophyta > Magnoliopsida > Magnoliales > Magnoliaceae > Magnolia > Magnolia kwangsiensis. The sequence goes on along the minus strand of CM073575.1, from coordinate 150,101,495 downwards.
CGATCCTTTTAAACATCGGATGATCGATGGAGACGAAAATCCAGAAGAATTCAAACTCCTCCGATGCCACCGCCGCTACCTCCATCGATCCGTTTGATGGGCATTCATCCTGGATTGGTCGGAAATCGGACAGTGACGATTCACCAGCCCCGTCGAATTACTCTTCTTGCGAGGAATCGGAGTTTGAGAGGTACTGCAGTGCTAACTCGGTTGTCGGGACGCCGAGTGTGTGTAGTTCGGTCGGAAACTATAGCGAGTTTTTGAGTTCGGATTTCGGATCTATTAGGAATTTGAGTTTTGGGGCAGAAGACTGTGTTTCGGAAAGTTTTGGGTTCCGGGGGCAGTTTGGGAGGAATAATAGAAATAGAGGCAGGGTTGCAGTTTCAGGTGGTTTTGATTGTGCAGCCGACGGTAGGATTGGTTTTTGTAGAGAAAATGGGGATTTGGAAAATGGCTTTCTGTTAAAAGAGGCGATTGGAAATGAGTCGAAGTTGTTGTCAGATTCAGATGCAAATTCTTCATCAATTGGGGGTAATTATGGAGAGAACACTGAGGATGGTTTGATACAGACGAGGATTGGAAGTGGGTTGAAGTTTTTATATGGTCTAGATGAAAATACTGATCCATATAGGGGTGTTTGCGAAGAACATGACAATGAAAATTCCGAGAATGGGATTTTGTTAGGAGAGGCTAAGAATGGGTTGGAATCGGTTCTAGGTTCTGACGTAAATTCTGAGTCATTCCCAAGCTCTTCTCAAAATTATCAATCACATAAGGCCGTTCAGATAGAAAGTTATGGTGGGAATTTGATGCCATTCAGGACTCGAAATGCGCCAGCGTTCTTGCCAAGCTGTGATGAAAATTCTCAATTAGGTGCAGATGGTTGCAGTGAGAAAGACATTGAAAGTTTCACTGAACAGGTTTCTGGAAATTCGGGTGGTTGCTTGGAAGTGTCAACTTCTGTGCATGGTGTTCAAGCTGATGGAAGGGAAATTGGGACAGTGCCAGAGTTGGATGAGGAAACCTCATCCAGATATGAACATTCGGATGGTGACGATTCGATGCTTGACTATGGCACGGATGATGAAGATAGGACCCGTTTGTTTGAAAGAAGAAACTTACAATATTTGAAGGAAATGAAAACCAAGAATGAGAATCCATTGCTCATCAACTCATCTGTGGCCTTCGGTTCGGATGATTGGGATGAGTTCATGCAAGAAACTGAGGAAAACAGCTTAGCACATGTATTTTCGGATAAACCTTTTGAACGACAGCATGTGCATTTAGAAACCAAACATAACCTTGTGGCGATGTCAGATTCTGCTGATATGGCTCCTGCCAATTCTTTAATTCTTGAAGGAACCGAGCAAGAAGAGGATGTGCGTGATATACCCATTGCTAGCTTCCAAGTCCAAGATATCAAAGAAGCTGTTGAGGATCTAAAAGGCTGTTCGGACGGGAACTATCGGGAAGATGAGAAGGATTCACGCTCAAGAAAGCCTCAGGTGGAGACTTACTCTATGGAAGACATGGATGCAGTCGACACTCATTTGAATGTCGAAGACAATGCTGCTGAAAGGGAACTTCGATGTGTATCTAGTGAGGAAGTCATCGGTCCTACAAAAGCCAATGTTCTAGAAAAAGATATATTGGGTGGATCAGAGCTTTGTCTGGACCCTCTTTCTGATGTCATCATTGATGAGTTTCATTCCAAAGCATTTCAAGGTATAGAGAAAGTGGGGTCTTGTGAAGACCATGAGCTGGATGCATTCCCGCCGCTGGCTGAGAAGGAATCAGCTGCTACTGCTTACTTGGGCAAAGAGTGCCTTGCACGAGATGAGGTCAGTTCGATTCTCTTATGCACACTCGTTCATGAGGAACTATAGGATCCTGATGCACGATGACACGTATATAGTCCCAGTGCTTGTTTTCTTTGTTAGTGTGGCCCATGGTTTCGTAATCCAGACATGGATCCTATCGATCCCTCATATTCAAGATTGGAATTTGGAAGGTCCTACCCATCCCATCTTCAGATTTTCTTCCAGACCATTGATGTATATGATCATGGTGCTTGTTGTCTTTACTAGGGTGGTCCATGGTTTAGTGATCCAGACATGATCATATGGGTCCCCATATTCAATATTAGAATTGGAAGATCCTACCCATCCTATATTTTGCGTTTCTTCCAGACCATTGGCGTATATAGTCCTGGTGCTTGTTATCTTCAATAGTGGGGCCCATTGTTCAGTGATATAGACATCGATCTTATGGGCCCCCAATATTCAAGATTTGGAAGATCCCACCCATACTATCTTTGGCCTTTCTCCCAGGCCATTGCTGGGATTTTTTCCTTGATTATCGATTCATAGGCCATTGATTGAGAGGTAAGGATCTTCCATTATTATCTTTTAATTCACATGTGCTGCATATGTATAAGGTATTCAACTCCATCATCTTATATTTGATTTTTTTTTTTTTTTGCCATTCTCTGTTTTCTTTGAGGAAAGTCGATGCCCCTATATGAATAAATTTTGTGGCTTTGGAGAATACAACTAAAATATGTCATTTTCACCATATTTTTGCAGGTCGAGAAACTCAATGGAGATGAATTCTATGATGACATGGTTCATGAAATGGAGGAAATTTTACTCGATTCAGAGGCATCTCATGGAGTGAGGTTCCCTCAGAGTAATCGTGGATCTTTATTACAGCAGTCTCAGACTTTCAGAGATGGTGGCTCAACTGCTTCTACATCCAGTACAGATTATGCATGCTTACCAATCCCATATCCTCAGAAAATTGATTGGGTCGAAGTAATTGGAGCAAAGCAGAAAAGGGGTGATGTTTCCCTTGGGGAAAGACTGGTTGGTGTCAAGGAATATACAGTATATGTACTAAGAGTGTGGAGTGGCAAAGATCAATGGGAGGTCGAGCGCCGATATCGTGATTTCTTTACCCTTTACCGCCAGCTGAAAGCTTTGTTTGCTGATCATGGTTGGAATCTTCCCAGTTCCTGGTCTAGTGTCGAACGCGAATCCTTAAAGATTTTCGGGAATGCTTCTCCCAATGTTATCAGCGAGAGGAGTGCTCTTATTCAAGAATGTATCCGATCCGTTCTGCATTCTAGACCTCCTCTAGGAACACCAACTTCTCTGGGTTGGTTTTTATCCCCTTGCAAAGACCCTTTTAGTTCCTCTGTCATGAAAACTAGGTTGCCTCAATTGGCGGATGATGGAAAACTGACTTTGTTTCGTGGAGATGCGTCTACAAAAGGTGGTTCTTTCACGTTGGGGAAGACTATATCGCTGCTGGTCGAAGTACAACCTCGTAAGTCTGTGAAACAGCTGCTCGAAGCGCAATATTATACATGTGCGGGGTGCCACAAACCCTTGGATGTTGGAAAAACACTGATGCGGGGACTTGTACAGACATTTGGATGGGGAAAACCTCGACTTTGCGAATACACTGGTCAGTTGTTTTGTGCTTCCTGCCATACGAATGAGACTTCTGTTCTACCGGCTAGAGTCTTGCATCATTGGGATTTTTCTCTGTATCCAGTTTCTCAGCTGGCTAAAGCATATTTGGAATCTATATATGATCAGGTAATCTTCTTTTTCTCCTCTTCTCGTGTATGACTGAAGCTAGAATGCTTTGTTCTTTTAGCCATAATTATCATGCATGCATACCAATCCAGACCATCCAAGTTGTATATGGAGATGGATTCCCCCCGTTGATTTTGGACTGATTACCATGTTTTAACATTTAACCACCCATTTTATGGTCATCAATGGGACACGGGATTTTCCGATCATCGTGGTTTTGGGGCTATACTCTATCCAAAGTGGCCCGTAATTTTGACGGTCCAAATTGGCATACATGCACAGTCAATGAGTTGCAGCACTCTAGTGTGCCAGCTCACTGGATTTCAACATTTAAAAAAAGAAAAGAAAAGAAAAAAGAAATGCTCTAAATGGAGGATCGGGTATTTCCTCAAATTCAATTGATTTTCAATTGAGGGAACCTTGGTATTACCATAGTTGCTGTTGGTGGTTTGTATTCACGTTATATTTTAGATTGGAGAAGAACTTTGACTCTCTGTAGAGCATGATGGATGATATGAAGGCGCTTTGAAATTACAGAGAAATCGCACATTGGCATACGGCTGGTCAAATTAAACTGTCCAAATTATGGTATACATTGTAGATGTATCATGAACCAAAAATTCCATTATCATCATCATCTCCTTGTCCCAACTAATTGTGGTCAGTGACATGTTCCTTTTCTATCATTCCACTCTATCAAGGACAATAACTTCAATTAGATCTTCGGTCAAGTCTTTTCTTACTACCTCCATTCACATCCTTTTAGGCCTTCCCCTTGCTCTGTTAGAGCTTTCAACTTGCACCAACTCACTCCTAATTGGCGCAGTTCTTGGTGTCTATTGCACACGATCAAACTAAATCTACTTTCCCTTGTCTTATTACATATTGGTGCTACTCCCAAGTTCCTTAGAATGCATTCATTTCTAATTTTATCCATCCTTGTCCTTGCACTCATTCATCTCAACATCCTTATTTCGGCTACACTTATCCAACGAACATGTTGTTCCTTAACTGGCCAACATTTTGTCCCATAAAGCGTGGCTCGTCTTGTAGCTATCTTATAAACTCATCCATCTTATATCTTATTATTCTTCTTCTTCTTCTTCCTTTTTTTTTTGGAGAGATAACAGAAAATTGATTGAAGAGGCAGAAGCAGCCAGCTAAAGAACAGGGAAAACAAAAAACAAGAAAGGCAAAACAAGAGCTAGATACACTATATAAAACTCCCTACTGGCATTCCTAACATATGCATACTTACAAATTTTCCCAACACTCTATAGCAAAATGGTTATCCTCCATTGCAAGACAAACTGCAGCCCATTTGATGATCAAGTATTTCGCCTTAGCAAAGACTCCCACTATAGTACCAGATTTGTTGTTAAAACAACGAGAATTCCTCTCTAGCCATATTGACCATAATCCTGCAAGTAGAGAATCTCCACACTTTTTTCCTGGTTTTACCCTCTTCTCTTCCTTTCCATGCTCAGTAGAAATCGGAAATGGATTTTGGGAGGAACCATGAAACACCAAATAAGAGGAAAAAATTGTCCCAAATTCCCCTTGCAAGAGGACAAAGCAAAAATAAATGATAAACCGTCTTGCTATCCAACCAGCAGAGGGGGCATGCATTGACTAATATTAAGCCTTGCTTACGGAGACTATCAATGGTAAGGATCTTCTTCCAATCCACCAGCCAGGCAAAAGCCACCACTTTCCATGGAGCACCACAAGACCATAAGAAATAGGAATGCGCCGGGTCTACATCCAAATGGGAGCCCGTCAACGACTCAACATATTACAGAAAGATTGCACTGTGAATGAGCCAGATTTATCTGGGGCCCATGTCATCACACCCCTTTCTGCACTTAATGCTACACTTGAAAGATAATTTGACAAAGCAAGAAATTCATTCTCCTCTTCTGGCGTCAAGTGTCTTCTACAAGGCAGTGTCCATTCCCCAGACCGGCCTAGCTGAGAAAAGCATTCTGCCACTGAAATATCAGTTTTTATGGATAACAAGGCTAATCCTAGGAAGACTTCTTTCAACAGACGAGTTCCCAGCCATGTATCTTCCCAAAACTTTATGCGTTCCCCATTTCCTACCGAAAAGTTCACAATAACCTTAAAGCTGTTTGCTTCCTTCACAACTGCCTTCCAAAGACCCGTAGCCTTATACAAGGAAGATTTCTGAGGCTACCAAGCTGATATATTTGACCCATATATTTTTTAAAATAATAATTTCCTTCCTTGAGCTGTTGATTTCGGTTCCAAACCTCCATAGCCATTTGCCTAGCAATGCCTTGTTCATTGAGGTCAGTTTTCTAATTCATGCTCCACCTCTTTCTTTCGGTTGGCAGACATCATCGCAATTCATAAGGTGAAACTTCCTCTTGTCCTCTGCTCCTTTCCAAAGAAAATCTCTTCTAAGTTTCTCCAATTTCTTCAATACAGCCGATGGACATTTAAATACGGAGAAGAAATGGAGCGGAGGGTTTGAGAGAGCAGCGTTAATCAACATCAGCCTACCATCCAACAATAGGTGGTGTCGCCTCCAGGATGACAGTTTCCTCTCAAATCTTTCAATTATCGAATCCCACAGATGTTTAGGGGCCTTCCCAATGCATAATGGAAGCCCGGGATAAGTGGACGGGAAGACCCCACTTGACACCCAAAATTGTTGCCAACTTTTCTAGTTCTTCCTTCGATACACCAATACCCAACATGTCACACTTTAGAGGATTAACCGTTAGACCTGATACCCCTTCAAAACAACAGATAATCTTCCTCAAATTATCAACATGGGATTCATTTGCGTCGCACAGCAACAGTGTTTTCTGCGAACCGGAGACGTGAAACTTGAAGATTGCTCCTGTCCACTCTAAAGCCACTAATAACTTCTAAGGGCCTGTTTGGCTGGCTGGATTGAACGGGATTAGGAGGGATGGGATCAATTTTAAGGTAATGATGGTGATGTCAGTGGATTCGTTTAAGATCCATGGGTTTGCCATATCCCGGGACAAGTTCACCGGGTTTGTTTGGCACGTTTGGCATATCCCGGGATTTTATCATTCTATCCCTTCCAATCCATCCGTCCAAACACGCCCCAGGCCGATTGAACGGGATTAGGAGGGCTGGGATCAATTTTAAGGTAATGATGGTGACGTCAGTGGATTGGTTTAAGATCCATGGGTTTGCTATATCCCGGGACAAGTTCTCCGGGTCTGTTTGGCAGGTTTGGCATATCCTGGGATTTTACCGTTCTATCCCTTCCAATCTGTCCGTCCAAACACGCCCTAATGATACACCCTTCCCCAACATAATACTTAAGGCGTCTGCAACAATAACAAAGAGAAGCGATGATAGAGGATCACCTTGTCTTAACCCTCCAATGGTGCCATTCCACAAACAAGTGTTCGAGAATCAGAGGTTAGGTTTTTCAACCCATCTGATCTTGGGATTGTGATGTGGCGATAGTGGGTGGCACAATGTAGTCAGTTTTATTTGAGTTATACCATGTAACATGTACAATTTCTGGGTGCCTGCGAATCAAGCATGCCTGAGCATCATATAACTCCTCTTTAGACTATGCATGCCTTGAACCAATCTCTCTCTCTCTCTCTCTCTCTCTCTCTAGACAGGCACACTTTTGGGATGTCCAAGCTGTGCATCAAATGGACCCTGCCATGTAGATGACTTGGCTCCAACATCAGGCTGGTTGATTCATCAGGTGGCTGCAAAAGTGAAAATGATGGACCTGTTAAAATTTTCCTATGGTCTACATTCAAAAACGTGTGGCCCCTGCCAATGATTGGACTAGACTGAATCTTGGGCGAGGTCATCTAACATGGTAGGCCCATCTGATGCATGGCGTGGATGTCCTACACTGCATATAGAGGTGCATTATCAGTGTTTTAAACCCAGGCTGCTGGCCGACCCATTTCCACACGGCCCACTTCAAACCGATCTGCTTGTTTAACCCAGTCAACCTGTGGCATCATCATGATGTCAAAAGTAATTGCATTAAAAGTAGGCTGATGGTTTGGGTTTAGACCATCTAGGTCTAATAGCAGCAGTTTGACAGGAAAAAAAAACTGTGCGACCTGCAAGATCCAAATCCAGAAAGATTTTCCCTAAGGTGCCTTGTCCTGCAAGGCCACTGGTTCTGGTCCAAACTGGCCTGACCGGTCATTTGGACCAGAACCAGTGGCCTTCCTGGGCCAGAACATTGTTGGACTCATTTTTTGGATTTGGCTCATCTAGGGTGCATTCAGACCGGCCTGTCTGGTCTAGGTTTTAGAATATTGATCCTTTTGTTTTTTTATCTAGCTGACCCCAATTAGTTGGGATAGGCTTAGATGATGATGATGTTTTCCCCTACAGTCAAGCATGCTAACAACTTCCACTGAATATCCTTGTTCCTGGTCATCATCACTATATCTTAACCCTAAATTTTTTTTCCTGTTGCAGCCCATGCTGTGTGTCAGTGCGGTCAATCCTTTTCTATTTTCGAAAGTCCCGGCCCTGCTCCATGTTATGGGTATCCGTAAGAAAATAGGAGCTATGCTTCCATACCTTCGATGTCCATTTCGAAGGTCCATCCAGAGGAAGCTTGGAACTCGCAGATATCTTCTTGAAAGCAATGAATTTTTTGCACTTCGTGACCTTGTTGATCTCTCAAAAGGAGCATTTGCAGGTGACCATTTTGATACACGCACGCAATTCTTTTCTTTTTTTTTTTTTACTTGTGTCATGGAAGTATCCTTCTGCGTGACATTTCATGCTGCCAATCCTTTAAGAAATGACAGGATTTTGTTTGCAGAATGGGAGAAGCGTGGCTTTTATCAATGGATAAAGAAGAAATATTCAATTTTAACTGAAAATTTGATTGATCATTATGTTGGACCCACCTTTTGATCATCCACATCATTCATATGGTGGCGGACAGGAAATACCACAAAATTTCCACCTCCGGCTTATCCTCACCGTCCAATGGGCCCCTGTTAAATGTGGAATATTGTACCTAATCATCCACTTTCGTCGACTGGCTAGGAACATCTGACAGGGAAGATCTTGGCACATGGCCCATCTATAGTTGTACAAAGTATGAATTGAAGCAGCAATAGATTTGAGTGTGGGAGTGATGAAACTTCTGTTTCAAAATGTAAACAAGTATAAATAGGGAGGAAGCAGGAACAAGAATCCAAAATGAGACTAGAAGTGGGAGCAGCACCTAGTAGAAAGATCCTGCAACTGAGGGCCTATCCCATGATGAAATCCATGGGGTGGAAGAAGTAGACTATTGAAAGGTGGGCCAAGCCATACCATTACTGGGTTGAGCAAAAAGAAAAGCTGTTTCTTTCTTTTGAGCATTGAATACCATTTAATTTTTTATTTTTATTTTTTAAAGGTGATATTTTATTAGGCCAAAGCCAAAAAGGAAAAAAAGACAAAGCCTGAAACAGCAAAACAAAACAAACAGAAAAAAACCTAGGCTACAAACAGTACGACAACAGCCAGCTCCCCAGCTGGAAACACAGACAGTAAATACCCCTTAAGGCCCCAATCCCTGAAAATCTGAAAAACTCTACTAAAAACCCCTGCAATCGCAATGTTTTTATTCTGGAGACATCACTCATTTCTTTCTCCCCAAATCAACCACAAAACTGCTAGCATGGCAAGCCTCCATCTTTTCCTCCCCAGAGATCCTCCATCCGCTGAGTGCCGCACAAGGAAAAGATCTTCAATGGAGTGAGGCATAATGCAATAGACATGCTAGAGTGAGGACCCCAACTCAGACTCCAGTTGAAAAAGGACAATGCAAGAACAGGTGGTCTACTGACTCTGCTTGACTGTAGCAAAGCAGACAGATGTTGGGCAGAACCATTCCCTGTTTGCACAGATTATCTATTGTTAACACTTTGTTCCTGCCCACCAGCCATCCAAAAGCTGCAACTTTTTAGGGAGCTCGGCAGTGCCAAACTTCGTGAGAAGGGCTGAGATGATGATAGAGACCAGAATGCACCAAATCCTTGTAAAAAGATCACGCCGAAAAGGATCCTGAGGCTGATAAATTCCAAGATATAGAGTCTTGCTGGAGAAGGGAAAGACCTGACCGAGCAAAAGAGTTAGGGTGACGCAAAGGACTCAATTTCACTATTGTGCAGATCTCTTCCAAAAGGGGGAAGCCGGATTTTTCTTCCCCACTAGTGGAGAAACAAGAGGCCACAGGAATATTGATATCGGAGCTCAAATTTGCTAAATCCAGAAAAGAGTAGATTAAGGGCTGATCGCCTATCCAGGGATCTACCCAAAATCTAATTCTCTTCCCTTCTCCCACCCAGAAATCAATAACGTCTCATGAAAAAAATCTCTTGTGAAAATTTAGCATAGTTTTCCTGACTTGTGTTTTGACACAAACCATTGCTTAGATACCTCAAATGAACTCTTGGGTTCATGCAATAACTGTCTAGAATGCATCCTAGCTTTTATAGGCTCTTTGATGAGTTCAGGAACATCATTTATGATATCTTAATGCCTTATTTTTCAATGGTTCCTTAAGACTTGGGGGCATATTTCATTCACCTGCCATTCTTCCCTGGATGCTTTAAAGCACCTAGCCTTCTTTTGCCTTATTTTAGGGCTATCCAGTTCTTCTTTCTGATTTTTATGTCAATCCGTCTTTCAGTGATCAAACTGTCGAGTCTCGCCTAAGGACACTGTCATCAGGCAGTATCAGCGCGCCACCTGTTTTTGCAACAAACAACCACATAATTGTATCCAAGGGCAATGCTAAGGAGATATGCACAAGGGTATATTGGAGAGGCGTCTCATGCCACTTGTGCCAACCTGTTGTGCATGCAAGAATATGGGAATTCTTCAGGTGGCTCCTCCATGAACACTTCTTGGCCCACGTTTTAGAAAATTCATGGTTAGTAAACAACAATCAATGGTCTATATTCGATCTATGAGCGGATCCTGACTTTGGGATCATGAAAGGTTCATGATGGGGTCCCTGGATCTTGCATGTGTGCCACAGCACCTATCCTCAGACTTATTGCCTGAGCATCTCTTTGTATCCAATTGAAGTAGGAGCTAAACAAGGTGGTTTTGACTTGCAAGCCTGTAGTGCTCTTGGGCTGCTAGACATATATTACACGTTCTTCCATGCACACACATGATCCTGAATGTTTATGATGCATGTGGGAATATGCGTACATACCTTTACATGGTCAAGATAAGAGAGGAGTAGGGGACCTTTGGCAACTCACTTTGAGCTGCCCATACAACTCCCTCCCCCCTCGCTAGAAGAGACTCAATCTGTCTCATCTAAAGCTAGGGCTGCAACTCGGGTTCAGGCTGAGTTTGGGTCAGGTGGTCAAATGTCCTTGGGTCTGGTCTGGTCGGATGGAACAAATTCAGGTTGGGCACCTTGGGTTTGAATTAGGGTCGGGTCGGGTCACAGGTTGGGTCCTCTTGAGCGTGGGCTGGGTTCGGGTTGACCTTCTACCCAACCCAACCTGCCCGAGTTGTACCCATTAAAGCTATTCCAGTTCAACCTTATCAGTTCATCGACATCTCTCAAACCCACTCAAGTATCATGGGTATGACATATCACCACGCATGCACGTCTTCTGAGTGGATGAACCCTTGTGTATATGTATGCTTTCTTTTACATTCTCACTGTTGCATTTTCTTGCTTGGCAGCACTCCCATTTATGGTGGAAACTGTATCAAGGAAAATCCTAGAGCATATAGCACAGCGGTGTCTTGTTTGTTGTGATGTTGGCATCCCATGCGGAGCTCGACAAGCCTGTGAAGATCCGTCTTCTCTCATTTTCCCTTTTCAGGTGGGCATTTCTTTTAGGTGAATGTTTTTTTTTTTTCCACCCACTGATATTGCTATTTCCACCCAGCTTTGGGGTAATTTGTTTTAAGGATAGATCACCTATAGCCGGTTGGAATCTATGACTGATTTGTGCCTTCAGTATTTTGGCTTCCAAATTTGTCCATGAAAATGTCTTATATTTTCCAGGTTTAAATGTTTGTAAAAAACGGCTACCACCTTGTCGGTGATCAGTTCTTGTTTGCTCATAATAGGCTTTTCTCTGGGTGGCTTTTATGCATGGTTAAAAGACACAGCGATTCGGACCAGCTCATCTGGTCTCGAGTTAAGTCGCAACTCGCCTGATTCAGGAATGAATCCGTCTAACTTCGCCGAGCTGGGGGTGGCTCATTGGGGTGACTCAATTGTATTGAACCGGATCAAGTCCTACCAAGGCCAAGTCGACTTGGACGAGTCTCCCAGGACTAGTCAAAACCATGCTTTTATTAATTCAGGAAATGCTGAACTTGCCATAAACTGGGTAGAACTAACAATGTTGTGGGGTGGAAATATTGAATGCTGGTGTTCCTTTCTTAAGATACTAGTCGATGATGATTCATGACTTCCTGTCTTGCCACTAATCAGCAGGAGTCGGAAATAACAAGATGCAGTTCGTGTGACGCGGTCTTTCACAAGCCTTGCTTTGGAAAGCTTGCAGGCTGCCCGTGCAGTACTGCTGAGGTCGGTGATAAACATGATTCCCTAGAACATGGGAAGCACGAAGACAGCAATGAGCTTGGTGGGTTTTTGGATACGTCAGCAGGGACGCCTGGTTCGAAGTCAGCTGTTGGTTTTTTCTCTGATCTGTGGAGGCCCAGAAAGACTAACCCTGTTATCCTAATGGGTTCCTTTCCAAGCACAGCTCTGTAAGTAAAAGGAAAAAAAAAGAAGGAAAGAAAGAAATGAAATGAAATGAAAAATCAATGCCATTGAGTTATTAAAGCTTTGGAAACATTTGAAATGTGCCTGATTTGCTATGCCATTTTTTGTTAGTGTGGATGTGTTATTAATAGAATAATCAACGGTTCGAAAAGGATGGTTATTGTGTAAGGAATCTTCGGCCGGGTTGATCTTTGGCCATTCTTTGTAATGAACTTTTCTTTAATAATGTGAGATTTCTTTTATTTGATGAACTTACTGGGGAGTGCGTTCGGTTGGATCAAATATCATGAAATTTCACAATATTTTATGATTAAGCAGTCTAATCTGGTGCAAAATATCATGAAATTTCATGATATGTGGTGCAACCAAACACATCCACGGTCTTTGATAATTTTCTTTATTTCAAACCTTAAGGCTGTGTTTGGATGGACAAGCGAATAGAATTCTATACGGATGCTAGCACTCTATATCTTTGCTATCAGGAAAGGTGTGCATTTGGAAGCATTTTTCTTCCCTCCCTAATAGTTCTTGGTGCTTCAATTTCATCATCCCATGCATGAGTCATTGTGGACCATTCATCTAGTTGGCTCCTTTATGGATGGGCCATAGTCCAAAACTACAATGTGGGTGATCATAATTGTCTGATTGGAGAACTTGTGAGAGCCGCTGGTGGATGGTGTTGTGGGTGCGTTTGGCAATGACGAACTGCAGCTATAACTTGAAAAATCAACATCAGCCTGTGTACATGAGGTGTTAGTTGTACATCAATCATATACCTATGGCAATAAAAAGCTGTCCCAAAATCATCGGCCAGCGTAGATGGATCATAGCGCAAGAACGGATTTTGCTTGAATGGGTTTTAAAATGTAAGAGTTTGACAGCAAGTGGTGATTTTTTTTATTTTTATTTTTTTAATGGAAGGCAAATGAATATCAGTTTTTAAAGAGTTGAATGAATTTGATATAGAACTCTTCATCTTTTCATATTACTGTTTGCCCTTAATATGATCTGCTTCATGTATCTTATTATTCTTCTATAAACTACTCTTCTTCCTTTCTCTTTGGGAGTGGATTAGGTGTGGCCTGCCTCTCCAAAGATTGTGCAATCCCTACATTGTGGCCCACTTTGATGTATGTTTTTCCAGATCATTTTAGGGCAGCCCAAAAATTGAAGCGGATCCAAATCTCAGGTGGAACGTACCATAGGAAACCGTGGTGATTGACCATTAAAAACTTTCTTGCAGGGCCACAAGTTTATATTTATTTTTATCCTTAATACAGGTATTTGTGACCTGATCAACAGGTTGGATGGCAAATAAACGTTACGGGTTACGGTGGGCCCTAGGAAGTTTTTAATGGTGGGACATTCAATCACCACTGTTTCCTGTGGTATGGTCCACCTGATCTGCTTCATTTTCAGGTTCATGCCCTAAAATGATATGGCAAAACGGATGGAAGGCATCTGTATAGAATACATACGTCAAGGTGGGCCCCACCATCTTGTGTGAAGCCATGGCCTGACCTAATCCGCTCCATGTCTATGTTACTTGTAGCATGACCCACAATTCTTGCCTGCATTTTCCCTCATGCTTGATCAACCAGGGCTATCCTATTGGTCTAGATCTCCCAACTAAGACGATTGAGACCGCTTGATGAAGTCCTAGCGAATAACACTGCCGGTAGATGGTTCGGATCATGATCTGGACGGTTGGATCTAATAAATCTTCGATTAGGATGTGTGAATAAACTTGACCTGAGCCTGATATCCAATCCAATCCCCAGCTTAATTATCTGGCCATCGGATTGGTGGGCCTTTATGAAAATGAAAAATATGCAATGGACCTGTTTCAACAAACCAGTGCCCATGAATCGGAGACGCGGATTAGCTACTGCCAGGTTGAGTCGCTATTGAAGTGACGTCATCAAGTTCTGTGGGCCCCGCCATGATATATGTTTTATATCCACACCATCCGTCCATTTGGAGAGATCATTTTAGGGCATTAGCCAAAGAATGAGTCAGATCCAAAGCTCCAGTGGACTCAAAAAAAACAGTGAAGAGAGTGACGGCCACCATTAAAGAATTCAAACGTCTACAAAAGTTTTCGATCAAGCTGATATCTGTGTTTTCCCTTCTTTGTTGTTAACTTATGAACAGGTTAGATCTCAAATAAACATAATGGTGGGCCTTAGGAAGGTTTCAACGGTGGGCGTCACTCTCCCCACTATTTTCTGTGGTGGGTCCACTACAGCTTTGGATCTGCATCGTTCTTTGGGTTCTTTGGGTCATGCCCTAAAATGATTTCTCCAAATGGATGGACGGTGGGATACAATACATGCATCATTGTGGGTCCACAGAACTCGGTGACGTCACTTCAGTAACGAGTCTCGATCCGTGTCCATGAATGCGAGCTTCGGATCGTCAGAGGGAATGGGGTTCTATTGGAAGCGGATTATCGGGTGGCACTAGCGATATCCCTGATGGAAGGCGCTGTAGGGCCCACTGTGATGCCTTTGTTTTGTATCCACGCCGTCCATCGGTTCTGTCAGCTCATTTTAGTGCATTAACCAAAAAATGAGAAAAAATCCAAAGCTCAAGTGATACACACCACAGGAAACATGTGATAATGACACCAAACGTTGAAACCTTCCTAGGGGCCACCATGATGTTTATTTTCCATCCAACCTATTCATAAGATCACACCGACTGGATGAAGGGAAATACTAAATATCAGCTTGATCCAAGACTCTTGTGGCCTACAAGAAGTTTTTAATGGTGGGCGGTCAATCACCATTGTTTCGTGTGGTGTGGTCCACTTTACATTATATCTGCTTATTCTTTATACGTATGCTCTAAAATTAGCTAACAAAACGAATGGATAGTTCGGATAAAACACATGCATCACGATCACCGCCATGGCGCCGGTTTAGTTTGAGTTGATGCGTGCAACGGTACAATGCCTGCGTATGAAGCATCGTACGCTGCCAGAGTATCAAATAAGCCGCGAAACATTTTTCTGCTTCCGAAAATGCCCCAAAATGGCATCGAATTGCCATATGAAACCACCTGAAGTTCGTCCCGCTCCATAAATAGGGAAAAAAAAAAAAAAAAAACATCCCCAGGTATGCATTTCTTTGCATTTGCGGATCGATTTCCAGGGTTTTCTTCAGATATTTCTAGGGTTTTCGTCAGAGATTTTGCTTGCTCAATTGGCCATCTTTGATTTTATTTTATCACGTTTTGATTTTGTTCTTTCTGTTTTCTGGAGAACATCCTAATATATAGAGAGAAGGCTTTAGGATTTTGATTTTAGTTTTTTTTTTTTCCAATACGAAAACGCTTGCGTGACTAAGAGGAGTCATGCAAAAGGCGCGACCATTCACTGACGTGGATGGAAGACTTCATGAGATTCTCACCGTCCGTCAGGTGCGTCACCCCATGTTAGGCCTTGATCCCGAATGTCGCACTGATCCAGAACTCAGGTGGACCACACCATTGGAACAGTATAAAATCTGCCTGAAATCTCCAAATTCACGTGGTGTGGTCCACCTGAGTTTCAGAATAACAAGATGTGGAGACTACCTTCATCTTGGTGAGAAGAGTCATATGAATGGATTTGATGGCCTATATGCAGTGGGCCCCATACACAACTAACTGTTGGCGTCCCGTCCCTATTCCTTATAGTGTGGCCTACCTGAGTTTTAGAGCAGCCCAATTTTTTGTTTCAAATATGAACAGGAGACAGCGCCTAATGGACGGCACACATCTCATGCATGTTCTCCCCAACGTGGTTCTTGTTTGCATGGTTATTTTCAATTCAATTGGGTATCTGTTCTTCTTTTCGTAGGGATTCTGGGGAAAACTTATGATAGGATATCGAACGTTTTGCCTTGATGCATTGTCAGTTTCATCCATGAGGGTCTTTAGGGTTTTAATCTATTTGGTCTGCTTTCGCTTGCTGAAGATTGTCAGTTTTGGGCAACATTTGCTCAATTGGGTCCTTTTGTTCTTTTCAAATATCATTGTAGAAAACCTGAATCGGTTCTATGTTTTACTCAATTTGGTCTGCTTTGAGTTGCAAGAGATTGTAGCTTTGAGTTGCAAGAGATTGTAGAGGTGCAACTCAAGTTCAATTTCTAGGGTTTTGATTTGAGCTTTTCTAAATTGGGCACATTTTGTTCTTTCCTCGTGAAGAAAAAAAAAAAAAAAACCTAGTTTGGTTTCTGTGGTTCTGATTGATATACCTGATTTCAATTGCAAGAGATTGCAGGAGATAAAACCTAGTTTTCGTTTCGAGGGTTTGGATATGAGGTTTACTCAATTGGATTGGGTCCCTTGTTTTCCCACACAAAAAAGTAAAAAAACTCATATACAGTTGAAATTCACTGTCTGGGTTTTCATTTGAGTTTCAACCACGATTGCAATTTGCAAGAGATTGCGGAATAGAAGCCCATGCTTGATTTCTAGGCTTTTGCTTTAGGATTAGTCAATTGGATCTCTTTCAGATTCCGAGGAAAAAGAAAAATCTGTAGCTATCCCAATTTAGCTATCCTGGATCTTGTTTCAAGTTTTTCGTTGTTAGGTCTTGAAGATTTGAGACATCTCCATGTTTTCTACATAGGGTTTTTTATCAAGAAGTGCTAGTGTATAATGCTGGTGAAAAATCAAAAGTATTAACCTTTGTGGGCTTTCTAGGGGTTTGCTTCGAGTTTTGAAGCGTTTGGCTTTTGCAAGATGGTGGGGATTCCATTGGTTCAGGTCTGTAGTTGGAAAACTGTGCTCGAGTCTCGGAATTTTGTTCCACATCTCCCAATTAGATCTTTGAGAAAGCTTGTTCCGTTACGAGCGAGTTCTGCAAGTTCTGAACAAATTCCACCGCCCTCAGCAAAAGGGAAGAATCCTCCTGCAGTTATTTGGGGTATCCCTGGAAGTATCTGGAAGCAAACGTTGCAACCGCTTAGTAATTTTGGGTTTGGTAAGAGCAGCATTTGGGAAGGAGGTGTCGGGCTTTTTGTTGTGTCAGGAGCTGTTCTATTTGCACTGACTTTGGTTTGGCTGAGGGGATTCCATCTGAGGTCTCGGTTGAGGAAATATGAAGCAGTGTTAGAGTTCACCCAGGCTTGTGGTATTAGCAAAGGAACGCCAGTGAGGATCAGAGGAGTGACTGTTGGTGGCGTGGTTCGCGTTATTCCTACTTTGAGAAGTATCAATGCAGTTGTTGAGGTGAGTGCTTGCTTCTGTTTCTTGCTCTGTAACGATGGCTTTTGCTTGGGTGTCTCAGATGTTGCAGGGACTTTACAGGGCTATCTGGATATGACATCGAACATGAATGTTATTTCATGGAAATCATTCTTTCATATGATTGTAGTTTGTCCATGGCATTTTATAGGACATCATTTTTCTTGGATTTGCATACCTCTTGGCTGGGTTGGTTCGTCGAGCTCCCAGGCTAAGCCTACTATAGGCTTCGTCCTGATTTAGCTTTCAGCTCCATGTGCCAGTGTTGGCCTGATCTCTTGTCCAACATATATGTGAACCAATCATTGGTTTAGATTTAACTATGTTCTCTATGAAATTAAAACCCGCCCAAGCTCAAATATAGGCCAGTTTTTGGCATCCATGTGTAGATTGGACATGACTGTCAGGTCTACAGGCAGGTTCAGGCTTGATAAGGATATCAGCCTTGGGCTGACCCTAGCCCCACCCATACCTGGCCTGTTGACTGCCCTATTGAGACTGAATGGTTATTTGGAAGTCATTGCTTATGAAAATGAACTAATTAGAGATCATGATATGTTTTTGTTCATCAATTATGAAAGGAATGGGATATTGGACAGTGCATGGCAGCTCGTGTGGAAGCAAATAGAATTTTTTTAGAAAAATAAGTATACAGTTCACTCTTCTTTTAGGGCCTGTTTAGGTGCCACTTAAAAATGAGATCATCTCATCTTAGTTAATAGTAATTATGTATTAGAGATTTTTTTTGAGGATTAAAAATAATGTTGATGACCAACAATGTTTAAACTAGTCTCTAATATACAAACACTATTAACTAAAATGAGATGAAGTCATTTTAAGTGGCACCCGAATAGAACTATACACGAGCTGAGCTGGGCCGAACTCTGCCCCAGCTCAACTCGGCTCGTTCAGCCAAGGGGCCTGGCTCGAGTTTGGCTCGGCTTGATCACTGAGACGACCTGGTCTCGGCCTGGTTTGGTAATCGGATCGAGCCGAACTCGAGCTAGGTTTGAGCCAATTTCGAGCTGATTCGAGTTCTATTTTTTGGGCCGGATCGAGTTTAGCTCTTTTGATTGGTTTGATTTTGTAACTATAGACAAAAGAAGTAAAGCGGAGAATAAATGAACAATAAATCCCAAAGCTTATGAATCAGAATCTATTATCAACTAAACAAAAGTTAAGGCAATACCTTGTTCAAACATTCAAGTTAGTTTTTTATTTTATTTTATTTTTTTATTTTTATACTACATTCATACTAGGCTGAGCCGAACCGAGCCAAGGTTCGAGCGGAAACAAACCGGGCTGGCATACAACTCGGGCTCGGCTCAATGAAACAAGTTGGGATTTTTGGCCTGAGCTAAATCTGGCCAAACTGAGCGAGCTAACCGAGCTAGCTTGGTTTGTGTTCAACTCTACACCCGAACAACCCTAAAATGGATTAGTATACAACCCTTCACATATATTAGGGCTTGTTTACCCGCATGGCGTTTGGGCGAATGACAAGCGTTGTGGGTGTGCCCCCCACAAACGAGAGAGTTTGATTCCCCTCCTTGGGATTACCCGATGCACGTGGTTTGTGGGTGATTGCGTGCATCTGCAGGAAATAGTCTCACCTTAAAATGGGATGGGGACACCCTGGCATCATTAAAAATAGTAATCTTAGGGCTTGTTTGGGTGCCACTTAAAAATGAGTTCATCTCATTTTATTTGATTGTAATTTTCTATTAGAAATCATGATTGTTGATTATCAAGATCATTTTTAATCCTTACCAAAATGAAATATGACCTCTAACACATATTTTTGATTAACTAAGATGAGATGGATTCATTTTTAAGTGGCACCCAAACAGGTGGATGATGATACTTTTGGCATTTAAATTTATTGTTGGAATTCGGCTTGTACCTGCATAATTCTTTCCTTTTGCAGGTGGATGATGATAAGATAATAATACCTAGAAATTCATTGATTGAGGTGAATCAGTCTGGCCTTCTTATGGAGACTATGATCGACGTTACACCACAACTTCCCCTTCCAGCACCTTCAGTGGGCCCTCTCGACCCGGATTGTGTTAAAGAAGGTCTGATTGTGTGTGATAGGGGGAAGATGACAGGCCATCAGGGGGTAAGCTTGGATGCATTGGTGGGAATACTCACTCGGCTTGGACGAGAAATGGAGGAGATCGGTGTTTCCAAAAGCTATATCTTGGCTGAAAAGGTTGCATCTGTTTTACAAGAAGCAAAGCCACTGCTCGCAAAGGTATGAACAGTTTACCTTTTTCATGTTTAGCTGGCATTATGCACTTTGCATTATCCTCCTGCCTCTTGGCATTCTCTGTCGTTGTACTTTGGTCAGTACATGAATGGTTTGCTGATGCATCCCTCCATACAGTTGGGGTGCATGTTCTGGTGATCCAGACCATTGATCCAATGGGTTTACTGTGGATGGAGAATTATCCAAAAACTTGTGCTTGTAAGATCATGATCCTTCCAACTGTGCCCTAAAAACATAGATGTTAATGGATCAAATATAGAACTGGTCCAGAAAAACAGGCCAAGTTCAGGCAAAAGATCTTCAATCTGGAAGTTTTTCAGGGCATCCCCCAGCGATGTGGGTCCTCCATCTCATCCACTTCCACCACAGAACATCGGCGTACATGTATGAAATGGGTGCATCGGGAAACTTCCCGGTTCTGATTAATCGGGGCACTATTCCTCTTTATTTTATCTAGCCTATGGTTCCGAATTTCAGGCACTTGTTATCCAGGACATACAATTATTGTAGCTCTGGCTTTGGACAGGCAAAGTCTTCTTGGTGCTGTGTTTACTCAACAATTTTATGCATTCTCATATGAAAAAGATGTCTTCGATGTAGTGATGTCACAGATTGAAGCCGTGGCTGAAGACGTTCAACCATTGTTGTCTGAGGTTCGCGGTAGTGGTCTGCTGCAGGAGTTTGAGAGTTTAACCAAAAGCCTGACAGAAGCAACTAATGAGTTGAGGTAAACTTGCCAAGTCTTTTATGTCAGGTTTCCCTTTGAGGATTTTATGAAAAGGAGGCATACTTTTAACATGCTGGCTGTTTAGTTTTGTGATGCCTACAGCCTCACCTGCCAAATGTTTTTGGGACATCTGAACATTGTATGAAGCCAGTCCCATTGTCGGTGTGACCTGGCCCAAGAATCAGGCTGATATTCATATGTACCAAACGTCCACATTGTATTCTGATCATCGGCAATTTCTTTTTAATTGGCATTGGATTCGGTTCATGTATTGCCAACCTGATAAGTTGACAGGCCTGACTTTTGGGCAAGTTCATCTGCAAGGTGGGCCACTCCTGATCATGGTATTAAAAAACGGTTGCATGTTAGCCAATACATAAAGGAAATTGTCACCCCATTGTGCTATACGGGGGTTGAAGCGGTCTGTTATGAAAAAAAAGAGCTGTATCAGCACAATTGCAGGGCCACTACAATGATAGAAAGCCCATTTTGAAATATATTTTTTCAAATTTCTTTCATTTCCCCTCCATTTTTCTTCACTTTAGCCATGATTGAAGGAAGCTTAGAAACTAATTTTAAACTAAGATCTAGACCTACTTTGAGGATCAAAATATAACATTTGAGTAGGATTCAATGAATCGAAGTGAAGTAGACCATTTTGGAAAATATTGGAAGAAGTTCCAAGGCTAGATGGATTCCCCCTTTATTCTTCCGGGTATTTTGAGAGTTGGTAAAAAAAGAAGCGCTCACATCCATCTTTGAATTTTTTGAAAACAATTGGCTTCCTGTCGAGTTTGGCGTTTTGTTCATAGTGCTAATTCTAAAGGTGTACGGGATTTCAGAGCTAGTAGTTTGATTGGTGCCCCATATAAAAATTTAGCAAAGGCATTGTCACACAAGGTTTAGGTTGATCATCGAGCAAGTTATCTCTAAAGTTCAAGGTGCTTTTGTCGAAGGGAGGCATATTTTGGACAACACTTGATCGCCCATGAGTGTATTAATTATCGCCATAGGGAAGGAAAGAGCAGTATTGTGTGTAAGCTTGATCTAGAAAAGGCGCATGACCATGTTGATTGGGATTTGTTGGATTGCATGTTAAGGTGTTTGGGTGTAGATAAAAGTGGAGGAGATGCATTGGGGTGTGTGTCAATTGGGCCAAGTTCTCCATGTCAACGGGTCGTCAAAAGGCTTTTTCAAGTCTTCAACAGGGCTCAGACAAGGGGATCTGTTATCTCCTTTTTTGTTTGTTATGGTAGCTGAAGCTTTCGCCAGAATGCATGACAAAGGGGGAGATGACGGGGCTTATCAATGGGTTCAAGGTGGGCAAGGGGAATTTCGTCTCCTACCTTTAGTATGCGGATGACACAATCCTTTTCTGCGATGTTGAGAGTCAAAGTTGGATAAG
This sequence comes from Magnolia kwangsiensis, assembly GCA_037074715.1. Taxonomy (NCBI): domain Eukaryota; kingdom Viridiplantae; phylum Streptophyta; class Magnoliopsida; order Magnoliales; family Magnoliaceae; genus Magnolia; species Magnolia kwangsiensis. The sequence continues at coordinate 150,079,490 of CM073575.1, read as the reverse complement.
TTGAGGAAGATCCTATGGCGCTTCAAAAAGGTTTCAAGTGTAAAGGTAAACATCAAATAGAATGAGATGCTAGATATTGGCATTCCCAAAGAGGAGGTTAAAAAGCTGGCGGACATGTGTGGATGTAGGGCTGGTTCATTTCCTTCTTCTTGTTTGGGTGTCTTGCTTTGCAATGGAAAGCCTGCGAAGCATTTTTGGGATAGGGTCATTGAGAAAGTTAAGAAATTCTTGGCTTGGAAGTGCAGACACCTTTCTTTAAGGGGAAGACTCACCCTTACTAAGGCAACGTTCTCAAATATCCCGCTCTACTTCTTAGCCCTATTCAAATGTTTGAAAGGTGTTTTGAAGAATTTGGAGAATCTCAGACGTGAGTTCTTATGGCAAGGGGCAAAACAAATTTCACCTCATGAGGTGGGATGTGGTGTGTAGACCGAATAAAAGATGGGGGTGCTGGTATTAGGAAGCTGGAAGCAATGAATATGGTGCTTTTGGGAAAAAAGGCATTGGAGGTTCGTTTTGGAGGATGGAAAATCTTTGGAAGTGGTAGCAAGTATGCTTTGAATGAAAGGGGCTGGTGTACTAAGAAGTCCTTATATAGGGTAATGGGGGTGTGGAAGGCTTTTTTGAGCGCGAGGGATATATTTGAGGAGGGGGTGGGGTCCTTGTTAGGTGATGGGATAAGGGTTGGATTTTAGAAGGATGTGTGGTTGGGTAAGAGGAGAGGAAGAGTTCAACTTCTCCAGGAGGCTTTCAGGCATCTTGCTCCCATAGGATCTGGACTCCATTGTGTGGCTCAAAGACAAAGCTAGGAAATTCTCTGTCCTCTCATTCTATAGGTTGCTCACCAGGGCTCCCTTGCGTAGAGAAGGCTCACACACCTATGCCCTTTGGTCCTATGGGCCCCCCTCCAAGGTTATGGCCTGGCTTGGCTGGTGGAATGGAAAAAAAGGTGTTAATGGTCAATAACCTTCAAAAGAGGGAACTTGTGATTATCAACATCCACTTGCTTTGCTGGCAGGACGAGAAATTGGTCAATCACCTCTTCATTCATTGTGCGTTCAGTAGGGAGGTATGGGAAGGAGTGCTGGGTCTATTTGGGGCGTCATGGCTGTTACCAAAGTCTGTTGACGATCTCCTCCGATCATGGCACGGGCGCAAGGGTGGCAAGAGAGGGAAGAGGTTGTGGAGAATAACTCTTTTGGCTGGCTTGTGGGCCTTACGGGGGGAAAGAAACAATTGGTGCTTCCACAATCTTTGCGGGAAATCTTCGGGAATTTTGAAGAAGGTTAAGGTGGACATTATGGAATGGGCTTCAATCTTGGTCGGTCTCGGTGACAGTGATCTTTCCTGTACTCCTTGGGTTGCAGTGTAATTCTTTGGCCTTTGGCCCCTTTTAATAAATAGTCATATTAAAAAAGAGAGTAAATCATCAATTTTTATTTTTATTTGTATTTATATAGAACAGGCCATAATCCACCAAATCATGCTTGATTTGTATTCAATTAGGGTCTATTTGGTCAACTTTCAGCAGGTTAGCTGATATTGCCCAACAAACCACATTCTTACCAAGAATGGCTTGTTATACCATCACACAATCATGGACATGTCCAAAAATTTTTTTTGAAAAAAGAAACCATATTCGGGAACTTCACATTTTTTAGAAATTTACCAACAATTTTTTACCCTCCTGTCCCCAGCTGCCCAACCCAATTATAAGACTGTATCAGCTCTAGTACAGGCTCTATCGTATCAGCTAGCAAACTGGCTTATACTGTCATGTAACAATCTTGCATGTGATACACAAACCAGATCTCTTGTGTGTTTGTCCACATGTAGAGGTGGGCATAGGCAGCTATCTATGATATGACCTTTCCATCTCACCGCAATGTTCTCTTCACCGGTTGTTATATACTAGATTAGAGAAGGTGGAGTGAATAGAATTGTCATGATTTTATTTGCATAACTCAATGAGGGGAATTGAGAATGCATTTGAGTGCTGTTTCAAAATGGTAGCAGGTGTACATGCCTAGAAAGTGTGAATGAGGTTGTGATTCACTTTAGAACCCCAAATATCAACTAAATGAGATCTGCTGCACATTTTATCACGAGGTACTTTAATGTAGGGGCATTTTCACACTAGACTCGAGTGGGGTTGCCTGTGGGATGCAGGGGCACACTTGGGGTGGGTGGCCCGTGTGAAACGGGTGGCTCGTGGGAGGTGGGCCCCACCTGTGTGAGGCAGGTGGCTCGTGTGAGGCAGTACCCATGTGGGGCTTGTGAAGGGGGTTCAGCCGAGGTCCTAACTCATGCGATGTAGGGCCTGGGCTATGAGATAAAGGGATTAATTCGCCATGCTCTATCAGTTCGAGCTTTTAGAACAAGTGTTTAATTGTCTTGCACATACTTTATACATTGCTTGATGCATTTTAGCATCCCCAAACATTGACCAAATGAGATCTGCTGCCACGTGCTGTCATGGGGTACTATACTCTGCTTGGGTGAGACTTTGAACACTACGTTCAGGTTTTCAACTTGTAAAAGTGGGGTCCCAAACCATTGATATGACAGGACTAATCTAGCCTTGGATATCCCATGAAAAAAAATCTGCCATCACATTGGAACATTTTAGCTATACAATTTGGCTTTTTCAGTTTCTCAGTTGGTTCTCGAGTCATCAACAATGGGCCCATGATATGAATGGTTTGCATCTCTAAACCACGTGCCCCACTTGTACAAACTTAAAACCAAACAGACGTGCAAACTTTCAGCCCGAGCAGTTTAAGATCCTGTATTTGATCAGATCGGTTTGGACTGGAATGAAAGGGACCAGGTTACCATTTACCTGGGTAAAGCAGGTGGTCCACTGTTTTCTGAAAAGTGCAAACATCACTAAATAACCATGCTGATAGACAGATGATTTGTTAATAGCTTTATTCTAAACATTTTTCCTAAGTACATTTCCTGGCCGGAACAGGTGTGACCAGTTGGACCAAACCGCCCACAAAATTGGATCAGGATTTGGTCCAGTTTTCTAAACATCAATCACCATTGTTGTTGTCATCATCAAATAGCCTTTCCCCAGCTGTTTGGGGTTGGCTTTAGGAGCCCTGTTTAGTCAATCATCAAGATCTGAAACAGGAGTTCTCATGGTCGCTTCGCAAAAGAATAACTGCCACTGCCTTTCTATTGATGCTCTAAATCTCTGAAAATAAATTATCATTTTCATCCAGGCTCACTATTGTTTTCATCTCAGACTCATGTCCTCCTGTCATCACTTATTCCTTTTCTTACAGCTCCATCTGACACAGAACAACATGCACTTATCCGTGCGTGCAAATGTCCATTAGGTGGGCCACCATGTCGTGCATATTTTTTTAATGGGCCAACTTCAACAAATGCATTATGACACTCCTTCAGGTCTCATGAAAAACTATGTATATTTCCATTTTCTTGCTTTCTGCAGAAGTGTGCATGCATCCATTCTGACCCCGGAGAACGCCGAGCTCATCCGTCAGTCTGTCTACCACCTTATATTCACTTTGAAGAACGTCGAGGTGATTTTCTTTGATGTTTTCATACTTATGTAAGAGTTGATTATAGAATGCTCAGCCTGTCTCTACAACCCACTTGGGGTTTCAGTCTCTACAATGGACAACCCGCGGTTCGGTGATCCATATTGTTGAAATGGTGGACCCTGCTGTGGATGGCTCATGTACCAAAAAATCCTCCATATTAAAGATCCCAACCATTAAATAATTGGCCTTATTTTGGTCAAATGTGGACCGCTGCTGCATTTTATTCTTTACCATCTATTTGCTGGTCACAGTTGAAGAGTTAAGATTTTTACCAACTGGGATATTTTTTAATGTGTGTCATCCAAGAGTTGGGCAATTGGGCTGCCAGTTGAATAACTGAACCATAAGCCCCACTTGTACGAACTGGCAACCCGAGCTTACCTAAGAAACAAACTCCGGGTCCATCATTGTACATTACCTCAGATATGACTGGACCAAGCATGCTACATGTGTACTCTTCTCTAAATGGTCTTTATCGATTTCGCCATGGCAGCGTATCAGCTTCCACGTCTCAGGTTTCACAGGCGATAATGCTACGAGGCAGAACTTGAAGTTGCTTATCAAGTCACTTAGCAGGCTATTGTAGAGAGGGATTGATAAGTAGGATATAGGCAAGAGCTATACTGGTTGGAATGAAGAGAAAGGAGCCTCAAGTACATATTCCTGATTGGATATCTTCTTCTAAGAATGCCCATTATAAGTTTTTGGTGGGATGTTTTTTCAATTCATAGCAAGTCTGCTTATGTGATCTTATGGGGGATTTTATTTTATTTTTTTTCATCGAAGAGATCAGATGAGTGTTGCATTTCGCTATGCACTGATCAGTACTTTTCGTGCATGTGCATAGATCTTTACATGTCTTGTGCTGGCTGATATTTCTACCCTGTACTTGTTTTCTTGGTGAGGCTATGCATTCTTTGTGACCCAAATGGGGTAAGGTTGTAGCATGTCATCAGTATATTGCATGCATTTTATTATTATTATTATTATTATTTTTATATATATTTTTTTTAAAAAAAGGGGGGGAGCACTTGCCACCAGCATTGTATTGATGAAGATGAATTTACAACCATTCGGGCGGGGCCACGATGGACAAAAAGAGAAATCGGGCCCCAACTATCATATACCCAGAGCAGAAAAACCAAATAAAAGAGAGGCCAGGCGGGGAGAAAGAGAGCAGCAGGAGTATATTGCATGCATTGATCAGTACATTTTATGCATGTGTATTTTTCTTTTAGCATGTCATCGGTATGGCATGTGTATCAATCGTGACTTGAATATGGCAAGCTGGTGGGGCCTGCTTCATTTGCCTTCAGGATGTTATGGACCCAATTGGGTTTTGCATCAAGCAGTTGAAATATTTCATTGGTGAAATGCAACTATGGGTCTTTTGCTGGATCATCTATGTTTCTTAAGATCCCTGGACTGGTATTGTGAGCTCAAAAAAGCTTGAAATAAATCAAACTCTCCTTTCTTTTTTTCTTTTTTTTTTTTTGACAAATTAATTGATTGTTGAGATAACTTCACGAGCTAACCATCATCAAATCAAGAAATGAACCAGGTTTCTTTTTGAGGAAGCTCTTCCACCGTGTGCATGTTTGGTTGTGCAAAGATAATCTGAGATAACCATCACCATGAATTGAGAATGCATGGAAGGAGACGAGATTATTTGATTTGTCACAGCATGACTACATAAACAGGAAAGGGTACCTCACTATGCAACGAAGAGAACCTGTAGGAAACAATCCCATTTCGTCTCCCACCTTGTGGGGAAGCTCTTGCTGCAAGAGACGCTCTCCCTTCTTCATCTTGCTTTGTTCGCAGAAGTAAAAAAACACTTCTACGCTCCCAAGAGAAGACATCTATTTACAATTTATTACATGCCTTAAATCTCAGAGATCGAGAAACTATATTTGAAAAGATACTTTCGTCATTAGAAAAATGCCCTCTCACAGTGCCCTTTAGGAGAATGCCATAACAATTTCCACCCACTATTCATATGGATAATTTCACATAACAATAACATCTTCTAGCAGTTTTTTAGGCTGACAAATCCTACCCGAAATGTATGTCAGTCGCTGATAGTTTCCATACCCCCACTAACTATGTTTACTTTAATCAAAGAATAAAATATTGAAGCTACCAAATCACAAGAGACTACATTGTAGAAATCATAATTTGCATATTTCCCTAACAATATCAATAGAGACGGGCTAAAATAAAGATAAGCTAGCAAATTTAATGCTAAATACCTGACATTTCTTCTAGTTAATTTAAACAAGACGGAAAATTTGCAGCAGATTTGCCAAAATTCCATTAGTTTATGCAACTACTCAATGGTTTAAAGGGTCAAAGGCTACTAGAAATTCTCTAGTGATTTCAACTTAAAATTTAGCTCATTTTCTTTTAGGACTGGTATGTATTTGTTGAAAAATTGAGGAAACATAATTTCCATAAAAATAGTATTTTTGTTTTGCAAATTTTTTATTACTTATTTTTGTAATGTTTTTGAAAACACTTTCCATTTCTCATTTCCTGAAAAACAACCTTTTTTTTATATATATTGCATGGACCTAAAAAATGTCATTTTCAAAAAATTGAGAAAAATAAGAAAAATGACCCTTTATTTTTAAAAAGTGCCCATATGGTATTGTGCCATCACCCATCTTCTAGTGGTCCACACACCCCGTCCCAATGTGCAACATTTGCCACCCTACATGGCACTCGTCCATCTTTAAGCGCTCTACGTACACAACATGTGCAAATGCCTACGACATATGCAACGGGTCACAATCACTTTGGAGTGTCCCGTGTGTGCAAACACCCATTCAAATACCAACGTGCCACAGTCAATCTTAAAGCGCCACCATACATATGGCAATGTGCCACAGTCAATCTTAAAGAGCCACCATACATATGCAATGTGCCACATGTGTGCCATCTAAAACCTCTCATCGTCAAGCGTGTCAGTGTGCCATGTGCCCTAACAAGCCACATGTACTTGCACCACCCTCATCTTCAAGCATCCCAATCATGCCAACATCACACATGAATGTGTTGCGTGTGACAGTTTGACACGTGACACAATCCATTTCAACACATACTTTTCACCTTCCTCTTGAGTAAAAATTCCATGAAATTTTGCTTTTTCCAAACAACAGATTTATAAATGAAGATTTTTATTTTTTTTTTCAAGAAAATATTGTTGAAGAACAATCAAGGAAAACAGCTCTTCCTGAAAACGGTGTTTTTGTCTACCATGGGCCCTTTTCTTCCTGGAACAATGGCAGGCTGTAGTCTTCCATACTTTCTTGCCTAAATATGGTTTGGTTTCAAACTTTCCTTTGAGACTCGTAAACTTGTAATAGAAAAATGCTTTAGGAAGGAGTCAAACCACCTAACCGAAATGCACGTGGAGTCTAAAAGGAATATTATGAGGCAAGAGCCACAAGTTCAAACAGACTGGATAGGCCACAATTCAGACTGTCTGAGCTGTCTACATGCCATGCCCAGAAGTTTGGTGAAATGGATTGCATGTAGAACCTAACCTCTCTCTCTCTCTCTTGAAATGGATTGCATGTAGAACCTAACCTCTCTCTCTCTCATGGCAGCTAGGCTAGCTTCATGGCTGTAAGAAACAGCACCAGCATGCACTGGCAGAGCATGTGTTGAGCAGTACCATTCTGGTGGGCCATCACGTGGATAGGTGGTAGAAATCAAGGGAGTGAACTGTGTAGCCATTCCTCCAATAAGTGGCCTGCACAAGGCTCGGTCATAGCAGCAATCCATGCTAAGCCATTGAGGCATTAACACTCGGCAAGTCGACAGCTGGGTGGTCAGAGCGGTCCATCCACTGTGATTTTTGGCCTACAGACCATCAACACATGGCCCACCAGATCAACAGGCACAATCACCAGATGTATACCACATCCACCTATAGAAAATGAATCGTTTCAGTAGATATTCTAGCAAAAGGACTAAATAAAATACTTAAACTGGCATATAAATTGGAATTACAAAAGACCTTTGTTGAAGCCAATGACCCAAGCTCCCAAGTTTCTTTAATTTCAAGAACTTACCAGAACAATACATGGTTGATATTCCGTGGGTTTGAAACAAAAATCCCATGTCCCTTCTTGCTGGAACAGAATTATATAATCTTTGATCTATCTCTCAAATATATATAAAATCTTTGATCAATGGCATGCACAGTATATACTGGTTGTTACTTTGTCAAAGTGGGGCCCATGGTTCAATGGTCCAGTCATCAGTTTGTTTGGGCCACAATATGTATGGGTGGCCCCCTAAAAATCTCCTCAATAGGACAATCACGACTTTCCATTTTGAAGCCTACAAATCAACAGTCGAGAATGAAATACAGCAAAAGTCCACATTCAACTGATGAAAGGCCAAGGATTGATGGATAGGATCTTCCACTCAAGGAGACATTTTGGGGCAGTCCATTGACACAGGACCATAGGCCTCAGTACAAAATGAAAACCTAAATATACGGTGCATACACTCAGCTAAGGATCTTAGAATCGCTCCTTGCTGAAACATTCTATCAGGGGAGAGAACAAAACAAGAATGACTACTGCTTTCTTATCCAAACTAATTATGCTTTAGTAGCAAAAGATCGGCTACCCGAGTTCCTCTAAAATCAAGGGAAGTTAATCGGGTGTTGCAGCACCTTGATTAAGCTCTGCAAATCTCATGCCAACCCGCATGGAGTGTTTCAAGAACTTCTCAGCGCAGTGACGAACACACGTCTCCTCTTGCTTGTCTAGGGACTTCCGGCGGAAGGTGTCCACACAGTCGGAGAAACATCTCTCCACCAGTGAATTATACATCCTTAGGCTGCAGATTTATTAAAGAACAAAGTGCTTTGTGACTAAGATTTCTATCATCTCAGTAGTTTTAAGTATAATAAAAATAAAAATAAAAATAAATAAATAAATAAATAAACACTGCATGCAATTGTAGTGCAACTAAAATAATCCATACCAAAAAGAAAACCAACTGAAGGAAAAACCGCAAAATCTGTCTGAAATGCTTGTACATAGTATCATTAAAAATTCGTCTTGATTTAACAGGAAACAAGACAAGCTGCCCCCAACCTGTGATTTCAAAAGGGTTGCCATTCCGCCATTTTTTTGATAAAATTTTCAGTTGAAGACAGTTTTATGAGAATATTATCATAGATGCAGTTGCTAGTTGATTCATATTGAGACGCCTAATTAGGTGAGCATTTGGATGTGTCCCAAATCACCATCAGATCAGATATCCATGGTGGTTCAGATACATATCTATTTGGGGGTGTATCTCGGGTGGGTGCCTTTTTCTTGTATTTACACCGAAATGGGGTGGGTTTTCAGCCACGGGTTAGCATCATAACTTACATTAGCTATTTGCATCCAGGAAAGGTGGGTTTCACCTCAGCATCTGAGTGACATCTAATCCAACTAGAAGTTTGCAGATGGAGAAAGGAATAGAGTGGATCCCACTCAATCATACCCTTGAATTACAGTGCGCACAATTTAAATTCTTGCATTACAAAGTCTGGGAATCACTCAATCTTCTACAGGTTTATGACAGATGACTCGAAACCAAACACAACAATAGAATCAAGATCTGCCAGAGATTTGCTAAATGGTCACATGCCATGGAACTTGGGCAAATGTTGGTGTCAGACTGTCAGTCACGGAAATCTGGTGCCAGGTATGGCAACATGTAAAACTGCATGCTGTCGCAGAGCAACTGACTGATTATCCCACCAAGAAGTCTTACGTTACAAACTTACATCAATTTATTTCTTGTATGAGATTTCTCTGACAGAGGAAAGCTTCTCAACCACCCACTGCCAATGGACTAGCGCGCATGATAAAGAGGATTTGATCTTTTATCACCAAGGGAAACACCCAACATACGGCATCACCCTCTTACTGTCTTCACACAGGTCCTTCGCCACACACCATACATCCATTACAACACCCCACTCACTTTGCACATGAAAGTTACTTGACAAGTCATATGCTAATATTGAGTTATAATTATTAAAATATAATATCATGATTTATTATTGTATGATGATTTAAAAAGCTTTTAGAGTGAGTATCTACATCTCATTCCATTTATCGTATTATGTCTTTTATGATTTAGGCTTGCAACTTTCCATCAGCAACTATAGTTCTGACATGATCAGACAAAATTTTTATGGCAACCATAGACTCATGGCAAGGCATAGCGAATGACCAGGGACTCACCTAGTTTTTAGTATAAGACACATCACACATATGCACATGGCCCACTTGATAAATGTCATAGATCTTGCATGCATTGGCACACATGGGCCCTCTACTCCCCGCGGTTTATTCTAAAAATTATGTCATTCATACTTACACAGCTCAATTTATATCCCATGTAAATTATATACATGGATCAAGAAAGATAGAAGGTCCTGAGTCAAATTTTGTACGTGGACCAAGCCAAGTTGAGGTCCTGACTTCCCCAACCTTGGTTTTAAGCATTATAACATTTGAGTTGAATCCTTGAGTTTCTGAACCTTGGTTTTAATCATTATAACAGTTTAATCAAAGTCCTCAGTTAACTGTCATTAGCTGGTGGCCTTTAACAGTTGCCAAAAACTGAAACGCCAGTCTCGAATGTAGATTGGGTTTCGAATGTTCTGTGTATCAAAGATTATGATCTCTCTTTTCTAGGTTCCTAGTTTCGCCCTTTTGGCTGCTAGCTCAGCAGTCCCCTCTGTTTTTCTCTTCTCTTTCTAATATATCCTTCAGTTACTTTAAAAAAAAAAAAAAAAAAACTGAAACACCAGTCTCTCAAAAGGTTTTCGTGGATCCTTGCTCTTGCTCGGGTGCTAGACTCTCGGGAGTTTCAACACTAGGTCAAGGGTTCGAGTACCCATAGGTGGTGAAAGCCCACTACGGCGTGACTGTGTAGGGGTGTGTGTGCGTGTGTACAAAAAAAGAAGAAGAAGAAGGTTTTCGCTAGGGTATGGTGGCTGGTTTCCACTCCCAAATTGCATCCTTAGATTGATCCAAACCGCTCATTTGACAGTAACTGATATAGAAGCTACAGTCTCATAATCATGCTTCATTGATCATCTTGACATCAAGATCTTGGATTTGAATATAAGCCATTAAACGTTCATCTTCATACACAATCACCCATCCAACAAATGTTTCTTACCATGTCCCGGATAGCATAGAATCCAGAACATGAATGGTTCATATCATTATTTAAAATGCAACCTGTGGATGAAAACCCACCCCCCGTATCCTAAAAACACCCCCCTGAAAAGCCAACAGATATTCCTACATAGGGAATCACCGCATATGCTTGAACTCAAAAACAACTGAAGGATCGGACTCAGTGACTCACAAGACCGAGTCAATAGGTGCTCAGTCCAATCTCACTGAAACAATCCATCGAGCAAACGTCGAGATTCGAGTAGCCATTTTTTCTCTTTCCTTGATAACTCCTCGAATCCGAGTTCAGCTCTTTTCTCACTATTGGCATCGGATCGAGCACAACTCACAACTCGCTAGCATCCGAGTCGAACCGGACGAGTTCCCAAGAAAAATCAACCGGTTTACCAAGAACTCCAATCTCGAATCAAAATCTTATCCAAAAAATTCATTATTTTTTTCGATTGTGAATGAAACTTTCAACGAAAGAAAGAAGAATTCGTTGATTGGATAGCAAAAAACGGCAGAAATGCTACGATTTACACATTTAGCGCATGGAAATGGAGAAATCAGAAATCTCAAGTCAAAAAAAAAAAAACCAAAAATCAAAGATAAATCAGGAAAATCCCAAAAGAAAAAGAGAGAAAACCTGTCGCGGATCTGGAGCTGATCGATCATGGCGGACATTCTGATCTTGTCTTTTTCAGGAAGAGAATCGAGGTCTCCGAGCATGCTCTTGTCCATCTTCCGCGATCTGAATGCGAAATTACGGTTAGGGTTTTGGCGAAGAGCTTCAAAACCCTAGTAGGAAGGCGAGACCCCACCTCCGACTCGGATTTTCTAGTCCGGTTTTGCAACACGCGCGAGAGCACGTCTCAATGGGCTTCTTAGGTCCGTTTCGCTAGGACGGTGAACGGGTCCGGCCCTGTACTACCCATACCCATGTTTGAGTCTTGCCAGGTCCATGTCCTTTCGGGTCCAGACCTTGTTCTTTGAAGAGCCGGAAGTTATCAGGTTTTGGGTACCCATCAGTAAGGGTGCTGATGGGTCGGGTTGGCCCAAAAGCTCATTGGACCCGACCCACAAATAATAATTAGTAAGGGTGTACATGAACCGAGCTAGCTCGGTTAGCACACTCGACTCAACTCGAAAAAGCTCGATTCAACTCGGTTTGAAGCTGAGTTCGAACTGATTTTTTGAGCACGAAAATGAGTTCGAGCAGGCCCTAGCTTGACTCGACTGGGATTGAATCCAACTCAGATAGAACCAGTTCGGTGACTTGATTACTTTGTCATTGATGTTGCTCATCAACTGTCTGATAAAATGACTCAACGAAATGTGGTTGGTGGCAAGGAAGGTATGTACATGAAACAAATACTCTTTTTCTCTTTATTTTTATTGGTTTTTATGTTGCTTAGAAGGTATTTGATAAAATACCTATAAAACCATTGCCTCTGTTTGTCAAACAATGTGATTTTAAAGTTTCAGTTCAAGTGTTTGTGGAAATGCCTCAGTGACAAACTCAACTCGAGCTATTGACCTAATCGAGCCGAGCTAGCCAATTAAGCTTGAAGACTGAGCCGAGCCAAGTTCAAGCTGAGGTCAGCCAGTGGCAGAGTCGAGTCGAGTCGAGCTGAACTCGACTCTGCCACTGGTTGACCTCAGCTCAAACTCGGCTCGGCTCAGTCTTAAAGCTTGATTGGCCAGCTCGACTCGATGTACAACCCTAAAAACTAGTATGTGGAATAAAATGGTATTGAATTATATTAAATGGGATTAACATTGTTATTTCATAATGATTGCATGTCTGAAAATACCATGATATTTTAGCCATTCAATTTCATATTTGGGATAAAATTCTCACCATGGGAAAACACTGAATTAAGCAAAATCTTGTTTGGTGGACCATGAAATTGTAATCAACAGACCAAATTCACACGGATGTCATTCACTCGTACACATATATAACTAGAATGTCACCTATAAACAGTTTATATGGATGAATGCATGAATAAACGCATGCATCGATATAGGGCCCACATGTGTATTGGATTTCAAAATCCACATCAATTATGCATGAGACCAAATGCAATCCCATCACACCTAATCACAACCTTTCTCATCCTCTCCAAATGGAATTTACACGAACCAAATGCAATTCTATCCTGCCTAATCCCATCTAATACCGTGTGCCAAATGCCCCTTAAATGGTTGGGAGTTGGGACTTTGTCAAAGCCAACCAACTTGACCTAGACTGGACCCCCTTTTATAGGTCTATTTTGGATCATGATAAAATGGACCCAACCTATGCCCAAAGAAAATAAGTAAGTTTATTAAGCACGTGGGGCCTTTTTCAACTAGGATAAACTACAATAATGATTCACCTCCTTTTGTTAAAAAAAATACCTTACCTATCTAATAATCACGACAATCTAAATCATACAAATCGTAGGTCTCATTGTTAATATAAAAAATATATAGATAATAATTTATCTAATTTTATTAGTTGTTTAGACATATTGTATTTTATTCTTTACCATCAAAATTAATAATTGTCATCATTTATATGATTTTAAACATTATTTGTATGAAAATTTATTGAATTTTTTCACCTAACTTAGACTAACCTATTAAATAAAAGGAAATAATGTTTATGCTTCGCCCATTAAAGAAATAAGTCAATTATTATGTATTTGGACATGACCTAGACCCATCCTGAACTTTAATGTGTTAGATCTAGATCCATAATTCTGCTACGATTCATGAATGATTCAAGTCCAAGTTCATCTTGATCGAACTTAACTCATTTGAACCTCTATGATGAGGCACCATAGGGTATTTGAATTTGGATAGGATTGGGATGAATAAGAGCATTTATAGGGTTGGGCCCACTTGATGGATGAATTAAATCACATAGATATATGTTACTCTAGCAAATGCTGACAAAAATAAATTATTTGCACTTATTTATTTTTCAAAAGAAAAGTACAAAATTATTTTCCGACAAAAAGCTAATTTCATTTTATCACAAACTTCATAGTGGGCCCCACACAGAATCCTTGCACAAGATCTTCCAACCAAAGGCTTTTGTGTGAAATCAATTCTAAGAGTGTCTCCGTGAGTGTAGGAGAGAGTCTTTTTTTTAAGACTCTCATTCTCTCAATGCAATTGAATCCCAACTGCTCTTCTCATCTTACGACTTATATGAAGGCTCACACATAAATTCCTTGCAGTATCGTTCACAGGAGACTATTACTCTCTCTCTCTCTCTCTCTCTCTCTCTCTCTCTCTCTCTCTCTCTCTCTCTCTCTCTCTATATATATATATATATATATATATATATATATATATATATATATATATATGGTTTGGGCCAAGTTTGGGTATGGACAGAGGAATACCCATGCTCAATTATTAATAGCTCAAATTAATAACGTGCACCTACACCTATTTAATAATATCCATAACCAGCCCATGTAGGGTCCCCATTGCATACCCATTGCTATCCCTAGTCCACATGCAGATACAGCTTCATGATTAGAATCATCGGTCTTCTTCTCTCTATGCTACCATAAGCTAAGCTCCCAAGGTTGCACTTTTGTTGATGATCCTCAACTTCTTCAATGGAGTTGAGTATGAGCCATTAAAAATCATCTTGTTAGTATTCTACATTTATTTGTACAATGTGGTGGCCAAAGTTATCCATTTAGAATAAATTTATTAAGGCCCATGTAGTATCAGGAATATGGTCAGTTTCAATCATCAGAAAATATCACATGTGGGCCCAAATAGGGTTACACATGCTAGTGATCTTCGCCTACCATATGAGCCAAATAAATCTTTAAAAGCCAAATTTCTTTTTTTTTTTTAAATTAGTCAAGCAAGCCTTTTGCAGCCCTTTTAAAAATTTTTTATAAGCACTTTTAAAAGTTTGGTCTCCCACATGGAATGTTTATAAGAAATGAGTAGGGCTGTCAATGGACAGGGTTAGGGCCAGGCCAAGCTTTGTTCAAGTCCAACCTGTGATTCTGAACCTAAGCCCAAATCTAACCTGGGCTCGTGACGGGTTGAAATAGTCCAGTTCGAGTCTGGCCCAGCACATTTACACAAAACTTGACCTGAACGCGAGCCTTGAATATGCATGTGGATAAATGACATTTTGATGTGCCTCATGTGTGAAAGAGAGGGAGAGAGAATGAAAGAAGAGGGAAAAAATAGGTTTAGAAAAAGACTTATTGAGCCAGGCCAGATTTATAAGCTTTTAGGGTGCTAAGCCCGAGTCTAGCCCAATTTACAATTAGGCTCCTGATTTAAGCCCAAGCCCAATCATCAGGCCTGATACACCACCCCAAACCTAGCCTAATACAGGCCAAACCTGAAAGCCAATCAAGACTACTTGACACATTGACAATCCTAAATATGAGGAACACTAAAAAAGATTGACATATTTTTTTTCTTGGAAGTTTAAGTCATATAGAGTTAGAGTTATACACGAATCGAATTAGTTCAATTAACTCGCTCGACTGGACTCGAAAAAGATTGACTCGACTCGACTCAACTTGAAATTGAATTCGAGTTGAGTCAGGCTAATTTTTTTGAGCTTGAAAAAATTTTGAGCTAAGTCCGAGCTAGATTGAACTTGACTTGACTTGGTTCGAATTGATTTAACTCGGATTGGGTTCACTTAGTATAAATATTTTGTATATATTTATATATTTAAATAAATTATATATAATATGTATTATATATATATGTATATATATATATATATACATATATATATATATATATACATACATACATATATATATATATATATATATATATATATATATATATATATATATATATATATATATATATATATATATATATATAAACCTAAACTCGAACTGGGCTCGAAGGATTGAGCTCAAGCTTGAGCTATCTTGAGCTGGCCTAAATTACTGACTAAGCCGAGCCGAGCTGCATAGTCAGGCTTGAGTCAAGCCATATTTAATTTGAGATAGTCTGCTGGCTTAGTTGAGCCGAGTCGAGCTAAGCTGAGCGAGCTATGCTCGACTCGTGTATAGCTAGGAGTAAAGTATCTGGTTTGTAAGTGCAAAGAGGACCCACGGTGCAAACCAAAAGGAAAGCTGATTAACTCTGTGGAAACTACCATGAGTTATGTTTTATCCACCCTGTCCATCCATTTTACCATCTTATTTGAGGGTACGAGCCCAAAATTGAAGCATATCCAAAGGTCCAGTGGACCACACCACAAGAGACTGTGAATTGAACACCTGCCATTAAAATCTTAACGGGCCCACAAAGGTTTTGGATCAAGCTTATATATATGTTTTCCCTTCATCCATGATATTATTAACATGTTAGATGACAAATAAACATCACTGTGGGCCCTAAGAAGGTTTCGATGGTAGACATCATTATCCCCACTGTTTCTATGGTCTTGTCCACTTGTGCTTTGGATATGCTTCAATTTTGATTTAAAACCCTTACAATGAGCTGAAAAAACAGATGTATGCCTTGGATAATCCACATACATTCAAAGTGTGCCTAACAGAGTTTAGTTAGTACACAATCGACTTCCCTAGATTTGATCGAGTATGAGTAGGGGTGTACATCGAGTCGAACCGAGTCGAGTTGGCTTTAGCTTGACTCGACTCGAACAGTGGCTGACCTCAGCTTGGCTCAGTCCTCGAGCCTGACTGGCCAGCTCGGCTCAGTTCGGTCAACAGCTCAGGCCAACTCGGGCCGAGTTCGCCATTGAGGCATTTCCACAAACAACTTAACTACAACTTCAAAATCCTACCGTTTTATAAACAGAAGCAATGGTTTTACAGGTATTTTCTCAAACACCTTCTAAATAATATAAATTTTTTTAAAAAAATTTAAAAAAATAAAGAGAAAAAAGGTATTTGCTTCATGTACATACCTTCCTTGCCACCAGCCAAACCTTCATTGCCACCTTGCCACCCGCCAAACCTTCCTTGCCACCAGCCACATTTCGTTGAGTCATTTTATCAAGCAGTTGGTGAGCAACATCAATGGCAAATTTACCGAGTCACTGAACTAGTTCGATCCGAGTTTTATTCGAGTTGGATTCGAGCTGGATTTGATTCGAGTCGAGTCAAGCTGGGGCTTGCTCGAACTCGGCTCAAACTCATTTTCGAGCTCAAAAAAATCAACTTGACTCAACTCGAACTCAGCTTCAAACTGGGTCGAATTGAGCTTTTTCGAGTCGAGTCGAGCGAGCTAACTGAACTAGCTCAGTTCGTGTACACCCCTAAGTATGAATCCTCTTGGATGAGTGACATTGGACTTGTACAAGTCATCAAGCCATCGTTCATCCTATGTAATTATCCTGATGTCCCTCTGATTTCTAGGCATGATGGATCTATAATAATGGCAGGGGCTGAATGGTTTGGATCTTGCACGTGTGCCACAAGGATGTATATATGACTGCCTAGTTATTAACTTAGGTACACACTTTAATATTTGATATGTGGGGTTTTAGTCCTTACCTCAGTGGTAGACTCTGGGGAGTTTCAACATGAGGTCTTGGGTTCGATTCCCATAGATGGTGAAATCCCACTATGGCGTCTGTGGGTGTGTGTATGTGTGTCGGGTAGAGCTGGGAAAAATCCGACTCGATCTAGCGAATCTGACTCGATCTGAACTGAGCCGAAGGCCTGGATCAGTGCGGATCGAATAAGAACACTCAAATCTGATTGAACATCGGATCGTTGTCAATTCGGACCGATCTGATCCAAAATCCGAATGAACCCTAACCTCTCCTCTCCTTCCTTCTCTCATCCTTTCTCTCCTGGTTTCCCACATCTCCTCCGACTTGATTCTGTTTCCTAGATTGAGTCAGACTCAGTTCGGGTTAGGCCGGCAAAGATTCAGATCGGATCGATTCAGCCTGCTTGTTGGACTCGGTCCAGATCTGATCGAGTTCGGGTGTGTGTTTAAAAAAGAAGAAGAAAGAAAACATTAAAAATAAATAATAATAAAAAAATTGATACCTAGCCCATCAGGTCAGATAATATTAAATTAATTTATTGTGGGGGATGGTCCACCACAGCCAATTAGTTGAGTACGGGCAAGTATCTACGCTGTCCGTCCATTTTGCCATATCATTTTACGGCATGATCAATCCCCACTCTTTCTTATAGTGTGGTCCACCTGAGCTTTGGTTCTGTTTCATTTTTGGGCACGTATCCAAAATGACCTATCAAAATGAATGGACGGCATTGATGAAACAAATACATCATGGTGGGACCCACAGAGCTTTGACACCAGCTGGCTGGCTGGTGCCAGGACCCACACACTGCTGCATGGGCCTGGTGCACCCCTCTTAAAATAATAAATATATAAAAAGCTAATTAAAAGAGCATTATCCTCGGCATAAAGCATGGATGGAAAGGATCAAGAGTGTCCAAGTCAGCAACGGCCAAAATTAATTTAGATGGACCAAAAAAATTGTCCACATTGATCATGTGGTCACCATCAGCATCACTACGAGCAGCCCTATACAAACATGTGAAGGATTGCCCGAATCTAAACTCATCTGTACCAGACTACCAGCCACTCCATCGGGTCTCACGGGTCCAATAATTGGACAGTTTAAGATTTTTTATTTTTTTATTTCCTACGTGATGCTCATTAAATGATTTTTTTGGTTATCTACCACCGTTGGAACTCATTGGACGGTTTAAAAGGTCCAATCTTGCTCGGCCCTAAGTATATCCGAAGAACTCAAACCACCAATGTTGTATGAGTTGGGCGAAGCCCACATATGAAGCGGTTAGGCAGAAGGAAAGCCCCAGTTCCGGACCATTCAATTATTGGGCTTAAACGTTAGGCTTGCATCTGAATGTTGAGATGGATAGATTCTAGCCGGACAGACTCGTACATCTGTACAGTAGTGTGAATGTGTGATGGATAAACCTTACTAGATCAATCATGCATGCTGACCCTGGGTTTTGAGAAAGTTGGAACTTATGATCAGTAATCCAGACCGTCAATCGTTAATCAGGTGCATCAACCATAGACAGACCATGCTCTTGCCTTTTTTTTTATTTTTTTTTTATTTTTTATTGTGTGTTTTTTTTTTTTTTTTATTGTGTGTGTGTGCGCACGTGTTTTTTTTTTTTTAATACACACACACCCCACCCCACACACTCACGCTGGTGGAATTTCACCACCTATGGGTACTCGAACCCTTCACCGCGGGTTGAAACTCCTAAGAGTCTACCACCGGGGCAAGAGCAAGGATCCCCCAAAACTCTTTGCCTAAATGGTAGAAACATAATGCATGTAATTAAGGGTCATAGGAATCCCTAATCTCTCTCTCTCTCTCTCTCTCACATAATGCATGTAATTAAGGGTCATAGGAATCCCTACTCTCTCTCTCTCTCTCTCTCTCTCTCTCTCTCTCTCTATATATATATATATATATATATAAAAGCGCCAAATTCTTGTGTCAGATGGATTAAGATTATCTGCTATCTTGACTTGAACACAGGTCCATCCACCGTGGATGTTGAAGGATTTAATGGGTGTGGCTTTGGTGGATCCCAAACTATGGGGGCCACTGTAATACATCAATGTCATCCTCTATTTTAACAACTCGTTAAGGGAATTATCACAACAATGAAGTAGATCCAAATCTTAGATGGACTACACCACATGAGAGAATGCCAACTATTAAAAACATTCCAACGGCGACCCATGTGTTTATTCGCCATCCAGCCTATTAATAAAGTCACAAGGACCTAAATGAAGGGACCATCCAAATATTAGCTTGATCCAAAACTTTTGAAATTGGCTTGGACAATGCCAAAAATGGTTAGAAAATTAATTTGGGCATGGCGTGGCATGGCAGAGGAGTTAGCAAATAAGGGAAGGCGATTTGGAGATTGCTCCTAATGGCTTTTTTTTTCGCTTACAGGGAGCCCCGGAATAGCCATTGTTTTAAAGGATGTGGGTTTAGAAGAGGTTATCTACGAACTTAAAAGTTTGGTGTATGGTTGGGCGGTTTATGTTAAGGCCGCCATGGGCGTTGCTCTTTTCCGATTTTTCTGTTGGGGGTTATATTCTCAGTCTGCTTGTTTCAATAAATTATTATTATCTCTCAAAGAAAGAAAGAAGAAGGTCACATACCCAAGGTCATGCCCATGCATTGATATGATATGTAACAGTCAACACCATGAGATGATTCTGCGGTACCCTGTGTGTGCATGCACAAGTTCATCATGGAGAAGGTGAGAAAACATATATTGAAGTCCGGTATTAGCATTGGTCAGGCAGGACGAATCCTGCGTTGGGGGGAGTAGGGACGGAGGGAGAACCGATTCTTTCCTTCTAGACAATCCTGTACATGTGGATACCATGACAAACCCAATGCATGTGTATTTTAGACATAAATGTGGTGCATAATTACCAAAATCCGAACCATCCAATTGGTGGCACTGCTGTGGATGGAACAATCCCTCATATCATATTGATTAGATGATTCTAACCCTTATTTTGGTGATATTACAAATATATTTTATCTAAAATCCTTCTTATTTTTGTTGATATTGCAAAATCCAGTGGAGGATTGAACGTATACCATTAAAACCTTTTTTGGGGTCACAGAAGTTTTGGATAAATATGAAAATTATTTTTCCTCTTCATTCAGATATTTGTATTTTTATGAATAGATTGGATGCAAAATAAATGTTATGGTGGGCTTTACAAATTATTTAACGGTAAGAATCATTATCTCCACTGCTATCTATGGTGTGGTCCATATAATCTTTGGATATGATTCATTTTTTGGATAATGCTCTAAAATGAGCTCTAAAAACTGATGAACAGTGTAGATATAATAAATACATCACTATGGGGCCAATGTAACTTTGATCTCCTTTGAGTTGTTCGTACAACTTGGAGTTCGAAGAGCGTCAATGTTGGTACTGTGGATATGCTTTAATTTTGAGATTTATGCATAAAATGAATTAGAAAAATGAATGGACGGCGTGAATAAATCACATACATTCACAGTGGGCCCAGAGAGTTTACTTAGTATGTTAAAGCGCACCATGTGCGCAGTCTACTTCTATACTTCTGAAGCATGAAAGGAAAAAAAATGAAAAATAGGATTTCAACTGCATAGAGGGATTTTCAACGAAGAGGAGAGATTTTTGACTATGGGTTTGAAATTCCTATCTCCAAAAAAAAAGAAGGTAATCTTTCAAAATTTTTAATTTTTTGTTGAAATAATGTATTTGTGACATTAATCTTCTAATCCAACAAAGAAAAGGAAAAAAATTCAGGTTTCTTTACCTCTATTAAAGATGAGAGTTGTTGATTGTTGTTTATGAGATTTTTTTTTTTGAGTTTCGATCAACCATCAACCAAGTAATAACGAAATCAAATGATATAAAATTATTGACGCAAATATTTCATTGATAATCTTGAGCAAAGCAAAAAATTGAGATTTCAGTGCCGTTAGTCTAACGACACCAATATTATACAAAATTGAGATTTCAGTGCCGTTAGTCTGACGACACCAATATTATACACGATATTATCAACATTTAATAGACAAGAGTTACGTAACGATGATGATGAAGATGATGCCTCTTTTTTTTATATACTTTTTTTAGCATAGCCACGTTCGTTCCAGTTCGATTTGCAGTCTAAAAATAGACGGTTAGGAAGAAAAAAATAACAACGGTTTACATTCAACGCATAAACTTCCAATCATTGGTCAATGTGATCTTACAATCCAATTTACTCATTATTATTATTCTTTTTAAATTACTGCTCCATCTAATATGGGAATCAACGGATCAACGGTCTGGATTTAAAAAAAAGGTGGCTCAATACTAAGAACTGAGAACCTATTCGTATCGCCCAAAGCCACGGACCATCGTGTCATAAAACGAGGGAAATGACTCGCAGCGGGAGCGGATTGCCTGCAGCGTGGCCATAGAGATGTCCCTGACAAATCCAATCCGTATATATTTTTTGAAAGAATACGAAATGACAGGATTTTAAAAATCAGGCAGTTACAAAGCTCGTATGGGTCATACCAAATGAAACAGTGAGAATTGAACACTTGTCAGTGACAGAAGTTTTGTATCAGGATGACATTTGTTCCTACAGTTTATTTAAGTGGTAATAATTCTATGATCGGTTTGGATGACATATAAACATCATGGTTATCTCCAGTAAGGTTTCAACGGTGGACATTGCTGTTTCCACTGGTTTGTTGGTATGGCCCACCTAAGTTTTGGGTCTGTCTGATTTTTAGAATCCTGTCATATTGTGGTCTTTCAAAGACAGATGGACAGAGTGGATTTGTCACGAACATTTATGCGGACCCCACACAGCCCCTGACACAGAGATATCCCTGGCACAGAGATGGAAACGGATTGGCTACTCCCCCTGACACCAGCCCCGGAGCTGGTGGTCGATGCTCTGTGAGCCCCACTATGACGTATGTGTTTCATCCATTCCGTTCATCCATTTTTAAATATCGTTTTATATATCTATTACAAAAATTAGAGGGATATAAATCTCAAGTGGATCACACCACAGGAAAAAAATAGTGATTGGATATCCATCATTCAAATCCTCCTAAGGCCCGCTGTGCTGTTTATTTAAAATCCAATCCGTTGATTAGGTCATAAAGACCCAGATTAAGGAATAAAACAAATATCAACTTGATCCAATACTTTTATGGCCCCTAAAAAGTTTTGAACAGTCGAAGTTCATTCAAAACTGTTTCCTGTAATGTGGTCTATTGAGACTAGGATATACTTCAATTTTTCTATCGACACGGTAAATTGATCTAGAAAAATAGATGGACGGAATGGATGAAACACATACATCATGGTAGGCCCACAGAGCACCGACCACCAGCTCCGGGGCTGGTGTCAGGGGGAGTAGCCAATCCGTTTCCCACAGAGATATCTCTGTGTCAGGGGTCACAGTCAATCTGCTCCCTTCGCCAGCAAACCAAATCCATTTGGGTTTTGAAGAGCTTTGCAGAGATAGGGTTTCTGATTCTACAGTGATGGAAGAAAGAGGGGGCAAAAGCGCGCAGGAACTGGCGGTAGAGGGGCAGAAGCATTTGGAAGACACGATCGAAGCTGCATTCCAGATCCTTTCTTCTATGAACGACGAGCTCTGCAATCCCGCTCTCTGGTCCACGCCCGCCTCGGCTGGGGCTCAGACTTCTAACGGCACGGACGGCTCGGATTTGTCGCATCAGATGGACTTGGGAGGTGGAGCTCTCGAGGACGCTCGGCTTCGGTATAAATCTGCTGTTGCTGCTCTTCGTGCCGTTCTCACGGCGATTCCAAATTATCAGAAGGTAAAAGAGAGAAAAGGATAGTAAATTAAAGATCGAGATTACTTCATTTTAAAATGGTGGTGATTCATTAGACATGCGTGTACATTAATCATACTTCCAAAATTGTGGGCTCCTCATAAATTGTGTATAGCCCAAAAGCTAACTGATATTAACCGTTTGATTTTGCTCTGTTGAATTTGGACCGCTCTCAAGTTTATTTTGAAGCTGGATCCACTACAAAGCTTTGTAGGCTAAGCTTAGGGATTGTTTGGATACCAATAAGTTAGGTTAGTTGTATAAATCACTTGCAAGGTGTGTTTTAATGCAAACCCCGAAAGCAGAAGCAGATAGGTCAAAGAAAAGCAAAAGGAGATTGTGGGAAAGGACTCAACAATCCTTTAGCTGAATGCTAGAGAATGTGAATGCAAGACTGTGAGCAAGTTCAACAGTCCTCTAGTCTTAATCCAAAGATCACTTCCCCTTTAACAACTACCGTCGGGAAAATAAGAGAATTTTCATAAAAAAGAATATTATTCAACTTGTCTTATTGTATAGGCCATATGGCATACGCCTTATTTAGAATCAGTCCTTACAACATGTAATAAAAGTTATTGAATCTAAAAATAGAATTTCTAGCCAGCCAAGATATGAGAAAATAGGAAACTACCTAAATAAGAAAGCACCTATGTAAGAAAGTACTTAAATAAGAAAATTTTAAAATTATTACTTGCTTAATATAAAGATATGAAAGAAAAATGAAATTTCCTAATGTGGAGATTTTAAAGAAAAGGAGAGTAGCGAAGGGCTAAAAAGGGAAAGAGATTCTTTTCTTGTACAAACATGCAGAGCATGCATGTGTGGGATGTGGGCCGATTGCATCATGTTTGGGAGGGGGATTTTTACCTGTAAGTCACTCAGCTGCCAGTCTCATTTGAAAACAGGAGGGAGGAGGTAGGAAGTCACTTACCTTACTAAAGGCTCATTAGGATGCCTGTACGTTTTTAAGTTGTGACTTTTATTACATGAAAGTGACTTTTAGTTGTAGTCACTTCCCACTTTTACAAAACTTAAAAGGCATCAAAATGACCCCTTGGGCAGTTGTAAGTTTTTAACTTGTAAGTGAATTTCACTTATAAGTGATTTTCAGCTCAAGTTACAGAAGTGACTTCTCACCCCCAGCCCTATGAAGTTTCCTAGCAGTTTTGAATGTAAGTGTAAGTGACCTTCAGGTGAATTTTCTCCCCGAAACACTACCTGTAAGGGACTTACTTGTAAGTCTCTTCCCACTTATAGAATTTACAGGCATCCAAACGACCCCTAAGTGACTTTCAGGCAACGTTCGAATGTTTGAAATTAAACACTAGAGGGGGAGACACTCTATTCCTGTTGCCAGTAAACTCTTCAATCTTGACTCAAAACCCTAGAAATCTTGCTTCTCCCAAGCTCCGGATTGTTGAGTTTCAGCTCTAATTCTCGAATTATGGTGTGATTGATGGGTTTTTGTTCCGTGGATCTCGTTGTAGCTATCCTGGTCATATTTTGTTTGAGTTCAATTGCTTTGATTTTGGGGGAAATGATTTTTCTTTCTCTTTTCCTTGCATTTGAGCTAAGTTTGTCAGATGATAGGATTTTTTTCCGTTGTGTAAGATCGGAGATCAGATGTAACATTCTCGGACTGTTGGAAAAGGTTTCATATGAAAGTCTGCAAAAATGGCATTTGATCTGTGAGAGGTTTTCTGGGAAATTAGACAGAGAATATTTGGAAAATTGATAGCTGACATTTGTCCGTTCCTGGGAACGAGTAAAATTCTAGGATGTGAGTGAAATGCCTGTCGGACTGAGTGAGAGATGCCTAGCATTGTTGGCCTTGCTGTGCAATTTGGATCCAGTGTTGCCAATTGGAAATATATGTGATTTTAGTTTGATTTGTTATCTTTTTTGTTTATTGTAGCTTGTATTTTTGAAAGATGGTGCCGTCAGGGCTACCAAATCCCCTCGGTGGTGCCCAGTCCTTTTGCCTTCTCTTTTGCAAATGAACTCTGGCATTTTGGGCACTCAAGGTTGTTCCGCCCCTTCGCAGCCCACATTTCCCTCACCTACCTGATGATTGGTTTAGACTAAGAATCAGCCTAATGATTCATCTCGATGGGCTAAATTTAATGGGGTATTTTGTGCCAAACTTTCTTATGTGATTATAAGATTTTGGAACAATTCCCTATTCCAAGCTCTATTCGGTGTGAATATAAAACATCTTACCTGTAAGTGACTGACAATTTGGCTAAAAAAAAAAAAAAACTCTTAACTGTAAGTGACTTACATGCTGCTTAAACACCAAAAAACTACTTATCTATATATGACTAACAATTTACATCCAAACAGGCAACAAGTGAAAGTCACTTACAACTCAAACACTTATGGGTATCCAAACGACCTGTTACCTACAATGTGGTGTGTGTGGCCCAACGTGATGTGTGTGTGGCATCCAATCCGTCCATCATTTGTGCCCACTCATGTGTTCCTTGGCACCCAAAAATGAGGTAGATCGGAAACTCGGGTCGGCCACACTGTGAAGTCATGCCTAAAGCCTTTAAAATCATGTGGTGTAGCCTACCTGAGTTTGGTAATGGCCTATTTTTGGTTTTTCTATTCATCATAGTGGTGCACATCTTCGAAATGGATTAGATGGAATATGAAGAGCATGGTGGGTTCTGCATAATCTGGAAAGTTTTTAATGTCAAGTCATGCCTAAAATCATGTGGTGTAGCCCACCTGAGTTTGGGAATGGCCTATTTTTGGTTTGTCTATTCATCCTAGTGGGGCACATCTTCTAAATGGATTGGATGGAATATGAAGAGCATGGTGGGTGTTGCATAATTTGCAAAGTTTTTAATGGTGGGTGCCCCATACCAGCTGTTCCTTGTGGTGTGGCCAACTGGATTTTGGATCGGCCTGTTTTTTGGGCCCAATGAGAACATGAGGGGCATGATGGACAGATTGGATGTCATGCATGCATCACAATGTGCTTGATGAACGGATTGGATGCCGTACGTACATCACACTTTGCCCCCACACATTGCGCTATTTGTCAAGCTTAACCTACAAAGCTTTGCCGTGGACCAGCCTCATTATTATTTAGGCTTCATTTGGTGGCAATAATTGGACGGTTAGGCTTTTCTCTTCAATTATGTTAATGTTTAGGATATGATTTGTCCATGATGCCCGATGATTTGGATGGTCTGGATTGACATACATGCATGGCGGATGGGTGAAAACAGCCCTTAATTGCTCATCCTTCATTTTGTTTTTTTTTTTTTTTTTTGGAAAGGTCACAATAATTGTATAAAAGGAAAAAAAACAATTACAGAAATAGAATAGAAAGGCCGCTGAGAAAGCAAACCCAACTAAACTCCAAGAAAAAGGAAATCACAGCCCTTAAGGCAGTCTACATGAGCAACCCATTCTATCGTTAGACGCTTAGCCTTACTAGTTACAGACTCAGCAGAATTTGAGACATGCCTAAAGCATCTCCCATTTCTTTCTTTCCAAACGTACCACCAAACTGCGAGAATAGCCATTCTCCATAATCAAGTCCTCTGCTTGCCTAACTTGACCCCATGTCACACTTTTAGCAGTTGACCTGCTGAATCAGGGAGGCACCAGTTGATTCTGAACCGAGTTAAGAATTCTGACCAAATATGGTTGATAACAAGAAGATGATCAACCGATTCTTCATCCAACATGCAACAAGGACAGACATTAACTATAATCATCCCCCTTTTTCTCAGATTATCAACCGTGAGAATCTTCTTCTTACCAACCAACCATCCAAAAGAAACAATCTTAGGAGAGAATATTTCAAAATGTGGTTAGCATCTCATATATAGATAAGTGGGTTAATTCCCCCCCCCCCGCCCCCCCCCCCCCCCAAAGAGTAGATTGAACTGATTGAATGCCTCCAGAAAATGACTGTCCCAATCCCCAAAATGGCAAAATGAAAACCTTGACGTTCATAAATTTTTTTTCTTTTCTTTTAGATTTTCTTCGCTGTTATCTGTCAGGAGGAATGAGGGATTGGGTTGTTTTTGTTTTGTCATCGTTGCTCTTTGGCAGATTGAGTTGATCGGAACACCTTTATAAATGACCATGCCCCCATTCTTAGTGGTTAAGGAGAAAACCTAGACGATTTGAATTTGTGGATTGTTTTTGTGTTTGTTAATTTGGTGAGAAGGATAATTGGGTGGTTCTTGTGTTCTGTGGTCATTTCGAAAAGCTTGTCTTTTTTTCTTTTTTTTTTTCCCACTGTTTTTTGAATGGTGGGGACTGGAGACTGATGTGGCATCTTCCTCAAACCAGACCACTCACATTATTGATGGAGCACAGCCCAAAATCACATTGATCAGATTCTCATAACCATCAGATATTGGCTTGAATTTGGATCATTGGCCATCTTTTTACTAGCCCTCCATCTTAAGGACATCATTCTGATGGTTAGAATCGTGCAACTGATATGTTTTCAGGGTATGCACCATCTTCAATGGGCCAAGAATGCAGCAGGTCTGGATTGATGTACAATTACGACCACTACCATTTGAGAAATGGTGAAAAACACATATGCATACCAGTCTAGCCCTTTTTGGAGAGATGAGTGGATTGAAACACATTACCATGTCACATTCTCAGAATGTGGAACAAGGTTTGATATATTGTTCGATACGGCTGTATCAGCTCAAAACAGCTTGATACAGGGCAACACAACCCTATATCGGTGGCGAATGATTTGATAGGCAAGAATCAGTTCGCAAACCCCGATGTAAAAATGAAAACAAAAGACCTAGATGAGCTCATAGCTCAATGGTAGATAGTGTTTCAACATCGGGGTCTTGGGTTCTAGCCCAGCTTACCTATAGAAAAAAGGTGGCCATTTTTTTTTTTCCAGATTTTTTGTGGTTACCTGTCAGGAAAAATGGAAATTTGCACTGGTATTGTTTTTTGTCTTTGTTAATTTTGGCAGAATGAATTAATGAAAGCAGCTCTGTCATGACTTGCTGCTGTAAAGGTAAGGTGAGTAGAGGCGGTTTACCTGTAGGTGCATTTCTGTTTGAAGTAAAAATTCAGGGTATTCGACTACCCATCAATAGAAAATGATCCAAATGTATTAATGGTGAGTTCTGACGAGTTCCCACCTGGCAAAGCTTGGCATCTAATAACTTTCTACCTCTATATACCATCACCAAATTTTAGATGGAAGAAATTCTCCACCACCATTTATTAATTTTCTTTGTACTGTGTGAGTTTTGATTAAATTAGACCAGCACTGCGGCACTTATTTCACTTATCATACCATTACATCTATTTTCATCTCATTGCTACTTTTGTATGAGGGGAATGATCTGGTTTAAAGTATCCATTTTGGAGATTTGATAGGGTAGTCTTATCATGATCCGGTTGCAATCATATGGTACTTAGAAGTGGTTCCTGCTTGCTTTGATATTCTAGGAGGTGATAGATGAAGTTGATCCCACTTCACTACCTGATCTTGTTTGAACAGCAGCAGTCGATACCTCAACAGCCAACAGAGTCACCCTTAGAAAACCTATGTTGTAGTTCTTGTACACCAAATCATTTCACTTCTCATAGCAGAATAAATTATGATTGGGTAATTAATGGGCAAAGTTTCTTAATGCAGGGAAAACCACATGACTTGGGTGCTGCAGCCGGTGCACTGGATTCAAAAACAGATCCAGCTGAAATTGAGAGACTAGAAGAGCGCACTGCTAATTTAAAGAAGGTACTATATAATGCATCTAGAACATTTAATCCAGTGAAAGAGATTTCTATGTTTTTGAGTCTTTTGACCATGTTTTTTAGACTTGGCAACTCGGATTGACTCGTTCAGTCTTGAGTCGAGTCGTGGTGTATCGGCCCAACCCACTTGAGGCAGGGTGACTTGGGGGGTGCACTTGCGGTACGAAACCAGATTGGGTAATACCAAATCCAAGTCGACTCAGACGAGTCATATCAGACTCAGAAGGATCCAGCAGGCTTTCTCCTTGATTTAGCTATAGCCAATGGTACAGCCTAGCAATGTTTTTTATGCTGAAACATTAACAAAGGATAAAGTGATGATATAGATTGGCATTACTGCTGCTAAAACAGCCAATTTGTTGAGCAGGTTAGCTGCTCAAGTTTTGCAATTGACTTTGTTTATATGGTTTCCTTTTTGTTAGGGATGGTTCTGGTAGCTTTTTTCCTTTTTCCTCTTTGCCCTTTGTCATTGTTGCAGTTCATTTTTCTGGTACCTAATGATGTCCTTGTTATGAATGAGAAGCAACCTTTGTAGTTGATTTGAATGATTAATCTCAGTGGTGGGTGGAAGTAAGAAACAGATGGTGGGTTTGTGGATTTGTGCACGTCTAAGTGCATAAGCTCCTACCCATCCTCATTGTAGCCTTGGACTGGCTATATTTAGAAACATCCATTCCAGGTCAAATGACTCACTAAGAAAGCGGCGTGTGTGCTTTTTGTGACCTTCGCTGCAGCCTGCTTGCAGGATGAGCAGGAGCAGATTTGGGCGGGAGTTCATCAAAGCCTTACGTTTAGCCTCATTACTCTCTTAGCAGTCTTTTTTTGGCATTTTTATATTGTTTAAAATTTTCATTCTTTCTACTCCCTTGCTGGGCTTTGAAACAATAGCGTTTCTCATGAATAGCTTTTTTTGTACATTGTCATTCCTATGTGGGTGGGGAAACATTTATTCCAAATGCAAGTGTAAATGCCTATGAAGCAAATGGTGGTGGATTCTCCTTTGAAATATGTGTTTCCGAACATTTTCCTTCTCGCCCCAAATCAAGCTATTTCTGTTGCCGACTGCTATTCTGTTTCAGCGGGGAAACTAGAATGGAATCTGGAATGTAGGAGGAATCTCCAAGATTTGGAGATCAAGGAGTATGCGGATCTTCTTGAATGCATCTGCAGATTTTCGCCAAACCAATTATCCGAAGACAGATTGATTCGGACGATAGATAAATCCAGCAAGTTTTCGGTTAAGTCGCTTTATAATCAGCTAGACATCCCGGTCCGAAATGATGACTACATGTTTAAACATATTTGGAAATATTTGGTCCCCCCCAAGACAGCTGCCTTTGGCTAGTTAGTTGGCAAGAAGAATCGGTCGATCATCTGCTAGTGCATTGCCCTTTCATTGCCTCAATCTGGTCAGAATTCTGTGTGCATTTCAGTATTTGTTGGTGCACTCCTCAATCGGCGGGTCAACTTTTCAAGGCTTGGCACGGGGTCAGCATAGGTAAACAAAGATCCTGGATCTGGAGAATGGCTATCCTAGCTGTTTGGTGGTCAGTTTGGGTAGAAAGAAATGGGAGATGTTTCAGGGATATTTCAAATTATGTTCAGGCTGTTATCTCTAAGGCAAGTGTCTAATTTTAGAGTGGGCTGTTCATGTCGATTTTCTGAAGGGTTATGACCTTCTGTTTCTTGGAACTTGGTCGAGTCTGCTTCCTCAGCAGACTCTCTTTCCTTTTACTGTTTTCCCTTTTTTCTGTTTTTCCTTTTCCTGTATTCCCTTTTCGATTTTAATACAATCGTCGTGATCTTTCAAAAAAAAAAGAAAAGCCTATGAAGCAATAAGAGTGTTAATGTGTTCCTGGAGCACTAATGGGAATGGGAGCATAACCTTGCGTGGAAGGTTCTTGCAACTTTTGCTCCAGATGATGGTTACATACGCGCTATGGCAAATGGGGAGTCCGTTGATCATCTCTTCATCCATCGCTCCTTTGCCCACTGAGTTTGGGATCACTTCTTGAATGGTTTGCTAGTGGCTTGGACGATGCCAAAAATGGTTTGAAAATTAATTTGGGCGTGGCATGGCGGAGGAGTTAGCAAATCAGGGAAGGCGATTTGGAGATTGCTCCTAATGGCTGTCATTTTGGTCTTACGAGGAGCCCAGAATGGCTGTTGTTTTAAAGGATGTGGGTTTAGAAGAGGTTATCTACAAACTTAAAAGTTTGGTGTATAGTTGGGTGGTTTATGTTAAGGCCGCCGTGGGCGGTGCTCTTTTCTGATTTTTCTGTTGGGGGTTGTATTCTTTGTCTGCTTTTGTGGCGTTTCAATAAATTATTGTTACCTCTCAAAGAAAAAAAGGTCACATACCCAAGGTCATGCCCATGCATTGATCTGATATGCAACAGTCAACACCATGAGATGATTCTGCAGTACCCTGTATGTGCATGCACAAGTTCACCACCAAGAAGGTGAGAAAACATATATTGAAGTCTGATATTTGCATTGGTCAGGCAGGACGAATCCTGCGTTGGGGGGTAGGGAGGGAGGGAGTACCGATTCTTTCCTTTTGGACAAACCTGTACACATGGATACCATGACCATCTGTTGATCCACTGCCCGTTTGTATACCCCATTTGGACAGAGATCCTTTACTGTTTCAAGGTCAGCTGGTGTCTCCCTGGAGATGTGGACCTGCTTCTCAAAGCTTGGCATGGTGTAAGAATTGGCAAACCGAAAATTCGACTATGGCGGATGGCGATTCTGGCTATATGGTGGGCTGTTTGGACAGAAAGAAACAATCATTGTTTCTGAGATGAATCGAAGCCTTCCTACTTAGTGGCCTCCTACGTTAAATGTCTGATTGTCGAATGGGCTTCCCATATGGATGGGATTAATGTAGATTTAGCCTTTCTTGAGGCTTAGTTTGTTTCTGCTCCCTCAGCAGATTCTGCCTTTGTTGTTTCTGCTTTCTTTAATCAAAGTTATCTTTCGAACAAAAAAATAAATGTGGTGCATAATTACCAAAATCCGAACCATCCAATTGGTGGCTCTGCTGTGGATGGAACAATCCCTCATATCATATTGATTAGATGATTCTTGCCCTTATTTTGGTGATATTACAAATATATTTTTATCTAAAATCCCACTTATTTTTGTTGATATTACAAATATATTCTTATTT
This sequence comes from Magnolia kwangsiensis, assembly GCA_037074715.1. NCBI lineage: Eukaryota > Viridiplantae > Streptophyta > Magnoliopsida > Magnoliales > Magnoliaceae > Magnolia > Magnolia kwangsiensis. Next base: position 150,047,375 of record CM073575.1, on the reverse strand, counting down.
AGAACCCACCTGGGACCTTGCCATACCATTTCCTTAAATTCTGGAGCATGGAGGATTGCCGCGCTTGGAATCTCTACCCACATACAATTAGCAATAGGGCTGTCAACAGGCCAGGCTAGGGGCTGTCTTTGGCCCTGATTTTGAACTGTTTGGGCTGGGTCTACTCAAAATCTTCATTTTTCTTGGCCCGGGCCTGCCCCACTGACACCCCTAATTATCGTAGATGTCAGAAAAAATTGCCAATAAATTCCTTGGGGCAACCTTGCAGGCCCATTATGCCAAATGCACATTCTTCGAGTGGCCGTTCTCTGCAACACAAAGTACCTACTACCTACAATCAAATTTATCACTCCAATGCAGCCTCATTGAGTTAGACCTCTATTGTACGACATCTTTTGATTCCAGCTCTGTTTTCTCCAGCCACGGTTGATGGCAGCTTCTTTGGCTTCTACAGTTTCGCTTGATCTTCTGTCCTTCATTGGCTTGAAAGTTAGAACTGTTATAGTCACACATATAAAATTCTACCATTGATTAACCTGTTCAGAATTAAGAAGGGGAATGCTACTACAAAAAGCATGTGTTCCATGAAGCATGCAAAGCATCTGCATGTCTAAGCATCTGCATGTCTATGTAACACTTTTTGGTGATCAGGACTCCGGACTGTTAATTTTGTGATGGGCCATTGCTTAAAAAGCAAAGTGATCAGACTATGGTAGACATCCCATCAGTGGCCTGCAAAATGGATGGTTATCTTGAGCAATGTGCTACTTTTCATACGATTATCTCAAAATGCATTCCACTGCCACCACCCCCCCCCCCCCCCCCCCCCCAAAAAAAAAAAAAAAAAGAAAAAAGAAAAGAAAATTTTTCACATGGAACAGGAAGAACTCAATATTCTGGCGGTCCCGACTTCTGATCACCCATATTCCATGTGTATTGCAAAACTGGCACTTCATAGAATTTCTATGAAGCGTGCATCATAATAACATTCTGAAAGTAATCCATAAATAAGTAGCATATCTGAATATGATTTGGAGTCTTTGACAATAACATTGTTAGCCTTACGTTGTTTCCTGCAAAAATAACATGTGTGGTTGTTGTTGATTTATTTTTATTTTTTCCTTTTTTCAATCAGTGCTGAATATCTGATCCATTTATATCATATTTGAATGCAGGAACTTGCAAATAAGAACAAATATCTCAAGCTTCTCATAGACCAGCTTCGTGATCTTATTACAGACATATCCATATGGCAGAGTCCTTGTTCAGTCTGAAGGCACAGATTGGAGATGCTTAACATGAATTGGAGGATGATTTCAAGCCTCTTAAAGCAGATGTGTCTGGATGAATCTTGAGGATGTTTGAGCTAATGGAATCTCATTCACAACGTTTGTGCGCAGTTACAGGAGATCAGCATTTAAAAGGTTCGTATTCCTTCTTTCATTTTCTTGGTAAATTGGTTAGGAATTAACACAATTCGCGAAAAATATCCAAAAGAAAAGAAAGAAGAAAACTGTGAGAAGGAATAACATATCATTTTTACAAGTGGTGACTACGGTATCTGTTCTTGCATGTGAGCTTGCAAGCACCATGGCACTAAGCTAGGTCACTGGAAATGTACAATATCACATACTTGTATGCTGATGCAGTTTATTAGACCGATCACAGATGTGCAGTTGCGCATGGGAGACGATCTATCCCAATCAATGTATTTTCCTTTGTAAGATTTTATTTTATTTTTTGGCAGGTTCTACCATTATGCAAGGACAAAACCAGGTACGTATAGGAGAATAGGAGATCACAATGAATTTGTGACTAACACTTAGGGTTACTATATTTATGTCCAAAAGACTTGATCACTAGAGTCTAGATACTTAATAAGGTATCCTCCTTCGTAAGACTAACTCTAGAACGTTAGATCGACCCACATTCCAACTGTGGACCTACCAGTTATTTGGAATTGGGTTAGAATCCTGACGTTAGCTGCATGATCCTTCTAACCGGGTGCACTTCTAGTTTGAATCGTGCTTTAGATTCCCACTCCCACTTCCACTTCCTAGCTATTTATACTTGCTAACATTTCCCTGCTCCTGCATCCCAATATGTTACCATTTTATGTCATGTTTCGTGCACCTATATTCCTGAGTCTGGTGGATTGTGGGGAAATATTTGTACATAATAAGCTTATGAGTTGTAGAAAATCTTTGTTGTATCAGTATCTTGTGAATTTGGGTTTTTGGAGGGTAATGGCCAATCTTCGCTGTATCCCCAAAAATAAAAAATGGCCGATCTTCGCTTGTGTTCAATTCCTATGCTTAGGTAAACTGGCTATATGTATACTGGGAAGGATGATTTGCTAAGGTGATGACTTTTGAGGAATGGAGCTTACCACTTGGTGGAGAGGTTTGCCAAGGCTGCATCTATGAGGCTTCCAATCTGCAAGCCACCACATGTGTGAACATGCTGCACTGGTGTGAGATTGATTCCATCACTCTTGCTGGTTCTACTGTATAGATTAACTAGCCTGAAAACCATACCTGTCCACTCATCAGGCGGGACATGGTTTGCTAAACGAATTGATGGCTGAAAAGAATGTAGCCAAGTTCTTATATGCCATCTGCTATCTAATATCATGATCCAACTCATGAGCAGACTGATGTGATTTTTTGGGGCAGGGGACCACGCAGTGGGATGCACAGCTTTGGTCTCATACTGGTATATGCCATGCTGACAGATGCAGTTGCATGTGGGTCTGCCTGATACATATGCGCGGGCTTAGCAAAGCTGATTGGTTGATCACATTGGGCTTTGCATGCAATGTTTCTAACAATGCATGTAATGTCTTTAGAGTAAGGCTGGCAATGGACCTGGCCTCTGCCTGGGCCCACAACCAAAATTGTGAAGGCATTTTTACCACAATTCCCATGGAATCTATATTTTTACCAAATAATGTCTGAAAGTTCAGAAATAGGTGTTTTTTGAGGGATAAAATTACAAAAAATGCTCTCATTTAATTTTTCTTTAAAAAGTAATGAAAGCGACACTTGTGGGACCTACGTGGTATGTGTATATCATCCAACCTGTCCAATTTATGCGCCCCACCATGGTGGTAAAACAAAACATCAGGCTGATCAGATCATCAGATGGGCTACGCATGAATTGGGATATTTTCAATGGTGTATATTGTTTTTTATGGATTAGCCTACTTTATGATTGGATCTGCCATACGTTTGGTTCACCTAATAATAATGTTGGTGTGCATCCGTTGGACGGGTTAGATGTGAGGTACATACCATGTATGCCCCACAATTCTCGATTCTCCACTTTGTTGTAAAGAAACAATAAAGGAGGCGAGTAATGCTGTTTCTACCCCGAGAAACCACTGCTCGGGAATATTCTGCCGGGCACCATTTGGTAAAATTGATACCCAGCAGGAATTTTGCTGTAAAAATCCCAATTTTGAATAGGCCTGACCCATTGCCAGGCCCACTGTAGGGGAGTCTTCTATGCTAATTAGGAGTGTCCCATTGCCAACTCAGATTAGTTGCCTTGGGCTTGATTTGGATGGGTATGGGATGGCACCACAAGTCCCTCCCACTCGCCCCCTGACTCGGGGGAGTTGGGCGGATTTGACCCCTGATCTGGTTGGGTCCCAAGTTGCTGAGTAAAAAAAACCAATGTTAAGTTGGTGGCGGCGATGGCAGTGAGTATTCACTAGGAAAATTGGGATACAGCCCTCTCTCTTAGTCTTAAGTAGAATAAATTACTTCTAGGACACTTGTAATCCCCCCAAAAATTCACTTGTTTGTTATAACTGTCTAGCATGCTGTCACTGTGAGAAGCCTCTACTCTCTACCATTGGGAATGATGTGCTGTACAATGCTGGGGGCAAGAGTGTCTACAGTAGGCACGTTTCTCATTTTTAAGATATGGGGCCAATGGTTCAATGGTCCAAACAGATGTATGATGACCCACCCATTGATGACCCATGCTGCCAAAAATCTACCTGATTGGAAGATCTTAATCCAATGTTATCCAAAGAATGTGGATTGTTACTATGTTTCCTTTCTTAAATATATATTACAGGCAACAAAAGTTAGGGTTTGTATCTCTCTCTCAAGAAAAAGAAAAAAAGGAAAAAAAAAAAAGGTTTATGGTTTGCACTTTCCATTCTGGGAGATTTTTATGCACTGAATGTCTATAGCACAGTACATGATATACATGATTTGGTTATTTAAAAAAACCTTGTTCTCTGGAATTTGTTGGGAGATCTTTGGATTTGAGTTTTTACTTGGGATATTATGGGGAAAGGCTTGCTTAAAAAAAAATTAAAGATATTAAATTTATGAATTTTTACGGCAAAATTCCTCAAGAGTCAAGGGTTTCGAGTACCCATAGGTGGTGAAATTCCACCAGAGGGTGTGTGTGCGTGTTAAAAAAAAAATAAAAATAATTCCTCAAGAGTCTATATTTTACCAAATAATGCTTGCCGATTTGACATGACATGCAGGTGCTTTTTGAGGAATGAAATTACAAAAATATCTTCATTTTCTCTTTAAAAAGTAGTAAAAGTCTAGACTTGTGGGGCCCACGTGGTATGTGTATAACATCCAACACCTCCAGCGTATGCATCCACCAAGCTGATAACACAAACCAAACATCAGGCCGATCTGATCATCAGATGGGCTACACTTGAATTGGGATGTTTTGAATGGTGTATACTATTTTTTATGAATTGGCACACCGTATAATTCGATCCACTATAATAATAATGTTGGTGTGCATCTATTGGATGAGTTAGATGCGAGACATGTGCCACGGGGGCATCACAATTTTCGATTCTCCACATTATTGTAAAGAAAAAAATAAAATAAAGAGAGGCAATAATATAATTTCTCATCTTGAAATGCCTTGCCTAGAAATGTAGGTTCCTCGAGCCACTATTTGGTAAAAACCAATTGGTGGAGGAATTTTGCGGTAAAATTCTTTTATTTAAAGTTAATACAATAAATTTAAATTTTATATAAATTATATAATGAGCTAATTAAAATTTGAAGGGATTATACCAAATAGTGCTTCAAGGAACTGTTATTGCCTGGTGATGCCTTTTTAAGAGGAGCAATTACATTTTCTTTACCACAAAGCGGAGAATGGTAAATTGTGTGGCTTGCGAACAAAAAATACAAAGGTTTCAATCATAAGGTGGGCCGATCCATAAAAAATAATGTACACCATTCAAAATATTCCAAATCAAGTTTAGTACATTTGTTAATCTGATTGACTTGATATTTTGGTAATGTTATCACCATAGTGTGGTGTGTATGTTTGATGAATTTGGTGTTCTATGCATAGTGAGTTGACCCCACAACCATCGAGTATAACTATTGATTGAAAGAAAAAAAAATGATAGTATTTTTGTAATTTTTTATCTCAAAAAGCACCTCCTCGCAATTTCTAATTGTAGAGGAATTATTTGGTAAAAAATAGATTCCTCGGGGATTTTGTGGTAGAAATCCAAAATTTAAATATTTTTTACATTAATATCAACATAATTTTGAAAAAAATACAAAAAATTCAAAACTGCTTATATTTTGAAAATTTTGCAATATTGTTGCAATAATATTATTCGTCATTATAATGTTGCAATATTTTCAAGATATTGCCAATATTTGCCACACGGATTCTTGCTTTACCTGATGCACATGGTTTGCAGGTGATTGCCTTATGCAGGGAATAGTCGCCCCTTATTAAGGGGACACCCTGTCGTCATTAATAATAATAATAAAAAAAATGGCTGTACTTGCATGGATTGAATGCTAGCATGCTATTTTAACCCTTTGTCCAGGCAATTGTATGATGCCTCAATTTTTAATTTTTAATTTTATTTTTAGCTCTATAAACCATGAAACGTATTCAAATCTCATAGTTCTTGGTCTCTGAAGGATTGAGGAGCGTTGTGTTAGATTGACAGCCGCATCAAACACGTCATAACTGCCAACATGTATCCGAACAATATGAACCGTCTTTGGGAATGATCTCAGGCAGTTGCAGTCCTGATGCTTATAGCTGCTGTGGAAGCAGTTGGGGGTCGAAAATCGGGTACTGCTGGTGCGTCTTGGCTCAAGTCCTACATGAGCCATGGGAGTCATCCACATGGCTCATTTTGTGTATGCTTGTGCCCATCTGTGAGTAGACCAGCCTGATTTTTGGGCCAATGGGTTGGAACCCATGAGCCAAAATGAAATGTATAAGCTTCCAAGTCATGTGAAGCTTCACTTGTGAGAGAGTTGACAGTAGAGGGACCTTACGTATATCTTTCGGCCATCAGGTCGGTACAACCATGAACATGGGCTAAGCCCAATTCGGTTATTAGACCCATCAGGTGAGCTACAGTTGCATGAGAGAACCACATGGATGAAAAAGAGAACTTATCACATACAAGTGGCTGCATGCTATTCATCTTTTCATGCCAACGTGTCACATGATGTGCTGGGTTTCTATATTTGTGTCAAGATGACGATGGGCCCCAGAGAACAGAGGAAATCAATCATCTATTCCAGAGTCCGATATGGGTTTATGTACATGATTCCTAAGCTAAACGGTCGTTATGAATATCTAAAACACACTGCTTGTTTCCACAATCCAACCCGGGCAAAAGGTGGGACCCATAAAATACTTACCATGCCGTGGACGAGGCATTAGGTGGGCCGCACCTGTAGGTTGTGTTAGATCATTATCTATCTATTGATTCCAATGGTGTGGCCCATCAAATGAATTAATCAGGTCGGCTTTTTCACTGGAAGATTTTCATGGTGGGGGTCAGCTTCCCAATGGCTTGGATCTCCCACAGAAGAAATGCCTCAGCATTCACCCCGCTGTTTGCTTTCAATATCCTATTAAGAAAAGCTCAACGGTCGGCATCAAGGTACATTTTCATCCCACGTAATGACTAAACCCGCTCCATTTTCATGTTAGGGCAAATCCATGACAGGGCCTACGCAATGAACGGTTCGGATGGTGTGGCGCACGTGATAATTGGATTGGCCTTGTAGTGCTGCAGTGTCCTATTTTCATGGCGGGATGCACCTTTTCAGAGGATTGCACGCGCCACTGGGCTACACATAACAGTCTATGATACTGGAGTAGCGTATATACGTGATCATGAGTACCCTACCGTAGGTTACCACACGTGTCGAACTGTGTGGAGCCCACTGCGATGTGTGCATTCAGACCATGGATCAGGTGCGCTCCTCACATTCTAGGCCTGGACTCAAAAAATAAGGCCCACCCAAAAACTCAGGTGGGCCAGACAATGGGGGTTGCCCCACCGTAGAAAATGTAAAGATTTGAATTTGGGGCCCACCGTAATGCGCGCAGATGTCATCCAATTCGTTAATCAGGTAATACCAATCTGTATGCTCATATGCCCAAAAATTGAGGATGATCCAGGAGTCAGGCCTTCTACACTTCAAGAATTTAGACGTTTCATGTGAGGTTTGGCCCACCTGAGTTTTGTATCAGCCTGATATTTAAGGCTCTAGACCCAGGAATGGGTTTTAACACCTGATGAACGGAGCGGATGTCTCGGAGACATTGGTGGTCTGGATTGACATATATGTATACCCTCCATACCATGGACTGCTAGCAGAATTCAATTAGGGCCTGTTTGGCCACCTGCATTAAGTGGGAGTAGCTGGGATTGCATTCGTCTGCTTGTGATATCTACCGTACAGTCATGTTTGGAGAGGCTTTTTCAACCGGGAAAATGAGCATTGGGTCTCCGACCAATATCGTCCGTCAAAAAGATGGATTTGGCAACCCATCTACTGTGTATGCCGTAACCCGCTTCGACTTCACTACCGGATAATAAATTGCTTCCCTTCTGTATATGTTGGTGACATTCACATGGATGAAGCCATTTGGGTATGATATCGGACCGGAGGCCCCTGTTGCTGTATGTGATTATATCTACTTTGTCAGAACATATTTTGAGGTTAAGTTTAGATCGTTACACTAAAACTGAAAATTTTCCTATGCTCAAATCGACCACACCACCGAAAATAATGTGAATGGTTCATCTTTGAATTTTGCTTCCTGGGACCACAGAAGTTTTGTATCAATTTGATACTTGTGTTTTCACTTAATTAATGTTTTTGTGATATTATCAACAGTTTTGATGAAAATAAAACTTAACGCTAGGTGATAGAAAGGTTTCAACGGTGGAAATCATTATTCCTAATGGTATGGTCCACTTGAAATTTATATATATCTCAATTTTTTTTTGTCTCAACCACTAAAAAGATCTAATAAAAAAAAAGGATGGACGAAGTGGATAAGACAATACACTCATAGTGGGCCCAAGTGAGTGTAATCAGTACGATAAGTTTTTACTGAATTCAATTGTAGATAAAGCTGGGCAAAAGAGATCCGATCCGGTGGATCCGACCCGATTCGACCCGATCAGAATCGAACCGACGGTCTGGATCGGTGCGGATCGGTTAGCTCCATCTAGATCCGAAATCTTTTGGGTCGACTTCGGATTGTCCCTGATCTGACTCGACCTGACTCGAAAACCCGATCCGAAGTAGCTCTTATCGACACTTCTACTTTTCCCTATGGTATGGTCCGCTTGAGCTTTGAATATGCTTTGATTTTGGATACAATGGCTAAAATGATTTCAAAAAATGAATGGACGGCGTAGATAAACTATATCCATTCAAGGTGAGCCCTAACAGTACTTACTGTGTATAGTAAGAAAGTGTTTGCTGGTGTACTGCACACAGCTACCTACAGCTAGCTGTAGGTATGTGTCGTGCCAAGACGACTTCGTTGGAAAGTGAAAACAAATTTGCTACTCCCTTGCCACCAGCCAATGGTTGGCGGTCGATGCTCTGTGGGCCCCACCATGATGTATTTTTTCATCAATGCTGTCCATTTATTTTTCTAGATCATTATATGGTATTACACAAAAAATGAGTTATATCCCAATCTCAAGTGGACCACATTATAGGAAATAGTGTTGAATGTACATCAACCATTAAAAACTTTTTTGGGCCCATAAAAGTATTGGATCAAGCCGATCTTTGATTTTTCCCTTCATCTGGGTCTTTATGACCTAATCAACCGATTGGATGTCAAATAAACAGTACAGTGGGTCTTAGTATGATTTAAATAATGGATATCCAATCACTATTGTTTTCCTGTGGTGTGGTCCACCTGAGATTTATCTCCCTATGATAATTCAGAGAAATCCCTAAAATCATCTTAAAAAATGGAAGAACGGAAGGGATGAGATACATACATCATGGTGGGGCCCACATATCACCGTCCTCCGGCCACGAGGCTGGTGTCAGGGGGAGTAGCCAATCCGTCCCGTCTTCAGTGCACTGGCGCTCCTCAATCTCCGAGTTGTACGAACGGTTCTCCAAGTTATATGGCCTACAGTGATGTATTTATTATATTTGCACCGTTAATATATATTTAGAGATCATTTTAGTGCATTATCCAAAAAAATGAATCATATCCAAAGATCATCTGGACCACACCACAAATAGCAACCGATAATGATTTTCAGTGTGGTCCCACTACTTTTTTTAATGTGGTCCCCTTGATGGTCAGATCTATCTTATTTTTTGTCTCAAGCCTTAACACTAGCTCGCCAAATGGATGGACGGTTTGGATATAACATATATTCCATGATTAGACCTACATAACTTCGTAATAACTAAGTCATTTTTTTGTGGGCAACTGTAGCTGCCGTGCAAAGCATGTTCGCCGCTACAGAGCCTCGAGCTCCGAGATGTACGAACGACTCAAATGATATCAATCTCATATGGGCCCCACAATGATGTATTTATTATATCCATACCGTTTATCCATTTTTCATGACCATTTTAAATCATTTGAAAAATATAAAAATAAAACATATCTAAAGCTAAAATGAATCACACCGAAAATAGCAATGAGATAATGATTTTCACTGTTTTTAACTGTCCGATTCGCACCCAACCTGATCCGACTCGGTTTCTCTAGACGAGTCAGACTCAGTTCGGGTCGGACCAACCGTGTGTCGGGTCGGATTGAGTCCTATGTTCCAGACTCAATTTCGGATCCGATCAGATTCGAATGAGTCTAGTTAGATTTCAGACAGGATTGGGTTAACCCTATTTTGATCCGACTTGGTCTGATGCCCACCTCTAATTGCAGATAGCAATCCGAATTCAATTGCAGTTCTGTGAATGCCTTTCGCAGAATCTACGTGTGAAAGATAGGTAGTTGGGGTCCATAGTGATGTGTATGGGAATTCCACTATGTTCATCAGTTTTAGAATAAGATGTAATGACATTTAACCGGAAATTACAATCATCCAATTGTCATATAGGCCACACTACTGATGATTGAATGTCCACCATTCAGACATGCGTGGGGCCACATAAGATTTAAAACATGAAAACTGAACACCGTACCAATAAGTGTATACAATATACTTTGTGAATGGTATAGATGTTATAAAAAAAACACAGTGGAGACAGGAAGGATTCAACGATCAAAATTTACCTACAAACATTTATATAATGCATGGGGCACATGAGTGTTGGATTTAGATTATTTTGGGCCCATCATCTAAAATGATATTTTAAACCTATTGGGTGTGGTGGATTTCCCTTATTCATCACGATGGGTCCCATTGAGCTTCACGTCCATGAAGTTCCTCAAATTGATCGACCTGATTTTTGCCACACATTAGAAAACAATGGAATTTTTTGTAATCCTATTATTCCCAAACATGATTTTGCTTCAATCCCGCGGGACGAAAGTTACTCTCGTATCTTTCAAACATGCCATTAAAAAGCATGGGATAGACCAATACCTTACACATGCATTTAATGCTACTTTTTCAATTCCATCCAGGTTAATCCCAACTAATGCAGGTGGCCAAACGGGCCCTTAATGTGGGCTAATCCTGTTAGTCCCAAATCAAAAGTTAATATTCAGTGGGCCATTAGACATTGCAGCCCAGCCCATTGACATTCCCACTAGTATTCCAGTACACATGTGATAGATGCCAGCTGTTCATCAGGCAGGCTCCACTCCCCAGTTTCGTTGGGCCAAAAGCAGCCTGGATCTCGGGTTAGGTGGGCTACACCTATAGAAAAAAAAAACGGATTAAAAGAATTGATCAACTATGCAAATTCAGGAGGTGCGGCCCACTGGATGATTGGACTAGCTTGATCTCCTGATGAGCAGAAAGTAGCCTGGGCCCGAAATCTAGCTAATCCGTTCATCTGGGGTCCATGCATGTACTTTGAATTTAGATCTTTATCTAAACCGCACATTTTGTGCACCTGTAGCTTACCTATAACCTTTTATCCAATTAGATCTATTTATTCTCAAATTGAAATGAGTATTCAAAAAATAACCAGACTCTAACTTAAGCCTATAGACTCCAATTGTCTCTTGACACTATTGCCTATGTATACTGAGCGCTTTGCATCAGTTGGTGACCTAGTTTGTAATAAGTCCTGCATAAAAGTACATATGTGAATAGTAGTTCCCGAATCTATTCGCTAGGAGTCTGCTGACACATCGGTTAGATTTAATTCAAAACAGACGAGAGCAAAATTATTACCTTTCTTTATGAACCATTTCTTATATTTTTCATGGCCTTTCTTTTAATGGCCCGACTTGTTGCAAAAGAAGTATTTATTGCTTTTAGCTCGTTTGCAGTTCGATCTATTACCAGATTGATTCTCATGGTTTCCTATTAAATGACTTGAGGATCCATTATTAGAACCTTAGCTTCTTTTCCTTTTATCCTTGTACCCATGCTCATACCCTTGTCCAGAGGTCACCATGTTTATATTTTTTACTTTGTTTAACTGTCTGATCCTATCCTCCTCTTGAATGCACTGAGATATCAGCTCGTCCAATGTCTACATATCTTTTAGAGTGCTATAGTTCACTAGGAACGTACTATATTGAGGAAGTAGGTTGTTCATGATCACGTGAATTAGTTGATATAAGAGCCTGAATTAGTTGATATAAGAGCCACTGTGCATCAAGTATGGAAGATTGATTAAATCATTAGGGATTTCGAATTTCGAATCCCATATCAAAATTAGGAATTTCAAATTTCAAATTCCATATCAAAATCAGGGATTTTGAATTTCGAATCCCATATCAGAATTAGGGATTTTGGATTTCAAATCTCATATCAAAATTAGGGATTTCAGATCCTAAACCCTGAATCCAATATTTTTAGGGATTTTGAATCCCAAATCCCTAATTGGGAATATTAGACTCTAGTTCCCAAATTCAGATTGGAGATTTTGGATTTCAAATCTCAGATCAACAATTGGGGATTTTCAATTTGAATCCCATATCAAGAGTTAGGGATTTTGAATCCCAAATTAGAGAATTAGGGATTTTGATTCTCAGAATCGGAGATTAGGGTTTTGATGCCCAAATCAGAACCTCATCTTTTTTGGCTATCTTAGAGTTAGAGCTAGACATCGGTCTGAGTCCGATCAGATTGGATCCAACTCGATCTGATTTGAAATCTCAATGGCTTGACCCGAACTCGATTCGATTCAGGGTCACCTGACTCGGATCGATCCGAACTGTGCATTGCCTGATTCGATCCGAGTTTGACTCGGTCAGGAAACTGTTTGATTTGTCCTTCGGAATCCGCTTACTTTTCTTCGCTTTCGACAGTTTACAGGCACACCCATTGACCCCTTTCTTCAAAGGCCCTTCTCTTTTACCATTGGATTCTTTGATGCAAAGCCCACTCATCCTCTGATGTATTAGGTAAGTGTTTGGCATAGCATGGCCACCAGAACCTTCTGCTAGGACCGGATTGTTATTCTAATTCATGGAAAATGAATTCAGGTATTTATCTCTCCGAGTGATCCAAGTGTCACGGACAAAATCCATCGTTATTCTAATTCATGGGAAATGAATTCAGGTATTAATCTCTCCGAGTGATCCAAGTGTCACGGACAAAATCCACCGGCATGGACAGTCCGGGAATCTTGCATTCCCGATGGAAGAAACCCCCATTGACCATCATGGCAGAATCGCGGGCAGAGAGCAGAGGCTTCTGGTCCCGCTCAGCCATGCTCGACATGAGCAGCAACCCGAGATTTTCCTTAACGACTGCTCATAATAGCCCCAATTCCATATCCTCAACCCGCCATCGTCATCCATATAGACAGAATTCTAAAACTACGAAATAAGCACCCGAAACGGCGAGCTGAAAACCACTGAAATTTCGATACTTTTTGTTGCATTGAGGCTTCTTGCAAGGCAATCTAAAAAACCCCAAATTGCAAGTCAGGAAGAAAAATGAGAAAAAACACAAATCAGACCAGAGCAAGGTAGGGAATGTAGTGGAATCTGGATGCAAGATCTAAGAGACCCAAATAATGGAACCCATCAAAAATGCAAGATAGGCATCGGATATACATTCAGTGGACCGGGTTGGGTTGGATCAGTCCGGATCCTTTTGGTTTGAGTTTTTGAATCGGATTTGTCTAGATAGACCACTATCCGAACCCGACCCGAAAAACAATTGGATCTGAATGGACACACTCGATCCATACCAATCCAGACCGTCGGTTCGGGCCTGATCAAGTTGGATCCACCGGATTGGATTGGACATGCCCACCTCTACTTGGAGTCGATCCCTTCCTTCCCCATTCCTCTTTGTTAGATCATTGATGTTGCTGATCAATCTGGTGTCTAGGTTGTTATCATCCATGTGCTGGCCATCGTACGAGATAGACTCGATTCCCTGATTCCACCTTCATCAGGAGATGAGTTTCCCCTCCATTATCATGGCATTGGTGTCGGTATCCCATCAAGAGACAGTGAGGACTTCTCCTCATATAGTCTGGCGGACAGAGTAGCTCTCTCACCATGATGTTTATTTGCCATCCAACCTAACTACTTGGATGAAGAGAAAGCACAAGTATCAGCTTAATCCAAAACTTATGTGGCCCCCACAAAGTTTTCAACGGTAGGCATTTAATCCCCACTGTGGTTCACTTGAACCTTAGATCTACCTATTTTTGGGCTTATACCATAAAATGATATAGCAAAATGGATAGAAGGTGTCTATGATAACCATATATCACAGTGGGCCCTCATAGACCCAGCCTATGCCGAGCTTGGGACAGGCAGAAAAGGATGGATGGAGTAGATATAACACAAACATCACAGTGAGGCCCGCTAACCTTTGAGTTAAGGGAAGCCATCCAAATTGCGTCCGAATATTGGGCACCAACAATCAAATCCAAGAAAATAAATGCAAACCAACCACATCCATCACAAGACACAGTAGCTGCTAGTATTGATATTTCATACAAGAAAACAGACGGGACAACACACAACAACCTCAGTGATGAGGCTCGAGGGACATGGTCAACAAAATGCAAGGCTATGCATCATGAGAGCCATGGCTCACTTATTCTCAACTTAACATTTTCAAGTCCTTAGACACTACTATAACAGACCCTATGAGATTATTTCAAACAGTTGGAACCTCTCATTTGCAGGTGCATGGGTCGCAGGTGCAGTTAGATCCGCATTTGCAGCCACCATTCTCGGATCCAGCATTCATCTCAGACCCTTCAAAGTATCTGCAAATATCAATGCATTCCATGAGATCAATGAAATAAGAAGCAAGAGTTCCATTTTTTTTCCCCGATAAGGTTGTCAGCGTGTACTGGTGTCCCACGGACCCGACCCGACTTTAGGGTCGGCTTGCATCTCGGAATCGGGTCTATGAACTAGATCCGACAAGATGGATTAGTTCTAGGGCTGAAAGTTGGGCGGGTTCAACCCGACCGACCCGTGACCGACCCGACATTGGGTTGGGCTCGGGCAGGATGTATCGAGTCCAATTTCAAGCTTGGGCTATACAAACTCCAACCCGATAAAACTTGGGTTGGGCTTGGGTTGAGGTCTTGGGTTGCCCGACCCAACCCGAACCCGATCAATATATAAGTTACTAATAAATTATAATTGTGTATAGATCGTCTGTGTTGAAGAAGGCATAGGAAATTCCAATGTTGTTGGGTCTCATTGGTCCACATTATTTATGATGACTTGAGCTAATAAGATATGCCAGATTTTCTCTCCCAAATAGATTGCATGCTACACAACATGACTTTTAAAGAAATAATTGTCTTATATTTTAGCTTGTTTGTTTAGAAAAAAATAAAGTCCTATACTATAAATAACTACATATATAATGAATAAAATTATAGATACAAAAAACAATACATGTATTGAGATACAACAGACTAATATAATAATAAAAATATAATCATGTATCCGCCCGATCAACCCGACCAACCCGACCGAGCCCTCTTGGGTTGGGCTTGGGTTGGGAATTCCCAGCCCGAGGTTGGGTTGGGTTGGGTTGGGTTGGGTTGGGTCGGGTTGGGTCGGGTTGGGGTTGAGGTACAAGAACCTTGCGTTGGGTCGGGTTGGTTGTACCTCAACCCTAACCCAACCCGCCCAACTTTCAGCCCTAACTAGTTCAGATCAAGCCGGGTCCATTTCGAGTTCAGCAAATTTCATTGATGACAAGGGAGGCCATTTGCAAGATATGGCACGTGTCAAATTGGCACGTGCATGTATGATTTAAAGCCATCCATCAACTGGCCCACCAAAAAACTGCTCTTATTTGACCTGAACCAACTAGAAGCCTGGATACAAAGAGGGTAACTAGACCTGGCAAGACCCGAACCCTGCAAGCTCAGGGCCAGGGTCCAATACCCGACCCATTGACGGCCCTCATTTTCCATGCAATCTGAACGTACTATCCTTAATGGGATGGAACTATCAATTTGTGGGGTGGAAATGTCAATCCATCTTCTTCTTTTCTCTTCACAGTGCACACTACCCTTTCTTTAAAAAATGAAGATGAATACACCTCCATTTTGGAGTGAAATTATCAATTTCTGGGGGTGGAAATGACAATTTTCCTTTTGTTATTCTATTGGGGAGAGAGAGAGAGAGAGAGAGAGAGAGAGAGAGAGAGACCCCTTCTGAGGAGCGACCCCAACAATCATAGTTTCAATGGCGGTGGTTTCTCCAGAGAAAGAGAAATCAGGATACATCTTGCATCTGCCAAAATTTTAAAAATAAAAATACAAATGTTAGGAAAAATATAGAAATTTTTACACCCACCCTTCTGATTTGCACACACCTACTTACCATTTTGGGAATTGACATACTATACTTTTATATTGTTTCAGTTCCCAACATAGAAAATGGGTGTACACAAATCAATCAGGTGGGTGTAAATATAAATATCTAATCTCTTAAGAAGGGGACAAAAACACATCTTTAAAAAATCAAAGAAAAAGGAAACCCAACGCTTAAATTCCATGCAAGATTTTTCAGACTTAAAATAAGAAAAGATAAAATCCATAATGGGTACATCAAAATTCAATATATTACAACAAGAAAATGAATAATTCCATAAAAATAGCTTTTCTAGTTTTACCTAAAATAACCAAAATTCATAATTCAATATAGTAGAAGAAGAAGAAGAACAAAAAAACAAAAACAAAAAAAAAAAAACCCACCTGAAATCTCATCCAAGAAAACACAACCAAAATAAACTAATAATCCACCGTACAAGTGGAACGGTAGAAAGTGGATCAGGACCGTCCATCTAATTACTAGTGGCCTCTGTTTCAGATGGCCTATGGTTCAAAGACCATGCTAATGAGACAATCCTAGCCATCCCTTGCTTTCTATGGTCCATTTGAAGCACAGATACCTGTTTTGGATGAAATTTTAACCATGGCCATCCATGAAAAGGACCCACTTGCTAAAATCACATGCAAAGCCAACCAACACAAGAAAAAATGAAAGAAGAAGAAAAATCATCGACCAACATCCTAAAAATTTCAAATAAAAAAATATAAAAAAATCCAGAAAACATGTAAATTTTTTTTTCTGAAAACCCAATAATCTCATCAATCCATATCATGAAAATTACGAAAAAAGAACATAAAATATAATTTCCCAAATTTTAAAATACAAAAAAAAAAGGGTCTATGGTAGATTTTGTACCCTCCACAACCAGAGCCGCACTTGCAGGCAGATCCACACCCGCAGTTTCCACCACAGCAAGACATTTTTTCTAGGAAATGAAAGAAAAATGCAGTAAATGAATAAAGGAGAGGCGAAGCTTTAAAGACTACAACAAACGTTCTTGAGCGAGTAATACGTTCGCGTTCATGACCTCTATTTATAGGCAGGGAAGGAGAGAGACCGGCTCCATCACCGTCCACGTGTCACAATCTTAAACCATGCAAAATCCCTGCATTTCTGTCCAAGTAAACAGTTCCTACACGTAACCATCCGTGTCACCTAGGAAGTAACATTAAATTAAGGAGAGTTATTTAATATTCTGACAGAGTATGACACTTGATACGCAGGCACTCCTAGACTGTAAATGTACGCTATCCAAACGGATCAAATTTAGTAATATACAATAATTCCTCTCATTCGTGAATACTGTTTTGGGTTTCATTTTCATTCTAACCCTTCAATAAATATCCACCAATCCGATTATCAGATCATCAACGAGATTATTAATTGGTTAGCAATAAATCCAAATTGTTAACTTAATGGGAGCATTTTAATTTAGATGCATGCAATTTTTAAATAAAATTTGTAGATGCAGGTGTATGTTCCATCATTTTCTACCAGAGTATTTAAATTTTTATCCACAAGCATTGAACAAGGCTACTTAATTGGGCCTTCTTTTCGATATATCCAACATCTACCGTTTGTCGCCGCCCCAAGGCCCAGATGCTGAGTGTTTGGACAATCAAAACCATTCATTTTGTAAAAAAATAAGCAATCTGGACTACCCAAGAGGCATGCTGAATGGGTGACTATGACCATCACTATCGGTAGGTGAATTTAAAACATTTGAAAGAAAAATTGTGATCAATATCATTTGAATTGAAAAATAAAAGGCTAAAGGCCTGTTTGGGAGCATGGATTGAAATCCTCCCATTGTTCCGCACTTAGATCGGAAATCAAGTTTAATCCAAAAGTAACTATGCATCCTATATTTAAAGGAATTTAAATTTAATTATTAAATCAACTTTAATATATCTAATTAGTGATGTGTGTAATGTTTGATACAATGGTTGTAATAAACCCGATAAAATATATACTTTGCTCGAAAATGATGAAATATGAATACCAAATGAACCACAAGCACAAGATTATGTCTAACTCACGAACCAGCAATTTTTAAAAGTTGATTTACAGGGACAATATTTGAAATATGTTGGTCATAATATTCAAGTAGTTATAGTGATGCAATTGATAATCTAATTGATTTGGAATATCATTAGTGGGTAATGTGCCCAATATAATAATAGTATGGTGACACTCATGTTACGCATGCAACTCTTGAAAGGATTGTAGATGTAATCCAAGCTCTCACCTTGCAACCTTGCATTTTAAAGTCCCTTATTGGAGGGATTTGAAACCCCGGTACTTTATGGTGCCAAACAACTTGGGGAGATTTGAAATACCGGCAAATCCATGGTGCCAAACCACGTGTTAAGATCATCGATGAATATCTATGATAGAAAAGTGATCTATTTACTATATTAAAATATATGTTGAATAAAATAATGGAAGGGCCATTTACTCTTCTTCTTCTCTCTCTTTTCTCTATAATTAGCAATGGAAGGGTTTGTACTTGGTGTTAAGGAGACTTTTGGAGTATGTTAAGCTTTTTCATGGTATGAAGTTTTAGGGATGTATTTATAAGCTTGTAAATCCTTGTCACCCAGCTTTATTTGTTATAAAGGTAGTATTTATAATTATGCTTGTAAGTTAAACTCCAAACAATGCTCACAATATACTTAACTATAAAAAAAATTTATTAATCGATTATATTTTAATTTCAATGTTTTCACGTTTACACGGTCTGAACACATGTAATAATCATGTCTTATGTTATCATACTCGTACCTTTTTACGTGATGATTTTAAAATCAATTATTTAATCAAAATTGATTTGGCGGCCATGATACTCAAGTATTTCGATTTTTAATATAACATTAAGAATCATAACCCCACTTGAGAACATGATCGATCATCCAATTTAGCATGATTTACCTAATATATATTAATAAATCAAAGCAATCAATTAAATCCCTTTTAAGACCCTATGCCCTTTCAAGTACGAGAATAAGTGAAACAAGCATGGAAACTCACAATACACTCTGTGGCAGTGAATCTCTACCATGAATTTTGATACCAAAATAGTTAAATCTAATTTGACCTTCCAAATCTAATTAATATACACACACGTGTGCACTTACATATGTACACGATCAATGCTTCATGATAGAGGCTCATCATAAGACACAACAATCACACAATATATAGTGATCCTTGAATTGGGCCATTCCAACTTATCTATCCATGACGGTATTTTAGATCTATGAAGACCTCAATGAAGCTCCTCAATGAATCCGTCTAATCATATTCATTTCATGTAAACACAATAATAATAAACCGCAATAGACAAAATATTAATGAAAAAAAAAACTGTATAATTTATTAAACTAAAATGGCATACATTCTTATTAAAAATTTTGACTGCGGAATCACACAGATATAGATCTAGGATAGCAATTCAATGGCACCAAGTACATACAAGAGAATACACAGATTTAACATGGAAAATCCTTTTGGAAAAAAAATCACGGCACAAAGTGATAGATCTCTACTATTAAAATAGAAATTACAAAGAGAGAGAACTTACCCGATTCAAACAACCTCGAATCTCACCTTTGCTACACCCTTTAGAAACCTTAAAATCCTTTTAGAAAGCCTTGAAACTCTTTTAGAAAGCCTTAGAATACATCTCAATCCCACATACACTCCTTTATATAAGTTTAGAAAGAAGTAGAGTCGGAATAAGAAATAAAAATCGTAAAATATACGCTTCCGCAAAAAATCTGCATAACATTGTCGATGACATCGAAGGTCCATTGATGTCATCGAGAACGGACCAAAACTATCCAGCGACTAGGGGTGAAAATTTTCGTGAATTATCGATGGCATCGAGCAACCTTCGATGTCATCGACAACTGCCTTCGATGTCATCGATACCCTGTCGATATCATCGACAGACTAACGGACAGATTTAAGACATCTGTCCATAACAATCTCCACCATGTCTTCAATCTTCATCCGTGTAGCTTCTTGTCCCTTTCTCTTATCTCTGCATCACATCATAGCTTCTCGTGTACACTCCGTCTTCCTTTTACACCATCGCTAAGCCTAGAGAAGTTACACAAAACTTAAACTTCTTTTTAGGAACGATCTAGGTGAGCATGTCTGCCGGATCAAAATCCACATGCCCAACCACCTTTGCTCCTGTCTTTTCAAAAGAAAAGACATAGTCTTTTTACCATCTCACCGCTACCCAATATTGCTTGTCGGGGTACTTGCTCATAACATTGATAGCCTGTGAAATAACCGGTCTAATCCAGACCATGACATACACTATCAACCGCATTCGAATAAGGCTCATGAGATATCCTGCTTTTCATAATCTGTTTTGGGACATGTCATGAGGAAAACTTAAGGAGAGACGCGTAGGGAATGCTCTCCGACTTTACCTGGCCCATCACATCCTTGATCAATACCTGCACACAAGGTATTCCTTCTATGATTACCAAAGCTTACTCCTTCTTCAGTCTCAATTCCAATAACATCTTTGTAGCCTTTTGATCCTTCATTCATGAAGGAATCAAACCACTGCCTAGGCGACAGGTCGAATCACGACCTCCTGTAAAGTCTTTTCTTAGCCCTTTTAACTTCGAACCGCTCTGGTTACTTCATGTAGATCTGCTCTTCACATTCCCTTACAGAAGTGCAGACTCCACATCCATCCTTTCAACTCAAGATCGCATTGGCCAACTAGTGCCAATCACAGATCTAATAGACACTTACTATACCGTTGTCACGAATATCTCTGAGAAGTTAATCCCTTCTCTCTGAGCATAACCCTTCACTACCAACCTCGCCTTGTATCTATGTTGTATCCTCCTAAAGATTCACCTGCATCCAACTATTTTTCAGCCCACTAGAAGCCCCACCCGCTCCCATATGTTGGTCTGATACAACGAATCCATCATATCGCCCATAGTCACCTTTTACTTCTCAGCACCAGGCTTACCTAGAGCCATTTGAATAGAAAATGAATCCCATTCGATATTGGAGTCGTCCATGTACCTCGCCGATATTTTGCGATCATGCCGTGTGATTCTTCTCACAGGTGACTGCTCCACCTACTCTGTATCCCTATCCGCACGTCTCAGCCTTCCTGCCTTGCTCGCTTATGTGGTCATGCCTAACATGCCACACACGTGCAGAGGTGGAATCCGTTAATCCACTGCAGCTCCACCTTTTAAAGTGCTCCCAATCAACCTGTACAAGTTACCGAGTTGTTGCGCTTTCATGATTATCCGTGCCCCCTTAGATACTTTAAGAGTACCATCAATACCTGTGTACTTGCATCCTTTTGCCTCAAGTACACTAAGAGAAATCAGATTCTGATTCAAATCAGGAACGTGCCTCAAATCTTCAAAGTACGCTCCACCCCATCAAATATCCTGATGCGCACCGAACCAACAGCCACAACATTACAGGCAATGTCATTACCCATAAATACATGTCCACCATCGCACTCTCTGTAGCTAGTGAACCAACTCCAATAAGGAGTCATGTGAAAAGATGCCCCTATGTCTAGCATTCACTCGTCCTTACGATCATCGTATGACCGTCTGAGCGAAGACAGATAAAACATCACCATCACATCCATTTGATATGGCAGCGTTGGCCTCCCTGCACAAAGCCTCAGAATCTTCCTTCTTTGATTTAGGATTTTCACAATCCTTTTTCACATGTCCTTCCTTCCCACAGTTTCAGCGCTTTACCTTTCCTTTGTCCTTACCCTTGGATTTGGATCTAGAACCTGAAGAACTTATACCTTGTCCAGAATTCCTATCCACTATAAACAGTGCATCAGAAGATGTCCTTATGTCGCTGTTTAGTTGTCTTATAGCCTTCCCTTGAAGGGCTGAGATAACGATGTCGACACTCAGGATTTTATTCATGCTGCACATAGTGTCCTTGAATGACTCATACGACACTGGAAGAGAATTCGGCAACATACATGCTTGTTCTTCATCTTTCATTACTTCCTCCATATCTAGCAATTTGCAAACTAATTTATTAAAGTTATTGATGTGAGCCTACAGATCTCCACCCTCTGTCATCTTGAAGTTATACCACTGCCGCTTCAAGTGTAGGCGATTTTCAGAGGATTTTTTTGCATAGACATCCTCTAACTTTGCCCATAACTTAACCACAGTTTTCTCCCTCATGACGTTATAAATAACCTCATCCGTGAGACATAGACGGATCGATAATAAAGCCTTCTTATCAAGAGCATTCTACTCGTCATCAGTCATAGTAGACTTTCGTTCCTCAAGAGCACCATCTTCACCTTGCATGATTAAAGAACTTATCATCTTGATTTTTCATAACTCAAATTTATTTTTCCCCGAGTACTTCTCAATCTCATACCTGGTGCTTGCCATTATTACTAATTTCTCAGATTCAGATCTGTGCTTCAAATGATAGCTCTGATACCACTTATTGGAGATTTTGACTGCGGAATTTCACAGATCTAGATCGAGGATAGCAATTCAATGACACCAAGCATATACAAGAGAACACACAGATTTAACGTGAAAAATCCTTTCGGAAAAAAAATCACGGCACAAAGCGACAGGTCTCCACTATGAAAATAGAAATTACAAAGAGAGAGGACTTACCCGATTCGAACAACCTCGAATCTCACCCTTGTTACACCCTTTAGAAACCCTAAAATCTTTTTAGGAGCTCTTGAAACTCCTTTAGAAAGCCTTAGAAAACATCCTAATCCCGCATACACCCCTTTATATAAGTTTAGAAAGAAGCAGAGTTGAAATAGGAAACAAAAATCGTAAAATTTGCGGTTCTGCAGAAAATCTGCGCTTCTGCAGAAAATCTGCGTAACGTTGTCAATGTCATCGAGAATGGACCAAAACTGTCCAGTGACTAGAGATGAAAAATTCCGTGAATTATCGATGTCATCTACGACTGCTGCTATCGATGTCATCGACACCCTATCGATGTCATTGACACCCCTTCGATATCATCGACAGACCAATAGATAGATTTAAGACATCTGTCCATAACAATTCTAACACTTGATCTTAAGTAATGGTAAGAGTAAAATGTACTTATTTTTTAAGAATATTTCATTAAAGTAAAAGGCTTTGATACTTTGGTTGAGTGTTACACTTAATACCCTGGTGCTCCATATTTTGTCCAATTCATGGCACCCTATTCAAATAGATCATAAACCAAAAACTTCATTAAGTTTTTTTAATATGAAGATTGGTTTACATTTAATCGATAGTTGAATATGGAATGATAGTTATCTATCATGGATCTCAAATCTCGACGGTTCATTTCAAGTTACATATGCTAGCCTGTCATGTGCACTCCAGCGTATCAACCATTGCATTCATACAAAATCTCAAATAATCTCATGAGATTAAAATGCTAGTCTGTCATGTGCACTCCAGCGTATCAACCATTGCATTCAAACAAAATCTCAAATAGTCTCATGAGATTAAAATGCTCAGGCAGTTTGTACAAGGAGATAGAGAAGAGGAAACAAGTCTCATACATCACATGTGGTCCCACTAGAGGACATACCTTTTATAAAAAATAACATGGCGGCCTTTTGGTAGTTTACATTTGGGTTGATCCATCAACTAAAGAGCAAGGCTAGCCGGCCTTTACGCACCTGATATGGTTCGAAAAAAGTAAGTTTGTACCAAAGATGTGTATATAATGACAGGAGAGAAGCAGCAATAAATTCTACTGTAAAAGGAAAGAGGACCTTTTGTTGTTTTGTTTTGTTTTGTTGTATTAGCTTGTTGGTACACCCACTGTCAGTTCACCCTTATTAGGGAATCGACACTAATACCTCAGTGTTGAAATGAGGTATCTTTCACTCCGTCTACCACTTGAGCTATGGATATGGGTGTAAGAGGAAAGAGGACTTTAGAGTGAGAGTAGTGCACAATTAGAAGAATCTTGCAACTAAGGATTAGACCAACATAGATTTTGGCCAAGTCGTCATCCATTCAATTTAGATGCATCGCGTGTGCTCCCTCACTCTAACCGCCGCATACCTTTTTTTTATTAGGAGAGATTTGCTAGAATACATCCCCGCAAATTATATCTACAGTGATTTTAATTTTATGGACATGAGTTTTTTGTAGTGATTCAAACCATTTGCATCAAGGCTATGACTTTCGGAGGGTGGGAATTTTTTTTTCTGTTTTGTTTTTTGGAAAAGCTTATTAAATTAATATTTTAGCCATTTATTTGATCATTTGACCTTTTGTTTTCTTCCTAATGTAAAGGGAATCATTAAAGGGATTGCCCACTGACGGCCTCCGTAGGAAGGTAGCTACTGACAATTTGTTTCATGGAAATGATGGTGAAGTGAAGTGAAATGACCGCAAAGTGCGTGGAAATGGCCGTGAAGTGAAGTGAAGTGAATTGACCATGAATGAACACGGAATTGCAAGGAATGACCGTAAAATGCATGAAAATGACGGTGAAGTAAAGGAGTTTTAACCGTGAAATGCCTCAAAATGACCGTGAATCAACATGGAATTGTTTTGGATGACCGTGAAATGCATGGAAGTGATGATGAATTGAAGCGAAATGACCGTGAAATGCATGTAAATGACCGTGAAGTGAAGGAGTTTGACCGTGAAATGCCTCGAAATGACCGTGAATCAACATGGAATTGTTTCGGACGACCGTGAAATGCATGGAAGTGATCATGAATTGAAGCGAAATGACCATGAAATGCATGCAAAGGACTGTGAATTGAAGGAGTTTGATCGTGAAATGCCTCAAAATGACCATAAATCAACACAGAATTGTTTCAGATGACCGTGAAATGCATAGAAGTGATGATGAATTGAAGCGAAATGACCGTGAAATGCATGTAAATGACCATGAAGTGAAGGAGTTTGACCGTGAAATGCCTATAAATGAACGTGAATCAACACGGAACTATTTTGGATGACCGTGACATGCATGGAAGTAATAATGAATTGAAGCGAAATGACCCTGAAATGCATGCAAATGACCGTGAAGTGAAGGAGTTTGACCGTGAAATGACTCGAAATGACCGTGAATCAACATGGAACTGTTTCGGATGACCGTGAAATGCATGGAAGTGATGATGAATTGAAGCGAAATGACCGTGAAATGCATGCAAATGACAGTGAAGTGAAGGAGTTTGACCGTGAAATGCATGCAAATGACAGTGAAGTGAAGGAGTTTGACCATGAAATGCCTTGAAATGACCGTGAATCAACACGGAACTGTTTCGGATGACGGTGAAATGCATGGAAGTGATGATGAATTGAAGCAAAATGACCGTGAAATGCATAGAAATGACCGTGAAGTGAAGGAGTTTGACCGTGAAATGCCTCGAAATGATTGTGAATCAACACGGAATTGTTTCGGATGACCATGAAATGCATGGAAGTGATGATGAATTGAAGCGAAATGACCGTGAAATGCTTGCAAATGACCGTGAAGTGAAGGAGTTTGACCGTGAAATGCCTTGAAATGACCGTGAATCAACACGGAACTGTTTCAGATGACCGTGAATGCATGGAAGTGATGATGAATTGAAGTAAAATGACCGTGAAATGCATGCAAATGACAGTGAAGTGAAGGAGTTTTACCGTGAAATGACTTGAAATGACCGTGAATCAACACGGAACTGTTTCGGATGACCGTGAAATGCATGGAAGTGATGATGAATTGCAGCGAAATGACCGTGAAATGCATGGAAATGACCGTGAAGTGAAGGAGTTTAATCGTGAAATGCCTCGAAATGATCGTGAATCAACACGGAATTATTTCGGATGACCGTGAAATGCATGGAAGTGATGATGAATTGAAGTGAAATGACCGTAAAATGCATGGAAATGACCGTGAAGTGAAGGAGTTTGACCGTGAAATGCCACCAAATGACCGTGAATCAACACGGAATTATTTCGGATGACCGTGAAATGCATGGAAGTGATGATGAATTGAAGCAAAATGACCGTGAAATGCATGCATATGACCATGAAGTGAAGGAGTTTGACCGTGAAATGCCTCGAAATGACTGTGAATCAACACGGAACTGTTCCGGATGACCGTGAAATGCATGGAAGTGATGATGAATTGAAGCGAAATGACCGTGAAATGCATGGAAATGACCGTGAAGTGAAGGAGTTTGACCGTGAAATGCCTCGAAATGACCGTGAATCAGCATGGAATTGTTTCGGATGACCGTGAAATGTATAGAAGTGATGATGAATTAAAGCGAAATGACTGTGAAATGCATGCAAATGACCGTGAAGTGAAGGAGTTTGACCGTGAAATGCCTCGAAATGACTGTGAATCAACACGGAATTATTTCGGATGACCATGAAATGCATGGAAGTGATAATGAATTGAAGCGAAATGACCCTGAAATGCATGTAAATGACCGTGAAGTGAAGGAGTTTGACCGTGAAATGCCTCGAAATGACCGTGATTTAAAACGGAATTGTTTCGGATGACCGTGAAATGCATGGAAGTGATGATGAATTGAAGCGAAATGACCGTGAAATGCTTGCAAATGACCGTGAAGTGAAGGAGTTTGACCATGAAATGCCTCGAAATGACCGTGAATTAACATGGAATTGTTTCGGACGACCATGAAATGCATGGAAGTGATCATGAATTGAAGCGAAATGACTGTGAAATGCATGCAAATGACCGTGAAGTGAAGGAGTTTGACCGTGAAATGCTTCGAAATGACTGTGAATCAACACGAAAATGTTTTGGATGACCGTGAAATGCATGGAAGTGATGATGAATTGAAGTGAAATGACCGTGAAATGCATGGAAGTGATGATGAATTGAAGTAAAATGACCTCGAAATGCATGTAAATGAAATGAACGAAATTGACCGCTAAGTAAATGAAATGGATTTTCGATTATCGAGCTTATAAAATCTTGGAAAATAACCAATTTGGTTGGTTAAAGTAGCTTCTCCTATCCCAAAATCATGTAGTATACATCAAGTAACTAATTTTAGTTTAGAAGATATTCTTGTTAAATGAATAAAGAAAGAAATGAAAAAAAAGAGAAAAAAAAAATTTATATGCTTATGTATACATATTTATATAGACATGTGTTAGAAAAAATTATAGGTAGAATAAAGTTCTCCATTAAAAAAAAAAAAAATACAAAAAAACACAAAAAACTAAAAAAAACCTGTTGCTACGGACTTTAGCTACGGCTATTATCTGTAGCCATAGGATCCACCATATGGGTGCGGCCTCGCCAGATCGGCGTGGCTGCACCGGACAGGCCAGCAAGTGGCGCAGGAGGCCGTTAGTTCGGCGCGCCCATCCAGGACGGATCCTATTGCTACGGATTATGGTATTTATGGTTACGGTTATAATCCGTAGCCATAAGTCTGACCGTAGCAAATGATAACGTCATTCTACTTTGAACGTCTACCGCTGAAATCCTTTCAAGATCACGTAAGTTTTGGATCATTACGATTTTTTTTTTCTATTCATCCAGGTCTTTATGACCTCATGAATGGATTAGATGGAAGATAAATGTTATGGTGGGCCCTACAAAAGTTTCAACGGTGAAAATTAATTTTCTGCTGCTCTTTGTGGTGTTGCCCAGTTGATCTTTGGATATGATTTTTTTTTTTTTGGGATAATGCTCCGTAATGATCTCGAAATTTGGATGAACGTTGTGGATATAATAAATACATAACCGTGGGGCGCATGTAACGTTGATCTCTTTTGAACCGTTCGTATGACTTGGAGTTCGACGAGCGTCAGTGCTCGTCTTCGCGCAGCGGCCGATCCGCTTGAAGGAAAAAGTAGGGGCATTTTCGACCTTTGGGAAGGCGTCCGTACAACTGGGGAGTATTATTGGGATGTAAAATGGGGTGGGCTTCGTCTCGGGAATGGGCCATATACTGATCGTACAGTTTGGAAATTTCTCGATACTAAACGATATTCCTAAGATGGAAACGGATGGGCTAGTGCCCCTGCCATCAGCCCAGTGGCTGATTGTCGGGGTTGTGTGGGCCCCACGATGATGTATGTATTTCATCCATGCTGTTCATCCATTTTTACAGATCATTTTAATTCTTGATACCAAAAATTAAAGGGATATAACTCTCAACTGGACCACACCACAGGAAAACAATAGTGATTGGATATCCACCATTAAAATCCTCCTAAGTCACACTGTACTGTTTATTTGACATCTTAGGTCATACATACCCAGATGAAGGGAAAAAACAAAGATCAGCTTGATCCAAAACTTTTATGGCCCCAAAAGGTTTTTAATAATCTACATTCATTCAGTACACGTTTCCTGTAATGTAGTCCACTTGAGATTGGGACATACCTCATTTTTTGCATCATAGTATAAAATGGACTAGGAAAATAGATGGATGGCGTGGATGAAACACATACATCATGGTGGAGCCCACATGGAGCCCACAGAGCACGTGGCAGGGGGAGTAGCCAATCCGTTCCCTCGTAAGATTGAGTCTGGATCCAGGTGGGTCCGCCTAAGAGAATGATGGACCATTCGACCGGGGACCACCTTGAATTGCTCAAGCTACCATAGCAATTCAAACTATGGATATACACCGCATAAATCCAGCAGATCCAAAGGGACGCGGTTTGGCCAGTGACCCTACCATCAGCCAGCTAGCTGATGTCAAAGGTCTGTGGGGCCCACCATAATGTATGTGTTTTATCCACGCCGTTCATTCATTTTCCAGATTATTTAAGGGTATTAGACAAAAAAAGGTGAGGCAGATCCAACTGTCAAGTAGGCCACACCATAGAAAACAGTGGGGATCAAACACTTACCGTTGAACACTTCTTAATGGCCACAGAAGTTTTGGATCATGCTGATATTTATTTATTTATTTTTCCTTTCATCCAGTCTGTTTGAGCTTACCAACGGGTTGGATAGCAAATAAACATTAAAGTGGGCCCTGGGAAGTTTTAATAGTGAACGTCCAATCAAAACTTTTTTACAGTGGTGTGGTCCATCTGAGATTTTGATCTGATTCAATTTTCCATTCGTGCCATAAAATGGGCTAGAAAATGAATGGACGGAGTGGATAAAACACATACATCATGGTGGGGCGCACAGAGCTTTAACACCGAGCTTTAACACCAGCTAGCTAGTTGGCGTTGGACAGTAGCCAAGCCGCGTCGGATCAAAACCACAAAGTTAGTGTGTCTAGATTCGAATGGTTAAGATTAGTCGTATGGTTCAGATTAATTTGGACCGCTCACAAATGTACCCTCAACTATCCATAGCAATTAATCGTATGGTTCAGATTTCTTGGTAAACGTAGTTTTATAGATATGTCCCATCCACCATGGGACTAGTAGTCCGAATGGCACGGATAGCCGTACATCAGTGCCACATGTGAGGAGGATGAGTCACTGACGTTTATTTATTCATTTAAGTTAGCGAAACCAACGTAGGAGGAGTCTGCGTGGATTTCTTTCCTGGGGAATTATTTGATACTCCGGCTAAATATGAGACTTAATAGTCGGGCACTTATAAATGGTACACGTGGCATGCATTAACCCATTTAAAACGGCTAAATTGTGGAACTCAGTGTCTTCAAGTTCCAATGCAAATAATCAAACAATCCTAACCTCTGATGCGTGGACAGTTATTTGTTGAAATAATACCCTTGATTCTTATTTTTATTTTCCAATTTTAATTGACCAATAAATATCCACAAATCTTATGCCCAGATAATAATAATAATAAGTGTTAGTTTTAGGTTATATTTTATCTGAACTGGCAAATCCTAAAGCAGACGGTTAAAGTTGAGTTTGTTTATGCCAAGTATGCAATTTAAAAGTAATTGATGACTGCTTGCGCATCATCCATCACACTCTGCCAGAGTATCAAACCTTCTTTCTTCATTTACCGGAGCTCCATCGCTGGTTGGGGGTTGGGTTATGAATCGGTCAGGTTCGTTGCTAGTCCACATCAATATAGTGGCTACCATTAAAACTTCTTTAGAGCCTTCAAAGTTTTAGATGTAGCCGATCGATATTTGTTTTTTCACAAAACTCTAAGCCTGCGTGACCTAATCAATGGGTTGGATGAAAAGTAATATTGCAATGGGCCATAAGAAATGACCGCTATGTTCCCACGGTGTGGTCTACTTGTGATCGTGATTTGTCGTGATTTGTATCATTTTTGGCTCATGCATAAAAATAATTAGCTAAAATGAATGAAATAAATGTAAAACACACACCTTGGTGGGACCCACATATGCAATGGGCGTCCGCGTGACCTCGTTAACAAGTTGATGCCAAAGAAATATTATGATAAGCTTTAAGTGCCTGTTCGGGAGCCTGAATTTGAAATATTAAAGTAACTATAGTAATGCAATTAATAATCTAATTATGTTAGGATGTCATTAATGGGCCATGTGCCTCATAAATTAATAGCCTAGTAATATAAATGCTATACATGCAACTATATAAGACTGATTTTAGATGTAATCTAATGTCATTTCAGACTCCTGATAGGGGGAATTTGAAACCTCCTGGGTTTGAAACCTTCAGTTATTTGATGGTGCCAAATAACTTAGGAATTTGAAATTCTCTCGAATCCTCCCAGATCCATGGTGCCAAATGACCTTTTAGCATATTTCACCCATGGTATTATTATACTTGTTGTTTCCTGCATTGTGGTTTGCTTCATCTTTGAATCTTTTTCATTTTTAGCTTATGGTATGAAAATAAGCCCATAAAAAGAATAAACGACGCGGGCTTAGCTGTAGGGGTGCACATTTAACCGTTGGAACCGTGTAACCGAACCGGAACCGTTAGATCGATCCGGTTTGGTCCAGTTCCAGAGTGCTAACGGTCCGGTTCCAGTTCCCAAATTTTGAAAACTGTTGATTACAGATCAGTTCAGGTTTAGGGTCCTGTAGAACTAAACCGAACCGTTGATCCGAACCGTAGAACCGATCCGTGACAGGAACCGTGGATCCGAACCGTCGATCCGATGTATTTAAAAAAAAAAAAAAAAAAACCCTAAGTTGCCTAAGTCCACACTTTGCCCTCTCTCTCGCTGCACTCCCTGCCCCCTGCCCTCTCTCTCGCCGCACTCCCTCTGCCCTCTCTCTCTCTCTCTCTCTCTCTCTCTCTCTCTCTCTTTCTCTCTCCATCCTAGTCCCAGACATCGGCACCCCCCTAGCCCAAAGGCCATGCGGCACGTCTGAGCTCTCTCTCTCTCTCTCTCTCTCTCTCTCTCTCTCTCTCTCTCTCTCTCTCTCTCTCTCTCTCTCTTCTTGCCGTCCTCTCGTGCCAACTCCTAATTACCAAAAATCCCTCTCTCTCGCTGTCCCAATCACCGGGATGCTCTCTCTCTCTCTATCTCTTTCGGTATGCCATTTTCTTTCTAGGTTTTACGAATTTATCCCCCCTTTTCAAAACCTTAGCTCGAAATCTCTAATCCGTCCCATTTTCTTACATTTACAGTGGTAATCTTCTCTTTACAGGGTAAATAGTACACGTGGAAAACACAAGTAAGACAACTTGCTATTAAGACAAATTCAACGGTCTTTCCTCTGTCTTTCAGTATTTTGTATGAGGTATGTATAATACAATGCTTGATGGGAAGGTAGGCCTTGTTTGGGTCAGCATTTTGTGATGGTGGGGCCCACCTCTCAATGTTTGAGATGCTTCATCTAGTTGGCCCTAAGATGAACTAATATTAGATCCATGCAACAATCCAAGTTGCACATGTCGGTTATATTCTGACTTCTAATCGTCCATTTGCAGGGGAAGAATTCGGATGTCTGCAATTGTCTGATTGCTTTTTGTACAACATGGAAACCATTGTGGGGCCAACTTGATTAGTTATCTGGGTAATGAAAGGTGGAACCCACCTGCTTGGAGTGTTGTTGGAATTATATTTGAAAATATCTGTTTGCAAAAAATAAATGGGTGGGACAATGGAGCATTTGATCACCAGTTGCTAGCATACAAGAGATGTATTTAGTTGTTAGAAAACTAAATAGATTACCTATAAGATTAAGTGATTTCTCAGACAGTTATACATTTGATCTTGGAGATGGATTACCATCAATTAACCCAAAATAGTTACATCTGTTATCAGATTTCTTGCAATCTTGATATGAATCAAAGTAGCAAACAATCTATCCTTACCATCAATTTCATGTCTACATATGATCTAAAGGGCAACATCAAGTGCATGGCTGCTTCACAACCTTGGCTATGCCAACCAGTAACATGACTATGCCACTACGCCTAATTGTTCCTAGGGTTTATGCCACGTGGTAATCTTCTGTTGATTTTTTTTTTTTTTCAAATCAATTAACTGGGTTGGATTTTTAAAAGCCCAGAACTGTGGATCCGATCCACGATCAAACTGTTCTTCACGGTCCAGTTCTGGTTCAGTTCTAGAGTGCTAACGGTCCAGTTCCGGTCCAGTTCTAAAGTTCTAAAGGTCCAATTCTGGTTCTAATATTTGCAGAACCGCTAGGAACAATTCAATTCCCATTTCACGCTAAAACCGAACCGACCCGGCCCCGTGTGCACCCCTACTTAGTGGCCAACAACACTTGGTTGGGTGGTATTAGGGTCACCACCCAATCCGCTTCCCAACAGCCGTAGGAAATTCGCTTCCTTGTTGGATTAGCCGTTGGATGTACAACACTGGTCATGCATCAATGGCTCCTTTCTCCTTTAAAGTCATCGGATGTTGTATCTTTTGCAGATTTTGGTACGTACAAGAGAGGGTCCATTTACACGTGGCCGAACATCTGTCCCACGCTTAGCATCATTACTAAAGGCATCTTTCTTATTATATCTAGGCCCTTTTCTCTTTTTACTCTTTTTAAAGAAAAAAAAACAATCTACACCATTGAAAATTCCGAGGCATCATTGGACATTTTCAATCAAAAGCATTGGCATATTCCTTCATATTTTATGTAACTTTGGTAGTGGTGAAAGACCGTAGACGGACATGATCTTATGATAGATGAACGGTCAGATACAACCACATGCAGGCACCGTTTTTTCCGCAAGTGTGTCAATGTGCAGGACATCCGGTCCGTGCAAAAGGTGCACTCAGCATGAAGTTGATTGCAAAATTCAGCTGATCCTCTGATGGTCACACGTGCCAACTTGATCAGATCGTTTTCCATCCAATGATATTGACAGTGTGGCCCACCTGAGGAGTGTACCGGCTCGATTTCCGTTTCAAGATATCTTCGTAATGGAATCCACCTTTTGTAAGGTTCTGATGTCACCAACTAAATCGAAACATGCAGTCCAAGAGGAGGCCCACTAATTGGACGGTCCAGATATTTTTTGGTGGGCCACATCAGGAGTCGTGCACTTGGCATCTATTAACTCGACCACTTCCTCTAATTCACAACTCCAAAATCCAATTGGTCGAAATATCCTAGCCTCTGATTGGTGGACACTTGTTTGATGAAATAGGACCAATGAACAGTTTCCATACTCAGCCGTCCAATAGATGTCCACCAATCTGATAGGCAGACTGCCAAATAAGCTCAATTTTTTTGTCAATCCTACGTATAAAATGGGACCCATAATATAGACTGTTTAATTTGAATTGCTTATATTTGATTATGTAATTTCTAAGTGGCCGCGTATGATTATCACACTCTACCAGAGTATCAACCTTTTTCTCTCTCTGATAAAGTGATAAGATCTTGATTTCGATCACCTCTATCTACAAAGTCAATCTGGGCCCCACATCTATCACTGGCTTTGTTAGCATTATAATCATGAAAAAGGAGAGAGGAGATGAGACCTGCACGGCTATTCGTCCGATCTTAGTCTTTTATTAGTGGTGGGCCCTTGAAATCTCTCATCCTCTCCTTGTGGAGGTGCCTTGGATGTGACCAAAGGAACATGATTTTCTGTCCCTTCATTTATTCAAACAAGGGTTTTGGTGGGGGCCACCACATTCGTTGACGAATTAAGCATATATGGAGCTCACATGACAATATCATGAAAAACGAGACCACACAAAACGCCAAGCGTCCATCAGTTGTTTACTTTTCAAGTGGTGGGCCATGCCAGGGTGAGGACTGTAGCTCCTGTGGGCCACAAATCATTTCCCACATCTCAATTGAATCTTGAGGTCAGAAGGCCATGCCATTTCAGTGGACCCTTCCTTCCATTCCTGGATGAATGTATGTGTTTTATCCATGCCATCCATCCATCCATTTGCCCGCTCATTTTAGAGCATTAGCCCAAAAAAATTAAGTAGATCCAAAGCTCGGACCACACTGCAGGAACAGTACAGTGGGGATTGAACTCTTACAGTTGAAAACTTCTTGCGCCCACAAAAGTAGAAGTGTGGGATCGCCTCACTTGATGTATTTCCCTCACATCCATGCCGTTCATCAGTTTTGGAAGCTTTTTTTTTTTTTTTTTCTGTTAGCTTGTTAGTACACCCACTGTCAGATAGTTTTGGAAGCTCATTTTAGAGCATGACAGATCCAAATATCCAGTGGACCACACCAGAGGATAAAGATTCAAAAAATGAAGCAGATCCAAATATCCAGTGGACCACACCAGAGGAAAAAGTGGTGATTGACCACTATAAACATGTTGTGGGCCAAAATTTTTTTGGATCAAGCTGGTATTTGTATGGTCCCTTAATCCAGGTCTTTATAACCTTATCAACAGGTTGGATGGAAAATAAACATTCGGGTAGCGCCTAAGAAGTTTTTACTGGTGGGTATTCCATCACCAATATTTCCTGTGGCGTGGTCCACCTAAGATTTTAATCAGATTTATTTTTGGGATTATGCCCTAAAATAATCTGTAAAATCGGATGGACGGTGTGGATGTAAGGCAGATGCATCGAGTTCGGCCCAAGCCAAGATAAATGGCCCAGGCATGTCTATTGGCCTGATCTAATCATCAAGTGGGCCCCTGCTGTGCAGAAAGTAAAGTTTAAAGATACTTGTAGTGGTTTTCATAAAAATAAAATATGCAGTTTAAAGGGACTTTTGAATCTTGGTCAATTTGGATGACTAGATCCATTTATATGAAGTAACACATCATGCTTAGTTTCCAAAGTCCGACCAAGGGCTATGCCTGGGCCAATGATGAATAGCCTGGTGCATCCTGTTAGTCAATCCAACCACATCAAGTGGACCATTAACCATAAAGTGTGCCATTGTTGCGAAAAATAATGATGGGTTTAAAGATGCTTGTTAATGGTTCACGTGGAACATGTATGTCAATATGTCATTGTGGATGGAGGAGATATTCCTAAAAATTCTAGATGACAGGGTATGAAATGTTTAATTGTTTATGTAATGATCCATTTTATTTTATTTTTTTAAAATCGAATTTAAATGATTTTTAAAACAAGAGGAGAGATAAGAGGAATCGGTTGTAACTTTTATCCCCAATCTCAAAAATTCTCTTCTTAAGGAGAGAAATTTGGATTGCCACAAATCTCTTTAAAAAATGGAGAAAAATTTCTAGAAACAATGAGAGAGAGAGAGAGACCCATGCTAAGGTTTAGTTGGTGGTGTTATGATTTTTCTCCTTTATTATTTCTTATGTAATTTAGATCGTTTTCATTAGATTTATGCGATGAAATGGACTATTCGAATATGACGTATTTGGTATAAATAGTGATGAGTTAGCATTCTCCACACAATTGCTTTTATGAATTGGCGTAGAGAATAGTGCAGGCCACCTTGATGTGTGGGATTAGATCTACACGAATTATCTAATTTTTTAGGTTAAAATATGTTGGGACCGGTCAGATGGTAATCTTAAATAAATCATATAATTATGAATAATGTGAGCCATGGAGGTTTTAGATCAAGCTGATTAATGAACCTCTCTCATAATCAATCATATGAAGGCCAATGGTCGGTTTGAATTTAACCAATATGCATAAACGGAACCTAAAACTGAAATTTAAAAGACAGATCGTCGGTTCGCCCGACGTTGCGGGCTATCCAATCGACAGGAGGTGAAACGGTCTATTGATTCCAAAATTGAGAATTTGAATTAGTAGTTCAATTATAATTATAATTTTAAATCTGTTATACATGTAAAGACAATCGGAATGCTGTTGGGATGATGGATGGTCACTTTAAGTGATTAAGCGGGTCCCACTTGAGGTCTTAATGCCCAGTATTAAGGATTAGATTTGAAGTTCATTTAAGTTCTTAATACATTGTCTTAAGGGTCACATCTAAAAGAACATGATTGGACAATGTTATGGGCCCCAATATATAAACTGATCAATTAAGAGTGGGCCCCACCATGCAAATTCATCTAAATTGGACAATGATTATAAATGTATATTGATTTAGAAAATACCTAGGTTTTATTGACCTTTATTCGAACAGAATCGGTATTACCAGATTTTCCAAGTGAGGGATCCCAACTTATTTCCCCTTCATTAAAATTAATGTAGTGTTTGCTATGTTGATTGTTTGATATTTGTATGGGTGATTTAGAATGATTTGATGTTTGTTCATGTTTACATTTGTTAAATATATAACTGTCTATAATTTGTTATTGATTTAAGCTTCCTTATTATATGTTGAATTATTTGTTTTAAAGTTTAATTGTTGAACCCTAGCATTTCGAGTGCACAATCCATGCCAGTCGTTCCTGGGGACCACCCACATGAAAATTTGTTCCTGGTATTTATGCTTCTAGATGCGGGCTTAGCCCATGTTTACCAACGGGTAAATGTCTTCTTGAGCGGCAAAGACAAGCCTTGCCCCTGCCCATCAACAAGTAGATTCCTTCCCAAGTGAAGGATGTGAGTTGACAAAATTTCAACTCAAGCAAGTGGATATAAATCCCCACTTGAAACATTCTTACATTTCAATTATTTATTATTTATTTATTTTGATTCATCTTTTTTGTTTGATATTAATTTTAATTAGATAAGTCATGTTGGAATTTCTCACTAAGCCTAATGGGCTTATATTTTATTGATAGAAAAGTTGTAGAGATGTAATAAATATAGAGCTTGCAGTGCAGGAGCAGGAGGACATGGCTAAACTTATTGATGACCCACAGAATATATGGTTGTATTTAATAGAAGAAGAATTGGCTACATTGGATTAGTTTTAATTTATTGATTTGATTCCTTTGAACATGTTCATTTCCTGATTTTAGTTATGTTTCTAACTATTTATTTAATTAGAGATATGATAATGTGGTGTAATTGGGTGTGATGGTCTTGAACATGGTTTTAAATTATTGTTAAATAGTTAATGATTATTACACCTGATCAAGGCCCCAAGTGGGTAGCCTAATAGACATTTTAATGGAAAATTTATGAAATTACTTAGTTTGATTTGAGGTGTGTGAATGTTTGTAAATAGAACTTAGGATAGATAACTTAAACATAGTTATGACCCCTGAATAAACTGCATTTTTATTAGATGAAGTACACTTATTATAAAAGTTGGATTACGAAACTTGGGTATGGGATGCGCACTTGGTGCTCGAATTTTAGATCGTTACAATTTCACTCTTTTGCTTACAAGTCTAATACCCAATAGAGATAGGATCAAGCATTTTTAACCTGATTACTCTGTAAGAAACAAAAATCCACACCGCCCATCCCCTTTGTGAGAAGTCTACACCCTCCATCCTCTTTTCTAGCTCATATTGGAACATAGGCTCAAAAATAGACAGATCCAAAACTTGGATGAACCATGCGACAACAAACTGTGGGAATTGAAGGCTCGTTGGGCTACAAA
Organism: Magnolia kwangsiensis; assembly: GCA_037074715.1. Lineage (NCBI taxonomy): Eukaryota > Viridiplantae > Streptophyta > Magnoliopsida > Magnoliales > Magnoliaceae > Magnolia > Magnolia kwangsiensis. The sequence goes on along the minus strand of CM073575.1, from coordinate 150,009,340 downwards.
AGTTCTCAATAGAAATTACCTTTTGAATTCACTTAATCTCAATGGATATAACTTCATGAAGGGTTTGTATGATACACACACATATGGTAGAGCGCGGAAAGGTTTCAACAATGGGCATTTTCCTGCGAACTTTTCTGTGGTGATGCTTGTGTCCTTAAGTTTTGGATTTGCTATTCTGAATCCTGTCCTGACAAGGGCTGGCAAAAGGGATGGGTTGGACTTCTTAAAAACATCAAGAGACAGCCCCACTTCAAAGAGAATCACTTTGTTACACTCCACACCATCCATCCATTTTTTATTTTTTTTTAAATATCATTTTAAGATAGAAGCCCAAAAATAAGCAGATCCAAGTCTCTAGTCGACCACACCACAAAAAACTGTAGTGATAATGGTGTGTTGAAATCTTGCCAAGGCCCACCGGTCCACAAGGTCAGGTAGACCTGGATAAAGGGAAAACACAAATATCAACTTGATCCAAAACTTATGTAGCCACCACAAAGCTTCTGACTAAGCCATTTAATCCCCACTATGTGGTCCACTTGAGCCTTGGACAGGCCTCATTTTTAGCATATACCCTAAAATGATATGACAAAATAGATAGACGCTGTCTATGATAACTATATATCACAGTGCGCCCCTCAGACACCCGGCCTACACCGGGCTTGGCACAGGCAGGGGTAGTAGCCAATCCATGCCTCCCGAAAAGGATGGATGGAGTAGATATATAACACAAACATCACGGTGGGCCCCACTAAGCTTTGGGTTAAGGGGAGCCATCCAAGTTGCGTCTGATTATTGGGCACTAACAATCAAACCCAAGAAAATAAATGCAAAACAACCACACGCACCATAATATAAAAAAGGACCCGAGTGTGTAATTAAGTTCGTCCACACATCACAAGACACAGAAGCTGCTAGTAATGATATTTCATACGAGAAAACGGACAGTACAACAAACAACAACCTCCATGATGAGGATTGAGGGACATGGTTAACCAAATGCAAGGCTGTGATTGCATCACGAAAGCCATGGCCCACTTATTCTCAACTTAACATTTTCAAGTCCTAATGCACTATCATAACAGACCCATACGAGATTATTTCAAAGATAGTCGGAGCTTCTCATTTGCAGGTGCATGGGTCACAAGTGCAGTTAGATCCGCATTTGCAGCCTCCATTCTCGGATCCAACGTTCGTCTCGGACCCTTCAAAGTATCTGCAAATATCAATGCACGCATTGTCATAAGACCAATGAAAAAATAAGTGAGAGTTTCACCCATGAAATAGATATTTTCCTGATGGGGCTGTTAGTGGGTACCTGGTGTCCATGGACCCGACCCGACTTTAGAGTTGGTTTTTATCTCAACTTTTGGGAACCGGAATCGGGTCTATGAACTAGATCCGACAAGATGGATTAGGTCAGATTAAGTCGGGTTCAGCAAATTTCATTGATGATAAGAGAGCCCATTTACATGCTATGGCACGTGTCAAAGTGGCACAGGCATGTATGATCTAAAGCCATCCATCAACTGGCACACCGTAAAAATACTCTTATTTGACCTGAACCAACTAGAAGCCTAGATCGAAAGACGCAACGGTTACCCTCTAGGCATCACCTGTCTGATCTTAGAGTTCTCAAGAACCAGAGGCGACGGACCTGGCAAGACCCGAAACCTTCAAGCTCAGGGAACGGGTACAATATGACCCGACCCATTGACAGCCCTTATTGCAATCTATATATTTAACGTACTATCCTATCATTATGGGATGGAACTATCAATTTGTGTGGTGGAAATGTCAATTTCATCTTCTTCTTCTTTTCTTCTTTTCTCTTCACAATGCACACCACCCTTTCTTCAAAAAATGAAGATGAATAATCCTTCTCCTTATGGAGTGAAATAATCAATTTCTGGGGTTGGAAATGGCAATTCCTTTTTGTTATCCTACTGGAGAGAGAGAGAGAGAGAGAGAGAGAGAGAGAGAGAGAGAGAGAGAGAGACCCCTTCTGAGGAGCGACCCCAACAATCATGGTTTCAGTGGTGGTGGTTTCTCCAGAGAAAGAGAAATCAGGATACATCTTGCATCTGCCAAAATACAAATACAAATGTTAGGAAAAATATAGAAATATTTACACCCACCCTTCTGATTTGCACACACCCACTTATCATTTTGGGAATTGACTGACTATAGTTTTCTATTTTTCAGTTCCCAAAATAGTAAATGGGTGTACACAAATCAATCAGATGGGTGTAAATATAAATATCTAATCTCTTAAGAAAGCAAAAAAAAAAAAAAACACATTTTAAAAATAAAAATCATAGAAAGTGGATCAGGATCGTCCATCTAGTTACTCGTGAGCTTTGCTTCAGATGGCCATCGTTCAAAGACCATGCTAATAAGAACAATCCTAGCCATCCCTTTCTTTCTATGGTCCATTTGAAGCACAGAAATATGTTTTGAATGAAATTTCAACCATGGCCATCCATGAAAAGGACCCACTTGCTGAAATCACATGCAAAGCCAACCAACCCAAGAAAAAATGAAAGGATATACATATATATACAACCTACAAATTACAAAAGATAAAATAAAATAAAATTCTATCCAAAAAAATCCAGAAAACATATAAACATTTTTTTGATAAACCAATAATCTCATCAATCCATATCATGAAAATTACAGAAAAAGAACATAAAATATAATTTCCCAAATTTTAAAATACAAAAAATAAAAGGTTCTGTGGTAGATTTCGTACCCTCCACAACCAGAACCGCACTTGCAGGCAGATCCACATCCGCAGTTTCCACCACAGCAAGACATTTTTTTTTCTAAGAAAACGAAAGAAAATTGCGGCAAATGAATAAAAGGAGCGCTAAGCTTTCAAGACTAAAACCAACGTTCTTGAACGAGTAATACGTTTGCGCCCATGACCTGTATTTATAAGCAGGGGAGGAGAGAGACTGGCCCTATCCACCGTACACGTGTCACAATTTAAGTCATGCAAAATGGACGCGGATTCCCAGCCTTTCCAGGAACTTCCTGCGACGGGAAGCTAGATGGGCTCACCGTGATGTTTTTGGGAAATCTTTCCTGTCCATCTGATTTTACAGATCATTTTAAGGACATAGGCTAAAAAATTATGCAAATCTAAAACTCAGGTGGGCCACACAACGGGATTGAATCTATACCGTTGAAACACTCATGGGGCCAAAAAAAAAAAAAAAAGATAAAGTTATTCCTTTTTTATATTTTCAGTTCATCCAGTTGGAATGACCTTACCAACGGTATGGATGGCGTATAAACATCATAGTGGGCCAGATTATCAAAATTTTCCCCCAGAGGTAGAGAGGAAGCCTTATAAATTCACACTTGGCGCATCTTTTCATGCAAACCTTCCGATTTGCTTTTAGGAGGGAATTGCATGTATCGTGAAATCCTATACATGTATTTATAAACGAGAAAATGACTACTGTAGCTATTACCTTTTATCCACCGGTTTTTACGAAGGAATACAAACTTAAGCTACCAATTTAGACTAGCACGTGCGGACAGCGACTTTGAGGACGAAAATAACCCTCCCTTCCTTTCGAAGACGAGCGCTGACGGTCCTCCAACCGAGAGTTGTACGAACGGCTCAAAAGAGATCAAAGTTACATGGCCCCACAGCTATGTATTTATTATATCCACAACGTTCATACATATTTCGAGATCATTTCGGAGCATTATCCAAGAAAAAAAAAAAATCATATCCATGGATCAACTGGACCACACCACAAAGAGCCGTAGGAAAACTGATTTTCATCGTTGAAACTTTTTTAGAGCCCACCTTAACACTTATTTTCCATCCAATCTATGCATAAGGTCACGAAGGCATGTGGATGAAGAGGAAAAATAAATTGATAATGATTCAAAACTTCTATAACCCCTAAAAGGGTTTCATTGGTAGACGTTCAATTCTTCACTCCCTTTTAGAGTGCGGTCCACTTGATAGTTAGATCTATGTCATTTTATATTTCAAGCTTAATATAAGCTCGTCAAATAGATGGATGGTTTGAATATAACACAAACCTCATGATGGAACCCACAAAAGGTGGTGGGGAGTCCAGCAACAAAAATTAAAAAATAAAAAAAAACAACAGAAAAGGAGCATGTGGCCACGGCTTTCTATAGCTACAGATTATAACTGTAGCAATATCCATGACCCCTGTTTTTTGGATAACTATAGCTCGGCGATCAATCGCGGCTCCCTCGATTCCACCGCAAGTCACTGTCCTAATTGATGATTAATCACAGATTTTATGATTCCACCCCCGAACTATGGCTACAGATTATAACTGTAGCTATAATCGTATCCTCATTCTTTTTTATTTTTTTATTTTTTATTTTTTATTTTTTTACATAGAGAATTTTATTTTACCTACATTTTTCTCTAATATATACTTATATAAATATGTATATATAATCTTATGTAAAAAATTTATCTCTTTTTTTCATTTCTTTCTTTATTCATATAACAAGAATATCTTCTAAGCCAAAATTAGTTACTTGACGTACCATATATGATTTTAGGGCTGAAAATTGAGCGAGCTAAACCCGACCAACCTGTGACCAACCTGACATTGAGTTGGGCTTAGGAAGGATGTATCGAGTTTAGTTTTGGGGTTGGGCCATGCAAACACCAACCTGATAAAACTTAAGTTGGGCTTGGGTTGAGGTCTCGGGTTGCCTGACCCAACACAAACCCGATTAAGATATAAGTTCCTTATAAATTAATTGTAATTGAATGCAGATCAATTGTGTTGAAGGCAAAGGAAATTACAATGCCTCCCCTCAAGCTAATAAGATATGTCGGATTTTCCTCTCCCAAATAAATTGCTTGATATAAAATACGACTTATAATGGAGTAGTTGTCCTATATTTTAGCTTGTTTGTTTAGAAAAAAATGCATGGAAATGATCGTGAAGTGAAGGGAATTGACCGTGAAATGAAACCGAATCGTCGAAATTGACCTTGAAATACATGGAAATGACCGTGAAGTGAAGGAAAATGATTATGAAATGCATGAAAATGACCGTGAAATGAAACGGAATCATCGGAATTGACCGTGAAATGCATGGTAATGACCGTGGAGTGAAGCGAATTGACCGTGAAATGTATGGAAATAATTGTGAAGTGAAGCAACTTAACCGTGAAATGCGTGGAAATGACCGTGAAGTGAAGGGAATTGATCGTGAAATGCTTGAAAATGACCGTGAATCAACACGGAATGGTCGAGAATGACCGTGAAATGCGGAAATGACCGTGAAGTGAAGCGAATTGACCGTAAAATGCGTGAAAATGACCGTGAAGTGAAGGGAATTGACTGTGAAATGCTTGAAAATGGCCAATGATTGCAACATTCTCTAAATTGGGATAATCATGATATTCTTCAATATGTAATGTATTATATGGTAATTCATTAATGATCGAGATTCTACTAGATATTTTAATGGATCCTATAAAGTATCCCGAATTATTTGGTTGATTGGAACTATCGACACTACACCAACCAACCTAGTTATTTTTCAAGATTCCATCAGGTCAATGGTGAAAAATCCATTTGAGCAAGGCAAACATGAATTTCAGTGGGGCAAACATGAAATTGAGTGGGATAAACTGGAAATTGAGTAGGCCAAACTGGAAATTGAGGCGGGCCAAATTGGAAATTGAGCGGGATAAATCGGAAATTGAGCGGGCCAAACCGGAAATTAAGCGGGACAAACTGGAAATTGAACAGGCCAAACTAGAAATTGAGTGGGACTGGAAATTGAGTGGGACAAATTGGAAATTGAGCGAGACATACTGGAAATTGAGCGGGCCAAACCAGAAATTGAGCGGGATAAACTGAAAATTGAGTGGGACAAACTGAAAATCAAGCAGGACAAACTGGAAATTGAGCAGGCCTAACTGGAAATTGAGCGGGACAAACTGGAAATTGAGTGGGACAAACTGGAAATTGAGAAATTGAGCAGGCCTAACTGAAAATTGAGCATCATTCAAAACATTCCTCAGAAGATGCATAAAGTATTCTTTTGGGACACCTCCATAGTTTAGTAGTGAAATTAAAGTCTTATCTAGGTACGTTTTCCTTAGCTGGTTGCTAAAAAAGGAAGACAAGTAATTTGGGTCAACTCTTCACATCACATTTACAGATAACTCATAACCGTTACATACAAGCACTAAAAGCAAACAAGGTATTGTACTATTATTCACACAAGCAACAGAGAACTCCAACCAATTCGGGAAAAGAATACATTAAACCAATGGGGGTAGGCATTGATAGCTAGCCTTATATAAGATGGAAGTAAGAATATATCAAGTTAAAGGGGGGCTTAATCCTTACCCTTGGACAAATTGATCACAAAAACCAAATCAAAGCCAAACTACACCTAACCAAACAACAAACGGTTTGGATTTTAAATAAGTTTGATAACAAATAAACACTTGACTAGGTTCTCCGTCTTCAAAAATAAAACATAAAATTTACAAGATAAACATAGTGAATAAAATCAGACATAATTGAAAATAATTATGTATGATCTTATGAATAGGTTTGATAACAAACAAACAAGTTATCCCAATGAGCATGTTATCCATGTTAACACAATGACCATGGTGATATATTATTGACATCCTTATACATTGGTGATCTATGTTAACACAATGACTGCTCAAGGGAAGTTCGAATTTGAGCGACGCAAAAGAAATAATTAGGTGAGGGAAGCCTGGAAATTTAGCGACATAACCTACATTTTGAACGAGGTAAACTAGAAATTCAGCAAGGAAAGAGGGAAAATTAAGCGAGGTCAAACTGGAAATTGAGTGGGCCAAACTGGAAATTGAGCGGGGCAAACTGAAAATTGAGCGGGACAAACTGAAAATTCAGCAGGCCAAACTGAAAATTGAGTGGGACAAACTCAAGATTGAGCGGGCCAAACTGGAAATTGAGTGGGCCAAAATAAAAATTGAGCGTGACAAACTGAAAATTAAGCAGGCCAAACTGAAAATTGAGTGAGACAAACTGAAAATATAGTGGGACAAAGTATAAAGTTCATTTCATCATCTATCAAAATTACAAAGTATTGTATACATCCACCCATGCACTTCCGGTAAATATGAAATTTAGTGAGACAAACTAGAAAATCAGCGAGGCAAACTAAAAAATCATTATGCCCACTGTTTCTCGTGGTATGATCCACTTGATATTTTCATATGCTTCAATTTGGGGCTCGACCCCTTAAATTAGATACAAAAACGGATGGACGGCATGGATATAATACATGAAACGGATTGTCCCGCTCAATTTTCAGTTTGTCCCACTCAATTTTCAATTTGTCCCACCCAATTTCCAGTTTGGCCCGCTTAATTTTCAATTTGTCCTGCTCAATTTTCAGTTTGTCCCGCTCAATTTTCAGTTTAGCCCGCTCAATTTCCAGTTTGGCCCGCTCAATTTTCAGTTTGTCCCACTTAATTTTCGGTTTGTCCCGCTCAATTTTCAGTTTGGCCCGTTCAATTTCCAGTTTGTCCCCCGCAATTTTCGGTTTAACCCGCTCAATTTTCGATTTATCCTGCTCAATTTCCAGTTTGGCTCGCCTCAAAATAAAACATGATTTTCATAATTAAACATAAATTTTTTTAGCAGTCAAGACATAATTTTCATAATTAAACATGCATGTACATGGAATTGAATTTTTTTCTAAGAGACAAAAATTCCATATGCCATTCACAATGCAAAAAAAGCATACATACAAAAGTATAAAAAATTATGCTGGAAATTAAATGCAAGGGTGAACATGCAACAAAATTTTCAGGCCTAAACTCCATTTCAGATTGATCAAACATCAATTTATCTTTGCATGCACGTTAGGCATATACATCAAACAGGTTCCTAGATAGAATCTCCTAAAATCTACACATGCATATCAATCTAGCATCCAAAATCATTAAGTTCATCCTAGAATTGGTAATTTGTCACATAAGGATAATAGTTCGCACCTTTGTAATGATTCACCTGACTCAAAGCGCTCCTACGATTATGGTTATAGGAAAAATTCACCAAAGCCTAAATAATCATACGAACCATTGTAAGTATTAGAAAAGCTAACTCAAAATACTAGATTAGAAAGTATAATCTATTTCTTACCTCCAATTACCATCGAGAGAACTCCACAAAGGATCCATGAGTAGCAACGTGACCATAAAGGGGGATGTGAGGGTGAAGGTATATATATCATCATACCTCTAAGCTCTCCCTCTCTCTTTCTCCTCTTTTTCTTCTCTTTCTCTCTTTCTCTCTTCTAGGGTAAATTCGTATGGGGAGAGGGATATCCAAATGAAGCCCTTATATAGTGCCAGATTTGGTGTAAATGGCTTCAATGGTTGACTTTTTACCATACTAGCCCTATAGGAGGGTTTTTCTAACCTCTAGGGTCCATTATGGGGTGTGCATGTCGATATACACCGTAGGATAGTTAGCCCTAATGATGATCTACGTATGGACATGATCGGCCCGCCATTTAGATGCGTCGATCGACAGATATGATTAGAAGTCTGTTCAACAGTCACTGATAATCGATCGGGGCCATGACTATATGGATATGAGTAAGAAAATTTCTTACTCTACGTGTGAAGTTTGGTCATAAACCCACGGTCCAAAATTCTCAACTTTGCATAAGAGTGGACGATCCAATTCATTTAAGTTTTACCTTCTTCCTTTAGGGTATTTGCAACTCCCATGCACTCATCCTTTGGCTCAAGTTGAGCGATTCTGGATACTATCCAGGTCCAATTCCCATGATGGACGTCGAGCCCAGTAAGATGGACATTATTCTATAGTTTTGGAACTAGTGACTCACTAACGAGCGGTTTAGAGCTTGTTCAAAAAATCGAGACATTTTTTAAATGAATTAGGTATTGAGATTTCTCATGGGCAATGATTAGGGTTTGGATTAACTATGTTCATAGTGTGGCCTATTTATAATTAGTGAAAGTGAAGATTTAGTCATAATTACTCTAAACCGTCGGTTTTAGGCTAAAAGAATAATGGCGTTGATTTGGTCCATTAGTCAAGATTCGGGCCTTATCTAACTTGGCTTCGAATAGATCTTTTAATTTAGTTACGATTGTCTTGATTAATCAGTGGTAGGTTGGTTAGATTTAAGCTATGTGTGAGCAAATTATGTGGCTGAATTCGGTGTTTAAGTAATCGAGCGGATTCGTTAGCTTCCTACAGTTGATTAATTGAACTTGTGCAGTTCTTTACCGGTACCACCCATGTATAAACTAGCATTGAGTACTAATGGCCAGTAAGTGATAATATAAGTTAATTATATTATAAAAATTTAAGTATTTTTAAAATTTTAAAACAGTGAAAATCTAGGACGTTACACATCCTGACTTCACACTCCAATATGGTGATTCCATTCGCACCGCATATTGCATTACATCTGTGGTATATGGCATTTTGGGTTACTGTGTTTTTGTATTTATATAGTCTAAATACGGCTGACGGTATTCATGAACTCATTAGGAATTGTATATTGTATTGTATCCTCAGCATCTGATATATGACTCTTTTTGACTCATCATTTGTATAACTAATCTGTATTGTGTATTCTGATATTGTTTAACTCAATGACTTATCAGTATTTCCGCTTACTCTGATATTGTATGATCCATGATCTTACCAGTATTTTCGATATTGTATGATTATGACATTGTATTGAATACTTGACACTTACCTTGTGCACACACTTACACCACTCTCTAAGATTTCTATAACTTATGCACGATAGATGCGTGTAGGTGGTGTTAGGTTGCAGTAGCGTGGAGCTTAGAGTATGTAGCTGTCTTCTGGAGCTTTGATTTTATTTTGACATATGTATTTACCTTTCAGCATTGTATTCAAAATTTATATTAGTAGATATGTGATAATGATGTTACTTTTGTGATTTGGGTAAACTTGTGGTTATGCTTCTTACAAGATGAATGTATGTTGAAAAATTCTCGTTATAGGATCCCAAGATCAGAATCTCACATATGAACGTTGGGAGCCAAAAATGGAGTACTATGAAGGTTGTTTGCATCGGATTCGACGATCAAGATTCCTGTGAATCCGATTTTCGAATTTTAGACGTGACACATCTAGTCTTAATTGTTTTTTATAGTGTGGCTACTTAAGTCATGAATTAGCTTAATTTTTAGGCCTATGGCTCACCATGGAAGGGTGCATTTGATTAATGAGATGGATGTCCCTCACACATCAAGACGAGGCCTACAAAGTGCAATCATCCAATGACAAATCTAAGCCATTGATTTTATAAAATAATATTTTTATATTCTTAATATAAGACTAAACTTATAAGGGTCGTAAATTCCCAGAAGGTAATGATCACTTAATCCATCAAGTAGATAAAACCAACATGTGCAAGTATGCTCGCGGATCGTAGAACAAAACCGTTAGCACGAGTGTACTCTTAGTCCACACATAGACTCAAAAGTAGATCTGATGCGGTGTGCACACACGGTACATGACCATAGCTCGACGCGGCGCGCATGTTGTAAAGAGATGATCCAACCCAAATAGCTATTCCTCATTGGCAGCTCAAGCTTTATACAATCCATATCTCATTTATACATGAAAATTTCCTTGATCCTTTTTTATATGGGATAAGAAATACACTGAAAAAACAAAACACTTTCCAAAACAAGAAATAAAGAAAGATTTGTATTTAAAACAAAATTTCATTTTAAAATTTGTTTAAAATACAATAATTTACCACATGTTTCAAATTTTAACACTTTGATATAAGATAAAGAATTGTATAATGTGTCAATGTTTATCTGATTTTAATCAACAGTTATAATAAGCAAGACAAGTTTATAGGAATCAAATGATTATTGATCTTTAACCCGGCCATTTAACCATAAATGATAATATATACCACCATACAACTTTTTCGTTATAACTGGTGTATGGTTTAGTGCCTTTTGGTCATATACCCTTAGTTGAGATTTTTTTTAGTGATATAAAGAAATAGCTTATATATTCTCACAGGAAGTATATGCCTCACTTTCACACTTATAAAGTTGAATACCATCAAGTATACATATAAACTATATGCACCACTACATTTGGTCATGAATTTTTTAAGAGTTCAAAAATGCGTCGTTCCTTATATTGCTGCTTGCATACACCACACGAAGGGACAAATTCCTTGCAGTACTTCTACCATTGATTTTTTTTCTTAGGCCTACCATGATAAATACGTGAAATTCACTCACATCATTAAATGCCATGAAAATATTTAGGCATAGGCCTAAAAGTCAAGACAATACCTAACTCAGGTGGGCCACACCAAGGAAAAAAGTTCAGAGGATGGCCATCAGCAAGTACACCATTTCTTATGGTTTGGTATACCTAAATTACGGGTGTAACTGGTATTTATGCCCACACCGAAAGTTCGGTCCAACAACTAGTGATAGGGTTAGATTTCCGAAATACGATTAGTTAGTGTCCATGTAGCTTTTGTTTTTTCCTGAACCTGATATCCTTCAACATCATGCAAGAGCAGGAGCTTCTGATGGAAGTAAGGAGTAATTTAGACGTTTCATCTTCTATCCGTTTATCCATGGGAAAATTATAATAAATAGAAATAGTTAAAGGTTGTTTTCGGAATTTCATATACTAGCAGGAATTTTCAGATAAAAACCTCTTATTTTTCTAATTAAATTAGATATTTTAGTCATTTGATCAAATGACTTTTTTCACCTAAATGTAAACATAATAATTAATTTTCAATAATTATAAGGTTGAAATATTTTAATTGGAGACTTTCTTTTTAAATCCATCATCCATAGTGAGGCTTATCTTATAAACAGTTTGGGATTTTGAGCTACTGAAAATGCCCCAATACTTGAGATGTACTGTATCATTAAACCACCCATCTGTAGGCTTCACCATGTTCAGTATTTAAATCCACTTCGTCCATCAGATGAGAAACATTTAATGCATGACATCCAATCCATCAGTGCGTAATTGCTGATATTTCATGTGTGCGTGACATCCAATCCATCCAACAGGTTTACCCCCACAAGGAGGTAGAGGTACTTGTGATCGACGGCATAGAGGTCCCCCACAACGGGCCTGTCACCATTCAATTTCAAAAAAAAGAAAAAAAAAAAGTCCATTAAGCCAATCTACGGTTGGTGCCAGTATTTGGACGGTGTAGATTTGAAGTAAGTGCCCTGTGTCGAATAGGCAAGGCCAGCTGAAGAATGTCCATGTCAGCCTTATGGTCTTCTGACCGAGACCAAATACGATCCAGACCACATGAGCCCAAAGACCCACCAGCCCAAATACTCAACACATCTGAAAGCCCAGGTCCAGATCAATAAGTCACGGGCCTTGTTGCTCGACTGGAACTTTATTGAAAACGATCTGAACTCAGGTGGGCCACATCTGTATGTGGAATTAGAGCATCTGTTGTCCATTGATTCCAACGGTGCGACCGACCTTATGAGTGGAACGCTCTGATTTGGACCCTCTTTATGGTGGGGTCTTCCATTTCCATAGTACTGATATCCCTCATAAGGAGGCAGATTAGATAAGGGCCGGCCTACCTTGATGTATGTATTTTATATTAAGGATTTCAATGCATTTTTCATATCATTTCAGTGCATGAGCCTAAAAATGAAACTGTTTAAATCTCAAGTCAACGATATCATGGGAAATTGTGAAGATTAAATGCCCCCATTATTAAAAACTTCTTAAGTTTCACCATATTGTTTTTGTAATGTGTATTTGTCATCCAACCTATTGATAAGCCACGAAACCCTGGACGCAAGGCAATATCTCATCATAAAAAACATCTTAAGGTCCATTTTAATCTTTATATAATATTCTATCATCCAACTTGTTGATAAGGTCATGCAAACTTAGATGAATAAAAAGCAATTAAAACATTGATCTAAAATTTTCATGATTGAAAATAAATATTTAATGGTCAAACATCATTATTTTCTCGTAGCATGGTTTACTTGAGAATTGAATTTATTTAATTCTTAGTAACGTCCCCTAAAATGAAATGGAAAAATAGATGGCCAATGTAAATATAAAATATGCGCATCAATGTAGGCCCATGGCCGAACTGCACCTAATTTGCTCCCTATGCATGATGGAAGGGATTGGGCGTTGCCCCATGCTAAGGATTTATCCGCACCGTCCATCAATTTTAGAAGATTATTTGGAGGCATGAGTCAAAAAAAAAAGAGGCAGATAGAAAACTTAAGTGTACCATACCATTGATGTTTATTTGTCATCTAACATGTTCATAAAATTACATAGACCAGTACGAAGGGAGAACATAAATATTGGCTTGATGTAAAACTTCTGTACCCCACCCCCCAAGTAATTTTCAACAGTAGGAATTTAATCTCGGCTGCTTATGTGTCATCTAAAAGGGTGCCTTTACGGCTAGCAAACCTATTTAGATGCGGGCAGGTTATGAGAATCCATGATTTTACTCACAGCCACTCGTTGCTTATGTGTATGTCAATCCAATTCGTTGAAATTTATGCTGAACGAATGATCTTAAAGTTCTGATCGTGGTCATCAAATGGACAGCTAAATTGAAAGCAATCAAATGGCCCAAAATCAACAAACCAATATCCATCAATCAGTGATAAGGACCATTCAATTAATGTAATTTTGGGACCTTGCTCCATTCAATCGTTTGATGCACTATTTGGATGGTTGGGATTGGTTAAGATGTAGGCCACGTAGAGTGGGCGTATGCATGAGTGTCTGAGCTTAGATGGTCACACACAGGGCGGTTTGGCTAGTGACCCAATACCAGCCAACTGGCTAGTGTCAAAGCTCTACGGGCCCATCGGAATGTGTGTTTTATCCGTGGCGTCCATCAATTTTCCGGATCATTTTAGGGCATGAGCCCAAAAATGAGGCAGAACCAAATCTTAGGTGGACCACACCATAGAAAAATAATGGGGATTGAATATCCACCATTAAAAACTTTCTAGGATCCACCGTCATGTTTATTTGCCATCCAACATGTTAACAATGTCACATAGACCGAAATAGAGGAAAATCACAAATATCAGCTTGATCCAGAACTTCTATGGCCCTCCAAAAGATTTCAACATTGAATCCCCACAGTTTCCTGTGGTGTGGACCACCTGAGATTTAAATCTCCCGTATTTTTTAGCTTAGCCCTAAAATGATCTAGAAAAATGGATGTACGGCGTAGATAAAACACACATCATGGTGGACCCACAAGGCTTTGCAGAGCATTATTCTAGACATTTGTCAACCTAAGGACATGTATAGTATCCTTAGCTTCATTCTCTTTACTCTATTTTCCTTAAGTGGGGCCATGGCATGCTGATCAAGGCTGTTGATCTGATGGGACACATCATGGGGAAACCATGACCTAAAAGTCCAACACATTGTATAAAATCTCAACGAGCCCATTCTCTAACTTTCACTCTGACCATAATCATCTATATTATAATTGGATTAATGGAAGAGACATTTTGCCTTCTTCAGCCTAATTTCATGTCGTGTGTTTAAGAGATATTTAAAGTTATTTTAAATAAAGTCGAGGTATCTTAAAAATGTAAAATGGATGGTTGAAATTTCAACCACAACTGCCATTTATACTTTATGAAAAGCTATAGGGTAGAATAGAATCATTAACGGTCAGGCTCGGCTTATTTTATCGCTTTGGAAGCTCAAAATATTCGCTAGCTTGGATATCCATGGGGTTACTTGAAGAGCCTTTGATTTTTATATTACAATCTAAATACATTATAAATTACCCATCGTTACTTGCACTTGCACTTGTATTTATTACTTTTAACCTAAAGTTAACATTAGTAGGTTCAATGTATTGGTATAAAATGTAGGTAGGAAGACATTTTGGCAGAAAAAATGTGGGACCCAACCTAATGTATAGAATATATACATGCCATTCATCCATTAAAAAATGAGGCAGGTCTAAATCTAAAGTGAGCCACACCGCATTAAACAGTGAGAATTGAACGCCTATAGTTGAAAATTGCTCAAAGGCTATATAAATTTTAAAATTTTGATTTTTATGTTTTCTCTTTATTTATGTTTGTATGATCCTATAAACAGGTTAGATGACAAATAAACATCAATGTGGGCTCTAGAAAGGCATTAACTTTTAACGGTTAAGGTCCATTAGGACCACTCTTTCATGTGGCTTGGTTCATTTATGTAAGACCCGTATCCTAAATTGTACCGTTTCGTAAACTCTCGCGGTTCTCTCGGTCGAATTCCGACAACTTGCGACACGTAGATAGCATTTGCGTCGACCCTGAGTCGCACCTTGTTAACCCGAATTGGCTCGACTCGAAACTCGTACTCTAGCGACAGCGTCGTCCCCGCATTTCTAATGCCGCGTCTCACACGTCGATGTTATATCCAGACCAAGAGTTGTGGGCCCGCATATATTCCAAATAAACGCCACGCGTTACGAATTTTGAAAAAATCTCTACCATCCATCACATCAATTAATCAATCACAAGTCAAATATACAACTTATCCCTCTCTCTTACACAAGCCTTACCTAAAGTCAACTCTCTCTCTCTCCACCCATTCCTATCTCATCCAAAATTTAACCAAGCCCATACCCTCGATGTCATTCTTCTTACAATATCCATCCCCTTTCATCCCATCACCTCTCTCTCTCTTTCTCAATCAATTTCCCAAGCAAACCAAGAGAGAGCAACCGTCCAAGCTTCCTAAGGAGAAGCTAGGTGTGACCCACTTCCTACCCCCTAATCTCTCATCTCCACCCTTTAATCCTTATCTTCCACCATCAAAGAGAGAGCTAAGGAGCTTAGCATTCCAAGGAGCCAAGAAGGAGAAAAATCGGTAGGTGTTCATAGTATTAGATCTTGATTTTGATGCAAGGCTCATTTATGATGGGACCCATTTTCATGTATGTGTTGTAAGCAAAGAGGGGCCCATAGTGGCGGGGTCCCTCCATCACTCTCTCTCTCTCTCTCTCTCTCTCTCTCTCTCTCTCTCTCTCTCTCTCTCTCTCTCTCTCTCTCTCTCTCTCTCTCTCTCTCTCTCTCTCTTCCCTGTTTGCAGCCCACCATGATGCATGAATTTTATCTATATCGTCCCCCAAACACACCACCTTGCTGTCCGTTTGGATTGGCCCGAATCGAAGGAAAAACATAAATATCGACTGATCCAAAGTTTGGTGGGCCACCACGTGGACCCACCTTTGATGGATGTGGTGTACCCGCACCGTCCAGCAAGGGACGGTGGGTCCCACGTAGCTATACAGCCGTTGTATTCAACGTGTTCTGAGGGTCTAATCATGGGGTATGTGAAATATTCATACCATCCGTCCATTTTCCCATGGTCGTGGACCCACCCCACACGTGTTGGGGGTGGGGTCCACCTTGATTTATGTATTCTATAGCCACACTGTCCATCTGCTAAAGACGGTGGGCCCCTGATGCATTGGTTCTATATCCAGCCGTCCATCTGTTTTGACGTGGGCCCACCCCGTGGTGTTGCACATGTTGGGGTGGGGCCCACCTTAATGTATATATTTTGTATCCCCACCGTCCATTTTTGGACGGTGCTATGGGACTCCACCGTGATGAATGTGTACATCTACCCATCCGTCCAGGCCTAGACGCTAGACGCTGGGTATTTCAAAAAAATAATAATAATATATTTGGGGTGGGCCACACGTGAGACCCACCTGATATGGAAGGGTTGGCTGGTGTACGCTTACGCCAACTATATGGCTGCTGTATTGACATCACGAGTTCAAGTTCTGTGGGTCCAATCATGATATATGGGTCGTTTCCTATAACACCCCGTACTTTTCAGTACTCAGGTGTTACCATAAGAATTTGAATCAGTTTATATGTGTTTGATAAACACACATATCTTTTTTTGCACATTGGCACCTAGTGATCCTCAAATCATCCATCTCAACTGTCTAAAATAACATTCATTCGTACAACAAGCCGTCCATCCAATTGATTCCAAATTAGTCCATCATAGGTTCTTAAACGTTGATTTTAGGATCTTAATCGCTTCAATAGATCAAATTTTTTAGGTGTAATTGATAATTTATTTATCAAATAAAAATGTATTGAAATATGGTGAAATGTGCATATTTGATCGGGATATCGTTTCGCTAACTCCTAGACCACCGACTATCAATCTATTGTTCCAACTGGATGATTTTCCCAGGTCAATGATTGCATGGGTGACGAACCCAATTTTCGCACTGATGTGCATCCCCAGGGCGATGTGCACTTACGTATCCACGCATTTAAAAAGACTGCATCATGTGTTGTTTTGATTGTCTTGTTGTTTTATAACTATGCTTACCTAATGCGATGGTATGTAATTTCAAGAGAAATTCACACTGAGTTGGTCACTCATCCATCAAATATATAACCGTATATGTAGCACAGGTAGCCCAGGTGACATTCATGTTTATATCGATGAGGAGCATGCTATAATTGACCAGAAAGGATGATTGTAATTGCTAAGGGTTGCTACAGGATTTCACATCCCAAGATTGTTGTAATTTACTTTATTTTACATGTAATATTATTTCATTTAGTAATTATAAGAATGGGGGCATTGGTTTGTAGAAGTCATTATGAGCAGCTTCTTGTGTATTCCAAATGAAATGAAAATTTTCCTTTATGCTTACTTGTCCATTCTTCGCTTATCTGCTTACTCTGATAGTTTGAGAAATACACACATACACTCGAATTTGACCATCCTTTAAGGTTAACACTCGAGTTTTTGGGAAACAAGTCATATACTCAGGTCCTAAAAAGTCAGGGTGTTACATATCCACATCGTCCAGATGGCTGGACGGTGGGACCCACCGTTGATGTATATGTTCTATATCTACACTGTCTATCAGGTGGACCACACTGCAAAAATCAGTGGAGGATTGAACGTCTACCATTGAAACCGTGTGAGGGTCGTATAAGTTCTGGATCAATGTGAGAATTGTTTTTGCTTTTAAATCAGGTCTTTGTGACCTTATGAACAGATTGGATGAAAAATAAACATTAAGGTCTCCCCCACCCCCCGGTGAATTGTTAACAGTGAAAATTATTATCTCCACTACTATTGTGGTATGGTCCAGATAATCTTTCGATATGATTCATTTTTGGGTAATGCTCTATAATGATCTCTAAAAATAGATGTATGGGGTAGATGTAATAAAATGAAAATATTATGTGGGTCTCACCATGATGTAATGTACATTGGGCCCAGATATGAGGCCCATTGTGATGTGATGGAGGCCTATGAGTTGTGGCCCATTGTAATGTATTCGAGGCCCATGGGATGTGGCCCATTATAATGTATTTGAGGCCCAGATATGAGCCCCATTGTGATGTGTTGGAGGCCCATGGGTTGTGGCCAATTGTAATGTATTTGAGGCCCATAGTTTGTGGCCCATTGTGATGTGTTCGGGGCCCATAGGACGTGGCCACTGTGATATATTTGAGGCTGATATATATGAGGCTCAAAGTGATGCATGTGAGGTCCATGAGTGAGGCCTGAAGCGATGTATATGAGGACCGATGTGATGTGTGATTCCACCATGATGTATGTAATGATGGGTCATGCCTTGAGAGCAATGATGGTTTGATGTCCACATTGTTAAAGTAATGATGGTTAAATGTCCACATTGTAACTCTCCCTAGGGCCCATTGTTAGGCCCATTCTCACCTCCCCCTAGTGGCCTAACCCAAACAGTTGGGCTCTCATAATCGTTAGGCCCATTCTAGATATAGTAAGCCATTTAGGCTCATCCTTGATATGAGGAGAGTACATCATCATCATATAACATGCTTAGTATAGCTTCACGATCCATGCCCATGCGCATCATATGTATGCTTGATATGATGAGTGATTGATCATAGCACATGTCATTGGGCGGATTATTATGAGACTCTCTGATAGGAGGAGTTGCCCCACATGAGCCCGTAGTACGCACAGGATTGCTACATGACTAGACAGTATGATTCATGCATCTTATATTTGTGTGATATGATTTTTATATGCCCTAACGACAGAAATCTCTAAACCCGATGGTACCAGAGGACGACTCCAACGTCGAAAACGAGTGGATATATAAGCGCACGAGGGTCGTATACCAGTAGGCCGCACCTCCCACTGTGTCGTGGTTGGTTGGAAAGGAGTGTAACCTTACCTGCCTGAATGAGAGGGCAATATCTAGGTTAAGTTTGACCAGCTTAAGGAATGAGTCAGCTATTGATGAGTCGGGGCCGATATTGGCAGGCGAATAGTGAAGTCTCTTCCACTTACCCAGTTGTGCACTCAAATAGAGGTGGTAAGCTGACGTAGAGTGTACTAGACCCCGACGATTGTTTGGAGTGAGATCTGTAATCATATTTGATGTTCTAGCGATGAGTTATATGGTTATGTGGATTCAGATGAGGACTGACATGAGTGTGTTGCATCTCGCATATGACATTCGGCTACATAGGCCTTGCATCGCATGGCCTTGGTATGACTGACATCATTCATGTCTTGCATCGCATGACCTTAATATGGTCGATAGCATTCATGCCTTGCATCGCATAGCCGCTGTACGACTGAAGTATTCATGAACTGACCAGCATATTTTCGCATTACTCTGATATTGCATACTCACATTGCTACCTTGCGCACATACTTTCACCACCCTTTAAGCTTTCTATAAGCTTATGCACCATATATGCATGCAAGTGACGCCAGGGCGCAATCGTAGCTGAGCAGCAGCATTGAGATTGGAGCGTGCAGCTGTCTTTTGGAACTTCTGTTATTGATATTATATTTCCCTTTATGCGCATTGTACTCAGGTTTTTTTTATCATAGTGAAAATGTGATGGAGTTGTTGATTGTTATTTGTAGGTTATGCTTATAATTATGCTTGTTACGAATCAAATTCATATTGAAAATCCTCTTTGTAAGATCCCATGATTGAAATCTGCTATATGGGTGTTGGGAGCTGAGAATGGAGTACTACGAAGGCTGTCGGCGCCGGATTCGGCGATCGAGAATTTTGTGAGCTCGGTTTTCGAGTTTGGGGCGTGACAGTCTGAGTTATGAATTTGTCTTATTTTTAGATACGTACCCTAAAATAAGCTTGCGGAACAGATGAATAGCATGAATAAAACATATTACAGTGGGCTCCACAGTTTTTATGCATATAAAAACATTTGAAATTCAATTAAAATTTAGACAATTTTTTCTCTAAAATTAAATAATTGTAAAAAGTAAAAATGACCAAATTACCATATATTTACCAGTAAATAGGAAAATCAACTAAGCACTAGTAAAAGAACCATGTGAAAATGTGAGTGGATCTTTCATGAGAGTCACCCCATTAATCAAGTAAACATCCATCCCATTAATTAGACATGCTACTCAATTTCAATCGCTTAATGTACAAATTATGTTCACTCATAATTTAAGCGCACCACATTATAAGAAACATTTGAGAAGAAGTGCTACTTTTATTTAAGGTATTGTACTGCAAATAAGTAATCACGGTTTACCATTACATTGATAGTGATTTTCAATGTATTTTGACTAACTAATGTGCATGTTTGGGTAAAGAAGTAAATTGCAAGACTTTTTATGGATTTGACCATTCATGCATTTAAAAGAGAGAAGTGATCATGCATCTAGGGCCTACATTAATGGATGAATAGCTTCGATATACAATGCATGTATCAAGGTGGATCCTACTGTCACGATGCCACCCAAATCACTTGTTTTAAGGTATCAGGTAAGTCACTCTATAGTGGGATGTATTTCCAGTGAGATATCTTTTATTACTCTAAAGTAATTGTTGGGTTTGTTTTTTTTTCAAAATATTTATTTTTCCAAAATATTTTTAAAAAACTTATAAAAGAGAATTTAGAAAAAAGAGTGTGGCTTTTGATGAATGTTGGTGACCATTCATTTATGAATGGTGGTGCCTCTTGTTAAATGGAGAATCATTTGAATGGAAATGATGATGAAAAAATGTTATTAATGGTGTAGGGACGTCATTGTTGAAAAGACATCACTTGAAAAGACACCATGAAAGAAAATGATTTTTCATGAAAATAATCTTAAAGCATTTCTTATTGCTCTATATAAACCCATCTGTGGGTCAATTCGAAGATAACAATTCTAACAATCTCCTCTCCAGCTTTTTCTTTTTTCCAATTTTAGGTTTTGAATGATTTTTGAAAAGTTACAATTTTTAGGCGCTAAATGGCAAACAGTTTTTCAGGCAGTAAATTACAAAAAGTTTTTAGAGGTTAAACCGTAATAGTACAGAAATAAGGGGTGTATGCTATAAAATGTATTTGGGGTGCGTTTTTTTTAAAAAATATATATTTTTTTTTTATTTGCAAGCCGAAGTCCACATTTCTCCAATCTTGGAAAAGAGACTCATTGTATCCTGGAGGCGAATTTGCTCTAACTATCTTGCAAATTGGTTTAATCACCAGTAGGTGCGAATATCGCCTTAAAGATAGTGACATCATAACGCGCCTTAAACCTATCTTTAAGTGATTAGTTTTTATATCTTTCTGCCTCGAGCCTAACAATAACTTCAGAGGACTTCCATAGGTTTCGAATTTTTATTTTTTTATTTCAGCCAAACGTGCTTAAGGTAAAATCAAGTTGAAATTTCCAATATTTGTTATGATATAATCTAATCAAGACATGCCCAAATTTAGAGACAAATGCATATGGTGGTATTTATACGTCATCAATCTATTCATTTACCAAGCATGCATATATGAAAGAATTACCCAAAAATCATAATATTTATATGGTGGCATTTATATATCATCAATCCATTCATTTGTTATGACTTGAAAGAATTATCCAAAGTTCACAGCATTTCAACATTTACATATGTTGATGTAAACTTATAGATTTTTAGCAGGATAGCCTTTAAGGCAAATAAAGTGTGATTTTTATGATGGATGACGCATTAAACCATCTCCCCTATCTTAGTCGAAGAAAGCCCGATGAGCATCACCTTCGGGTACCCAAGCAATTTTCCCACTTTTCCTCCTCTGATCTCTCTTCCTTCATCTTAGGTGCATTACATGTGCCATGCAATTTAGCGTCCATTTACAATCTATGTATGGTGCCCGTTCATTGTGATTATGTCTTTTATGCAGGCCATTCATCCATTTGGCCAACTTACTTTTAATGCATGAGTGTAAAATGGGATAGATTAAAATCTTAGGTGGGCCACACCATAGGAAATAGGAGTGATTTAACACCCCCATTGATAACTTTTCAGGACTACAAAAGTTTTGAATCAAATGAAATTTGCCTTTTTCTTTCATTAGGTCTTTGTCCTAATTAAGAAGTTGATTGGAAAATAAACAAATAAATATTACGATGATCCTAGGAAGGTTTCAATGGTGGTGATTCAATCATTACTGTTTTCCAATGGTGTGGTTCATCAGAAATTTTGGATCCACCTCATGTTCTGGATACTCCTTAAAATAATTATGGAAATGGATGGATAACGTCGTAGGCCCAAGAAAGCACCATATCTATGGGGTCAATTAAGGGTCTGGCTCACCCAAGGCGGTACCTGACGTATGTATTTTATATCCATCTAGTCTATTAGGAGTCATTTGGCATCATGGATTTAGGGGGATTTGAAGGGGTTTCAAAATCCCCTGTGGTTTGGCACCCTAAAGTAACTAGGGTTTAAATCCCCTCAAACAAACAAGGGGTTTGAAATCAACGTGAAAGCTTAGATTACATCTAAAATCTTTTCAAAAGTTGCATGTGTAACACATGTGTCACTAGAATAGTAATACACAGGGCCCAGTAATGATATTCCCAAATAATTAGATTATCAATTGCATCACTAGAATTACTTTAATATGATGATCAATGTCGTCTAAAGATTGTTCATATAAATCAATGGATAGAAATCATTAGTTAGTCACTGGGACGTGATCTTGTACTTGTGACCCATCCGAGACCTAGAATTTCATCCTTTTCGGATAAAGTACATATTTTAGTAAGCTTATTACAACCATTATGTCAAACATTATATACTTTCACTAATTAGAGATATTAAAATTAATTTAGCAATTAAATTCAAACCCTTGTAAATACACTATGCATAATGATTTTTAAATTAAGCCAAAGAAGTTTTGGGTCAAACATACTATCATATCATAGGAAATGGAAGAGATTGCTATTGAGCCATAAGTTTTGAGTCAAAATGATATTTATTTTTTTGCTTCATTCATGCTCATGTGAACTTATCAACATCCAAGTAACAAGATATGCTAAAGAAGTTTTAAATGGTAAGATGTGCTATTTCCTATGGTATGATCCACTTAATTATTGGATCTGCTTCATATTTTTTGTATAATTTCCTAAAATGATCTGATAAAATCAATGGACAGCATGGATGCAGAATACATACATCAAGGTGAGCTCTATGGTAAGTGTCCAACTGTTCGGTGAGGCCTAATCAGCTCCGATTATATCATAAGTTTGTAACTACACAACACATATCCTCGATCGAGGATCATAATAAGAATTTCATAATCAGTAACAGAGGCCCCAGAGTAGAGGGGCGTGGATTACCTACGGACAGGTTGAGTAGGGAGACTCCTGTTGAAGAGATGTCACCAAGTTTTGTAAGCCTTGCCCTAATGTATATTTTATATCCACACCTTTCATCCATTCAGAGAGATTATTTCAGTGTAATATCCAAAAAATGAGTTATATCCAAAGCTTTAGTGGAACCAGCAAAGAATGCTTTTCATTCATTTGGAGAGGTCATTTTAGTTCAGTATCTAAAAAATGAGTTAAATCCAAAGCTAGTGGACTCATTAAAGAATATTGTGGGACAATGACGCCCACCATTAGAAACTCCTAAAGGCCACAAACGTTTTAGATCAAACTGATATTTGTGTTATTCATTATTTGGTCTTTTTAAACTTTCAAATAGGTTTGATTTGAAATAAACATGATGGTGAGTGTTATGGGGAGATCCAAGCCTATGAAAGAACATTAATCTGCCTGTAAGTCTGAGCGGATTCGATGCCGTTACGTCCGAGGAGCCGAGGCACGACCCATCTGACCTGATTCCTGCATTACAACAACGACATGCGAGTCTTTGGGTGCGACTCAGCTCGGAGGTGTCCCAACAATCCGATCGTACAAGCCAACCGCGATATACCCGAGGCCGACCGCATCCGATCCGACTCAACGGGTCGGGTCAGACGCTGCTTAACTTGGAGATTGTCCTTTATTCTGAGGCCGGACGAGCCGAGCCGAGCAGATAATTAGGGGGGCACATCCCATCTGGCTGACATGGAAACTGTCATATCTGAGCGTGGTCGATAACTTCGCTCGCAGATGCGCACGATTCACCAGATACGCTGCACAATCACGCAATATCTACAGGTACACGATATCAAGCTCTCCTCTCCTCTACTCTCTACCTAGATCCCGATTCCCTTGTCCTGACTTAGGCATCGGAGGGTCCCCTGGCTTAGTCAGGGTCACCTTTGCCCGTTTTCTTGCTACAGGCTTCAGGGACGACATGTAGAGGGCGACGTGGAGAGAGGGTCGGCCAGATTTTGACCTCAACATTTTTTAGCACCGTCTATGGGAACTTGAAACTAGAAGTCAGGTTCTCATTTTTCCAAGCAATGGCGAGGAAGAAGAAAGCTGCAGTGGTGCAGCCGCAACCTAATAAGCAGACTCGGTCGTCATCACCGCTTCATGCCGAGTTCGTACCAGGACCTTCTCAACGTTCACGCAATCGGTCAAGAAAGTATTGCGCCATGAAGAACGAGGTCCAGGCCCTTCGCGACGAGATAAACCGAATGAAACAACAGAGAGAGTCAGAGCCACGTCTGGTTTATGAACGACCCATTCTCGAGCCGGTAGGGTTGTTCATGAAAACTCACTCTGTACCAAGGAGTGTGAGGCCTGAAGCCCCCCAACACTCGGGGGTGCCGCATTCTAGTCAAAATCCTCCTACGGTACACACCGAGGTATCCGCGCGGAACGCCACCACTCGGGCCCCCACAACCATTCATTCAGCCACATCCGCCCTCTGTCATCAGTTAGAACAGAGGAGAGAAAGGAGAACGCCAGAGGTCGAGGATGCCACAGAGGTCGTCGCGAAAAATAGAGACCCATGAGAGGCACAATTTGCGAAGTTAAAAGACCGGTTCCTGACATTGGAGAAAAAGCAACAACAATCGACAGTTTCAGCCACGATCCAGGCGATGATGGAAGAGACCGAGCCTCCCTTCACCCTAGCCATCATGACTGAAGTGATGCCGCAGAGGTTTCGGATGCCTCCCGTCATCCAGTATTCAAGATCTAGGGACCCATCCGAACACCTGAAGTCCTACAGATCGTGGATGCAGATCCAGACTGCAACGGACACAATGATGTGTAGGAAGTTTTCTATCACCCTCATAGGGTCTGCTTGGATTTGGTATCGCCAGCTCAAACCCAACTCCATGGGTTCTTTCGGGAACTAAGTCGACTATTCCTTACGCAGTTTATAAGCGGTAAGAGAAGTCGGAAACCCAACACTCACCTGCTCACCATCAAGCAGGCCCCGAAAAAATCGTTAAAGGATTACATCACCCGCTTTAATGAAGAAGCATTGCATGTCGAGAACTACGATGACAAGATAACTCTCGCTGCCATTCTGAGCGGATTGAAGGAAGAAAAATTTGCCTTCTCTATCAGAAAGAATTCGCCAAAGACGCTAGCGGACTTCATGGCGAAAGCCCAGAAGTATACTAACGTCGAGGAGTTCACTAACGCTCGAAAAGGCATACAAGTTCCGATTCGACGAACAAAGGGAAGAGACCTCAGAACGAAGACTCCCATCTGACTGGCAAAGAGGCATATGACCGCGCTTCCTGCGATCGTCGACCGAGCTGCAGGCCGGAAGAAAAATTTCGTTCCTATACCCCACTTAATACATCCGCCGAGTAGATTCTACTGGATATTCGAGGAGACAGACTACTTAATTGGCCGGTCTGCATGAGGGCTGACCCAGAGCACCGGGACAAAGTAAAAATTCTGTCTTTTCCACCGGGACCATGGTTACAACACGGACGACTGCATGGATCTGAAAGACGAGATTGAGTCCCTCATCCGCAAGGGACATCTATGTCGTTACACCAAAAAAGAGAAGCTCGCTCGAAGAGAGGAACGGCCGCGAGAACAGCCGAACAACCCCCAGAGGAACCTGTCGAAATTCGTACCATCTTCGGGGGTTCAGCTAGGAGAGAGAATTCAAACAGGGCTCGAAAAGCCCATTCCCGCAGATCCGAGCCGGTACACCAGTTCACCTGGCGGAACGTCCCAGCAAGAAAATCTGAGTCGCTCCGTGCAGCTTGACTTTCACGGAAGATGATGCGCGCGGGATCCAGCATCCGCATGATGACACGCTAGTGGTTACCATGACCATAGCAAATCACAAAGTGTACCGCATCTTGGTCGACACCGGGAGTTCAGCTGATGTTATGTATTCTAAAGCATTTGAAAAAATGAAAATTCCACGGTCCTGGCTTCGACCCGTGAAGACTCCCTTGCACGGCTTTGCCGGAGAGAGAATCATCTCCGAAGGAGCTATCTCTCTCCCAGTAACAGCAGGAGAAGAGCAACATCAAGTCATACTTTTGGTGGACTTTTTATTTATCAATGTTCCATCTGTCTATAACGTGATCCCACCCTCCCTCAACGTAATGAGAACAGTCGTCTCAACTTACCATCTGATGATGAAGTTTCCAACTGAAGGTGGGATTGGTTATCTCCGAGGCGATTAACGCGAGGCCTAGAGGTGTTATGCGATAGTCTTGAGAAAAGGAGCTGCCAAATAAATGCTCGTAATGGACGTCTTGGATCCTCGAGGACCGACGGAAAGCTCCTCAGTCGAAGATCTGGTAAGAATACTGCTTGATGAATTAGACCTGAGTAAAACTGTTCAGCTCGGATCATCACTGAATCCCAAGCGGATGAATGAGTTATTGGCCTTCTTGAAGCAACACCGAGACATCTTCGCATGGTCGCATGCAGATATGCCGGGGATCTCACCTGATGTGCTGGTCCACAGGCTGAACGTGGACTCAGATCACCGGTCAATTAAGCAAAAAAGAAGACCGTTCGATGCCGAATGATATGAAGTCATTGTCGAGGAGGTCTCAGTCCTGCTCGATGCGGGTTTCATAGAAGAAGTGTACTATCCTGACTGGATAGCAAATGTTGTGCTCGTCAAGAAATCCAACGGGAAGCGGCGGGTCTGTGTAAAATATTCTGATCCGAATAAGGCATGTCCCAAAGACAGCTTCCCGTTATCTCGGATCGACCAACTAGTGGACAGCACGGCCGGACATGAGTTACTCTCGTTTCTAGACGCTTATTCCGGATACAACCAGATCGTTATGTATCCCCCAGACAGGCAGAAGACTACCTTTGTCATGGACAGAGGGCTCTACTGTTACCGAGTCATGCTATTTGGCCTGAAAAATGCTGGGGCAACATATCAGAGGCTGGTGAATAAGATGTTTGCTAGCCAGATTAGGCGCATCATGGTGGTGTACGTGGACGACATGTTAATGAAAAGTACCCAAGCCTCCAACCATCTTGCCGACCTTGGAGAAACATTCAGCGTCCTCCGAAAATATCAGATGAAATTGAATCCCTCTAAGTGTGCATTTGGGGTTGAGTTAGGGAAGTTTCTTGGCTTTCAAGTCAGTCAGCGAGGTATCGAGGCCAACCCGGATAAGATCAAGGCTCTCCTCGACATGAACTCGCCTCGGATTCTTAAGGAGATACAGTGTCTCACGGGAAGAGTTGCTGCCCTCGGACGCTTCATATCTAGGGCTACAAATAAATGCCTTCTTCTTCCAGCAGCTGAAAGGTCATAAGAAGGCGGAGTGTACGCCAGAGTGTGAGCATGTCTTCCAGTAATTAAAACAATACCTGGGTTCACCGCCTCTATTGTCTAAGCCTGAAGAAGGGGAGCTTTTGTTCCTCTACTTCGCAGTCTTGGCTTCAGCTGTTAGTTCGGCTCTGATCAGAGAGGTTGGAAGCAAGTAGTACCCCGTGTACTATGCAAGTAAAGCCATGGTACTAGCTGAAACAAGGTACCAGTCCTTGAAAAAACTGGCGCTCTACCTCGTCGTCTCGGTCAGAAGACTGTGACCATACTTTCAGGCCCACTCCATAGTTGTGCTAACAGACTCTCCTCTGAGGCAGGTCCTCCAGAGACCCGAAGTGTCGGGTCGGATGACCAAGTGGGCTGTAGAGCTCGGAGAGTTTAACATTCAATTTCGCCCCAGGACGGCACTCAAGGGTCAAGTTGTAGCCGACTTTATTGCCGAGTTCACAACTTAGGATGAGGAGCAAGTTAGTAAGGAAGTCGAAATGACACCATCTATCCCCTTGAACAACTAAAAGGCAGCATCGAATCCGGGGTGGGTCCTTTATGTTGATGGGTCTTCCAATATTAAAGGAGCAAGAGCCGGTGTTGTTTTCGTTACACCTGATTCAATGACAATCTAATACGCAATCAGACTCGGATTCAAAGCTTCAAACAACGAAGCCAAGTACGAAGCATTGTTAGCTGGGCTCAGGCTGGCAGCGAGCCTAGGCGTTCAGACCCTGTAAGTCCGTTGCGACTCGCAGCTGGTAGTGAACCACATCTTTTCGGAGTACGAAAATAAAGAAGTCAGAATGATCGCCTACCTCGAGGAAACAAGGAAATTGATCGAGAGATTTTGAAGTTGCACCATCCGGCAGATCCCCAGAGTCGAGAACTCATGTGCAGATGCCTTAGTAAGACTCGCCTCGGCCTCCGAGGGAAAGATCCCCCGTTTCGTTCCTGTCGAGTTCATTGAACACCCGAGTATCAGCCAGTCGGAGAAAGTCAATCTTGTCTAGTCTATTCATAGTTGGATGGACACGATCTTCAATTATCTGTCATCCATCGAAACCCCTCGGACAAACTAAAGGCGAGGCGACTTAGGGTCAGAGCGGCCCGGTACGCTATATTGGACGGAGTGTTGTACAAGAAGAGACATTCTCGGCCTTACCTTAGATGCCTCCGACCGGACGAGGTCGACTACGTGATTCGGGAGATTCACGAAGGAATCTGCGGGAACCATTCTGGCAGTCGCGCCTTGGCCATGAAGATACTTCGTAAAGGGTATTTCTGGCCGACTCTTAAGCAAGATCCGAAGGACTTTGTTCGGAAGTGTGACAAGTGTCAGCATTTTACTGCCGTGCCGAGGCAACCGGCAGAAGAAATGACCCCCATGAGTGGGCCGTGGCCGTTCGCCCAATGGGGGATCGACATCATCGGTCCCTTGCCCACTGGGAAGGGACAAGTCAAGTTCGTTATAGTTGTAGTCGACTACTTCACTAAGTGGGCCGAGGCCGAGCCAGTCGCAAAGATCACTGAGCAAAAAGTAATCGACTTTGTGTGAAAAAATATCATCTGGTGGTTTGAAATCCCACGAACCATCGTTTCTGATAACGGCCGCCAATTCAATAATGATAAGTTCCATAGTATGTGTCAATGACTTGACATTGTGAACGCTTACTCATCGCTTCGGCACCCGCAGTCGAATGGACAGGTAGATGCGATCAACAAGATCATTAAGCACCATCTCAAGACAAAGCTGGAAAAAGTTAAGGAAAATTGGGCCAAGAAACTCCCCTTCGTCCTCTGGGCTTATAGGACCACAACCCAGACTTCGAACGGAGAAACTCCGTTTTCGTTGTCCTATGGCTCGGAGGTAATGGTGCCAGTGAAAATCGGACTCCCAACTGCGTGGGTAAGAAGCTTCGAATAAAATCAAAACTCTGAGCAGATCGCTGCTAATTTGGATTTGATCGAATAACTCAAAAAGGTTTCCAAGTTCCGAACGGCGGCTCGGCATCAGCAGGTAGAACGTTTCTACAATTCAAAGGTTAGAATCAGGTGCTTCCGCCCAGGGGACTTAGTCCTCCTACGGATCTTCTAGAACAAGGCTGAGCCAGGGGCAGGAGTGTTCAGACCCAACTGGAAAGGATCATATCGTGTGGTCAGGTCTGCCAAACCAGGCTCGTATCACCTGTAATACCTCGAAGGCCGTCATCTCCCTCATCCTTAAAACACCGAACA
Organism: Magnolia kwangsiensis; assembly: GCA_037074715.1. NCBI lineage: Eukaryota > Viridiplantae > Streptophyta > Magnoliopsida > Magnoliales > Magnoliaceae > Magnolia > Magnolia kwangsiensis. The sequence goes on along the minus strand of CM073575.1, from coordinate 149,979,059 downwards.
CTTAAAGATCTACTACCCATGAGGAACTAGCCTTTAAGGCTCATAATAAAATGTACGCCTCCGATCGGCCAGCCTTTAAGGCTCTTAATAAAGTTCAATTCTACTTTGGATGCTTGCTCGATTGTCTTATCAACACAAGCACGAATTAAATGGTCTGATCCTTTAAGGGATCGGAGCCTAATCTTACGAAAGATCGACAAGGCATCCCCTCGAGGAAAAAAGCCTAATAATGACCCGACCCTCCATTGGAGTACTCGGCTCGACAATATGACGGAATGAAGGGACTAGGCCCGTAAAGAGGCCTGCTCGACTACATCTCAGAACGAGTTAATGTAATACCAAAGAAATATTTTTCATTGAATTCCCTCGGAGGGGCAAAAAATACATTTACAGTATAAAAAAAAATGATAAAATATCTTCATGCTGGAGGAGGAGCCTGGGCGTCAGGGGCTTGGTCCGAGCGAGCAACTTCAGTAGGGGCATCTTCGAGATCCTCAGGCAGAAGAGGGTCAAGATCGAGGTCTGGGTACAAACTCAGAACTGCCTCGAGACAAACATCGAAGACGCGGTTGTAGAATGTCGCAGCTTCAGCGTCCCTCTCTTTGGAGGTCTTGAAATCTTCAACCGCGGCAGCAACCGTTGCGGCCAAAGAGGCCTCATCTTTGGCCCGTTGAACATCCACGGCCTGATCCATGGCTCGGGTCCGCTCTTCAGCCGCTCGGCCTTGACGCGTTTCAGGGCTTCACCCCAGTCGAGTAGTCTTCATGGCCAAAGAATCCGCGTGAGCCCTGGCGCGGCTTAGCTCAGCGATCGCTGCATCGCTGTTGGCCTTGAGATTATCCGCCCTTTCCTGTAGCTTACCTGGAGGCGAATCACTCTGGCCTTCTCGTCCTAAAGCTGCCGGTGCAGCTTACCCTGCTCGGACTTCAAAAGGGCAGATTCATCACGTAGAGCCACCATTTCAGCCTGGAGAGTCTCGAACTCCATCTCCCTCCTCCGATGTTCCCGTACTCTCTCCCGAATTGAGAGCAACACTGGGACAACCTGAATAGGAAACAAGGATTGAAACTTTGAGAAAACATATACGATAATTATACAATACAAAGGAAAAGGGAGAATCCTCTCGGAGACGTACCATGTAGCATACGGTGGCTAGGTCGTTCAAAAAGTCGCCTTCCGATCTGCCAATGTTCTAAGCAATGTCCTCTTCGGGGGCATGCTTGGCGGCCCACGGAGCCAAGCAGGTCATATGATAGCCCGACTCGAATCTCTCACCGCTCGTGCCCGCCTAGGGTGAGGCCACAGCCTCCTCGGCCCCTATCCTGCTGCCGGCTGAGTTTTGACCCTCTATGCGGACATCTCCCCCGATCTCTCGGGGGGGGGGGGGGAATCATATTGTCGGTCATTCTAATGGCCTCCTCCCGTTCGAAGGAAGATGAGATGGGGATGGGGGGCTGGGGGGCTGCGGCAGGAGCTTCCGCGGTGGGGGGAACGACGATAGCAGGAGCACGAGGAGCAACAGGGCTCGGAACGACTGCGGTGTCGGCCACAGTCGTTCGAACTAGCCACAGAGGAGGAGATACCACCAGGAGCAAAACTGCCGAAGGAGCCGTCGCAGTACTAGGGCACGCCGACTGACTTCTTCCGAGTGATCTTCACTCAGGGGTTTCCTTCAGAAACTCCGTCGCTGTCGGAGTCGCTTTTCTCTTCCGAGCTCCGGACGCCTCGGCCATGCCTGCGAAAGAAAAGACGGTATCAGCTACTAAGTGAGCGAAAGGAAGCCCATCGAAGAGATTAGGGCAGCTTACTGAGGGACGTGGGCAAAGACTAAGACTCGCAAAGCCCAAACCAGTGAAGGTTGGCCTCGGTGATCAAATCAGTTCAGGAACGAAGCGTCTCCGATCGCGCTCTAACTTTCGCAATACGATTTTTCTGGTCTGAGTCAAGGAGCGGCAACCCCTTTGGGAAAGCTGCAAAAGGAAAATGAGAAATTTCACTTCAATTAAAACAGGTGAAAACTAAGGCAGCAATCTGGATGCTAGATGAAGTTCGACCTGGTTTCGTAAAATGGGTCGGAATACGAGTTGTTGAGGTCGTAAGCTCAGCTGTTGGTGCCTCTCATTCACCTGCAGCCCAGAACCACTTATTTTTTCAGTCCTTGTTGGAGGATGGCGGGTGCATCACCAATCCCGACCCCTTGCTTCCTCGAGTCGCAAAATAGTACCATGGATCATTGTTGTCATGCTTGACTAGGTACAGACTCAGCAGTTCCTCTGGGGTCAGCTCGGAGTTTCCAACTTGTCTCCAAATAATGTAGGCGAAAATCATCACTTTCTAGGCATTCAGAGTAAATTGTCCCGGAGCCAATCCAAGGTAAGCCGCAACCTTCCTGATAAAGGGGTGTAGTGGGAGTCGGACCCCGCACTGCAACACACAAAGGAAGATGACAACTTTTCCCTTGACAGGAGCACCTGCCACGTCCATAAGCCCAGGGCCCCTTATCTCAACGGAGTTAAGGATTTGGAACTCCGAATGGATTCACTCCATCTGAGGTTCTGACATAATAGAATCTCGTGAGACTACCTCCGCGGCACGCAAACTCGCGGGCATTTCGGTGGTGGCAGTGGTCTCGACTCGGCGGGCTCGGGTGACCCTCTTATTGTTGAGCTGCTTGGTCTTAGAGCTGAACGTCTTTTACCTCCGAGGCGGGGGTATGAGAGAGTGGTCTCGAAAGGGCCTTCGGAAGTCCCACTCCCACTTTCAGAACTCCCCGGCTCGGAGTCATCTGCGTATTCACGAACCATCTCAAGGTCGGAAGACATGGTAGGAAGAAGGATGAAGATCCACAGGACTCACCGGGTGACTGCCGGAAATCGCCTTCTACCGAAAACTTCGAACTCGGTCGGAATCGCCTCGTTGGAAATCGCCTCATCCGGTATGCTCTTCTGATTCAGAATGTAAAGTAACGAACGAAAATTCGGAGTGCCTTATATAGGCAATGAAGGAATTCTACATTGATGGCGAGCCTTAATGGCCGCAGCCGAATCGGCACGAAGTGATCTCCGAGCACACATGGTCACACCTCATTGAAGGAATACTGAAACGTCGGTACGACTCTAACATCGGACAGCGTACCTTAGTATGCGAAGTGACGCCCGAACAGTCGGAACCGTCACGTACACGTCTCCTCAGGCCTGCATGACAACCTCTCATAGGCTGGAAGGAGATTAAGAATTGTAGCCGTCGCCACGTGTCAACCGAAGCAACCAGCATGCTCGCAATTCGAAACTCGTCATCATTGCAGTGAGGGCGGGAGATTTCTTACATGGGTACTCTCTGAGCCTGCAAGCAAACTCGAAGAGTAAGTGACTTTTTTTATGGGGAGATCCGAGCCTATGAAAGAACATCAATCTGACTGTAAGTCTGAGCCGACTCGATGCCGTTACGTCCGAGGCGTCCGAGGCACGACCCATCTGACCTGATTCCTGCATCACAATAATGACACGCGAGTCTTTGGGTGCGACTCAGCTCGGAGGTGTCCCAACAATCCGATCAGACAAGCCAACCGCGATATAACTGAGGCCGACCGCATCCGATCCGACTCGATGGGTCGGGTTAGACGCCGCTTAACTTGGAGATTGTCCTTTATTCTGAGGTCGGACGAGCCGAGCCGAGCCGAGCAGATAATCAGGGGGGCACATCCCATCTGGCTGACATGGAAACTGACATATCTGATCGTGGCCGATAACTTCGCTCGCAGATGCACACGATTCACCAGATATGCTGCACAATCAGTAGATTGCGGGCAGTATCTCCATGATCTTAGAATTCCTCTGATCGTGCCGAGATTATTGGACTCAGACAATTCCACAGGCAAGTATAAATATTACCTGACGTAATATCTACAAGTACGCGATATCAAGCTCTCCTCTCCTCTACTTTCTACCTAGACCCCGATTCCCTTGTTCTGACTTAGGCATCGGAGGGTCCTCCGACTTAGCCAGGGTCACTTTTGTCCGTTTTCTTAGTACAAGCTTTAGGGACGACACATAGAGAATGACGTGGAGAGAGAGCCGACCAGATTTTGACCTCAACAGTGAGCATTAAGATAGTTTCAATGGTGGGAATCACCGTCCCTATTATTTTATGTGGTAGGGTCCGTTACAAATTTTTATTTGCCTCGTTCTTTGGCTCATGCCTAAAATGGTATCGTAAAATGAGACATCCTTTGGCTCATGTCTCAAAATGGATGGACGGTGTGGAACAACACATGTAATAGTGGGGTAACGTCACTTCAGTGGCCGACTCGCTGCTTAACCTGTCAGTATCCAATCCGCGTCCGGAGTGGAAAGGGTAAAAATCCCCCTCTCCTCTCCATAAGTCCAAACGAGTCCTTCTCGTTCTTGATCGCAGATCAAGAGAGAGAGAGACAGAGACAGAGACGGAGTAGACATCGATGAAAGAATCAACGGCCACGATGGAGATCCAACTCTCCCGCCCTACCGCCATCTCCCCCTCATCTTCATCCTCTTCCTCCTCCAACCCCAATAACCACAACCACAACGAAAACCCCAACAACAACAACGAAAACCCTAACAACAGCAACAACAGCAACAATCCCATGCAATCTTGGTGGGAATCCATCTCCAAAGCCCGGTCGCGAATCCAGGCGCTCTCATCCATCCTTCCTCCATCCTCATCGTCCATCCTTTCCGCCCTCGCAGACTCCGATCGCCCGGCCCGCTCCCTCCTCGAATCTCCCGACGCCTCCCTCTCTATCTCCGCCGCCCTTTCCGCCCCCTACTCCGGCTCCGGCGACGACCCTCTCTGCCACTGGCTCTACGATACCTTCCTCTCCTCCGATCCCGATCTTTGCCTCATCGTCCTCTCCTTCATCCCCCTCCTCTCCGGCATCTACCTCTCCCGAGTCGTCTCCGCCGGCCCTGCAGCTCCGTCCCTCGCCGGCTTCGAGGCCGTCCTTCTCTCACTCTACGCCTCCGAGACGAAGGCCCGTGCCGGGAAGCCCGTCCTTATCTCCGTCCCCGACCTCTCCTACCCCTCCCTCTACCACTCACCCCGCAACAAGCCCCCTCCCTTCCAATCCCAGCCATCCCTCGGTGTCCTCTCTGCCCCTCTTGAACCCCAGAGCGCCATCAAGTCGACCAAGCGCGCTTGCATTGTTGCCGTCGCGCTCGATTGCTACCATAAGAAGATCTCCCTCATGCCGAGCCGGTCCAAGATTGACTTGTGCGAGTTTGCCGTTGCATGGGCCGGGCAGGATTGCTCTTGCCCGGACGAATTAGACAGTGCTACCTTGGATGGGAAAGATGGAAATGGCAATTCCTTTATGGAGATTAGGATTTCAGGAGACGGGGACGAAATTGAGAGTGTTGGGGAGGAGATGGGCAGGCTGGGGATTGTAGAATGCAGCCCCAAGAGAGCCAATGGGCATTGCACAGAAAATGGGGCTTCTTTGAGAGGTTCCAGAATTCCACTCCCATGGGAGCTATTCCAGATGATGCTGAGAATTCTTGGGCACTGCCTTTTGGCCCCGCTGAATCCGCAGGAGGTGAGGGATGCAGCATCGGTGGCAGTACGGTGTTTGTATGCTCGGGCGTTGCACGATCTAATCCCACAGGCAATTTTGGCCACACGGAGTCTGATCCAGCTTGATAAGAGGGCACGTGCGGTGGCGAAGGAGGCTGCAGCAGCCAACGCTGCGTCGAATCCGAACACGCCAAGCAAGCCGAAGAAGCCAGAGATTCTCTTGGTCTCGAAATGATTGGTTGATAGATTTTCTTTTTCTTCTTTTTGTGCTGTGGTGGTTTTCGCTGTATAGTGATTTTTCAGATCCTCCAAATGCGTTTAGATTATATGTGAGAGAAGTACAGCGTATGTAAGCTTTTCGCTTTTTCTTAGGATATTCTTAGTGGAGCAATGTGCTTTTATGTTTAGATATGGTGTTACTTTTATGTCTACATTCTTGTTTTTATATGGTTTCTTTATTTGATATGTAGAGATTTTAATTGTGAATGTTGTGGGTCGTTGTGAGATGAAATGTTGGGTGGATCTCAATACTTATTATTTTCTGTAATATGTTTGAGTGTTATCACATATGTGGCTGCTTGTTTGTTTCGATCTTTTGTTATATGGCTTAATTGCTCATCATTCAAAAAAAAAAAAAAAGGGAAGAAGAAGAAGAAAAAAGAAGGAAATAGAACTAGTCTTCTTGGACTTTGTCACATGATCTTATGAAGTTGAAACTGTTCTTTGGTTTAAGGGCTTAGAAGAATTAGTGTTGCTAAGGCCTTAAACTGTGCTGTTGGTTTCTTTGTGCTATACTGTTATGACCATATGTAAAACTGCTTTTCCATCTTATTCTCCAGTTTTCCCTTTTCTTTTTGGTCCATTTATTGAGCAATCTTGTTATAGTACAAACGTACAAGAGCTTGGAATGCAATAAGTGTGAAGTCACACGCGGATATGACTTCCCTTGGATGGCCAAAGCACCTGAGAATTTTAGACATGTTGAATACTCTTTCCTGGGAATGCAACCAGATATTTCTTAGTGGTAGTTGTCTATTTACTTGTACAGTTGTGGTCTGTCTGATGAGTAGATCAGTTTGATGTTTTTGGAGAATCAGTACAAGTCTATTCAAATCTTCGTAGATTATATTTGAGGAAACCAGACAATGAATTGGGTCTCGGTCAAGCTACATTCATCTAGGGAGCATGAAGCATGCCATGCAAATATTTGCTTCAAGACTAGAGAGTCATTTGCCTTTAATACAAAAATGGGAGCTCATGATTTGATGAAGATGAGAGCTTGCATGATGCAAATTTGATGCATTTGCATTCAGTCCATAATGTAAGCAACACCAGAATTCTAAATTTAAAAGCTTCCGTTGCAGTAAAGATCTTTAGCACACATTATTCTCCGTATTCAGTCATCTAAAGTATTGGTAGCTAGAGGATCCAATGACATTGTAAACATCTTGAGGCTGTTGATCAAAGGAAGGAGAGAGAGAGAAAGAGAGAGAGAGAGAGAGAGAGAGAGAGAGAGAGAGAGAGAGAGAGAGAACTTAATGAGAAAGAGAGAGACATAGGAGGAGAGTTGTGCTCTAACCTTAATATCTTACTCCCTATTTACCGTGTACAAACCGTGTCTGGGCCCATTAAGCCTTATAATATGGCCGGACCCAATACATATATATTCAACTGTTTCTTACAGCTTATTCAACTTTGTACATAACTTATTCAACTAGGTATTAAAATATGTTTCCTTCAACACTCCTCAAGCTGGAGCATATATTTCAAACATGCCTAGCTTGTTACTAGTAAACGATCCTTGTAAATGTGATAGATGCTTAATCAATATGTCGACTAATTGGGCCTTTGATGGGATGTAGTGGGTGCAATGTTGTCAAATGGTATAAGTGATCATGTGCTATTGTTTATGCTTGTTGCTTATGCAATTGCACAACTTTTTTTTTTTTTTTTTTTTAAATTTAAAAAAGGAGAGGAGAGTATGCAATTATGCGTGGCACACATAATCGCATATGCGATCACTTTATGCGATATGCGATCGTATGCCATCCATCTGGCATATGCAACCATTGCATATGCCATATGGATGTCATTATGCGATCGCATAATCGATTATGCGATTGCTTTTGACAACATTGAGTGGGTGAGAAGTTTTTTAGATGCGATCTTTTCTCTGATGAAGTGGCTATCTACTTCTATGTGCTTTGTTCGTTCATGGAAAATCGGATTGATTTCTATGTGGGATGCTGCTTGATTATCACAATATAAAATTGTTGGTTCTTCATTAAAGAGTTGAAGTTCTTGGAGAAACAATTTTATCCATAATAGCTCACAAAAGGCACAACCCATGGCCTTGTATTCTGCTTTGGCGCTTGGCCTAGCAACAATTGTTTGTTTCTTACTTTTTAGGTCACTAAGTTTCCTCTAATGAAGGTACTGTATCCAGACGTGAACTTCCTATCTGTAATGGAGTCTGCCCAATTAGGATCTGCATAGGACTCGATTTTGAGGTGCCCATGAGATCTGTGGAGAAGATTTTGCTTGGGAGTTTTTTGCATGGCTTCGCAATGTTGGACCTTCGGTCGATGCATGAACCCACTCACCCTACAAATAAGATATCTGATCAAGTATCGGTCAAATAAATAAGCCTTTCAAGTAGTCTTATGTATTTCTCTTGGTCTGCAAATGGTTCACCTTGATTGTCAGAAAATTGGTTGTTTGGATCCATTGGAATTACATAGTTTACACCTCAAGGGACTTGTTTTTTCCTTAATACATCCAATTTTATTTTTTTTGAAAGATAACGATTGATATTAAGAGAAAAAGAAATACAAAGAGGAGAGGGAGTCTGCTGAGAAAGCAAACTCGCCTAGACTCCCAAAAAACGAAGGTCACAATCCTTCAAAAAAGGAACATTGACAGCCCATTCAAAGATCAGACCCTTTGCCTTGGAGGAAATGGAATCCGCTGAACTTGAGATGTTCCTGAAGCATCTACTATTTCTCTCTACCCAAACAGAGCACCAGATAGCAAGGATTTCCATTCTCTAAATGCGCTTTCTTTTCTTATCTATGCTGGCCCCATGCCAAGCTGGAAGAAGAGAGTTAATAGAGCCTAGGAAACACCAACTAGTGTTAAAACGAAGATAGAAATCTGACCAGATTTTAATGGTGAAGGGGTCGTGAATGAGGAGGTGGTCCGCCGATTCTTCGTTCCTCATGCAGCATAAGCAGATATTAATTATCTGCATTCCTCTTTTTTTCAGATTATCCACAGTCAAAATCTTATTCTTCCTTGCCAACCAGCCAAAACACACAATCTTTGGAGGGGCCGAATACTTCCAGATGAAAGGGGTCGAGATGCTTGTTGAAGGATCAAAATTGTTGAGAAGAAGATGGGAATAGAGCAATTTAACTAAAAATTTTCCGGATTTTTCCCATCTCCAAATAAGGTTGTCTTCGGATTGCTGATCAGGCATGACTTTATAGATGCCTTGAATAAGGTCTGTGTACTAGTCAATTTCTCAGTCCTGGAGATTCCTTCTGCAATTGACAACCCATTCCACTTTGCTGGTCGACGCGGAGAAACAATCAACGATAGAGGTAGCCTTGTTGGAAGCAAGAATGTAAATATTTGGAAAACGATATTTTAGGGGGATATCGTCGATCCAAATATCTTTCCAGAAACGGATGTTGTTTCCCTTACCAATCTCATAGCCCAAACTTGAAAGCACTTTCTTTTTCATGCGGAGGATGCCTTTCCAAACGTAAGAAGCTTTGTAATAGGCAGTCTCTTTTGTCCACCACCCACCTGAAGAATAACTGTATTTGCTTTTGATGAGGGTGCTCCATAGGGAGCCTTTTTCGGACCCTAACCTCCAAGTCCATTTGTTGAGCAAGGCCTGATTCATAATCCTAAGATTCTTGACCCCTACTCCACCTTCCTGGAATTGAGTGCACGCCTCATTCTAGTCGAGGAGGTGGAATTTCTTCTTGTCTTCCTTGCCATACCACAGAAAGTCGTGTCTCAACTTGTCGATAGATGCCAAGACTAATATTGGACATCTAAATAAAGACATAAAATAAACAAGTAAGTTGGAGAGCGCTGCCTTAATAAGTGTGAGACGACCTCCCAAGGAGAGATACCGACACGTCCACCTAGCGAGCAGTTTCTCAAATGTGATATAGATCTTGGTCCAAAGAGTCTTCGGAGGCGGACCAAGACATAAAGGAAGGCCCATGAAAGATGTTGGGAAGGAGGCCGAAGAGCAATGGAAGGACAAAGCATACCTGGTAAGTTCTTCTTCTTCCATGTTAACCCCATACATTTTCGATTTGGCTAGGTTGACCCTTAGCCTTGAAACGGCTTCAAAACACCGGATAGTTGTGCAAAGATTATCAATAGTTGTGCAAAGATTATCAATCTTGTCAGAGGATCCTTCCGAAAAAATGAGAATGTCATCGGCAAATTGGACGTGAGAGATTGGGTTGGGCAGACTTGGGATTGAAATACCACGAAGAATACCCTCTTGTTGACCATTATGAAGCATACGAGATAAAGCCTCTCCCATAGTAAGAAAGAGGAAAGGGGATAAAGGGTCACCTTGACGCAGACCTCTGGAGCTTTTGAAGAATCCTTTAGGAGTTCCGTTGAGCAGAATAGAGAAGTGGGCAGAGCCAATGCATTCACTCATCCATCCTCTCCATTTAGGGCCAAAACCCATCCGGTCTAGCATGTATAGAAGGAACTTCCAATCGACGTGGTCATAAGCTTTTTCGAGGTTGTAGAATATGCTTTTGAGGCCCGATCTGTGGCTGGAGTGGAGACATTCATTGGCGATGTAGGCACAATCCACGATTTGTCTCCCTGGAATAAACGCGCTTTGATTAGCTGAGATAATCTTGCCAATGACTTTCTTCAACCGAGAAGTGAGGACTTTGGCTAGGATCTTGTATGGGCCTCCTATTAGGCTGATTGGTCTGAATTCTTTGAAGGTAGTTGCACCTGCCACTTTTGGGATGAGAGAGATGAAGGTTGCACCGAGACCAGGAGAGAGTCTCCCTTTGTTATGAAATTCTATAAAGAAGGCCATAACATCAGGTTTGATGACGTCCCAAAAGGTTTGGAAGAAAGAAATGGGGAAGCCGTGAGGATCAGGAGATTTGTCTCCCCGAAGCGAGTCAATGGCCTTCTTCACTTCCTCCTCTGAGAAGTGGGATTCGAGAAGAGAGGCTTCATTAACATCGATTCTGTCCACTTGGAGGCAGTCTAAACACGTCCTATTCCAGTCTTCAGCCGAGAGAAGAGAAGCTAAGTGTTGGATCACCCGAGTTGCTATCTGATCGTTATCTTCAATACACTCCTCATTAACTATGGTGTTGCTGATTTTGTTGGATCCGGCATGCATGCTTGCAATGCTGTGAAAATACTTGGTTTTTTTGTCTCCCTCCCTGATCCACTTGGCTCTAGATTTTTGCTTTCAAGAGATTTCGTCTTCCAGGGCTCTAATAGAAATGAGTTGGATGAGTTGAATTCTCCGGCCCAGAACCTCTGTGGACATCGGCGAAACTTCTGTGTTAGCATCGATCTTTTGAAGCTCTGATAGAATGGAGTCCATTTCAGCTTTTCTTTTGCTGAGAATTGACTTCTTCCATTGATTGAGATTATTTTTGAGGAGACGGAGTTTTGCCATCAGTCTGTGGCAAGCAAAGCCTTCTACTTGAAAGGACAACCACCAATCAGAAATTAGTTTGTGAACCCTTTGATCAATATCCTGGAGGGGTCGAATCTAAATGGTTTAGGGCCCCAGTCGTTGACTTCGTCCGATAACATAACGGGGCAATGATCGGAAGTAGTTCTCGGGAGAGCTAACTGAGAGACAAAAGGGAAAGCTTCCAACCATTCAAGCAAAATCAGGAATCTGTCAAGTCTGGAGAGGATGGGATTCAGTCTCCCATTAGTCCAAGTGAATTTAGCTCCAAGAAGAGGAAGATCGACTAACTCATGCATTTCAATCCAGTCCGAGAATTCTCCCATGGCTGTGGAAGATTTTTTGCTCCAAGAGTGTTCTTCCGGGTATCTGGTGATGTTGAAATCACCAACGATACAACAGGGGCCAGAGAAGGATTGCCTTGAAGCCAATAGCTCGTTCCAAAATTCTGACCTTCTAGCATCAAGAGAAGGGTCGTAAACCGTAGATATGAGGCACTGGAAATTAGCCAATTTATTTTGGAGAATTACAGAGACCGAATAGATTCTAGCCCATGAATTCTGGAGATCCCACTCAAATGATTTCCAAGCTATCAAAATGCCTCCCGTCGAGCCCGGAGTGTTGAGCGAGACCCATTTTGCATCTTTAGCTTGCCACAGGGAGGCCATCAGATCATCTTTGAAAAGAGGAACCTTTGTTTCTTGGAAACAGAGGACGTCAAGATTTCTCCTCCCCATTGATTCTTTGATCATTCTTCTTTTCTGCTTTAAGCTCACTCCTCTCACGTTCCAGGAGATGATTCTCATTGGGGAACCGAACTTCCCCGAGTACTCTTCCTTCCAGAGGTTGCATAAGAGGATGATGTGTGGCCAGTGTTGGAAACTTATCATTGGAGTTGCTGATAGACTTGGGAAGAGATTTCGTCAGGGTTCTGAGTGCTGGGAGAGGACGGCCTCTATTCTCTATACATTGGAATAGAGCTATGTAGTCTTCTGGATGGTCCCCGAATGATAAACCCAACGATCGGCCCACGTCCTACGACGTCTCTAATCCATTTCTTTTGTTGTATTTAGGAATCAACTTAGATCTGATGATATCTTCGGCAGTCTTTGTTTCGAGGGCTTCCTCCTGAGCATAAGAGCAAACAGAGCGCATCTGTAAAGGTTCAGCTTTGATGATGTCGCTCTCAGATCCTTCTTAAAAGAGGGTGATTGGACCAAGGTTGGACCATTCTCGGAGGGGAGGGAGGGAGGGTGAAGATTGCGAGTCGGAGGAGAGGGAAAGAGGGTCTTCTCTGTCTGATTCTCTGATGGAGGAGCCAGGGTGAGAATCTTCGAGTTGGAGAGCACTCTGAGTGTCGTGATGTTTGGGATGCATCAGAGAAGGGGGTTGCCATGGGATCTTTGGAGGGTCGGAGATGTGGGTTTCACCAACGGAAGAGGAGAGAGTGAGAGGTCTGATGGGCTCCTTTTCAGTCGTAACTATGCTGCGATCGAGAGGGGGTTTAGAAGTAAAGTCCCGGATATCCACAGGACCCGACTCCGAACCCGGGATATTATCGGGACCCGACCCGAAAGTGGATATTAGGAAGGTAAGCTGGCTAACGTGTCGCGAATCGGCTCTTTCTTGGTTGCGTGGCAAGATGGTGATGAGGCTTTGATCTGGCGCTCTTGAGATTTGTGCCGAGAGGAGCTGACGTGGGTCGATCTCCACCCTACACGAATGCGACTGCACGTCTCGAGAAGCGATGATCACGAGATGAGCTGAAGGGACTTCTGCGGGGAGGACACGTGTCATTTGCTTGGATTGAAGCGAGGCATGCTCGCCTAGAAAAGTAGCTGGCATGCCGCATGCAGGGAGATGGAAGTCGTGGTCCGCGAGAGCTTGGAAATTGTGCACCTTCGTTTGCCCTATTCTCTGCGTCTGGAGGCAACGAAGACTATGGAAGTTCCTCGGTGCGCCAGAAATCTCCCCACCGGGGAGTTTTGCCGTTAATCTCCTCCCTATGCACCAGGAGATGGATTACTCTGTTATCTGCATGGACCTTGATGAGAGGTGGCAAAGGAGTTCCCTTCTTCCTTCTAACTCGAACTCTGATGACTGATAACTTTTCGCCCAACTTGGTTTTGAGGTATAGTTCTATGAAAGATCCGAGGATGGCTGCCGTCTTGATGAAGAATTCATCATACCAGAACTCCATCGGAATTCCCCAAATGAGACACCAAACATCTTCCGTCCCGAAAATGGAGAACTCTTCCCATCTTAGAACTTTGGCGACCGGGCCGTCGCTGTGAAGAACTCCTGCCATGATTAACATGTCTAGATTAAGACCCGGACATACCTTAATCGAAAGTTCGTTGTAACCAATGGGTTTAATGTTGTAGTTGGCGGGTTGAAACCCGCAACATTCCTCAATCCATTTTTTAACTTGAGGAATGGAAGCTCCATCTTTGGTAATCGCCACCACCGTTTCCGAGAGCTCGATTCTAGTGTGATTGAAAGTTTCTTGATTGATGCGTATTACAATGTCAGTTCCACTATCGCTCGAGTCTTCCTTGGGGTACTCTTTCTTCTTTTCTTTGACGGTGTTGAGGGAGATTGAGGAGGTTTTATCCTGGTTAATCTTCGGAAACTCTTTTAAATTTAAGAGTGCGTTTTTGAAAGAGTATCTGACAAATTGGAGACTTTGGGAGTGGGCGATGTTGGGAGCCGTCCCGGCCTTTGAGTTAAGGAGATTCCCTTTCGAGGAACGTTGATCCGTGCCAAACATCGCCCTCTGAACGAGCATGGGTACTCCGCTGAAGCTCTCACTGTGTAACATCTAGACTGCTCTACCCAATTCTTCTTTCGAGCTCATTCTCACCAAAGCAAAACCTCCGTAAAGCCCACTATGTCGATCCCTTGGCATTATAACCTCCATTACCGCTCCTGCTCGACCAAAAATTCAGGAAATGTTTATAGGGAGCCATCCCTTTGGGTATCCTCTAACGAAGAGAGTAGGGTATGATGCCGTCTTCCTCGCCAATTTGTTGTTGTGCTCCTTTCCCTTTCTCCTTGTAACTTTTTTCCATTCGCTTGAATCTTGGTCGTCTCTGGTTTGATCTTCACAATCGCCTGTTCTGTTCTCCTTTGAAACCCCATTTCCTTTGGGATTTCTGCGTTCTTCCAGAAGTATGGGTTCGTCCTCCTGCCTCTCGTCTCGTTCATCGTCGTCCTCCTGCCGCTCTTTCATCGTTCATCGTCACATTTTTTGGTGGCTTTCTTTATGTAATTCATTATAAATTTTTGACACTAAAACCCATGCCCATGTTCATGAAAAACTCGCAAATCACAATATATGGTAGAGCCTTAATTGTTGATCCAAACTGTGAAATTTGATTGTACATACCATTTCTTGTAGTGCTAACTGGACATTCACATTATTGTGGACTATTTGATTTTCAAAAATTCATGCTGCATTCCTCCACCAAAATAGGTATTGGTAAGCTTTTCGCCCATAGATAGTGAAACAACTCTAGTACTTGAAAGCACTAGATGAGAATGAACAGCAACATGGAGCTAGTTACACAGACATATATGGCTCCTACGTCAAATACTTACAGTTAAAGGCTGCAAGCAACTTCCACTGTTTACAGAATAAATTTGTGGATTGTTTCCTCAACTAATGGATGGACCTTAACAACCAAAATTCTTTTGAATCATTGGGTCCATGGCATACAATATGCCATTTTAGGGTCCAAAGTAGATTGATGCGATGTGAAGCAGGGTCTGCTATCCTAAATAGATGATTCCATGGCAAACGATTCTCTATTCTTAGTCCCGAAAGTTGCCAACCAGTCAACTTTTGTCCCTTGCAAAAGAAGGGAGGCAGCAGAGCTCTAGTTGTATTGGAAATTCTTTGCTGTTTTAGTTGCCTTTTTTCTCATTTTAATAAAAAGATCATTATCCATAAAAAAAAATAGATGATCCTTGGATAGATGTAGACTGTATCCTTAACTAAAGGATAGTTTGATGATATAATAACGATTCAAGATCTGACCTAATCAAGTTTCCAGTTGCCTTCTCCCAATAATTCATGCTAAGCCTTTAAAAGGTTATTTGGAAAAAGTTATACTATCTGCTACTCTCCCCAGCCCATCTCCCACCCAGTACTCAGTGTTCGAAAAATCGGTATCACGTTACGTATCGCACCCTTGGGATACGGATACATATCGGTTATTACATGAGATATATTGGCTATATCCGTAATGTATCATTGTTGTTGGAAACATAGGGAATTGGTCGAATTTTTCCGTTAAACTTCAGTGATTGTTAAAAAAGACATCAATACACATAATTCTATTAATATAATTTATAAATGTAAGAAGACGTGTGGAAACACAAGCAATACATTCAAAAGAAAACGAAGAATAACTAGATCAGCTTACATACATGTTTGATTTTACGTTTGGACACAGCTTGCAACCGATTTGTGAGAAATTGAGAATTTTTCTTCCTTTTTTTTTCAACTTTCCGCAACTTGGCCTATCTCCTCCAAATCTTGAAATCAAATCTCCCAATTGTAACAATTTGACACTAATTTAACATGATTTATGGAAAAAAAGGATTGAAAATTGAAAATGCTCATCGGATCAAACGTGTGAGATATATCCCACTACTTGTGTGTTTTGTATTGCACAGGTGGGATACAAGATATATTGTGGGATATATCGGCTGATATCGTCGATACTTAAAACATTGCCAATACCAACCCCCATATGAAGGGTCATGCTTGAGCGTTTTCTGTTCAAAATAGCAAGGAGCCCACCCATCCATGTTTAGTGAACACCACTTACATGCCACAACACAATTGTGCCCCATGATTCTTTTTTTGTTTTAAATACCATTATTCATAAAAATGCTTCAAATATCATCGGAACGGTGATTTTTCAAGTTGGGGCACTTTCATGCAATGCTATATTATATTGACTTCAATATTTTTTCTTTAATAAAGTTTCACATTCTTCTTTCCATGGAAAAACATCGAGCTTGAAAAATTACTGTAACAGCCACTTTTGGGAGGATTGATATATTAATTTGATGCAGGACATGACAGCAAGTCCATGTTTTCGTGGTCAAAGGTTATTCTTGCACAATGCAAGTGGCTGGTTTGGTGATGCTCCTCTAGAAGCTTCCGGTGATTTTTGTTTAAACCCGGAGGATGGAGAGTTTCATCTGACGTGTCAGGTCTTTTTCTTTTCTTTTCTTTTCTTTTTAAAAAGTTTTTTTTGCTGAATATAGGGCTTTGCAAAATGTTATATGCACATCGGTAGTGAACCTGGCAATATAAGTGAAATTAGAAATCCTGAAATATGCTTATATGGGTCATGCGGAACTCATGGCACCACAGATGAATTTGGTTTGATGCGTACTGGTATGACCCATATCATGCTTGGCCATCTCTCTTTTTTTTTTCCCCGTTTTTATTATTATTATTTTTTATTTTTTTGAGAAGTTAATGCTGGGCCTTCATAGTCAGATGACAACTGCAAACCTTCAAACTTGTCAAATTAGAACCCATACAAGTGCGGCCTATATCATGATTGGAAAGTTTCATCTAATCTGCCTTGCCTTTCCTTTGCTATTTACAATTTATAGGACTTGGGATATTTGTTTCCTACACTTGTTTTAAACTAATTGGCATTGTACAAAAAATTATAACGGCAAATGTCATCTTAGTCAGAATCCAACTGCAAATGTCAACTCAGTCATCTTCTTGTGAAAGCCCCTTCTCTTGTATTTTCAACTAACCTCCAGCTTTTCATCTCTAGTTCTTCATTTAAGATTTCTTTGTGTGTGTGTGTGTGTGTGTGTGAGAGAGAGAGAGAGAGAGAGACCCTTCTCTTGTATTTTCATCTTATTCAGAATCCAACTGCAAATGTCAGTCATCTGCTTGTGAAAGCCCCTTCTCTAGTTCTCCTGTATTTTCAACTAACCTCCAGCTTTTCATCTCTAGCTCTTCATTTAAGATTCTTTTTTTTTTTTCCTGGCATCCTTGATAATTCTTGATGAAAAGAAGATCTGACATGCACATCATTAAACCTGCATAGGGTTCTGCGGCCTCACACGTGCTTGTGCACGCCCTTCCATGGTGGGTCACATGCCTAAGAATCAGGTCAATCAATGACTTAGGTGGGCCACACCCACAGACAACTGTTGAGAATAGATACCCACCCATTGAAACCTTCACGATTGTTTATAGGGCCACTGAGATGTGGTTCAGACTTCCAGCCCTTCCATTGTGTGTGTACAACTTCGATGAGGGGTCACACAGTCACACTAAGTTTCAGCCATATCAAAAACTCAGGTGGGCCCCACCAAGTGGTTTTAGATGTTTTAGGCACAATTTGTATGGTCCACTTGAGTTCTAAATGTGGCTGATTTTTGGGATATCCCGTGATCTAGAGGGGACCCACAAAATGCACGGTGTGGATGTCCAACACAGACCAGGGTGGGGCCCACAGAGCTTGACCTCATGGGAAGCTTCCATGAGGTCAACCTCATAGTACCATTTCCCGTATGCGTGTGATAGGTAACAATACAAATACATTAGAGAAGGAAAGCCATACATTACCCATTAAGATGATGGTTAAGGGCCTGTTTGTTTTTTCAAAGCCAGTGTAAATACATTGAAAAGAGGTAATTATTAAGGTTTACGGTGTTTGAAATTTGATAGGTATTTGTGCCGCTGAAACTAGTTCAAAAGAGATAATTTTAATTTTTGAATGGTCTGGTTATGTATATGATATATCCATTCCGTCCATCTATTTTACTACAATATTTTGAAGCATGAGACAAAAAATGAAGCAAATACAACACTCAGGCGGCCCACACCAAAAGAAACAGTGGCCCCACAAAGTTTTTAACGGTAAGTATTCGATTTCCTTTTTCGTATGGTGTGGTTCACTTGAGTTTTAGATATACCTCATTTTTTTGCTCAATACTATAAATTCAAATGGCCTAATGGATGAACGGTGTGGATAAGCGAAATGCATCACAGTGGGACCCATATATATTTTATAATGTTTTCGGTTTCCATGTCAAAAAAGTAAGTAGTCAAATCAGGTACGTTGTAAATACACGGGGAAATAATTATTACTCTTTTACCTGGTATTTACCAATGCACTAGAAAATCAAACAGGCCCTAAGTGTCACCAGTATACAAGGAGTCCCTATCCACTCCTTCCAAGGTTTAAAGCATCGCCGGTGCATGCCAGTAGCACCCATTAAAGATACCAATATATCAGCCCAAAACGGCCTAGTACACGAAGATACGATCCCATATGGGTGGTGAAGGATACGATGCCCAAAACTGAGTTTTAATCCTTGACTCCTCCCTTGGCCAAACAGGCTACCAAGGAGTTGGCTTCTTTAGGAACGAGACTGAAATAAATCAAATACAGAGACATCAACCCTTCAATTTCATAATCATTACAATAAATTTTTGCTTCCTAGGTGTCAGCGACAAAGAAACCTTGTAGATCTAATTCTTTAAAAAAAGGACAAAAAAAGAAGAAGAAAGAAGGCCGTAGACTTGTCTTTATTGCTTCTGATTTGGCTTGATTTGAGACACCCACTTGGAGTGGACCAGAAAAAGCGGGCTTGATCCAAAATCATCATGATTGGATCTTCCTGTTGGACAGGTTGGATGGTGTACACATGTCATCTGCACTCCAAGTGCCCCAAAATTCAGGCCAATCCAAAGCTAAGGTGGGCCGCAGCATAGGAAACAACGTAAAAATGCATAGAAAATCCCAATTCAAGCGATGGGATCAACTTGATGATTTTATTGGTCTGATTTTTGTGGCTTCCCATTTTATGCACGGGACATGCCATTTGGACGGATTGGGTTCCATAAACACATAATGGTGAGCCCCACATGCAGTTTGCATCTTTCGGGTGGCTGTCAGTTTTCTGCATGGTGTGGTCAATTTGATGATTGGATCAGTCTGATATTTTGGGCATCTAAAACTGATGATTATATCTTCCTCTTAGATGCGTTGGATGGACTATGCATATCACGCGGGTTGCAAAAATATTTATTAAAAAAAAAAAAAAAAAAAAAACGCTTGTGTGTATCTGTTTGAAATGGCCTGTAACGGCCGATATGTACCAGTTTTAGCAGCAACCGATATGGTATGCCAGAACTCTTTTTTAAAATCTTGCCTGAACTAAGGTGCTCCTTCAGAGTATTTGAGAGGATTGTCTACACATTTTCTCAGATAACGGTTTTATCCTGTCCATTTTTATTTCTCAGTTGATATTTTACAAGCTGTTTGGTTTTTTTTGCCTATATTTGCAGGTTCCATGTGTTGAAGTTAATGCCCTCATGAAGACTTTCAAGATGAAGCCTTTGCTGTTTCTGGTATGTGCGTGGGTGTTGTTTGGTTTCTTAAATCTTATATCCCTGTGATATTGGTACTTCAAAGCATCACAGTTTCTCTGTAGTTCACCAATGTGAATAAAGCATGGCAACGTATTGTGCTTTTTCATACATCGAATTGATTCTCATACATCTATCATTCCCATTTACAGGAAAATGCATTTTATCATTAGATGCATCATCTTGTGCTTTTTCTTTACAATATTCCTCTCTTTTTTTCCTTTTACCTTTTTTCTTTTCATTAATTGAGATTGACTTCATCAAGTGGTTCCTCGATTTAGCCCGCACAGCAACGTGTTTTCGTATTTGAATTACTCCCCTGCTTCACTCTATGAATCATTTTGGAGTAGCATTAACTGGATGTTGGGACGAGATCTGAGGTCTTGAGCCTTCCAGTTTTATATGTGCTGCATTGGGTAGTCCTTCAGGTGATTTCATGTTTACCAAAACCCAGTGTACGATCCAAATAACTGAGAATTAGATGAATACCAGGGTTCTTTAATATCTAGAAATTTCTTTTTCAAAGCAGGGTAGACAATTTTTTGAAACTGGTGGATTTTAGATTATTAGAGTTCTCTGCGTCTATGCATGTGCACTTCCTTGGACACTTGTATATTATATCACTAAATAGGAAAAATTTGCTGAAGAAGTGCAAATTGCAAGATGTAGAAACCTACAAGGGCTTAGGCTGCAAGAAAGAAGATACTAAGGTGGGGATGCACCTATTTATCTCTGAAAATGCAACAAGAAGAATCTGGGAATATCAAGTGAAAAGTATTTGTTTGCCTAAATTGGATTATTTTACAAAAGAAAAAAATAATAATTAAAAAAAATTTTAAAAAAAAATAAAGAAGAAGAAGAAGAAGAAGAAGGAAGAAGAATGCTACCTCTGAAGATTGGTGCAGCGACTAATCTTGGTTCTAGTGTAAGTACAGTGATTTAACTACCCTTATGTCTAATAATGCCATTCATGATGCATGCGGACCTAAATGGCCTTAAGATGGATTGAAGCGATAATTCATCTACCAACAAATTGGAGGACTCTGGAGGATCATTTCCGTTGTGATTATATCAACTGTTTGTAGACCAGAGGAGACATGCAGCAATAATGATTCCATCCGTAGGTTTCTCCCTGACATGAAAGACAATGTTGGACAATGTTAATGGTACTTGGGTTTATTGCACACGCATGGTTATCAGTTTTTCTGATAACCCCTCCAGTGCTAAGTCTATAAACTAGTGGAGATCTTCTCGAGCTGCAGGAGAAATACCTTAGGGACTCAAGATCCTTTGCCTGGAATTGTTCCTTTATGCTGCTTGACTTTTTTAATTATACCATTTTCATCATTTCCTGTGATGATTATATCATCTACGTTGATAACCAATGTTACCATTCCTTGGGATGTCTGCTTCACGAACATTAGACGGTCCACGTAACATCTGTGAAAGCCAAATTTTATCAGAACCTGGATAAAACTTCTTGAACCATGCCTTGGAGACTACTTTAGACCTTAGATGGCCTTACTAAGTTTAGAAACTGTCTCTTCTTCTCCCCCAGAGCAACAAACACAGGAGGTTGCTCCATGTAAAGTTCTTTAGTCAACTCACCATTCAAAAGAGCATTTTTGACATCTAACTGATATAATTACAAAGATCTATTTGTGGCGACAAAAATTAACCCCGAGGAGTTCAGCTTAGCCATCAATGAAAATTTTTCTTTAAAATTTAGGCTTGCCATTTTAGTATAACTTGTTGCCACCAATCTTGCTTTCAGACGTTCCATGGAGCCATCATGTAAGTATTTTATGGAGAAAACCCACCTACAGATGGTGAAAAGGAAGCTTATATATGGAGAGTTGTGAGGAGGGATGGTGTACTTGTTATATGGTTGGTGATTGAGTTAATTACCCAAAGGCAACAATTTAGTAGCGACAGCCAGAGCATTTCTTGAGGTGGTAAGAGAAGCCAAAGGAATGGTGGAGGAGCTGGCCTGCATATTCTATTCAAATATTTTCATGTATTCATTCATCATCCATAGATTGTAATACTCACCAAGCCTTTGCCATGTTCACAATTAGTTGACATATCTACCAAGTCTCTACCACGTTCACAAGGATCGTTTATTGGTAGCAAGTTAT
The DNA here is from genome assembly GCA_037074715.1 of Magnolia kwangsiensis. Taxonomy (NCBI): domain Eukaryota; kingdom Viridiplantae; phylum Streptophyta; class Magnoliopsida; order Magnoliales; family Magnoliaceae; genus Magnolia; species Magnolia kwangsiensis. Next base: position 149,957,242 of record CM073575.1, on the reverse strand, counting down.
GCATGTTTGAAATATATGCTTCAACTAGAGGAAGAGCATTTGAGGAAATATATTCCGGTACCTAGTTGAATAAGTTGTGTACATAGTTGATTAAGTTGTGAAAAATAGTTGAATATGTAGGATATTGGGCCCAACCCACATCATAAGGCTCAATGGGTCCATACACGGTTTGCTTCTTAATAAATAGTGAGTAAGATGTTAGGGTTAGAGCACACATTTCTCTCTTTCTCATCAAGTTATTTCCTTCTTCCGTCTTTCTTCTCTTGCTCTCCTTTCTCATCTTCCTTTCTTTGATCAACGTTCTCATGAGGTGGCATGAGAAGCAGCTTTGGGCTTCATAGTAGGCATCAGACAGAGGGTCAACATGTGGAAGTTATTAAAAAATAAAAATAAAGGTGCGGGGTTTGGGGATTTCAATTTGGTGGGAGCACTTGAGTTACTCAACAGGTGCTAAATTTAGCTACTGGTAGTAAAAGGGTACTATACAGGGTCACAATAGTATACTGGATGTAATTTGTTTGCTCCTTGATATTTGCAACGTGGATCTCATAGTTGGAGTGTGTTGGCATTGAATGTGCAAATTGCTGCCTACAAGATCTTCTAGTCATTGGCAGCTTCGACTCTGATATTATTTCATCACTTGATAAGGTAGTTGAAGAAGGAACTGGCACAATCTGTGTGTCAGAATGGGAGACATGCTGTCCCGCTGTACTGTTATGTGACTCTGATGTGAGATGATTGTTGTCATGACTTTTGCTAGCAATGGATGCCCTGGTGATGTTGTAGGAGTGTGTTCCATCTGTCCAACAGTTTGGTGGACCTGCATGGTGATCTGATTGATCCACATGTGTGGTCCAATTCATTGGGGCCAATGTGGTCCATATGGTTGCGCTATTATATATCTATTAGGCTTCTTTTTTTTTTTCAGAAATAAAAAACATATTATGTACCAGGTAGCTTGGCCAAAGTTCATCACCATCACTACTGTCATTTTAATATTTATCCGAACAATTTGGGTCAGCTTTTAAATTGTGGATTGGCAGAAGTTCTACTACCAAGTAACCTGAATTTTACATAATTGGTGTCATCTTCATGACTAGAGTATCATCATAATCATCATTCTAATCAGAGTTGTAGAGGATCATCACAATCACCATCACCATCTTAATCTTTATCCTAACGGTTTGGGGTCAGCTTTTAAATGGTAGATTGGCAATTCTACAATCAAGTAACCTGTTTTTTTTTTTTTTTTTTTTTTTTTTAATAAACATAATTTCCGTCATCCTCACAAGTAGAGTATCATAATCAACATCATTCTAGTCTTAGTTTGTAGAGTATCACCATCAGCATCTTAATCTTTATCATCAGCTTTTTAATCGGTAGTTTGGCAAAAGTTCGAGAACCGGTTGCCTACTGGATATCAACCTTCCTCTTTTACCCTATAGCTCTAGAGCCTGCAATGGCCATGGCATAGGCTCACATTGACAACACTCATTTGCCAAGGAAGATTATAATGAACTTACACATTTTAAAAACCAAGAAACCTGGACATTCATAGAGTGGGCCAAACTTGGTATTTTTCTATTTATCAGACATTGTTTTATCCATTGTGTGGTCCACTTGATGTGTAGATAGGGCTGATTATTTTTTACTATGGAATCCTCATGTTGAATGTAAGACCTTTCTTTTTATTATCTAGTTTTATTATATTTTTACTTAATTTTTTAAACCAAATATCTGGTGATGATTGACCCATATCTGGGGAAAACTGTGACCATTGATCTGGTGGGCCAATGCATGTACCGTCCATGGCACGACTATTTGGACTAAATGAGGAGCCAGCTGGATTCGAATATCTGGAACTCACAGGATGATTGGATGTCTGAGATTGTGGAGTCAATGGTGGCCCACCAGATCAAATATACCAGCCATGTCTGCAGTTGTGCTCGCAAATCTCATGCCGTTATATTAAATTTCAAATGAAAACAATACCTTGCTCTTATTCTGTCATGATGGAAACAGATCTCACCGTTCATCTTTTCAGCTACCACACCGGCCTAGCTTAGAGCACTGACTATGCTTCACTCGCTGGGCCGTACGTGGGCCTGAATATGTGGAAGGAATGGTTAGTTGGTAGGCAAGGTGGGCCCAAGTCAGTTTCCATCCTATTCACAGCTTACCTTTCAAGAAAGACTTTATTGCTACCGGTACAAAGCAACCCACACGCAATCTGATGGGTCAACATATTTCAGTGGGACCCTGATCCTTGTCTAAATGAAAGTTCCTTTATTAGAGTGGTTGCTCCATCTCACCTAATTTCTAACCATCGTAGATACTCGATATAACAAAAGCATTTTCGTGCTCCAGATTGGGTACCATACACGTGCGTCATGTGCATGATGATCCAAACCATCTAATTGATGGGCCTTTTTTTCCCGATGAATGTGAGTCATTGATATTCAAGAGCAACGGGATTGAAGGGTTAGGATTGTCTAAACCGTATGATTTGTTTATTTTTTATTTTTTATTCTGGCCCATTCACTATTTGACCGATCAAATCCATGTATGGCTCCGGTTCCTTACATGCCATGCCTCGGGGGGGGGGGGGGGGGAGCTGGTGATCTCTTCTCCCATGATCTTAGTCCATAAACTCTATCTCTTGCTTCTTTGCATTCTTTTGGCATGGGCGGAGAGGATCAGCTTGTCACAGGAAAAGAGTTCAGATTGCTTTCAGAGAATGGTTTTTGACTCGTTAGTCGGTGATTTGTGTGTGGGGTCCCCTGCCTGATTAGTTTCAAGTGGTGGACCATGCATGGATGCCAGCCCCATCACTGACTCGACTAGGAACTCTGGTGTGGTCCACTTGAGCTTTGTATATGCTTCAATTTTGGGCACGCTCCGTAAAATTATTTGGTAAAATGGAAGGACTGAGTGGAAAAAATACATAAATCACAGTGGGCCCCACATAGTTTAGTCAGTACCCAGTCCTCTTTCTTCCATCTCCCAAGTGAATCTGGGCCCCGCATCTCTCACTGCCTTTGTCAGCAATAATCATGAAAAGGGGAGAGAACGGAAGACATACGCAGCTACTCGTCCAATCGTAGCCTTTTATTATTGGTGGGCCCTTGAAGTCTCTCATCCTCTCTGTGGAGGTGCTTTGGATGTGGCCAAACAAGTGTTTTGGTGGGCCCACCACATTCATTAACGAATTAATATCATGAAACACGAGGCAACACAGGATGAGGAAAAAGATAATGAGACCATTGGATCTGTTGGGTTCAAGGATTGACTTAAATAGTCAATTTCTTAAGACAGATTTATTATCCTTTTTCTGGTAGTTCAAATAAGTGTAAACGAATGAAATTTGTAAATTGTCTTTTGGATACCATGAACTCTCAATTTAAATTTCAAAATGAAAATTTGTACATTTAAGTGTTGAATAAATCTCTAGTTGTAACATCGATATGTCTTAAAATATGTCTTGAATAAACATAGTCAGAGATAAGATTCAAAAGAACTTTACAATGGATGATGTATCTGAAAATGAAGAGAATGTAATAATATGTTTCTAAATTATCTTATCGAGGATTTATAGCAATTAATGGTCATAGAGTTCTTCCTGAAGATACCAATGTGATTTTTTGAGACTTCCATATTTATTTGCAGCAAACAACCTTCTTCTATAAATGGACATGACCCTTTATCCTACAAAAGTTATTTTTGTTTCTTTTAAGCAGAAAAGTCATCTAATAGTATAATAATGTTTCCACATGAGTGACAAGTGGCATAAGTGCCACATGTACAATCACATTACAGTTTACTCTCAATCAACACAGAGGTAATAAAACTTTAGGATAGGCCATAGTTCAATTCTAGTTGCACCATAGCTCAAAAATTTTGAACCTTGTACCAAAAAAACTAAGTGTTAAGCGTGATTTGAACCCTAATTGCAGAAATAAAATCACATTCTCTTATTGACTAACTATACACACTATTTATGAAAAGTTTAAATAATTAATATATTTATTTTTTCTAAAAATAATTTTTATTTTTGAAATTTATTTTTATTACAAAAAAGATAACAGCTGTGGCGCATGCCAGGGTGAGGACTGTGCCACAAATCATTTTCCACATCTCAATTGAATCTTGAGATAAGAAGGCCATGCCATTTCAGTGGGCCCACACCTCCAGACCTGGATCCCTTCGTTTGCTGATCAACAGATGGGCCGAGCTAACTGCATTTTTTTCCAGCCACGTGATGGGATCCGATCACGGATCAGCCCGTGATCATGGTATCATGACGCGTCCATGATCCACTTAGGAAATGTGAACCCGCTGATCTTACTAGGCAGAAATAAAATAGGTGGAGATGAATGGTCCAGCCTCGCCAGTTGGCCTGATTCAAGTGACAGTTTAAAGACACTTGTCAGTGATTTCTATGCAATAAAAAACACAAATTTTAAAAAGAATACAGGGTGAAAAGCCTATTTTACCCTTTACACAAGCATTAGTGTAAAAAACCAACTCCAACCGTGGTGATTCAAGTGGACCATATGATTGGAAACTGCATACAAGATGCCCAACCTCAGAACTCTTTCGGGTCCACCTGAATTACAAAGTATCCTGATTTTTGGGTCTTAGGCCTAAATGTACGGTGAGATTTGGGTGTGGCCTCTCACTCTCTCTCTCTTAATGTTTTAACTTTCTTATATTGAAGTACCAAAAAAATTTTGGGAGAGCACACATGAACCTATCATGATGTGTATAATAAATCCACTCAAACTAGGGCTAAAAGTTGGGCGGGTTCAACCTAATCGACTTGTGACCGACCTGACATTGGGTTGGGCTCAGGCATGATGTATAGAGTCCGATCTCGGCTTGGGTTATACAAACACTAACCCAATAAAACTTGGTTCGGGCTTAGGTTGAGGTCTTGGGTTGCCTGACTCAACCCAAACCCGATCAATATATGAGTTACGGATAAATTATAATTGAGTGTAGATAATTTATGTTGAAGGCATAGGAAATTCCAGTGTTGTTGGGTCTCATTGGTCCACATCATTTCCAATGACTCAAACTAATAAGATATGCTAGATTTCGTTCCCAAATAGATTGTATGCTAAATAACACAACTTTTAAAGAAATAGTTGTCTTATATTTTAGCTTGTTTGTTTAAAAAAAAAATGAAGTTCTTTATGATAAATAATTGCACATATAATTAAAAAATCATAGATACGAAAAATAAAATGTGTAGTGAAATACAAAAGACTAATGTAATAATGAAAATATTAGCATGTATCCTTCCGACCAACCCGATCAACCCAACCGAGATTGCTTGGGTTGGGCTTGGGTCGAGAATTCCCAACCCGAGGTTGGGTTAGGTTGGGTTATAGGAACCTTGAGTTGGGCTAGGGTTGATGATGTAGAGCGGGTCGCGGACAGTTTCATGGCCAAGATGGATCGAAAAAGGCACGGTCAACGACAAAAGTGATCCAGACCATCAGACCTTAGATCGAGCGTATCTCGCAATCTGAAATGAGTTATCTGATGTAAAATATATGATTTTGGGGTAGAACGAGCTACTTTAGCCAACCAACCCTGTTACGCCGGGTTGCGCAGCCCGAATTTAAAAGAAACCCCCTGATCAACGGTCATTTTCCTGTTTTATTTTCGTTTTTACTATAAATAGGAAATTTTAGTTTTATTATAACTCTTCATCCATTGGGTTTTAGGAGTTGTGTCCAAAAGTGCTTAAAATAATTAGGAGAACGGTTTGGTGAAGCCAAATAAGACACTATTTTTGGTCGAAAACCTTGCGCACTAGTAGACATCACTAGGGGTGCACATTGACCTGGTAGAACCGTGGAACCGGACAGAAACCGACCAAACGGTCCGGTTTGGTCCGGTTCTAGAGTGCACCGGTTCCGGTTCCGGTTCCAAAAATCAAATAACCGGTTACATCGGTTCGATTCTCGGTTTGGGGGTATGTAGAACTGAACCGAACCGTGAACCGATCCGTAAAACTAAACCGTGGATCCGATCCATAAAACCGAACTGTAGAACCGAACCTGGAACTGAACTTGGAACCGAACCAAGAACCCTTTTATTATTTCCAAATTTGACTCATTATTTACGGTTTATAATACACCATTTAATTATTTTCATAAATATATTTTTACACACCTTATACAATATCTAAACTATTCATCGGACCACAACATGGATGAACATGGGCTAGATAATAAAATTAAACATACAATTGGGCTGGATTATAAAAAGCCCACAACCGTGGAACTGATCCGGAACCAAACCGATTTTAACGGTTCGGTCCCAATTCAGTTCTAGGGTGCCAACGGTTCGGTTCCGAATATCCTAGAACCATTAAGAACGGTTCGGTTCCGGTTTCACCCCAGAACCGAACCAAACCGACCCGTGTGCACCCCTAGACATCACGACCGTCTATAAATAGTAAGTTTACTATTTATAGTAAGTCACGGATTATAGGAGTTTTAGTTGTAGTTTGAGTCTGATTTCTTTCATATTGCTTGGTTCCCTTATTTCAAGGGTTGTGAACTCATTTTTATTCATTCATTAATCAATTTTGAATTTATAAAAATTCTTTCTATTTACAGCTTTCTTTCCTCGTGGATTCGAGGAGTCTCTATGAGGAGTTCAGAGAAATTCTGTGATTCAGAATATTTATCATCTTGAGGAAGACGGTGCTTGACCTCACGTCCTTCCTTGCGTCAATTGAGCACCAACCCGACCCAACCCGACCCGCCCGGCTTTCAGCCCTAATTCAAACCATTAGATATAAGGCTAAAAAATATCAAGCTAACCTATGATTCGAATGGGCCACACTAAAGGAAAAAGTTGGGAGACCAATGTCCTCATTAATATTTTACTGGGATTGCCTTTATGATTATGTGAAATCCAGTTGAATCATTGATAGCAAAGGGTACATTTAGATCCAAGGCTAAAAAATTAGAACAAACCGTGATCTAGGTGAGCTACATCAAGGAAAACTGTTGGGAGGTAGGCATCACATTGTACATTGTTTTTAATCATATGGTCCACCTGAATTATACATGGGCTGATTTTTTACACCAATGCTTTAAACTAGGTCACACACTTGAGTCAGAGTGGTTTTCAAAAACACAACACGGTAGGTCTCTATGTACGAGGACGGATGAGAATAGATGGGGTGGAAAGTCTTTTTCCCCAACTATGAAAGTTGGAAGTGTGATTTGATAAATATTAGATTTAAAAGTATTTTATGGTATAATTAACATTTAAGAGGATTTTTTTTCGTAAAAATCTCTATCCCCGGCTTTATTCTCAATCCAACCATCAAGTGGACCATTAACCATTAAGTGAGCCATTGTTGTGAAAAATAATAATGGGTTTAAAGATGTTTGTGAGTTGTTCACGTGCAACATGCATGTTATTGTGAATGGTAAGATGTTCCTAAAATTTCAAGATTAGACTGCTTCTAATGTTTAATTATTTTATTCTTTAACGCGCAAGGCTAATCTTGGTCCGCTGCCCAATAGGCCAGGGCCAAGCCCTTTTAGCTCGATTAAGGCCTGGGCTTGCAGCCGGGCCAAGTCCAAATCTAGCTACATCTCCACACCTTGGTTTTGCCTGAGCCATTGGCCATTTTAGCTCCACCAGGGCTTAAGGACACTTAGGATGGGTAGGGTCATCTTCAAATTTGCCCTAATGGCTGGCACATTGCCACCCTAGGTATAAATGCCCACCTTGGAGAGTGTAGGTCCCATTGCTAACGTGGATCAAACTAGAGGGTCCGTGTTGTGGGCTCAACAATGATGTATATGTATGTGATTTATTCATACAGTCTATCCATTTTGCCATATCATTTTAGCGCATTATCCCAAAAAATGAGGCTGATCTAAGCCTGGGGTGAGCCACACCATAAAAACCGGTTCAAATAGTTGATGAACGATTCTAGGTGAAAGGTTAGAGCATAAGAAGAGGAAAATGTAGTTATGATAATCGAGAAGATGGAGATTGGAAATGAAATTTTGATGCAAGAGAAAAGAAGAAAGTGGTGAAGTAAGATAATCACCAATTATATCGGTTGCGATACATGCACATCAATGACAAGGTAATAATGAGTCTTTGGACGATATGATTATATGCGACATGTCACATAGACAATTTATAGTAGAGATGTAAAGGATATCTTTCGGTATATCCTCAGTAAGGTAGAGTCAATGGAGAGAGCACGTGGATCGACAACTGATTACATTAATTGCATTGATCAATGGAACGACATAGCTTTCACATTTTTCCTAAAAGTGATGTGACGTGCGAAGCAATGTTGTATTCTATTTTTGGCTATTCTAGAATAAAAATTAATAAGAGGTTGACATGTGGCATCGCATGAGAAATAGGACATGCATGAAAAGATTTTCAAAATACTTAGAGCGCTTTTTGCATAATCATAGTAGGTGTAATTTCAATTTTATACGTCAATGGATGGTGGGCAAAGTGATATAGCCAAGTTATCTAAAAGTTTAACGAGCGAAGAGATAAATATAGTTGAACAGTTCAACATATAGAATGTGACTGAGAAATGGAACAAAACTTGATTGACAAAATATGAACAATGACAAGAGGAAAATGTAACAAAAAAACAAAATCTAGAGAAAGGCTTTTCACCTATGAGAATTGTTGAAGTAATGAAAAAATTATATGAAAGAATAATCTACAACAAAACTCTGTAAATAGTACGGGGGAAATCCACAAAACAAAATACATAACTACTCATCTATAAATTCAATCAAACAAATCTATCAATTTACTTTATCTCGGCCTTGGATTAAATTCAAAAGAAAACAACATGTTGACTCGCTGAGTCGACTCAATAAGTCATTGTGCAACACACCAGGTTTTGCAAGAACTACACATTAGAGGATGTAACTTACCTTAGAGTTCATACAAAAAGGACTACCAATGCTCCAAGATCAGCCCAAACTTAGTAGGGCAGCAACTGGTTTCGGCGGAGGATCAACTCATTCTTCTTTCTCCCTAATTTCTTCTTTTCCTCAACTCCTCTTCTCTCCACTGGTCTTCCTTTCCTCTGTTTAAGAAGAATGAATAGAGGAGTTGAGTCGAAGGAGGAAGATCTGGCTCGGAGGTATGTGGTGACACGCATTGTTAATCACGTGTGGTTGATTTTGTAAGTTTTGTTTTGTTTTTAATTCTCACAAGATGGACAATTTGTATAGCATTAGGTCGGAATCATTTGGTTTTTATCCAAGTAAAAGAAAAGAAGTGGGAGAGGGAGGAGTTGCAAACTTTTAAAAAAAAAAAAAAAAAAAAAAAAAACAAAAAAAAATCACAAAAATCAAGGAACCAGGAGTTTAAAGTTGAAAAATAAAAATTCACAAAAATTTAAAATGACTAACGCCCACCGTGGGGCTCGAACCCACGACCACAAGGTTAAGAGCCTTGCGCTCTACCAACTGAGCTAGACGGGCTTGTTGAATATTAAACTCTATGTTTAAATATATAATTTATTAATGGTCCCACTGCTATGTGGTAAAATATAAGTTCAAAGATAGAAAAGATCTAAGAATCAAGTGGGCCCGCCACAGTAAACAGTGGGTACTGAACACCACACATTAAAACCTTAGTCGGGCCCCCGTGATATTTTGATGCCATCCAAACCGTTCATTAAGGTTATTCAGATTAGCATGAACAAAAAACACCAATTATCACCCTAGATGCGGTTTGGCTGGTGACCATAACGTAGGATGTCAAGGCGGGCCCATTGAAACCCACCCAACAACGGCGGAAACGGATTGGCTACTCCCCCGACACCAGCCCCGTGGCGGGTGGTCAGTGCTCTGTGGGCCCCACCATGATGTATGTGTTTCATCCATTGCGTTCATCCATTTTTACAGATCATTTTAGGGCTTGATTCAAAAAATAAGAGGGATATAAATCTCAGGTGGACCACACTACAGTAAAAAATGGAGATTGGATATCCACCATTAAAATCCTCCTGTACCTTTTATTTTACATCCAATCTGTTGATTAGGTCATGATTCCCAAATGAAGGGAAAAAACAAAGATCATCTTGATCCAAAACTTTTATGGCCCCAAAATATTTTTAATGGTCAAAACTCATTCAACACTGTTTCCTGTAATGTGGTCTAATTGAGATTTTGATGTATATCATAAAATGATCTAGAAAAATAGATGGACGGCATGGATGAAACACATACATCATGTTGGGGCCCAAAGAGAACCGACCATCAGCCATTGGCTGGTGGCAGCCGGCAGGGGAGTAGCCAATCCGTTTCCAACACCGGCCAGCTAGCTCGTGTCAAAGCTCTGTGGGGCGACCATGATGTATGTGATTTATCCACGCCGTCTATCCATTTTCCAGCTCATTTTAGAATGTAAGCCCCAGAACAGGCCAATCTGGAGCTCAAGTGGACCAAACCACGGGAAATGGGGGGAGGATGATGTCCACTGTCGAAATCTTCCTATGTCGTTCTAAGATCTTTATTTGTCATCACGTTGATAAGGTCACACGGACCGGGATGAAGGGAAACGTAAATATCAGACAGATCCAGAACGTTTGTGGCTCTAATCAGTTTAAATGGTACGTGTTCAATCTCCATGTTTTCCTATGGTCCACATGAGCTTTGGATCTGCCTCGTTTTTGGGCAGATACCTTAAAATTATCTAGATAAATGGATGGACGGCGCCAATAAAACACATACACCATGGTGGACCCACAGATCTTTGTCATCAGCTAGCTGGCTGGTGATGGGTCACGTCTAGCATCAAGTCGTGTCGGACAGAATTAGGGACCTAGGGCTGACTCGACTCAATTTAATTTTGAAAAAGGCCTAACCCAAACTCAATCCGACTCGGTATGGGTCCTTACTCTTACCCGGGTGGTAGACTCCTTGGAGATTCAACACCAGGTCAAGGGTTCGAGTACCCATGGTGGTGAAATCCCACGGCGTGCATGTGTGGGGTATGTGTGCGTGTGTAAAAAAAATAAAAAATAAAAAATCCGACTCGGTACTGAGTCCAACATGCTTGACTTGATCCGAGTTTAGTCTAGCCTAGGATTGATCCGGACCGAATTTGATCTAATCAAAAGAACTGAGTTGGATCAAGTTGGTACTGAGTCAAATTAAGAGATGAGGGAGGGAGGGAGTGGAGAAGAGAGAGCGGAGGAGGAGGAGGAGAGTGATGGCGGGTAGTTGCCGGGCTTGGAAGAAGAGGAGGATGATGAAGAGGAGAGGGAGGAGGAGGGTGATGGTGGTGGGTTGTCGGGCTTGGAAGGAGGATGAGGGAAGAGGGAGAGTTTGGGATCGGGTTGAGGTAGGGTGCAACGGGTAGGGTTAGAGAGTTGGATCGAGTCGAATCTAACTAGATCAAGTTTCAGGTCAAGTTACCGAGTAACTCAATGTAGATCGAGTCGCGAACAATTTTATGGCCAAGATGGATCAGAAAAGGCCCGGTCGACAACATAAGTGATCCGGACCGTCAGACCTTAGATCGAGCGTATCTTACAATTCAGAATGAGTTATCAGGCGTAAATATATATATGATTTTGAGAAATACCCCTGAATCGACGGTTGTTTCCTTATTTTAATTCCATTTTTATTATAAATAGTAAGTTTTAGTTTGATTATAACTCTTCATCCGTTGGGCTTTAAAAGTTGTGGCCAACGAGAAAAGTGCTTAGAAAAATTAGAAGAACAGCTTGGTGAAGCCAAATAAGGTACTTACTATTTCTGGCCGAAAAACTTACATACTAGTAGACATCACGACCATGTATAAATAGTAAGTTGCGAATTTTAAAAGTTTTAATTGCAGTTTGCTTATGATTTTCTCTCACATTGCTTGGTATCCTATTTAAAGGACTATGAGCTCATGTATTTCATTCATTAATCAATTTCAATTTTTATAGAATTTATTTTTTATTTTGCTTGCTTTCTTTCTTGTGATTTAAGAAACTTAACAGTGCTCGACATCATCATGTTCATCCCTGCGTCATAACTCGAACTCTACTCGGTTTGAGTTCGAATCGGGCAAAGCCTACTTATTTTGAATTGACTCACTCATTCAGTTCGGGTCGAGTTAGATGTAAATAAGTTGGACGAGTTGAGTCAAATTAGACCGATCAAGTCCTTCTGTGCCCACTCGTGCAGGTCACCAGCCAAACCGCCTCCTATCACTCTTCACCAAAACTACCATGGCCCATTTTGAAATGGAGAGCTATTTGATACTCAGGCAGGCAATGATGCTTGATACGTAGGCACTCATAAATTATACACGTGGCATATGAAAAAACAGAGTAAACCGTAGAAATTGTGGACCACACTCTATGTAATTAGAACACCCAAATCAAAGCGGTTGAACAATCCTCTCTGATCTGTGGACACCTGCTTTATAGAACCGTTGGATATTTTCTATTTCAACCGTCCAATAAATGTCCCCCAAACCAATAGTTTTGTAACTAAAGAAGTGTGATTCTTGGTCTTTGATACATCTTAACTGGTACCAAAAAATTCCCCCAGTCCGGTTTGAATTTGTTCAGTGCCACGTGTACAATTTCTCAGCGCCTGCGTATTCTTCAGAGTATACGAGGTTTTGATCTTCTTAACATGAGTATGGCCCGTATTTATCCAATCCAGACCGTTGGTATTTTGAATCCCATAGTGTTTGGTACATTATTAAAAACAGGATAAATTATAAAATCTCAATGAAAATAACTAGTCGCTTATTTCATGTGAACGTGTACCATTGTTCTATTTTTATTATCAACCATCTATGCGTAGGCCACAAATCTAGATAAAAGATTATTATTGTTGTTGGCTGTTGGTTGTTTTTCTAATTTAGTCATGTGATATGTGTAGGCGTGCTAGAAATGAATTTGTAGCTTAATCATTTGAGTAATTATAACCAAGTGTTGAGATAAGTAGATACATAGTATATTATTGAGATTGAATGAGATTTATTTAGCCAGTAAATAGAATCATGCAATATTCAGATGGCAATGTTTATCTTCTTATGATGGATTATACCTCTATGTATAAAAATACATTTCAATATAGATTAAAAAGAAAAAAAATATATAAAAGGAATCCTTACAATGAATCATAAAGTACAACTAAGGAGTATCTTTTCAAATGAAAATTTGAATATAGTGTACAAGGATAGATTTAAATTATAACTAAGATTACTAACTGCTTAATTATTATTATGGATTACACTATGGAATATAATAGTTAAGTAGAAAATAAAAAATGATCAATTGAAAGATAATATTGGTTTGATTAGCTCAGTAGAGATAATCTTTTTGCTGAATTCATATGCTATTTAATTTAAATACGTGTTCTAACAGTTGTTTTATTAGCTTCTACGTAACTTTATTTGCTTCTAATTTTGCCATTTGTCTTATAACAACTTTTACCTGACCGTTCTTCGATCAATTACTTAATGAATGTTGCTGCATTGTTTGATTTCCTCCAACTATATTACTGTATAATCAACTTCATATATTTTACATATCTCTAAATATTTAAGATTCAGTCCATTAACTTTGGGAAACAACATACCAATGGTATAGATCACATAATTTCGGGGCCCACTTGCGAGATTGGAAAAAATCCGTGTATACTATGCAGATGCCGGCCTTGTATCATATCCTTCTCCCGCTCCCGCCCTTTTCTAAATACAACAGAAAACCCGCGCGCGGGAAAGATTTTGAGAGAGAGGGAGAGAGAAATGGGATTTCGTTGAAGGAGAGAGATAGAGAGAGAGAAATGGGATTTCGTTGAAGGAGAGAGATAGAGAGAGAGAATGGGGGACGAAGGTGGGGCAGAGGCAGTCCTCAATCTCCCACCCAATTCCTCAATCCCCATATCCTATCATCCATCCTTCGGGTCCCACGATGATCTCCTCCTCCTCGAAGTGGAGCCCACCTTCCTCCCACACTTCCTCCACAACCAGGTCAGCATCCGCGGCCACCCCGACGACGATGCCGTCCTCTGCACTCGCTCCTCCACCTACGCTCTCAAATCCGTCTCCACCTCCAACACCCTCTTCCTAATCCCACCCACAACCCAAAACACCCATAACGATCCAAACACCCACAACGAACCCACCCCTGCAGCCACACCCACATCCGTCCTGAAAATCGCCCCCGGCCACATGGAACTCGTCCACATCGCCCCGAGGCTTGATAAGCTGAAATCCCTTCTTGCAAAAAACCCGTACCGGCCCGATTTCGATGAGGCTGACCGGACTGGTCTGTACACATGGTCCGACCTTGCCGGTCAGATTCAGGCCAGCGACGAGGAGCTGAGATCCGGGTTGCGGGCTGTCTCCGCTCTAGAGATTGATGGGTATTGGAGGATCGTTGATGAGGAATTGATGGCTGAGGTTTTCACCATGATGCTGCATGATTCGGTCCTAAACGACTGGTCTTTGAAGTCGCTGAAGGGAGACGAGGTCGTGACTGCTCTCGAAAAAGATGGGTTTCCGCCGGCGATTGTAATTCACTGTCTGGAGATGTTCGGGACCGAATCTGAAGGTGTCTGGAGCCTCGACGACAGACGGGTCTGCTTGCATTTCGCTAAGCGTATCTTGCGGAAAGGGAAGAGGAAGAAGGAGAGTTTTATGGAAGAATGGGAGCAGAGCATTCCTTCTGGGATGCGTGCATGTTTCGAAATGCTGGAGGGGGAAGTGCTTCTAGAGAGGATGGGAATTGAGACATGGGTCCGGCAATTCAGCATCTTGGCACTGCCGTCTGAGCCGGCAGAGCGGTTTGCTTCTCTGTTCCGGGAACGACAGAAATGGGAATGGAAGGATTTGGAGCCATATATCAGGTTTTCTTTCGCAATTGGATTTTTGGGTTCTTGGATTTGTACTGTGCTTTTCTGTTATGCAGGTCTGAATTTGTATTGATTTTCTGTTTTATTGGTTTGTGATTTTTAGGGATTTGTGGGTACCTGGCCTTACTTCTGAAGGTTTGCTTATCAAGTATACAAGAAGAACACAACCGACGGCGGACGCTGAACCCATTTTCACTGCAAGATAGTGTCTGATTTCACCATCTATATTTGGTAATTTCTTCATTTTTCTATGTCTGATCTTTGTGCTAATTCATTTGGGAGTGGAATTGATTTTTAAGAACTTGGGTTGTGTTGGGTGCCTATTTGAATTGAATTGCAATTCAGTTCAATTCATCAGCGGCCAGTTTGCTCTTGAAAAGAGCTTGATCGGCTAAATTTGAGTGTTTGGCATAATCCAAAATTTGATAAAAGGAGTGGTTTGTTTCTAATTCATTTTATTTCATTTCTTGATCAAAAGCAAGATTGATTGGTCTGAAATGTAATTGGATTTAATCAGAGCCATCCACCTCCAAACAGACTGTAAGGAGGCCATGACGAAAGTGGGTTTGACGCCATTTAGGGTCTGTTTGGATGCACTTTGCAAACCCTGTTTCACTATCCTGCTAGACAATGTAGGTGCCAAAATGCCCACTTATGATAGCCAACCTATTGATTTTCGTCAAGTCTACCAAAAAAGCAGGCCTGAAACTCCCTCTCGTCAAGGCAACCCCATCAAACTATGTTGAATTTTATCAATTTCTCCTTCGATTTCTTCTGATCCATGTGTGTTAGGAATGTGCTTGATGCACATCCTACATCAGTGGGCCCAAAGTGTGACGACACATCTGATCGTTGGGTTGGATTTCGTATAAGCATAATGGTGATCATCGTATAAAAATTAAAAAAAATTTAAAAAAACCAAAATTTGAGCATTCCTCTTCTAATTGTTTCCCTTGGTGTTGCTTACTTAAATGATTAAGGTTGGCAATGGTCTGGCCCTGGAGAGCCAGATCTTAGGGCCCTAAACAGCCCTGAGGACTGGGACCAAAGCCAACACTAGGCCTGGCATATCTGCTGTTTCTGAACCCGGTTCAGTGATGAATGGTCCGTTCCGGCCCTTGTCCCGGTCCAATCATCAAGTTGGCCACAGTTGCAGCGAAAGGATTCTGATATCTGTCGAGGGATTAGGCTCTGAATTTTAATTTGGGTGTGTTTAAATGTACCAAATTGGTTGAAATTTCTTGATGTTTTCCACCAAATTAAACTGATAGACCACAAAAGTTCATGATATCTGATGCAATTGAACCGGTCACACCTCCACCTGGACTAAGAATAAGGTGGCCTACTCATCAAGTGGCCCACATCATATAAAACGAATAAACGCTTAAAAATGTTGGGCAGCCGGGTTGGCATCTGGCATGCAAGTGTGGCCCATTGGATCCATGTGGCCTCCCCACCCTCGGATTGGCACACGACATATCCGCCGCCCATCTAATGGGTGGCTTGGATCTCACGCTGATGGAGGTGTACATTCGCGTGGGATTTGCAAACCTTTATGTCTTGGTATATTCTTTTGTCAGCGATTCCATATCTTTTGTCAACAAATGATTTCATCTCATTTTTGTTAATCTTGATTATGTATTAGAGATTGTATCTCTTTGGTAATGATGAAAAATAATCTTTAATGATCAACTTCTGTGATTTATAATACATAATTAGTGTTATCGCCAAAATTTAGGTGAAGAGGTTTGATCGGCTACAGTGATGAGTCCGCCAATGTACTTGTAAAGACGAGGAAGACAATGGGGGTGTTGATTGAACTCTCTAATGCCTCAAGTCAGGTGGTAAACTAGAGTGAGTTGAAAAAGGCTTGAGATAGAGTTTTTGTCACTTATCTTGGTTTGATTGTTTGATTGTAGTGAATACACTTAGAGGGTCCATCAGAGTGTATCAAGATCTGTGTATCTGAATACAATTCTTTTTCTGAATTCATCCCTGAGCCCACCTCAATTGACATGATCTTCGGGTAGAAACTAGAGTGAGTTGAAAAAGGCTTGAGATAGAGTTTTTGTCACTTATCTTGGTTTGATTGTTTGATTGTAGTGAATACACTTAGAGGGTCCATCAGAGTGTATCAAGATCTGTGTATCTGAATACAATTCTTTTTCTGAATTCATCCCTGAGCCCACCTCAATTGACATGATCTTCGGGTAGAATTATTTGAGGTGGGATTTTCTCTGAGATCCTCACCCTACCCTAGCTGCAATCGATTTGCTCAACTTAGGGGATGACTCTTGTAGCCGAGTTCCGTCATCAGACAGCTCAGCTCGGGTTAGCTCGCAGACCGATCTCTGTGTCGGAAGAAATATTAATTATATCTTTCGAGGTCTGTGGTCCATGAGAAGTTCGTCATGGCATTTTTTTATTATATCCTTTCCTAGCTGGTCACATTTTCCGTGCTGTGGACCAGTTGGGCTTCCTCTTAACAGTTACGATGAACTCATTTATAGGTGTATGCCAAATGAGCCCTACTGCTTTCAACGGTGGATGATGGTAGGCTCCGATAATCTCACTATCACAGGAGATGAGGCTGCTGAAACCAAAGTCCTGTCTAATGCCGGTGAGATGGGGTGTGGCTTCGGTGGATCATACACCGAGTTGGGTGGGATCCTTGACTGTGGGGCCCACTGTGATGTATGTGTCTTATTGCCACGCCGTCCATCTGTCTTGAAAACTCATTTTAGAACATGATCCCAAAAATGACCTAGATCCAAATATCAGGTGGGTCATAGTATATGAAACAGTGGTAATCGACCATTAAGATTAAGCCGATATTTGTGAGGTCTCTTCATCCAGGTCCTTGTTATCCTATCAACAGGTCGGATGGTAAATAAACATTCCGGTGGCCCCATGAAGTTCTTAATGGTGGGGATTCAATCACGACGGTTTCCTATGTTATGGTCCACCTAAGATTTGGACCTGCTTCATTTTTTGCATCTTGTCCTAAAATGAGCTGTCAAAATGGATGGAAGGTGTGGATGTAAGGTACATACATCACAGTGGGCCCCACAGTGCTCATGGTAAAATGACTTGGCTACTCGGACACTCGTTTTCCCACGAGTTGAGTTGGGACTTGGCCCGACTTGCACGAGTCGGGAGTGTCTCTTGTCTCTTGGTATCGAACTGGACCGGATGCTACCGAATCTGAGCTGTCTTAAAACCATCACTGTCTTGGGATATGGATTGGCCCAGTTCAAGCCCGGCGCACTTCCCCTCCATTTTGGGCTGAGCCTGTCTATCCAGCTTAACAATTAATTGCATGGAATCTGAGCCACATCTTGCTTGACTGATTTAACCATTGTAGTGTAAGCAGTTGCATGTGGTGGGCCCTAGCTGGCCTGAGCTTGATTTGGGCCGGACTTGGCATGCTTTGGGTCGCCCCAATTGCCACCCTTTAATAACCAATTAGGAGTATTTACTCGATGGGCCATCCCTAGTGGGTACTGGGAGAAACAATGTATTAAGGTGGACTTGGGATCCTCTGCTCGCCACAAACAAGAGTTTCCTGTTTGTTGCAAGGTGATTGGGTCACATCATTACAGTCTGCATTTAATGCGACAATATTGACAGTGTCAGATGCCAATGATGACTTGGACCAATCATAATGTGGGAAAATAGGAATTTCCTGGTTATGATAAGCAGATGATTTAGATTCATTAAGGCGATATTTCAATATTAGAAATCCCATAGTTGAGAAACATGAAAAATCAAATAAACTTGATATTTAGTTTAGTCAAGTTGGCTAAAACCTTAAGAGGTATTTATGCACTGTTTCAACACTGAGGTCATGAGATCAATTGTCAATGTGGTATGGGTGGATGCGTGGTGTGGGTATGTATAAAAATAATAATAATCTCATGCAAGTTCCTTGAGAACTCATTGAATTTTTCACTATTATTAATATATTTTAAAGTTTAAATAATATATAAATAATGTCAAGTTGAGTTGAGTTTTGCCTAATCAAGTGGGGGTTCTCCCCAATTTTGATTTAGTCATGAATGACCAATTTAATCTTGGTAAAATAGGATTGGGCTGAGTTTTTAGGTTTGTAGACGGAAGAATTCCATGAGGATTAGACTTCATGCTCCATGATACCCTTCCCACACCATTTACTGAAGAAATATATAAGGATGGGTACCACATAATTACTTAGCTTTAGCATCATATGCGTAGGCCCGACGGAACCCTTGTTTGGCTTCTTCCAATCATCCGTAAAAAGAAATATTACCAACAGTTGTTTGAATGTATATACAAAATCATTGTATGGAGTCTGCAAAGATGTCCATGAAAAATCCACTCTGTCCATCTGTTTTGCAAGACTACAATAGGGTAGGAAACTAAAAATCAGGAAGATCCAGAACTCATGTAGGCCACACCACACAAAACAGTGGGGATGGAATACTGGGGTGACAGTAGTTTCGTATCAGGATGATATTTGCACCTACAGTTTATCTGAGCGTAATAGCATTATGAACGGTTTGGATGGCATATAAACATCATGGTCAGCTCTAAGAAGGTTTCAACGGTGGATGTATCTGTTTCCACTGTTTTTTGTAGCATGGTCTACCTGTTTTTTAGAATCCTATCTTCTCGTTGTCTTTCAAAACAGATGGACGGAGAGGACTTGTCACGGACATCTCTGTGGACCCCACACAGCCCTCCAAGCATTTTATGTTGGGAAATAGGCATTGCACGTGATTCCCAAACGAATAATAAGATTTTAGAATCCAAAGCAAGGACGATAATTAAGTAAAATATTATTAACTAATTACTATGCTTTACAAAGGATTTTAAATATCCGAGCATGGCTTAAAGCTCATTCTCAGTGGCTTCTATGCATACTGTAACTATTTTTTATTTTTCTTAAGTGCCTCTCTCTCTCTCCCCCCACGTGTGCATCATGTGCCAACTACCTATCTATTAAAATGTTATATTTTATTGCCATAACAATCTTTGTTATTCAAATTTATGCTTAAATGCTGCCTTGAATATTGCATCGTAGATTATAAAAATCCTGCCTTATATATTGCATCATAGATTTTAAAATTCCCATTTATTGGTCACAAGTTTGTAAACTTATCCTATGGTGCAAAATGGCCTGCATGCTGGTATTGCAGTCCGATCAAGCATGTGACCACACGTATTAATGAACGGCCTGTATTTGATCAAATATGTATGGATAGTATCGGTCATGCTAGAGTCGTATTTGACTTGAGAGTTTGATTGAATGCTTGCAACCCTGGGTGCTAAATCAGTCATAGCATCAGGCATATAAAATTTGATCTGACTATTCAACTACCAATGTTGCGGATCTTTTTGCCTTGTGGTAAAGACTTTTTATTCAACTTTGATCGCGGGAGTCTGAAGGCCTTCATTGAGTGCGGCTTATAAAAACTTGAAAGTACAGTAGCTGAGTTGTGGTTTTCTTGCTAATTTGAGAAGGTTTGCTTTATTAGTATGCTAGGTTTTTATCCTTAAAGCTTATTTAATTTATTAACCGGATTTAGATTCTTTATGCCATGGTGTCTTTATCTTCTTCTAATTTCGGAAGAATCAGTTTCTTAATTTTTCGTATGCTTTGTAAAAACCTTCTTCTTCTCTAAAAAACTTTAATTTTCAGTAAGATTGTGCAAGACGACCTTATCGTGCATATCTTACATTACAAAATATCCAACATTGATGTGGCTTTATATAGCTTGCCGAGTACACATCTAGGTCATACGTGCCACTTGTGCGACGATCACATGTTCTTTTCGTAGTCTCTCTTTTCTCAACCGCAAAGGTGTGTATGACTTTAAGCCAAGATGCTTTTATCAGACTACATGTTACTAAAGGAAGTTGATCGAAAGATTTTCTTAAAGCATGAGTAAGATTTTGTTCATTATTCATACGTAGTGCTAACACATGGTAACATTTCATTGGACTATCTAGACTGCATTATGACAGGGAAACAGTTAGATTACAAAACCATTGATCTTGTTTGGGTGTGTTTGGATGCACTTACAATCTAGAGTGAAATTTGAACCTGTCTAGCAACATTTGGATGCACTTATGATGCTGTACTTTTGAATTTCAAAGGTTCTTTCTTAAATTCAAGATAACCATCCCTAAACCTTCAGTTAATCAACTAGTTTTTAATTTTTTTTTAAAGAAAAGATATTTGTAAATAGAAGAACAAAATGAACCCCCATTCAATTGGAAGGCCAAAGTTTGAAAGGTGGGCCTTTCCCATTGGAAAGATCATAGTGCATCCTCCTTGCGGCCCATTATATCAGTAGCATAAATCACTAAATTATGAATTCCACTTTGAAAACTTACGACTTGTATCATTTGTCTTTAGATAAGTAGGTAGCGAAATTATGCGTAAGAGCAGAATGCCTAACCATCCCTAAAGTTTGTGTGTATACAGTTAAATATAATCTTCTAGCTTATGTACATATATGCAACTGTATTGATTTTAATATATTATATGATTTGTGGTCCTTGATAGAGTGAAATGGTGGAACAATGCTTGAAATAGACAAGAAGATCGAATTGGGTTGCCGATGATTGATATGATTATGGATATTTGTGGTGAGTTAGAAACCCTAGAAGTTATGAAAAATGACTTTGAAACAATATCAAAGTAGAGATCTAAGAAAGGTGATACAATGACAGGAAAAGAAAGGTGTGAGGCTCCATTTCTACCTGCAAATTCCAGTCTGTACTTAGTGGGTAAGAGCCTATTTGGATTTTCACTTACAATGGTACATGACTATACGATGGGTGACGAGTACTTACACCAGAAAGTATAGAAAGTATGAGGCAACGCCACTTACGTTTGACTGCAATAATGACCACATTGCAGCATCTGATTTACCTACAAATCATGTAAAAATAGGAGTTTTATAATTTGAAAATCTAATGATTACCATTTACTTATTTTCTTTAAAATTATATTTAACTCTCAATTTATAAGTTATAATTTCTGTTTAAACAAACTATTGACAGATTTCTTACCATACATTCACAAAATCAAGACTTGCATAAAATCTATAATTAGATTGTTTTTAAAATTCAATCAAATTAGTCCACTTGGCTCATATATATTTTTCCATACATAACTCGTTGTATATTTATTTATTTGTAAAGCTTAATACAAAATCAATTACAATTCAATCAAATATTTCTCTCCCTCTTCCATCTTTACATGGTATCAGAGCCTAAAAAGATCAACCCATTCTGCCATGGCCGACAACAACAAATTGCGGCTGTTCATCTTAGGGTAACGTTCGTTGACTGCAAATCTGGTCTCTCTCACTCCATCCCCTACAAATTTTGCTGGTAATCTCTTCTCCCCATCTGATTTCTCGTTCAATCGGCGCCTTCATTGGGTAGTGGACAGTGGTGCGAGCCACCACATCTGTCACCAACACGATGCTTTTGTCGATTTGAAGCTCCTTGCCTTCCCTCACCACATTCGGCTTCCAACAGGACAAGATATCCCAGCCGAAGGGCTGGGTTCTTGTTTTCTCTCCCCTTCTTTCAAATTAAAACACGTTTTTTATGTTTCACTTTTATTCTTCAATTTACTCTCAGTTTCCTAACTTGCCCTTCATAATTATTATGTTATCTCTTTTTCCTCTAATACTTGTTTATTTCAGGACCCTCAATCGATGAAGCCGATTGGAGCGGGTGATCTATGCAACGGGCTTTACGTGTACCGCCCCGACCCTCGTGTTATTTTTGCTGCTCAATCTACTGCTAATAAGACCTTATGACATCAACGTCTAGGACATCCCTCCAGTTTTACTATTCCCGGTATTTTTAATTCTCCTTGTACTTTTTCTGAGTGTGATGTTTGTGCTCGTTCTAAGCATACAAGATTACCTTTTTCCGATTATGCCAATAAAAGTGATTCTCGTTTTAATCGTATCTTTTGTAATATTTGGGGTGGTTATCACACCACATCTTTATGTTGTGCTCATTATTTTCTTACAATTGTTTATGATTTTTCTCGCACCACATGGGTATATCTTATGCGTTTTAAATCTGAGGCTTACACCCATTTAATGCACTTCTTCGCTCTTGTCCACAATCAGTTTAACACCACTGTCAAAATTATTAGAACTGATAATGGACAAGAAATTTTTTTCCATCAATTTCAAACATACATACACAATCATGGCATCATTCATGAACGTACCTGTGTCGAAATTCCTCAACAAAATGGCGTTGCAGAGCGTAAACATCGACACCTTCTAAATATTGCCCGCAGTCTTTGTTTTCAAGCACACTTACCTCTACCTTTTTGGGATGATTGTGTCCTCACCGCAGCTTACCTCATCAATCGCACCCCTAGTCGCACTCTTTAAAATAAATCACCTTTTGAAATTCTGTTCAATAAACCTCAAAACTATGATCATCTTCGGATATTCGAATGTCTTTGTTATGCACAAACTCTCAGCGCTCATCGCGACAAATTTTCTTCCCATGCCACTAAATGTGTCTTTCTTAGCTATCCAAGCACACATAAAGCCTACAAGGTCTATAATCTCAATACTTAATCTGTTTTATAATCTCGAGATGTCACCTTCCACGAACAAACATTCCCTTTTCAAGATCTTCCTGACACTCATTCCCTTCCCGCTCCTATCATTCCTCTTCCAGTCACTGAACCTATCATGTCTCCGTCTCCTGATACCCCGACCTGTCCTGACTCCCCTGACTCTCCTGATTTCTCAACTCCCACGACCTTATCAAACACATCTCCTCCAGCTCCTCACCCTCGCCGCACCATTACTCGACCTACCTACCTTCACGACTATATCTGTCCCACCTTACATGCGGAGCCCACGGCATCTACACCCGCTTCACCGGCTTCAGGTACTGCTCACCATTTGTCTGCTTTTTTTCATATTTCCGTTTTTCTCCCTCACATATTATTTATTTGACTGCTCTTACCTCCTGTACTGAACTTTTGCTCCGGTTGCCAAAATGACCACGGTCCGCTACTTACTGGCAGTTGTAGCTACCCAAAATTGGATTATTCATCAGCTTGACGTCAACAATGCCTTCTTACACGGCGATCTTGATGAAGAAGTCTACATGACACCACCACCTGGATATTGTCCTCCAGGGGAGACCCGTGTCTGTCGCCTCAGAAAATCTCTCTATGGACTCAAACAAGCCTCTCGAAACTGGTTTTTTAAACTAACCTCTGTGCTTCTTGATGTTGGTTTTCATTAGTCTCAGGCGGATCACTCTTTATTCACTCTCATCACTTCCACCAGCATCACTCTTGTCCTTGTTTACGTTGATGACATCCTGGTTGCTGGTATAGACATCTCTCAAATCGAGCTTTTTAAGAAAATTCTCTCCGCTCACTTCAAGACAAAGACCCTTAGTTCCTTAAAGTACTTTCTTGGACTTGAAGTTGCTCGCTCTCCCAAAGCTATCTTTCTTAATCAACGTAAATATACTCTTGACATTCTCTCTAATAGTGGACAACTTGGTTCTATGGAGCAACATTTGAAGCTTAATACTCAAGATGGTGATCTTCTCCTTAATCCTAGCCTTTACCGTCGCCTTATTAGAATGCTCTAAGAGAATGAGATTTTAATAATAAAATTCTTGCATTTATTAAGAGTTTATTAAAATTTCAAGTTACCTCAGTAATAACAAGTAAAATTTTCATTATTTCAAATTTATAATTACTCTGAAAAATACAATTAACTAAGGAATTCATTTATTTTTGGCAAATTTGTCTACCAATTTATTACTCTGAAAAATACAATTAGCAAATTTTTCTAATAATATATTATGAAATCAACACCGTCTGAAATGATGTTTCCAAAGATGGTGTGGTACACCTTCGTATGATTCAAGCAGTTGCTGAATCCTTTTTAGGAATGTCCCATCACAACCCAAAATATAGGTGCTTAAGTACCTTGATTTCGAGGGGTGTGAGTCCTCCCTCTCCTAACCCTATTACCAACGTCAATTCTCCGTTGAAGATCCCGTCCATTTTCAGGTCATTCACCTCTATCGTACGATGTTATAAATATTTAGTTTATTTAAGAATTATGCCACATAATTCAAATGTTAAATGCAAATGCAGCAAAAGATATGTAAAATATTTAAATATATATAATCATTATAATTTTATTTTATAAAATTATTTTCATTATAACTTTAACTTAATAAAACATACAATGTAATTAATACCATCATTGCATTTAAATATACCTAATATGTTGGGACAAGTAAAATAATTTATAATCATTACTTATTTTCTGTTGATTACTGATATAATTAGTAAACTAGCTATCAGCCACTCTCCACATGAATTATAAGTTTTTGAGAAGGTCTTTAAAAAGCAAGCCTCTTTTGTATTCCAGATACACTCAAATCCAATTTCCTCTATATCTTATGTACCAAACACATCCAAATCTCTAATTCCTCTCAATGGAATTCAATTCTAACTATACAATAAATTCTCTTTCCATCTAATCCATTCATCGGGTTTAGCTAACCATATAAACGATGCTACCTGACCCGAACGTATTTTGAGTCTTTATATTTATATCCACATATTGTATGGTTGTCCAAACCCGACTCGATCGGATCTAAGTCCGGGTCTAATCCGGATCCGATAACGATTTCACTTTTATATTTTTTTTTAATAGAAAAGAGCGAAAAGGGTCGACGTCGGAACAGCTATTGTGATGAGAGAGGCAGCTGTCAAGGATTATAAGACGGTGGGACCCACGGTATTGCTGGCCACGTTAACGTCAGCATGGCTCTTTTTTGTCCTTTGGTAGAAAGGTATCCCCGAAATGACGAAACTGCCCTCACTTTTTGCGAAAGGGAAATAAAATGACTAAAGTACCCTCACTTTTTTTCAAAAGTGGGCCCCTTTTCTTTGATATTTGGGCCCTGTGACCGCTCCAGCCAATGATGAGGGCCAATGATACCGTGTCCAGCATTTTGGATGACTTTTGGGACAGCAGATAACCTAATTGGACCGTCATTTATTTCACTGCACATTTGCTAGGTGGGCAGTGCATAAATAACTTCAATCGGACGGTCCTTAGCATCTGATGAGTATCGTACAAAAATGGACGGCCAAACTAGCGGGTAAAAAAAACGCCGTGAGCGGTAGATTCCGAATTAGCATTTTGTTCAAATGACCTTAACCATCAATCTGTAGCTTAAAGAAGGGAAATGATGGTTAGTAGGAAAATTAGCGGTTCAAAATCTTCCAACGAGTATGATCTTTGCATCATAGCCTGCCAAGTGTGATACGGAATGAATTGACGGTCCAGATCATTGATTGGACTGTTACAGCGCAAAGCTTTGATACAATGCAGACAGCATGGGGGCATATATCACGCCGTATCTACAACCGGCACACGTGTGATAATAGAACTTGTGCTGCACATCGAAGCCATTCATCAGGTGATCCATAATTCTATGGTCCAATTCCGCTAAGTGGGGCCATGTTTCTTTAATCGAGACCGCTAATCTTCCGTACAATCTGTTAGATGGTTAAGATCTACATACACGGTGAAGTTATGGGGCATGGTCCATTCAAGGTTGGACTCAACACGACAACGGTCTGGATTACTCCGTGAGCCGAGGATGTGCAATGTATCCTCGGTTTCATAGTTCAGTGATCCAGACCGTTCATCTGTGGGACCCACAGTTCACATCGAACTTAAACATGACAAAGTTGGATGGTTAGCACTCTACCATTTGGGAATATTTTGGGGAATGGTCCTTCGCAGTAGGGCCCATCAGATCAACGTCGATCCGAGCGTTTCGATGTTTGCACTGCTTTATCACATGCGGCTGCTATTTCTTTCTCCTTTTATCTTTTGTTTTTTGTGAACCATCCGTCTGATATGAACCAACTGTAGGATTGATCGTCCAGCCTCGCGGTTTTTTGGTGAACCTTCCATCCGTAGTAAGCTTGATCAGATAAACGGTCTGGATCACGGGTACGTGGGATCCCGGATGGACTAGATCACACACATCAGCAAAGGATCAAGCTGATGTTGTGCTCCAGCTGGAACGTACGGTTCCTCGCTGGAGAGGTTTCCCTCGGGGTAGGGTGTCAATGGGCCGGGCTCGGGCCTGTAAATCGAAATTTAATAAAATGGCCCGAAAACTCGTCCCGAAACCGCTTAAAATCCGTACCGAAACGTACCCTCGGCGTGGCCCGTTGACAGCTGTACCTGTCCACAGATTTGCTAATCCTTAGCGGATTAGGTGCGGCCCAGACCGCGGGTCCCACGTTGATGTATAAATTGTATATCTACTCTATCAATGTATTTTTTAATATCACTTCCAGATATTAGCCTAAAACTAAAACATTTAAAAATTTTAAATCTACAATATAGAAAATAATGGTGTTGGAACTCTTACCATTAAAAACTTAGTAACCAAACTAATGTTTATTTTCCATATAACCTTTTAATAAGGTCATGCAAATTTAGATAGGGTGAAAAATAAATACTAAGAAGTCTTCAATGACTAATCATCCCATTTTCCTGTAATGTAATCCACTTGGGACTTGGATCTGCTCTAGCTTTGGACTCACGTGTCTAAAAAAGCGTATGTACGGCTTAGTATACAATGCTGCACTCGCATCTAATGTAATCTCCCACACACGTGTAAAAGTTGGGTAATGCATCCGAAATGCGGAATTCGGAAGCGGATTGGCTGGTGTACCACACACCAGCGATATAGCTGGCAAATTGGCGTCCGCAAGTTCTGTGGGTTACATCATGAGGTATGTGTTATATACAAACCGTCTATCCATTTTTCACTTGAGCTCAAAAAATAAGGTAGATATAAAGACCAAATGGATTACACCGCGAAAAGCAGTGGGGTATTGGACGTGTACCATTGAAACCCTCTTAAGGTCACAAAAGTTTAGGATGAATATGAAATTTGCCTTTCCTCTTCGTACAGGTATTTGTGGCCTCATGAACGGATTGGATGGAAAGTAAACGTTACCCCTGCTTAAAAAGCAAAAATCATTACACCGCTGCTGTTTTTGGGGTGGTCCATTTGAGCTTTGGATATGATTCACCTTTTTTGGCTAGGGCTCTAAAATGATCTCAAAAAATGGATGAACGGTGTGGATATGATAAATACATCATCATTGGGCCATGTAACTTTGATCTCCTTTGAACCGTTCGTGCAACTCGGAGCACGAGGAGCGTCGGCGCTCGTCTTCGCACGACACGTATCTACACGAGCTATATAGCTGGTGTGTGGTACACCAGCCAATCCGCTTCCATTCATCGGACGCTGGGAAGCTAGGTGGGGCCACCCTTATGTTTGTGAAAATCGATCCCGAAAGGAAATGCGTAACACTACATAGATTACATGTAGCAAGAATCCGGTCCGTCCACTAGTCGTATGGCCCAGAATTAACTGATCAAACGTGTGGTTGTGATGGTTGGATTGGATTTCTCATCTGTGTGCCACCTGGCAAATGATGGGGTGTGCATGATCCAACTCGTCCACTCGTGTGGGTAAGCAAAGCTCCAGGCCATAGATTCTTGTGCAGAGCAAGTATCTTCCGTGAGAGCGACATTGTTGTACTCCTCTGTCTGTCGGTCCCAGTTTCGAGCAATCTATACCGTTCATTTGTGATGACCGACGCGCTACTTTCCTTTTTTTCCGCTGTTACACGCTTGTACAAAGAACGCGCGCGGAGCCTTCCGATGTAGCTTTGCTCGAGTAGGATTCGGATCCTACCCAAAGCACTATCGACAACAATGCACTCGGGAGTAGATTTGCCGCATCCAGGCCGTTGAAAGCGTAGGAGATGTTCTCCAGCGAAAAATTCAGGTTAGTTAGCTTATCATGTGAACCACACTCGAGCAATAAGAAAATGGAAGGTTGAAAGACTCGCCATCAATCTACATTCAATTTGGACCATCAGATGTGCCACATTGCTCGTTTAAGGATCAGATCTGGCTCTACCCGTTTAAAGGGGTGGGGTGATCCAAAGCGTTGAGAATCATGTAGCCAATTTTCAATGACCCACACACCGTCAATCTCCCAAGTAAAAAAGTAATCCTTGTCCATTGGCGATCAGGAAAGAGAATACAATTCCAAATATTCTACGGCTAGGATCTTCCAACCGGGGGGTCTTTGATGCATGGTCTATCGAGGTGAGGCCCATCGTATCTAAGTAAAGGTTTGGACCTCTGAACCATGGGATCCTACCGACTGAAAAACTGCACACGTACAAACTCGCGGCCTAAGCACCGTACAATGAGAAAACACTTTATACTCCGACAGACTATAACTGTTCATACACGTGCAATCAGAAATCACATGAATAACGCGCAAGTCACTCAAATCAAGCTGTACATATCATCAGACTCATTAGATAGGTCATAAGAAAAATATTAGTATGAATTTATCTTCCTATTGGCCCATTTTGTATGTATAAAAAAGGTTAAAATGAACCTGATCCGGTAACCATATCTCGATTAAGAATAGATCAGAGCGGTCCAATTCATCTTGTTTGTTGATCACACAAATCTGGTATTTTTAATTTTGGAGAAAGAACTAATTAAAGTGCACAAACAAAGGCCGCACGAGTATGAATCTCAATACCCTGCTAGTGTATTAAATAATTCCTGCTGTAAAGACCTCCCTTGGGGGAAAGTCGGCCGATTCCCCGGCTTTGGAACGAAAATAACCGTGAAAACGACAAAATCGTGAGCAAAACGGATGCGCGTACTGAGTAACTTAGTACGTATATCGTACTTAGTGAATCCTGTGGGGCCCAAGGTGATGTATGTGTCATATCCATGCCGTGAATCCCTTTTAATACTTAATTTTAGGCTATGAGCCCAAAATTAAAGAACATCCAATACTCAATTGAACAATACCATAAGAAACAGTGTTAAATGAATGGCTACCGTTGAAAGATTCTTGTGGGCTACATAAGTTTGGGATCAAGCTTATTTTTATGTTTTACATTCATCCATGTTTTTGTGACCTTATGTACAGGTTGGATGACAAATAACATCACTTTTGCTCTAGGAAGCTTTCAACGGTGGTCGTCATTGTCCTCACTTTTTCCTATGGTGCTGTCCATTTTAGAATTGGATAAGCTTTATTTTTCGAATCTTGCAATGAAATGATATTTTAAAACTGATGAACGGCGTGGATAGAAAACATACATCATGGTGGATCCCATAAAGTTTACTCGGTACGGTATAGCGTGCTGAGTTACTCAGTACGCAATCCGCCTCCGCTGTGAATTTACTAGCGACCGGTACTGGAAATTCCGCCAGGTCAAAACTCCTCGTGGCATCTTTCGTAAATCTAAGCAACTTAAGTCCCATTTTCAAATGGTGAACTCCACGTGTCGGTCCGTATTGACCCAAGCAGCAAGCTGCCTCCTAT
Organism: Magnolia kwangsiensis; assembly: GCA_037074715.1. NCBI lineage: Eukaryota > Viridiplantae > Streptophyta > Magnoliopsida > Magnoliales > Magnoliaceae > Magnolia > Magnolia kwangsiensis. Next base: position 149,926,868 of record CM073575.1, on the reverse strand, counting down.
CCCTGACGGTGCTCTTGTCGTTGTTCCCGTCCACCTCTCCTCACGCTGTACGGACACCAGTCTCGCGCTAAAAAATCGTAGTTATTTATAACTCCGCCTTCGTACAACGCTTGATACACCTATAGTTAGAAAGTGTACACGTGGCATCTATTAGTTGAAATTAAACCGACTAAATAATGGATCCACATTTTTTTAAGTTGGATTTAAAAATTCATATCGTTTGAATAATCTCACTCTCTGATTTGTAGTCAATTGTTTTTTTAAACAAGACCGTTGAGTATTTTTATTTTGAACCGTCCAGTTAATGCCATGCAACCTAATAGTTAAATCAGCCAATAAAAATAAATTTTCAGCTTGTCCTACATCCAAGGTGGTATCTATAATTTCGACGGTCTAGTTTAAATGTACGTGTCCAGTTTTTCAGTAATTTCTAACTGACTGCGTATCATTTATCACACTCTGTCAGAGTATTACTTATTTCTCTAGCCACCTTGGGATAGGGGAAAGAGAGTGACTTGCGGGAGTACCATTGATTCTGTACCCGCGGTATTCATCGCGTGGGCCCCACCATAACTGTTGGCGAGGAAACTTACGAGCGAGAATTTGATTGACCCAACAATCTCTACGTGTCCGGACTACGAACCATTCATGTGGTCGATGGAGGCTTTTAACTGTCATATAGGGCCCACTTGAAATTAGCTACCATTGACTGGAGTTACCCACTTTCTTAAAGGACACGGTTACTATGTCAGGGCCCACTATGATGTATGTGTTTCATTCATGCCGTCCATCTATTCTTCCATGCATGATCAAAAAATAAGGTCGATCCAAATCTAAAGTAGACCCTCTCACAATAAACGGTGTTGATTGAACTCCACCATTTGTTTTGGATGTGAAATAAACATTAGAGTGGGCTATGGGATGTTTTTAGTTGTGGACATTCAATGGCTACTGTTTTCTTATGGTGTGGTCCACCTGAGACTTAGATCTTCCTCATTTTTGGGTTCAACCCCTAAAATGATCTGAAAAAATGGATGGACGGCGTGGATATAACACTCATATCATGGTGAGGCCCTTAGAGCACCGACCACTAGCTACCTGGCTACTGGCAGCGTCATAAGCCACACCACATCCGTTCGTTGTATGGTTTATGAGCTAAAGTGGGTCCCAGCTGTCCGATCACAGGTATTTACATGGACCATGATATCCCTCTCGTGACACAAAATGGCTGATCAGACGATCGTAACACGTGTTCCTTGTTTCAGCCGTAAGTTTACATACCAGATACCAAACGGTCGTGGTCCCTAATTCATGGAAAGATTCGCATAGTGGCCCACCTGACATAGGACAAAAGATTCCTACACAGACAGCATGTTTTGAGTGGTGTTCCCAACCAACGTTGTCCCCTGAAAATCTGTACCAACCACTCGAATTCCAACCATCTGATTGGCGGTGCATTATATTGGATTTTTTTACGGTGGGCCATGGATCGTGAACCTTCTATCGTCCATAGCAGGTCCCACCTGACAAACGGCTTCGATCGTTCCGTAGACTAAATGTACAGTAGCGATCGAAACAACGGCCATCCACTCTCATAGGGAAGCCATCAATGGCCGTTCCAGGTCATCAGATCCGTTCCTACTAGCAGTACACGTATCCACAACAAGAGCGTCATGTGATCTGATACAATCTTCTCTAGAGTGTTGTTGCACGCACAACAACCGTCAGATTAGTCGCCTTTCAATAAAAGAGGCGGCTAAAATCAGAAGCAGATAGAGAACCAGTTCATCTACACGCAGGCTCGCGTGCCGGTGTGACTAATACATGCAAGATCCGAGCCATCAAAACGGACGGTAAGAGAAATATCGTTACTGCCATCCGTCCGTAGTATACGTTGATCATGTCAATGTGCCCATCAACGGATAACTCGGATCTTGCACACGTGTATCTGAGTTGCGTGTAGATGGGCAGAGATCTACACGCGCGTGGGTTTGCATTCAATTAGACTCTCAAACGAAAAATAAAAGCCTGTTTGATCATCTTTGATACTCTGCGAGTGTGATGAATGATACACGGGCACTTAGAAATTGCACACGTGGAAGACAAGTTGCCAAATTAAATCGTCCAAGTTAAGGTAACCAGCATACATGTATCATGAACCAATAAAAAAAGCTTATTTGATTATCTTACTATCTCATTGGCAGACATTTATGGATGGCTATAAATAAATAATATCCAACGGTCGTAATTTCGACAAAAAAAATTTGTACAAGAATCTGATATTGGGACTGTTCAACCAATATGATATGGGAATTGTGAGCTGGAGTATCCACTAGTGGTGCATTTTCTGAGTGCCTGCGCATCAAGCGTCATACGCAGCCCGAGTACCATATAACTTAAGTGGGGCTCGTGGACAACATCCAAGGGAAGCAGGATGCGTACTGAGTAAACTCTGTGGGCCATCGTGGTATATATATTTTATCCACACCATCCATCCGTTTCAAAACATCATTTGATTGCATGAGCTCAAAATTGAAGCAAATGAAAAGTACAAGTAGACCATGTCATAGGAAAAAGTGTGAATTGAACGGCCTATAACACCTTAGAATTTTTTACTATTTTGAATTTTTAAAAATTCTTGAATTTTTTTTTTATTAACTTATATTATCATTTATTGAACGTTAATACTCGATGTTGATTTATACACGTGTGGAACAAATAAAGAACCGCACAAGCTCGATTAATCAATCGTATGAAGCCAACGAATCCGCCGATCACTTGAACATCAAGTTTAGCCACATGATTTACTCATATAAAGCCCAAATCTAACCGACTCATCACCAACTAATCAAGACGATCATAACTAAATTAAAGATCTAATCGAAGCCAAGTCAAATAAGACCTGAATCTTGATTAATAGATCATATCAATCTCGTTACTCTTTTAGCGTAAAACCGACAGCTTAGAGTAATTATGGCCAAATCTACACTTTCACTAATTATAAATAGGCCACAATATGAACATAGTTAACTCAAACCCTAATCATTGCCTACGAGTAATCTCAATACTTAATTCATTTCAGAAATGCTCCGAATTTTCCAACAAGCTCTAAACCGCTCGTTGGCGGGCCACTAGTTCCAAAACTATAGAGGAATATTCGTCTTACTGGGCTTGACGTCCATCGCGTAAGTCGGACCTGAGTACTGTACAGAATCATTCAACTTGAGCCAAAAGATAAGTGCATGAGAATTGCAAATACCCTAAAGGAAGAAATTGAAACTCAAGTGAATTGGTTCTTTCATTCTTATGTAAAGTTGAGGATTTCGCACCATCGGTTTATGACCAAACTTCACACGTGGAGTAAAGATATTTCCCTGGTCATATCCATATAGCTGCAGCCCTGATCGACAATCGGTGACCGTTAAAAAGACTTTTAATCATGTCTGTTGATTGACACATTCAAATGGCGGGCCGATCATATCCATGCGCAAATCATCATTAGGGCTAATTACCTAGGGTGTATATCAATATTTACACCTCATAGTGGGCCCTAAAGCTTAGAACGACCCTTCAAGAGGTTTAGTATAATAAAAACTTAGCCTTTGGGGCCATTTACACCAAATCTGACATTATAAAAGGGTCTCATTTGGGCATCCCCTCTCCCCATATGATTTTGCCCTAGAGAAGGAAAGAGAGAAGAGAGAAAAGGGAGAAAGAAGAAAGGAAAGAGAGAGGAAGGGAGAGTGAAGAAGGGAGAGAAAGTGGGACATAGATGAAGGTAGGGCCCAAGAGAAGTCGATTCTTGCAACTCCTTCCTTCTTCCTCAAGAGATCTCACACCCACCACTCTAAATTCGAATTCGAACCGATTGGAGAGGTAAGCACCCATCCTCTTGAGATTCTTTGTGTTGAGCTAGATGTTGCTTGTAATCCTAATATGCAAGGTTTCTTTGACTCAGGATCTTTACGAATCCACCCGCAAGTTGGCAATCTAAGGTCGTATCCCAAGATCTCAACGATCCATAGGTGCAGACTATTATCCTTAGGTAGCCTAGCACCATTTGTAATATGAGTTTAACGATTTTGATTGCTTAGATGATGCATTTGGAGAATTTAGCAAAAACCCAGGAATTGTTTGGTTTGTTTGGAATTGCATGGAATTGTGTGTCTTGTTTGATTTTCTCATATAATGTTGTTCTTGCCTCTCGCATGGTTTGGTATAAACGGATGATTACATATTTATATCTTGCTTGATTTCTCATATGATGTTGTCTTATATCATGTATAATTTATTGATTCTTGTGTATTTTGGTTCTATGAGATGTAGGAAGTGATTTACTTCCTCACTAACCCACACAACACACATGCACCTTGTTCATGATATTGTTAGCTTCGCTTGTTAGGAGAATCTGAATTGTATATTGAGAAGTATGAGAACATGATGATGTTTATGATAGTTGTTAACCCTGTTAATTGGCATGTTATGCATCACCAACCAAACCCTTGGGTTGGTCAAGAATATGAGGAGAGCGAATGTGGTTCCGTTGGTAGGACTATCCTGAGGCTAACCCATGGATTTGGGTGAGTGCGCGTGGGCGATTGTTGAGGGTCAAATATTGCATATTAGACCCTAGATATTGTCTGGATTTACGAATATAATGCTGTCTAATGGCTCGTTTTCTCATTCTTATGTGGCAAAGTGATTTTATGAGCATGGATGGAAAAAGAACGTTAAAAGTTGAGATTTAACGATCTGATGACGCCAAAGTCAAGGGATACACTCTAAGGGACCAAGATTGACAAATATACACGGTCAGAAATTCGAGAAAATTTAGAAATTGAAGCTCAAGTGGCCTGAAGGACGTCCAGAATGCAAGATCACGAGGTTCCCACCATCCGTTCAGCTCGAAACTTCATACGTCGCCTGAGGACCATAAATTAACCGTACATATAAAATTTCAGCCATTGAAGATTTGTAGAAGTAGCTCAACAAACATATCAGCCCCTGATACCCTGATTTAGGGCCCACCTGCTATTTGGATACGCTTCAACTTTGGTTCACACGGTTAAAATGATATGGTGAAAAGGATGGACGGAACGGATTTCAACAGAACACTGCCGTGGACCCCACATGGGGGGTGTGCGAATGCAAAGGCGGTGCACTCTCGCAGTGCACCGACTTTCTAAAACGGGTCAGCAAGCGCTGACCCGAGCTCTGTTTTAAAAAAAATAAATAAAAAAAAAATCCGTTTCGCGTCCGACCGCTGCACATTTTTACGAACGGTTGTGGGTCCTACCCATTGACCGTACGGAAAATCTGACCCCTTCACCGTGTAGAGGGCTTCGAGCACTACAAAATCATGTTATCACTTTTTACCCATGCATGTACACGTGTGAGATACAGAGGCCACAAAAGGGCTGCTCGGTAGCGTTCAAAACTGATTCTTTTGTGATTTCTTCTCTGGGCCACGTCAATGGACGTTCAAAACTACCCATTCTTGACTGAAATTTCGTTCTGAATCCAATGGACGGGGTGGATTTTCCAGAAAATGCTTCTGTGGGGCCCACCGACCACAACAGCGAAATGGTGCGAAAGGTTTCGCACATCCGCGAAAACTGACTTTTTCGGACGGTTTTGGCCCACCATCTTTGATCATATGGCAGATCTGAACCGTCTATCATGTAGATGACCCAAGAAAGTACTAAGGGACGGTGTTTCTTTGGAATTTGAGCGAGGAAAGTGGCGTGTTTCATGGTACCGAACTTGGCTGCGAAAATTGCACTCCGTGTCCTGCTACAACTCTGTCACTGACTCCAGCCTTCCAGCAGCTATAAAAAGAGGTTTTTGGACGTGGGGAGCATTCATTCAAGGTCTTGGGAGGAAGAACAGAGGGCTCGAGCTTGGGTTTCAATGTAGGCAGAGGAGAGAGAGAGGAGCTTGGTTTTTTTCTTTCCCTTTTCTCTTCCTTTTCTTTTTCTCTTTATTTATTTGGATTGAGCCCATCCATGGCAGGCTAAATCCTCCTAGCTAGGGCTAGGAGGTGAAGCTTGTAGTGAGATGAGAGATTATATGCTTTTAATTTAATTTTAATTTTTGAATTGAAGTTGGTTTTAGTTTGATTTTAATGGAAATATTTTAGGTTTTTAATGGTCTATTGTGACTGAAATTACAATGGGTCTGCAATGACTTTTAATATTCCTATTCTCTTTAATGTTTATGACGTTAGGAAGCCCTGTTGTTCACCATTGTCTCCTGGGCATGGTTGGATGACGGTACCCTTCTTAACCTTCATACATATGATTGGTTGGTAATTAGTTTAATTCTGTTGTTTGCCATAGTCTGTGGGCATGGTTTGGTGATGGAATCCATTCTAATTCATACACCTTTCATCTCTTTGAAAACTAGATCAACGCCAGTTCAGTAATTTCCATGATTTTTGATGCAAGCATAAATTCTCCCTGATCTCTACAAGTGGATCCTCTGAATCCCTAGTTCCCTTCTCCTGATTTCTCTCAAGTTTAGATAATTATTTCACCATTATTTCTTAAATTATATTCAGTTTAGATTTCATCTTAATCTAGTTCTAGTTCTGGTTAGTTTTAGATAACGTACAAGTTTCAGTCCCTTGGGATTCGACCTCGGTCTTACCGAGTTATTACTACATCACAACCCTGCACTTGGGGAGTGAACAAGTTTTTGGCGCCGTTGCCGGGGACTGTCGGCTGCGTTTTTCTGAAATTAATTAGTTTTGGGATTAGTTTAAGATTAGATTTTCTTTAGAATTTTTAATTATAGGTTTAGAAGTAGTTATTTTCCTTGTTAGAAATTTTTCCTAACGTTAGAAACTAACTATTCTTCATTCTATCTGATTTTTAGAACTAACCTAATTTTTTTCTATTTTGTAGGAAACTTCTAATTTAGTAAGCTCTTTCTAATTTCTCTTTTTTTAGAATTTCTTCTTTTTTTTCTAGAAATTAGTTTACTCTTAATTAGGACTTTCTATTCTTAGAAACTAACTTATTTTGTTTTGTTTTGCAGATTCTTAACCTAGGACTCCAAATTTGGTAACTTCTTTCCATCTTTCCCTTTTATTTTCTAGATTTCTTCTTCCTCTTTTTTAGGTTTAAATTAGAATTTGAGGACTGAGTGTGTTTTATGCCCCATTAGGCACGCGACAACACTCGACGTCTCGTGACTGAAGGAGGATTAGTTGAGGGGTTGACTGTCCATCGCAGGACTAGACACCACTTGAATTCTCTTGAGTTAGAGGACGTTATGGCTGAAAATCAACCTCAAGCACTACCCCAACCAGGGGTTGAGGAAGTACATGATGAGAATGAGGTACATCAGGCACCCCCGCCTCGTACTTTACGAGATTATTTACAACCGGCGGGGGTGAGTACGCCCTCATGCATGATTTTTCCTGAGAATACAGGACATATGGACATCAAGCCAGGGGTTATCCAACTCCTTCCTAAGTTTCATGGGCTTGAGTTTGAAGAACCATACTTGCATCTGAAAGAGTTCGATGAAATCATAGGCACCTTATACTTTCCTAATGTATCTGAGGATACTATTAGGCTGAAACTCTTTCCATTTTCCTTGAAAGAAAAAGCCAAGACGTGGTTACATTCACTGCGTCCTATGTCCATTGGCACATGGAATGATTTGCAGAGGGAATTTATAAAGAAATTTTTCCCACATCATAAGACAATTACCCTCAGGAGAGCAATCATGAACTTTGCCCAAAAGGAAGATGAAACATTCTTCCAATGTTGGGAAAGGTTCAAGGATCTGGTTAATGCATGCCCACAACATGGCTTTGAAATATGGCGCATTACGAATTTTTTCTATGATGGGCTAACATCTTGCATGCGCCAAATGGTCGAGACAATGTGTAACGGAGATTTTATTAATAAAAATGTCGACAAGGTATGAGATTACCTCAATAGTCTCGCGGAAAAAACACAATCATGGGACTATTACCCAAGAACGAACACTACGTCTAGGCCGACTCATTCAAGGGAAAAAGGAGGAATATATCTCCTGAAAGAGGATAATGATCTTAACGCTAAGGTGGCCAATCTCACCAGAAAATTTGAGGCCATGGAAGGAAGGAAGGAAAAGGTTAATGAAAGTGTTTGCGGCATCTGTGATTGCAACATTCATACTACTGAAAATTGTCCTTCAATACCTGCCTTTCGAGATGTATTGAATGAACAATCTAATGTCGTAAATAACTATCAAAGACCTTTCAATGGACCACCCTCTAATACATACAATCCTGGCTGAAAAAATCATCCGAATTTTAGTTGGAGGAACGGACAAACTGCTACCCCTCAAGGTTTCTTCAATCAAAATCCAAATCAGGGGAAATCTCAAGAAGAATCGGTTCAATTTTTCATACAAGAGCTGGCTCGGACAATGCAAGGAATTTCAGATTTTATGCAAAAAATAGATTCACGTATGACGGCTATGGAAAAAGGGATGCTCCCTGCACAATCACTCCCTAATCCGAAACCGCAATACGAGACAGGTGATCCCAGCTCTTCGAATCAAATGGGGCACGCTAAATCCATCACCACTCTTAGGAGTGAGAAGGTTATTGATAAAACCCTTCCGGTTAGGCCCGAAAAGCCTCAAGAACCAGAAGAGGACAACAATGATGGATCTAGTGGCGCCCCACAAAAATTTGAACCGGAACCTCTAGAAAAGCCAGTTGCTCCGTTTCCCCAACGGTTGGTTGAACCAAAACGTCTATCTAACTCTCAGGATATCCTAGAGGTGTTGAAACAAGTAAAAGTCAATATTCCTCTGCTTGATGTTGTAAAACAGATACCTTTATATGCTAAATTTCTAAAGGACTTATGTACTACCAAACGACGGAAAAGTGTTCAAAAGAAAATCTCCTTGACTGAGAAAGTGAGTGCCGTCCTAAAACAAGATGTGCTGCAAAAATTCAAAGATCCCGGTTGCCCAACCATATCATGTGTAATCGGGAACTATCGAATTGATCACGCACTTCTTGACTTAGGAGCGAGCGTCAATCTGATTCCCCATTCGGTATACCAACAGTTAGGGTTGGGTGAATTAAAACCCACTCGAACCACACTACAACTTGCTGATCGTTCTGTTCGTATACCAAGAGGGATCATCGAGGATGTGTTGGTCCAGGTGGATAGATTCTACTACCCTGTTGATTTTATCATCTTGGACACCGAACCCATCAATGACACGAGCACTCAGATTCCCGTCATTCTTGGTCGCCCATTCCTGTCCACTTCAAATGCAATTATCAATTGCAGGAATGGTGTCATGACTATGTCCTTTGAAAATTTGACATTGGAATCGAATATCTTTTTCAATAACGGCAGCAACTCAGAGGATGATGACGATTTCCACGATGTTAACATGATTGATTCTTTTGTGGAAGATAGAACATCTCTCACCTTATCCTCTGATCCTCTAGAGACGTGTCTGGCCCACTCCCATGATCTTGATGATGATATAATTAGGGAGACGTGTGTCATGCTTGATACTGCACCGGTACTTGAAGTTAACCGGTGGAGGCCACACATTGAAGAATTGCCCCAAACTTATGTAGTGCCTCTACCGTCTAACCTCAAGCCACCGAAGCTTGACCTAAAACCTTTGCCCTCTGATTTAAAATATGTCTATTTAGGTCAAGATGAGACATATCCGGTGGTGATCTCTGGCCACCTGGAGAAAGAACAGGAGAGTATGCTGATATCTACTCTCATTGAGCATAAGGGAGCTCTTGGATGGACGATAGCGGACCTCAAGGGAATTAACCCATCGATTTGTACTCACCGTATATATCTTGATGACAATGCAAAGGCTGTTCGACAATCACAACGTAGACTAAATCCAAACATGAAGGAAGTGGTTAAGGCCGAGGTTCTCAAACTATTGGAAGTGGGGATCATATACCCTATATCCGATAGTCAATGGGTGAGTCCAACTCAGGTGGTTCCTAAGAAGTCCGGGATCACCATCGTAGCTAATGCCAATAATGAACTCGTGCCAACCAGAGTTACTAGTGGTTGGAGAATGTGCATTGACTACAGAAAGCTGAATACCGTCACAAGGAAAGACAACTTTCCTTTGCCCTTCATTGATCAAATCCTGGAAAGGCTAGCTGGTCATTCCTATTATTGTTTCCTTGATGGGTATTCAGGTTATAATCAGATTGAAATCGCCCCTGAGGATCAGGAAAAGACCACATTTACATGTCCCTATGGCACCTTTGCTTACAGAAGGATGCCATTCGGGTTATGTAATGCCCCTGCCACCTTTCAGCGATGCATGACGAGTATCTTTTCTGACATGGTGGGAAAATATCTAGAGGTCTTCATGGACGATTTCTCTGTTTTTGGTTCATCTTTCAGCGAATGCTTAGCAAGTCTTAAATGTGTGCTGAAAAGATGTGAAGAAAAAAATTTGGTACTTAACTGGGAGAAGTGCCATTTTATGGTTCAAAAGGGAATTGTCCTTGGGCATATCATCTCGTCCAAAGGAATCGAGGTAGATAAGGCAAAAATCGATCTTATCTCTAACCTACCTCCACCCAAGAACATCAGAGATGTGCGATCCTTCTTAGGACACGCAGGCTTTTACAGACGATTCATAAAGGATTTTAGTCTCCTCTCTCGTCCTTTATGTAATCTTCTTCAAAAGGATACACCATACGAGTGGACTGAGCAGTGCCAAGAAGCTTTCACTAAGCTTAAGGGCATGCTAACCACTGCACCCATCATGCAGCCACCTGACTGGAGTCTTCCTTTTGAACTTATGTGCGACGCCTCTGATTATGCTCTTGGAGCGGTTCTAGGCCAGAGAAAAGATAAGCGGCCTTACGTTATTCACTACGCAAGTAGGACTCTAAATCCTGCCCAAGTGAACTACTCGACTACGGAAAAGGAACTCTTAGCCGTAGTGTTCGCTTTGGACAAATTTAGGTCCTACCTGATCGGATCCAAGATCATCATTTACACAGATCACGCGGCACTTAAGTATCTTCTTTCTAAGAATGATTCTAAGCCCCGCCTAATACGATGGATCCTTCTACTCCAAGAATTTGATTTGGAAATTAAAGATAAAAAGGGAGTAGAGAACGTAGTGGCCGATCATCTTTCTCGCCTTAATACCTCGGATTCCCTTGAGGCGACCCATATCAATGACATGTTCCCTGATGAACAACTGTTTAGAGTCTCCCATTCACCTTGGTTCGCTGATATTGCTAATTATCTTGCTACAGGTGCCATACCGACACACTGGACGTCACAAGATAAGAAGAAATTCTTTACCAAGGTGCGTAACTTTTTCTGGGACGATCCATATTTGTTTAAATATTGCCCAGACCAAATCTTAAGGAGATGCGCACCAGACGATGAGCATCAGAGTGTCATCTCCTTCTGTCATTCACAGGCCTGTGGTGGTCACTTTTCTGCTAAAAAGACCACGGCCAAGATTTTACAGTGTGGCTTCTACTGGCCCACTATGTTCAGGGACACTCATGAGTTTTGCAAGGCTTGTGAGCGTTGTCAGAAATTGGGAGCATTGTCCCGTCGAAATATGATGCCCTTGAATCCCATCCTTATTATAGAAGCATTTGATTGTTGGGGTATTGATTTCATGGGACCATTCCCCCAATCATTTGGAAATCTGTATATTTTGCTCGCCGTAGACTATGTCACTAAATGGGTCGAAGCAATTCCGTGCCGCAAAAATGACCATCGCACGGTCATTAAATTTTTGAAAGAAAATATCCTGTCGCGGTTCGGAACACCTCGAGCCATCATTAGTGACGGGGGCTCACACTTCTGCAATAGACCATTCGAGAGTTTAATGAAAAAATACGGTATCTCGCATAAGGTGAGCACCCCATACCATCCACAAACAAGTGGACAAGCTGAGATTTCCAATAGAGAGATCAAACATATCCTAGAGAAAACGGTTAACCCTGATCGTAAGGACTGGTCAATCCGATTGACCGATGCCTTATGGGCGTACCGTACTTCTTTCAAAACTCCTATTGGAACATCTCCCTTTAGACTTGTCTATGGGAAAGCCTGTCACTTGCCTGTGGAATTGGAACATAAAGCATACTGGGCGATCAAAAATCTGAATTTCAATCTGGACAACGCTGGCTCGCTACGCAAACTTCAGTTAAACGAACTTAAAGAAATCCGGAATGATGCGTACGAAAACTCGAGAATTTACAAGGACAGGATGAAGGCGTTTCATGATCAACATATTCTACGGAAATCATTCACGCCAGGTCAGAAAGTCCTCTTGTATGACTCTCGACTACATCTCTTTCCGGGTAAGCTTCGATCTCGTTGGACCGGCCCTTACATTGTTGTTACTGCTTATCCTCATGGGGCCGTCGAGATAAGAGATCCCGACAATGGCAAGGAGTTTAAAGTAAATGGACATCGATTAAAGCCATTTGTTGAGACATTTGATTCAGAGGACATGTCCATGCCTCTGATTGCTCCTGTTTACCAGGACTGATCTCCTAGTCTGATGGAGGTATAGGTAGGTTTATCGCTTTCATAGGTTTAGGATAGTCGCTTTCATAGGTTAGTTAGTTCAATGTTTGTGGGTAACATTACTGCAAACCCTCACGAGACTACAACTCGTCCACTAGGGGTAACCTAGGGGTTTAAAGGCTTGTTGCATACGCTAAATGCAATCGAGAGCACCTGCGAAAGTGGTATAGGTAGGATTTTATTTTTGTTATTTTTGTTCTGCTTTCTCTCTCATGCTGACAAGCTTCCATGCCGTGATCTATTGGAAACTCTCTTGATTCGTTATTCAGGTACTATCTTCCCATCACTTCTCATTTACTTTCGTTGTCCCATGTGCATTGCATGCTCATATCTTTTACATTGAGGACAATGTAGATTTTAGGTTGGGGGTGGGAGATTAGGTTTCCTAATCAGTATCTTCTTGGTCTTGAGCAAAAATTGTGAATTTTTTTTTTTCTTTTTTCTTCTTCTTTAAAAAAAATTTCTGAAAATTTCAACAAATTCGAAGTGATTTTGACAGATATCCCTAATTTAGATTTTCAAGGTACATAATGGTGGATTTATGACTCTTGGATTCCGTATCTATTAGATTTCATAGTTAAGTGAATTATTAATCCATGATTAGAAGTTGTAAACATTGATTGAATCATGATTTCAGGACACGTCTTGCTTACACATTAAGATTTCAGTTCCATATCGAAGGATTAACTTGGTAATCACTAAGCATGAAAGGAACCAGCCTGAAATATCTTACCATCAGGGTATAAAAATTGAACAGGTTGGGCAATTAATCTTCACCATGGGTTTGCTCCCTACAGGTGAAGGTTTGATTCCCCAAGGTTAAACATTCAAAAAAAAAATTATTAGGTAATTGGTCTTTTGCCATAGGTTTGCTCCCTATTGGTAAGGATTTGATTCCTCTTTTTGGCATGACTATTAATGGAAAAATAAAAAGTTGAAAAGATCAAAAGATGAAATTTATGAGGCAAGTTTGGTTATCATGAATTCTCTTGCTGGTTACCAATGAGATCCTGAAATAACAAATTCAATCTTAATGTGATTAGCTGAGATTACACTATACATCCATGGATCTCAATGTTTAAAATTTTTCTAATTGATGGATTAATGCTTTACACTTGATTATGAAGTCTACGGTGCGCTTGAGCTCAAGAGAATACAATTTCTAACATTCATGAATATTAAATTTCTCGTATTTTGTTCAAAATCTCACTCGATTTCATAAAAAGTTCTCCTATAATTCTCAACTTATTTTTCGCATACTTTGCTCGGGACTAGCAAAATGCTGGTTGGAGGTTGTGTTGAGGGTCAAATATTGCATATTAGACCCCAGATATTGTCTGGATTTACGAATATAATGCTGTCTAATGGCTCGTTTTCTCATTCTTATGTGGCAAAGTGATTTTATGAGCATGGATGGAAAAAGAACGTTAAAAGTTGAGATTTAACGATCTGATGACGCCAAAGTCAAGGGATACACTCCAGGGGACCAAGATTGACAAATATACACGGTCAGAAATCCGAGAAAATTTAGAAATTGAAGCTCAAGTGGCATGAAGGACGTCCAGAATGCAAGATCACGAGGTTCCCACCATCCGTTCGGCTCGAAACTTCATATGTCGCCTGAGGACCATAAATTAACCGTACATATAAAATTTCAGCCATTAAAGATTTGTAGAAGTAGCTCAACAAACATATCAGCCCCTAATACCCTGATTTGGGGCCCACCTGCTATTTGGATACGCTTCAACTTTGGTTCACACGGTTAAAATGATATGGTGAAAAGGATGGACGGAACGGATTTCAACAGAACACTGCCGTAGACCTCACATGGGGGGTGTGCGAATGCAAAGGCGGTGCACTCTTGCAGTGCACCGACTTTCTAAAACGGGTCAGCAAGCGCTGACCCGAGCTCTGTTTAAAAAAAAAAAAAAAAAAAAAATTCGTTTCGCGTCCGACCGCTACACGTTTTTGCGGACGGTTGTGGGTCCTACCCATTGACCGTACGGAAAATCTGACCCGTTCACCGTGTAGAGGGCTTCGAGCACTACAAAACCATGTTATCACTTTTTACCCATGCATGTACACGTGTGAGATACAGAGGCCACAAAAGGGCTGCTCGGTAGCGTTCAAAACTGATTCTTTTGTGATTTCTTCTCTGGGCCACATCAATGGACGTTGAAAACTACCCATTCTTTACTGAAATTTCGTTCTGAATCCAATGGACGGGGTGGATTTTCCAGAAAATGCTTCTGTAGGGCCCACCGACCACAACAGTGAAATGGTGCGAAAGGTTTCGCACATCCGCGAAAACTGACTTTTCCGGACGGTTTTGGCCCACCATCTTTGATCATATGGCAGATCTGAACCGTCTATCATGTAGAGGACCCAAGAAAGTACTAAGGGACGGTGTTTCTTTGGAATTTGAGCGAGGAAAGTGGCGTGTTTC
The DNA here is from genome assembly GCA_037074715.1 of Magnolia kwangsiensis. Classification (NCBI taxonomy): domain Eukaryota; kingdom Viridiplantae; phylum Streptophyta; class Magnoliopsida; order Magnoliales; family Magnoliaceae; genus Magnolia; species Magnolia kwangsiensis. The sequence continues at coordinate 149,911,847 of CM073575.1, read as the reverse complement.
ATGGTACCGAACTTGGCTACGAAAATTACACTCCGTGTCCTGCTACAACTCTGTCACTGACTCCAGCCTTCCAGCAGCTATAAAAAGAGATTTTTGGACATGGGGAGCATTCATTCAAGGTCTTGGGAAGAAGAACAGAGGGCTCGAGCTTGGGTTTCAACGTGGGCAGAGGAGAGAGAGAGGAGCTTGGTTTTTTTCTTTCCCTTTTCTCTTCCTTTTCTTTTTCTCTTTATTTATTTGGATTGAGTCCATCCATGGCAGGCTAAATCCTCCTAGCTAGGGCTAGGAGGTGAAGCTTGTAGTGAGATGAGAGATTATATGCTTTTAATTTAATTTTAATTTTTGAATTGAAGTTGGTTTTAGTTTGATTTTAATGGAAATATTTTAGGTTTTTAATGGTCTATTGTGACTGAAATTACAATGGGTCTGCAATGACTTTTAATATTCCCATTCTCTTTAATGTTTATGACGTTAGGAAGCCCTGTTGTTCACCATAGTCTCCTGGGCATGGTTGGATGACGGTACCCTTCTTAGCCTTCATATATATGATTGGTTGGTAATTAGTTTAATTCTGTTGTTTGCCATAGTCTGTGGGCATGGTTTGGTGATGGAATCCATTCTAATTCATACACCTTTCATCTCTTTGAAAACTAGATCAACGCCAGTTCAGTAATTTCCATGATTTTTGATGCAAGCATAAATTCTCCCTGATCTCTACAAGTGGATCCTCTGAATCCCTAGTTCCCTTCTCCTGATTTCTCTCAAGTTTAGATAATTATTTCACCATTATTTCTTAAATTACATTCAGTTTAGATTTCATCTTAATCTAGTTCTAGTTCTGGTTAGTTTTAGATAACGTACAAGTTTCAGTCCCTTGGGATTCGACCTCGGTCTTACCGAGTTATTACTACATCACAACCCTGCACTTGGGGAGTGAACAGCGATAGTAGTTAGACTACATGGGTTGCTCGCACCCGATGCCATCTGTCACGTACTTACCTAAATTTGTGCGGTCCAGTCAACTTACTGACCAACCTTGTTTGTTAATCTTGTTTGCTTACATATGTATGGAACCTGGAACACCCTACAATCGTTATAGCCCATTGATAACCAATTGAAGCTGATCCACCGACTCGTGAGCCAAAAATGGTGGAATGAGACACTGTAGCTGAGTTGTCGGCCTACGTTGGGGTGACGAACCTCCCCGTAGTGACCGCGAGCAATCCCTTCTCTCAGCACTCCCCATGTGCTTGAAGTCGGAGATGGGGAACCCAATGGGATCAAGGATCGCGGGGCTTTGGCCCCACACGTTGGGGGCATTAGCCTCGCAACCAGTTCATTAGCCTCGAGGGATGGGTGTACTAGTTTTTCCAACCTACTGGATGAATGGAACTAATTAAGAACTCGGCTAACATTATCATCGTATCGCACTAGATAGGTTAGCGACTCGGCAGTCGAGGTCGCGATGAGGGACTGTTGTTCATTCGTGATCATTAGACGAAGTCGCTTGAGGGAGTGTTGTGGCGAGGACATGCATCATATCATTTATCATACACCTGCATTAGCAAGATTAGTTAGGATCTTTGGATGTTTGCCTTTCATTAAGTTCATAATATATTTGATGTTTGTTACAACTTAAGACTAATAGCGCCCACTAAGTTAATTACTCACTCCCACTCTGGGATGGTGTTTTAAAACACTAATCAGACTCTCCCGTATATGCAGTGATGCAGAGTATGAGGAGCTTGCCAGCGCTAGCCTTGAGGAGGAGGACGAGTTGTCCTATTTCCAACTGATGGACGGTTCCCCGTCGGCCCAGTAGATGGGATTTGGATCGCTGAGTAGTGGACTCAACTCTATTCTTTTGGACATAACATTCCTTTTGGGATTTTGTTGGGCAACGCCTTGTATGACCCATTTATATTCTTTTCGACCTGTATATATATTGATCTCTTTCATTTCAGGGGACTAGTTGTGATTTTGTGTTATGTTCTAAGTAATTCCATGCTGCGCCTTTAAGTCTAATTAAACACAAATTTGTAAAGTCAGTTAAAAGTGATACTTGGGAAGTTGGGAGCCGTGCACGACCCCAAATTTCTGGATGTTATATTGCCACTGTTGAAAACTTCCTGGGGCCATAGAAATTATGGATCAAGTTAATATTTGTGTTTTCCTTCCATCCTTGTATATGTGACCTCATGAACTGGTTCAACGACAAATAAACATCAATGGAGAATGTAAGAAGGTTTCAATGGTAGACATCTTTATTATTGTTGTCTCCTGTAGTGCGGTCGACTCGAGCTTTGGATATAATTCAAGATTGAAATCATGCGAAACTGATATGGGAAAACGGATGTATGACGAATGCCCTGAAAATCGAGGGTCGTGCATACACTCGACTCCCGAGTTCCCGGGTATCACTAATAAGTGTTTTTCTTATTAAAGTACAATTAATCAGGTTTAAATACGTAGCCTGAAATTTTCTGAAACATGAAGCACTACCATACATGTCTACTGAAATGAAGGAAATCAAGTACATATATACAGGTCCAAAATATACAAGGGTCGCACTAAGCGGTGCCCAACAAAATCACAAAAAAAAAGGAATGATTAGCTGAGTCCAACACTCAGCGATCCAGGTCCACTCGCGAACTCTGTGGCGAACCTCCCATTAACTGGAAATAGGACAACTCGTCCTCATCGTTCAAGCTTGCGCCGCAAGGCGCCTCGTACTCAGCGTCACCTGCAACTACTAAATAGGTCTGGTTGGTGTTTTAAAACACTATCCCAGAGTGTGAGTGAGTGATCAACTCAGTGGGTGCTATTAATATTAAGTTATAATAGACATCAATTATAGTATGAAATTAATGAAACACAGTCAATCATCAACACCTAGCAACTCTTATTAAAATGCATACATGCGAAATGATATGATATATGCCCTCGCCACAACGCTCTCTCGAGCGATTCCATCTAACGATCGTGTATGTCAACAGTCCCTTAGAGCGACCTCAACTTCCGAGTCATCACCCTAACTAGTGTGATGCAATGCGATTGTATTAGCTAAGTTATTAATTAAGTCCATTCATCCAGCAGGTTGAGAAATCTGATACACTCCACGTATCAATGCCCTAAACAGGTTGCGATGCCAAGACCCCCTAATGCGTGAGGCCGAGACCCCACGGTCTGTGATCCCGTCAGAGTCCTCATCCCTAACTTAAAGCACATGAGGAATGTCGAGAGAAAGGGATCGCTCGCGGTCACTAGGGGGAGGTGTGACACTCCAGCGTAGGCCGACAACTAGTACACAATGTCCCATTCTACCATGTTCAACTCACGAGGCTGTAGACTAATTTTAAGTGGGTTATTGGTGGGCTACAACGGTTGTAGGGTGGTTCAAATTCTATATATATGTGAGCAAATAGGGTTAATAAACAGGGTTGGTCAGCCTGTAGACGAGATTGCACGAGTCCAGGCAAGTACGTAACGGAACGACATCGGGTGCAAGCAACCCATGTAGTCTAACTACTGTCGTCCACACGCACTCACATAAATTCATGGGTTTAGCATCGAGGCGGTCCTACCAACAGAACCACCTTTGCTCTCCTCATGTTCCTGGCCAACCCAAGGGTTTAAATAGTGACTCCTAGCATGCCGACTACCAATGTATCAGTAGAATAAACAACGTCATATTCTCATACTTCACAACATACAATTCAGATTCTCATATCAAGTAAGGCTAACCATATCGAGAAACAAGTGCATTTGGGTGTGTGTATGTGTGTGTGTGTAACGTCCCATCCAATCAAAACAGTATCTTGGAATGTCCACGTAGGATTTGTCGCAGGACTAATAGTTTAAACCGCTTGTGGTGGGGTATCGCGAGTTAATTAACATATGATTAGTTTGTTAGAATAGATCAGTCAGGCCATGATAGGGCTTAGTATAGGCCACCAAGTCAGATGATCATTTATACTTAGCATCAGCCCGTACGGACTATACCGCAGTGCGGGAAGGTTAGAAAATTATAAAAATTTAGAGAACATTAGATCTCAATAGGCTTGTGGTCCATCGCGGACCACGGACTCATTGGATACCCGAAAGTTAGTTGTTTGAGCCGTTCCAACAGCCCATATCAACTCACCCAAGGCTAGAGTAGGAATCTAGCGCGGGATAATGAAACTAAGACTCTGGGCTTTTCAGCCGTCGGATTCTTTCGAAATTTATGGTGAAGGTCTAATGTAGTGTCCTTCACCCGTCCACAAAATCTGGAACCCGATCATGGCACGACGACCGTTGATCGTAAATCGGACCCATACGACCCAACCCCATATCCAATCGTTTTCAAATTTTGTAAGGCCCTTTATCAGGCCATGAACCACCTATCTTATAAATTGCATGGCCAGGGGACCACCAGAACCTCTCCAATCACCGGAATAGACTCAACTAGGCCACTTAAAGATCGGGACCGTATAATAAAATTTCATATTCGTTTATCCATTAAATCTCATACTTTGCATGAACCCTTATTGGGCCATGAGACCCCTACACCCAATTTGGTGGCCAAGGCTACTTTGGAGATTTATAAAAACTTGGGCCAAAGGGCCTAACTCTAAGGAAATAAACCCTAGCTCTTGTCTCATGCCTCTCCCCATTCTCCAACAACAATACCTCCCTCTCCTTCATAAATTTTTCAACTACCAAACTCTCCCTCATAGCCCCTATAATCTCCACCAATCAAGCTCCCTCCTTCATACTCCCTCCATTCTCTTACAACTCAACTCTAGCCCTCTCACAACTCTCCTTTTTACCCCAACCACCAAGAAGCAAAGATGAGTAAAAATAGAGAGAGTGTAGACGAGATCCAAGGTGGACCCTAGATCGTGTTGGGGCCCAAGGAAATCAGCCCTTTTCAACTCTCCACCTCTCCTCTAAGGAGAAGTTCTTCGCCACAATCTCAAAATCATCCATTGGCTTCTAGGTAAAATCTCTCACTCTTTTCTCTTGAAACCCTTATATTGAAGAAGAAAGAGCATGAATTTCTCACATGTTAGATATTGTTTTAGGGATTCTGGCCGATCAACCGCCAAAATCCATATCTCCTAGGTCGTTTTCAAGCCTCCATCAAATTCGAAGGTGCAGACTATTATCCTTAGGTGGCTTAGCACCAATTATAGTAGGGGTTTAATGATTTTGTTTGTTGAGTTGTTGTGTTGAAGAAATTAGAGAAAACCTAAGAAGGATCTGTTGTTGGAATTGCATGGTTTTACATGAATTATTTATATTTAATGTTGATTTGTATCTCACATGATTTAGTATATAAATGATTACATGCTCATGGTTGCTTGATTGATTTTACTCTTATGCGTTGCTTCATAGTGTTTACAAATTTTGACTCGTGTGTTTGATTTCTTGAGATGTTGGAAGTGCTCAACTTCCTCACCAACCCACACACTCACACACACTTTGTTCATAATCATGAAGTATGTTTGATAGGAATATTGGATCGTACGTTGCGATGTATGTGAACATGACATTTTTGTACTAGTTGATAATCTTGATGGTTGGCATGTTATGAACCAACATTGAAACCTCGGGTTGGTCAGGAACACAAGGAGAGACGCTAGTCCCGTTGGTAGGATTATGTTAGGGCTACACTTGTGGGTTTGGGCGGGTGTGCTCGGGTGGCTGTAATTCGACTACATGGGTCATCTGCGCCCAATGTCACTTGTCTCAAGCTCGCCTGACTTGTGCGGTCTAGCCTATTGTCTGATCAATACTGTTTGTTAACCCTAGTTGCTCACATATATATGGAACCTAAAACACCCTGCAACCATTGTAGCCCATTAATAACCCACTTGTAAACTGGTCCACAGCCTCATGAGCTAGACATGGTTGAATGAGACACTGTGTCTAAGCTATCGGCTTATGCTGGGGTGCCGCGCCTCGCCGTAGTAACTGCGAGAAATTCCTTTTCTCTCAGCACTCCTCATGTGCTTGAAGTCGGAGATGAGGAACCCAACGGGATCACGGACCGTGAGGACTCCGCCTCATGCATTGGGGGGTCTTGACCTCGTAACCCGTTTAGGGCATTGATATGTAGGGTGTATCGAATTTCTAAACCTGCTGGATGAATGAACTTAATTAATAACTCAGCTAACACAATCGCATTGCATCGCATTAGTTAGGGTGGTGACTCGTAAGTCGAGGTCGCTCAGAGGGAGTGCTGACATATGGGATCGTTAGATGAAGTCGCTCGAGAGAGTGTTGTGGCGAGGGCATGCATCATATCATCCCGCATGCATACATTGTAAATAAGAGCTGCTAGGTGTTAGTGATTATCTGCTTTTCATTAAATTCATACTATAACTGTTGCCTGTTAAAACTTAAGATTAATAGCACCCACTAAGTTGATCACTCACTCCAACTCTAGGGCGGTATTTTAAAATACCAATCAGACCCATGTTTAGATGCAGGTGATGTAGGGACCGAGGAGCCTGGAGAGGCAAGCTTCAAGGAGGAGGACGAGTTTTCTTACTTTCAGTTGATGGGTGGGTCCTCATCGGATCAGTAGCTGGGCTGTTGGATCACTGAGCAGTGGGCTCAGTTCTATTCTTTTGGACTTAACATTCTTTTGATGTTTTGTCGGGCAACGCCTCGTGCGACCCGTTTATATTCTTTTGAATTTGTATATATATGTATGACTCTTCCATTTCAGTAGACGCTTGTGATGATGCTTCATGCTCCTGGAGTTTCCAGATTTGTACAACTAAACCGGATTAAACGCACATTAAGGAAATGGGTTATAAGTGACACTTAGAAACTCAAGAGTTGAGCGTATGCGCGACCCCCGATTTTCAGGGCATTACAGTGTGTGAGGAAGTTAAGCACTTCCTCCATTTTAAGAAATTATATGCATAAGAGTAATGAAATCATATATACTATCAAACAACAATACAGGGGAAAAATCATTAAGGCATGAGCATACAATCGTCCATATACAAAATCATGTGAGAAGCAAGAACAACATCATGAGAGCCAAAACATATAATTCCATACAATTTCAACAAATATACAATTTTCTAAGGATTCTCTAGGTTCTTCAAATATGGCATTCAAGCTAGCAAAATCATTAAACTTATAATAGAATTGGTGCTAGGCTACCTAAGAGCAATAGTCCGCACCTATGGATCATTGGAGATTCGGTAAATGTCTTAGGAAAGAGGGCTTTAAGGTCGATTGGCCGGAATCCCTAAAACAAGCCCTTGCATGTGAGAGATCCATGTCAATCCTTCCTCAATATATGTGTTTTAAGAAAAAAGAGGTGAAGGATCTTACTTAGACGATCAACAGTGTGAAAAGGGCGATCCTGAATGAGGGTTCTTCTTGGAGGAGAGGTAGGAAGTTATGGGGTTACTCTCCTTGGGCTCCATCTCGATTTAGGGTCCACCTAGCTCACCACTACTCTCACTTTCTTCTCCATAACTCTTTCTTGCTCTCTCTCACTCCTTGGTGGTTGTGGTAAATGAAGGAGTTATGAGAGAACTAGGATTTATTTCCTAGACTTGGACCCTTTGGCCCCAAGTTCCCACAATTTTTCAAAATATCCTTTTAAGACTCATTATTAGTGTTGGGGCGGCCCTAACATTCCTTTGGCCACTAAATTGGGTGTGTAGGTGTCTCATGGCCCAACAAGGGTCCATGCAAAGTTTGAGATCAAACGGATAAACGAATATAGGGTTTGACCATCCCGATCGCTAAATGGCCCTGTGAGGTTCATACCAGTTGTTCAGGCAGTTCTGGTGGCCCCCTGGCCATGAAACTTATAGGATAGGTGGTCCATGGCTCGATGAAGGACCATGCAAAATTTGGAAACGATCGGATATGGGGTTTGCTCGTACGGGTCCGATTTGCGATCAACGGTCGTCGTACCACGATCGGGTCCCAGATTTTGTGGACGGGTGTAGGACACTACGTTAGACCTTCACTGTAAATTTGGAAGAAATTCGATGGCTGGAAAGCTCGGACCCCCATAGTTAACCAGTGCTGTTAGATTTCCAGCACTGTATGAGTTAACCAGTGCTGTTAGAGAGGCTTGAATAATTAACTTCTGGGTATCTAATGAGTCCGTAGTTCACGATGGACTACAAGTCCAGTGAGATATATGGTTCCCTAAAGTTTTATAATTTTTCGACCTTCCTCCTACGGGCTGACGTTTATTGTAAACGACCATCTGGCTTAGCGGCCCGCACTAGGTAGGGGTGCACACGGTTCGGTTCGGTCCGGTTTTGGGGTGAAACCGGAACCGAACCGTTCCCTACGGTTCTAGGATTTTTGGAACCAGGACCGAACCGTTAACCCCTTAGAACCGAACCGGAACCGGACCGCGAAAACCGGTTCGGTTCCGGATCGGTTCCACAGTTCTGTGCAAAATTAACCATTGGTTAAAAAAATTCATCTCTTTGATCAATTTTTGACCGTTAATTTTTACATGCAATTGATTGGATGATTTAGTTGTAATTTTGAATCGTGGCCTCTATCTAATGCTTGTTATCTAATAAATGGCCTGGATCTTGTCTACACACCTCATTGGTATGTGTACCATGAATCACTTTGTGTGAAGATTATAGTTTGATTAATGTTGGCCATCTTTATCGCAGACCCAACTTGAAATTAGCTTAGATCTGGACTGTCCAACTATCGGTCATTGGTATTGATGGTTCATAGCAGAATGGGCGATCCAACCACACATCTAGTAGGGGCACTTGAATAGTATTTGGTACCATTGTACAACCTCATTAGATGATTGAACCATCTAATTGATGAGCCCCACCATGGGATTGCTGTAGATTGATCTTGAATTGGAAGGCATCAGCACTGTAGTGATACCATAGCCCAATCCAACAATCAGGTGGGCCATAATTCATAAAACGTACAACATGAGCAATCTTGCCACGTGTATAATATTGGTCATCTTTATAATGAGGCTAATTCGATGAGTGGCTCAGATCTTGCAGAGATATGCCATCTACATGGTGAGGCTAACCCCGCTAGCTAGATGATTAATTCTTCAAAAATTCCAAAACTATGGATCTATGGTTCGTGGCACGGTTCGGATCAACGGTGCGGTTCTACGGTTCGGTTCAACGTCTTGGATCTACGGTTCGGTTCAACGGTTCGATTCAACGGTTCGGATCGGTTCTACAGGGCCCTAAACCGGAACCGATCCGTAAATAACGGTTTCAGGGATTTTGAAATCGGAACCGGACCGCTAGCATCCTAGAACCGGACCAAACCGGACTGATCCAACGGTTTCGGTTCGGTTCCACGGATCCAACGGTTAAATGTGCACCCCTAGCACCAGGTCCTATCATGACCCGTCTAGTCTACTAAGTTGGGCTAATTTTAAATTAATTTACTAGCAGTACCACTACGAGTAGTTTAAACGAATGGTCCTGCGGTAAATCCTATGTAGACGACACAAAACACTGTGCTGATTGGACGGAACGTTGTAGAGATTGTTTTGGTCTATTAGTTAAGATCTGGGCCTTATCTGACTTGGTTTCGGTTAAATTTTTAATTTAGTTATGCTTGTCTTTATTAGTTAGCAATGAGTTAGTTAGATTTGGGTCATATGTGAGTAAATCATAGGGCTACACCTAACGTTCAAGTAATCATGCGGATTCGGTGATTTTCTACTGTTGATTAATTGGACTTATATGGTTCTTTACTAATATTACCCTTCTATAAACTAAAATTAAGTATTGATGATCATTTAAATAATATTATATATTAATTTATAAAAAAAAATTCAAAAAATTTTAAAAATCCAAAACAATAAAAAACCAAGTGTTACGGGCGTGGATAAGGTACATCATGGTGGGCTGAGCAACTTATTACGCAATCCACTTCCACATCCAACCGGTCAACTGCGTTGCATGTCCAACCGGTCGAATGTTGGATGGTCTGCGACGATCTTCACCATCCGCAACGATCACCTATTTAAACGGTCAGAATCATCCTGCCAATTTAACTTTTCTAGATCAACGGACATGATTTCATAGCTTCTGCCACGTATGCATAAGTCCATGGTGGTTGCCCAACATCTTCCTCGGGAGAAAACACAAATAAATGAAGGTTGCCCCCGCGGTTAGATCGGCACGTGACCATATCCATGCCTAAAAATAGTACATAAATATACCACTTCAATTCCCAAAAATAGAAAAATCGATGTACAGCAATCAACGGAGATGGATGTAAATATCAATACTTAAATAATTACGTACAAAGAGTTATAGTGCTCCTGACGCACAAGGACACATGGAGAGTCCAAACAATCAATCTGGACGGTCCACTAGCTCAACCGCCCACTTCATGGGATGGGACGCTATAAAATAATATACATCGGTGAATACTATCCTATCCATCCAAAAGTTGGCGTACTTGATTTATAGCCATTCATGTTTAAAGAAATGGATGAAATGTAGCAACGGTTAGGGTAACCTAACTGAAGTTAGATTTCAAAGCCAAAACGCTATGGATGATGGTCACCTTCAAATTCAAGGGTCCAAATTTCTGATTGGATCTATTATTTCATAAATAATCAAGACCATCCATCATAATCTATGGATCTGATGGTTGGAATCTTCAGATTCTGAAAGTTTCATTGGGTTTTTTCATGAAGAGTGGATGAACAAAGTAGACAGTCCAGATCTATTATTTGGGCTTTTCACGTTTCACCATCTGACTCATAGCACTGCGGTAACGTGTACAGGAACGGGAGCACTGGATCATTTCGAAAAGATAAAAGAAGGGAAGCGGATTGGAAGTTCCCGTAGTCGGAGGCTGTGTGGGGTCCACAGAGATGTCATCACAAATCCACTCGGTCCATCAGTTTTGTAGAACAACAATAGGACGGAATGTAGAAATTAACTAGAAAAAAAAATCTCATGTGGACCACACCATGCGAAATATTATGGATTGAAAGCCCACCATTAGAAACTTTGTGGGAGCCACAGAAGGTTTTTATCAGTATGATTTTGGTGCGTACAGTTTATCTGAGTGGTAATAACCCTATGAACAGTTTGGATAGACATCGTAGTCGGCTTAAGGAAGGTTTCAACGGTGGATGTTTCCGTTCCCATTTTTTCGTGTTGTGGCCCACAAGTGATTTGAATCTGTCTGATATTTAAGTTCCAGTCCTATTGTAGTCTTGAGAAACCTATGGACAGAGTGGATTTATGACAGAGTGATTTTTAAGTTACTGTCCGGTGTTGGCCACGCACAGCGTCCGATGACAGGAAGTTCCTTCCCGTGACCGGGCCATAATGCAATCCGCGTTCGTCGCAGACGAAGAGAACTGATCACCTATATCCAACTGTACCAAAACTTGCGGTTAAGTGACATCTAACTCAAATATATCATCCTTTGAGTAAATCAGTACCATAAAAAGCAATAGACTTTACGTATGGGTTAGCTTATTCGAAAATCAAGCTAATCCGATCTCTAGGTGGGCCAAATCTTTATTTTAATTCGAACCGTCGGTGGTTCATTGATTTCCAAAGAATGACAACCTGGTGATATTTCTGCTTTATTTTTTTTCCAGGTGATCTTGGAGGTGTGGCCTAGAGTTTTAATGGTACTGATGTCCTAAAAACTTGGAAGATAACAGGAAATATGGTGACGTACACAGTCTGTGGTACATTGTCTGTAGGTGTTCAGTTCTTTCTCATAGTATTTTACCCCTTGTTAATAAAGACACCCCTCCTTTCTACCTGCAATAGTAAACACGCGATAGCATTCCCAAAAGTAGGAAGAAAAGCGCCTACAGTCAGGAAGCTTGGGTCTCTGCATCAATTTCCTGTCCTAACGCGAGAAGCCGATTGCGTACTGAGTAAGCTCTGTGGGGCCCAACGTGATTTATGTATTTTATCCACTTCGTCCATCCATTTTGAAAGATAATTTTAGGTCTTGAATCCAAAAATGAAGCATATAAAAATCTAAAGTAGGCCACACCACCCGAAAGAGTGTGCATTAGACGTCTACCGTTGAAAATTTCTTGGAGCCACGTAAGTATTGGGTCATGATGATATTTGTGTTTTCCATTCATCCACGTATGTGTGATATTATGAACAGTTTGGATGACAAATAAACATAACCGTGGGCCATAGGATGGTTTCAACGGTGGAAATCATTATTCCCAATTTTCCTGTGGTGTGGTCTACTTGATCGTTAGATATGCTTCAATTTTGTTTTCCACTACTAAAATTATCTGGAAAAACGGATGGACGGTGTGGATAAACCACGTACATTCACGGTGGGCCGATCAACGTTTACTAAGTTCGGAATCATTTCCCTAGCACCCCAATTGGCAATTAGTGCAAGTAGGGCCGTTTCCAGGTGATCAAACCGTTGATCCGATGGGTCTCACCAATTATGATAGAATTTCAAAAAAGAAAAGAGAGAGAACAGATTTTTATAAAATAAATCAACGGTTAATAAAGACAATAGCAACAACCCATAGAAGAAGGCCAAATATTTCAAGGATATCTCACTTAATCATGTTGGATCTTATCATTCCAACGGTTCTGATCATAAATCAGAGGCATCACCTTGCGAAACAAACCCATCAAGTGACTCTGTGAAGATACATACAAACTGAGAAATTGCATACTTGGTATAGAAGCCATTCAAATTAAAAAGTCCAAATCCGGAGACCCAGTTTAGATGAATCATGATGTCTAAAAAAATTTATTTAATTAACTGATTATTGCATTGGTGGACGATAATCTGATCGTTGAATCAGATAATAAAACTAGCAGCTTTATCTACCGTTGAATGAGACTCGATGCAATGGTAGGCAGTAACTAAAAAAGAAGAAAAAGCATAAGTCAAGATGTTTAGGATTATATCTTTCTCATATCAACTATGTGATTATTTCGGGAGCGACCTGAGCTGCATTTCTTTTCTACAATTTAGTTGGCTTAATTTATTTTTTTAAGGCATGTATATCAAGTGCCTTATGTAACTGGAGTATCTAATAAGCCTCTTCTGTCGCAGGGTCCTGATGTGTCACGAGGTGAATATTGTGGTAGGATTATGCAAAATGCCTGCGTCTTGTGGGGCCAGCACGATATCCATTTAACATCCACTCCAACTATCAGTTCGGCCAGCCTGCGGTAAGTCATGATTTAAGAAAGGGTGACCCACTCATTAACTTGGGTGACATGATGTGGTGGGACTTGATTGAGCTGCTTGCCAGTGGAAGAGATGGGGCCGCAAAAAGCACAATTGACAGGAACACCTAGCCGGGCCTGTTTGGGAGCGTGGATTTGGATCCCCTGGGATGGGAAACCTCCTGGATTGGCAATCCTCCCATGGCTGTTTGGTATCCTGGAGTGTTAATCAACTTTAATTCAAAAATAACTGTGCATGATATATTTGTAGGATTTGAATTCAATTACTAAATCAACTTAATATCCCTAATTAGTGAGATATATTTATAGGATTTGAATTCAATTACTAAATCAACTTAATAGTAGTGATAAGCTGCTGAAATATATGCTTTGCCTGGAAATTATGAAATTCCAAGTCTTGGATGAACCCCAAGCACAAGATCATGTACCAGTGACTAACCAATGATTTTTAATCATTGATTAATATGGACAATGTTTGGAAGGTGCTGGACAATGTTTAGACAGTGCTGATTTACATGGACAATGTTTGGATAGTGCTGATCATCATTAGTGGGCCATGTGCCCAATAGAATGATAGTGTACAGTGACACACATGTTACAACTGTAGCTATTGAAATGATTTTAGCTGTAATCCAAGATCTCACCGTTGATTGCAAACCCCCTCAAAGAGTGGATTAAAAACCCATTGGATTTGAAACCCCTAGGGCCTGTTTGGCCGGATGGATCTCATGGGATTAGGAGGGATGGGATGGATTTTAAGGTAATGATGGTGGTGTTAGTGGATTGGTTTAAGATCCATGGGATTGCTATATCCTGGGACAAGTTCATCGAGTCTGTTTGGCACTCCTGGCATATTTACCTTCCAATCCCTTCTTATCTGTCCAACCAACATGCCCCAGGCATGATTGAACGGGATTAGGAGAAATGGGATCAATTTTAAGGTAACGATGGTGATGTTAGTGGATTGATTTAAGATCCTTAGGTTTGTTATATCCTGGGACAAATTAATTGGGTTTGTTTGGCTCGTTTGGCATATCCTGGGATTTTACCATCTCATCCCTCTTGATCCCTCTTAATCTGCCCGACCAAACAGGACCCTCGTTACTTTATGCTGCCAAACAGCTAGGGGATTGTCAATCCCCTCCAATCCACGATGTTAAATGACCCCCTAAGAAGTTCCTGTGGGGAATTGTGGGCCCAACCAAGATGTATGTGTTTCATCCATGCCGTCCATCTATTTTTATAGATCATTTTATGATGTGAAAGAAAAAAATGAGGTAAATATCAATCTCAAGTGGACCACATTACAGGAAACAATGTTGAATGAACGTTAACCATTAAAAACGTTTTGGGGGTCATAAATGTCACCCCATAAACTCGAAAACTGAGCTCACAAAATTCTCGATTATCAAATTCGACGCCGTTAGCATCCGTAGTATTCCATTCTCGCCTCCCAGCGCCCATGCGCCAGATTCCGATCCTGGGATCATACAAGAAGCATTTTTTACGTACATTTATCTCGCAAGAAGCATAACCATGTACATATCCCACAAATAACAACCAGAAATATTACCACATATCCACTATAGTCAAAACTTTAAGTACAATGCACATAAAGGGAAATACAAAGATAATGATGTTAGAAACTCCAGAAGCTTTGCGGCACGCTCCTGCTCCTGCTCAGCTATGACCTAGCGTCACCTGCATGCGTCAATCATGCTAAACTTATATAAAACTTAAAGGGTGGTAAAAGTATGTGTGCAAGGGAGCAATGCAAGTATGCAATATCAGAGTAATGCGAAATATGTTGGCGAGTTCATGAATACTATCAGCCGTACCAAGGCTATGCGATGCAAGACATGAATGTTGTCGGTCACACCAAGGCCATGCGATGCAATGCAAGGCCTACATAGCCAATGTCATGTATAAGATACAGATCAAGCATACCAATCTATATATCAATCCAACTCATCTCTAGAGCATCATATATCAGTACAGTTCTCTCTAGATAATCGTCTGTGTCTAGTACATTCCAAATCAGATTGTCACCACATCGTGTACAACAATGTGAGTGGAAGAGACCTCACTATCTACCTACTAATATTGGACTCGGCTCTTTGATAGCGGACCCATTCCTCGAGCTGGTCAAACTCATCCTAGCTTTGCCCCCTCTTCTTGGGAGGGTAAAGCCGCACCCCATTCCAACAGACCATGACACAATGGGAAGCGCAACCTCTTAGTATGCGATACTTAACACTCATGCATCCACTCAGTTTAGACGTTGGAGCAACCTCCTGGTACCATAAAGGTTTAGAAAATTTCACTCAAGGGTATCTATAGACCCCATGTAGAGAAAAGGTTTCCGGTATCCAATCTTGCCATCCGCGTTATACCTACGAAGGCTACAGCCCTGATGTCGCTAGCGCGTACAACAATCATAACACATGATGTAAGATGCATGAGTCACACAATCCAGTCATGCATCAATCCTGCACGTACCGTGTGCTCATGTAGGACAACTCTGCATATCAGGGAGTCGCAATAAATAATCTGCCAATGACATATGCAATGATCAGCCACATCTCAAAACAAGCACAGAGATGATGTGTATGGGCATGTATCATGAAGGTATACTATTGTATACTCGTAGTCGGCATCGATAATAGGCCTATACACAAGGTGGGGTCCATGGAAGGACAGTAGATCATATAACATGAGGGTCAGTGCTCAACTGTGGACTTACCAAATCTGATAGCACGGATCCCTACATCTACGGTGAGGATGAATTCTCCTCATATCAAGGATGGGCCTAGGTGACCTACATATAAACCTAAGGATTTGGAATTGGCTTCCTTCACCATACTATCATATAGCCCACTAGATACCCTAGGGGGCCCAATTAAGTCCTAAATGGACTACAGGATTAACATAATTCTACTAGCAACTAATGGGGGCCCAACTTATTTGGGTTAGCCTTATGCGAATAAGTGGATCATGTAAACATCAATGGGGCCCAATGATTAGGGTTACCCCACTTAGAGAAAGATGAGAATGGGCCTAACAAAGGCCTAAGAGAAGGTCATAATGTGAACATTTAACCATCATTGTCTATCAATGTGGACATCTAACCAACATTGCTTTCAAGGAATGACCCACATAAAGTCAAACATATAGTGGGGCCTATGACCTCACTCAAGGGCCTAATATACATTATATTGGGCCTCAATCGTGGGCCTCACATACATTACATTTGAGCCTCACACATCCGCCTCATATATTTCACAATGGGCCACATCCCATAGGCCGTATATACATCATAATGGGCCACATTCCATGGGCCGTATATACATCATAATGGGCCACATTCATGGGCCTCATATACATTAAAATGGGCCACATCTATGGGCCTCAAACATATCACAATGGGCCACATTTATGGGCCTCAAACATATCACAATGGGTCACATCTATGGGCCTTATATACATCAAGATGGGTCGTAATAATGGGCCTCATATACATCAAGTGGACTGCATCACATGGGCCATAACAAAGGGCCCCTTATATACTTCAAGTGGGCTGCATCACATGGGTTGTAACAAAGGGCCTCATATACACTTCAAGTGGGACCCACAGTCCTGTATTCTACTATCTACACCATTCATCTATTTAAAATTTTTTTTTAGAACATTACCCAAAAAAATGAATGAAACGCCCTGGAAATCAGGGGGTCGTGCACCCTCTTGACTCCCAAGTTCCCGGGTGTCACTTATATACAATTTTACTGTTTTGCGTTAATCAGGACTAAATGCGCAGCATGGAATTACTTGAAACATGAATCACAATTCACAACTATTCTACTACAATGGAAAAGGCTAAATGTTTACAAGTCCAAAAGAAAATTTATAACTATGCGCCACACAAAGCGTGGCCCAACAACATCACAAAAAGAATGCTATGTCTAAAAAGAATATACGACTGAGTCCACGACTCAACGATTTAACTTCCACCCATCAAGTCGATGGAGAGTCGCCCATCAACTGAAAGTAGGACAACTCGTCCTCCTCGTCTAAGCTCGCGTCGACGGGCTCCTCGAACTCCTCATCACCTGCAGTTATGAAAGAGTTTGGTTGGTGTTTTAAACCACCGTCCCAGAGTAGGAGTGAGTGATCAATTCAGTGGGTGCTATTGGTCTTAAATTATAACAGACATCAATTATAATATAAATTTAATGAAACACAGCCAATCATCAACACCTAGCAACTCTTATTAAAATGCATGCATGCGGAATGATATGATGCATGCCCTCACCACAACGCTCCCTCGAGCGACTCTATCTAACGATCGCATATGTCAGCACTCCCTCAGAGCGACCTCAACTTTCGAGTCGCCATCCTAACTAATGCGATGCAATGCGATTGTGTTAGCCGAGTTATTAATTAAGTCCATTCATCCAGTAGGTTAGGGAATCTGATGCACCCCACGTATCAATGCCTTAAGCAGGTTGCGAGGCCAAGACCTCCTAATGTGTGAGGCCGAGACCTCGTAGCCCGTGATCCCATCGGGTTCCTCATCCCTGACTTCAAGCACATGAGGAGTGTCTAGAGAAAGGGATCTCTCGCGGTCACTATGGGGAGGCGTGACACCCCAGCGTAGGCCGACAGCTCGGATACAATATCGCATTTCACCATGCCCGGCTCACGAGACTGTGGACCAATTTCGAGTAGGTTATTGATGAGATACAACGGTTGTAGGGGGGTTCAAGTTTCAAACATATGTGAGCAATTAGGGTTAACAATCAAGATTGGTCAGACAGTAGACTAAACCGAAAGAGTCAGGCGAGCGTAAGACGAACGACATCGGGCACAAGAGACCCATGTAGTCGAATTATAGCCACCTGAACATACCCGCCCAAATTCATAGGTTTAGTCTCGAGGCGGTTCTACCAACGGGACCACCTTCGCTCTCCTCATGATTCTGGCCAATCCAAGGGTACGAATAATGATTCCTAGCATGCCGACTAGCAATGTATCACTAGAATAAACATCATCATATTCTCATAATTATCAACATACGGTTCTTGTTTTCATGGCAGGCAAGGTTAACCATATCAAAATACAAGTGTATGCGGGTGTGTGTGTGTGTGTGTGAGGAAGTTAAGCACTTCCTCCATTTTAAAAAAAATTTATGTGCATAAGAGGAAGGAAATCATACATACTACGGAGCAACTATACATGAAAAAGAATTCAATAAGACATGTGCATACACCATCCATACACAACATCATATGAGAAGCAAGAACAAAATCATGTGAGTCAAACATACCATTCCATACCATTTCAACAAATATGTAATTCCTAAGAATTCTTTAGGTTCTCCAAAGATGTCACCCAATCAATCAAAATCATTAAACTCATAATAGAATTGATACTAGACCACTTAAGAGCAATAGTACACACCTTAAGAGGAGATTTTCATTATTTGAGATCTTAGGATTTGGGGATTTGGGTAAAACCATCATTTCTTAAATCAAAAACAAGAAAGATAACATTAATGACTAGAAATCTACACTATGTTACTCTATTGAAGAGAAAATATACCATTCTTAACTCTGCTTCTTGGCATGGGTGGGTTTGGTGGAGGTTTTCTTGAAGAAGAGGTAAGGACTTGCGAGATTGCACTCCCTTGGGCCCCACTTTAGCTATGACCCACTTCCTCTCCCTTCTTCCTTCTTCTTTCTCTCTTTTCTCTCATCTCTTTCTCTCTTTCTCTCTTTCTTTTCTCTAGGGCAAAATCGTATGAGGAGAGAGGGTGCCCAAATGAGGCCCTTTTATATTGTCAAATTTGGTATAAATGGCCTCAAGGGCTAAGTTTTCACTGTACTAGACCTATGGGAGGGTCTTTCTAAGCTCTAAGGCCCACTATGGGGTGTACAAGTTGATATACCTCGTAGGATAGTTAACCCTAATGATGATCTACGTATAGATACGATCAGCCCACCATTTGGATGTGCCGATCGACAAATACGATTAGAAGTCTGTTTAATGGTCACCGATAGTCGATCGGGGCTGCGACTATACGGATATGAGTAGGAAAATATCTTTACTCCACGTGAGAAGTATAAGAGTCGATGACTTAATTCACTTAAGTTTCAGCTCCTTGCTTTAGGGTATTTGCGCTTTTCATGCACTCATCCTTTGGCTCAAGTTGAGTGGTTCTGAGTAGTACTCAGTTCTGACTCCCGTGACGGACGTCAAGCCCATTAAGACGGACATTTCTCTATAGTTCTGGAACTAATGGTCCACCAACGAACCGTTTAGAGCTTATTTAAAAATTTAGGGTATTTTTGGTAGCCCCCTGGTAATGAAACTTATAGGGTAGGTGGTCTATGGCCCGATAAAGGGCCATGCAAAATTTAGAAATGATCGGATATGAGGTTGGGTCGTACGGGTCTGATTTTCAATCAACGGTCGTCGTGGTATGATTGGGTCTCAGATTTTATGGACGGGTGTAGGACACTACATTAGACCTTCACCATAAATTTGAAAGGAATTCGACGGCTGAAAAACCCGGAGTCTTAGTTTCATTATCCCGTGCCAGATTTCAACTTTGGCCTTAGGTGGGTTGATATGTGTTGTAGTAATAGCTTGAATAATTAACCTTTAGGTGTCTAATGAGTCTGTGGTCCGCGATAGACTACAAGCCCAGTGAGATATATGTTTTCTTAAATTTTTATAATTTTTTGACCTTTTGGCGTTGCGGTATAGCCCATACGGGCTGATGCTAAGTGTAAAGGGTCATCTGACTTGGCGACCCACGCTAGGTCCTATCATGACCTGTTTGGTCTACTCTAATGCACTAATCCTAAGTTAATTAACTTGTAATACCCCACCATGAGTGGCTTAAACGAATGGTCCTATGGCAAATCCTATGTAGACGCCATAAGACACTGTACTGGTTGGAAGGGACGTTATAAGTGTTGATCCGGGCCTTATCTGACTCGGCTTCGGTTAAATCTTTAATTTACTTATGATCGTCTTAATTAGTTAGCGATGGGTCGCTTAGATTTGGATCCTATGTGAGTAAATCATGGGGCTACACCTGATGTTCAAGTGATCGGGTGGATTCGGTAGTTTCCTACGGTCGATCAATCGAACTTGTGGGGTTATTTAATGGTACCACCCCTGTATAGACTAACATCGAGTGTTAATGGTCATTTAAGTGATATTATAAGTTAATTTATAAAAAAAAATTGAAGGATTTTTGGGAATCCAAAACAGTGAAAATCCAAGATGTTACAATGAATCACATCGGAAGATCATCTGTACCATACGACAAATAACAGTGGAGATAATAATATTCACCGTTTAAAATTCCTAGGGCCCACCATAACATTTATTTTTCATCCAATCTATTCATGTGGTCACAAAGTCCTGAATCAAGAGGAAAAACAAATATCATATTAATCCAGAACTTCCATGATCTGTAAAAGATTTCAATGGTAGGCGTTCAACTCTCCACTGTTTTCTGTAGTGTGGTCCACCTGATAGATCTGCCTCATTTTTAGTCTTAGGCCTTGAGACGAGCTTACCAATTGAATGGACAGTTTGGATGTAACACATACATTACTAGTGGGGTCCACCATCCTAAAAAGGATAGATGGTGTGAAAATACATATACATTACGCCGGGGTCCCACCGTCCAGCCATCTGAACGGTGTGGATAAGACCCATACATCACCGTGTGGACCACGGTTCTATTGCTACATGTTAGGGGTCCCATCGTCCAGATGGACGATTGGGATCTAACACATACTTCATGCGGACCCATAGAACTTGCTGGCGTTAATCCATCAGCTACCTGCTGCTGATGGGGTCCTCAAATGGATGGTGTGGATAAAACCCACATAGCATGTGGGTCCATGCAGATGGACGGTGTGGATCAAACCCATACAACTCGCTAATGTCAATACATTAGCTATATTTAATAGTGATCCCTACCATCCAGATGGATGGTGGGATAAAATACATGTATCATAGTGATGTCACGGTTGCTGGACTGATGTCCCGCAGCGTCCTCCAATGGACAGTCAGATGCAATAACATTAAGGTCGGTCCACACGTATGGCCCACCGGTTACACACACACATATTTTATATATATATATATATATATATATATATATATATATATATATATATATATATATATATATATATATATATTGGCTTGTAGTTAATGTCCAGGGCTTGGATGTTCTCCTGATGGACGGTGTGTATGCAACACATCATCAAGTGGCTGTCCTCCGTCCATATCCTGGACGGACGACTTGGATAAAACATTACAAGGTGGGTCCCACATGAGTGGCCCACCATACTTTAGGATCAAACTGATATTTGTGTTTTTACCTCATTTAGGGCTTGAAAATGGGCAGGAAGTGGGCTCCATTACTAGATGTCTAGAAAAATCTGAATAGTCTAGATTTGATCACATGGGGTGGGGCACACACACACACATATATCATCATTATCATCAAAAGAAAGGGTGAGAGAGAAAGAGAGAAAGAACGGTGAGATGGAGGGACTTCGCCACTATGAGCCCTCCCTTCCATGCATTACAAAACATACATCAAGTGAGTCCCATTACATGTGGGTCCAATGATTAAAATCAATGGTGGAGATCCCATCTCCACCAAAATGTAAGGTTTAGATGGCCTTTTCATGTTAGGAAAATAAACATCATGATGGGGTCCATGAAGAATGACCCCATCATGGAATGATCATGTGAATCATGGTGGACCACACCTAGGGTCTAAAGTGAGATCTATACCATCAATCGATAGACCCCACTTGACCGATCATCAAAATATAAATCTAAGCCTATAAAAACACACACCTAAGGATCTTCTTGGTCCGATGGAATTCCAAGCACCTTGGCTCTCTCTTTGATGGTAGATGATGAAGATTGAAGGGTTGAGATAAGAGATGAGAGGGGTAGGAAGTGGGCCACACTTGGCTCTCTTGGAGCTTAGAAATGCTTGGACGTCCACCTCTCTTGTTGCATGGGAAAGTGAGTAGAGAAAGAGAGAGAGGGTAGTTGTAAGAGAGGTGATGGGTGGGTGATGGGTGTGAGTGACATGAGGGTTGACTTGGGATAGGTAACTTGTCTTGGGGAGAAAGAAAACATGGGTTAGAGATGTGATGTGTAGTTGACTTGACTTGATTGATTGATGAGATAAGTTGTAGAGATTCTCTCGGGATTACAAATGCACGACGTTTCATCGAGATAAACGCGGGCCCACATCTCCTAGCATAGGTATCGCATCGGTGTGCAAGACGCGGCGTTAGAACTACAGTGACGGTATGGTCGTAATAGTACAAATCTCAGGTCGAGTCAACTCAGATTTATAGGAAACGACTCAAGGTCGGGCATAAATGCCGATTATAAGTCACCGGTTGACAGAATTCGATGGGAAGAATCACGAGAGACTATTGAATGGTACGGACTAGGATACGAGCATTACAATAAAAGTTTTGGATCAAGCTGATATTTATTTTTTCCCTTCCATCTGGGTCTTTATGACCTAATCAACAAATTAGATGTCAAATAAATAGTACAGTGGGCCTTAGGAGGATTTTAATGGTGGATATCTAATCATTATTATTTTCCTGTGGTGTGGTCCACCTTAGATTTATATCCCTATCATTTTTTGTATCAATCCCTAAAATTAATGAGCTATAAAAATGAATGAACGGAATGGATTAAACACATACATTATGGTGAGGCCCACAAAGCACTAACCATCAGCCATGGGGCTAGTGTCTAGGGGAGTAGCCAATCCGTCTCCTTCTTACGGTAAGAAGTTGTGTGTGGGGCCCTATAGGGATGACCGCGATAAATTCATTGTCTTACAGTCTTGTAAGACCATAGATAGGAGAGGACTTTAAAAATCAGGTGTATAGAAAACTTACAGGGGCACACCATGAGAAACAACTGGAATTAGACCCCACCATTCGAAACTTTGTGAAGGGCACAGAAGTTCTATATCAGGATAATATTTGCGTATACTGCTTAGGGGTGTACAAGAACCAAGCTAATTCAGTTAACTTACTCAACTCGACTTGAAAAACTCGAATCAACTTGGTTTGAAGTTGAGTTTGAGCCGAGTTGAGCCAATTTTTTGAGCTCGAAAATGAGTTTGAGTTGGCCCCAGCTCGGCTTAACTTGGATTGAACCCAGCTCGAATTGAACTCGGATCAAACCGGTGACTCGATTACTTTGATATTGATGTTGCCCACCAAGTGTTTGATGAAATGACTCAAAGAAGTGTGGCCGATGGCAAGGAAGGTATGTATATGAAACCAACAACATTTTTTTCTTGATTTTAATGTTGCTTAGAAGGTATTTGATAAAATACCTGTAAAATCATTGCTGCTATCTCAAATACAGTGAGATTTTAAAGGTGCAATCCTAGTGTTTGTGAAAATGCCTCAATGATGAACTCGGCCTGAGCCACCGACCAAACTAAGCATAGCTGGCCAATTGTTAAGACTTAAATATTGTATAATTTCTCTCATTTATATCTTAGTTTTACGAACATGAATCAACTTAATGTTTTATTTTTCTTATATATGTGTTGCAAGGTGAATTTAAGAGCTTGAATTGTAAAGGATGTTGTAAGCATGAATTTGATGCTCAAGAATCACAAAGTCAAGGGATGGATCTTAGGAGACCAAGATTAAAGAATTCATATGCCAAAGATCCAAGAAACCAAGTGATGAATGAAGAGAATCAAATATTTAAAGTGAAGAATCCTAAAATTGTTCTTAAAAAGTGTATTCTGAAACTCTAAAGTCTATTTTAAAAACTATGCAGAGTGAATCTATTTTAGCAAATGCGTAAATTTAAGGCAATTTCTATACTTTTCCAACTTGATGCGAAAGTTGAAATTTCCTACTTATAAATAAGCATTCTCAAGGCATTCTTAAGTATCATTCAAGGCATTCTAAAGCAAGATTTAGAGTTTTAGATAGTTTTATTATTTTAATTTATTTTTCTTTACAAGCTTTTAAATATTTATTCTTTCTTGTTATTTTCTTTATCTATTCTAGTTATGTTTTCTAAGTTTCCTCTAATCCAAGCTAGAAGGGAAGCACATTAGTTTATTATTTCATAGTTATGATGATTGATTATTTTAATGATGAGAAGAATGATATATGCATATTATCTATTATTTAGATTTAGTTTTTTATCCTAATGTGAGATCCATACGTTTTCAATATATAAGATTCGCATTGATGAATAGGCTTACCTTTAATTAATTAGATTTCATAAATATAAGAGGTTTTCAACCTGTTATATTTCTTTGATATTCATTATCTTATAGATATGAATTCTTAAAATCACTAGTGGTTGAGAATATATATTAATGGTGCAAATCCATGATTTTTTAATCTTTTATATCATTTATTTAAAATGTTTAAATTATTTTATTTTTCAATTAGACCGACCATAGTGATCGGATCCTAGTTGTGTTATCCAAGTCACTATGATTTTAGAACAATAACCTAAGTGTGAAACTTTGAAACTTAGGTATTATTTGAATTCAGTTGAATTACATCCATTCAAAACTCTCAAATTCAAATCATTAGTTTAGTTTTTATTACTTTGTTTATTTTGCATTTGATTTTCTCATTTTCATAATTGATCTCCCTATGAGATTGATCATGTATTCACGGGATATTACTTATAAACCTTTACAGTTAGAGGCAAGCAATCACTAGTCAGGCTCAAGGATCGAGCTGAGGTTAGCTAGTGGCCGAGTCGAGTACACCCCTAATACAACTAACTGTTAATAGCTCTATGAATGGTTTGGATGACGATTTCAGCAATGGACTTTTACTTTCCCACTTTTTCATATCCACAACACTTTTGGATTTGCCTAATTTTTGGACTGCCCCATCTTAGTCTTGCAAGACTCAGTTCAACTCGATGTAAACCCCTAATACAACTAACTGGTAATAGCTCTATGAATGGTTTGGATGACGGTTTCAGCAATGGACTTTTACTTTCCCACTTTTTCATGTCCACAACACTTTTGGATCTGCCTAATTTTTTGATTGCCCCATCTTAGTCACGTTGTCAACATGACTATAAAAGACCCGCTGAGAGAACGTATCTTATCATGTATCAGACAATTACATCCAAAATGAAACCATCTCCCATAACCGTTTTAAAATGGGAGATCTTCGAAGAGACATTTGGAGAGCCAACAACAATATTAATGGTTTTGAGTATCAGAAAATCATACTAATGTCCAAGAAAATGTGGCTTTGGTTCGGACCCAAGTCAGGAGAGACATACTCATCGGCTTGTTTAGGTTCCCCTATCCATACATTAGTTGAATTTTTTTTTTAAAATGGAGGAGATGAAAGATCTCATTAAGGCATCATGGTTCAATTGGATCAAGAGAATTAGAGAACTAGATGCGACCTACTCTGATAACAAGTTGGTATCATGTGTCAAATGCCACCATCACTCCAAACCATTAACTTATTAATGGTTAAATGCTGGAGGTGGTTTGATTCGAATCGGCCGACACCTTGAAGTGGACAAGGTGGGCCACTAGCAGAGACGTGGAGTAGCCATAATCTATCCAAGACCAACCCTTGAGATTCTCGAATCTTGGCCTAGTTTTCTTCATCAGAGAATCTTTAATGGTCTCATGCCTGATATTTAGTGAACCATGAAGACCTCTACAAAGGATGAGTGACAAAAGGAAGATTCAAGAGGCCAGCAAGTTCGAATCTAGTTGGAGTCATTTCTTTTTAATGCAAGCCGGTAGATCCGGAACAATCAAGGATATTCTTTATAAGCTTTATATTTTCATAAGAATTTTCTCTATTTTGGATTTTGAAAATTCTTAAAAAAAGGTTTACTAGAATTAGCTTATTTTGTCACATCTTGACATTTAACATTCGATATTTGCGTATACGTGGGTGTTAATAGTAAAGAACTGCACAAATTCGATTAATAAATTATAGGAAGCTAACGAATCTGTCTAATCACTTAAACCTCAAGTTTAACATCGTGATTTATTCATTTAGGGACTGAATCTAGCCGTCATATCACTCACTAATCAAGATAGTCATAACTAATTAAAGACTTATCTAAAACCAATACAACTAGGAGTCAGATCTTGATTAATAAACTGAATTAACCCAGTTATTCTTTTATCGTAAGAACCAACAGTTTAGGGTGATTATAATTGAATCACTATTTTTATTAATTATGAATAAGGTACACTATGAACTACTAAACCTAAGACTATAGAAAGACATTCATCTTATCAGGCATGACGTCTATCATGAGACATTGAACCGATATCGAATCTTGAATCGCTAAACTTGAACTTGTAAGGCCTATGTATGAGATTTGTAAATATTCTTGAAATTAATCAAGAACTTAAGTTAATTGTCTATTGTAACGGCCTAGATTTTCATTACTTTGGATTTTTAAAAATTCTTAATTTTTTTTTATGTAATTAACTTATATTATCTCTTATTGACTACTAGCACTCAATGTTAGTTTATACATGGGTGAAACCAGTAAAGAACTGCGCAAGTCCGATTAATCAACCGTAAGAAGCCAACGAATTCACCCGATCACTTAAACATCAAGTTTATCCTCATGATTTACTCACATGGGGCTCAAATCTAACCGATTCATTATTAACTAATCAAGACAATCATAACTAAATTAAAGATCTAATCGAAGCTGAGTCAGTTAAGGCCCGGATTTAGAGTAATAGACTAAATCAACCCCGTTACTCTTTTAGCCTAAAACTGAAAGTTTTAAGTAATCATGAGCATATCTTCACTTTCATTAGTTATAAATAAGTCACACTATGAACATAATTAATCTAAACCCTAATAATTACCCACAAGAAATTTCAATACTTAATTCATTACAGAAATGCCTCGATTTTCTGAACAACCTCTATACCACTCGTTGGTGGGTCACTAGTTCTAAAACTACATAATAATGTCCGTCTTGCTGGGCTCGACGTCCATCGCGGGAGTCAGATTTAGGTACTATCCAAAACAGCTTAACTTGAGCCAGAGGACGAGGGCATGAGAAGTGCAAATACCTTAAAGGAAGAAGCTAAAACTTAAGTGAATTAAGTCATTTACTCTATTGCAAAGTTGAGGATTTCGAACCATTGGTTTACTACCAAACTTCACACGTGGAGTAAAGATATTTTCCTGCTTATATCCGTATAGCCACGGCCCCAATCGACCATCGATGACCGTTAAACAAACTTCTAATCACATTTGTCGATCGGCATATCCAAATGGCAGGCCGATCATATCCATACGTAGATCATCACTAGGGCTAACTATGTTACGGTGTATATCAATATGTACACTCTATAGTAGGCCCTAGAGTTTAGAAAGACCCTCCCATAAGGCTAGTATTGTAAAAACCTAACCCTTGAAGCCATTTACACCAAATCTGGCCCAATATAAGGGCTTCATTTGGGCACCCCTCCCCCTATACGAATTTACCCTAGAAGAAAGAAAGAGAGTGTAACTCCCTGAAAATCGGAGTTCGTACATACACTCAACTCCCAACTTCCCAGGTATCACTTATAAACGCTTTTCTTATTAAAGTACGATTAATCAGGTTTAAATACGCAGCCTGAAATTTTCTAAAACATGAAGCCCGACCACACATGTCTATTGAAATGAAAGAGATCAAGTACATATATATAGGTTCAAAATATACAAGGGTCGGACCAGGCGTTGCCCAACAAAATCATAAAAATGTATCCAAAAGGAATGATTAGCTGAGTCCAACATTCAGCGATCCCGGTCCACTCGCGAACTCTGTGGCGAACCGCCCATCATCATGAAATAGGACTACTTGTCCTCCTCATCCAAGCTCACGCCGCAAGGCTCCTTGTACTCGGTGTCACCTGCAACTGCTAAAGAGTTCTGGTTGGTGTTTTAAAACACCGTACCAGAGTGGGAGTGAGTGATCAACTCAGAGGGTGCTATTAATCTTAAGTTATAACAGACATAAACTATAGTATGAATTTAATGAAACACAGCCAAACATTAACATCTAGCAACTCTTATTAAAATGCATGCATGCCAAATAATTTGATGTAGGCCCTCCCTAAAAAGCTCCCTCGAGCGACTCCGTCTAATGATCGCGTATGTCAGTACTTTCTCAGAGTGACCTCAACTTCTGAGTCGCTGCCTTAACTAGTGCGATGCAATGCGATCGTGTTAGCCGAGTTATTAGTTAAGTCCATTCATCCAGCAGGTTGAAAAATCTGATACACCCTACGTATCAATGCTGGTTGCGAGGCCACGACCCCCCAACGCGTGATGCCAAGACCCCACAGTCCGAGATTCCGTTGGGGTTCTCATCCCCGACTTCAAGCACATGACGAATGTGGAGAGAAACGGATCGCTCACGGTCACTACGGGGAGGTACGACACCCCATCCTAGGCCGATAGCTCAGACACAGTGTCTCATTCCACCATGCCCGGCTCATGAGGCTGTGGACCAGTTTCAAGTGGGTTATTGGTGGGCTACAACGGTTGTAGGGTGGTTTAGATGTTATACATATGTGAGCAAAGAGGGTTAACAGACAGGGTTGGTCAGCTTGTAGACTAGACCGCACGAGTCTAAGCAAGTATGTGACGGAACGGCATTGGGTGCAAGCAACCCATGTAGTCTAACTACTGTCGCTCATACGTACTCGCCCAAATCCATGGGTTTAGTCTCGAGACGGTCCTACCAATGGAACCACCTTCACTCTCCTCATGATCCTGGCCAACCTTAGGGTTCGAATAGTGATTCATAGCATGTCGACTATTAATGTATCACTAGAATAAAGTTCTCATACTTCACAACATACAATTCAGATTTCCATAGCAAGAAAGGCTAACCATATCAAGAAACAAGTGCATGTGGGTGTGTGTGTGAGGAAGTTAAGTACTACCTCCATCTTAAGAAATCATATACATAAGAGTAATGAAATCATACATACTATGAAGCAACAATACATGGAAAAAATCATCAAGGCATGCGCATACAATTGTTCATACACAAAATCATGTAAGAAGTAAGAACAACATCATGAGAGCCAAAACATACAATTCTATACCATTTCAACAAACATACAATTTTTTAGGGATTCTATAGGTTCTCTAAATATAGCATTCAAGCAAGCAAAATCATTAAACTCATGATAGAATTAGTGTTAGGCCACTTAAGAGCAATAGTCCGCACCTTCAGATTCATTGAAGGCTTGGGAACAACCTAGGAGATGTGGAATTTGGGGTCAAACAGTTGGAATCCTAAAAGCAACCCTTGCATGTTAGCATTTCATGTAATCCCCTTCTCAATACATGAGATTCAAGAAAAATGGGTGAAAGATCTTACCTAAACGACCCACGGATGATTGTTGAGGTTATGGTGAAGAGTTCCCTTTGGAGAAAGGATGGGGAGTTGAAAGGGTTAATTCCCTTGGGCCCCAACACGATCTACAGTCCACCTTGGATCTCTTCTACACTCTCTCTTTCTTCTCACCTCTTTGCTCCTTTGCTCTCTCTTTCTCCCTTGGTGGTTGTAGCAAAAGGGAGAGTTGTGAAAGAGCTAGAGATGGGTTTTTGGAGAATGGAGGAAGTATGAAGGAGGGAGCTTGACTGTTGGAGATTGTAGGAAGTTATGAGGGGGATTGTTGTTGGAGAATGAAGAAAGATATGAGGGAGAGGGTTTTTTGTTGTTGGAGAATGGTGGGAGATATGAGACAAGGGTTAGGGTTTATTTCCTAGAGTTGAGCTCTTTAGTCCCAAGTTCCCACAATTTCCCAAAATAGCCTTCTAAGACTCATTATTGGTATAAGGGCAGCCCTAACACTCCTTTGCCAATAAATTTGGTGGGTAGGTCCCTCATGGCCCAATGATGGGTCATGTCACGAGGAGTGGAGGATGCTCGAGGATATAATAGAGTACGACTTTGAGTTTGGTCTGTAGTCATTAATTGTTCAGCTATCAAGCCTGTTAATTCAACCCTCTCTTGTCGCAAGGGTGATCGAAGCTCAACAGACAGACGAGTCGTTACAGGATTACCGAGCAGAGGCAGCATCTAAGAGTCAGACGGATTGACAGATTGGTTCTGACTCATGGTTTG
Source organism: Magnolia kwangsiensis (assembly GCA_037074715.1). Taxonomy (NCBI): domain Eukaryota; kingdom Viridiplantae; phylum Streptophyta; class Magnoliopsida; order Magnoliales; family Magnoliaceae; genus Magnolia; species Magnolia kwangsiensis. The sequence continues at coordinate 149,881,446 of CM073575.1, read as the reverse complement.
TGGCCCATTGTAGGATTACAGGATTCCAATCGAGGCCCAATACGATGTCCTTAAGGTCCATTGCAATGTGTGATTTTTCCATGGTTTGTGGCGGGCCTTATCTTAGGAGCAATGATGGTTTGACGTCCACATTGTAAGTACAATGTTGGTTAAATGTCTGCATTATAACTCTCTTTAGGGCCCATTGATAGGCCCATACTCGTTAATATTCATCGCTTTATAACATGCTTAGTATAATCTCATGACTCATGCCCATACGCATCATATGTATGCTTGATATGATTAGTGACTGATTATAGCACACACCATTGGGCAGACCATTTACGGGACTCATTATGAGACAGAGTGCCCCACATGATCGCGCAGTACGTGCTGGATTGCTGCATGATTTAACGGTGTGATTCATGCATCTCGCATATGTGTGACTTGATCACTACACGCCCTATCGACATCAGGGCCGCGACTCCACAAGTATATCGTGGATGGCCATATCGGATACCAAACATGCTTGGTTCTAGTATTGTGGGTACTTAGGATGTCCTTGGGTGAAAGTCTCAAAACCTTTTTGGTACCAGAAGATGCTTCAACATCTAGACCGATTGGATACACTAGCGCCCGAGTGTCAAATACCAGTAGGCTGCGTCTCCCATTGTGTCGTGGTCGGTTAGAAGGGGGTGTGACCTTATCCGCCTGAGTGAGGAGGTTATAAGCTAGGCTGAGTTTGACCATCTCATAAATGAGTCCGTTATCGATGAGCCAGGTAGGTATTGGTAGACTACTGGTCAGGCGGATAGTGAGGTCTATTCCGCTTGCTTGACTGTGCAGCTAGGGAGGTGGTAGTCACTGTGAAGTGTATTAGACCCCAGTGATATCCAGAGAGAAACTGTATTGGTATGTGTACTTGATGAGTACCGGCATGCTTACTTTGCATCTCGCATATGACATTTGGCTACATAGGTCGTGCATTGCATGGCCTTGGTATGGCCGATAGCATTCATGCCTTGCATCATATAACTTTGGTACAGCTGATAGTATTCACGAACTTACCGCAGGTTTTCGCATTACTCTCATATTATATTCATTGGCACTTGCCTTACGCACACACTTACACCACCCTCTAAGCTTTTGTAAGCTTATGCACGACCGTTGGGTGCAGGTGGCGTTAGGGTGCAGCAGCGTTGAGCTTGGAGCTTGCAATGATTTTCAGGAGCTCTGATTTTGATATATGTATTTTCCTTTCAGCATTGTATTCAAGTGATTATATTAGTGGATATGTGATGATGATGTTGCCTTTATGATTTGGGTAAAGTTGTGGTTATGCTTATTACAAAATAAATGTACATTAGAAAATCCTCCTTATAGGATCCCAGGATCGAAATCTGGCGTATGCTGCGCTGGGAGTCGAGAATGGGGTACTACGGAGGTTGTCAGCACCGGATTTGGAGATCGAAATTCCTGTGAATCCGATTTCTGAGTTTTGGGGCATGACAGGTCATTCAAAATTTAGGGATAATCGGATCAGCGAAAGTGGGGTTTGATCATACGTTTCTGATCTTCAAATGGCCCAGTGAGGTCCATTCCGGTTGTTGGATAAATTCTAGTAGCCCCCTAGCTATGAAACTTATACGATAGGTTATCCATGGCCTGATGAAGGGCCATGCAAAATTTAGGAATGATCGGATATAGGGTTTGGTCGCACGGGTCCGATTCGCTATCAAAGGTCATCATGCCACGACTGGGACCCAGATTTTCTGGGCGGGCATAGACAAATACATTAGACCTTTACCGTAAATTTAAAAAAAATCAGACGGTTGAAATGCCAGTTTTATTTACCAGTGCTAGATTTGAATTCTGACATTGGTGGGTTTCATTTGGCAAGTGCCGTTGGGACGACCTGAATAGTTTATTTTTGGGTGTCCACTGGGTCCATGGTCCGCGATGGACCACAAGCCCAGTGAGATCTATGCTTTCCCAAATTTTTAAAATTTTCTAACCTTCCTCAGCTGTTGCACCGCCTGCACAAGTTTTCGCCAAGTACAAACCGATTATCTGACTTGATGGCTTACACACGGTCTGATCGTGACCAGATTAGACCACTCATATATAAGCTAACGTTGAGTGTTAATGGTCAGTAAGTGATAATATAAGTTAATTAAAAAAAATTTCGAGGATTTTTAAAAATTCAAAACTGTGAAAATCAAGGATGTTACAATCTACCCCCTTAAAAATAATCTTATCCCCAAAATTGTCTAAGGGTAATAAATAAAGATATTATCAGTTTGTTCGCTTAAGTTTTGTTGGTTTCGAGTTTATATACGTTTTAAGGTATATAAATAATACATTCGCTTAGCTAATTGTAATCTACCCCCCTTAAAAGTTTTCACCTTTAAGGTTTGAAAATAAATGTCAAAATCATCATTATCGTGCTAATTGTTTGATGATAAAGTTGACCTAAGGGTGGTACATTTTATTCTTTTATGATTGGGCTAATACGAAAAAATAGTTATGGTAGGATTGATCCCATACGTCGATCCTCTTCCTGACTAGGGCAAAAAGATTGTTGTATCCCTTCCTAGTCCTGGTATATCCTGATCTTCTACTCGGTCAAAACAGTGAGTCCATTGGTATTCACCCAGGATCGAGAATTGAGTTAAGCCGCGAATACTTCGCAAATATATGGTTCCCTAATTCCGTTGTCCGATTATTCTTAACATTTGGAAGATATCAAAATTTATTAAAAAGTTAAAGTTTCATATTTATAATATTTTAGTAGGTGATGAGTCTCTCACGGTGCCTATGATCAAACGACTATCCTAGAAAGATTTTCAGGAATCTAAGGTTTCTCTCGATATTACTATTTTGATTCAATGGTTAGTGAGTTATGGGTAAATTATGCTTTGGTTTCATAAAATTTAACTGGGAATGAAGAATAAAAAATTTTAAGGTATTTTAGTGGTTTAGAGTGCTAATAACGGTAATATGGATGCAGTAAGACAATTATTCATAAAAGCATTCACAAGACGACAAGAAAATTTCAAAACAATCCATACATTCATATTGAATTCAAAATGTCATTAGTATGACTAGTTATATCCTACAGTATAGATTTACATGTATTACTAGATACTCTAAACATAAAGAAAAAAATAGACAAATCAAGCAGGAGTTTTAAATATCTTCAATACATGGTAGCAGTCCTAACTAACTTAGAACAATTACTAATTTTCATAAAATTAAGTTATTATTCTTTTGGGTCGGACGAGCACGGGGGTGCCTCCTACCCTTAACTGCAGCAATTCAAGACTCAAAAAGTAATGAGGGTGATTTACAGAGAGCTAATGGAGTCAATCAAGACTCAACTTATGCTACAGCTCCAACATGACAACAAATGCAACTTATCGAATGGAATACCTAACCCAAGCTATTGAAGGATCAGATCACACCATCCAGGTCAATGTTTTGGATCCTAGAGGCAACTTAAATCCCATTAAATTTGTGGACTACATAGAATCCCTTGCAGCCTTCTTTATCTGGAAAGCTTGAAAGATTAGAAAGAAATTAAGGTCTGCGGCTGCAAAACTCAATGGGTGTGCTCGTTTGGTATCAACAACACCAATTGACCTGTGAAAGGAAGAGAATAGAAAAGATTAATAATTGGGCTAAAATGAAGTTGAAAATGGACAGTAAATTATTGCCTCTTAAGTATTATCAAACCTTATATAAAAATTTTCAATTGCAACAATCTAATAATCAATGTATGCTAAAGTATATAAAATCAATTTTTACAAATCATTGGGTTTTGTGAATGAGCGCATGGGAGTGAATGAGTGGATAGTTTTGAATTAGTTTTGTTGAAGGAGTTTTGGGAGTTTCTTTTAGGAATGGGTTTTGAAAGTGAGATTGGAATGAGAGTTGAAAAATGAAGCTGACGATGGTCTTGGAATGGGGAAGAATGGGTTGAATGGGGATGGTTGTTGTGAGGTTTTATGAATGAGGGGTTTAAGTACAAATGGATATTGGGTTTTGAGGATGAACTTGAGAAAGGAATGGGTTTTGACAATAAGAATGGGTTAGGTTTGGTGGGTCTTGAAAATGAAGTTTGGAGATAGGTTGGGAGAATGGAGAGTAGTGGAAGGAGTGGAAGGAAAGGAATGAAGTAGGGAGATAAGAGGATATGAAGAAGAAGAAGAAGAAGGCGGGTTAGAGAAGATCTAGGGTGAGAGAGTGAGGGGGAAGGGAAATGGGTATTTGTTTCACTTGGAGTGGGTTTAAAAGGGATGAAATGCATAGTAAATAGAGGGAATGAGCATTAAATACCCCTAAATAGCAAGAAATGTGGGCCCCACACGTGGTTGTATTGAAAATGGGGAGAAATTTTCAAATTTTAGGCCTGGGCGTGGGCATGCCAGCACATTGGAACACTGGGCGTGGGCGTGGGCATGCCAGCACCTAAGCGTGACCACGTCGGCTGGGCATGGCCATGCCGGGGGCGGGGGAATGCTGCATAGGTTGGGCGTGGGCACGCCAGAGCTATGCTGGGGCTTCCTTATTTTGTGATTTTTCAGCCGCCGGAGAGGCCTCCCGGAACGTGCTATATATGAATTTGGGGTAAGAGAAGCTAATCTACGCGATAGGCTTGGTAGTTTCGCGAGATCCCCTTAGTTTGCGGCCAAAATCCTATGTTTCCTCTGTTCTACTAATCTCGGTAAAAACCTCGTTCACTCCTAAGTCCCTACCCCTAAATAGGTCGAATCTAATAACTTGACACAATACTAGTTCATTCGCATGCGGATGTTGGCTTCGACCTTCCAATCATTCAGTCTCCGGCTCGTTTCTACCAATGTATGGTTGAGATTCAAGAATAGTGCGAGGACCGGTGAATATCTTAAGATGATACATTAGAAAAAGGAATTTTGATTCTTGGCTTGTTCGGCTAGTGGCATTAAGCTGTACGAAATAGGATTAAAATGTTAATCCCAACTCGTGATTGGGAATGCCATGTCTGGAATGAGTGTGGGATGGTTCCTAGCGCTCTAAGTCCCTGTTGCATCATCTAATACGTATCCTCTTAAGTCTATGGACGCAGTAGTTAGCTCATAACCCATGGCCCAAGGGATTCCAAACTATTGCTCTGATACCATCTTGTAATGCCTTAAAAATCAGGGGTCGTGCATACACTCTACTCCTGACTTCTCGGGTATCACTTATAAGCGCTTTTCTTATTAAAGTACGATTAATCGGGTTTAAATACGCAGCCTGAAATTTTCTGAAACATGAAGCACCACCACACATGTCTACTGAAATGAAAGAGATCAAGTACATATATACAGGTCCAAAATATACAAGGGTCGCACCAGGCGTGCCCAACAAAATCACAAAAATGTATCCAAAACGAATGATTAGTTGAGTCCAACACTCAGCGATCTAGGTCCACTCGCGAACTCTGCGACGAACCGCCCATCAACTGAAAATAGGACAACTCGTCCTCCTCATCCAAGCTCGCGCCATAAGGGTCCTCGTACTCGGCGTCACCTGTAACTACTAAAGAGGTCCGGTTGGTGTTTTAAAACACTGTCCCATAGTGGGAGTGAGTGATCAACTCAGTGGGTGCTATTAATCTCAAGTTATAACATGCATCAATTATAGTATGAATTAATGAAACGCAGCCAAACATCAATACCTAACAACTCTTATTAAAATGCATGCATGTGAAATGATATAGTGCATGCCCTCGCCACAACCCTCGAGCGACTCCGTCTAACGATTGTGTATGTCAGCACTCTCTCAGAATGACCTCGACTTCCTAGTCACCACTCTAACTAGTACGATGCAATGCGATCGTGTTATCCGAGTTATTAGTTAAGTCCATTCATCCAGTAGGTTGAGAAATCTGATACACCCTACGTATCAATGCCCTAAAATGGTTGCGAGGACACAACCCCCAAACGGGTGAGGCCGAAACCCTGTGGTCCAAGAACCCGTCGGGGTCGTCATCCCTGTCTTCAAGCACATGAGGAATGCCGAGAGAAAGATATCACTCGTGGTCACTACGGGGAGGCGCAACACCCCAGTGTAGGCCGACAGCTCTGACACAGTGTCTCATTCCATTATGCCCGGCTCACGAGGCTATGGACTAATTGCAAGTAGGTTATTGGTGGGCTACAACGGCTGTAGGGTGGTTTATATTTCATACATATGTGAGCAAACAGGGTTAACAGATAAGGTTGGTCAGCTTGTAGACTAGACCGCACGAGTCCAGGCAAGTACATGATGGAACGACATCAGGTGCAAGAAACCCATGTAGTCTAACTACTGTCGCCCACACATACTCACCCAAATCCATGTGTAAGACCCGTATCATAAACCGTACTGTTCCATCAACTTTCGCGATCCTTCCCGTTGAATTCCGACAACCTGCGACCAATAATCGACGTTGCGCACGACCGTAAGTCGTATCCTGTACATTTGAGTCGGCTTAATCCAAGACTTGTATCATTACGACTGCACCGTCACCACGGTTTCAACGCCGTAACTCACGCACCGATCCGATACCCAGACGATGAGATGCGGACCCGCGTTTAGTTCGAGAAAACACCGCGAGTTTACATTTCCAAGAGAATCTCTACAAAGTGTCAAATCAATCACATCAATTAATCCCATCAATCACCTCTCATGTCAAGTACAAAGCAACCATGCTTTCTTTCTCCATAAGCCAAGCAACCCCAAAGTCAACCAATCACTCACCTCACCCATCACTCACCTCACCCATCACTCACTTCACATCACTCCATCACTCTCACATCTCCCTACAACCCTCTCTCTCTCCTTCATTTCCCAACACCACTTTTAAGTAAGGGAAAGCATCCCACGTCCATGCATTCCCATGAGAGAAAAGTGCATGTTAGTGGCCCACTTTCCATCCCAAATCTCCCATCCTAGCCATCCATCTTTTATCTTCCACCATCAAAGTGAAGCATAAGGATTGTAGCTTTCCAACGGACCAAGAAAATCAAGTGGTGGGTGTTTCTTTAGACTACTTTTTATGTTTTTAAGATGGGCCAAGTGAGGCCAACCGATCAATGGTTTGGATCTCACTTGGGACCCTAAGATGTGGCCAATGGCCCATCTTGATCATCAAAATTATTCCATGATGGGGCCATTCTCCATGGACCCCATCATGATGTTTACTTTCTTGCATTAAGAGGTCAAATAGGCCGTTCATTTTGGATGGAGAGGGATCTCTACCGTTGATCTTTTATTTGGATGGCCCATATGCAATGGGACCCGTTGATGTATGATTGAATGGTTGAAACGGAGGGCCCATAGTGTCGGGGTTCCTCCATCACGCGTGTCCTACTCTTTTATTCTCTCTCCCTCTCTATTTCATTCTTTTATGGGATCATGACATGATTGTGTGGCCCACTTGGATGGACCCCACCATGAAATAAGTATTTTATCCAGGCTGTCTATGAATAGGGCCCACCTTATATATGTTGCACCACACCGTACATCATGTGGTGGCCCTCCTGAGCAGGCCCACCTACACATGAACAGACTGTCCAGCGTCCCTGGACGCTGGACGTGGGATGGGAAAAACAAATATTGGCTTGGTTTTCAAGCTTATGGAGTGAGTCGCTCATGTAGGCCTCACTTTGATGTATGCTTTTAATCCAAACCGTCCATCCCTTTTCCCAGACCATTTTAGACGTTGAACTGAGAAATGAAGCTAATCTGCTCGTCGGGCGGGCCATACCTTTCAAAACAGCGATTCTCACCTTTCAAATTCATCTTGACTTTTGCTACACGCTGAAATATATACAATATTGGACTCGTTTGGTCTGTCTCGAGGCATAAAATTCAATGAGTGGAGTGGATTTATTTGACGCAGACCCCACATGTAGAAAACCTCAGAAAAACATGTTTTAAGAAAAAAAAAAAACAAAACGAAGCAGCGCTGCTGCTACCAGAGGCGCAGGCAGCGCTGCCTGCGCCTGACGTGCGGGTAGAGAGGCAGGGACCCACGGTCCTAACCATGGGCCCCACCATGATGTATGTTAGAAATCCACACCGTCCATCCCTTGGCCCCCCTCAGGGTAGGGGGCCACACAAAAACTCAGCTTCATCCGAGGTTCAGGTGGCCCACACCATAAGAAACAGTGTTGATTGACCGTTTGCCCTTGAAATGCTTTTCGGGTCCACAGAAGTTTTAGATCAAAATGAAATTTGTTTTTACCCTTCATTCAGGTCTACGTGACCTAATGGATGGACTGGATGGTAAATAAACATTATGGTGGGCCCCACGTGGGACCCATTGTCCACGCCAGTACCACTGGCAGACTGAGTGGAGATACCTCGTTCTAAAACTTGAGGTCCTGACATCGATCCCTGGTGGGGCGGCTGTCATGGAGTGCGTGTACACTAGGGTGGGACCCACCATGGTGTATATGTTTTATTCACACCATCATCCATGTGGTGGGCCCTTCTGATGTATGTGTTTTATCGGTGCCGTCTGGCCATGAGCCGGGCTGCTGGACGGTCAGTGGACCCCCACCCTTACGTCTGTGTTTTATCCAAACCGTTCATTCAATTGGTGGGCCAGGTGTGTGGACCCCATCATGATGCATGTATTGCATCCAACCCATTTAACCATTTTGAAAGCTCTTTTTGCGGTATAAGCTAAAGAATGAGTCAGATCTGTGGTTCTAGTGGGTCCCACCACTATTATTTGAAGTGAGGATCGGTTGGTCCTTTGACATAATTCATATACATGTATGTATACATGTGTGTGTGCGTGTGTGTGTATATATATACATAAATATACATATATATATACATAAATAAATATATATATATATATATATATACACGTATATATGAAAGTATATATTTGTGGCCATTTTTAAGGCCCACCTTGGCATTCATAAGGCCCATATGAGGAGGCCCATAATGATGTAATTGTGGCCGTTGTTGAGGCCAACCTTGGCATTCATAAGGCCCATATGAGGAGGCCCATAATGATGTAATTGTGGCCGTTGTTGAGGCCCACCTTGGTATATATATAAGACCCAAGTGATTGGGCCCATCTTGTCATAATTATGGCCCATTGTTGAGGCCCACTTTGATGTGAATGTGAGGCCCATGTTATCAGGCCCATCCGATATATTTGTGGCCCGTGGTTGAGGCCCACTTTGATAGCTGTAAGGCCCATATTATGAGGCCCATTTCGATGTATTCAAAGGCTCATGGGTTATGGCCATTGCAATGTACATAAGGTTCATTGGTGAGGCCCATTAACGCAGCCCATTTGATGAATGTAAGGCCCATGTGATTCGGCACATTTGATGTATCTAAGGCCCATGGATCGAGGCCCAACGGATGTCCTTAGGGTCTATTGCAATATATGATTTCCCATGGTTTATGTAATGATATTTATGGCGGGTCGTGCCTAAGGAACAATGTTGGTTTGACGTCCACATTGTAAGTACAATATTGGTTAAATATCCGCATTGTAACTCTCCTTATGGCCCATTGATAGACCCATACTCATTACTATTCATCACTTTATAACATGCTTAGTATAATCCCATGACTCATGCCCATACGCATCATATGTATGCTTAATTTGAGTAGTGACTGATCATAGCATATGTCATTGGGCAGACTACTTACGGGACTCCTTATGAGAAGGAGTGCCCCACATGATCGCCCAGTACGCGCTCGATTGCTACCTGATTTGACGGTGTGATTCATGCATCTCGCATATGTGTAACTTGATTCACTGCACATCCTAGCAACATCAAGGTCGTGGCTCCACAGGTACATCGTGGATGGCCGTATCGGATACCAGAAATACTTGATTCTAGCACTGTGGGCACTTAGGATGTCCTTGGATGAAAGTCTCAGAACCTTTTTGGTATCAGGAGATGCTCCAACGTCTACACTGAGTGGATACACAAGCGCCCGAGTGTCGAATACCAGTAAGCCGCATCTCCCACTGTTTCGTGGTCAGTTGGAAGGGGGTGTGGCCTTATCCGCCTGAGTGAGGGGGCTATAAGCTAGGCTGAGTTTGACCAGCTCACAAATGAGTCTGTTATCGATGAGCCGGGTAGGTATTGACAGACTATTGGTCAGGCGGATAGTGAGGTCTATTCCGCTTGCTTGATTGTGCAGCTAGGGAGGTGGCAGTCACTACGAAGTGTATTAGTCCTCGGTGATATCCTGAGAGGAACTGTACTGATATGTGTACATGATGAGTACCGACTTTCTTAGATTACATTTCACATATGACATTCGGCTATGTAGGCCTTGCATTGCATCGGTGTGGCCGATAACATTCATATCTCGCATCGCATGGCCTTGGTATGGCCGATAACGTTCACGTCTTGCATTACATAGTCTTGGCATGGTTGATTCTATGGACTTACCGCATACTTTCGCATTGCCCTAATACTGTACATTTGGCGTTTGCCTTACGCACACACTTACACCACCCTCTAAGCTTTTGTAAGCTTATGCACAACAGTTGCATGCAGGTAGCGTTGAACAGCAGCAGCGCTAAGGCAGGAGTGCATATCAGGACCTTTTGGAGCTTTTTGATTACCTTGTATTTTCCTTTCCGCATTGTACTTAAAGATTTTGATTTAGTAGATATGTGGTGATGTTGTTTTGTGACTTGGTTATGCTTGTGGTTATGCTCCATTACAAAAAAAAATTTATTCTGAAAATCTTCCTTGTAGGATCCCAGGATCGGAATCTGACAATTGATTGTCAGGAGCCGAGAATGGGGCACTACGGAGGCTGTCAGCACCGGATTCAGCAATCGGGATTCATGTGAATCCGATTTTTGAGTTTGGGGCATGACACCATGGGTTTAGCCTCGAGGCGGTCCTACCAAAGGAACCACCTTCACTCTCCTCATATTTCTGGCCAACCCAAGGCTTCGAATAGTGATTCATAGCATGCCGACTACCAATGTATCACTAGAATAAATAACATCATGTTTTCATACTTCACAACATACAATTCAGATTCCCACAGCAAGCAAGGCTAACCATATCAAGAAATAAGTGCATGTGAGAGTGTGTATGTGTATGTGTGTGAGGAAGTTAAGCACTTCCTCCATCTTAAGAAATCATATGCATAAGAGTAATGAAATCATACATACTATGAAGCAACAATACATGGAAAAAATCATCAAGGCATGAGCATACTATCGTCCATACACAAAATCATGTGAGAAGCAAGAACAACATCATGAGAGCCAAAACATACAATTCCATACCATTTTAACAAACATATAATTTTCTAGGAATTCTCTAAGTTCTCCAAATATGGCATTCAAGTAAGCAAAATCATTAAACTCATAATAGAATTGATGCTATGCCATTTAAGAGCAATAGTCTGCACCTTCGGATTCGTTGAAGGCTTGGGAACGACCTAAGAGATGTCGAAACGGATGGAATCCTAAAAGCAACCCTTACGTATTAGCATTCCAAGTAATCCCCTTCTCAATACATGGGATTCAAGAAAAATGGGTGAAGGATCTTACCTAGAGGACCCACGGATGATTGTTGAGGTTATGGTGAAGAGTTCCCTATGGAGAAAGGATGGGGAGTTGAAAGGGTTGATTCCCTTGGGCCCCAACACGATCTAGGGTCCACCTTGGATCTCTTCTACACTCTCTCTTTCTTCTCACCTATTTTCTTCTTTGCTTTCTTTTTCTCCTTTGGTGGTTGTGGCAAAAGGGGAGTCGTGAGAGAGCTAGAAATGGGTTGTTGGAGAATGGAGAAAGTACGAAGGAGTGAGCTTGATTATTGAAAATTGTAGGAAGTTATGAGGGGGATTGTTGTTAGAGAATGAAGAAAGATATGAGGGAGAGGATTTTGTTGTTGTTGGAGAATGGTGGGAGATATGAGATAAGGGCTAAGGTTTATTTCCTAGAGTTGGGCCCTTTGGCCCCAAGTTTCCACAATTTTTCAACATGGCCTTCTAAGACTCACTATTGGTGTTGGGGCGGCCCTAACACTCCTTTAGCCATCAAATTTGGTGGGTAGGTCTCTCATGGCCCGATGAGGGGTCATGCAAAGTTTGAGGATAATCGGATCAACGAAAGTAGAGTTTGATCATACGTTTCTGATCTTCAAATGGCCCTGTGGGGTCCATTCCGGTTGTTAGATAAATTTTGGTGGCTCCCTGGCCATGAAACTTATACGATAGGTGGTTCATGACCCGATGAAGGGCCATGCAAAATTTAGGAACGATCGGATATGGGGTTTGGTCGCACGGGTCCGATTTATGATCAACGGTCACCGTGCCACGATCAGGGTCCAGATTTTCTGGGCGGGCGTAGACAAATATATTAGACTTTTACTGTAAATTTAGAAGAAATCTGACGGCTGAAATGCCTGAAATTCTAGTTTTATTTATCAGTGCCAGATTTCAATTTTAGCATTGGTGGGTTGCATTTGGCAAGTGCCGTTGGAACGGCTTGAATAGTTTATTTTTGGGTGTCCACTGGGTCCGTGGTCCGGGATGGACCACAAGACCAGTGAGATCTATGCTTTCCCAAAATTTTATATTTTTCTGACCTTTCTCGGCTGCTGCACGACTTGCACAAGCTGTCGCTGAGCACAAACCGATTATCTGACTTGATGGCCTGCACACGGTCTAATCGTGACCAGACTGGACTACTCATGTATAAGCTAACGTTTAGTACTAATGGTCTATAAGTGATAATATAAGTTAATTTTAAAAAAATTTTGAGGATTTTTAGAAATCCAAAACAGTAAAAATCCAGGATGTTATAGAGAGAAAGAGAGGAAAAGAAGAAAAAAAAAGAGGAGAAAGAGAGAAGGGAGATAAAGGAGAGAAAGAAGAAGGAGCAGAGGGTGAGCCATAGTTGAAGGTGGGGCCCAAGGGAGGTAGAGTCTTGCAACTCCTTCCCTCTTCCTCAAGAAATCCCTCACCCACTACCACAAGAACAAGTCTCCACCGATTAGATAGGTAATCACTCTTCTTCCTTACAAACTCCTTGTGTTAAGTTAAGTCTTTCATGTATTCTAACATGCAAGTACATTTGACTTAGGATCTCTACAAATCGACTCGTGAGTTTGGTAACCTTAGATCGACTCTGCAAGCTCATGACGATCCGTAGGTGCGGACTATTATTCTTAGGTGGCCTAGCACCAATTTTAGTATGGATTTAATGATTATGAATGTTTGAGTGATGTGCTTGAGAAATCTAAAGAGAACCTAGCTAAGACCCTACATGATAGGTCCTCCCAAATTCCATGAAATGATTGTGTTGTTTCTTTGTTCTTTAACATAATTGGGCTTGATTTTGGCGTGGCATGTTCATCTCATATATGATTCTAATATAACCTTCCTTATGGTATGCATGATTATATAAATCCTCGTTGTATGTTTGTGTTAGCATTCATCCTTGTTGTACGTTTATGTCATGAATCATGTATAGTTCTTGATCTCTTCGTTAACCCCACAAACATATGTACACATTTATACATATTATTGTTAGTAGTTGCAATTGTAGAAAAATCTAAATTTATATGTTTAATGTATAAGTGCATGACATCACTTGTGTTAGAAGATGAATTCTTATTTATTAAAGTGTTATTGAATACCATCAATTCCCTAGGTTGGTCTGGAAACTGAGGTGAGAGAAGGTGGTCCTGTTGGTAGGACTACTCTGAGGCTAGACCAGCGGATGCGAATGGGCGACAGTAGTTAGACTATATGGGTCCGTCACGTACTTTCCTGGACTCACATGGTCTAGTCCCCTTACTGACCAACCATGTTTGTTAACCATGTCTGCTCACACCTGAACGGAACCTGGAACACCCTTCGCCCACTGAAGCCCATTAATAGTCATTTGAAACTGATCCACTGTCTCTAAAGCCGGGCATGATGGAATGGGACACTGTGATCAAACTGTCGACTTACGTCGGGATAACGAACCTCCCCATAGTGACCGTGAGCGATCCCTCTTCTCAGCACTCCTCATGTGCTTAAAATAGGGGATGGGGAACTCGATGAGATAAAGGATCGCGGGGTCCTGGCCTCGCACATTAAGGGGTCTTGGCCTCAACCAGTTGAGAGTAATGATACGTGGGGTGTACCAGTTTTTTCAATCTGCTGGATGAACGAAATTAATTAAAAACTTGGATAACACGATCACGATTGCATCGCACTAATTAGGTTAGCGACTCGGCAATTGAGGTCGCAATGAGGGAGTGTTGGTCATGCACGATCGTTAGACTAAGTAGCTCGAGGGAGTGTTGTTACGAGGTCATGCATCATATCATAATACATGCATATGCATTAATAAGATTAGTTAGGGACCTATGAATGTATGTTTTTTATTAAATTTATCATATAATTGATGTTTTTTGTAACTTAAGGCTAATAGTAACCACTGAGTTAGCTATTCACACCCACTATAGGATGATGTTTTAAAATACCAACCAAATTCTTTACTAGATGCAGGTGAGAAGGAGCTCGAAAAGCTGAGCAGGGTGAGCATGGATGAAGAAGAGAAGCTTCCCTGGTTCTAGACTTTCGGCGGATCCTTCTAATTTGAGTTCGGGTTACCGTGGTGTATGGGCCAGAGCTCTAGTCACTTTGGGTCATGTATGAGTGAGACTAGTTCCCTATTTAGATAATTTGGGGTTTGTGGTTTTGATATTTTTTATTTAGTGGCACTTGATACTGCTTTATGACTTACTTACGCTTTACGCTTTGTTAAATTTTCCATTGTTTATGAGATCATCCAAATGTAATTAAAATTTGAAGCTTATTAGGTCACTCGTGGTACTTGGAAATTGGGGAGCCGAGTTCCTACACGACCCCTGAAAACCCGGGGTATTATATCTACCTTCGATCTTTTCTAAAGTTATGACTTTCGGATCATTAAATCGTGACCAAATTTAGGTCAAAAACCTAAGTTAATACCTCGCACCTATTCCTATAGTCACAGCCCCGATTGGTGATTGGTGATAGTTAAACTACTTCTAATCATACTTGTCGATCGATACAATCAAATGTCGAGGTAATCGAAGCCTTGCGTAAATCATTAGTATAGCCAACTAACCTACGACATAAAATGATCTCTACATATCCTAATGGGCCCCAACTGTTAGAAACAACTTTTCATAGTCTTATATTAGCAAAATCCCAATCATTAGGGCCATTTGTGACCATTTTGTCACTATATAAATTCTATTTATGGATCTCCCTTATCACATACGAATTTGCCCTGAAAATTAGGGAGAAAGAGAGAAAGGGAGAGAGAAAAAGAAAGTAAGGAAGAGAGAGAAAGAGAGTCTGGTCTTTGGTGGAGAGGAAGAGAGAAAGAGAGGGGGGTACTTAGTGTTTGCTTGTACCAGAATTTATTGGACGAAACTCAAGATATTACCATTTTTCTCTAATCCACACCAATTCATGATTGAAGGTAATAAATACTTCTTACCTCCTAGTTAAGCTACATTTTGTTAAATTCTATCAATCTTACCTAAGTTTCCTTTTATTTGATTAGGAATTTGTGTTTTTTCAAAAAATTCAATTCTTAAATACCATTATATCGCATGATACCCTTCCAATGTGCACATCATTCTTCTAGATTTCATTTTATCAATTCCTGATAGTCATAGATAATAATTTTAGTTGTTTATAATGTCTATATACTATTTAGAATTGAATTACTTTATTATTATAACTCTAATGTTATGTGTTGTTGGGAGTCAACATACTTGATGAAATGCTTGAGCAATATAAAATTCTTACTGTTCGAACTTTTATGTTGTTTAATAAGTGTTACTGAGATATGTGGTTTTGTGTCGATATTCATTAGTTGGGGCTGATTTGCACATGTATTTAATTGATACACCATGTTATAATATTAAGTGATTTTACGATTTATTCATATATTTGATAATCTAATTTGTAGTCATATGGATTGAGCCTTACAAATGTTAAGTAAGCAGATGACCCAATTTAGGTTGGCTATCTTAGACTTATATGGTCAATCGAGGTTGAACCTAAATAATCGACAATAGTTGGAGCTACACATGATGCTTCACACCTAATGTCGATTTTGTCCGGATTTCTTCTTTGTTGGTGGATCAGTCCAACATATGGCTCGATCATTCTTATGTTTGGTGAATGTATAACCTTCAAATGAATCTAGGATACCATTGTTACCATTTTATTAAGTAAATTCATAACTGTTAATGCATTATGATTCTATAAAAACTCGCGAGCCAAGCATGATTTATGGGATACCGTCTCGAAGCTATTGGCCTACACTCAGGTGATGTGTCTGCCATATTGGTAAAAATTAAAAGACAAGCTTAGCTCATTGGTACAAAATTGGCCGACGAGTCTTCCCATAATGACCATTAAACATTTATGAATGCCACGAGCCTACTATATTATAAATGGAATTGATGTCATAATAACTTCACTGTATTTGTATTTGGGTGACGACCTGTACATTATCTGTGGTCGTCCTAAAATAATAAACGGATAGAGACTTATGATACGGGTAGAGACTTATGATATACTGATGATAGCGTAACTTCGCTAGTTTATTATATGAACTTAGATTAATAATTACTTGCCTGATTATACATATAATGACATTCTTGTATTATGTATAGTTTATGGAATAAGCATTAAAATTGTTTTTCGAGCGAGTGTTAGCATTCCGTCAAATAGGAGTTGAAGTGTCTTGTTAAGAGAGCGTGCTTCTTCTAATCATGTCATTCATGTACTTAACAATTATATTAATAAATTGTTTGTTTTTATATGATTTCCTGGTCTGCATGTGCTTAATCTACACTGTCCATCCATTTTATCCTACAAGTGTGATTGCAGAAATGACCTAAATCCAAGTCTCAAGTGAGTAACACCACAGAAAATAGTGGTGATTGCCAGCACGAAACAGTGGTGATCAAGTGCCCATAATTAAAAACTTATTGTTGCCCCTTATAATGCTTGTTTACCGCTCTTTCCTATAATGCGGTCCATGTGAGATTTAGATCTGCCTCAATCTTTTAATTCTCCTCTTAAAATGAGCCGTCAAAATTGATGGACGACCGGATTAAAACACACATTATAACACAAGTACATAAAGTTTTAAGGGTGGTACACACAAAGTCATTACATCATTTATTTTCTTAAAAGAAATTTATATCTGACAGTTACACGTGGTAGAATTAAAATCCTAAGCATCTAACAAATCTAATGAAGTAATCCACACCTTGAAGAAACAGGCAGGGAACGCCACACACGCAGCAGTCAGGATTGAAGATCCACAGTAAAAGAAAAAACCATCTTGGGAACTCAGAAGCTTTGCACTACGCCCCGGAATATTTCATGAACGGCTCGGATGACATATCAACGTTACAATCACCCTTGAAAGCTTTCAACGGTGAACGTTGGCATCTTCACTGCTTCTTGTGGTGTGCCCCACTCAGTGTTTTATATCTGCCTCAAAACATGTTCAGGGCTGAATGGTAGGCCGGTGAGAATGATGGAGGGAGTGGATATTTCACTGATATATCGGTGGGCCCCACATAGCATAGGAAACTGGCATCCCACATTGTCCACGACAAGATCCGTAACTATCAACGGCTCTGATCACTGAACGATTGGGCCGACTAGCAGTAATCGCATCATAAGGACACTATTCAACTTGTGAAGAGTGTCATCAGGACCCTCTGTGAAATAATAATAATAATAAGAAGAATAATAAATAAATAAATAATAAATAATAATAATTTCAACGTCATCATCAGCCTTACATTCCAATTCCTTCACTCGCTCTCATTCTCTCTCTCACACTCACTCTCTCTGCAACATCACACATAAAATTACGAAAATGCCACCAACATCCATTTCCCATTCTACCCTTCTCATCATCTTCTTCCTCTCGCCACTCTCAGCCCTCAACATCACAACCCTTCTATCCTCCTACCCTTATCTGTCCGACTTTACTTCCCTTCTCTCCGCCACTCAAATCCCCGCCGATCTGACCCAACGATCTTCCCTCACCATCCTCGCCGTCCCAAACACCT
Organism: Magnolia kwangsiensis; assembly: GCA_037074715.1. Taxonomy (NCBI): domain Eukaryota; kingdom Viridiplantae; phylum Streptophyta; class Magnoliopsida; order Magnoliales; family Magnoliaceae; genus Magnolia; species Magnolia kwangsiensis. Next base: position 149,863,354 of record CM073575.1, on the reverse strand, counting down.
ATCTCCGGCCACCCTATCTGACCCACCTCCCGTCTCCCTCCTCCCTCCCTGACGTCCTCCGTTATCACGTCCTCCTACAATTCCTCTCCTTCTCCGACCTCCGTCGTCTCCCCCCTAACGGCGTCCTCGTCACAACCCTCTTCCAAACCACCGGCCGCGCCCCTGACATTAATGGCGCCGTTAACCTCACCGTCACCCCTAACGGCTCCGTCACCGTCCGCTCCCCCACCCCCTTTTCCCCCTCCAACGCTACCATCCTGTCCGTCATCAAGACCATACCGTACAATCTCACCATCTTCACCGTCAATTCGCTGCTGATACCGCCGAATTTCGATCTCACGGCGTCCGAGAACCGTCCGCCGGTGGGCCTGAACATAACCCAGGTCCTGATTGACGCGAGGAATTTCAACGTGGCGGCGTCGATGCTGATTGCTTCCGGCGTGGTGGAGGAATTCGAGGCGGATGAGAAGGGGGCGGGGATCACCGTCTTCGTGCCGACGGACTCAGCTTTCGCTGAATTGCCTTTGACGGAGCGGCTGCAGTCGCTTCCAGCGGAGCAGAAGGCGGTGGTGCTGAAATTTCACGTCTTGCATTCGTATTACCCGTTGGGATCGCTGGAGTCGATCGTGAATCCGGTGCAGCCGACGCTGGCGACGGAGGATGTCGGGGCCGGGCATTTCACGCTCAGCATCACGAGAATCAATGGATCGGTGGCGATCGGGACGGGAATTGTGCAGGCGTCGATCACGCAGACAGTCTTTGATCAGAACCCAGTTGCCATCTTCGCCGTTTCGAGGGTTTTGCTGCCAAAGGACATGTTTGGGAAGGAGGTGCCGGTGGTGGGGCTTGGGAGAGGAGCTGCCCCGCCGGAAATTGGGGTGGCGCCGGAGAGTCCTGGTGTGGCGGGGGCGCAGACTCCGCCGACGAGGTTGTCATCTCCGCCCGGGATGATTCGATCCGACGGTGGAGATAGAAGAGCTGCTTCTACTGCTGCTGCTGCTCTGTTTTGTATAGGATTGTATTTAATGGTATGAAATTGGGTTTTTTTGTGGGTTTTGTTTTTTCCTTATATTTTTATTTATAACGGGAATTGAATTGAATTTTAGCTGCAAAGCAGCGATTTTTTTTTTTTCATGTTTGTGGGGAGAATTGACTTGGGTTTTGTTGGAATAATGTGGGAGAATTTTTTAATCTGTAGAATTAGAAAAAAAAATTGCGATTCTTTTGACGGATCTGTTGCTGTAAAGAGCTTGAAATTCGTTGCGATGAGAATGGTTTTTTTTTTTTTTTTCAATTTGATTCTTTCATTTATTTATTTTTAGCTGCAAGAATCCATTTTTAATGGGTCTGATAAAATGGGTTTTCTTTTTTATAACGATTTATCATTTATGGAATTCCGGAGAGGAAAAAAACTACTTTTGACAGATATTTCTAGCTATTTTGCAGTAATTGGGGAAGAACTGAATTGGGTTTTTGAGAATTGTTTGTAAGATTTGAAAAAAAAGGAAAAAAAAAAAATCCGTTTCTTACTAATCTATTGCTATAAATAGCTTGAAATTCCCTCGTCGGATGAGAATATATTTTTTATTTTGATTTTTTTTTCTGTGTCTTTGAGATTGGGAGCGGAAAAGATTGAAATGTGCATTATTTTCATTTTTAACTTTTTCTGAGAATTTCCTCTTTTGATTCTCTGTTCTTTCATTTTCCTTTCTGCAAGATTGGCATAAGAAGAAAGCAGCTTTGAATTTCCTTTCCTGTTTTAGGTTTTTTAGAGTTTTTTTTTTTTTTTTAATCCTTAAATCTGCCATCTCTCTGCAACTATGATCGAAGGGGAAGAAAGAGGGTAAAATGACCAAAATATCCATCTTTCCCAAAAAGCTTTCCATATCTCCTGTTACTCGTGTTCTATCACTCGAGGCGCGCTCGTGGTACTGGTAGCACCGCAAGTTACGGTGGTGTACTGGTAAGATGTGAGGCCCACGTGATGCGTTAATGAAATCCAATCCGTCCATATGACGTTTCTACGTATGCTTCCCGCAAAGCCCGAAAATCAGGGTGATTCGTGAATCAGGTGGGCCACAGCATCGAACATAAGTTGGGAGGGAAAGCGATTTGAGTGGAGGGCCCACCATTTTGGGGTAAGGAATCACACCGCCGACATGGTGTGTTGACGTGATAAAGTTCTGTGGGCCCACCATGATGAATCTGTTGTATCCACACCATCCATCCTCATGTTAGGGCACGAGCCCAAAATTGAGGGGAGCGGCTTCAGTGGATCCCCTGACTCTGGGCCTGCCTCCATGTATTTTCTTTAAATCCCCGCCGTCCATCTACTTTTAAAGCTTATTTTACGGCATGATCCCAAAAATGAAGTAGATCCAAATATTAGGTGGACCACACCACAGGAAACAGTGATGATTGAAGGCCTACCATTAAATAATCTTGGGGGCCACCGGAATGTTTATTTACCATCCAACCTGTTGATTAGGTTACAAAGACCCAGATGAAGGGACCACAAAAATATCAACTTGATTCAACACTTGTGGCCCACGATAAGTTTTGAACGGTCAATCACCCCTGTTTCCTGTTGTAAGGTCCACCTGAGATTTTTTAATCTGCTTTTTATATCTAGGATCATACAATAAAATTAGCTGTAAAAACGTATGGACGGCATGGATTTAAGGTACCTACATCTCGGAGGGCCCCACAGTCAGGGATCCACCAACCTCGGTGGATCCGGCGATCCACCAAAGCGGGGCCCAATATTAAGGCAGATCCAAACCTCTGGACCACACCATATGTGTGGCAGTGGGGATTGAAGGCCTTCCTTTGAAAACCCTCTTTGGGCCACAGAAGTTTTGGATACGGATATCTGTGTTTTCCCGTTCATTCCTCACTTCTTTCTGTGATGCGGTCCACTTACTATTGGATCTGAGTCATTTTTGTGCTCATGTCCTAAAAAGATCTGGCAAGACAGATAGACGGTGTGGATATAACACATGCATCATGGTGGGCCCCACAGAATTTTACCACGTTATCACATCGATGGTGTGTTGCACACCAGGCAATCCGCGGCATAGTCCGAATCTAGGACATTCTGACCGGAAGCGAATTGCTTGTGACCCCCGACAGGCACAGAGATATTCTTGTGCGAGAGTTGTATGGGCCCACAGTTGTCCGTGACAAATCCATTCCGTTCATCTGTTTTGAAACACCGTCCGTCTGCCTGAGTCTAAAACTCATGTGGGCCATACCACACGAAATACTTGGGATTGAACGGTTGGGATGGCAGAGAAACATTATGGTCAGATCCAGGATGGTTTCAACGGTGGACGTTTCCATTCCCACTGCTTCTTTGGTGTGGCCCATCTGAGTTTTGGGTCTCCCTGGTTTTTAGATTCCTGTCCCACTGTAGTCTTTCAAAACAGATGGACGGTGTGGATTTGTTACAGACATCTCTGTGGACCCTGCACAGGTATATCTATGTGCCCGAGGTCCCTGGAAATCGGCTTCCGTTCTTACCGAACCTAACTTCTTGTTTTACAATTCAGCCAGGACCTCTGCAAATCAACCGTTGGCGTCCTCTCTCAAATTATTCCCCATGTTGTGGCCCCCATGAATGTCTCATGGGAATGATATTTGGCAGAGGAAGGTAATAGGAGGTGATGCCTCTAACGGACGGATTGGATAGCTGCATAAATCACAACGGACGGATTGGATAGCCTGCATACATCACGTGGGTCATACATTTATCTGGTGGCACTGTAGGCTTTCTGTGGGTCATACATTTTTTGTGTTTTCACTTCATCTCAGCGGTAACGACCTTATCGACGGTTTAGATGGAACATAAGCATCAAGATAGAGCCTGAGAAAGTTTTAACGGTAGGCATTTGTTTTGCAATTTTTCCTCTAATGTCGCCCCCTCGAGTTTTTGTTCTGACTCCTTTTTTAGGCACATGTCCTAAAAAGTTTGTGGATTTCTCACAAACATCGTGATGGCCCACCTAGCATCCACCGCATGAACATTATGGGAAAGGTTTAGCAGGGAATCCACGTCCCATGGAATCCATGGAATTTTACTTGGATTCTTAGACGCTCTACTTCCCATCCATGATTAATATAGCATCCATGATTGATATAGCACATTCTATGGTTTGTACGGTAAAGAGCGCGGATGGCTCATAATATCATTAGAGCATGTCACACTGTATAAGTGAAAGGTGTAATGGGCATTGAGGACCGTTGATCTAGTTGACCTTACTATGGTTGGAAGATTGTTGAAAAATCACATTGACTGGATGATCCTGACCGTTTGATCAGTAACATCTGTTACAATTACAATGGGAGGGCTTGTTTGTGAGCGTGGATTTCGAACCCTTGAATATGAAATGCTCATGTTATGTTGTCATGTCCTGAAATTTTGTACTTACACATAGAGACTCCAATCCTAAATTTTTGTTTGTGAAATTTAATAAAAATGCATCTAAGCGAGTTCGTGTTTTCAAAAAGAGTTTCTAATCGGATGGAGACTACACAAACTACAGTATCCGACCAACAAATTTAAATAATGAAGTTTACTTAATTAACGACTGTTGGGGAAAAATATGACTAGGTCAGAGGGTCGGATGAATTAACTCTGTCTATAAAACCAGATGCAACTGTGAAACTCGACCAAAGATAAAGCCCAGAAAAAAGACAGACTCAGCTCGGATATATGGGGTATTAATCCTGATAGGGAGTAAAAGAGTCAAGAGCCACAAGTAAAATTTGTAAAACATGGAGTTAACTCGGTTAAAGAGACAATTATGTCCTAAAGGATCAAGTAAAGGCCCTAAAGCTAAAATGCCACTTGATTGACTATAAAATTGACCCATATGAGGTTAGTTGCAGTGTCGGCTATCAGATTAAGAAAGAACATCAGTCTTAAACCGATCATGTTTCGTTCGAAAGTAGGCAAACAACCCCATCTTTGTAAGCTAGCCAAGACTTATAGTTCATTGAGGTCGAGCCAAGCAAAGGAGAGACGGTGTAAACTTAAAAATCGATCCGAGAATTTTATAAAAAGATACCTGACCCCGAAAATCTCGAGATAAAAAAATATCTATAAACAAATGACAACTAAATCAAATCTCCTAAAAATCAGGAGAGAATCCTCTCACGCCGGGACCTCATTCTTATAAAAAGATGGCTTTCCATGAATTAAGGTACACGAGAAAAATCCTAAAAGCTCATCTTCCTAAGTCCTTACTGACTTAAGCATCGGAGATCCCTCGGCTTAAGTCAGGGTTCACTTTCTCTCTTTCATTGTGGTACAGGCGGAAGGGCAGGAAGAGGTTGATCCAGTTTTTCGTATCAACAGATTGGTGCTGTCTGTGGAAACGATACAAAAAGTCATTTTCTGTATTTTACCCATGGAGTTGTAAATTCGTGTTAATGGCAAGAACTCGAATAATGAGTCCAGAAGGACCAACTGCTACTGCCGGATAAACAAGAGCGGCTCAGGGGGCTTAAAACCAACACGATAACCGTCAGGGTTCCACACCTGTTCCTACCATTTCCACAGCAACTAACACCCAGCGAAACCGAAATAATGGGCGGTTGGATCGGGAGGTTAATGAGCTCAGAGCCGACGTAAACGTTATGCGACAAATGTTGGAACAGATACACCAACAGAAAATACAACAGCTTCAGCAGGGTCAAGCGATGAATGCTCCACCACAAGTTGCTAACCCTCAGCCAATCGTGTCGCGATCTCTTCTGCAGCCGAGTCAGCCCCACGGCCCGACCGAGCCAGTACCCGCTCACTCGACAACCGCTGGACTGTCTCCCACGGATCTCTGACGTGAGATACACAGGAGGAGGAGCAACCGGCTTCCTGATGAGGGTGTGGCAGAAAGCGTCGAGCCCTGAAAAGTTGATCTCCAGGATTTTAAGAAAGAAGTGATGGAAGAGATGACGGATATGAAATAGCATCGGGATGCACGCCAAACCAGGCTCGAGGCTAAAGCATCCCCTTTCGTTGATGAAGTAATGCGAGCCCGGTTACGGAAAAGGTTTCGTCTGCCTCAAATTACCTGTTTCACCGAAAAGACTGACCCAACTGAACATCTCAAATATTTTCGAACTTACATGGAATTGCATGACGCATCGGATGCTGTGATGTATCAGGCTTTTTCACTCACATTAGTCGATGTGGCTCGGCTTTGTTTCAAGCAGTTGAAACCAAAATCAATCAGTTCTTTCGCGGAGCTCAGGGACACATTCCTCACCAATTTTATTGGCGGGAAGAAGAAACTAAAGCCTCCTGCGCATCTGAACAACATAGTCCAGAAGGAGGGGGAGCTACTGAAGGACTACATTATGCGTTTTAACTTTGAATCGCTACAAGTTCAGAAATACTCAAAAGATACAGCGCTCAACTCCCTCATGCAAAGTGTTAGAGATAAGCTATTTCTGACTTCTCTAAACAAGAATCCACTGATGACTTTGACCGAATTCATGACTCGGTCAGACAAATACGCAGATGCTAAAGAAATAAGGATCCTGCGTGAAGCTGCTTAGAACGCAAAGACCTCAGCCAAAGAGTAAGCCAAAAAAGAAGTTGACTCGGCTGTAGGAAAAAAGCGTAAGGATGACCGAACTCGTGATGAGCTTAAGTCGAATAAATGACCCGACTGGAAGTTCTCCACATATACTCCACTCAACAAGCCGCAAGAGCAGGTACTGATGTAAATCAAGAGTGAAGGGTTTGTCAATTGGCCGGACAGGCTTCGAAGCAACCTTAATCGGCGGAATAAAAATAAGTATTACCATTATCATCGTGATCATGAGCACAATACGAGCGACTGTATTCATCTGAAGCAAGAGATTGAAAGGCTCATCTAGGAAGGCCGACTCATAAAACATGTCGAGAGGACCGGGACGGCCAAAGAACGCCCAGTGGATAACCGAACCATGGAGAAAATCTGAACTATTGTCGGTGGTCCCAGATGTGGAGGTGACTCCAACAATGCACGAAAAAATCATGTCAGAAGCCTCAGCCAACCCAAGTCTGAACTTTTGGTTATATCTCGGTCTTCAAAAGAGAAGAAGAGGGAGAAGTATTGTATCTCGTTTACTGATGAGGATACCTGAGGCATCTATCACTCCCATGATGATGCACTAGTAATCACCTTTACCATCGCAAATCTGAAAGTATTCCGCATATTGGTCGACACAGGATCGTTGGCCGACGTGTTGTTCACTCAGACATTTAATAAAATGGGAGTTGAACAATCGACATTGCGACCGGTTCGTACCCCATTGATTGGATTCTCAGGAGGATGGACGCTCCTAAGAGTAATCATGTCGCTACTACTCACAACAGAGAATTCCCCACATTAGGCTACTGTCATGTTCGACTTTTTGATAGTCGATCAATCATCTGTATACAATGTTTACTCTGCTGGCCCTCGCTGAGTCTCCTCTAAGCAGTGGTATCCACATACCACCTCTCCCCCGTCGGGAAAGCTCCACCTGAGGCGTTAATGATTGAATCGTTGGACCCTCGGATCGAGACTCATGAACGAGATCAGTCAGTTGAAGACCTTATCTTGGTGCCTTTTGCGGAGACAGATGCCTCTAGGATGGTGCAAATTGGTTCCTCTCTGCGATCGCCCTTAAAAGACAATCTGATAGCTCTGCTTCGAAGATACGTCGACATATTCGCCTAGAACCATGAAGACATGCCAAGAATTGACCCGTCTGTAATTATTCACCGACTCAATATTGATCTGACCTACTACCCGATCCGACAGAAGTGAAGAGTACTCAGCACGGAAAGGTACACTATCATTGAAAAAGAGGTCAGCAAGCTCCTCAAGGCAAAATTCATAGAAGAGATGTACTGCCCATAATGGGTAGCTAATGTCGTACTTGTGAAAAAATTCAATGGAAAGTGGCGAATTTGTATTGACTATACCGAATTGAACAAAGTCTGCCCAAAAGATCGCTTTACTCTTCCAAGGATAGATCAGTTGATAAATAGTATAGCGGGGCATAAACTTCTTAACTTTATGGACGCATATTCAGGATATAATCAAATTGTAATGCATCATCAATCTGATAAATCAAAAACCACATTTGTCACCGATAAGGGTCTTTATTGTTATCGTGTGATGCCTTTTGGTTTGAAAAATGCTGGAGCAACTTATCATAGATTAGTGAAGAAGATCTTCGCTTAACTGATCGACCGAACCATGGAAGTGTACATTGACGACATGCTCGTCAAAAGTGTACACACGGTCGACCATATATCCGACCTAAAAGAGATGTTCCTGATCTTGCGCAAGTATCAAATGAAGTTAAATCCGAATAAATGTGCCTTTGGCGTAAGCTCAGAAAAGTTCATCGGATTCCTAGTCAATCAGCGAGCGATCGAAGCAAACCTAAAGAAGATAAAAGCATTGCTAGACATGAAGTCCCCGAAAATAGTCAAAGATATACAAAGACTGACTGGACGAGTAGCGACACTCAACCGCTTCCTATCCCAAGCTACCGACAAATGTCTCCATTCTTCAAGCAATTGAAGGGACGATAGGTAGTGGACCGGACGGAAGAGTGAAAAGCTGCGTTTCAGTAGTTAAAGTCTTATCTCGAATTTTCGCCTCTCTTATCAAAGCCTGAGCCTCGAGAAATCCTGTTGCTGTATCTCGCGGTATCCGAGGCAGCGGTTAACTCGACCTTGATACGAGAACATGAAGGAAAGCAACTGCCGGTTTACTATACTAGTAAGACATTTTTATCGGCAGAGACGAGATATCCACTCCTGAAAAAAGTGGACTTGGTTCTAGTCATCTCCTTGCGCCGACTTTGGCCATATTTTCAAGCCCACACTATTATCGTCATGATCGACCTCCCGCAACGCCAAATTCTACAGAAACCAGAAGCGTCAGGTCGTCTTACCAAATGGACAATTGAACTTAGCGAATTTGACATTTAGTATAAGCCGAGAGTAGCAATTAAAAGACAAGCTGTGGCCAACTTCATTGTCGAAGTCAGATCGCAAGTCGACACAAATACTACTGAATCAGTTGAAGAACCAACTACTGCTTCTCTCCAGTCATCCTCCCGCCATACCCCTTGGAAACTGTATGTTGATGGCTCCTCCAACTCTAAGGCAAGCGGGGTAGGAGTAGTACTAGAAACTCCCGATCAGACCTATATGCAGTATGCCTTAAGACTTGAATTTCAAGCCTCGAATAACACAGCAAAATATGAAGCATTGTTACTCGTTCTTCGACTTGCGGCCAGCTTAGGCGTTATGCATCTAAATGTTTTCAGCGATTCTCATTTGGTCATGAATTAGGTCACGAGTGTGTATCAAATATGAAAAGAACAGCTGAAAGCTTATATGGAAAAAGCTAAAGAGCTCATCAGCGGATTTCAGTGTTGTATCATCACTCAGATCCCTCCAACGGAAAATGCTAAAGCATACTTACTGGTAAAACTCGCCTCTGCCGATGAAGACAACATACCTAGGTTTGTTCCGATCGAGTACGTTGCTAAACCGAGTATTATGGAACCAGTTGGTTCGACCGTACTTCCTATCAATTCAGGACCTACATGTAGTGATTCAATCGTCCAATATCTCGGCAATGAGAAATTGCCTGAAAATCATGCCGACGTTCGATGATTGAAAATCTGAGTCTCTCGCTACACAATACTCAATGAAACATTGTACAATAAGGGTTATTACACTCTATTGCAATGATGTCTAAACTATGATGAAGCCGACTATGTGTTGCGAGAAATTCATGAAGGGATCTATGAAAATCACTTAGGAGGACGATCCCTCGCACATAAAGTCTTACGCTAAGGATACTACTGGCCGACTATCCAACGTCACGCTTATAAGCTCGTCCAGAGATGTGATAAGTGTCAACAATTCGTGGTTATTCTAAGACAACCTCTTGAGGAACTAACTCCTATGACTGGCCCTTGGCCCTTTGCCCAGTGAAAAATCGACATTATTGGGCCTCTCCCCATGAGGAAGGGACAAACCAAGTTCGTGGTTGTAGCAGTGGATTACTTCACGAAGTGGGCCGAGGCAAAACCACTGGCAAAAATAACCGAATAAAAGATCACAGACTTTATATAGAAGAATACGTCTGTCAGTTTGGTATACCTCGGACCATTATAACTGACAATGGAAAGCAGTTCGACAACAAAATCTATCGCGATATGTGCAACAATCTTGGAATCAGGAACGTGTATTCGTCACCTCATCATCCTCAAACGAATGGACAAGTTAAAGCAGTTAACAAGATCATTAAATAATATCTTCAGACCAAGCTTGACCGAGCCAAAGGAGCATAGGTTGAGGAACTTTCAAAGATACTCTAGGCTTACCGAACCACTGCCCGGACCGCTACTGGAGAGACCTCTTTCTTCCTTGCGTATGGCTCGGAGGCCGTCACTCCAGTAGAGATCGAGTTGCCTTCTGCCCGAGTTAGCTCATTTAATGAGGAAGAAAATGAAGAACTCCTTTCTCTCGAACTCGACCTTGCAAATGAGTAAAGGGAAAAGGCTCGGTTATGGATGATGGCTCGACAACAACAGGTATCTCGGTTCTATAATGCCCGAGTGAAAGTTAGACATTTTTGACTCGGAGACATGGTCCTTCGAAAAATATTCCTCAATACTAAGGAAGTTAGCGCTGGCACACTGGGACCTAATTGGGAAGGGCGCTATGTCATCTCGAACACCATCCAACTAGGAACGTACCAACTGGAAAACCTGACTGAATAATTGCTGCCACATTCATGGAATGTCGAGCATTTAAAAATCTGTTAACCCTAAAGTCGGCATAACAAAGTAATGAAAAAGATTCAAAATTGATAAACATGTAGACTGAGTTAAAAATGAATGAAATAAAACTAAGTATATTCATTTATCAGTATGTTTGTTACATCGAGTTACATCTTGCCTCAGCATAACATTGTCTGACTAAAAGGGTTAATAACAAATGAAAGGTCGGCTAAAACATATGAACTTTTCCCTCGGCAACAATTAGCCACAAGCTTACTTAGAGCTGATGATGGTTCCAAAATGGAGCCGATCATGGTACCAAAAAATCGAGACCCGAGACCATCAAGGGTCACTCGTAGCAACCTCGGGAGCAGGGACCGCATCAGACTCGACCTCGATTCCAGTCACAGCATCATCGGTCTTGGTCACTTCAGCTGCCGTATCCTCAGGAGGGTCATCCTCAAATTTAGAGAGATCAAGATCGGAAAAAAACTACTTCATCACTTTGATGCAAGAAGTGTACCTGCTCTCATATAAGCAATCTCTCTCATCTTCAAACTCCGGAGACTCGAGAAAGTCTTTGACAACCTTCTCATTAGCCTCTTTCTTGGCTAGCTCGAGTGACGCCTTAGTATTAGCCCTCAACCGAGTCAGCTTCTCCTCAGAGGCGTGCTGAGCTAGGCGAAGCTGTATGCCCTCGTCATGAGCCTCGTTCAGCAGCTGAGCCAACTGAACACACTCAGCTCTAGAATCGTCGGTCGCCTTCCGAGCTATGCTCAGTTCGTCGATCAGTCGGCCGACCTGAGGCGAGGTTATCTCGAGTTGAGCCTCTACCTCTACTGCCCGCTTTCAAGTCTCTTCAACGTCCGCCACAACTCTCTAAACCTTCTCAGCCTCGGATAGATCTTTGTAGGCTCTCAGTTGGCAAGGAGCAAGTTGCATAGGAAAGGGACAGTGAGATTAAAGCTAAAAAAGACAACAAGCGAAGAAATAAGTGCAAATCCTACTTGGAGGAAAATCCTCGCAACATGGGAGAATATCCGACTCTCAGGGGCTTCGAAGAGGAAGGAAAATTCTTTCTCGCTCCAATGAGAGATAGCCCAAGGGACCATGTCTCCCACGGCACGACGGAAGAACGACGTTTCTTGTTGTGTTGTCTCCCCCCTTGAGCTCTGCCCTCTCTGTGCCTCTCTTCGTACCGGGACCCGCTCTACAATAGGTCCTGGCTTGGAAGTAGCCAGTGACTCGATAGGAAGAGTGCCCACATCGTCTGCCCTTTCTTCGGGGTCAGAGAGAATGACGACGATTGGGACGGTCGGAGCAGAGGCGACTGGGGCGGGAGGCTCCACGACCGAAGGAATAGTCTTCGTCTTCTTTGAAGGCCGAGGCTCCGACAGAAGCACTGACCTCGAAGGAGCCTTCAATTTGGATGATGGCTTCAGGAGGGGTCGAGCTTCAGCTATATCTATGTTAGACAAAATATAGGGTCAGAGAATTTTTAAAAAGATGTGCCAGAGTAACCTAAAAATACCTGTCACGGACGAATCTAAGCCCGAGAGAAGAAGACGCTCCGGTTGCAATAGGGACTTCCACGACCGATCTTCCGGACTTATCGTCCACAAATCTTTGATCCAAGTCAAAGTGTTGGCTCCTAATTTTGGCTTCGCCTTGGAGATTACTGCAAAGTACAATTAATCAAACTCAAAAAGATCGGAATAAAAAAAAAAAAAGACGAGGAAAAGGGCATGCCGAATCACCTGCTTCAGAGAAGGCCCGAGGAACGCGAGGTTCGAACAGCACAGACTCAGCAGTTTCTCAGCGACCACACGCCCAGAACCACCTCTCTCCGCCAAGTGCTCAAAAAATACCAGCCGGGCTGCGAAGCGTTCGGCCGAACTTGATACAGATAGAGGAATTCGTCCATGGTCAGTGGGGGCTATTCTACTTCAGCCCACAACACCTCACAACTGAACAAATTCCTCCATCCATTCGGAACTATTTGCTTGGGAGCAATTTTGAGTCCGGAAAGAAAATCTCAAGCAACGGGTAGCATGGGCAGACACAAGCCACATTGGATGACAACTTGAAAAATTGCAACCATCCCAGGAGGAGAATGATCGGGCAACTCACTCGGGAGTGGAAGTCGAAGGATTACCGAATCGGGAACATGATACCCAACTCGGATTCTATCCAAATCCGCTCAGTCAAGACTGAAGGGTGTGTTCATCTTCAACCTCCTCACTCTTGACAGCTTCTCCTTCTCTAGTTGTCGATTTTACGAAACGAGCCGACCTCCATGGGAGAACCGACCCAGTGGTTCTTCCAAGATCAGCCCCCGCCGGTCTCCTAGGAAGAGCCGGCTCAACCATTTCTTCTTCCTCTTCTTCCAAGTCGTCTCCAGAAAAATGAGGAGTACGCCTCCCAGGGGCGTGTCTCAAGCTAGAGAGACCTACTGGAGCAGAGCATTCCGCTGAAGCCCCATTGAACCGCCTAGTATTAAGTTGGAAGGCTTCATTGGCACTCACCGCCATCTCCGCCAGAAGAGAGGGCGATTCCGAGACATTCTAGAAATGTCTCGTTTCGCCCTCATCATCAGAAACCCCCTCCCGGGGACTTGAAGAATGCATTATTGCTAAGAGAAATTTTTTTTTTAAAAAAAAAAGGAGAGAGAGAACTCACCAAAAAGGCGAAGAGCAGACAGGTGGAGGAAGAAGGAAAAATGGCGGATTGGCTGTAAACACAATAGAGCAAAGGAGGAGGAAGAAAAATCGAAAAGAAATTCGAGAGGGAGAGCGAAAGTGTGAAAAGCGCTCTCGCATCCTCTTTTATAGCAGAGCCACGTGGCATCCACATTTAAGGAGGAGTCGAATCGATGCTGGCTTTGACTCCCCCGCCCGACACAGGTAACGTCTACAACACGTGTGTGACGCCCATAAGTGGACAAGACGACCTGATGGCTGTCCACTCGTACAACCTCGAGTAACGAACTATCGTACGTTAAGGACGATACAAGAAGCATTAAATGCTCCATCATAACCTCGATTCCCAATATAAACTGACCCAGCGATTCATTACTCCTTTGTGTTGACATGGCTAACATAAGGAGTAGGGGGCTTACTGTTGGGGAAAAATATGACAAGGCCAGAGGGTCGGATGAATTAACTCTGCCTACAGAACCAGAGGCAACTGTGAAACTCGACCAAAGATAAATCCTAGAGGAGAGACGGACTTACCTTGGATCTGTGGGGTATTAATCCCGACCGGGAGTAAAAGAATTAAGAGCCATAGGCGAAATTTGTAAGACATGGAGTTGACTCAATTAAAGAAACAGCTATGTCCGAAAGGACCAAGTAAAGACCCTATAGCTAAAAAACCACTTGACCGACTATAAAACCGACCCATATGAGGTTAGTTGTATTGTCGGCTATCGGATTAAAAAAGGGCATCGGTCTTAAATCGATCCTGTTTCGTCCGAAAGTAGTCAAACAGTCTCATCTTTGTAAGTCAGCCGAGACTGTATAGTCCATTAAGGTCGAGCCAAGCAAAGGAGAGACGGTATAAACTTAAAAACCGATCCAAAAATTTTGTAAAAAGATACCTGACCTCGAAAATCTCAGGATCGGAAAATATCTACAAACAAATGGCAACTAAATTAAATCTCCTAAAAATCAGGAGAGAATCCCCTCACGCTGGGACCTCTCATTCCTATAAAAAGATGGCTCTCTAGGAATCAAGGTATCTAAGAAAAACTCTAAAAGCTCCTCTTCCTAAATCCTTACTGACTTAAGCATTGAAGATACCTCGACTCTAGCCAGGGTTCACTTTCTCTCTTTCATTATGATTTAGGTGAAAGGACAGAAAGAGGTTGATCCAGTTTTTCGCATTAACAACGACTCCAAAGTATACATGCTAAAAAAAATAAAAATTTGTAAGTTTTATGCTTTCACCTAATGTTTTGCAAATATCACAATGACGGTGCACGCCGTTCTAAACTTGATTATCTGAAATATCAATAGTACTTGAACCAATATTGTTGTTCAGTTGCTATTTTAAAACATTGTTATAAATAGGAGTGAATGACTAACATTGTGTACCATTTTCTTACATTAAGTTAGTTTTGACTTTTACTATTATTCACCTACTTTGGTGGCTTAAAGTATATAGTCTCAACCCATTGTGTGAGGTTGGGGTTGTTGATTTACCGGGCTCTGATACTTTTTCTACATTAGCCTTAAATAGTAGGACAATGTAGCGATCAGCTGGCCCAAGCCTGCATGAACAAGTTCAATGGATGATCCATGTTAAGTTGGTTCAAACTTACAAAAGGATGAACTAGTTTTCATCAAGGTCACAAACCAACTTGGTTACACTTGATGAATGGATCAGATCGGTTCACAGTTAATCAGATTATAGGAAGTGTTTGGATGAGTATACCTGGCGATCTGACTATAATCAGATTGCAGGCTATAATTCTAACTGTTATTTAAAACATTAGAAAAAGTCATGTTCTGTATTATAGTCTATAGATGAAAGCAATAGAGGGAACTCATGCAACATATGTACAATTTGAAAAGTTAGGAGGCAGGGAGAATTGTAAATCACCTACCCCTTTATAAGGACACAAAACGAAAGAAAAAGATAAGAAAATTGAAAAGTTAGGAGGTAGGGAGAATTGTAAATCACCAACCACCTTCATAAGGACACAAAACGAAAGAAAAAGATAAGAAAATGAAGAAGAAGATAAACCTCTCTTTATTAGTGTTGCTGGGATTAAAACTTCTCGTACGATTATTATATTATCAACTTTAGCGCCTTGTCTAAATCAGTGGTCCACTTTAATTACTTACTCGGGCTTAAAAATAGTGCCCATACTCGATCCTGGATCCTCAATAGTAGGGCCCACCTCTAGCCTTAAAGAGTTGGGTTCAACGGGCTGTGTGCTGTGTTGGTGGGCCCCAGTGGAGATGGGCTGTCTCTGCATTCAGCAAGAAGATGATCCTAGCCGTCCGATCTCTGGCGTGGGAATCAATCACCAAGTAAAAGGTGCATTTTTTCAACATTGGACGAGTAGAGTCGTCCAATTGGCAGTGGGGCCCAACAACTCAAGGTCCCGATCATGATATTACAGTAGAAATAGGACAAAAATACGCATCTCAGAATGGCGCCTGTTAGTCCACATGGCCGGATGATCAATAGATGGCCCCTTTGTACTTTATAACATGACGATCCAAACCGTTCATTTAGAAATTCTTCATTCAGATGATTCTATCATGAGATACTTTTAACACTGACCTTATAAAAGAGGATCTTCCAGATGAACGGTCTGGATCAGCAGGTGGTGGGGCAGACTAGGCAAGCCTATAAAGGAAGTGCCATGCGACTGAGGTAAACCATGGTCGGACAGGTTCACATGAATTTTGCCCCGGAAGACGTGTGAAGTACCATCCGACCGTGCACGTGTCAAACATGTACGGTGATCGGAGACGTTTACTTGGTGGCGCAGCACGTGAATGGTCCACAGGCCAAAACCTTCAGTGACTGGCACGGAAAGGTTGCTAAAAAACCTCTGAGATTTGAAGATCCTAGCCCCTTTATACTTGGATTATTTTCAGATGAATGTGGACCGTTGCTGACCATCTATTGGTAGGAAAAATGATCAAAGGGTTAGGATCTCTGGATCAGAAAGTTTTTCTTTTTTCGAAGGCATCTCCTAGTTGACGGTGGGCCCCACAGAGTTTACACAGTACGAAACCTGCTTTCATCTAAACCATCGATATGATAGGGCCCACTGTGGATGGAGGATGACACTGACCCGTTGATCTCTGGACCATTTTATCAGTCGTGCTGTGAGCCATTGATCATGAGATTACCTTCTTCTAATATGGAATATTTTCGTGGCATCCCCTATTCAATACGTGACATATAAGATCAACGGTTTGGATCGCCATACGATGGTATCGAATGTATAAAATTCCCCGAAATTCAGACCGTAAGATTTGCCCCAAAACCAAAAGCAGGACCGCACAGTGCCTATTTAGATTTGAAAATGATCATATACGGGCGAACATATATGAGTTTCCATACGTTTTAGTCGTATGGGGCTTACTGTGTTCTGTACGAGTGACATCCAACCCGTCCATCAAATGCGAAATCCCATATTAGGCCCAGATCCCCAACCTAATCCTAATTAAAAGCTCATGTGGACCACACAACAGGTAACAACGTTGAGCAATGGACATGGGAGGAGGTGTACACGAACCCTGCTCGCTCGGTTAGCTCGCCCGATTCAACTCGGTTTGAAGTTGAGTTCAAGCCGAGTCAAGTTGATTTTTTGAGCTTAAAATTGAGTGTGAGATGACCCAGCTCAACTCAAACCTAATTTGAACTGAACTCAGATCAAGCCAACTGAATGACACGGTTACTTTAATGTTGATGTTGTTTACCAAGTGTTCAATGAAATAACTTAACGAGATGCGACTGATGGCAATGAAGGTATGTATTTGAAATTAATATATTTTTTTAAAATAATTTATTTTGCTTAGAAGGTACTTGATGAAATACATGTGAAACTATTGTTATTATTTTAAATAAGATGAGTTTTTGAAGGTACAGGTTAAGTATTTGTGAAATTGTTAAATAGGTGAACCCAGCTTGGCTCGATTTCACTCACTGCTGGTCAAATTGAGCCAAGTTGGCCTAGCTAGGCTGGAAGATTAAGCTGAGCTAAGCTCAAGGTGAGGTCAGCCAGTGGCCTAGGTGAGTCAAGGCAGAGTCAGCTCGGCAAGATTCAAGTTGATATACACCCCTAGACAAGGGTACGCCCACCAGAAAAGCTTTCGGATCATGTGTAAGTGTGCCATCCGACCCATTCATCAGACGTGACCCACAAGGATGAAGGGACACATAATAAATCTGTCCATTTAATTACTCATTCGGGGCCATACCAAGCGATTTAAAATTGTTCCCTATTTTATGGCCCTCCAATTTTTAATCGGTCTGATTTTTAGGATGTACGGATTGAAACTGAACCTCTGATCTGAAGAACGGTCTAGATTCCACAAAAAAAAAAACTGTGGGCCCCACATATTATGCCCTCACATAAATTCGAGGGCATGTGACCATTCAAACCCACCCCATTTACCATATTTTGAAATGGGTGTAGGAAAACCAATTAAGGTGGGTGTAAATATCAATTCCTGTCTTCAAAGCAACTAAAGCTACTGTGGGGCCCGCCCCGTTTGGATGTCGCCACAGGAGACAATGGAACTGATATGCCCTTTGTAATTATAGCCAAGCAAAAAGCTCACATGTACACAAGGTTCCATGTATATACACTTAAGGCAGTCCATTATCCTGGCCCACTCTATTCTCCTATTTATTCCAGTGGCTCTATGTCATACACCATAACTACCGTATATATACTTCAAGATGTGGATGGGATCATACCACTATAGTGATTGATGGTGATTGTAGAAGATGGCCCAAGGTGGCCCATTTGATGCTCGTGTGCATAATGGCTAGCACGCTCGTTGGTGCAGAATCGGTAAGAGACGGTCCATCGAGCTTGTGGAATGGTGGGCCAGCGATTGGGGGCCATTGTGTCTCAATCGGATCCGTCCATCTGGTTATTGCTGCTCCGAATGGCAAGTATTTGAAAATACGCTTGGTCCCCACCGTTCGTTGCCAGCCCATCAAAATAATGGAAAATGTTTAGATAAGAATGGTGTGGCCCACATGATTACTGGGTCTGGCTGATTTTTGCTCCAGTTTGTCCTCTTTGTCAGGCCTCCCTTTGGTACGGACTGGATTTTACACACGTGTTGTACCTTATCCGCCTGATCGTCCATAGTTGTCCTCAGGCAAAAAAGAAAGACTTGATAGAGAAGAGATCTTACACGTTCCAGGTTCGTAATCAAAGCCAAGGTAGACGATCAGATCAGAATTTCATGGTTGTGGGGTCCATTAAAGGGATGTGACCATGTGGGTCGTTATTCAATGAAGGGCTGTAGGTGGGACATGTGGCCTACTTACCACACCTTTCGATACCATGGACCTGGCTGTGAATGGACAATGCTCCAAAATTGGAGTCTAATAAATCAACTGGTTTGGATCATCCAATGGCCGCACTATCTCTATGCGATTTCTGACAATTGGGTCCCAGAGTTCGATCATCTAGACCATTGGTCTACTGCATCCGACCGTGGATCGACCATTCCTTAAACATCTCCCAAATTGGAAGATCTCAGGGACCAATCTTTGGACTTTTTGCAGTTGAATGTAGACCATTCTTCTATTTCTCATCCTAACCGTCAAAGCATAGGCTACACCATCAAAATTTGGAAATTGACCTACCAATCATAACTTTATGGCTCATTCCAACTAATGGATATGCAACAGATCAATTGTCTAGATTACCCAACAATGGCCTCACTAAGTAAAAACTGAAAACATGTGTATGGTGTGCAAAACGACCGTGTATCGTATGATTCCTCTGATCTGGTTGGGAAGTGGACTGAACCATATATTGTGGGAACTGGTGGATTTTCAAAGATCTGTCCCACTTACCAAGCTTGAATGATGGTAGCTTGGAATTCTCAAATGGGTGATCAGATACAACGGTTGTATCACAAGTTATAATACAACCCATTTTTTCCTACAACCTGCCGCATACATAGAAAATCCTATCCGTACAAAAAACCGGTCTCACCATGTTGATTAGCTGACATGAAAATCAGGCTAATCAGAGCATAAAGTTGGACACTATTAATATTAATGGACAACCGATGGTATGACATAATGTACTAAGGTGGGCGACAACATGAACTCATCAGCCTAATTATCGAACAATCTGATTATCATATTGTGGCGCACCTTTGGTATCGATGCGATGTATCTCTAGTTGTGATATGTTATAATGAAAAAGCGGTTGTATCGTAGCTTATGATGCAGCCGTTGTATTTGACCATTTCTCTTTGTTATTAGTTATTACGTGCGGTAGTGCTTGTGGAAAACTGGAAATTGAGCTGTTCCAGGTTTAAGTCTCAGTGACAAGTCTAATCGTTGACAATATTTGGGCTGAAAGTTTCTTGGGAGATTTTTAATTTCCAGGTTTTCTAGAAACATTACAAGAAAAATCTCACCAAAAATAACAATATATAAACTTTTAAATTAATAACTGAACTTTATATATATGTAAAAACTAGTTGCTGCATGTTGACAGAGAAACAAATTTTATCATTTAATGTACAACTAATTAAATCAATTTAAATTGTCTGACTAATTATGCGTGAGCATTATATATATGCATGTGTGTGTGTAAGCACTTACAATAATTTTTTAAGAACTTTTTAAAAAAAAAAAACCGTTTTGTTTTTTTACAGAAGCACACATACTCACACAGTAGTTGATTTTCATCACCTACGGGTACTCGAACGCTCAACCAAGTGTTGAAACTCTTACGGAAGCACCCCATAGAACCTGGATCTAAAACTTTAGTTGGTCAAGGAAATAGTTTCTTTTCTTGATTTGTATCTCTCTTTACTATGCCTTCATAAAGTTTTGGATAAGGGTGAAAGTTGGTTCCCGAGACTTTCATGGACTACCACATCACTTGATCCGGTCAAATTTTACGCCCATGACACATGTGCAAAAGTGGGCACATGCGTTCGTGGCATGCCTTTAGGCGATATATATATATATATATATATATATATATATATATATATATATATATATATATATATATGAGACAAACGCCTCAAGGTTTTTTATCATTTTTCAAGATAATGTCATCTAGATACTATTGTTGTAACGCCCTGAAAATCGGAGGTCATGCATATACTTAACTGCCGAGTTCCCGAGTATTACTTGTTACTGATTTTCATTAATATGCATTTAATCAGGTTTAAATGCACAGTCTGAAATTTTTTAGAACATGAAGCACAACCACATAAGTCTACCGAAATGAAAGAAATCTATCATATATACAAGTCTAAAAATATAAATGGGTCATACAAGACGTTACCCAACAAAAACTACAAAAAAGAATAATATGTCCAAAAAAAGAATAAAGCTGAATCCACAACTCAACGATCCAAATCCCGTCTGTCAAGCCAATAGAGAGTCATCCATCAACTGAAAGTAGGATAGCTTGTCCTCCTCGTCCAAGCTCGTGCCACCAGGCTCCTCATACTCCTCGTCACCTGCAGCTACGGGAAGTCTGCTTGGTGTTTTAAAACACCGTCCTAGAGTGGGAGTAAGTGATCAACTCAGTGGGTGTTATTAGTCTTAAGTTGTAACAAGCATCGATTATATTATGAATTTAATGAAAAATAATCATTCAAAAATACCTAACTAATCTTATTAATGCGCATGCATGATGGATGATAGGACGCATGCCATCACCACAACACTCCCTCGAGCGACTTCATTTAACGATCGCGTATGACAAACACTCCCTCAGAGCAACCTCGACTGCCGAGTCGCCACCCTAATTAGTGCGATATAACATAATCGTGTTAGCCGAGTTCATAGTTAAGTCCATTCATCCAGCAAGTTGATAAATTTGATATACCCCGCATATCAATGCCCTAAACTAGTTACAAGGTCAAGGCCCCCCAACGTGTGAGGTAAAGACCCCGCGATCCTTGATCCTGTCGGGTTCTCCATCCCCGATGTCAAGCACATGGGGAGTGTCGAGAAAAAGGGATTGTTCGCGGTCACTACGGGGAGGCACGTCACCCCAGCGTAGGCTGACAGTTCGGATATAGTGTCTCACTCCACCATACCCGGCTCATGAGGCGGTGGAACGGTTTCAATTGGCTATCGATGGGCTACAACGGTTGCAGGGTGTTTCAGATTTTATACATATGTGAACAATAAAGGTTAACAAGTAAGATTGGTCAGTAATAGGCTATACCGCACAAGTCTAGGCAAACACGTGACAGACGACATCGAGTACGACGACCCATGTAGTCTAACTACTGTCGTCCTCCCGCACTCGCTCAAACCCATGAGTTTAGCCACAAGGTAGTCCTACCAACGGGACTACCCTCACTCTCCTCCTTTTCTTGATCAACCAAAGGGTTGATAATCATCCATAACATGCAAAAAATCAGCATTATCAACTAGCATAGGCGATATCGTGCATCTATATTTCTCACGTACAATTTAGATTTTTCACAAACAAGCTACAACAACATGAACAAGGTACATGTGTGGTGTGTGGGTTAGTGAGGATGCTAAACATCTCATATATCTCATAGAATCAATTTGTGCAGGGATTAATAAGGCATACATGCTATAGGGCAACAACATGTAAAGAAAACCAAACAAGACATAAACATGATATCATCAATTTGTACCAAATCATGTGAGAGGCAAGAACAACATCATATGAGAAAATCAACATGATATACAATTCCAAACAACCCAACAATTCATAGGCTTTCCTTAGATTCTCCAAATGTATCATTCGAACAAACAAAGTCATTAAATTCGTAATAAAATTGGTGCTAGGCTACCTAAGGATAATAGTCTGCACCTTCAGATCGTTGAAGGCTTGGGAAACGACCTAAGAGTGTAGATTTCTAAGGTTGAACGACCGAAATTCCTAAAGCAACCATTTACATATTAGAATTTCAAGCAAATCCCTTCTCAACACAAGAATTTCAAGAAAATGGATGGGGGATCTTACTTAGACGATCAACGAAATGAATGTGCGATCGTGGTGAAGGGTTTCTTCTTGGAGGAAAGGTAGGGGATGTAAGGTTTGATTTTCTTGAGACCCACCTCGACCTAAAGTCCACCTTGCTCTTCTTCACTCTCTCTTTCTTCTCTCTTTACTCTCTTGTTCTCACTTTACTCCTTGGTGGTTGTGGTAAAGGAAGGAGTTATGAGAGAGCTAGGGTTTATTTCTTAAACTTGGGCCCTTTGGCCTCAAGTTTCAACAACTACTTAAAATAGCCCTCTAGGACTCCCTATTGGTGTTAAGGTGGCCCTAGCACCCCCTTGCCCATCAAATTAATTGTGTAGGTGTCTCATGGCTAGATGAAGGGTCATGCAAAGTTTGTGAGCAAACGGGTGAACGAATATGAGGTTTAATCATAAGGTTCTAATATTTAAATGGCCCTGTGGGGTTCATGCCAGTTGTTGGGGCAGTTTTGGTGGTCCTCTGGTCATGCAACTTATAGGATAGGTACTTTATGACCCGATGAAGAGCCATGCAAAATTTAGGAACGATCAGATATGGGGTTTGGTCGTGCAGGTCTGATTTGCGATTAACGGTCACCGTTCTATGATCGGTCTCCAAATTTTGTGAACAGGCGTAGGAAAATACATTAGACCTTTACCGTAAATTTAGAAGAAGTCCGACGGTTGAAATGTCTCACATTTCAGTTCCATTCAAGAGTGCCAAATTTTAATTCTAGCCTCAGGTGGGTTGCATTTGACAAGTGCTGTTGGAACAGCACGAATAATTAATTCCTAGGTATCCACTGATTCTGTGGTCCGCGATGGACCACAAGCCCAATGAAATCTATGATTATCTAAATTTTTAGATTTTTCAGACCTTCCTTGGTCACTGTATGGCCCGCACGGGCTGTTGCTAAGTGTAAACAGTCATCTAGCTTGATGGCCCGCACTAGGTTCTGTCATAACCTGTCTGGTCTACTCAATTGGAATAATACTAGATTAATTTACTTATGGTACCTTACCACGAGTAGATTAAACGAATGGTCATACGGCAAATCTTACGTAGACACCCTAAGATACTATGCTGGTTGGACGGAACGTTACAATTGTTTAGTGCATTTTTATGCTATTATTGTAAGATTTTTAAAATCTCAAAAATATATTCACACTTGTATATGCTAGATTAGTAAATGTGAGAGTAATATGAGATCTCATCACTCATTGGGATTGGAAGTCATGTTCTAGCCCCACCATTTTAACAAGTGGGCTTTTGATTTCAAGATTAATATGGTCCATTGACATTATAACTTGATCACTGCCTCCATCATATTTTTGTTAGTGGGTTAAAAAAGTTAAATGGCCCGTTCACTGGAACCTAATTTTTTTGGGTCAACTTAAAAATCAGTTGATATTCATGTCGAAAGTGGATATCGTTGATGACACGAAATGTTGGATTTTTATGAAATACAGGAAATTTAACTGGTAGGTTTTTCAAATATAAAAAGAAAAAAGAGGAGAAAAGATTGTAACTTTGGTTGGTTGTTGGTAACTATTCAATTAAAGATTGTGGTCTCTTGTTGGATGGAATATCTATTTATTTTGAAATAATTATAAAAAGATATCATTAATGAAGAGATATTATTTTAAAAATGCATGAAAAAGGAATTTTTAAGTGTTCTTTTATGGTTTTTAAAAACTCATATCTGGATCATTTCAATATCATAACAATATTAATAATCTCTCTTTTCCGTACTCTTTTTCCACTCTTCTTCAAGACCATTTTAAATAATTACAAAAATTATAGTTTTTTCACAAGGTTAACTATAAATAGCTAAAAATTTATGGGTGAAGTATAGCGGTAAAGAAGTTAAGGATATGTACTGTAAATTAAGATGAATTTATTGCAGCCTTCTTGAAAACTGGTTTAACCACTAGTAAAATATAAATATTGCATTAAAAATAGCAATACAATAACATTACTTAAACCTATTTTAAGCATGTGTTTCTTTCGTTTCCACCTTCTTAATTAGTTTCTAATCTTTAATTAGACTCAAGGTCAGAAACCCAAATTAAAAAAGAAATAAAAAATTCATATTTGATGAGCTGACTAGGAAAATTAAAGAAGAAATGTAAATTTTCATATTTGAAGAGCTCAAGAAAAGGATGGTCATGCCAGGGGTGGTAAGTAAAAGATCTGATGGTACTCTCCAAAAATAAAAAATAAAAAATGCCACGTGTAAAATATCTAACAAATCCACATAGAAGAAATCTTAAAAATATAAATCTAAGATGGAGTAGAGGAGGAAGATGAGATCCTAGCCATGTATTCTCTAATAAATATTAATAGATAATAAAAAAGAAAAGTGGACTCTCCTGGTTAACTCATGATTTCCCTGGTCGACTCGACCAGGAGATGGGCCGAGTCCTGGTTTGCCAACCATGGTATAAATAAAGGATTAGTGGGCCCTGTTACCCATTAACTTATATGGGGGTTGCATGCAATCATGTGGCGATCCACCACTCTCCATTTCTCTGTGGACACGCATGTACCACGTGGCATACGAGTGGAGGTGCTACGTGTCCTTTTTAATTCTCTGACTGGCTAGGCACGATATGCTATGGCCATGCTACCATTCAATACGTGCCATTGAGAGTTTTAATATCTGTCCATCTCTTTATATGAACGAACGGTTAGGATCATCGGAAGCATGTCAGACCTGTACAGTACAGAAACTGGCAAGACGATTGGTTAGGTGGTGTCGGCCGTGGATTCAAGAGGATCCAATGCCGGCCGTTGGGGCCCACTTCGATGTATATGTTATATATCCACGCCGTCCATCCGTTTTTTCATACCATTTTGGTCGTTGGTTCCCAAAATTAAGTAGATACAAATCTGAAATGGACCACACCATAGGAAATAGTGGTTTTTAACCATTAAAAATGTTTGTGGGCCATAAAAGTTTTGGAACAGGATGATATTTTTGCCTTCATCATGTCCGTGTGACCTTATTAGTATTTTGGATGGCAAATAAGCATGGCGGAAGACCCTAGGTAGTTTATAATGATGGGTGTTCAGTGACCACTGTTTCTTATAGTGTGGTCCACCTGAGATTTTTATGCTTAATTTTTTGGAATATGAACTAAATTGAGCTCGAAAAATGGATGGACAGCGTGGATATATAACATATGCATTAAGGTAGGCCCATGGCTAGGAATTCAACCACTAATCTGTTACATACCCAATTGATGCCTGTGTGATCTGGTTAGCGAAGGCATGGCCGGTTAAAGATATCAATACCTCTTTAAGTCCCACTTTCCTTCATCTCATGGCAGTGATTATTCTATTGTTTGAACAAGATCTACTGTTACTTCGTACTCTTGTTTCTACAAGATCTAACGGCTTCAGATGACACATGTGATATTTTTATGTGATTATCTGAATATATAAATATATAAATATTTTTATGTGAATACCCATGGTGGTGAAATCCCACGGTGTGTGCGTGTGGCGTGAGTGTGTGGGGGTGTGTTTGCGTGTGTAAAAAAATAATAATAATAAATAAATAAATATATGCAAGCTAATTTATTGCTGAAAAAACATCGTAAGTGGCTGATAAGGCAACCATTAAGGCTAGGAGAATATGAGAATGCGTGGGAGATTTTTGACTAAATAAGAATGTATTCATTAAAGTGGAGCATGATCTACCTGAAGGTAACCATTACTTTATAATTGCTAGTAGGTAAAATTATCATGTGAGCAATAGCTACTCTTATGATTACATTGAGAGTTATATAAATATTAGAATAAGATGTCAAGAGAAGCATCAACGATCAATCCATCAAACCCTCAGCACAGTATTATTTTTCAGTTCTTTTGGACAGTTAACTTAGCCATTAAGAATAGTCCAATCCATCACTACAATCACACCAGTTTGACTTAGAGTTAGCTAATAGTTATAATTTTGCTCTATATATACCTGCATTTTGAATATGAAGGAAGACCATAGCTCTAGAAATTGTCTGCTTACACTCATACGCTATGTCAACAGTAAATTGTAATCTTAGCATTGCTCAGTCCTCGCTCATTAGCATGATGCTCCACGAAGCACCTCGCTACTCTCATTTATGTCAGTAATCCCAACTTAGTAGTAAGTACTCGCCGTTTTACATCAATCTTTCGACTTGTTTTCGTTAAATTATGCAATTGATTCACATTCAAAAGTCACTAATTTCCAAGACAAAAAAAACTCGTTGGAGGAATATCCTCAAGCTCTACAAATCGTTTAATAGCGCACTCAATAGTTAGCTGAATAGATGGTCGGTTGTGTTATTGATCAATCTTCGCTCTATTTCCATGCTAGGGGTCAGTTGTTTCAGTTTGAATCCGACTCAATTGGTTCTGGTACGCGTACAAATCTAGCATGTGTAGGGCGCAACCGAATTCTAGGCCAACACTATTTTTTAGCACACCCTGTGGAATAGGTGTGAAATTGTTAATTGAGCAATTTGATAAAATGAGTTATCGATCAACAAGGAACAATGCTAACGTCGATGAACAAGAACTTTATCAAGGCCTTAAAGCATTACAAATGAAGGTCAAGCTTGAACTTTCAAAATCATTGCATTCGGTTGTCTCAAAGGTAGGGTCATCATCTCAGGCTAACTCCCTGGAACATAGACAATATGCATGCAAGTTTGCAACAATTGGCCCAGCAATCTAGAGCTTGAGTCGAATCTTTCAAATGTATTTTGGGATTTCTCAATGAAAGGTTTCCCAAAGCACATCAATACAACATTGAAGTACCACATTTCAAAAACATTCCATAGGAACCACCAATTCTACCTCCATGAAATGTTTAGTCGGATAAAGGCCAAGTCGCCCAGAACATACACCTCACACTGGTGTCAGGAGACTGATAGGTTAAAATGAATATGAAGAAAATACTGGTGTATCCCTTGCGGGGTAGTTCATGCCGAACAATGAAACACTTGGAGGATAGGGAACTTTTGTGCAACCACCTCAGACAATTAACTAAGGACCCTAGGAACACCCGACAACTGTTTTACCTCCACAAATAGGCTGTAAAGAACTGGTTAATTTGATACAAGATGTTACCGACCAACAACATGGTTGCCAAACAAATCGGCTAACATATCGTAAACCTTATGCAGATTGGGTCGATTGACTCGTCAAAGTGCAAATAGGCTATAAAATATCAGATTTCACTCTATTTTTTGGAGATACGGGCCTCTATACTGTAGAACATATTGGTTGTTTTTACCATGCAGTGTAGTGAGTTTTTAAATAATGAATATGTAAAGTTGAAATGGTTTCCAAATTTATTGATTGATACTACTTTCTTGTGGTATAACGGTTTGCCACCAAATTTAGTATACACTCGGTAAGACACAGAAGAAGTGTTTTACTCTTGGTTCTTTCGTACGGAACCAGAATTATCTTTCGCTGACTTATTCCACCTAAGACAACTACTTGGTGAATCGGCTGAAATTTACACTAGTCAATTCAATAGAGCAAAAAATAGGTGTAGGGTTTTCATGCCAAAACTTAATTTGTCAAATTGGCCATACGGAAAGATTAGATATTGAATCTCGAAAGAAATTTGAAGGAATGAATTTAGAAGATTTAGTTGACCTATCTATTAGAGTGACTAGATACGAATGACTCCTATGGGAAGAGAATTAGAAAAATAATACATTCCCAGGGATATATTATCATAACTCGAATTATGAAATTGTGATGGCCGAAATAAACATTAAGAAACATTTTATGTGTACGGCCTTAATAAAAACTGATGATGAATCTTTTGCTTAAAATTCAAATGCCACTAAGGAATTTTCAAAACATGACAAGCATTTATCCTTTGATATAACTTAGGGCGAGGAGAGTTTTTATCTTCTTCTTTCCAGAAAATTTATCAAGTTATCGCCAAGACAAAGAGTGCTTATGGTTATGAATTAAACAAAATTAAATATTGCAAGTGGCATGACTCTCGGCCTCTTTCGACCAAAAATTGTATTGCTTTCAGGAACATTATTTAAGACAACATTGATTCAAGAATGTTGAAATTTTTGAAGAAAGAAAAAGAAACCATGTTAGTGGATATTGATCCTTTCCCGTCTTCAATCGGAATCAATATGGTCTCCATGAACTTGAGAAAGATGACCGCTCTCAAAGAGAATGTTGATCTAATAACAACAACTAGACAACCTCATTCTAATCGGCCAAAGGAAATCATTGGAATGTTGAAATTTAAAGAAAAGCAAATTAAATAAAAGATTAATGGGACAAATAAAACAATTGTTAATGAAGACTGACTATGCGATCGGTTTCATAAAGATACCCAATAGAGGGACTCTACATTAGTTTATTATGCACTATGGAAACAAGTGAATGTATATGACAATAGCACGATTCAAATTACCAAGCCATTAATCTAAGGAGGAAATCCTGAGGTTCCATATGGAGGGATGCTCCCAATGATTACATCGAAAAATGACCAAGAATGGTCAAGCCTATCGAAACTTTGGTCAATCGATGGGTTTGAGTTCTCCACTCGAAATTTTCGTAATATCCACCGGAAATGACAAATGACTCAGAAGCGCCAATGGTAGCGAAAGAGAGCCATGAATCGTGTTACTGAAATGCAAGACCAAATGTTGGAGGAGCCTATAAAGATAACAATAGATGGTCTATGACGACCTAGTAAGAATTATACCTGGGTAAGTCAGTTAATCCTAGACCAAAACAATATGATAACATGAATTGCTCATCTTGATGAAATATACAAACCGATCAAGTTGAGCCAAAATCAGTCAAAAATGCTAAAAGTGATACTCATTCGAAAGAGTCTTGGAGTGATCGTGACTCCTTCTTGAAGGGTTTAATATTGATCGAAGAAATGCTTGCAAACACGAAGATATTAGAAGAACATATTAATTTTCAGTAAGCTACTAATCTAAAAAATGTGGAGACCTACGAAAAACTTAGAATGAGAAGTATCCAATTCCGATACAAAGATTACCTTTGAGCAGGACAAAGATCGAGGTGGCTCCAAAAAGGAAAGCAAAGGAGGTGCTGAAGAACATGATGCATCGAAAGAAGATTTCTTAAGAGCCATGACGATTTGCAAAGAAGGAAAGAATTAGGGTATGAGGGGTTTCAGAATGTGAAAAAGGAATAAGAAAGACAAGCCTGCGTTTATAGTCTCATTGCATGCGCAACATTAATTACAAAACGATGACAAGAGGATTCTTAAGGCAAAAGATGCAACGGGGATACGAGGATATCTTCTCCAATGGACACATTATGGAATTTGCAATAGAATGAAGCGACGAAGACGTCGTTCGGTGAATGGACCAATGGGGGTCATGCCACATGATTTCATAATAAATACTTCACAAAATCATAGTATATCTTTCACCATCTTAGCCCAAAAGAGAGAAACATGAAGGGTGGTGTTTGGACAAGATCTAGCAGTCTCAAATAAACGATGCAAATATGGCCACGTGGCATATGTGATATTTTCATGTGATGGGTTGAATATACGGAAGATAGCTCATTGCTAAGCAAATCTCCAAAGAGCATGTGCCGAGCATGTGATTTAGAAATAAGGAATTGTAACCATTAAGGCTATATCGGCATGAAAACGTGTAGAAAGTTCTTAATGAGATAAGAGCACATTTGACAAAAGGCAAGCAATACAATCTAATGAAGGTAACTATTATTTTACAGTTGGCAGGTTGAAAAATTATCATGTAGGCAACAATTACTCTTGTGACTGCATTAACATTTATATAAATAATAGAAGAAGATATGAAGAGAAGTATCAACGATCAATCAACCAAACCAAAACACAAATCAATCAGTCAAGGTGATGCTACTTATGCAGTCATCTGAGAAGCTTAATTTGGCCATTAATGAGTAGCCCAATCCATCCCTATAATCATATTTGACCGACTTAGTGTTAGCTAGTAATTATGATTCTCTTTCATGTGTCTTCATATTTGACCGACTTAGTATTAGCCAGTAATTATGATTCTCTTTCATGTGTCTGCATGATAGATACGAAGGAATACTTTAGCTGTAAAAATTGTCTGACAATTCTTATTCATTAGGTTAGTAATTGATTGTAATCTCGATATTGCTTAATCCTTGTAAAAATTATTTGACAATTCTTATTCATTAGGTTAGTAATTGATTGTAATCTCGATATTGCTTAATCCTTGGTCATTAGTGCGATACACCATGAAGTATCCTGTTGCTCATAGCAAGTCAGCGATCTTAACTTAGTGGTATGTATTTGCCTTTCCACGTCCATCTTTTGACTTGTCTCCTTTCAATTACACAATTGATACACATTAAAAGTCTTTGGTTAATGAGGTAAAAAAAAAAATTCATGTGGAGAATATCCCCAACATTTACAGATGACTTGATAGCGTACTCCACAGTTGATGGAATAGACGGCCAGTCGCATTCTCGATCAAGCCCCGATCTATTTCCACACTAGGAGTTGGTGGTTTTGGCTTCAATCAGACTCAATCAGTCCTAACGCGCCCCGGCAAATTTCACATTCATGTCACAGTGTTTGAATTCGGACAAGTTGACTCAGTCGTTGGTGGGGAGGACAAAAATATCGGATTGATCCAAAACTCATGTGAGCTCAAGAAGTTTTAAGCCGTGGGTGTCTTTATTCCCACATCTTCGTGTGGTGTGGTCCACTTGGGAAAACGGATGGATAGAAATGGATATAACACGTGCACAGTAGCCCCACAGAGTTCAGGGCTGAAGGAATCCACTACAAAAGGGCCCCACAGTGGCACAAAAGTCTTGGATCAGGCTGATATTTCTGTGTTTCCTTCAGCTATATGGTGTGACCTTATCAACAGGTTGGATGGCAAATAAACATTACGGTGGGCCTTAGAAAGCTTTTAACGGTGGGCGTTCAATCACCACTGTTTCCTTTGGAGTGGTCCACCTGAAATTTGGGCCCGCTTCATTTTTGGGCTTATGCTGTAAACTGATCCGGTAAAAACGGATGGACAGGAGTGGATAAAAAACACATACATCACTGTGGGCCCCACAGTCTCGGTTCCATTGGACGCTGATCAGCTACTGACTGGTTGAGTAGTGAGACTCGCTACTGAAGTGACGTCACTGAGTTCTTTGGGACCCACCTTGATGTATGTGTTGTATCCGCATCGTCCATCCAGTTGGAGATATAAATTTAGGGTAGAAGCCAAAGAATGAGTCAGATCCAAAGATCGATTGGACCCCACCATAGAAAACAGCGGAGAGAGTGATGCCCACAATTAAAAATTTCTAAGGGCTACGGAAGTTTTCGATCAAGCCAAAATTTATGTTTCCACTTCTTTTATGTCTGCCTTAACTTATAAACACGTGGGATCACAGATAAACTATTATAATAGTGGACCTTAGGAAGGTTTCAACGGTAGGCGTCACTCTTCCCACTTTTTCTGTGGTGGGGTCCACTCCAGATTTAGACATGAATCATTCTTTGTCTCATTCCCTAAAATGATCTCTCCAAATAGATGGACGGTGTGGATACAACACACACATCATCGTGGGTCCCACGGAACGTGGTGACGTCACTTCAGTAGCGAGTCTCGCCACTCAACGTGTCAGTATCTAATCGGCGTCCGTTCCCAATAACCTCGGTATTTTACCAGATCCACCGAAATCCACGTCCACCGGGGGACCCATGGATCGGAACCATGAGCCAGCTGGTTAATTTATCTGATGCACAGCTAGCTGGAAATCGCATTGATTATCTTGATCGTACGATTGCTCCTTTTCTGGAGAATGGTCATCACAGCCGTCTATTGATTGGATAGGTCTTGGAGGGTGTGATCGATGAAACTGTTCGGTTGGGGACCATCTGACTGGTGGTCATTCAATGCGATGAAACGCATCAATGAGCATTGCAATTCTTGGACAGCATAGGTAGTACGTTGATCCATACACATGTGCATGTAATCGTACACATGGCCTACATTTGCTTCGATCTGAACCGTCCAAATCACAGGGGCTCTATGTACGGTTGGTTGATGATAAAAAAAAATCATAAACTCCGATCCTAACCGGTCGATTAGTACACATCTAATGTACGGTTAAAATGGAAAGTAATCAATGGACCAAATTCGACAGATAACTTGCATTAATCCGAGATCAGGACCGTCTGATCAACATGATTTGGGACGAACTCCTAAAAAGAAAAGCAGCCACATGTACAAACAACGTCATTTCAGACCGTACACGTGTCATGTTATGCCACGTGGTCATGACATATTCTGACGTGAATGATGATGGTCCAACAACCCAACTCATGCCTAGCATGAATGCTCTGCGATCCTAAGGTCTTGTGTTTGATTTATCGGCGAATTTATTAAGAGATAAGAAATCCTTGTCTTTCCGTTGACCTACCCATTTTAGGCTGGGATATCTTTCAAAAGATTTGTTGATTATACACACGTGGGCCTTATCCATCCTCACGAACCCACACATGCCAATGCCAAAAATGTTTGTCGTTCCCTTAGTAGATGGAGTTCACCGTTTAGATCTTCTGGCATGAAATTCAGTCCATTTTACATCTCAGGTGGGCCACAACCCATATAGCAAACGGAGGGCAGGAAATTTTATTTTACCCGCTGGTTCCCAAACCAGACGTAGATCTCAGATCTCAGACAAGTATAAATATTAATTTGCATGTATTTTGAAGTGGATACATTCTTCTTCGCTTTTTAATAGAAATATATTATATTAGGTGAAGCCTGCTTTTGGTAGAACACAGAACTCATCGTGACATGTAAAGGGCCCTAGGGATAAAACACGTGCATCAATGTGGGGTTTATAGGTGTAATAAATTTCAAAATTTATTAGGCTTGGACCATACAATACTTGAATTAATCTAATATTATTCATTGTTTCCTAATGTCACATGCAATTTATATTAAACCAAGCAATTCTATACTAGCCAAAAAATCTTATAGTCGGAGCAAACTTTAAGTATTTGCATTGGGTGTCTTCTTCTTCTTCTTTTTATTTTTATTTTCAAGAATTTGTAAATTTTTAATTCAAGAAAACATTTTAAACATAAGAGATAAATATCCTACAGCATAAAAAATAAAAACATTAGTTCAATTGATAAAAAAAGTTATAAGTAAATACAATAACATAAAAGCTCTACACTTTAACTTGACTCAAAGTATGATACTTTTAAAATAAAATGCATTTACTAAAATAGTAAAAGATATATAATCCTACAAACACTCTTAAACAATCATTAGATGATTAAAATAATTAAAGCAATAACTTTGGATTATTAACTAACTATCAAAACTCTAAAATAGAAGAAATAAAATGTATTAAAAATAATAAAATTTTAACTTAAAACTCTAATTATATATATAATTTTAGTTTACTAAAAATTTCCAAGCCAATGAACCTTCAGTAGCTGGCAGAGTGTAAAGCTTTTCAATAACTTTTCAACAATACACCGTGTGCATGAAATGAAATAGATAATCAACTTTCAAACATTTGGATTACCTGATGATGTAATACAGAATGATCTGTTAGACTGGCCCACAATGACATTATATGACCCAAGGTTCGAGCCTTTCATGGGCCTAGAACACAGTCCGAATCAGAAGCTAAAAAAAGAAATAGATGGGCCTGGAGTTACTAACCCCGGCCGAGAAACCGATCGATTCCGTAATTCCCACATGAATGTTTTCAATCCATCCGTTGATCAAGTAGGTCAAACATGCACGAAGAAACGGACATTCGGGACATATGAAGTGGGGTCCATGTCCCGGCCTATGGGCCAAACTAACAAGTCCAAGCCCGTCCAACGAGAGGCCCAGCAGCCCCTTGCGGTCCCCCATGGAGAACACAGTATCCAGAAGATGGATGGTTTCAGTCATGTTGGCCATATCAGCAAGTGGGCCTCAATGGGGATCTCAGTCACAAATCAGACTGTTGTTACTGAGGCCCACCAGATGAACGGTTACTGATCGATGGCCCCAACTCAACTGGACTCGGTAGTACCCCTCCAGTATCAAAATCACGGTACAGGTCTGCGTTGTGGGCCCACTATGATGAATGTGTTTTATCCGCTCCGTACATCCACTTCACCAGCTCATTTTTGGGCATGATAAAAAAAGAAGAAGAGGGGAGCAGATTACGTGCAGCCCTAACCATGGGGCCCACCTTGATGTATGTATTGGATATCCATGCCATCTCATGGAACAGATTCAAATCTCAGGTGGATGACACCTTATGAAACAATGGTGATTGGCCATTAAAAACTCGTCGGCCATAGAAACTTTGAATCGAGCTGGTATTTGTTTTTTTCCATTTATCTAAGTCCGTGTGACATTACCAACACGTTGTACAAAAAATAAATATTACGGTGGGCATTGAAGTGGACCATGAGAAGTTTTTAATAGTTGGCATTCAATCACCACTATTGCTTAGATGGACAGCATGGATATACAATAAAGACATCAAGGTAGGCCGTATGGTCAGGGCCGCACCATGTTGGCGTAGGCTGGCCGCACCAAATCTACTCACGTAATGAAGTCTATTTAAATTACATGTGGACCACATCACAAGGGCCCACTCATGTCCAATACGTTGATAGATCACACACATGGACGAAAGGAAAACACAAACATCAGCTTCATCCAAGATGATATGGGAAAATGGATTGAACGTACACTGTTGAATCAGGCTATTTTTTGTATTTTCAGTTCATCCTGGTAGGAATGACCTTATGAACGTACACACGTTTTCCTTGACTTGCCGCCTACCTCATCTTTAGATTTGAATAATTTTTTGAACGAATTCCACATCATGGTGGGCCCCACGTAGCTTCCGGTCGCAGGAGGCTCCTGCAAAAGCCTTTTTGCAGCTCCCTTCCGCACCCACGGGACTGACGCGGATTGCGTCCTACCAGAGTAATCCGTCCCGGAAGGGCCCTGTGGAGACTACCTTAGTGTAATGTAAGTATTTTATCCAGGTTGTTAATTGCTTTTCCCAATCAATTTAAGGCATTGCCCAAACATTGATAGAGGTAGAGGGCTTAAGTGGACTATATAGTGAGAATTTAATGTCCACAGTTAAAAATTTCTTAAGAGTTAAAGAAGTTTCTAACCAAGCTAATATTATTTTTTTTTCCATGCCAACATGAGCTTGTTTTTTTTTTTTGTGTTTTTTTTGTATTTATTTTTTATAACACACGCACACACACCCTGCACATTCACACGGGTGGAATTTCACCACCTATGGGTACTCAAACCCATTACTGGGAGTTGAAAATCCTGAGAGCCTACCACCGGAGCAAGAGCAAGGACCCTTAGAACTTATTAATAGGTTGGATAATAAAAAAGTATTACCCTACATGAACTTATTAATAGGTTGGATAATAAAAAAGTGTCACATTAGCCATTAGAAAGGATACAACGGTGGGTGTCATTATCATTGTAACTTGCCCAAGCGTTGTCTACTGTAAGCATACATTAAAATGATATGCGAGAAGTTATAAATGACGTGGATGAAACACTTAACATCACCTCCAGAGGCCTTCCCAAGAGATTACACTTAGGGTCGGGTAGGACGCAAACCGCGTCCCCACCCGACAATCGAGGATTGAATCCTACCCTGCGCGTCTCCTTAGGAAAACCAACATGAGCTTTGAGTGGCCACCGTATTGTATGTGTTTCATTCATACCGTCTATTCAATTTTATCTATCATTTTAGTATATAGGCCCAAAATTTAGAAAGATCTGGGACACAGGTGGATCACACAGTGGCTGATTAAACTTTTAATGTTGAAAATTTCTTAGACCATAGAAGTTTTATATCGAACTGATCTTTCCGTTTTTTCCATCTAACTTTATGAATAGGTTGGATGCTAAATATAAATAACTGTAGCCCCTAGGAAAGTTTCAATGGTGAGAATCATTATCACCGCTGCTTCCTATGGTGTGGTCCAGCTGAGCCTTGGATATTTCTAAAGTTTGGTCATTTCCCATAAAATGAAACGTAAAGTTAGATGGACGGCGTGGATAAAACCCATAGATCATGGTGGCCATTCAAAACCCCTGCCCATTCCCAGCTGAGGAAGGGCGGGGGTAGGACGCAATCCAGACGCCAGTGCCGACTTAGTACTGGGGGGACACTACCGAATCCAAATCCAACTCCAACACAGTTAAAGCTGAAACGCGCAACCGGCGGACGCGGATTGCATACTGACGCTGCCAGTGTGGAGTGGGCCCCACGATGATGTATTTAATTTATCCACGCCGTTAATATAATTTTTCAGATCATTTTATGATGTGGGACCAAAAATGAGTCACAAAAAATTTTCAAGTTAACCACACCATAATAAAATAGTGGCTTTTGAAACGACCACCATTAAAAACTTCGAAGGTCCACCGTAATTTTTATTTTCCATCCACCATGTTGGTTAGGTAACAAAGACATAGATGAAGGGAAAATACAAACATCAGCTTCATCCAAAAACTTTGGTGCCCCCGAATAAGATTTTAATGGTGAGCGTTCAATCACCATTGTTTCCTTTGGTGTGGTACACATGCGATACGTATCTGACTTATTTTTGGGCTAATATCTTAGAATGATATGTAAAAACGGATGAACAGCGTGGATAAAACATTCATCATGGTTGGGCCCACAGATCACCTTCAGCCTCAGTAGCGTCTAATACCGTAGGAACTCTGAAAAAACATAGGGGCACTTTCGTTAAATAATTTTTGATTAAAGTCAACCTCAACAAGAACAGACGAGTAAAGCGGTGGGATTCGAATTTCCAGGAGAGACGTGGTGTCAAAAATCCCGGCGGAAGGCATACGTGTCAATATCCGATCCGTTCATAAGAGTGATTATTTTGAGCATGCCGCATGACCCAATCAACCGGATCCTTATTCTTCTGTATTTATCCAAGATCCAACGGTTCATGTATGCAAGGAGCCAATCTCTGTGGGCTCACAATGTTGTATAAGGTAAATCCATTCCGTCCATCAAGTGCTGTCCACGATTTACCAAGAACTGAAAAAACAGACAGATCCGCGGCTCAGGTGAGCCATACCAAAAGGAGCAAATGGGATGAGATACCAACCGTAGGCTTGTATGTGAGGGCTAACATGTTGTGTATATTGCATCAGACCGTTAATCAGGTGTAACTCACCAGGATGAAGTAAATACAAAAGTCTGATTTATAAAAAAACAAATTTTTTTTTATTAAAAAAAAAAAACACAACCGGGCCACAGCAAGCGAACTTATAGGTTTTAGGAGTAATTTTACATTTCTCTCATTGGTGTGGTCCACTGAGGCTTTTTTTATGACTAAGTTTTTGTATTTATGGTTTATATAAGTCTTCTTACCTGTTGGACGGAGTGGATTTACATATACAAAATGGTGGGGCCCAAACAGCTCGCGTGTTTGACGAGCCCCGTACATGCATCCGGTGCGGAATATTAGCACGTGTTTTTTGCTTAGCTGCCCTTCGCTCACCGTGTTTCATGCACCGCCAGCGAAAAATCCTCGTCGTACACCCGGAACCCGCCTTCGTTCCGTCACGTACATCGATCACGTCCCTCCTGCAGATAGCGGATTAGGTGTTACCCTTACTGTGAGGCCTACCTTGATGATGTGTTTTATATCCACGCCGTCCATCCTTTTTCTCAGCCCATTTAAGGACGTGGTTCCAAACTCTAAGCAGTTTCAAATCTCAGGTGGACCATACTACAGGAAACAGTGGTGATTGAATTTCCACCTTTAAAAACTTCCCGGGCCCACCGTAAGCAGATCCTTAATATTTATTTTCCATCAAACCCGTTGATAAGATCAACCAGACCTGGATTGAGGGAAATTTCAAAGATCATCTTGATCCAAAACTTGTGCGGCCTACAAAAAGCTTTTAATTCTCATTCACTACTTTTTACAGTGGCGTGGTCCATCAAAGATTTGGATCTACTTAAGTTTTGGATTGGAGTCCTATAATGAGCTGGTAAAAACGGATGGGCAGCGTGGATATACAATAAATCAATCAAGGTGGGCCCCACACTACGGAATTCTTCCACCGTTCACAACTAACAAGACATCTAGGGCGTTACAATCGCCACAAATTCCGTGTCATGGCCCATCAGCATGGTGGACAACCAGATCAACGGTCCCGATTGCTACCCGCATTTTCCATATGCATAAAACTGCAACGCGCTTCCGGCGGCTTCCTAGGCCATTTCTCAAACCTCTGACTTTCATCATTGCCACCAATGTCAACGCCGTCCTTAGTCAAACGCAAAACTAAAAATTGCATCTCTACTCCTACATAAAAGTCAACCCTTTTCCCTCCTCTTTTCTCCTCTCCTCTCTCTGTCTCTCCTTCCCAAAAAACCTCATAAAGATTTCATTTCGGCCACGAACTCCCAATTCTAATATCTTATCGACCGATACTTCAAAAACTGTTTTTTTCCTGTTAAAATCTCTTTCCATGGGAAACGGTGTCCGCAAGCTCTCCCTCTGCTTCTCTGGCAGTGATCGCCACGTCATAGCTGCCATCGCATCTGAACCGTTGGATGAAGGTCTGGGCCACTCCTTCTGCTACGTCCGTCCAGACCCATCTCGGATTTCCTCGTGGAATGCCCATGCAGAGGAATCGGCAGCTGCTGCGATGGTGTTCCGATCGATCTCTGGCGCGTCTGTATGCGCCAACGTATCTACCCCTCTTTCTACTGCCTTCGCCGATCTCTACTCTGACAATTCCATTGATTGCGTGTCGGCAACCTTCGAGAGCTCGGATTCGTTCGCTTCAGTCCCGCTTCAGCCTCTCCATCGGTTGAATCCAGACCCGATTGGTGGAATTAGGCATTCCGGACCGATCGAAAGAGGTTTCTTGTCAGGCCCGATTGAACGCGGGTTCTTGTCTGGCCCGCTTGATCATAGGATCTTTTCTGGTCCGTTCGATGGAGGTTCGAATCAGTTCCAGCGGAGTTTCTCTCATGGTGAATCTGCATTCCGACTCAGATCGAAGAAGAAGAAAGGTTCCTTGATTCGAGTCATGAAGAAGGCGATCACACAGACGGTCAGGAAGAATTCAATCGTTGCACCGGTTAAATCCGGCCCTCCAATTAAGAAATTGGATTCAATCGCAGTGGAGAAGAACGGAGAGAACGTTGGCACTCATGTAAGCAGCGATTCGAGTTTTGAGGGCTGTGATTCATTTAGTCAGAATCTTCAGTGGGCCCAGGGGAAAGCAGGGGAGGATCGAGTTCATGTTGTCCTATCGGAAGTACATGGGTGGCTCTTTGTTGGAATTTATGATGGATTCAACGGTCCAGATGCACCTGATTACCTTCTCTCCAATCTGTATTCTGCAGTCCATGAGGAACTCAAGGGATTAGTGTGGGAAGATAATCTCGAATCGGCCATTGATTCTGTTTTAGAGAAGGTTACTATTCCTACCCACGAGTCTGATCTAAGTAGAACGAGAGATCAGACGGTTGATAGTCGTTCTCAGTGTGTGGGGCCATTTGGAGGCACCCCAAATTCAATTTCGAATTCGAAGAGGATTAGGAGTAATAATTCGAGGAGATTTAAAGGGTCAGCTAAGAAAACAGAGGAGAACCGAAAGAGGTGGAAATGCAGATGGGACACAGAGAGATTGGAGCTCGATCAGAGATTGAAGGACCGGTCAGACTCTGATCGGATGGTTAATCACTCAGATGTTTTGAAGGCTCTTTCTCGGGCCTTGAGAAAAACAGAGGCGGCCTATTTGAAAATCACAGATAAGATGGTCACAGAGAATCCTGAATTAGCCTTGATGGGATCATGTGTTTTGGTCATGTTGATGAAGGGTGAGGATGTTTATTTGATGAACGTCGGCGACAGTCGTGTGGTTATAGCTCGTAAAACAGAAAATGATGTGTGGGGTTCTCTTGGAAAGGCCCATCAGGACTTGGATCGGATCAACGAGGAAACTTCGAATGATCTCGATGCGTTTGATGGCCATCGGCTGCCGGATTTTCCAAATTTAATGGCTCTTCAGCTGACATTGGATCATAGTACCTGTGTTGAAGAGGTAAAGCCAATACTCCGATCATCAAAAGCTCTTCTCACTTTTATAATATTCTGGTCCACCATTGCTAAGGGCCATAACTGAAGTTCACTACATGTATGGAATTCTAGCATTACATGACTTCATTGATGTTGCATTGTAGGAAGTTCAAAGAATCAAGAAAGAACATCCTGACGATGCTTCCGCTGTTGTAAATGATCGTGTCAAAGGCTCATTGAAGGTCACAAGAGCTTTCGGCGCCGGCTTCCTGAAGCAGGTATGCACATATTCATGTATATTTAAACCAAACCATCTAATACATATGGACATGAATAACAGAAACACATACATACATCACGACAGGTCTGTTTGGATAGGCAGAATCCACAGGAAAAGAAAATATTTTTCCTTGATGTGACATTGGCCGCTGTTGGGATTACAAATAAAATTATGAATTCTGCACTGTAATCATTAGCCTTATCCAAATTTACTGGTTCTCGATGTCTTGGATCCTAAAAAGGAATCCGTTTGTTAGCAGTGCATGTATGCTGTATGCTGTTATACTGCTAGGCATAATCTTATGATTTTTTCTAGTTATAAAAAAATCCAGATGTGTTTGGCTGTTCATGTGACCGACTGTCCTGGAAAAGAGCAGAAATTTCCTTTTCCTATCTAAACATTGAATTTGGGCAGTAAAATGCTGATCTGATTAATGTAGTTTGTGTTTTCCACGACGCCCCAAACACCTAGCCAAACATGATTTTGTGGTGCACCCAAATGCTACCTTAAGCTTCAGACATGCATAGATTATGGGGGCTAAACTCATCCAAGGTGGTAGAAATATGCTCTAATCCTGACTGACCATAATGTGGGCCATACTGTGGATGATGGGTCCCAAAAATTCACACAGGTTGGTTGATACCATCCGTCCATTTGGTTGAGCAGAAAGTGAACTGCAATCCATTATTGGACAGTTATGGATTGAGAAACATTTTGATTGTTGATCATTGGGGGTCATTGGAACTTTGTAAATTTTTCATTTCTTGCTATGATCTCAGTCCTTCACATGGTAGCCATGGCCATTTCACTTATGTTTGATGGTTTTAGACTCTTTAGACAATTTATAGTGTGGCCCACTTCCATTTTTCTGCAGCCCAAGTGGAACAATGCACTTCTAGAGATGTTCAGAATCGATTACGTCGGAATGTTGCCGTACATCACATGCGCCCCATCTCTCTATCACCATCGAATTGAGTCGAAAGATAGATTTTTGATACTGTCTTCAGATGGACTATATGAATACTTCACCAATGAAGAGGTGGTTTCAGAAGTTGAGATGTTCATCGCATCCTCGCCGGAAGGAGATCCTGCCCAACATCTCATCCAAGAAGTACTTT
The DNA here is from genome assembly GCA_037074715.1 of Magnolia kwangsiensis. Taxonomy (NCBI): domain Eukaryota; kingdom Viridiplantae; phylum Streptophyta; class Magnoliopsida; order Magnoliales; family Magnoliaceae; genus Magnolia; species Magnolia kwangsiensis. Next base: position 149,821,364 of record CM073575.1, on the reverse strand, counting down.
TCCGTGCAGCGAAGAAAGCAGGTAACACCCAAATGCCAAAACTAGACATTCCCAATTAGATTTGATAAGGCCATGAATCAAGTGGCCCCACCATGTAAATGGCCTAGCCCAAAAATCAGAGATGTCTCACATCTTGAAAGTGGACTGTTGGCAATTCTTCTAAAACCATCCACTTCTTTTGTACTCTGTTGTCTGATGAGTCAAGAAGCATGATTTTTGGGCCTTATCATCCATAAGGCATGGTCCACCTGATTCATGGCTCGGATGTACCTCACGTGCGGCCGCATGCAGTGTTGCATGTGATCTAGAAAAACCCATGATCAATATAATCTCAGTGTGACCTAAGCATAGTTTAAAAACTCGACTTGATGTCCAGTCAGTCGGGTTGACTCAGTTGAGTTTAAAGTCGAGTTATTGAGTTTTAGAACTATGGTCTTAACATTTAAAGGCTCTTTTTTTTCTTTTTTTTTTGCAGGAATGGATTTTCACGAGCTGCTCGAGATACCACAAGGGGACCGGCGGCAATACCATGATGATGTTTCTGTCATCATTATATCATTGGAGGGAAGAATTTGGAAATCATCTGTAAACAGATCTACAGACTAGAGAAGATATCGAATTCCACCGGAAAAACTGGACCGCCTCTAGTTTATCCCGTCACATTTGTAATATACCCACTTGAATCAGGTGACAAAGGACTGCAAAGCGCAAAAGCTGCTACAAGTTTATTATACTCGCTAAAAAATGTAATTCTAATCAACATTTCTTATTGATTTAGATTGCAAGAGTGACCATTTTGGTCCCATTTTTGCCCCATGTTTTGTAACACCGATAGAGGATCGCATGGTCCGAAGAATGCCTTCATTTTTTCCTGTTCCGCATTCTCTGCATTTGTATTTTGAATTTTCATATGTTTTGTAACACCCATAGAGGACCAATGGTTTGGTGTTCGAACCGCTTATTTGGTGGGCCTCTCCATGAATGAAATATGGCTTCAAAAATCTCATGGGCTGGTAGATCCTAGCCATTTAATCTTTGGCCTTCTTTTATGTTGGACGTGGAGTTTAACTGAACTGCAGTTCTATCAAATCATTATAGAGATATGTCCAAAGCAGGGTGCTTCCATTTCATCTACAATGACTACAAAGTCCCCTAATTGCAATTCCATGCATTTGAAGTTGGACTTGAAACAATGAAAGCTGTGTTTTGGGAGGCTGTCAACCTTAGTCATCTACTCTTTTATTGAATTGGGTGATTGCAATTCAATCCAATTGAGCATCCAAACGCAGCCTCATGAAGCTTAAAGCATGTCTCAATCAGTATGTTAAGACCTCGTCACTCCTTCGAGATGCTGGTATCACGATTTCTTCACTTGGACTGAAAGGTGATGGAAGGGTGATGGAAAATGTTGCTTGTTCACTCCTCAAGTATATGGTTGTGATGTAGTAATAAACTCGGTGAGACCAAGGTCGAATCCCAAGGGGCTAAAACCTGTATGTAATCTGAAATTAAGTAGAACTAGAACTAGACTATGATAAAATCTAAATCAAATAAAATTAAGGAGTAATGGTGAAATATTAATTTAAAACTTAAAGGATTCAAAGGTAGGAAACTAGGGATTCAGATAATCCATTTGTAAAGATCAAGGAGATCTTATGTCTGCTTCAAGAACTCAACTAGACTTAGAGTCTCATCTTTATTCAGTTGAAGAGTATAACCATGGAAATCAAGACTGAACTTCTTTTGATATAGTTTTCAAGAGATGAAAAGTATATGAATTAGAATAGATTCCATCACTAAACCATGCCGAGGAGACAAAGTAAACAATAGAATTAAACTAATTACCAACCACTCAATAATGTATAAAGGTTAGGAAGGGTACCGTCATCCGACCATGCCTAGGAGACGATGGTGAACAACAGGGCTTCCTAATGTCATAAATATAAAAAGGAAAAGAACATGCTCAAAGCTATCACAAATCTATTATAATTTTAGTCACAACAGACTATTAAAAAATAAAAATATTCACTAAATTAAACTAAAATTAAGATCAGTTCAGTCTAAACAAAAGGCTCAAACAAAAAGTCTCTCCATCACGCTACAAGCTTCACCTCTTAGCCCTAGCTAAGAGGTTTAGCCTGACCTAAACATGATTAGGCTAATCTCTAAAAAAAATATAAAACAAAAGGAAGGAAAAACTCTGTTAAGAAAGATACTCCACGTCCACACTCCTGACAACTGATCTACCTCTACACAGCTACACGTTCCAAAGGATGCCTGAATCCCACGGTTGCTCCTCTCTTTTATAACCGTAAGAAGGTCGATGGAAGGAAGTACTAGTTGGAGTCAGTTCCTTACGCACAAGAGACGGTGAAGCTTGCGCAGTCATGTGTAAATCAGCTTACGCTTATTCTCGGTGGGACCTATTCTTGATGCTGAAGGAGAAATCAACACCGTCCATCGAAATCCTTTCGAGATTTCAGTTAGAATGGTATGTTTTTGGTCGTCCGTTAATGTTGCCCACAGACTCTTTCTTTCTGTCGTCTGTTGCCTGTCAAAGGGTTAGAAATCACCTTACTGGTCTTTTTTTGGAATTATTCCACCTAGGCCGTGATCAGTGGACCCCTTCAAGCCTGATGGACCGTCCCGATCTTCTTCTTGGGTCATGATGATGGCCCACAGCGGAAAAACACAGCCTCTGTTGCGAACAGAGTTTACAGCTTCGCGGTGTGATGGTCGGTGGGCCCCATATTAACAATAATGGAGAAATCCACATCGACCATTAGATTCTCAATGAAAAACTGTCTAGAGATGGCTTATTTTGGATCGAGTTAAGTGTGACCCTTTGAATTTTAAACCTACCGTACATTAGATGCATTGGCACTGTTTCCATTCATACTCATGCATGGGTCTGAAAAACCACTATGTGTACGATCGGTTTGATGCCCTGGGATGAATGGACTGTCCAGATGAACCACATGATCAACGGTGGTAGGCCACGCACCCCTCCTAGCGGAAGGCTACGAAATTGCACAAAGAAGGAAATTCCTTCTTTTGAAAACATCGGTCAAGAGTCGGTTTGACCAACTCTCTGTTGCCATTAGGGGTGTACACGGGTCGGGCCGAGTCGAACTTGCCTTAGCCCGTCCAGGCCCCTTTCAACAGCAGCACCAGGCCCGAACCGGACCGAGCTTGGTCACTGGGCCAACATCTCCAGCCCGAACCTGGCCGAGTCGAACTTGGGCGAGTTCAGGCCGAGTTCGGGCCAGTTTCGAACCTTCGATTTTGGGTCAGTTTCGAACCTGAGTTCGGGTCAGTTTCGAACCTTACGGTAAGTTTATGGGAAGAGCTTTGGTAGATGATCCGCGTCCCATTATAATTTACAAGTTTATGAGAGAGAAGATATATTATAATTTTACTACATTTACATACACTTGACAAAGCATAAAATAAAATATTTTATACAAACTGAATACAGTCATACACTACTCACTACCTTCGAGTTCGAATTTTTTTTAATGTTGGAATCAACAGTTGTTTTTATTGCAGCATGTGATGAATGATATTCAGCAATTATAAGTTACCTAGAAATTACATTACATGGCATACAAATAATTCAAATTAACTGTCTAATTTATTTATTCAGTTTCAGATGTATCATAAACCAATAAATAACCCTTATTTGATTAACTTACTATCAGATTTTTTAACATTTAATGGACGGTTAAAAATGACAAACATCTACTGGTTTATTTCCACAAATAAGTTGCCACAAATCAGAAAATAGGATCGTGAAACCAACCTTATTTTTGGAATGTAACTCAGGTACAGTGATATCGATAGCTTATTTGGTTTAATTCCAGTTAATATAACTCATATCTACATATTAAAATGCCTGATTATCAAGTGTTATGCAGCTGGAGTATTAAATAAATCCAAGAAGATGAAAGTTTCATACTCCAGTATAGTGTGATGGATAATACACAGGCATTGAGACATTGCATATTTGACACATAATTAATTTAAATTGAAACATTGCACAAAACCCATTCGAAAAAAAAAGAGAAATTTGTATCCATTTAAGACAGAGAGAGAGAGAGATCATACCTTGGTCGGACAGCTTCCGCCTGCTGGTCGGACGAGAGAGAGAGAGAGAGTGTGAGATTAGAGAGTTGAGACCGTGAGAGCTCGAGTAGGGCGTCGGACAGCGGTCGCCTGGTCGGACAGCGTCCGCCCGTTGGTCGGACGAGAGAGTGAGAGAGAGAGAGATTAGAGAGTGAGGGTGTCGAGGGGGGCGTCGGACGGTGGTCGGACAGCGTCTGCTCGCTGGTCGTACGAGAGAGAGAGATTAGAGATGAGAGAGAGAGAGATTAGAGTCGAGAGAGATAGAGATTAGAGAGATTTGGGTGGGGTCAGGCCGTCGAACAGGAGAGAGGAGAAGGGTTTTGTGGGGTTGGGCGATCTCAGAAAGTAAACGGGAAAAGGGACGGGTACGGTTAGGTTAGAAATCTATATATATATATATATATATATATATATATATATACACACCCGGGTCGGGCCAGGTCGGGTTGGATCAGGCCGAGGCGAGTCGGGTTTCAGACCGAGTAGGGCCGAACTGGGAGGTATCCGAACTCGGCCTGAACTCAGTTTCGAGCCAAGAAAATTGGCCCGTCCTGACCTGAACCCAGTTCCGGGTCAGGCCGAGTCGGGCTTTTTCGGGCTGGGTCGAGCGAGGTAACCGTGCTAGCCCAATTTGTGTACACCCCTAGTTGCCATGCACAGCTAGTGCAATTGTGCACTATGTACACTCATGCTCAAGTGGGGTCCACTATAATGGTTATGAGAAATCCAATCCATCTATCCCTTTTCTTAGATAGTTTAAGGAGTTGAGCCAATATTTGAAACATATTCAGATTGCAGGTGGGCCCAGAATCAACGGTTTATGAGTTGATCTGTCAGTTGGGCCACTTACACGTGTATCCGAGGGTTGAAATTTAACGTGTGCGGTTCATTTATGGTCCTCAGGCCACGTATGGAGTTTCGAGCTGAATGGATGATGAGAACCCTATGATCTTGCATTCTGGACGTCTTTCATGCTACTTGAGCTTTAATTTCTCGATTTTCTTGAATCTCTGGTGTGTAAATCTGTCATCTTAGTCTCCTGGGGTCCATCCCTTGCTTTGGTGATTTCAAAGCATTAAATTCATGCTCTTAGCACCCTATTTCAGTCCAAGCTTGTAAATACACCTTACAGCACAAACATGATTAAATCAGGCCATTAACCAGTACCATGTTCATAAATCCAAGCAATAACTAGGGTCTAATATGCAATATTTGACCCTCAACACAACTCCTAACCAACATCTTGCTAGTCCTGAGCAAATTATGCGAAAAATAAGTTGAGAACTACAGGACAATCTAAAAATTCGAGCAATTTTTTAAAACAATCAAGATACTAGAAGTCTAAGATTCATGAATGTTGGCTCTTACATTCCCTATACTTAAGCGCTCAGTATACTTCATAATCAAAATCAAAGTATTAATCTACCAATTAGAAAAAATTCTAAACGTTAGAATCCATGAGTATATAGTCTAATCTCGACTTATCATCATTAAAATTCACTTCTCTATTTCAAGATATCATTGGTAACCAACAAGAGAATTCATGATAACCAAAACTTGCCTTACAGATCATCTTATCATTTTTTCAGCTTTTGATTTTTCTATTAAAAATAACGTCGAGAAGGGGAATCAAATCCTCACCTATAGGGAGCAAACCTATGGTGAAGACCGTACACCCAACCCTTTTCACGTATTATTTATGAGGAACTAAATCTACACCTATAGGGAGCAAACCTATAGTGAAGATTATTTGCCCAACCCTTTACAAAGGTATATGTCTTTTTTTTTTAGCTAAGTATTTTCTTTTTCTTCAATTGATCATGAGAGACAAATTTTTCAGGTTGGTTCCTTACATGCTCAGTGATTACCAAGTTAACCCTTCAATATAAAAATGAAACCTTAATGTGTAAGTGAGATATGATATGTGAAATCATGACTCAATCAATGTTTACAACTTCTAATCATGGATTAACAATTCAAACTTAACTGTGAAATCTAATAGATAATTGAATCAAAGAGTCATAAATTACCAACATCACGTATCTTGAACCTCTAAGTGCCCTAGATGGCCATCAAAATCACTTCGAATTCATAAAAAAAAAAAAATTTTAAAAAAACAAAATTTGCTCAAGATCAAGAAAACACTGATTAGGTAACCTAATCTCCCACCCCCAACTTAAAATCTACATTGTCCTCAATGCATATGCAACAACGAAAGTAAATGAGAAGTGATGGGAAGATAATACCTGAATGAAGGAATCAAGAGAGACTTTTCCACAATGATCTCAACATGAAAGCAGGTCAGCGAGCGAGTGAAAACAACGAAATCAAACTATCCTAAAATAATGTAGGAAGCAAACTAACCTAATAGCATAAAACCGTCTATCTTATAACAGCATAAAATAAATTACCGTAGTCCTATGAAAGCAAGGAAAAACTATTCGATCATGCCGTGAAGTTCCTCTTCAGCCCAATATCTTGATAAGTTTCTCAGTAAGTTCCTTAACAGGATCATCCCAAAGTCCTTTTTGCAATAGGCTTGGTCGCCCTGAAGCATGACTTTCTAGAGACACTTATGTAACTCATAAAAAAAATTTCGTTGAATTGCTTGAGGTATCCAAAGTATATATGATTCACCTGAGATAGAAGAAGTTTCAACATTAGTATCCCATGGTGAATCAGAGACTACAAGTAAATAAAGTTTAGAAAACTTCGTAAGAAGTGATGTACTCTTAACACATTCTGAAGTATCAGACTTTGGTTCCATTGTCAGCTCCTCCGTCTTTAATGGTGGATAGTGAGGATCTGGGGAGGGGAGGGAGGAGCTTCAGAATAAGGGTTCTCTTGGTCAGTGATAACTATCGAGATGTTGTCTTGCGAAACATCCATTATTTCTTGTATCATAGAGTCATTAGAATCTGCAAAGTGTGTCAAGCAATCATCAAAAGAGTCAAAAAATTTAGCTGAGAGTGACTCATTTTCCTCTTTGAAGTCTATAATGAGATGCTCAAGGACTCCATTGCCCTTAAAATTATATGGAGGTATGTTCTCTTGCTCCAGCCCTGCATAGACAAATTGAGGGTCAGTAGACGAAGTATTAATGTGAGGACTCTATTCATTGATACTACTCAGAAGAGGTATTGAATCGTTAAAAGTGATATCTCAGATGGTGGCCTCAACTGGGTGGTTTTAACTTTTAGAGGCATATCACGCGGCTCATCCATCTCCCGAATCATATCATCATTTAATTCAGGGGAGTGGTCTAAACTTGCCTCACATAGGTTGGAAGGTTTAGGTGAAAGTGGTTCACCCTCTATATTTAAATTGGAGAGGTCAGATAGGTGGCGTAAAACTTCTTGTGCCTCGTGATCATCTTCCTGGACCATAATTGAAGTTGATTTCAGTGAAATTTTGGTTGTGCTCTCATGAATTTCAAGTCAATACTTCTCAGCTTCGAATTTAGTGCAGTACATACTTAGGATGAGATTGTTTTCCTCACATTCTATTCCTAAATTCGGTTGAGATTCGAATAAACTAACCTCTACCTCATCATTGAAATCCTGTGTGTCATGTGAGTGCAGTGTGTCACTATCATTATATTTGAAAGACACCTACGTCTCTTGCCATTCCTTTGGACTATCATTGAGATCGACTCATTGAGAAATTGAACCATATGCTCATTAACGGACTCCAACTCCTCATTTGTAATTCCAGAGTTCTTCAAAAGCGAGTTAGAATCACTTTCCTTGCATTGTATTTCTGGAATGAATTATGGCTAGGATGACCGAGCCTCCTCTACCTTATCAAGGCACGAATTAAGCGCTTCCGACGATTTTCTCATTTCTACGAAAAAAGTCATGCTATGCTGAATTAAATCCTCTTGGATCGTTTCTGGTTGGATCTCAAAGGTAGGAGATTCAAGAGAATAATCATTATAATATATTGTTGGTTCTTTTCCTCAATTTTGATGTTTCCACTGATTATAGTTATACGGATCATACGCGGGAGAGTTTGATGGTTGGTAATACATCTTATCACTCATAATATAATCACGCATTGTTTTCTTTTTATCGGATAAGTGATAATACTTCACACTTTCATAATTATGATAACCCTAATACTCACGTACTGTTTCGTTAATCCGTGGGGTGTAATTGTTCTCATGCATATGATCACGTAAGGACTTTTTAACCGGTAGATTTTTATATTCTGATCGATTCTCAATGATAGTTATAGAAAAGTTTTGACACATGGGTTGATTTCTATCATCATCGTCCCGATATATGTTATTTTTCTCAGCATACTGACATTCTCACTTGTGCATATACATGGTGAAACCCTAACTCTGAATCTAATTTTAAAGGAAAATTTCCACAACAATATAAAAAGTAAGTAGAAGAGAAGTTAGAAAGAAGTTACCAAATTGGAGTTCCTACGTTAAAATCCAAATTAGGCGTTTATGTCAGGATCCTACAAAATAATAAAACAGGTTAGTTTCTATAAATCAAATAGAAAAATTTAACCTAAAATTAGAAAAATCTTAATCTTAAACTAATCTTAAATCTAGTTAAGCTCAGAAAAAGATAACCGTTAATCCCCGACAACGGCGCCAAAAACTTGTTTACTCCCCAAGTATAGGGTTGTGATGTAGTAATAAACTCGGTCAGACCGAGGTCGAATCCCAAGGGACTAAAACCTGTACGTAATCTGGAATTAAGTAGATCTAAAACTAGACTAAGATAAAATCTAAATCAAATAAAATTAAGGAGTAATGATGAAATATTAATTTAAAACTTAAGGAATTTAGAGGTATGAAACTAGGGATTCAGATGATCCACTTGTAGATATCAAGGAGATCTTATGCCTGCTTCAAGAACTCAACTAGACTTAGAGTCCCATCTTTATCCAGTTGAAGAATATAACTATGGAAATCAAGACGAAACTTCCTTTGAAATAGTTTTCAAGAGATGAAAGGTATATGAATTAGAATGGATTCCATCATCAAATCATGCTCAGGAGATAAAGTAAATAACAGAATTAAAGTAATTACTAACCACTTAACAATGTATAAAGGTTAGGAAGGGTACCATCATCCGACCGTGCCCAGGACACGATGGTGAACAACAGGGCTTCCTAACATCATAAACATAAAAAGGAAAAGAACATGCTCAAAGCTATTGCAGACCCATTGTAATTTTAGTCATAATAGACAATTAAAAACTAAAAATATTCCCTTAATTAAACTAAAATCAAGATTAGTTCAGTCTAAACAAAAGGCTCAAACAAAAAGTCTCTCCATCACGTTACAAGCTTCACCTCTTAGCCCTACCTAAGAGGTTTAGCCTGACCTAAACATGATTAGGCTAATCTCTTAAAACAAATATAAAACAAAATGAAGGAAAAACTCTGTTAAGAAAGCTGCTCCACGTCCACACTACCGGCAACTGATCTGCCTCCACACGGTTGCACGTTCCAAAGGATGTCTGAATCCCATGGCTGCTCCTCTCTTTTATAACCGTAAGAAGGTCGGTGGAAGGAAATACTAGCTGGAGTCGGTTCCTTACGCACAAGAGACGGTGAAACTTGTGCAGCCATGCGTAAATCAGCTTACACTAATTTTCGGTGGGACCTATTCTTGATGCTAAAGGAGAAATCCACACCGTCCACCAAAGTCCTTTTGAGATTTCAGTTAGAATGATATATTTTTTATCGTTCGTTGATGTTGCTCATAAGCTCTTTCTTTTTGTTGTCCATTGTCTGTCAAAGGGTTGGAAATCACCTTACTGTCTTCTTTTGGAATTATTCCACCTAGGACGTGATCAGTGGGCCCCTTCAAGCCTGATGGATGGTCTCGATCTTCTTCTTGGGTCATGATGATGGCCCACAGCGGAAAAACACAACCTCTGTTGCAAACAGAGTTTCTGGCTTCACACTATGATGGTCGGTGGGCTCCAGATTGACAGTGATGGAGAAATCCACGCTGACCATTAAATTCCCAATGAAAAATCGTCCAGAGATGGCTAGTTTTAGATCGAGTTAAGTGTGGCCCATTGAATTTTAAACCTGTCGTCCATTAGATGCATTGGCACTATTTCCATTCATACTCATGCATGGGTCTAAAAAACCACCACGTGTATGGTCGGTTGACACCCTAGGATGAACGGACGGTCCAGATGGACCACATGATCAATAGTGGTGGGCCACACACCCCTCCCAGTGGACAGCTGCAAAATTATACGAAGAAGGAAATTCCTTCTTTTGAAAACATCGGTCAAGAGTCGGTTTGACCGACTCTCTGTTGCCGTGCATAGCTAGTGCAATTGTGCACTATGTACACTCATGTTCAAGTGGGGTCGACTATGATGGTTATGAGAAATCCAATCCATCCATCCCTTTTCTTAGATAGTTTAAGGAGTTGAGCCAACATTTGAAACATATCCAGATTGCAGGTGGGCTCAAAATCAACTGTTTATGGGCTGATCTGTCAATCAAGCCACTGACACAGGGATCTGAGGGTTGAAATTTGACATGTACGGTTTATTTATGGTCCTCAGGCCACGTATAGAGTTTCGAGCTGAACAGATGGTGAGAACCTTGTGATCTTGCATTCTGGACGTCTTTCGGGCTACTTGAGCTTTAGTTTTTCGATTTTCTCGGATCTCTGGCGTGTAAATCTGTCGATCTTAATCTCCTGGAGTCCGTCCCTTACCTCGGTGATTTTAAAGCGTTAAATCCATGCTTTTAGCACCCTGTTTCAGTCTAAGCTCGTAAATACACCTCTCAACACAAACACGATTAAATTAGGCCGTTAAACAGTATCATGTTCATAAATCCAGTCAATAACTGAGGTCTAATATGTAATATTTGACCCTCAACACTGCTACATTATGTTTTCAATCGGGCCTATTTGGATGCACAACTGAACTGAATTGTGAAAATCCTGGTCAATGTACAAAAACCAACCAGATCGTTGAATTTTAGTTCTAAGTCCACCTTGGAAATAACATGGCTGCAATTTGGAGAAAGTCACTTATGTAATTACTAACATAATATCAATTTGGTGATTGCCACTTCTTTAGCGATTTATTGCAATTCAAATTAATAGTGCATCCAAATGCACTCTTGATGTTTTTGGCGCCAATTACTATTTGAAAACTGGATATTGTAGTTCTTAGACTACCACATCCTAATAATTCATGTGTCGTTGCGTGCATGTATTGCACAAGGGTTCCTGGCCATTCATTATTTTAGTATTTCGTGGCCCATCTAGCAAGTGGGTTGGGCCAATTTTCAGGTGGATAAATCTACATTGTGGGTCCTACCTGATGGATGGTTCAAATGTTCCACATGTGAGCCACATTGGTGCGTGTGGAGTTTTGTAGGGAGGTGGAGCCCATCCATTGGCTGATTATCATTTAGATTACCACATCCTAATAAATCATATGTCGTTTTTGCATGTTTTGCCCAAGGGATCTTAGCCATTCATTATTTTAGTATTTCATAGCCCATTTGGCAAGTGGGTTGGGCCAACTTTCAAGTGGAGAAATCTACATGGTGGGTCCTACCTAATGAATGGTTTGGATGTTCCACATGTACGCCACATTGGCGCATGTTGAGTTTTGTAGGGGGTGGAGCCCACCCATTGACTGATTATCATTTAATCATTTATTTTCCCTTCATCGATATCCGTGTGATCTTATGAATAGGTTGGATGAGAAATAAACATCGCTGGGGGCCGTAGGAAGGTTTCAACAGTAGAAGTCATTATTCCAACTGTTTCCAATGATAGGGTGTAACAACCCTAAATTTTGTTACATAATATATATATATATATATATATATATATATATATATATATATATATATATATATATATATATATATAAAGATTTTATTTTTAAATAAAAAATAAAAACAAGTCAATAATTGAGTTAGTAGATACATTCTTAGTTGAGAGAGAGGTTTAGGGATTGATTCTTGGAGTAGTAATAGTAATTTTTTTTTATCAAATATCATAAAAAATTCAAATTCAGGATAAGGGAGGTTATGTTCATCCTATAAGTTTCTTTAAAAATGGGGATACTCTGAAGAATAAGAGAGAGGATATTCTAAGAAGGCTTGATCAGGTAAGTTCTAATCGTTAGATCTTTTTAATTTTTTATTATGTTGTTGATTTCTTATTGATTTATGCAATGGATGGTGTGGATCATCCACAAGATCATTATATAAGTATGTAAAGTTAATTTTAATAAAGTGATGTTTTTATGATTTCAGATCTGGTTAGTAATATTTTAGAAATAAATTGAATGGATGGAATCTGATTGTGTTAAGATAGATCTGTACTGATCATAATATCCCTAAGGCTAAAATATACACGGGCCCTAATTTTCAGATCAATCTGACCACCGAATGGGCCACATTAGTCAGATATATAAGTGTTTAATAAAGGAATCTTAGATTTACGCAAGTGTTGATATCACTTGATGTAAAAGGTCGAGATGGGTCATCAGTGTATGTGTGGCTAGATCCACACCATCCATCTAATGTGTAGAAGCAAAACATGGTAATACATCAAGAATTTGGATGATCCAATCATCCGGTGGGCCACCCCGATTAATTATTTGACATTCAATTTCAGGATCTTAAAAAGAAAATCTAAATCTTGATAATTAAATTTAAATAAACATATAATTTTAATTATTTTATCATTTAGGGTTTGACTACTTATGATGTATATCAAGGTGGGCCCCACCAAGTAAAATAATTAGATGAATAATAATGTTGTTGATATAACTGATAGGGTCTCTGAATTCAAACCAACCTCATTTACTTAATGGATTCTACACTATCAGACTTAGGCGAGTAACCCAACTTGTTTCATGATTCATTAAAATTAAAATAAATTATTTATAATTGTTTGATTGATTGATACACTGATTTGAGTATTTTGTTATGATAATTGTATGCTAAATTTATATGTGAATATTCTGATCATGACAACTATGCTAAATATGAAAAATATGCATTTACATATCATCCATCATTCATTACATTTATATAATGCGGGTCAATCTTAGGGGCCCTCCCTGGAAGAAATGTCGATCCTGGTAGATCATTACCAAATGCGGGATATGTCCAAGCCTACCGAAAGGTGAAAGCCTACCTAATGTGTGAATGCAGGTTAACGACTTCCAACCCAAACAAATGGACGATCATCTCATCTGATACATTCATACATCACTTACATCTATATCATTATATATCCATTTTTATGTTATTTTAATTGCTATGATTATGAACCATGCTGAGTTATTTCACTAAGCCTGACCACTTACTTTTTTATTGATGGAAAAATCATACAGAGGAGCCATTAGTAGATGATGTGGCGCAAGAACTGGAAGGATGCATCGTACCTGAACACGATCCATGTGAAACATAACCATACTTATTTGAAGATGAAATGGCGGCATTAGACCATTTCTGATTATTTGCTAGCATAGTTTGATTAACGTATAATACATGTTGGTACTGATTTTGAGATTTTAAGAAGTTATTTAGATTTATTTCATTGAAACAATGTTAGTGTGGAATAAACATAATTACAATACGATAATATAATAAGTGAATGATTTTTAAGGCTTATTTTATTTTAAGAGTTGTCAAGATTTATACATGCCTAGCTGATTGGTGCTAAGTGTTATGTATGTGTGATTAAGATTATGGTGAAACTTAAACTGAATGTAATTATCATCTCCGATTATACTGATCAAGGAATTAAATTAGTACACTGTGTATACAAGTTACGAACTGAAACTCGGGTCTGAAGGTGCACACTCTGTACCTAGATTTTGGGTCATGACATATGGTCCACTTGATCTCTGGGTATGCTTAAATTTTGGTCTTAATGTTGAGACTCAAATATTGTATAATTTTTCCTATTTATCTCTTGATTTTATAAATATAAATCATCTTAATATTCTATTTTACTCATGCATGTGTTGCAGGGTAAATTTAAGTGCTTGGATTGAAAGGGTGTTAAAAAACATAGATTTGATACTCAAGATTTACCAAGGAAAGGGATGAATTTTAGGAGACCAAGATTGAAGCATTCACATGTCAAATATTCAAGAAAATCAAGTGACGAATGGAGAGAATCGACGATTTGAAGTGAAGAATCCTGAAATCGTCCTGAAAAAGTGTATTTTGAAGCTGTGAAGTTTATTTTGGAAAACTGTGCAGCAGAAAGTCTGTTTTAAACGAACTAAGCAGTAAGAAGTCTATTTTGAAAAAATACGTATATTTGATGCGGTTTATACGGTTTTCAATTTTGTGCGGAAATTGGAGTTCTCTACTTATAAATAGGGCCTCATAGGGCATTCCAAAAAATCATTCAAGGCATCCCAAAGCAAAGTTTAGGATTTTTAAAGAGTTTTTTTAGTTTTATTAAAGCTTTTAAGTTGTTCTTTTTATTTTAGATCTTTTCTATTTTGTTTTTTTTTTTCTTGTTGCTTTTTATTTTTGTAATTTAATTATGTTTTTCTAAGTTCCTTCTATCCCAAGCTAGAAGTGAAGCACATGGGTTTAATAGTTCTTTAAAATTATGATGATTGATTGTTTTAATGATGAGAAGAATGGTGTATGCATATTGTCTATTATTTAGGTTTTATTTTTTTAATCCTCTTGTGAGATCCATATGTTTCTATCATATGATATTCACATTGATGGATAGGCTTAGCCTAGATCAATCAGATTTCCTAGATAGGAGTGGTTCTCAACCTGTTATATTTCTTTGATATTCATTATCCTATAGATCTTAAATACTTAGAATCACTAGCGCTTGAAAATATATGTCAATGATGCAGATCCATTATTTTCTAATATTTTATATCACTTTTTAATATTTAAACTGTCTTATTTTCTGACTAGGCTGACCATAGTGATCAGATCCTAGTTGTGTTATCCAAGTCATCATGATTTTGGAACATTAACCTATGTGCGGAATTTTGAAGCTTGGGCGTTATTTTAATTCATTGAATTACATCCATTCAAAAATTCCAAAATCAAATCATTGGTTTAGTTTTTATTACTTAGTTTGTTTTGCATTTGATTTTTTTTTCTTATCACAATTCATCTCCCTGTGGGATCGACCCTGTATTCACGGGATACTACTTACGAACCTCTGTACTTGGAGACAAGCAATCAAGTTTTTGGCGCCGTTGCCGGGGAGAGACTGAGATAGATCAGATCTGTGCAAGATACATAAGGTAAGTTTTTTCTAAAGTAAGTTATCTTCTAAACCCTCCAAATTTTCTGTAGATTTTTATTTTTTTTTATTCTTTTTCTTTTTCTTTTTCTTTGAAAATAAATTCAGTTAGGTCTTTTAAGCACTAACTATGACATAAGGTTGCCCTGCTTGGGATTTCATCACCCAAGTGCTACGGTTGTCCTACAATTGTTGTTTGATCACACAGATCATCTGCTGAATCTATTTTTCAGATTAACATAGTTTAATTTCTGCAGTAGTTTTCCTTTAATTGATTTATTTTTTTATTTTTATAGATTGAACCCTCATGGTCGGCCCTGCCGCCTGGGTTGTTGATTTATTTTTACTTTGTGGACTGAACCCTCATGGTCGGCCCTGCCGCCTGGGTTGTTGATTAAGTTTTTATTTTTATTGTACGTTACATACTTGCTATTTAAATTAGTGGTATTTATTATGTGGTGTAGATGGTTTATGTCCCATTGGAGTAGAAATTAAAATAATCGACTCTCCTCCGAAGGCGTACTAGTTCCAGGCCTTGATCATTTACTTAGAAGAGGCACTCAACATCACTTGGATTTCATGGCAGACCCAGTTGATAATCTAAATCCAAATCTGTTAGATCCAATTATAAATCAACCTAATCCTCCTCTTGAGGATGAAAATGAGGTTCATAGGAATGTGTTAAACCAACTACGGACTTTACGTGAACATTTACACCCTAAGAGATCAACTTTACCATCTTGCATAGTGTTTCCTACTCACATAGGGAACATTGATTTTAAACCAGGTGTGATTCAATTAATTCCTAAATTTCATGGCTTGAATTCTGAAAGCCCTTACTTGCACCTCAAGGACTTTGAGGAAGTAATTGCAACGTTACAAGTAAATAATGGCAATACGGATGTACTTAAGATTAAGTTATTCTCGTTTTCTCTAAAGGATCGAACCAAAGCATGGCTTAACTCTCTAAGACCTAATACCATCACTTCATGGCAAATCTTAGGTAGAGAGTGTCACGCCCCAAACCCGAAAATCGGATTCACATGAATCCCGATTGCCGAATCCGGTGTCGACAGCCTCCGTAGTGCCCCATTCTCGGCTTCTGATAATCTAATGCCAGATTCCGATCCTGGGATCCTACAAGGAGGATTTTCAGAATGAATTTTTTTTTTTTAAAGAAGGAGCATAACCACAGACATAACCAAGTCACAAAACAACATCACCACATATCCACTATAACAACAATTTTAAGTACAATGCAGAAAGGGAAATACAAGGTGATCAAAAAGCTCCAAAAGGTCCTGATGTGCACTCCTATCTCAGCGCTGCTGTCGTCCAACGCTACCTGCACGCAACTATCGTGCATAAGCTTACAAAAGCTTAGAGGGTGGTGTAAGTGTGTGCGTAAGGCAAACGCCAAGTGTACAGTATCAGAACAATGCGGAAGTATGCGGTAAGTCCATGAATATACCAAGGCTGTGTAATGCAAGGCATGATGCGAGATATGAATGCCATCGGCCACACCGATGCAATGCAAGGCCTACATAGCCAAATGTCATATGCAAAATGCAATCCAAGCAAGTCGGTACTCCTCAAATACGTATATCAGTATAGTTCTTCTCTGGGTATCACCGGGGTCCAATACACATGCAGAGACTGCCACCTCCCTAGCTGCACAGTCAAGCAAGCGGATAAGACCTCACTATCCGCCTGATCAGTAGTGTGCCAATACCTACCCGGCTCGTCGATAGCGGACTCATTTGCGAGCTAGTCAAACTCAGCCTAGCTTATAGCCCCCTCACTCAGGCGGATAAGGCCACACCCCCTTCCAACCGACCACGATACAGTGGGAGACGCGGCCTACTGGTATTCGGCACTCGGGCGCTCATGTATCCACTCGGTCTAGACGCTGGAGCATCTCCTGGTACCAAAAGGTTCTGGGACTCTCACCCAAGGACATCCTAAGTGCCCACAGTGCTAGAATAAGTATTTCCGGTATCCAATACGGCCATCCACGATGTACCTGTGGAGCCACGGCCCTGATGTCGCTAGGGCGTGCAGTGATCAAGTCACACGTATGCGAGATGTATGAATCACACGTCAAATCATGCAGAAGTCCAGCGCGTACTGCGCGATCATGTAGGGCACCCAGTCACATAACGAGTCCCGTAAATGGTCTACCCAATGGCGTATGTTATGATCAGTCCTTACTCATATCAAGCATACATATGATGCGTATGGGCATGAGTCATGAGATTATTCTAAACATGTTATTAGGCAATGAATAGTAACAGGTATGGACCTATCAATGGGCCCTAAAGAGAATTACAATGCGGACATTTAACCAACATCGTACATACAATGTGGACGTCAAACCAACATTGTTTCCCAGGCACGGCCTGCCATAAATATCTTTTCACGAACCGTGAGAAATGTACATTGCAATGAACCCTAAGTACATTCATTAGGCCTCGATCCCTGGGCCTTAGGTATATTAAATGGGTCGTATTACATAGGCCCCACATTCACCAAATGGTTTGCATTAATGGGCCTCACCAATGAGCCTTATGTACATTGCAATGGTCCATGATCCATGGGCCTTAAAATATATTAAAGTGGTCTCACAACTTGGGCCTTAAATATGCTACATGGGCCCATGCACATAAATATATCAACTAGGCTACTCCATTTGTGCCCCATGCACATCAAATGGGCTTGTTCCCATGGGCTTTAGATAGAGTAGGTGGGCCGGATCCCATGGGTATTGCATATGTCAAATGGGCCCAAACCCATGGGCATTATAATGCCAGATGAGCTTAATCCCATAGCCCTTATATGTATCAAATGGGCCTGACCATTTTAGGCCTCAGGTATATACCAAGGTAGGCCTCAATGAATGGCCAAAGTTAAATCAGTAAAGGGCCCTATACACATGTCATGGTGGCCCATTTGTACCATAGATCTGGCTCATTTTGGCTCAAGCCATAAAACAATTAAATGAACGGTTTAGGTGCAACACATGCATCATGGCGGGGGTCACAGGAAGGCCCACCAAAATTTTAATATACTATATAATATATATATAGTATATATACATAGGTATGTATATATATAAATATATATATACACCATATTATAGGGAATATATATAATATTATATATACATGTATATATACACACACATACCTACATGCACACACACACACGCGTACACACATGCATACACACACGTGCACTCACATGCACTCACAAACACTCACACACCGTCCCCTGGACGGTGTGGATATATCATACATACAGTGGGCTCCACCGTCCGTGCGGACGGTGGAGTCAGGTATGAACATCTCTGTGGGTCCCATGGGGGGGCCACCATAATGTTTACTTTCCATTCAGCCTGTTGGTAAGGTTACAAGGCCTGGATGAAGGGAAGAAAACAAATATCATCGTGATCCAAAACTCCTGTGGCCACCAAAAGTTTCAATGGTGAGCACTCAATCAATACTGTTTCTTATGGTGTGGGCCACCAGAGCGTTGGATTTCTCTGAAATTTGGAGGGGGCCCTCTTCAGAGAGTGGCCCACCTCATGGACGGATTGGACGGGACATAAACATCAAGGTGGGGCCCACGGCAGGGGCCGTGGGTCTGCTCCTCCCGCCCGCCCGCTGACGACGCAGGGCGTCTGGCGTCCTGCACGGCAGAGGCAGCAGCCCTCTGCTGCTCGTTTTTAAAAAAAAAGAAACTTTGGAAAAAGTGGTTTTTCCACAGTTTTTCGCCTGTGGAGCCCGCTAAAATGAAATCTGCTCCGGCCATTACGATCAGTGGCCCGAGGCCGTCCAAATGAGTCCAGAGTTCGAATTTTTTTGATGCATGGAAGTGAAATAAACTAAGAAAGTGATATTTGAATGGTAAAGGTGCGACCTTTGACGCTATGGCCCACCAGGTGATTGGATCAGCTCCAAACTTCTACCCAACGGCTACAATGCCGTGGGTAAGAGGATGGACGGCTCAGATCGGATATAAACATCAGGGTGGGGCCTATGCAAGGAGGCCACCCAAAATCTTTCTTTCATTCTTCTTTTTTTTTCTTTTTCCTTCCCAACGTCCAGCGTCTGGGACGCTGGACGGTTATATAATTTTATTTATTATATATATATATTTTTTTTTTCTCAAATGGTAGGCCCTGATGAAGTGGGCCACCACATGATGGGCGGCATGGGAATGGCGTGAAAGGTGGGCCCCACTTGGATAACATAAATACATCAAGATGGGATCTATTCAAGTGGGCCACCCCATCCTTTTGTAATAAATAAAATAAAATAAATTAAAATAAAAATAAGATAGAGAGAGAGACATGGAGAGTGGGACACGGCTTATGATGGAGGGTCCCCGTCATTATGGGCCCTCCCTTACATGAAATCATACAACAACGGACCCCTTTGAACGAAGGACCATCAAAAATGTAAATCAACGGTGGAGATCCATTCTCCACCGTTATGGACAGTCTAGATGACCTTTTTGAAATGAAATAAACATCATGATGGGGTCCATGGAGAATGGCCCCATCATGGAACGATCATGATGATCCAAGTGGTCCATCGGCCACAAATAAAGGTCCCAAGTGAGATCCACACCATTGATCGGTGGGCCTCACTTGGTCCACCATAGAAACACATAAATCTACCCTATAGAAGCACCCACCTCTTGATCTTCTTGGCCCGTTGGATAGCCGGTCACCTAGAGCTTCACTTTGATGGTGGAGATGGGAAATGGATGGCTAGGATGATGGGATTTGGAGATGGGAAGTGGGCCACTAAAATCACTTCTTTCTCATGGAAGAGAGCTTGGACGTGAGCTCTCTCTTGCTTGGAGTTGGAGTGTTGAGAAATGAGAGAGAGAGGTGTGATTAATGAGAGATGGAGTGATGTGAGGTGAGTGATGGGTGAGGTGAGTGATGGGTGAAGTGATGTGTTAGTTGACTTGGGTGGTTGCTTGACTTGTGGAGAAAGGAAGTATGGGTGCTTGTACTTGACATGAGAGGTGATTGATGGGATTGATTGATGTGATTGATGGGACATATTGTAGAGATTCCTTGGGATTTGCAACACGAGGTGTTTTTGCTCGAACTGAACGTGGGTCCGTATCTCATCGTCTGGGTATCGGATCGGTGCGTGAGTTGCGGCGTTGGAACCGCGGCGACGGTGCGGTCGCAATGATACAAGTCTCGGATTAAGCCGGCTCAAATGAATAGGATACGACTTACGGTCGTGCGCAACGTCAACCATAAGTCGCGGATTGCCAGAATTTGACGAGAAGGGTCGCGGAAATCAACGGAACAGTGCGAATTAGGACATGGGTCTTATAGAGAGTTTTTGAAAAAGTTCTTTCCCGAGCACAAAATAAATGCATTAAAACAAGAAATCATGTCATTCTCCCAAAAGGGGAATGAATTATTTTTTCAAACTTGGGAGCGCTTCAAAGACCTTCTAATTACTTGTCCACATCATGGTTATGAACCATGGCACGTGATTGATGCTTTCCGAAAAGGGCTCACCATGGATACCCGTCAGTTCATAGAGATGATGTGTGGTGGAACCTTTCTTGACAAAGATCATAATGAGGCTTGGGATTTTTTAAATATGTTAGTAGACAACACGCAGACATGGGATGTCTTTGCTAAATTAGACCAAACTAGACCCAGTCCTAGAGAGAAATCGGGGATGTATGTCCTAAGAGAGGAAGATGACCTTAATGCAAAATTCGCTGCATTGGCTAGAAAGGTCGAAGCCTAAGAAATTAGGAATGTTGATATGGTTAAAGCAAACACTTCCTTAGGTAATTGTTGTAGCATTTGTGGTGGTACAGACCATGACACAAAGGATTGTCCAATAATCTCAATTATACAAAATATCACGCATGAGCATGATCAAGCAAATGCTATAAATAACTACCAAAGGTCAGTTATGCAACCAATGAGAAACACGTATAATCCAAATTTGCATAACCATCCTAATCTTAGTTGGAGGAATGGACCACAAATTAATACACCCAATGCACCTCAAATGCCTCCACAAAATAACTTTTTTGGGACACCTAACAATGCACCATATGTGCCCCCACCAAAGCGATCATCTGTGGAGGATGCATTGACCGCATTCATAAAATCTCAAACTCAAATGAATCAGTCTCTAATCCAATCAAATCAGGAATTAAAGATAGTTGTGGCTAGGATTGAGACTCAACTAAATGCTAGGGAAAAAGGCATCATTCCTTCTCAACCTATGCCAAACCCTAGAAATATACATTTCATTGGAGACTCAAATCCAAATGAGCTACATCATGAACAAGCTAAAGTCGTCATTACCTTGAGAAGTGGAAAAGAGGTTGATAACAAGATAATGCAACCGGTAGAAATACTGGAGGATGAGCCACTGTCTCAAGAAAATGATGAACCGGCTATGGTTCAAGAGCCACAACAGCAAAAGGATAAAGAGACTAAGTCATATGAGCCTCCAGTTCCATTCCCATCTAGACTTCGGAATCTGACTGTCCGTATGAAATATCAAGAGGTGTTGGATGTGCTTCAAAAGGTTACTGTCAATATTCCTCTACTTGATGTCATTAGACAAATTTCATCATATGCTAAATATCCCAAGGACTTGTGCATTGTAAAGAAAAAATTAAATGTGCACAAAAAGGCATTCCTTACCGAGAAAGTGAGCGCTATCATTCAACAAAGGGCTGTACCCAAATACAAAGACCCGGGAAGTCCCACAATTCCTTGTATTATTGGAAATTTTCAAATTGAGCATGCTTTACTAGATTTTGGTGCAAGTGTCAACTTAGTACCTTATTCAGTTTACAAACAAATGGGGTTAGGCGAGCTTAAACCAACCACGATTACACTCCAACTCGTTGACTGCTCCATTAAAGTATCAAGGAGAATTTTAGAGGACGTACTAGTCCAAGTGGAGAAATTCTAATTCCACGTGAATTTTATTGTACTAGACACTGAACCATGTGTAAATGCTAGCGCTCAAGTTCCTATCATTTTAGGCCGCCCATTCTTAGCAACTTCAAATGCAATCATAAATTGTAGGAATGGAATAATGAACTTGTCTTTTGGTAACATGACTTTAGAGCTAAATATTTTCAATCTATGCAAGCAGCCCATTGATAATAATGAAATCCATGAGCTGAATTTCATGGACTGCTTGATAGAAGAAGAGGAATTGAAACCTAGTCTGACTGGGGAATTGATTCAAGTCATTGGAGACTTAAAAAATTTTCAGTTAGAAAAAGTGCTTGCTGAAATTTGTGATGATAATGAAAGCACTACCACCCAAAACATTGGTATATACCAATGGAGACCACGCCCTCAAATCGTATCTATCAAGGACTCGGGACCTTTACCCTCACCAACCAATTTTTCAAAGCTTGATTTAAAACCACTACCAAATGAGCTTAAGTATGTATACTTAGGTGAAAATAAAACTTATCATGTGGTGATCTCTTCATTTTTAGACAATAATCAAGAGATTAAATTGTTGAAAGTTCTAAGGGACCACAAAGGAGCCTTGGGGTGGACCATTTCTGATATCAAAGGTATAAGCCCTTCCATATGTACTCATCGGATCCACCTCGATGAGGACACCAAACCAATTAGACAACCTCAAAGGCGTCTCAATCCAAACATGATGAAAGTTGTAAAAAATGTGGTAATCAAATTATTAGATGTGGGAATCATCTACCCAATATCCGATAGTGTTTAGGTAAGTCCAACTCAAGTAGTCCCAAAGAAATCCGGAATAACTATTGTGCAGAATTCTAATAATGAACTCATACCAACACGTGTCACCACAGGTTTGCGTGTTTGTATTGATTATAGAAAATTAAACCAGGTCACAAAGAAGGACCATTTCCCTCTACCATTCATTGATCAAGTTTTAGAGAGGGTAGCAGGTCACTCATTCTATAGTTTTCTTAATAGATATTTCGGATATAACCAAATAGAGATAGCCCTAAAAGACCAAGAGAAAACTACGTTCACTTGTCCATTTGGCACGTTTGCTTTCAAACGGATGCCATTTGGATTGTATAACGCTCCAGCAACTTTCCAACGGTGTATGTTAAGTATTTTTTCAAATATGGTTGGGAAGTTTCTTGAGGTTTTCATGGACGACTTCTCTGTATTTGGGAGTAGTTCTAAGGAATGTCTCGACAATTTATCTCTTGTCTTGTCTAGGTGTGAAGAGAAACACCTTGTCTTAAATTGAGAGAAATGTCATTTCATGGTTTAAAAGGGAATTGTTTTGGGCCATGTTATCTCCAAAAATGGAATCGAGGTAGATCGCTCAAAACTCGACATTATAGCTAATCTACCTATCCCCCAAACTGTTAGAGATATTAAATCACTTTTAGGGCATGCTGGATTTTATAAAAGATTCATCAAGGACTTTAGTGTCATTACTAGACCCTTGACTAATCTTCTTCAAAAGGATGTTTCATTTAAGTGGACAGATGTGTGTGTAAGTGCTTTTAATAAAATTAAATCATCCATTACCACTGCACCTATCATGCGTCTACCAGATTGGACACTTCCTTTTGAACTAATATGCAATGCAAGTGATTATGCCATAGGGGCTGTTTTGGGCCAAAGGAAAGATAAATGGCCCTATGTTATTTACTATGCGAGTAGAACTCTAAACTCGACCCAAGTGAACTACTCAACAACTGAAAAAGAGTTACTTGTAGTAGTTTTTACTTTGGATAAGTTTAGGTCCTACTTGCTAGGATCTAAAGTGGTCATTTTTACGGATCACTCGGCTTTGAAATATTTGTTATCTAAGAAGGATGCAAAGCCGAGACTTTTGAGATGGATCCTCCTACTCCAAGAATTTAACTTAGAGATGAAAGATAAGAAGGGAGTAGAAAACGTAGTGGCCGATCACCTTTCCAGATTGGTGTTAGATGATTCCATTGAGGAGATGCATATCCAGGACACTTTTCCTAATGAACAATTATTTGCGATCTCCGAATTGCCTTGGTATGCAGATATAGTAAACTATCTTGCAACGGAAAAAATGTCATATCATTAGAAGTCGCAAGATAGGAAGCATTTTGAAACCGAGGTTAGGAACTTCTTCTGGGATGACCCGTATTTATATAAATATGGGACTGATCAAATTTTTAGACGTTGTGTCTCAGAAGATGAAGTTCAAAGTGTTATTTCCTTTTGTCACATGGAAGTATGTGGTGACAATTTTTCTGCTAAGAAAACCATTGCAAAAATCCTACAGTGTAGTTTTTACTAGCCCACCATGTTTAAAGACACTCATGCTTTCTGTGTTACTTGTGATAGATGTCAAAGGCTGGGAAGAGTGTCCTGACGGAACATTATGCCTTTATCCCCTATTTTACCATTAGAGATTTTTGATTGTTGGGGTATTGATTTTATAGGCCCATTTCCATCTTCTTTTGGATTTCTTTATATATTGGTTGGTGTGAACTATGTTTCAAAGTGGATTGAGACAGTTCCAAGTAAGACCAATGACAACAAAGTGGTCATACGATTCTTAAAGAAAAATATTTTTTCTAGATTTGTAACTCCAAAGGCCATCATTAGTGATGGCGGGTCTCACTTTTGCAATAGGACATTTGAGGCTTTGATGAAGAAATATGGCATCAAGCATAAAGTGAGCACCCCATACCACCCACAAACGAGTGGACAAGCTAAGATTTCTAATCGAAAAATCAAACACATTTTAGAGAAAACTATAAGGTCAGATATGAAGGATTGGTCCCTCAGACTATCCGACGCTTTATGGGCTTATAAGACTGCATATAAAACCCCGATTAGAATGTCTCCATACAGATTGGTGTATGGGAAGGCTTGCCATTTACTCGTGGAATTGAAACATAGAGTCTACTTGACAATAAAGAAATTAAATTTTGATATGGACCAAGAAAGTGGACAAAGAAAATTAGAATTGAATGAATTAGAGGAGCTGAGGAGAGACTCTTATGAAAATTCTAAAATCTACAAAGAGAGGACCAAAGCTTTTCATGAAAAAAAATATCCTGAGGAAAAATTTTGAACCTCAGCAAAAGGTCCTATTGTACAATTCCCGTCTCCAGTTCTTTCCGAAAAAGTTAAGATCAAGATAGACAGGCCCCTTCATTGTGAAGAATATTTATACTCATGGGGCTGTTGAAATTGAGAATCCACGTAATGGCGATGTGTACAAGGTTAATGGTCAGAGATTGAAGCCTTATGTGGAAAACTTTTATTTGGGAGAGGAGTCTGTCCCTCTTCATGAGCCAGAATATTAAGACTGATACTCCTAGTCTGACGGAACAATTGTAGATCTGTATCATATTCAATTCTTTTTAGTGTCACATAGTAGGTGAGTTTTTCATGTTAGATATTATCCACCCTTTCTTTTATTTTTATTATTCTCTGCATTACATTATCATTACATTGGGTACAATGTTGATTTTATGTTGGGGGGTGTGGATAGTCATTCATGTGATTTTTATTTTTATTTTTATTATTTTTTTTTGAGGTTTCAATTTATTTTATTATTATTTTTAGGTTTCAGTTTTTATTTTCTTTAGGTTTATGAATTTTCTTTTAACATTTTCAAAATAATATTTTTATATACAAAAATGTAAACATGATATTATGCGAATTCCAAAGGCAAAGTTAATATTTACTCTAAGTTGATGGTAGTTAGAAATTTGACAGCGAAAAAAATTATAGACTTGAGTTCAATTATCTAATCACTAGTTTTAAGTAAGTTGTAATTTTATGTACTGAATGTTGAGGGTCAAATAGTGCATATTAGACCCCAAATATTGTCCGGATTTACGAGCATAATAGTGTTTAACGGCTGATTTAATCGTGTTTATGTTGCAGGTTGATTTTACAAGCTTGGATCGAAATAGGATACTAAATGCATGGATTTAACACTCCAAATTCATCAAAGCATGGGACACTCTCCAGGGGACCAAGATTGACAGATATACACGGTCAGAAATTCGAGAAAACTAAGAAACTGAAGTTCAAGTGGCTTGAAACGCATCCAGAATGTAAGATCACATGGTTCCCGACATCTGATCGGTTCGAAACTTTATACATGAGATAATGGTCATAAATTAACCGTACATTTTAAATTTTAGCTCTTGGATCACTATAAAAGTGCTCCAACTGACAGATAAGCTTATAAACTGTCGATTCTGGGCCGACCTGATATCTGGAATTGCCTCGAATTTGGTATCAACGCCTTAAATGAGGAGACCAATCAGATGGTTGGATCAGATTTCGCAAAAACATCATAGTGGACCCCACTTTAGCTTGAGTGTGCATAGTGCACATGTGCACTAGCCGTGCACGTGATTTTCCAAAGTCGTCTCCTTCTCCAATTCAAAAAAAAAAAAAAAAACGCAAGTTTACGTGCCGCGTAACCGGCCGCTGGCCATTTTTGCGGACCTATGTGGGACCCACACGTCACCCGTATGGAAAATCTGACCCATTCACCGTGTAGAGGGGCTCGAATACTACAAAAATATGTTGACTCTTTTCATTCATGCGTACACACGTGTGCGTTACAGAGGCCACAAAAGGGCTGTCATGGGATGTTCAAAATTGATTTTATTGCGATTTATTCTCTGGACCACGTCAATGGACGTTCAAAACCACCTATTCTTAACTGAAATTTCGTCTTGAATCTAATGGACGGGGTGGATTTTCCATAAAATGCTTCTGTGGGGCCCACCGATCACAACAGCGAAATGGTACGAAAGGTTTCGTACATCCGCGAAATTTGACTTTTCCAGGCAGTTTTGGCCCACCATCTTTGATCATATGGCAGATCTGAACCGTCTATCATGTAGAGGACCCAAGAAAGTCCCAAGGGACAGTGTTTCTTTGGAATTTAAGCGAGGAAAGTGGCGTGTTTCAAGGCACCGAACTTGGCTGCGAACAAGCTTTCAATGGGCATGTATAGCTTTCCAAATCCGATTCAAATCCGATTTTCACAACTCCAACAGCTATATAAAGAGGTTTTGGACGTGGGGAGGGGAGATTCAGGTCTTGGGAGGAAGATTCAGAGCTTGGAAGGAAGGCTCAGGTCGGACGTCTGCAAGAGAGAGAGTTGAGTTTGTTTATTTCTTTTATTTTTATTTTTATTTTATTTTGTTTTGAGATATCTAGCCTATTCATGTTGGGCTAAACCTCCTAGCTAGGGCTAGGAGGTGAAGCTTGTAGTGAGATGGGAGAATTTATTTTTATAATTTTTGTTTAAATTATTAACTGAATTCATGTTGAGGTTAGTTTAATTAATGGAAGTATTTTTAGTTTTTAATGGTCTGTTGTGACTGAAATTACAATGGGTCTGCGATGCTTTAAATATTTCCTTTTCCCCTTTATGTTTATGACGTCAGGAAGCTCTGTTGTTCACCATAGTCTCCTGGGCATGGTCGGATGACGGTACCCTTCCTAACCTTCATGGCATATTGATTGGTTGGTAATTAGTTTAATTCTGTTGTTTGCTATAGTCTCTTGGGCATGGTTTGGTGATGGAATCCATTCTAATTCATATACCTTTCATCTCTTTGAAACTAAATCAATGACAATTCAGTTAAATTTCATGATTTTTGAAGTAGGCATAAGATTTCCCTGATCTCTACAAGTGGATCCTCTGAATCCATAGTTTCCTTACCTCTGATTTCTCCTATAAGTTTTAGATTAATAGTTTACAATTATTCCTCAATTTATAATTCAATTCAGATTTCATCTCATTCTAGTTCTATTTCCAGTTAATTTTAGATAACGTATAAGTTTCGGTCCCTTGGGATTCGACCTCGGTTTTACCGAGTTATTACTACATCACAACCCTGCACTTGGGGAGCGAACACTGAATTCACAATACACCCTAGCTAACTAAGTGAGGAATATGATATGAGAATTAGAATAACAACTTTTGATTCATACAAGGTTGAATGAATTAGTATTATTGATATATGCTTAAAAGAGAGAATATTGAAGGAAAAAAATAGTGAAATTTTTTTTTATTATTATAGAGCATGAATGTAATGACCATAACAATCGTGTCAGTAATCTAGAGTAAGGATACGTAAGTATCCATTACTGTTACCATTACAAGTACGATACCTTAGATTATGAAGCAAACCCATGAGAATCTTTATCTAAGGGTGATCTATAAAAATGAGGATATGATGACAAAAGAAGAAATGACATGAAAAAAATAAGATAACTAGAGATTTCATATTCTTGAAATGATTGAAAGGAGTTAGGATAGAGAACATGCATATTTCTCAAAGTTAGATTAGTGTCACGGAGCACCTAAGAATATTGGATCATAATTATTCTAAATTTTGATTAGATCTCTGAACTCAAGGATGTAATGGATTAGAAAATTGAGATTCTAACTAACTTCAGACTTAGGGTAAGTATTGGTTTGTTTTGGAATTCATATGACGAATAGAGGCATAATTGTATAAATTTCTGAGTGTTGAACTATTTTTCATGTTGTCAATATTTGTGGGTAACATTTCTGAAAACCCTTGCGAGACTATAACTCGTCCACTAGGGGAAACCTAGGGGTTTAAAAGCTTGTTGCATATGCTAAATGCAATCGAAATTACCTGCGAAAGTGGTGTAGTTAGAATTTTGTTTTCATTTTAATTTTGTTTATAAAATTAATTTTTATTCTTATTTTTATTTTTCTTCGCTTATTTTGCTCGGGACTAGCAAAATGTTGGTTGGGGGGTGTGTTGAGACTCAAATATTGCATAAATTTTTCTATTTATCTCTTGATTTTATGAATATAAATCATTTTAATATTTTATTTTACTCATGCATGTATTGCAGGATAAATTTAAGTACTTAGATTGAAAGAGTGTTAAAAAATATGGATTTGATGCTCAAGATTTACCAAAGAAAGGGATGGATTTTAGGAGATTAAGATTGAAGCATTCACATGTCAAATATCCAAGAAAATCAAGTAACGAACGGAGAGAATTGACGATTTGAAGTGAAGAATCCTGAAATCGTTATGAAATAGTGTATTTTGAAGCTGTGAAGTTTATTTTGGAAAACTGTGCAACAGGAAGTCTGTTTTAAACGAACTAAGCAGCGAGAAGTCTATTTTAAAAAAATACGTATATTTGATGCAGTTTATAGGGTTTTCAACTTTGTGCGAAAATTCAAGTTCCCTACTTATAAATAGGGCCTCCTAGGACATTCCAAAAAATCATTCAAGGCATCGCAAAGTAAAGTTTAGGGTTTTTAAAGAGTTTTTTTTAGTTTTATTAAAGCTTTTAAGTTGTTCTTTTTATTTTAGATCTTTTCTATTTTATATATTTTTTTTCTTGTTGCTTTTTATTTCTGCAATTTAATTATGCTTTTCTAAGTTCCTACTAACCCAAGCTAGAAGGAAAGCACATGGGTTTAATAGTTCTTTAAGATTATGATAATTGATTGTTTTAATGATGAGAAGAATGGTGTATGCATGTTGTCTATTATTTAGGTTTTGTTTTTTTTATCTTCTTGTGAGATACATATGTTTCCATCATATGAGATTCATATTGATAGATAGGCTTAGCCTAGATCAATCAAATTTCCTAGATAGGAGAGGTTTTCAACCTGTTATATTTCTTTGATATTCATTATCCTATAAATATTGAATACTTATAATCACTGGCACTTGAGAATATATATCAATGATCCAGATCCATTATTTCATAATATTTTATATCACTTTTTAATATTTAAACTGTCTTATTTTTTGACTAGGCTGACCATCGTGCTCAGATCCTAATTGTGTTATCCAAGTCATCATGATTTTGGAACATTAACCTATATGTGGAACTTTGAAGCTTGGGTGTTATTTTAATTCATTGAATTACATCCATTCAAAAATTTCAAAATCAAATCATTGATTTAGTTTTTATTACTTAGTTTGTTTTGTATATGATTTTTTTTTCTTATCACAATTCATCTCCCTGTGAGATTGATCCCGTATTCACGGGATACTACTTACGAACCTCTGTACTTGGAGGCAAGCAATCACTTAACCCCTAAAATAAGATAGAAAAATGCATGGACTGTGTGGATAGAGTAGATACGTTCATGGTGGGCCTAACAGAGTTTACTCAGTACAATAAGAGCATACTGAGTAACTTAGTACACAATCCAATTTTCAGAAGCAGATTGCGTACTGAGTAAACTCTGTAGGGTCTACCATGATTTATGTATTTTATCCACTCTATCCATCCATTTTAACAGATAATTTTAAGGCTTGAGCCTAAAAATTAAGTATATCCAAACCTCAACTAGACGACACCATAAGAAATAGCTTGAATTGAACATCTACCATTGAAAATTTATTAGAGGCCACAGAAGTTTTGGATCAAGCTTGTATTTGTGTTTTCCCTTCATCCATATCTGTGTGATCTTCTGAACACATTGGATGAGAAATAAACATCATTGTGGGCCCTAGAAAGGTTTCAATGGTGGAAGTCATTATTCCAACAATTTCTAATGGTATGGTCCACTTGATCTTTGGATATACTTAAATTTTTGTTTCAAGCCTTAAAAATAAGATGGAAAAATGGATGGATTGTGTGGATAGACTAGATACATTCACGATGGGCCCAATAGAGTTCGGTACACAATTTGATTTCCAGAAGAAGATTGTGTACCCAGTAACTCAATAAGCTAGCATACTGAGTAAACTCTGTGGGGTCTATTGTGATTTATGTATTTTATTCACTATGTCCATCCATTTTAACAGATAAATTTCAAGCTTGAGCTTAAAAAGTAAGTATATCCAAACCTCAATCAGACCACACCATAGGAAACAACATGATTTGAACATCTACAGTTGAAAATTTACTGAAGGCCATGGAAGTTTTGGATTAAGTTTGTATTTGTGTTTTCCCTTCGTCCATATTTGTGTGATCTTATGAACAGAACAGTTTGGA
Organism: Magnolia kwangsiensis; assembly: GCA_037074715.1. Taxonomy (NCBI): domain Eukaryota; kingdom Viridiplantae; phylum Streptophyta; class Magnoliopsida; order Magnoliales; family Magnoliaceae; genus Magnolia; species Magnolia kwangsiensis. The sequence goes on along the minus strand of CM073575.1, from coordinate 149,789,971 downwards.
TGAGAAATAAACATCACTGGGGCCTTAGGACGGTTTCAACGGTGGAAGTCATTATTCCAACTGTTTCCAATGGTACGGCCCACTTGATCTTTGGGTACGCTTAAATTTTGGTCTCAACTCTAAAATAAGATGGAAAAACGGATGGACGGTTTGGATAGACCAGATACGTTCACGGTGGGCCCAACAGAGTTTACTCATCACAATAAGAGCCTACTGAGTAACTCTGTACGCAATCCAATTTCCTGTTTCGCAGACAACTGACCAGATAGGGCCATCTGATCTGTTAGAAATCTTGGTCCCAAAGATACAGTGGCCCATTCATCCACGTTGTAAGGGGCATCTGAGGATGTTGATTCAAGACGTACCGTTGATCTTGGACACTGATCATTCAACTAGCCCATTAGGACTGCAAGAGTAACGGATCTGGTCCATGATCCATCCACAACATGGCCCACCGTCTCGGCAAACTGGATTAGCGCATGTGCATGCCATGCGTGTGATGGATGAATGGATATAATCTAGCAACTTACGGTTAGAGCATGGATTCATCCAAGTGGGTCCCATCATGGATAGAACACAGTGCTAAAAAACCGCACGGATCGCCTGATCTGATCCATTTCGGACCCCCTATCATTCATCTGGACCATTAAGATTGGCAACAGGATGTGATAAGCGGTCCATGATTTATCAACAATGAGGCCCACAATTTCCATGGACTGGATTAAAGCTCATACCGCGAGTTGGTACTAAGAATAGAAGGTGAGTTGGTCGACTCGCTTCTGACTCGTCCGATCCCGAGTTAACGAGTCAGGAAACCGTTTTGGTGCTCGAAGCTACACTGGTCAGAATCTTGACCTTTTTTTTGGACCCTAGATCATTCAAATGGACCATCAGGCTTGTAAAATCAAACTAAATTCCTATGATTTGGTCAGATCGGATTGGGGCATATGCATGCCACGTGTACGGTGGATGAGTTTCCGTGATTTAGGAAATTGGTGCCGAAGTACACGAGTGTAAAGCTGAAGAGGGAGAGAGGGAGGGAGAGAGAGAGAGAGAGGGATGGGTCGGATAGCCGTAGCAGCGATCGCGGCTCTGTGGGTCATCCCCATTTCAATCTTGGTCAATCGCGTCGTTCCAGAGCCTTACATGGTAAGCTCTCCCCTCCCGACTGTTTCTCTGATTCCTCCACTTCCGGCGCACAATATCCGTTCTCCTCTCTTTCTGCTAACCTGCGCCCCTTTGTGCTGCAGGATGAGATATTCCACATTCCACAGGCCCAGCAATATTGCAGAGGGGATTTTAAAGGTTGGGATCCCATGATCACTACCCCACCTGGCCTGTAAGCCCTTAATCTAAAACACCCACTTTCCTTTTTTTCTTTTTCTTTTTCTTTTTAATTCCCTTTCTTATTTTGAATTGTATTTTCCAATGATCAGAATAGTGATATGGATTTCGATTGTTTCGTGACGCATGAATACAGCGTTATACAGAATTTTCATTTTTTTCCCCTGATTTTGTCAGGTTTTGATATGTTGAAGCTATTTGAAATGTGGATTGGTAGACATTGTTGGTTGTTATTATTATTTATGGATTCTAGATATTCAGCTTTGAGTAGGGGTGCTCAAACAGTTATACATGCATGTGCGAATAGCAAACCTTTAAGTAGAATGATAGACACATTGTTTGGTTCTGTGTGATTTTTCAATGTATTCAAATTACATGGATTCCGTTGCTTTTTTGGTATTCTGTGAGGGACATTCCGAGGTTTCTCTGTTTTTTCATAACATATGCCAGAATGTAAGGCTCCAAAAGTACCAAGATTATTGAGATAGTTTTAAGGGTTTATTAGAATTGATCAACATTCTACTCAGGTTGGCAGACTTCATTTAAGGTATTTAGGATTTAGGCAGTAGTTTACCAGTAATGGGCATTGGCAGGAAGCGGATGTAGAATATATGAGCTAAATGGGTTTTCAGAGATTTGCTACCAATTTGGAACTCTCTTTAGATTTTTTAGGGTGCGTTTGGATGGGCCATTGAATTCAATTGCAGTACTAGTTCCAACGTACTACCCATATAAAGACAAAATGATCTCTTCATACTTCAACCACAACAGCAGGATAAGCTTATTGAGCTTGTTTGGCCCAACACCTTGTTGTTGGCTTTGATGGCTGCTAACCTCACTAGGAACGCACCTACCATGTGGTTTAGAATGAGTATCCACATAGCTAGAATTTACTACGGGGACTGAATTCTACATACCTCGATTGATTCACTCTAATGAGATAGCTTCCACATGCACTCGGCATGTCCCGATATCAATCCTGAACATCACAATAATGAGGCCTGCGGTGTGTGGAGTACATCCCAACAATCATTTTTAAAAAAAAAAATTATAAAGATAACGATTTATATATCCCAACAATCATGCAGAACAAATGATCCTAATCATTCAATTTTTGGCTGCATGTGGACCACTGAATCTAGACAGCTTGCCATTTTTTTTTTTACCCTCTATTTGATGGCCAAAAATTGGATGTTCAGGTTATCTAATAAGTTTGACTCCTAGGATAAGCTCCAGCAATTGTGGAGGCACGATTTGGACAATGTGAATTGGTGCACTTTTATGCCAAGTCTATGGTTTTAGGTTGTTGTAAATACATATCAAGCCTAAACTGCCATGGGTATGCATGAATTTTTATTTTTATTTTTAAATCTTTGTATTCATGTGTTTGCAATTTAGGAGTTTCAAGTTATATAGGGATTAGAATGCGTTGATGCATCTGAATGTCAATAGCATCCTCATGCATCCATTTTGCACAACTTAGGCCCAAGGTCTAGTGATCAAGGCTGTTTATATGATTCGTCCCACCATGGATAGAGGATGTCCCAAACATTTTTCATATTGCAAGATTCTTTCCATCCAATCTGTCCTTTATTTCAGATGTTTTTCTATTGATCTCAATTGCCACAAAAATCTCCCTAACAATCCTAATCCTTCAAATGGTGGCCTGCAAATAGGTGGTTAGACAGATTCTTGGTTTCCTCATTGGGATGAGGCTTCTGGGTGTTGTTCACCATGCCCTGCCTTGCGTTGTGTCTGATCATTGTCCTATTGTGCTAGAGTCATGAGAGGAGTTGTGTAATGTGAAGCCTTTTTCATTCGAGATTGTGTGGTTAGAAGAAATCGATTTTTGCGGGCCTCGTTGAAGGTGGAGGGATGGGCTGGTTACAAGCTCATGTGGAAGCTTAAATTCCATCAAGGCAAAATCAAAGATCGGAAGAAGTTCCAAAACCTTGGCTCATTTGAGGAGGAGGAGAAGCTCAGAGTGCTGCAAGCCATTCAAGCTATCACCAGGACCTAACCCAACTTGAGTAGAGCCCTGCCCAATTTGGAGACTTACTCCCAATTATTAAAGTGGTGGTATTAATGAAGGTCTCCCGGTTAGCAGGTCCAATATGCGAGACTTTTATGACCTTTATTCGGTCTATTTGTTTTTGTTCAGGAATTTCCTCTATTAGTGTTAGCAAGTATAGGAGCAAAGCTATGGTCCGAAATTTTTCTTGCGGGAATCTAAATTCTTTATGGCACTGCCTATTTTACCCAACCTTTCCCCACATGAAGCTAACCATTATTGAGGTTGAAGCAAACCTTTGGACAGGGCTTTATGAATCAACAATACTTGCCTGTTTGGATTGTGGAAAAAGAAAAGAAAAGAATGAAAATGAAGCACTTTCACACGATGGGATGTTTCACTATGTTTGGATAGAAAAAATAGCAATAGAAAACAAATAGCAATCATTGCCCATTTCCATGGTCTATTTCCCTAGCATGAGATACGAGGTGACCATTGTCTCCTAATGATTAGATTTCCACTTGTCATCCAATCAAGAACCCGAAAAATAGAATCCATGAGTGTCCATGTTTCAATAGTTTTCATGGAACCCATGGGTATATTGGATAATCATTACACTTATCTTTTCCCACAATCCAAACAGGCCCTAAAGGAATGATGGCATATGCCAACATTGATGAAAAATCATCCAATACCAGGTTCACTCAGTTTCAGTGGATGACAAAGTCTCTCTCCCTCATCATCACCGTCGTAGCATTTCTCCCAGTAATTGGAGGATGCCTTTTAGAAGGTATATTGGCAAAAGTTTTATGATCAGCCTACCCTTGGGTCCGAGTCCTTGAAACGGCCATGATGAAGATGCTGAGCTTGCACCATCTTAGTTCTAGAAATGAGTTTGGTAAACCCCTCAATAGGCTAAAAATGCCAAACAAGGACTGGATTGACAATGACTAAGGAGGATGCATCGGCGTGTGACAAAATCCATATCAACTCCATTCTCCCCAATCCAGATCACTTAGGCTAATTCATCCAAGTTGGCAACATTATCCCTTCCCTGGAACTATATGATGAATGTCTAGATTTCTTTGTATACATCTCAACTTATTGGAATCTACTGGCAATCTCAGTGTGCAATCTGGGACCTTTATATGTTCTGTCTGCATTTCTTTTTTTGAGCTTTTTGATTCCAGTGTTCTTCTTGTTTTTGTTTCATGGGTTTAGCTTTGTATGACACCCACCACGAATGTCCCTCCTTTTCTTCTTTGCAAATACTGTATACAAACATCCTCAAATTGGACAGTATCTGTTTGTTCAGAGTTCAAATATAAGGCCACGCTCCAGTGGTACCAGTTCCACCGCAAGCTATGTTGGTACTGGGCAGATGCGGGTTCACGTGCTGCAAATGTAAAATCCAACCTTTCCATCATATGCATCAGTGCATGTTACCCCCAGGGCTCGAAAATCAGGCTGATCCATCAAATCAGGTGGGCCACACTACAGGGAACAAGTTTGGAGAGAACATCCTCCCTTGATTTGTGGGTAGGGACTACCATATTGAGTATTTGAAATCCATGCCATTTAGACCCTTCATCTGGTCTGGATGAAGGTTCAAGCCGAAAGTCAGGTGGGCCCCTATGTAAATCAAGGGTAAGCATCCCCTGTCACAGTGTTCCCTGTGTTGTGGGCCTATGGGCAATGTTTTAAATAGCAAACAGTGTATAGCATAGTATTCACCCCTCTGAAGTGTGAGGTATAAGCTACATAGCATGTAGCATAAGCTACATGCTACTACTAGATTTTTAATCAAGATTGTGCTTGGTTGCACCAATTTCATGATTTATGCACTAAATTGGATCGATTAATAATGAAATTTAACAAATTTTCATAATATTTTGTGCAACCAAATGCAACCTAAAGTAATAGGAAATGGCAATGAAACTATTTTTTTTATTGAAAATAGAAAAATGTAACAAATCATTAAAAACATTAATTGATTTTAATATTGTAGTGAAAAATAACTTGTAATGTAAACTGCGTAGCATGTAGCATAGTCCATGTCTCGTGGTGCGTATGCAAATTATCATGTGGTGTAATGTAAATTGAGCAGCATGTAGCATAGTCCATGTTTCGTGTAGTGTATGCAAATTATCATGAAGCATAAGCTACACGCGACTTAAGCTATTTCCATGAGCTACATGGGATTTAGGCTATGCTAGGCTATATAGTGTAGCTATTTAAAACACTGGTTGTAGCCCACTTAAGTGCTGATCAGGCTTGTTTTTGGCACCTAGGAATGATATGAGGCACTCATCTATGGATGGGTTGGATGGCCTTCATACATCACGTGGACCCCCCATCTGCCTGGTATTATTGTAAACCTACAGTGCTATCGGTATGACTTGAGTGCGCCCCTTAAATAGTCGGTTAGTTTGAAAGGCATTGAGCTACTATGATAAATGTTGATTTGCACATTTTCAAATTGTTGCAGGTACTATCTTTCACTTGCCCATGTTGCTTCTTTGTTTCCAGGCATCCAATGCACAAAGGCAGTGTCATCATTTTCTGACCTATGTTCTGCTGCAGTTCTCCGTTCTACAAATGGTGTCTTGGCTGCTATTTGTGGTGTTATCATTTATGATATATTAATGCACTTAAGACCCACACTTGGTGAAAGAAGGGCAACTGTGTATACTGTAGTTTTAACTATGTTCCCTCTTCATTGGTTCTTTACCTTTCTATACTACACGGATGTAGCATCACTAACGGCAGTTCTTGCCATGTATCTGGCGTGCTTGAAGAGGCGCTATTGGTTTAGTGCACTGGTAAGTGGACCCACTATTTTCTTGGATTTCTTTGAAGAGAATTGCATGGTTATAATTCACGAGATTGCTATTTTCATCAATATGCTTTTACTTTTCTATATTTTTCTTGTTTTTTGTCGAGATATTATGATTTTCACCATAAATTTTTTTTTTTTTCACATTAATATATTCCAATGTGTCAAAATATCAATCTTGTGTTATCCTTCACTGTCAAATGGTACCAAGATGTTAGAACTCATCCACTGTATGTGCAGCACACACAACAATTTGGATGGCCCCATCGTGGATGGAGGATAGTCCTGATCACACTGTCACTCATTAATGAGTTCCATTCCATTCTCTTTTTGGCAATCAATTTGAAGATCGCCATTGAACAGTTTGGTTTGTCTAATGAGGGTGGTGGTCGGGTTTTGCTTCATCCACATTTTCACCCACCACTTGCAATGCAACCTAGGAGTGGTCCCCACTGTCTATCAGATCAGAGATATGGGCCTTATGATCCATCCAAGCTGTTTTCTGGGCCCCTAATAATGGCTTTATCAATCTGCGGGCACCACATGAGTTGTCAATCACTTAGTGGACTTAGTAAATCTAATCGGTTTCCTTTTTGGGTACCAAACAATGTATGAATGATACCAAATTGATCCTGTTAAGGTCCATTTGATTAGCTTAAAACAAGCCCAAGCTCATGTGATTCTGTCATGAAATGAGTTACGACCCCTTGACAGAAGGCTTATCTGTTTTTGATGGGATTTAGGGATATTTTAATCATTTTTAATATTATTAAACTATGTGTTTAGGATAAAAAGGTCTCCCGCTCATTGGATGAGTGGGTAGAGACAGTCTAGTGTGTGTGAGTCATCCAGGGTTCAATCCCTGATAGTGTTACCTTTCAATATATATATATGTGTGTGTGTAGGATTAGACTTAGTGGATGGGATAAATCTAGGGTTCTTTTGCTTTGGGAGAAGTATATAACCATGTAAAGAAAAGTGGAATGAAAAAAATAAAAAATTAAAGTCTATACATTGATAGAAACTTGTTGATTGTAGCCAACCTCTGTAATAGACTATTCGATAGCTCTTGATTGTAATCAACCTATGTAATAGTCTATTACATTGTATCTATGGGATTTTGGTGCTCTTATTATTGGTCCTTTGCACACGGATAAAGGAGGGTTGCTTTAGGTTGGCAGCCGGCATCAAACTTATGTCATAACTTTCATCATGAATTTGAAGGCCTAAAAGGTTCATGTAGCTGACCACAAATTAATTGGGTTAAGGTGTAGATGATGATGATGTTGATACATTGAGAGATTCTCTTGCTTTTCGGAATGATTCTTTGACACCTATTGGGTGCAATGCTCATACAAGCATGGTGTGATTCGATGCTTGTACAAGGTGTGAATGTGCTTGCTGTGGTTTTAATCATTATTAGATGGTACAATACTATCCACCTTGTGTGGTACTTTCAAAGTCCGCAAATCTAATCATTTACTTTGGAAGCTATTGCATTTATCTGCCCTCAAATTACTGAGATTGAGATTGTGGGCTGATCAAAACCATCGAACGGTCACTGCCCTGTGTTAGTTTGAACAGCCCAAGTGGAGTCATGTACACCCCATATATGGTGGATGCATTTCAGCGCACTGGTGAATTGTAACTTGGGAATATTTTTACTTTTTTCTTATAATATTTGTAAACAATGTCATTGAGTGCTACTTGTGAGCTAATGATGAAGTTGCATGTGAAAATGATCTTAAATTACTGGTGCCAAGTAACTGATGAGCAATTAAGGAATGGAAAATGAACTTCAGATGTCCAAGTAACATAGTGTGCACATCAGTGTTGAGAGAGAGAACTTGGCACAGACAGGCATCTCAACAGGCCAGCCCCGGTCAGGGTCAGCAAGCATGCCTCGAGCTGAAACGGCCCATGTTTTTTAGACCCAAACCTGACACGACTAAAAGTTTCTGAAATCCAAGCCCGGTGTTAAGAAATTTCTATATAAATGATATGTAATACATACATGATACATTCATATAAAGACACATGATACAACTAATATGCACATGGCCCAGCCCCAACCCAGCTTGATCCAACCCGATCACTGATGAACTTAACTTGAGCCTAGCCTGACCTAAACTAAGGGACCAACGAGCTAGAGCTTGACCGGTGAAAGGCAAAGACTGGAATTTTTAACCCACTAAAACCCAACACGTCTAGGAATTTAGGCTAGAGCTTGACCCGTGAAAGGCAACGACTGGAAGACCCAACAGATAGGCAAGCAATATTTCTTTGTTGTTCAAGAGCACTACAGTGATTGAGAATTTGGGAAAGCAAATGAGTTGGCCTATATCATGAGATTGAAATGTATGGCTAATTGTTACACTTAAGACGTGAACATTGCTAGATGATTTTGTTTAATGCATACTTCCTAGAGGTATTATACAATGCTTGGCCTAACAGTTTGTTCAGTACTGTTTGGGTTTTCAGTTTGTACTAGCAGGGCCCATGGTTCACTAATCCAAGTTGTTCAACAATGGGCCTCATAGTAGTTTACCCATGCACTAAGAATTCCCCAGATCCTTGCTTTTTGTTGCATTCAATCCATTGCTACATTTTCTTTCTTAACCGTCATGGCCATGGGCTGAAGGGTTGGGATTTGAGGCCCCACTTGTACAATTCAAAACTGACAACCTGAAGGATACTGTCAAAACTTTCGCCCCAAGCAAATGCATGATATCCCCTGCTCTCTCTATTTCTCTCTCCGACAGCATAACATAGCGTGTGCAATGTACTTGTTTGATCTACGCCCTTGTTATTTATGCTGAAATCTTCTTCTTCCTTTCCTTTTTTTTAAAATTTTTTTTAATTTTTATTTTAAGAGAAAGATATATTTGAGCTGTTTTATTTTTTCTTTTTTATCTATGTATCTTACTGATGTTACCCTTCCCTTTCTATAGCTTGGGGGCTTGGGAATATTTATTCGTCAAACAAATGTTGTATGGATGTTGTTCGTTGCATGCATTGGAGCTATTAATTATACATCTGTCTTAGATAGAAAAGATGATGTGCAATCAGATGGTCATGTGACATCGATCGGGAAAAATGATGGATTATTTGAAGCAAAGAGTGTGCTGATTGCATCAAATTTGAGAAAGAGAAAGATGGCTAACTCTGTGAATAAGGCAGACCACTCTGCTCTTGAAACCATTGCACGCTCCTCCACTCATTCTTCAGGTGTGTTTAGTATCCTCCTCAAAACCATCATCAGTTCTTGATTCTTGACATATCTTACAAGCCTTTTGTAATTATATGTTCTATGTGTAGTTAAGCTTTATATTCGTGGTAGAACTTGACGACGTTTGGCAAATTTTTTTTACACTATAGTATCATACTTAATGCAGGGGAATTTTCACACCGAGCTCGAGGGGAGTAGCCCGTGGGATGCGGGGACACACTCGGGGTGGGTGACCCATGTGATTTGGGACCCACAGGGGAGGTCTCGTGTTCGAGACTCCTCACCGAGGGTGATTAATGCACATTTCACACCGGGCTCGAGTGGGGTAGCTTGTGGGATGCGGGGACACACTCAGGGTGGGCGGCCCATGTGAGGCGATACTCATGTGATTTGGGGCCCACGAGGGGGGTTCAACCGAGGTCCTCACCCATGCGATGTGGGGCCTGGACTCTGAGATAAAAGGATTAATTCGCTATGCTCTAACAGTTCGAGCTTTTAGAGCAAGTAGTTAATTGTCCTACATCAATGCTATTTGTTGATGTGAGTGCTGAGGATTTTGCATTGGATGCTACTAGCAGCTCATTTGGCAATGTGGATTTTGAATCCCATGAATCGAGCGGACTTTGCAAACCAACTTTAAAGTAGAATGCAAAAAAAGGGCTCTTTGGGGGGATTTTGATTCCTCTGAAATCCACATCCCTCAAAGAACCGGGAAAAAAAAAAAACGAATTCCCCACAAATCCCTCCGAATCCATGTTACCAAATGAGCCCAAAGGGTATTCACATGAACAGAATTGAGAATCCTCTTCATGGAAAATGTATGATCGGGCACGTGTGTGAGATCCTAACTGTTCTTCAGCAATTCCTCACTGTAGACATGCCCTGTCCCAAAAATCAGCCTGGTCTGCAGGTCAGGCAAGCCTCACATTTATTCAAAAAAGAAGAAGAAGAAATGAACAATTAGAAAATGACCAAGATCCCCATTCACACCACATGAGTGACCCACTTTGGGGCTTATGATCCTGTGGTATCTCACACACATGTTCCATGCTTGTAGGTGTACCATGAAGAGGACTCAATCCTCTTTGTGGAAAATCCTTACCATTCCTTGTTTACATTAGCAAAACCGGGTTTTGTTTGCCATCGTCATTTCATATCTTCCAATCAATAGAGTTTGTTTTTCATTGCTTTTGACACGATATGGTCAGCCTTTTACCAGTACCATTACTACCATTTTTATAAAAAAAATCAAGAAAGGAAGCCAATTTACATTGAATAGAACCTGGGAAAATTTCCTTAAATTTGGATCAACCCTACTCCAATCCACGGTATTTGATGTAGAACATGTCACAGATACGTTCCTAGCATGGTTGGGCCAAAAGGAGGTGGACTGTAAATTGACCATAACTTTTGAGCCGGGTATCGTTACGGGGCGTACAACTTATCAATCTTTACTGAAACGGGCCATCCGAGGTGAACTGACCCACAAGGTGGGTCACATCTATCTGTTTCGTTAGAAAACGCGCACTTTCAGCTCAAAAACCAATTTTTAGAAAAATTTTACTATTTTTAGTAATTCCGATTTTTTAATATTTTTAGAGTTTTAGATTTTCTTTCCTTTTACAAATAACTTTTAGTTATACTAGGTCTCTTCTAAAGAAAGTTTATTTGCAATGTTTTATTTTTAAAAGTTAGGCCTTAGAAGAGTTTTATTAGAATTAGGATTTATATTAGAGTTAAAATTTTGCTATTTTTGGTAATTACGAATTTTTGTTAATTTTTTTCCTTTATTAATGGTGTAAAGAGACACATTAGACGATTATCAATGATTCATTAATCAATTTCGAATTTTATTAGAATTTATTTTTAATTCTCTTGCTTTCTTTCCTCGTGGATTTGAGAAGTCTCTGTGAGGAGTCCAAAGAAGCTCCGTGGATTCGGAGTAGTTATCCTTGAGGAAGACGGTGATCGACCTCATCACGTTCATCCCTGCATCAATTGGTATCAGAGCGAGGATTCCCCTCGGGCCGATGAAAAATAATGAAAATATGAATCAAAATCCTGTAAACGGTGATTCAGGGATTCGTTATCTTTTGGAAAGAATGAAAGCTTTCCACCGAGAGAGTCAGTTGACCATGCAAGGGCTGCAGGCAACCCTCAACCGTATTGCGGATGCGCTAATTCCGCCCCAAGCTCAAAGTGATGCTCAATCGCTTGTGGCCGCTGTACGACACAACCCCAATTTCTACAAAGCACCATCAAATGATGGTAAATCACAGGCCACCACTTCGAAGCCGGTTATACATGCCAAAGGTAAAAATAGAATTACAACGAGACAACATCTTTCGAACAAGGTGCACTGCATATAAAAAAGTCTGCAATGTGATCATCGATGTCAAGAGCGATGAGAATTTCGTGTCGAAAATAATCGTGGAAAAGCTACAACTAAAAACAGAAAGACACCCATCTCCATATACGATTGGATGGATCAAGGAGGTCAACAAAACAGAGGTAATTGAACGATGTCGTATATCTTTTTCTATTAGTAAATATTATAGGGATGAAATAATGTGTGACGTGGTCGACATGGAAGCTTGCCACATGTTACTTGGTCAACCCTGGCAAAATAATATTAATGTTACACATAGGGATCGAGATGACCTATTTATTTTTATTAAAGATGGTAAAAAGATTATCCTCAGCCATATGGGAAGGGAGAATCAACCCAAGACTTCTAAAGTTGAGGAACAGTCTCTCACAACTGAACATGCTTTTGTTAAACAATTTGAGAAAACAAGACATATATATCCATTAGTTGAAAAGAAAGAATATATAGAGCCCATGAATATCTCAAAAGATTTGAAGCCAATGTTGCAGGAGTTCAAGGAGATTGTGCTCGATGAACCCCCCAATAAATTGCCTCTCATACGAGATATACAAAATTACGTTGATCCCGTCTCAGGAGCAAGTCTGCCTAATTGCCCACATTATCAGTAAAAATATGAGATCTTGAAGACAGATGTGAAGGAACTGATCAATATTAGTCAAGTCAAGGAAAACATGAGTACGTGTATTGTGTCAGCTCAAGTGCTTAATGCCAAGTACAAAAAAATGGCTAATGAACATCGGCGTCAGAAGTTATCTTAGACTCATGTGCCAAGTCTCTTGCGTAACTCGAGGACGAGTTTTTTTCAAGTGGAGGGGTCTGATGTAGAACGTGTCACAAATACGTTCCTAGCATGATTGGGCCAAAAGGAGGTGGACCGTAAATTGACCATAACTTTTGATCTGGGTATCGTTACGGGGTGTACAACCTATCAATCTTTAATGAAATGGGCCATCCGAGGTGAATCGACCCACAAAGTGGGTCGCATCTGTCCGTTTCATTAGAAAATGCTCGCTTTCAACTCAAAAACGAATTTTTAGAAATTTTTTACTATTTTTAGTAATTCTGATTTTTTAATATTTTTAGAGTCTTAAATTTTCTTTTCTTTTACAAATAATTTTTAGTTATACTAGGACTCTTCTAGAGAAAGTTTATTTGCAATGTTTTATTTTTAGAAGTTAGGCCTTGGAAGAGTTTTATTAGAATTAGGATTTATATTGGAGTTAGAATTTTGCTATTTTTAGTAATTACGAATTTTAGTTAATTTTTTCCCTTTATTAATGGTGTAAGGAGACACATTAGACGATTATCAATGATTCATTAATCAATTTCGAATTTTATTAGAATTTATTTTTAATTCTCTTGCTTTCTTTCCTCGTGGATTCGAGAAGTCTCTGTGAGGAGTCCAGAGAAGCTCTGTGGATTCGGAGTAGTTATCCTTGAGGAAGACGGTGATCGACCTCATCACATTCATCCCTGCGTCAATATTTCTGGCAATTTTGTTTGCCTCCTCTCTACCTTTGGTTGCTTCCCCCTAAAAAATTTGGTGTTCCCATGCTATTCAAAATGATTGCATGATGACCATTATGTAACGGAATGGCCTATTACAGGCTAATGTGGGGGTGTAATCGGCTGGTAGATATAGTTTCTTCCTTTAAAATTTCTTTCGACTGTTACAGGGCTGCAATGGCCATTACACCCCTATCTTACAACCATAAAGCTGGTTGTTACTTCCACCATTAACGTTACTGAATACCCTAGTGATGCAGGGACATGTGATGACCTAATCCTAGATGCATGTATAATCAGGTTAAAGAATGTTCAAATAAATATACGAATCAACTAATTGTTTCCAATTAAAGGGATTAGGTAAATTTCAACACAAAGATGAGCTCATTTCGTCAGGATCATACCCATTAGCATAAAATCCCTTAAACAATAAAAATGAAGGACCTAGGGATATGAGGATATCCTAGATCTAGCATAAGTTAGTCCACAGTTAAGTTTGGATCTGATTATACTGACTAACCATCCCTCTTTTCTGTTCAAACTAGAAAAGGGATATTCAGATAGGAACGGAAGGAGTGAAGAATGAAGGATTCGAGATCAAGAAAGTACAGGTCTTTTTGTCGTCAAAAGAAAATGAGGATAATTCTTATTTTTTTCTGCACCTCGAAGATCTAAAAAGAAGGAAACCTGAAATCAGGGTGGAATCCTCAACACCCAAGAGACAATCCTGAAACTCTAATCTCTTGAATAAAGAGGAAGAAAAAAGACGAATTTCTATTCATTCAATAATAATAAAAATAGGGTTTCTCTCAACGTATATATAAGCTATGGAAAAAGTAAAAGTGCACTAAAGCCCCTGAAAACAAGAAAAAATATATATATTTTTTTTAAAAAGACAAAAAATATAGAAAGTGCAATAAAGCCCCTAAAATAAGGAAAAAAAAAAAGAGAGAGAACAAAAACGCCTAAAACTAAGACACCCGTGTGGTAAGATGTGAAATCCGACCAATGGATCTATGGTCAGGGTGCGGTCATGCCACTCCTGCACTCGTAGTGCGTCAGAAAATGGGTCCGATGGACCCAGCGTCCATCCACATCAACTCCTCCGCTTCGGTACTCTGTCAACAAAGCTTCCTCCTCTGGTACACTTTAAAGGGTACACCACTGATGCTCGCATTACCTAGTTGTTCCTTTCCAGCCATATACCCCAAAGAGTTGGTAGCCGGTCATTTTCAAAAGTTTCTACAATGTTGGGACCCACATGAAAACTAATCATTCCCCAACTTACCCAGCTTGGCCCAAATTACGGCACGCCTGTTGTGCCATGTTTATTTCCCATGAATTAGGAAAAGTGATTAATAGATGATTCACTGCCTCTTCCTATACTTACAGGATGCATCTATTTGCCACTTCCTGACTACTTTTTAGGGTTATCGGTGGTGAGAATTTTCTCCAAGCAAACTGTCCACGTGAATGCCACAACTTTTAAAGGGACATGGACTTTCCATATATTTCTATACAAAGCCTGAGGAGGTTGAGTTCCCCCAGCAAGGACCCGGGCAAGAGATCTAACAGAAAAGGACCCATCAGCCTCCTTTGTCCACATCCTTCTGTTCCGGGGTAAAAATGGAACGTAAATCTTTCCAAAACAAGTCAGCATCCTGGATAGTAGTCTTTGATTTTTTGCTTTCTGTCAGTTGCAAACGCATAGAGATCTTGATCTCTCATAGCAGTATCTCCACACCATAAGGAATTCCTCAAACTGATCTTATCCCCATCTCCAACCATGATCTGAGCATTGTTTAGGCACACCACTAAATCGAGGAAACAGCCCTCCATATCATGGGTCTCATCCACAATACGCATGGAATACATAATGTGAATCTAGTATTCAAATCATGATGCCCATATTAGATGGAGCACAGCCCAAGGATCGCACAGGTAAACGATCCTGACCATCTGGCAGTGGTTATAAAATAGGTGGTTAGCGGTAAATGGGTGTGGTCCACATTCAACAATTGGAATCATATGGTTAAGACTGTTTGATGAGTTTGGGCTATGCTCCTTCAATACAAGCTCTCAATTTGGACCATCTAGATAGCTGTACATTTATGCCACGTGTATTTTGACTGTGACAAGGTATTATCCAATGCTCATGTTCATGCCGATTGTTCAGTTTGTAGGAGTGGGGCCCACAGTTTAGTTGTCCAAACCATTGGTATGATGGGCCTCATAGTGGACGGCCCATGCACCAAATGACCTCCATAACTGAAGCCCTAGCAATAACAGTTAAATGGGAACTATATATTTTCTTACTTAACCATGTCTTTTATTAGCTACCTGTTGAAATGCTTAGAATTTTTCCGTGGACCACGCACAATTGGGCGACCATAACATCCATGGTTGGGATTACTGGACAATGAGGCCCACTTGTACAAACTGAAAGGCCCGACTGTACTCTGCAATCCCTTGGCCAATCAGTTGATGATAACCTGGGATGCGCTACCATAACTTTGCATATTGTTGCGAACTATCATGATAGTCTACTCACGTGACTTTACACAAAAAGGAAGTCTTATACCGTTTACTATACTTGTGCAGCAGGTTTGCTCGATGAATTCCAGGACATTCTTCTAAGGCTGTGGTGTCTGAAGTGGGAGATTTTGGTATCCTTCTTCCCATTCATCATGGTATTGGCTGCATTTGTCACTTTCGTCTTCTGGAATGGAAGTGTAGTTCTCGGTACCAAGCATCTTCCTTCTTTCCATGTTCGGTTCTTCAGTAATAATTAACATATATAATACATTTGGTAATTCCTCGAACATGTGGATTCCACCCCCTCATATGTCAACCAAGGGGCCCCCATTGTGTAGATATTGTGGCTCCGCTTCATCAGGGGTTTGAAGATTTAAGGGGCAAATGGATCTGAGATGTTCTTAAAGTGGGGCCTACTAAGTAAATGCTTTTGCCCAAAAATCAGGCTGATCCCCTTATTAGGTGAGCCATGATGTACAAAACAAATGTACAGCTACAGAACATTTTGTCAAGATTGTTTTAGCCGTCCAATCTGTCCCACTTTTAAGTGGTGATTGTTGGTCCAGGGCATGTACATGGTGGGACTTCCTGAAGGACAGCTTGGATCTTGCATAGGGGTGGAAATGGCCTTATGTGGGCTGGGCCAGGCTAGGCCCGCTCTGGCACTTAAGAACCAAGGCCCAAGCCCAAGCCTAGAAATTTTGGTTGGGCCCAGCCTGACCTATCCACCCCTGAAAATCAATAAAATCCCTATTTCTCACTTGAATGATCCTAATCTATTCCTTGATCTAGTGGGCGACACATTCACAAAGAAGTATAGATTTTGCAGGAATGAAACCAATGGTCTACATTCAAGATGGATGGGTTGCCTAACCGAGGACTGTAATGGCATATTTGTAGGATATAACACATGCACGTATAAAGTCGGTCTGGCCAGTCCGGCTAAACTGGCTTGAGCCTAAACCTGAAAAATGATCAGGTCAGGCACACCAAGCCCAAGCCCAGCCCATGGTAGGTCCAAGCCTGGCCCAAAACCTGGTCAGGTGGGCTACCTGGCCCATTTCCACCCTTAATCTCGAACATGTATGCCACACTGGCATGTATCTTGGATTAGAGGGGGCTGGGATCCATGAGTGTGGAATTACAAATCTTGGCTGAAATCTGTTTAGTGTATTGTGATCGAAGGATCTCTCTCAAATCACACTTCTCATGATACTGCAGGTGCGAAAGAAGCCCATGCTGTTTCTCCACACTTAGCACAGATAATGTATTTTGCTCTAGTTTCAGCTGCAGCCATGGCTCCTGCTCATTTCAGTTTAGGACAAGCTGCGGTTTTGTGCCGGTCATTCGGGAAGAACAGGCTACTTAGTTCCATTCAATGGTTTATGGCTCTTACTGCAGGATTGATCTCAGTGCATTTTTTCAGGTCACAAGCATCCACTTTCTTCATATTCGCTCTATCGATCTAATGTTTTTGTTTTCTATTGCTTTTAGAGCAGTGTTGCTAAAACCTTCTGTTCAATTCGGTTCTCATAGGAAACAATAGTGGTGCAAGGGTTACAATTCCTAGGTTTAAAGCTCCTGATGCTTCAATGAATGGCCTACAAAAGGACTTTTAAGAAAATGATACAGCAGTCCCACATAGGGCTGCAACTCGGGCAGGTTGGGTTGGTTGAGGATCAATCTGAGTCCAACCCGACCTCCAAAGGACCCAACCCAAATTCCAACCCAAGGTGCCCAACCTAAATGTCTTTATAGTCAACCCCAATGGGCCTAACCTAACCCAACCCAAATATATGTGATTATTCACAACCAAACCCATCCCGACCTGACTTCAAATCGGGCTGGAGTTTTCCAACCCTAACCTGACCCAAGGACCCTAACCATCCAACCCAAACTCAGGTTGGGTCGATTAGGTTTAGGTTGACCTGAACCCAAGTTGCAGCTCTAGTCCCACATTCTATGGAGGACCCTGATCGAAGGCCTGGATCTTTCTATCGGGGGGATTCATGGGCATCCCCTATGCTTGAGGCGTCAATCAGATCAACAATCTAAATCATGAAACTGTGGATCCCATATGTGTAGAATCCTTTCTGTCAGAAAAAGCAAACTATACATTTGCTTAGTGCTCCGGATCTGGTACCTCAGTCCCGTGTTTCTGTTATTTTGATCATTCCTACTGTTTGGCTGCCTTAACAAATTATATTGGTTGGTGCAGCATAGCCCATCCCTATCTTCTTGCAGACAACCGACATTATACCTTTTATATCTGGCGGAAGGTCATAAATGCTCATTGCTCAATGAAATACCTGCTGGTCCCGCTTTATGTCTACTCGTGGTTTTCCATATTCAACATCTTAGGTTGGCGACGAACCTTTTACTCATGGAAACATGCAATGCTACCCATTGGAGTAGAATTTTAGGTCCTACCTTTCCCACATTGCCAATGTGACACAAGTGCAAGATTTGTGCCGTTCGTCAGGTCGGACCAACTTGTTTGTGGCAATAACCCAAAAAATCAGCACAAGCCAGTCGTCAGTTGGGCCAAAAATCAATGCTTGCAAAAAGTTCAACAATCCACATTCAACATACATGCATGCCCCGACTGATGACCTGTGTGATGGCTGAGAGCCACATTGGCATGCAGTGGGTGAGCAGGACTAGAGATGCTGCTTAACTTCTTGCTCATGTTGCCATTATTTTTATATGTTGATTTGGACTGAAGGACAAAAATTTCACTTATTCCACAGGTAAAACTCAGAAGAAGATCTGGGTCTTGCTATTTTCCTTGGCTTGTGCGGCAGTTCTCATTCCCACTCCGCTGGTTGAGTTCAGATATTACACTATACCATTCTACTTCATGATTCTCCATTCTCATATAGATGATTACAGAAGTTGGTTTCTCATAGGGACACTCTACATAGCCTTGAACATCTTCACGATGATGATGTTCTTGTTCCGGCCGTTCCATTGGAGCCATGAGCCCGGGACCCAGAGATTTATATGGTAGATCAGATGGATATGGAGGAATGCTGCATAGGTCCCACTCATTATTCTCATTGATCGAATGAGCTTGTAACAGGTGATATCTTGATAATTTTGACGAATTTGACCTTGTTTGGGTTCATGTCATAAGATCACACCCCACTGGCTTTGGTCGATCAGATTGTAGTTGTGCGGTTTGTATTTAACAGATCAAAACAAGGTCCCAGTAACCAGGTCCCATCACTGTAATCTGATCAGTGTGCACCAATTGCTTGATGCTGGTGTTAAGATATGGTGTGAAACATATGTAAGTTCAATGAAATCATCAATCTTCCCAATATTTCAATTTTTGCCATCCTAGTCTTTCATGCTTTCTACTTGTTGTGTACCCTTTTTCAGTCTGTTCTGTTGTATTAGTGGCTCCACATCCACCTTTATACATAGCACATGTGCTGAGTGACACACGTGAAGGACATTTGAGCCATGCATAAGGTGGGGTCTCCCACAAACCTGCGAAAATCAGGCTAGTTCACTCATCAGGCAGGTCACCTCCATACAACCAACATCCTACACCCACTTGTTGCTCAGCTTTTGAGTGGACTGACCTGATTTTTGTGCCAGATTTTCTTTGCAGATGGTCAACCTTATGAACAGCTCAGATGTCCCACACACATGCCAGGTTGTCACGTGTGCTGCATGCATACATACAATTACGATAATGAGTGGGCCAGAATCTAAAAATCATATTGATCGTACAATCCTAAACATTTAATTGGTGTGCACAAATGAGTGTCAAAAGACATGGCTCATCACATTTGATGAGAAAGTTCATTGGTTGGATGGTTAGGATTGTCCTATCAAGGCAATTTGTTGGTTGGTAGACAGCCGATGATGGCCAACAGTTCAGTGCCCCGAATCTCTTTGATTTATGATAAATATAATACAGCAAACAATGTGGTGGGACATTAACTCTCCAGCATCCTCCCTATGGAAGCATGGCATAGGTATGTTTTATATAATCTACTACTTGCACATAAAACTTGTAATAGACAAATGCATAAAATTTTCAAACACTCCGATGCACATACATACCCGCGCACTCTACTCTCCCAGATAACTGAAATCTGTTATTCTTCTAACATGCCTATGCTTACCAAACACCAGTAGCATTTCACATCAATCATATGCTGTTTGCCTCAATTCAGAAGCTGTTCAATCTCTTTAACAGAAGGTAAGAGTGTCACTCAGGCAAAACCAACCTACTGAGTTCTATGATGAATAGAAACATTGATTGGCCAAGCACCAACATAGAAAAGACTAAGCTAGAGATATAAACCCCCTGACATGTCGTCTATCTAACCATGTATTTTCATGTCTTGGCCCCGAATCATCTGCAAGACCACTCAAACCATAAACTTCGATGCTCTTTTCGTCTCTAACCCATCGATAGAAGAGATGCGGTAGTCTGATGTTCGAAATTGCTAAATGGGTGATCGTCGTCTGTTGGAAATTTTATCCTTGGCTTGTCTTCTTCAAAACCCAGAAGCGGTTCTGATTCTTGCGCACTGTCCTTTTCGATCTCATTCTCTTCTGTTGGAAATTTGATCCTTGGCTTGTCTTCCTTGGAACCTAGATGTGGTTCTGATTTTAGTGTGCTATCCTGTTCGTTCTCATTCTCTTTGTGAGGTGGTTGTATCATTTCAGTGTTTTTGTGAATATGAACTGTGCTGGTACTGCCCCAAGTGCCCAAATCTTCTGTTTGGCTATCCGTATCTGAACTGCTGAGCTCACATTTCTGTTGGAATTTATCATCCTTGGTAGTTATGTCAATGGATGAAAACAAGCTTTCCGCCCTTCCATAATCATCGTAATGAGAATTACACCTGTCGAAACATGATTCCCTGACTGACGGTGTTGAACGCTGGCAGAAACTCCCAAATCCTTCAATCCCACGAGCGAGCTTACGAGCTCGGTCCCTTTCTTCTTTTAAGAGCTGTCCTTTTTCAAGCAGCTGCAATACCCACTCAGATTTCTTTTTTACAGTCAGACCCCAGTTGAATCTGCATAGCCTCAGATGCAGACAATCAGTACTGTTCAAAATCAATCAAAAACAAGAAAATGACAGTTGAATCGCTGCCAAGCATCTTCATGTGACAGATAATCCGTATTTTAAATACCATTCTGATAAAACTATGTTTTTGGCTGCGTTTGTTTGCACTATCAAATTGAATTGCAATAATTTGCTAAATAAGTTGGAAAAGACTAAAGCCCTGTTTGGTTGCCACTTCAAAATGATTTATCTCATATTAGTTGACAGAATAGTTTAAAAACTTGAAAACTCGACTCAACTTGATGTACAGCAGGATCGAGTTGACTCAATGACTCATATGTCTTTATTTGACTCAACTCAATATTTAACGCAAAAATTTTAAAATAGTAAAAGTTCATAATTAAGTTAAATAAAATAAAATAGCCAAAAAACTCCACACTAAACTACTTTTCAATTTACAAAATTATCAGTTTGACCAGACAAATGACTTGGGACGAGTTACTGCAGGTCGCATCAAGTAAACCGAGTCATCAATCCAACTCAACAGGTCTTGCTGAGTCAGAACCGAGTCAGTCTCCGTAGTGAGTTTCACAGTGGCTTGTCTAGAAATCTCACCCCAGTTGAGTTGAATTGGCCTAGTTTCGAGTCGAGTCAGTGTGTTTTAGAACTATGGTTAACAGTAATAATGTATTGGAGATCTGGTGAGGATTAAAAATATAAACTCTGGATCTCTAATACATAGTCACTGTGAACTCATTCTTTAAGTAGCAGTCAAACAGGGCCTCAATTGCAATTACCTCATTATTCATATCATGGGGCTTGGCTCCAAATTGCAATTACGGGACCAAAAGGAATACAACTGCAATTTGAGGACTACCTCCTTACCAAGAATACTAAGCTAATGACATTTCACTTCCATCAATCCAATTATCACAATTCCATTTCACTTCCACCGGTCAAGTTATAACAATTCAATCCAAAAGTGCATTCAAACAAGGCTTAATTCAATAAATAAGATTCACAACCAAAAAAAAAAAAAAACTAAAATTGCATATCACTGACCCCCTTTCATCGATGTACTGAAAGTTTCCGAGCTCCCCGATAACGTCTCTGTCAGACTGAAATTCCGTCGCTGTGCTTTCCGGTCCATGTGTTAGAAGGTGTTCAAGCAATATCACAGCCTTGTAAGACTCCCTCCAATTCTTTCTATCAAATCTTGACAACCTGAAACACCAACAGAAAGGAAAACTCAAGACCATAGATCTGGTGGGCCCCACTGTGGATCGACTTTGCCCGAAAATCTCTCCATTGGGAGATTCTCACCATCTTTCTTGTTTTCATTTGAAAGTGGAGTGTTCTGTGCAGGCCACCGATGGAAGAGTTAGGATTGTCCAATTGGGGAGATTTTTGGGCCATGATCAGTCCACGGTGGGTCCCTCGTCGACGTTAAACGATCAAGAGCATATGATTCCTCATTAATGGATCAGATTACAAAACCTCTTGTGCAGAATCTCCACAATTCTCCAATAATCATCAATTTCGAAAGCGGCCCGCGATATTAAACCCATGGTCTGCGCATCTGGTCCCGACGGCTTCCCATCCGTCGCTTCTTCCGTCAATCTTCAGACCCACCATCCAAACTAATATCAATACCAATAGCCAAAAATCGGTGCAAGAATCACATAACATGGATAAATTGAGCAGACCCAAGATTGAAAAACTTACAATTCGATGGGCGTTACATCGGTCAGAGCCAATCGTGCCGTCCTGATCTTCTCCTTGAGAAAGAACGACGCCTGCTTCTTGAATTCGTGGAAGAAAGGGGTGCCCATGTTGGCATTTCAGATGATCGACGTGCCGGTGATCGGTCGATGGACGGCTGGGAAAGGGTGGTGTGAGCAAGAATCCAACCTACTCCATTGATGCAACTACTACCAACAGCTGTTGGAAAGAGACGATTTGCATATGTAAGAAGATTTTCATGGCTAGAAAAGATATATTGGACGGTGTCTACAAGATGGTGATGGAATGTGGGGCCACAAACGTCAACGTTTGGAATTTTCTTTGATGGTCTTTTGTCTGGCTGTGATAAAGGCCCATCCAATGGCAACAGGGCAATCTCGTGTGACATCTGAGCACACGTGAGATGGGGTCCCACAGTGTGGATGAGATCGTCCCATGCAGGATGAATGCAGTGGGCCTGTGTATGAAAACAATGGACGGCTGAAAAAGGACTGTCAATGGTCCACTATACATATTCGGCCCGCCTGACGAGTTTGACTGGGTTGGTTTTTGGGACAGGTCGTCTACATGGGGTGGCCCACTTGATCCTGACGACTCGTTTTTAACGGTGGGCGTTCTATCATCTCGGGATCCTGCGGTGTGGTCCACCTTAGGTGCTGGACAGTCTATGTGTTGTTCAACTTAGGCGGGCGCGGATTGGTCCACCTTAGGTGCTGGACAGTCTATGTGTTGTTCAACTTAGGCTGACGACTCGTTTTTAACGGTGGGCGTTCTATCATCTCGTGATCCTGCGGTGTGGTCCACCTTAGGTGCTGGACAGTCTATGTGTTGTTCGAATCGCCACTGAAGTGACGTCACCAAGCTCTGTGGACCCCACCGTGATGCATGTGTTGTATCCATACCGTCCAACCATTTTTAGAGATCTTTTTATGGCATTACAAACAGAATGAGATAATCTAAAGTGCAAGTGGACCCACCACAGAAAACCGTGGGAGCTGTCACACTCACCGTTGAAACATTAATAGGGCCCGAGGTGATGTATTTTTGAGATCCATCCTATTCATAAGTTAACATAGAGATAGATGAAGTGAAAACAAAAATATCAGCTTCATTGGAAACTACTGTGGCCGCTAAGAAGTTTTGAACGGTGGATGTCACTGTCCCTACTATTTTCTATGGTGGGGTCCACTTGAAGTTTAGATCTATCTCATTCTCTTTGTATTGCAATAAAACGATCTCTAAAAATGGTTGGACGGTATGGATATAACACATGCATCATGGTGGGGTCCACAGAGCTTGGTCACGTCACTTCAGTAGCCATTTGGCTACTGACATTGTCAGTATCCAATCCGCGCCCAACTTACGCCACCTTTGCAGGAAACGGATTGGCTACTCCCCCTGACACCACCCAATGGCTGGTGGTCGGTGCTATGTGAGCCCCACCATGATGAATGTGTTTCATCCATGCCGTCCATCTACTTTAACAGATCATTTTATGGAATGAATCAAAAAATGAGTTATATCCAAATATCAAGTGGACCACATTACAGGAAACATTTTTGAATGAGGACGACCATTAAAAACATTTTGGGGGCCATAAAAGTTTTGGATCAAGCCGATCTTTGTTTTTCTCTTAATCTGGGCCTGTACTACCTAATCAACAGATTGGATGTCAAATAAACAGTATAGTGGGCCTTAGGAGGATTTTAATGGTGGATATCCAGTCGCTATTGTTTTCATACGGTGTGGTCCACCTGAGATTTATATCCCTCTCATTTTTTGGATCAAGCCATAAAATGATTTGTAAAAATGGATGAAACACATACATCATGGTGGGGCCCACAGAGCACCGACCACCAGCCACGGAGCCGGTGGCAGGGGGAGTGGCCCATTCGTTTCCACCTTTGCATCCACACGTGCCAGGTTTTCAGCACACGTGCCAAGTTGTCGGCAAGTAAACGTGGCACTTCGTAAACGTGTCACGTAAGTTGGACTGCGGTAGTGCAACACACAGTGGCTGTGTAGTGCTGGAAAAAGCTGTGGGCCCACATAGTTTGTGTGTCTTATCCATGCCCTCCATCCATTTTTTTCAGATCATTTTAGAGAATGAGCCCAAAAAAGGGGAAGATCCGAATCTCAGTTGGACCACACTATAGGAAACTTCGGTGATTGAACGACGACCATTAAAAATTAAAAACACCTTGGGGGCGACAAAGGTATTTGATTAAGCTGATATTTGTATTTTCCCTTCATCCAAATCTCTGTGACCTATTCAACAGGTTGGATGGAAAATAAACATTACAGTGATCCCTAGAAAGTTTTTAATGGTGGGCGTTCAATCACCACTGTTTCCCATGTTGTGGTCGGCCCGAGACTTTGATCTTCCTAACCAGGAGGATCATAGCCTAATATGAGCTGGAAAATGGATGGACGGAGTGGATAAAACAAATAAATCATGGTGGACCCCACAGAGCTTGGTGCAGTATAATACACTACGCAAGTCCTTCGGTCCCCGACAACCGTCTTGGCATTGCCATTGACGGCTCGCTCAAATCTTGCATTTTTCATTTTACGTTCGGCATACGTATCGGTGATCGGGGCCGTTGGCCTGGATTTCCTTCATGCGTGCTATCCAAAGGTCGAAAATTGGGGTGATCGGTTGATATTAGCCACTCAATCTTCGCATTCCTTTTCGTGTTTGATCTTGGTCATTCCTCATGTTTACTCGAGTGTTTTTTTTTTAAAAAAAAATTCCTCAACCATCCATTCCCTGGTCACTCCTTCAAGTGAAAAAATATTGAGATTGTAATGGCTTTCGTGTACATCCTGATGGCCCACCAGATCAAAAATCTATGTTGCTCAATACACATGCCACGTTGGTTCTCTTTCTAGAGAGATCCTTATCTGAATGGCTTTGATCATCCGATTAGGAGTTGAAAAGAAAAGTAGAGCCTTCCTATCCAACGGTCCACCGTGATGAAAGGCGGATCACTGGGCCCCACGGAAATTTGCCCAATGATCCCTTATTGGGTGTTACCCACGAGGGGCCCACCTTGATGATATGTAATATATCCAAGCCGTTCATCCATTTTTTCAGATGATTTTAGATTGTGGTTCCAAAAGTAAGCAGATTCAAATCTCACTTGGACCAGACCACTGGAAACAGTGGTGATTGAAGCCCACCATTAAAAACTTCCTAAGGCCCACCGTAAGCCAATTCGTATTGTTTATTTGCTTTCCAATCCGTTGATAAGGTCATCTAGACTTAGATGTAGGGACCATATAAATATCAAATTGATCCAAAGCTTTTTTTTAGTTTATAAAAAGTTTTTAATAGCCATTTAGCACTTCTTTTTTCAGTTGTGTGGTCCAGCAGATACTTAGAATCTGCCTCAATTTTGAGATAAGGTTAAAATAAATTTAAAAAAAAATAAAAAATAAAAATAAAAAAATACACATGGACAGTATGGGTACATAATTTATTCTTTTTTTTTATCAAGATGCCCCATACGGTAAGGGTAACACTCACTAAATCTCCTCCATTTTTACAGTAATTTTCAATGTAATAGCTTTGTAGAATGACTAAAGTCTAAAAATGGCCAAATCTTTTCAAGGCTGTATCTTTTTAGTTATGAGATGAGATTTCACTTCCTGCTTTTTTTTATAAAAAAAGATGAAATTGCCCCATTGCCCATTTATTGCATTGTATGGCCCAGCTTGCAATGAAAGATAAGGAAACCCCATTGAAAAGAGACTATGTTACCCACTAAAATAACATTTGGAGCTTATCCCTTGTCTAAATTGCTCCATTCACATTTATTGGACTACCGTGAATCCATATAATCTATATTTTTACATCATATAATTCGTATATACCTTCGTACAAATCCACTTCACACTTTTACTTTCATTTTACATGTTAATTTATATAACTCCATATTCACATATGCTCTTGCAGTGTTATACTATCCAAATTAAATTTTATAATCAATATACTTTTCCATACACATTTATACCAATCCACCTCCACAACTAAAATCACATCTATTTTTATATTTTTATTTATACAGTTTAACACGCTACATTCATATCTACATTCACGTGCACTTTCATGTTTTCATTTACTCAATTTAAAATTCACATTCACACTTAGATTTATATAATTCAACAACATTCACATCTACGTGCACGTTCACTCATTTAGCATTTACAAAATGATGCCCAAGTAAAATTTATATTCACCAAGTGGTATCTATAGTAGGCTAGGTGGGATCTATGGTACTCAAGTGGGATCAACACGAGTCGAGAAATCCATACCGTATACTTGCAATCCACGGTAGCAACTCTTAAAAAATCTTTAACATTATATGCTCGTATTCCTACTTGTCATATCAATTGCACTCTCTTAAAAGAAAACTCAAAGGTACCATCACCTCTAAAATGTTGCCAAAATATCATTGGAATGAAAGTATTGTCACCATAAACACGCTGAAAAATATTGGAGCGAGTCCCATGGAGGTGAAAGTAATGGTCTTAACTGCATTCTTTGATGATGGTAGTGGTCCCTCATTTATTTTGATTCGGTGGTAATGATAGTACCCCCTCTCCTTCTCTTGATTAAGTGGTGGTTGCCTCTCTTTCTTGAATTGGCGGTGATGGTGGTCTCATCTCATTATAAAAAAAAATAATTTAAAAACTTGAAAATTAGTTGGAATGAAATTCAACCCACGTAACAGCATTGTGGAGCTTACAGTGCATTTCCATTGAAAATCATTATGGCTATTAGGTCAAGATATTAATTTCAAGGCATAACCCTAATAATAAAGAAATAAGACATTTGTGATAGACCGCATCAGGGGAAATAACTACAAGAAAAAGACCACCATTATCTCTATTAGGGGCCACGTATGCCTTAAATGAAGATGAAATTAACGCCATTTGATATCCACGGATGCTCCGAAGTGAATAAATAGGTTAAATTTTTTAAATAGTAGGCTCATTTTATGATTTTCTGGGATCTATAATATTCCATTCTTGAAAAGACATTCACTCGTTAAGGCCGTACCATGAAGCAAGCGATAGATGGGTAATTTCGAATGAAAAAGGGCAAAATTTTATCCTGGGGCGAAAAAAAAAGTATAGCCCCAGGCGAAATTAGCCATTTTCAGGCTTTTATCATTTCTTAGGGCTGTAATTAAAAATTCTTTTATTCTTTTCAATTCGTACATATTGCATGCTTCTATCCGATGCCCACATTACTGTCCACGTGGAAATTTCATGGTAATTGGATTTTTTTTCTGGTTGTCCTCCATATTAAAAGAATCAAGGGGATTGAATTGTTATGGACATTTGATATGTGACCTACAATAGGAACAGTTAAATAAGTGGTCCATATTGAACCATCAATACTTATAACTGTATGGCATGTTTATTCAATAAATTATAATTTTTATAGACGGTCTATCCATTTAAACGGCATCCACCATATCAACGGTCTCGATTACTCATGTTTTCCATATGCATCTTGAAAATGGAAATGCATGGAAGTTGTATGCAGCGCGGTGCGTACAAGCGTTCCAGTACACTTTCTTCCGTGGAGACATCTTTACCAAACGCCGGTCGAGCCACGCTCATCCACGTGGGGTCCATTTCACATTTTATTACGAAAAGAATAATAGAATTCGTGGACCCCACTAGCTGCAAGACGCGGACACGTGTTGATGATCTACGTCATCCTTGGACTTTCATATATAGTGGAACGTGGGCAGTACTGTATTTAAAGTTTAAATAATCTGGGCCAATGATTCGACGGCTAGGATCACCCAATTTTTGCAACCTCTGGGTATTGGCCATCCACGAACAGACCAATGGGTTGTGGCTGGGAAGAGTCATCTGATCGGACGATCGATATGGTTCCATGGGCTGTGAGCCATACATGTGTGTAGAACAGGCAATAAACAGAATGGGCCAATGAGTCAGCTGCCCCAACCAGCCTGCTTTTGAAATGGGTTTAGGCCACCAGATCTCATGGCCGGCAATCAGCTGTGCTAGGGCTACCCCAAATGGGCTGAATAGGCATGGGCCTAAAAGGGCTAGGCCAGGTGGGCCAGGGCAATTCATACAAGAAAATGAGTGAAAATGATCAAGGGTCTAAAATATAGCAATCTAAGAAAATTTTAAGGCATTCTATCCTTCCGGAATGAGTTCTATCGTATTAATGGTTTTGATCATTGAAACTACACATGCATGTTAATGATTCTGATAATTCCCTATTAAAAACTTCACCATTCGAAGATCTTATCAATGGCGTCTAAAACAATGATTAGATAAGATAAGATCTAATCGAGAGCGTCTAAAACAACGATTAAATAAGTTATGTCCATGCCAAAAGTAAAAGAGCAGTAGCCTTTTTTATAAATGCCTCAAAGTTTTTTTAAGAGGTTGTTCGGAGCTCTTTTCACCTACTCCCTTTTTTTAGTATAAATAACTTGCATGTATTTGAAGGGAGGAAATGAAATGCACTTTGGACGAGAGTAGATAGGAAGAATTGAAAGCATTTTATAGTTGTTCAATATATTTATAAAAACATACATGATATCTTAAATTCACTTTAATATTTAAATTAATGTATGTATGTAAAAATAAAATAATCATAATAAGCCGGTAGAAATATATATTTCAGTAAAAATTGAGGACATTTTAAGCCTTAGATATGCCGCAAACATAAAAATAACAAACAAGCAATTTACCAACATATTTTAAATGTTGGTTTAATTAGATGTTTGGACGGTCTAGATAATTTCCTTTGTGTGATTTTAGCGAAATACCTTGTGACTGGATTATTTGGTAGTATCTTCAATGAGCCATATGCATGGCAAATATGTGTAACAATAACTTTATTTACTAGTTCCGGTCTCCTAAAGAGCCTAGAAATATATTTTACCTCCATTTACTTTCAAATATTTTATCTTCCTCAGTTCTTAATTTCATTTACTCACATCCAAACATATTGGTTATCTTATCTACTCCCATTTAAACTACACTTGAAGATTAAAAGTTGTTGATACAGTCGATCTTTTATGATGTTATCCCTTGAACCTGCATGGAGAAACTAAGAGACAAAGGAGCCCCTGGTTTGTCCAGGGGACTCTCCAATGCCTAATACAGACTCATGGTCGTGAAAAGAGATCTCTAAGGTCTTTTCTTTAAATACCCATAACGTACTTTGAAACGTGAGTTCTTCGCCTATTTATATGGTAGAGGGGATTCCATTACAAGGGAAATCTCCCACATATCTTGGAGATATGTTGTAATCCGAAATCTTTCCGAGATTCTTGAGATTACGGATTCTCGTGATTGTCGGGATTTGATTTTATCCTTCGAAAATCTCGGGAGATCTTTAAAGATCCTTCAGAGTTTATAGCTCAGTCTTAGGTCATACCTCGAGATAGATGCCGAGTTGGAAATGACCGATACCGTTCTGTTTGATAAGTTAGGATTCACCATGTCCGATCGTCAACTGAGCCAAAGGGATTATATTTTCCTCATTTTGGGAATGTTTGTTTGGTTTGTAGCGATTTATGAACAGCCGATGGTTGATCCGTGACCGTCCTTCAACTGATTTTTGATCACATATGGCCGATCTATGATCGAACTATGGCCGATCTATGATCGAACTATGATCGATCTGTGATTGTCCTCTGATTGATCTATATATGACCTATGATTTATCCATAACTGAGCTATGGTCAGTTTGTAATCAACCTGTGGCCAATCTATGGTCGATCTGTAATCAACATGTGGCTGATTTGTGGGCGGTTTATAACCGTCATTTAGCCAACCTAGGAGTTATGTAAATTTTTGTTAATAAAATTTAAATTTAAAATTTTAAGTTTTAAATTTTGAGTGGGAAAGAGATCCATCGATCTCATCATCTTTTCTCTTATCTCTCGTTATACACAAATTTTTTAGTATTTCGTAATTTCCCAACGAACATTCTTTCTTAAAAAGAGAACACAAGAGAGTGAGAGTTCTATCAAAACTGAAATAACCAAAGAAAAACTCGTTAAAAAATAAAAACACACACACACACATAATGAAAATGGGAAGGAAGATTTTTAGAATTCACTTATTTAAGTAAGTTTTTTATTTTATTTATACAATAATTAATTTTGCATGATCTACACATATGATGGATTAGATTATTCAAACATCCATTGTTTAGGTTTAATTCATTCATGTAAAAAGGTATGCGCATGACTTTAAGGTTAAAGTATAAAATGTGATATTTTAAGGTATGCGCATAGCTTTAAGGCTAATGTATAGAATGTGAGATTTTTTTCATGATGGAAAGTAATTAATGCGATATATATTATTCATGGGTGTTATAAAACTTAATTATATAATATTTTTAAGAATCGAACCAATTTGACACCTTAATGGATCATACTGATCATAGACCTACAATTTTTTTTCCTTAATCTAACAAAATTGAAAAAAATAAAATGGAAGAGTAATTCTCTGCGCAAAATACAATTTGGCACAGAGAATCATATGACATAATTTGAAATGCATGATTAGATCATCGATATTCATTAGTTCCTTGAGATTAAAATGAATTAAAATCTTAAATTCTATATGGATTAGACCATTGAATGGGCAACATCGATGTGAATAAATGATAAGTAATAAATCATACATTTTATTCATTATGTATAATCGTGAGATTAAAGAAAATTCTTATTTATGTGATTTTATGAAGTCCTAATTCAATTTAAATCGTTGGTTCACGGAATCATCTTCACCACATTAGGGTGAGTGATCCCGATGTGTTTCTCATCTATCAAGTTAAAATAGATGGATTGTTTGATGTGGTGTATTATTACCTTGATTTAATTGTCATGATTTAGTTGACATTTACTCTTAATTGATTTAGATGACTGTGTAATTTTTGTATTAATATAATAATAATAATATGATTTGGTTAATATATTAGACTATATTGATTCAAATGTGATAATCAAAATAATCTATGCAATACGTGATTCGTGATTACTTGGTGCATTTATCAATTGCATGCACAACACGTGTTAGATTTATGGGGGATCTCCATGGATGGTATATCCTGGTAAAATTGTTACCAAAAGCCCACCATACAAGTGGAAGCCTACTCAATGAGTAGATACGGATTTTGATTATGCCTATCAAATGGTAGAAGCATGCTAAGGGATAGATGCTGGTTAATGAGTTTCCAACTCAAGCGAGTGGACGGATTCCCACTTGATGCATCGATGCATTACATTAAAAAAATAATTTATATTGTATATGATTATTAGCATTCTATTTTAATTTGATGTAAAGAATCATGTCGAAAATTTTCACTAGGCTTGGCTAGCTTATCATTTATTGATGTAAAATCATACGGATGTGAATGAGGGTGAGCCGGTGGCTCAATAATAAGAATATGTGGCCGAATTGGAAGAAGATTTAAGAGACACATGACCCTACTTGGCAGAGGAAGAAGTTACTGCCTTATGGTAGCCATGATTTTTTTTTTGTATTACTTTAATTATATTTGATTATCTTAGATTGTTAATTAATTATTTCAAGTTGTTGAATATGTTTATTTCATTTCATAAGACCTTGAATGAGAGGGTCTTTAATTATGTTTATGATCAATTATTGGAATAAATTGTCATTTCTTATTCATGAGATGCTGCTAAGTATTAATGGAATGCGGATCTATGGTAAAGCTACCGGATAGATGAATAAATATATAATGGAATGAAATTAGTACACTTTATGTACGAGTTACGACTCGAAACTCGAATCTAAGGGTGCACACTCTGTACTCGAATTTCGAGACGTGACAGAGTTAGGTCGACTCTTCACCCACTTACATAGGCTTATTAGACTTTAAAATATATTTGCATTTACATTTTCTTACTTGATGGTCATCCTACTTCTGGGCATGGAGGCCGTATCAAGCTCGAGTTTCACTAGGCCTATGCTGGTTCAACAGAGTTGGTTTATTCCATAAACTAACTTTTAGACTTGCAAAATTTTTCCCCAACAAAAGTAATATAAATCAAATCCAATAAATACCTTAAATACATAAAAATGATTAACCAAAATGCAATGAACTCATTTTTTCATTTCTAGGCATCTACCAAACAAACTGGGATTAAATACTCTAAATGTCGAACCATTCTAATTTCAAATATTTATTTGTGAGGCACGTCATGGATTGCTCATCGTTCGAAATGATCACTTCTATTGGAAAACAAGGCTAAATTGCAGATGAATTGAGTATTTGAACTGTCTAATTTTTTCTAGGTACTTATAAAAAGTGTGTTTCCTGTAATGGACGGTCTGGATGGGTCAATCGGACTGTGGAAGTGTGCTTATGAAGGGAAAAACATGTTTTGGGCCTGTGGAGGTTCAATGGTGAGCATTCGATCTATACCATTTCTTGTGGTGTGACCCACATGAGTTCTGTATCTGGCTCAATTATTATTATTATTTTTTATTGCATCCCAAGAATAGCTGGCCCAAGGAATGGACGGAGTGAATATTACACAGACATCACAGGGGGACCCACAACGTCTTTTGCTATCCCGCTCCGGTTAAGGAAATTTCCAACTGTACGACCCATTTATGGCCCATTTCCGAGATGAAGCCCACCTCATTTTACCTTCCAAGAATAAGCTCCAACTGTACGAACGACTTGTCAAAGGTCGAAAATGCCCTTGCATTTTTGCTTCAAGCAGATCAGTTGGTGGTTAAGGCTACGGTCCTATGGCTACGGATTAAAACTGTAGCTATAACCGTAACAATTAATAAATAAACACGGGCGGTAGTATTGCCGATCCGGCGGTACTACCGCCAACCTCTGGACATCTGTGCAGTAGTGCCGCACAATTTATTTATTTTTAATTGGGTGGGTCCCATCGTGAGCCCCACATTATTTTGAATGGCCCCACACTCAATGTTTATGATTTTGGTGGGCCTCACATCCACCCGTGTACTTTTTTTATTTCCATGGATAACTTTATTCTACGTACATTTTTCCATGAAGTGAATTGACCATGAAATGCATGGAAATGACCGCGAAGTGAAGTGAATTGACCGTAAAATGCGTGGAAATGACCATGAAGCGAAGGAAATTGGTCGTGAAATACATGAAAATGATCGTAAATCAACACGGAATTGCCAGGAATGACCATGAAATGCTTGAAAATGATAGTGAAGTGAGGCGAAATGACCGCGAAGTGCGTGGAAATGATCGTGAAGTGAAGTGAATTGACCGTGAAGTAAGTCGAATTGACCGTGAATCAACATGGAATCACCGGGAATGACCATGAAATGCATGGAAATGACGGTGAAGTGAAGTGAAATGACCACAACGTGCGTGGAAATGGCCGTGAAGTGAAGTGAATTGACCGTGAACCAACACGAAATCACCGAGAATGACCGTGAAATGCATGGAAATGACGGTGAAGTGAAGTGAAATAACCGCAAAGTGCCTGGAAAGGGCCGTGAA
The DNA here is from genome assembly GCA_037074715.1 of Magnolia kwangsiensis. NCBI lineage: Eukaryota > Viridiplantae > Streptophyta > Magnoliopsida > Magnoliales > Magnoliaceae > Magnolia > Magnolia kwangsiensis. The sequence continues at coordinate 149,755,801 of CM073575.1, read as the reverse complement.
GTGAAGTGAATTGACCGTGAAGTGCGTCAAATTGATCGTGAATCAACACGGAATTGCCCGAAATGACTGTGAAATGCATGGAAATGACGGTGAAGTGAAGTGACCGCAAAGTGCGTAGAAATGGTCGTGAATTAACCGTCAATCAACACAGAATCGTGGGGAATGACCGTGAAATGCATGGAAATGACGGTGAAGTTTTGTGAATTGACCGCGAAGTGCGTGGAAATGGCCGTGAAGTGAAGTGAATTGACCGTGAAGTGCGTCGAATTGACTGTGAAAGAACACTGAATCACCGGGAATGACCGTGAAATACATGGAAATGACAGTGAAGTTTTGTAAATTGACCGCGAAGTGGGTGGAAATGGCTGTGAAGTGAAGTGAATTGACCATGAAGTGCATCGAATTGACCGTGAATTAACACAGAATTGCCGTGAATGACCATGGAATGCATCGAAATGAAGGGGAAGTGAGGTGAATTGACCGTGAAGTGCGTGAAAATGGCCGTGAAGTGAAGTGAATTGACCGTGAAGTGCGTCAAATTGACCGTGAATGAACACAGAATCGCCGGGAATGACCGTGAAATGCATGGAAATGACGGTGAAGTGAAGTGAATTGACCGCGAAGTACGTAGAAATGGCCGTGAAGTAAAGTGAATTGACCGTGAATCAACATGGAATCGCCGGGAATGACCTTAAAATGCATGGAAATGACGATGAAGTGAAGTGAAATGACCGCGATGTCATGGAAATGACCGCGAATTGAAGTGAATTGACCGAGAAGTGCGTCGAATTGACCGTGAATCAACAAGGAATCGGCGGGAATGTCTGTGAAATGTATGGAAATGACGGCGAAGTGAAGTGAATTGACCGCGAAGTGCATGGAAAGGGCCGTGAAGTGAAGTGAATTGATCGTGAATCAACATGGAATCGCCGGGAATGATCGTGAAATGCATGGAAATGATGGTGAAGTGAAGTGAAATGACCGCAAAGTGCGTGTAAATGGCCGTAAATTGACTGTGAAGTGCGTCGAATTGATCGTGAATGAACACGGAATTGTCGAGAATGACCGTGAAATGCATGGAAATGACAGTGAAGTGAAGTGAATTGACAGCGAAGTGCGTGAAATGGCCGTGAAGTGAAGTGCGTCGAATTGACCGTGAATCGACACAGAATCGCGGGGAATGATTGTGAAATGCATGGAAATGACGGTGAAGTGAAGTGAAATGACCGCGAAGTGCGTGGAAATGGCCGTGAAGCAAAGTGATTTGACTATGAAGTGCGTCGAATTGACCGTGAATCAACACGGAATTGTCGGGAATGACCGTGAAATGCATGGAAATGATGGTGAGGTGAAGTGAATTGATCGCAAAGTGCGTTGAAATGGCCGTGAAGTGAAGTGAATTGACCGTAAAGTGCGTCGAATTGACCGTGAATCAACACGGAATCGCTGGGAATGACTGTGAAATGCATGAAAATGACGGTGAATTGACCGTGAAGTGCGTGAAAATGACCGTGAAGTGATATGAATTGACCATGAAGTGCGTCGAATTGACCGTGAATCAACATGGAATCGCTAGGAATGACCATTAAATGCATGGAAATGATGGTGAAGTTTTGTGAATTGACCGCGAAGTGCGTGGAAATGGCCGTGAAGTGAAGTGAATTGACTGTGAAGTGCGTTGAATTGACTGTGAATCAATACGGAATCGCCGAGAATGACCATGAAATGCATGAAAATGATGGTGAAGTGAAGTGAATTGACTGCGAAGTACATGAAAATGGCTGTGAAGTGAAGTGAATTGACCATGAAATGCGTCGAATTGACCGTCAATTAACACGAAATCACCGAGAATGACTGTAAAATGCACGGAAATGACAATGAAGTGAAGTAAAATAATCGCGAAGTGCGTGGAAATGGGCATTAAGTGAAGTGAATTGACTGTAAAGTGAATTTTTAACCATATTGGTTGGCTTAATTAACTTTTCCTATCCCAAAATCATATATGGTTCGTTGATTAACTTATTCTAGTTAATGAGATATGCATGTTAGATAAGTATACAAAGAAATGAACTAAGAGATAGAAAAATATTTTTATATTTTTATATACCCATATTTATTTAATTATGTATTTGAGAAAAATATAAAGGAGAAAAAAATCTCTCCGTAATTTTTTAAAAAATAAAATTTACTGGACTGCTGCGGCACTGCCGCTGAACCGGCGATATTCCCGCGGCAGGCTCTAGTTTTTTTTTTTTTTTAATTTTTATATTATTTTGTGGTTCCATCGTAAAGTCTGTGTTATATCCAAACCATCAATCTACTTGGCGAGCTCATGTTAAGGCATGAGACGAAAAATAAGATAGATCCAACTATCAAGTAGACCACAAGTTTTGGATCATTACGAAATTTGTTTTTCCTCTTCATCCAGGTCTTTGTGACCTTATGAGGAGATTGGATGAAAATAAATGTTATGGTGGGCCCTACAAAAGTTTCAACGGTGAAAATTAATTTTCTGCTGCTCTTCGTGGTGTGGTCCAGTTGATCTTTGGATATGATTTTTTTTTTTGGATAATGCTCCGAAATGATCTCAAAATATGGATGAACGTTGTGGATATAATAAATACATAACTGTTGGGCCCATGTAACATTGATCTCCTTTGAACCGTTCGCACATATCGGAGTTCGAGGATCGTCAGCGCTCGTCCTCGAGCACCAGCACCAGCCGATCCGCTTAAAGGAAAAAGCAGGGGGTATTTTCGACCTTTTGGAAGGCGTCTTTACATTTGGGCGTTATTCTTTGAAAGTAAAATGAGGTGGGCTTTGTCTCGGGGATGGGCCACAAATGGGTCGTACAGTTGGAAATTTCTTGGTGCCATTTGATTTGGCGGGGATTTTCCCGCTTCTTTGTTTATGGAATTTTATAGCATATTTATTTTCAGATAAAATTTTTGATACTCTGGTAGAGCGCGATGGTTCATAATCAGGCAGACAAATTGCATAATTGGACACCTGTAACTTAAAAAAATACGTACAAATCTCAGATTCAAAGTTTAGATGGGTTTTAAACCTATAATTAGATTAGTTTGGTATCTAATTAGATCGATTGGTGGAAATTTAATGGATGGTCAGTATAAAATAATCAACAGTCCATATTCAACAAAGAAAATATTAGAGATTAGAGAGGCTGATCAATCTTAAATTTTGAAAATGATCTACCTACAGTTGAAAAAAACATTTGGGCGGTTTAATTTGATTTATTTATGCCATGGCGTACGATATGTAAGTGCCTACGTATCATCCATTGCAGTCTGGCAGCGTATCAAATAACTTTTCGTTCTTTTAATCACGTTTCCGATATTATACTCTCTTAGACGAGAATCATCTCCAACTAGTTGCTTTCTGGGACCATATTGATGTTTATGATAAATCTAAACCGTCCAACAGTGTATTTAGACAACGAATATGTGATTAACCAGAAATAAGGACAATCAGACCATCAGTTTAGCCATAACATCATTTTGGATGTTTTTGTGTGATTGTGCACTGTCTTCAATGGTGTGGCCCATTTGATGATTTAATCACCATGATTTTTAGTCCATAAAATTTTCATGATGTAGATACATTTTATGGACGGTTTAAATTTTATATCAACATTACGGTGGGTCCCATTCGTTGGAGATGGTTCTCATCTAGAGGAACTGGTCTCTCTCTTCAGGAGTTCGTTTTTTCCTCCATTGCGAGTCCGATTAGAGCGTTTGTTGCGGATCATTGAGGCCCATGTGATGATTGATCGATCATCGAAACTGTCCATTCTGTGGAGTCTAATCCATAAAGAAAATCATAAGAAAATTAGACTTAAATAATTATTTAGTTTACTACCATTCTAAAATGAATTTCGAACAATGAAAGGAAAAATTTCAATGGTTGAAAGTTAAATATAAAAATAAATTTTTTTTATTTATTAAAGAAGATTTGTTTTTGAATTTACAGCTTATCTGAGATATTAAGTAAAATATGGACGGTTCAAATAATCAGATAGTCTCAGAATGTGGGCCCTGGTGGATGGCGACACATGCAGTAACCTGAATCGCGACAGAGGCAAACCAATTTCTCTCTTCGCCATTAAAAACCGTTGGACTTTGCAGTGATAGAACGTCCGTGACTCTCTCAGTTCCAAGTCTCGATCTCGATCTTTCAAATCTCTCCGATCCAGTCATTGCGATGTTCTCATCTCTTCAGATCCGACGGCCTCCATCATCGCTCCCGAATACTCAGCTCCGCAGCGTCTTTAGCCCCGTTTGGTGGAGAAGATCAGGGAAAGAATTCGCAATCGCAGCAGCTGGGGTCGTGATTCTTCTGTTCATCGTCCGTTCCACCTTCTACTCATGGCAGGAAGGGAGCGGTTCGACCAGACCGATGGGTTCGGATTCGGATCTCGTGGAGCTGACTCTGGTGAGAAATGCAAAGGCCAGAGGGGCTGGTGAGAGAATTTCTGATTTTCCTTTCTCTTATTTTTTAATTATTTTTAAATATATATTTTTTCGAATAAGCGGCTTGCAAAACCTTAAAACGCTCTTAAACCCCCTATTGAAAACAGAACTTACAACCACCTCCCTATTTAAAAACAAAAATTACAAGCACCTCCCCGTGACTTCATTCAATGCATGGCATTCAGTGGGTTCTGCAATTTAGTTGGTTTAATTTGAGTTAATATATGCCAAATGTACAAGTTTTAAATGCCTGCATATCAAGCATCATACACAACCAGAGTATCAAATAACTCTCCTTCTTGTTGTTAGTGTCTGTCATACTAAGATCTTGTGTCACATGTCTAGTCATTTTTTAGCGTGTTATAACTTTTATTATGGTCATGAAGTGTATGTCTATGTACGTGTACACCCTCAGGTGTAGTTTAGACATTTTACTCATGGATTGTGGTTATATAGGGCAATTACATGGGACTATAGAGAGAAAAATGAATTTGGGTTTTTTTTGTAAGAGAGTGTGAGAGAAAAGGGATGTAGAGAAATAAAAGGTTTTCCTTGGGGTGAGATTTCACAATTGCAAGGCATGAGAGTTAGGAGTCGTTTGGATGCTTGTAAAATTCTCAATTTGTAAAGGGATTACAGGTGCTGTTTGGATACTTGCATTTGCTTGTAAATTCTATACACACTCGTGATGTGTGGGCCCCACTGTCAATGTGTGGCCCCCACTGTAATGTGTATGGTACATCCAATCTGTCCATCATGCGGCCCCCCCCACCTCTCAAAACACACACACACAAAGAATAAATAAAAAAATAATAATGATTGATCATTAAAAACTTTCATATTGCATTTGGGGGCCACTGTGATGGGGGGAGGTCAAGGACATCCAACCCGTCCAATGTGTCCATGCTTTGATGTTCTCCTACGGCCTTGAAAAAAAATCAACTCATTTTTATGTGATTTGCCAATTTTAGCAAGATTTACTGCCCCAAGCTCGGTGTGGTGTGAATACCTACTTCATGGAGTGTTCTTACCTGTAAACATATTACCACTTAAAGCCAAATAGAATAGCATGTGAGTGTTCTTTTCTCTATCCCAACATGATCTTCCCAACGGATCAGGCCAAGCACCTTCATGGAGTGAGATCCAATCCCAATCTGCCATTTGGGCAGGATGGATCACCACAATTCCTTCTAAAATAGATTCTACTAAAATTATCAATAAAAATGAGGTTATCATTTAATTATGATTAAAGCTGTTAATGCCATCTATCCAACATGACGTGCACTATGGAACAATGCAACGGACATCCTAGATCTCACGTCTACCAACAATGCAACGGACATCCTAGATCTCACGTCTACCATGTTGGCACATGTGCGATGCTTATTTTTAGTGCTTGAAGACAGCCCATCTACAAATAGGCTTTCCCATAGTTATCCTCAGAAATGGTAAGCAATGGCATGTCACACACAAATAATGCACTTTTCAAGCCATTCATGGGGTGGGGCCCATGTACTGCCATGGCCCAAAATCAGTCAGGTACACTAATAAGGTGGCTACATATGTATGAGAAAAATGCTGGTTAAAAGCAAAAGACCAGCAATCCATATTCAACAGACTTGTAGTCCACCTGGAGAGTGGACTGACTTGATTTGGGAAGGGCAGTGGCTATCACTATCTGAATGGTGTTGATTGCACATCTATTTAAGATGCTGGTGTATTTCAATTGATGGGACTGACCATGAATATGCTCAGGCCTGGATTTGGCGCACATATTTCAATCTCTCAGGAGTATCAATCTGTGAAACCTGCTACGAACATGCCCTAGCCCAAAAATGAAGCTGGACCATTCGTTAATGGATAACAAAAATACATAGATCACTGGTCTTTTCTTCTAACTTCATTTTTCTCATACACATAAACCCACTTGATTGGTGGACCATCTCGTTTTTGGGTTGGGAATGTTCATGATAGGCCCCACCTGATGAATATCCAAGATCTTGCACATCTCTCATTGGCACGTGTACAATGAATCCACAACCATTTGCTTTGCATCCTTAGAATGAAATAGGAGTATGACATATTAGATGAAACTTAGGAAGCCGAAGGCACTTGTTTGTTTGAAATAAGGAGTTAGTTTCAATTTTACTTTTTAAGGGGGATTTATGGGGGGTTTTTAAGGCTCTACAAGGAGTGTAGGTAAAACCCTCCTCTTTTCTGTGTGATTGGTACTCAGTGTGGAATTGAGGATTTATAGATGCATTAGAGAGTCAACACTGTTTTGATACACCCATTTCCTATAAGTAGGGTGATTCTAGACCATTGAAGTCCTTTGTTCATCCACATTGTGAACATTGATTCAGGTGCTACATATCATACGACTATTAAGAATGAAATTTTTTTATCTCATATTCTGTTGCTTCTAGTGATATTAAACTTGCTGAGGGATACTTTTCCAGGGTTACTGGAAAAGTGCGTATCAACTATCTCCTTCATTGTTGTTGCCATCTATTATTCTTGTTCCTTCCTTTCCATCTAACTTGTTATCACTTGGTACCCTTGTGAACAATTGAACCGAAGTATCACTCTCTCTCTCTCTCTCTCTCTCTCTCTCTCTCTCTCTCTCTTTCCTTCTTTCAGCCTCATTGTGTTATTATGGACCTAACAACAAAGAGGACCAGTGGTGGTTGTGAAGATCATGGCCTCATGGGTGTACTTGTTTGACACTAAGAACCCCTCCATTGCTTTGGTTTTTGAGTTGGTTATATATAAGAAAATGCACTTTGATCTGTGACGTACTCTCTTGAGTCATTTGTCTTTTAGGCCTTATGATTTGTATAAGATTCCAAATCCATCTGAACTTGCATATGTATGTGCTGAAATTCCATATATATCAACCATGTGGACATGGGCTGTAAACGCATCTATGGGGTGATAATTGCTATACGCTCATGTAGAAGTCAAAGAGCTTCCATATACAACTCACCTACTGTTTAGGAAACTAATTACTGCTGAATGTGTCTTTATACCATGCACGTGGCTCACATTTTGGAAGCTGTATAACTATAAAAGTTGTATGACTATAAAAGTTGTACGACTCTCTTTGACCAATAAATAAGGGATGCACTTGATATTTAGAGCCATAATTTGTTTTCCATTATGTCTAGTGGACCCTACAATCCACTTAGGTCCCACTAGGGCTAAATATGTCAGCACAGCCTGATGAATGGCCAGGATGCACCTGGATGCATCATTTCTTCAAAGGGAGTGATGAAGACAGTAAAATGCATGGGCTTTCACAAATTTAACCATTTTATGAAATGAAATCTTTTTGACAGATATGGCGAATGCAACATCTATGGACATTATCTTCGTTTGTGTTTGTTTTCATTGTGATTGTATATAGAGGTTGAAAAAGTTGGTTCTTGAAATTGTTTATATGATCTACTATTGCTATGGCACCATGTGATGATTGCCTCAACCAATAGAGAATACATGTGCATTTTAATCCCATGTAGATGTTCAAAACAACACACCTATTCTCTAATCTCTAGAAACTCGCCTGTATGAAATAATAAGTTTTTTCCTTATTTATTTATTTATTTATTTATATTTATTTATTTTATTTTTTGTGTCATATAGTTTGTTTAGATGGAAGCTCCCCTGCTTATCATCTTCAGAAGGGTTTTGGATCTGGCTCAGACAGTTGGCTTGTCCACATAGAGGTGACTTAGTTTACATTTGAAGTACCTTAGGGCTTGTTTGGTTTTCGAATTAAAATGGTAAATGGTTGGAAATGGATAACGATTACTTGCTCCTGTAATTGTTTGGTGACATCACCTACATTTGACTAAAATGATGAGTTTGCTACCATTGTTTCTTTCACCCATAAATCATTGTAAAAATGGTAATTTCTAATGAAAAAATGTAATGACTTCAATTTCCTTTACCTGTTTCCTTTACAAGTGTATTTGACTCTTGGTTTATGAGTCACAATCCTTGTTTAAACAGACACCTTGAAATGATAATGATGGTTCATTTACTTTGCATTACACATGAAATTGAAAAACCAATCACCCCCTTAACATCTTGTTCCTTGCAAATGGAGTTGCACTGTAGTCTCTCTCATGACTTTTCCTCATTGCACCTTTTGAAGATTGCTAGTCATCCACATAAAGCATATTATTGGTGGCATGTATTATTTACCCCTTCATTTGCTTCAAAATGCCAAGAAGTTGCACTTTTCACTTTCTTGAGAAGACTAACTTGTTTGGATAGAGAGAATCCAAAATTTGGACATGGAAAACACCATGGAGTTCTTTGAAAATGGAAAGCTAGGGCATCCTATAGTAATTCCATTGTTTGGTTTGGATCCTTGTTTTCCAAGGAAATGTTTAAAGGTCCAACGGTCAAACAACGAGAACTCTCTCGTAATCGTGGAAATTGACATTTAACATTTCTTTTGGATCCATGCTTTTTTGAGGAAAACATGGGAAATTGGTTTTCCATGCTTTTCCCCCCTCAAACAGGGGAAAAGCAGATTTCCATGGAAATCATTTACTTTCCAAGATATCTAAGGTCCATGCGTACTTTTTTCTCAAATAGGGGAAGAGTAGATTTCCATGGAAATTGATTTCTTTTCTACGGTTTTCCATATTTGCAGGACTTCTTGGTCATGATTCAAACTTCCTGTCAATAATGATGCATATCATACAAAGCACAATAGACAACCACATAGACAAATGCACACAAATCAACTCATTTTGGTTACTATTGCACTGATTTCTTACGACACTATATGCTTTTAGGCCCCCATTAAAAGGAAACTTATTATGTATGCATCTTTTTTTCTTCGTATATATATATTTTTTAAAATTCCTAAATATGCAAATATGTGTATTTTACATGTCCTAAAGTTTCATTGAAACATCACACAAATTTCTCCATGTTTCCACAATGTTTTTCACAGTCAACAATACATTTTCGGGTCTTAGTGATTATATTGGCGATATCAATACATGTTACCATATCCCCAACCAGCGATACTTGTAACAATGCCAACACCATGGACACTGCTTTGATCTGTGTGTGTCTGTTCTCAGCTGGAGTTTTGAGTCTTTCTAGTGGTTGTGACCAATGTTCGAAATATCAATATTGCGTTATATATAGCACCTTGGGGATACAGATACATATCGGTTATTGTACGGGATATATCGTTTGTATTGGGTAATTTATCACACTTTTTGGGAAACATGGGGAAACATTGAGAGAATGGTTGAATTTTTCAATGAAACTTAAGGGATTGTTAAAAAAAAGAAGCCTTAATACACTTTTAAATCATAACATCTCAAAAAAGAAGTGCACATAATAAGTTTCCTTTGTTTAGGGTCTTAAGCTATGAATTGTCTGATTGAACTAATGCAACTATGTTCAAATTAAATGCATAACATTTAAAGTGTATGTGCCCTTAAAAAAACATTTAGAGCGTATGTGATGATTATTTCATCAAACACTTCTAGATACTTTGAAATTAGTCTCAATTGGCAGCTGGTTGAACGAAAGTTTTGAAAAAAAAAATATTTTAATAAAAAATGATTTATTTTTTGAAAATTGATAAGGATTTAACAAATTAGTAGATTAGCTCTCATACATGCTTGATTTCATGTTTAGAGTGTAACATGGTAAGCAATTTGGAAGAAATTGGGGAAATTTTGAATTTTTCCTAGATTTTCGTAAATCGGACTACCTACACTTAAATTTTGAAATTAGAGTGTATGTGATGATCATTTCATCAAATAGTACTAAATACTTCGAAATTAATCTCAATTGACAACTGGTTGAGTGAAAAATTTGAAAAAAAAAATGGAGAACTTGTGAAAACCGAGAGGAGCTAAAAGCTTTTGTGTATTCGAGACAACCCAAAAATGTTGAATATATAGAGATTACATCAGCTATACAAGTAAAGTAATAAAATCAAAGAATCAAAATCCTCTACATATGGAAACCATCTATACAAGGTATGCTAGCTATACAAGGTATATTTCAGTCCGTCTAACATCCCCCCTCAAACTAATGCGGTTCATCGACAAGTAGTAATTTACCAACTAGAATTGAGTGACATGCAGAAGTGAGGGACTTGGTGAGAATGTCGACAATTTGATCATGGGATGAAACATGTGGAAGAGAAATGAGCCCAGACTGAAACTTCTCACGGATAAAGTGACAATCAACTTCAATATGCTTCATCCGTTCATGAAAAACTGGGTTAGAGGCAATCTGAATGACACTGAGATTATTAACATGGAGTGGAGTAGGATTCTGCAGAGGAATGCCCAAGTCGGAAAGAAGTCCACGTAACCAAACAAGCTCACTACACACAGCGGACATCGCCCGATACTCGACTTTTGTACTTGATTTGGAAACAGTGGCCTGCTTTTTACACTTCCAAGAGATCAGAGAAGTGCCGAGAAAAACACAGTAGCCAGTAGTAGATCTTCGTGTGAGAGCGCAACCGGCCCAATCAGCATCCGAATAAGCACGAAGGTCCAGATTTGCCGTGGAGGAGAAGAACAATGATCAATCTACAGTTCCATGTAGGTACCGTAGGATGCGTAACACCGCAGTCATATGAAGAGTCCGAGGAGCAAAAACAAACTGACTGACGACTTGGACAGCGTATACAATATCAGGGCGAGTCATAGTTAAGTAAACTAGACTCCCAACCAAACGGCGGTATAAGTCGGGCTGTGCAAGTAGATCACCATCGTCACGGCCATAATGAACGTTAAGTTCTAAGGGAGTCTGAACTGTATTCTGATCCGTCAATGATGCCAAAGCAAGAAGATCCTTAGCATATTTACGCTGGCTGACCAGGATCCCACGTTTAGAATGTGAAATTTCAAGACCAAGAAAGTATATGAGATGGCCAAGGTCTTTCATTTTGAAGGAGGATTGCAGAACTTCTTTTAAAGCTGAGATACCAGTAGCATCGCTACCAGTCAGAAGTAGGTCATCAACATAGACGAGAACAATGACAATTCCGCGAGCAGTGGTGTGTAAAAATAAGGATGGGTCATGACTACTTTGAGTAAAGCCAGCACCGGTAACTACATCGTGAAAGCGTTGAAACCATGCCCGAGGTGCTTGTTTGAGGCCATACAGGGCTTTCTTTAGACGACATACCTTATTGTCAGGGATTAAAGACTCAGGAGGAGGTTTCAAATATACTGTTTCTTGGAGGTCTCCATGAAGAAAAATATTTTTCACATCCATCTGAGCAAGTGACCAAGAGCGAATGGAAGATATTGTCAGAAGAGTATGAACAGTTTTTATTTTGGCCACGGGAGCGAATGTCTCATCATAATCAATTCCGTATTCCTGTTTGTATCCCTGAGCGACAAGTCGAGCCTTGTATCTATCCAATGATCCATCAGACTTCAGTTTGACAGAATAAATCCATTTGCTACTATTTAGCTGTTGGTCAGCGGGTCGAGTGACAATGTCCCACGTATGATTATCATCCAATGCCACAAGTTCTTTTGCCATAGCCTTCTTCCAACAATCATGAGTGGCTGCCTGAGAGTATGAAGTAGGAATAGAAACAGTATCCAGAGTAGCATTCATGGCAGACATAGAGCATATCAAGCGATCGGGCGCTCGATGTACACAATCGGAACGACGTATCGAGGTAGGTTCAGGATCTGCAACAGGTACAGTAGGTTCGGGTTGAGTAATAGGTGGTAGAGCCGTACGTGATCGACGGAAGTACACCTGCAACGGACGAGGGAGAGTACTCGAGGCAGAAGGAATATCAGGAAAGGTGGTGAGACTATGAGATTTTGGGGCGTGCAGAGGAGGAAGAGATGAATGAAAGACAATATTTTCAGGAAAAACAACATGTCGTGAAACTCGAACACGACGAGAAACCGGATCATAACATTGAAAACCCTTCTGTGTTTCTCCAAATCCCAAGTACATACATTTGATTGATTTGGGAGATAGTTTGTTACGCTCACGTGAAGCCAGGTGAACATAACAGACACAACCAAAAACACGAAATGTGGAATATGCAAGAGGTAAGCCTTTGAGAACAAAGTGTGGAGATTTACTGTTCAGAATGTTGGTTGGCATTCGGTTAATCAAGTAAACTGAATGTAACATTGCTTCCACCCAGAAAGAACGAGGAAAACTCATAGCTGTCATGAGGGTGTTGGCAGTTTCAACAATATGACAATTTTTTCGTTCAGCCACCCCGTTCTGTTGTGGAATATCAGAACAGGTGGTCTGATGAATAATCCCATGACCCTGAAGAAATATACGAAAATCGGTTGAGAGATATTCCTCCCCTGAGTCAGAGCGGAGAGTTTGAACTGGAACTTGAAATTAAGTCTCTACCATAAAGTGAAATATCTTGAATTTTTCAAAAACCTGTGACTTCGAGTGCAGAAAGTAAATCCAGGTGTAACGTGTGAAATCATCAATGAATATAACATAGTAACGTAACCCAGAGAGTGACATTATTGGTGAAGGACCCTAGACATCTGTATGTACTAGTTCAAACATAGAAGATGATTTTGTAATACTTAGAGGAAAAAGAATACATTTACTCTTTGAAAGACAACAAGATGAACAAGAGTAATTCAAATCTTTCTTATTAAGAAAAATATTCCCTAACATGCCAGAAGAAAATAAATGAATTAATTGATCGGAATGTGGATTACCCAGGCGAAAGTGCCACAGTTTTCATAATTTATTTGCCAAACAAATATCTGAAGAAGATGTAGAAAAGAAATAACGAGCCGGAGTGACAGATGGAGCAAAGTCTAGCACGTACAGACGACCATGCCGCCTACCCATCCCAAGTACCTTCCCCGTCGCCAGATCCTGCACAAAACAACAGTTGAGAAGAAATATGACTAAGCAGTTATTGGATGTGAGTTGACCAACTGAAATTAAATTGGAGGAGAGGTTAGGGACATGAAACACATTACGAAGTGTGAACTGGCGATGGGCAGAAGGAGAAAAAGTCAAAGATCCAACTGACTGAATAAGTAGTCTAGTGCCATCTGCAGTAGAAACAGCCTGATTGCCGGTGTAGGGTCGAATGTCACGAAGATGGGATATAGTACCAGTCATATGATTGGAAGCACCCGAATCGAAGAACCATGGTGAAGATGGGGATATACCTGACATACCGGCTGCAGAGAGGGTCTGAACAATTTGCTGGAGCATTGCAGGAATCAAAGGTGACAAAAGACCTTCAACAGAAGATGCAAAATCACTAACAGACGGCTCAGAAGTAGTGGCAGTAGTAGCAGAAAGAGCATGATCACGACCACGACCACCACGTCCACGACTGAAAGACGATGCATTGGCACGTGTATGGCAGTCCTGAATACCATGACCAGTTTATCGACAATAAGCGCACCATTCTTTGCATTGAGCGACAACATGACCCACCTTGTTGCAGCCACGACAAGTCAAAGGCGAGGAACCACGTGTTGGTGTAGTGGTGGACACAACAAGCACCATATTAGATGATCCCGAAGTTGAGGAAGGAAGAGAGAGAACTTTCAGTCGTTGTTCCTCAGCCAATAGATCATTAATAACCGAGTTCAATGAGGGAGTAGGGCTACGGTTCAAGAGAGCAAACCGACAATGCTTGAATTCCGGACGCAACATCATAAGAAATTGACGAACTTGCGCACTCTCGCGCATAGTTTGAAAAATCTTAAAGTCATGAGGAAATATAGGTTCCATCAAGGCCAACTCGGTCCAAATTGTGACAATTTTAGAGTAAAACGATTGAATACTGTCGTCACCCTGAGTAAGGTTAATGAGATCCTATTCTAGACGGTATGACCGGGCTGCATTACTTTGTTGATATATTGTCTGAAGATGCTCCCACATTGCCTTAGCCGTGCGATGAGGTGTGAGGCCAATAGCAATGGACCGATCGACCGAATCGAGAATTCAGGAAATAATCCGTCCATTTTTCATTTCCCAATTAGCCAATTTATCGGCATCTGTGGAAGTGGGGATATGAACAGATCCATCAATTAGTCCCCACAAACCACGACCCTTAAGGAAGTTCTGAAAATGGATGGCCCATAGTGGATAGTTGGTACCATCAAAACTACAATGTGGGGCCTCATGACGTGATGAGTTCTTGTCCATTGAGCTGAAGTATTATAAAGTACCTAGAAAAAGGATTTAGATGTACCGTACAACAACAAAAACAGCAACGGGTTCTGGATCTGAATCCGGATCGTGATCTGGTTCAGAATCTGGAGCGAGATGAACAGAGGGGCGCTGGAGCAGATCGGATCTGGATCTGGATCGGGACGAGCACAGGGACGAGATGAACAGAGGAGCGCTGGAATAGAGTACGTGCGCAGGGACGTGAGTAGGGACGGGCAGGGGTGGTCGGACGTGCGCAGGGACGAGCAGGGGCGATCGGATTTGGGCAGGGACGAGCAGGGGTAGTTGGTTCTTACAGGGGATGAATGGACGTGCGCAGGGAGGAGCCAGATCTGACAGGGGAGGGCCGGATGTGCGCAGGGACGAGCCGAATCTGACAGGGGAGGGCCGGACGTGCGCAGGGATGAGCGTGGGGAGGGCCGGACGTGCGCAGGGATGAGCGTGGGGAGGGCCGGTGATGAAGAGATGCCTGATTAGGATCAGTATTGCTCTGATACCATGAAAACCGAAAGGAGCTGAAAGCTTTTGTGTATTTGAGACAACCCAAAGACGTTGAATATATAGAGATTACGTCAGCTATACAAGTAAAGTAATAAAATCAAAGAATCAAAATCCTCTACATATGAAAGCCATCTATACAAGGTATGCTAGCTATACAAGGTATATTTTAGCCCGTCTAACAACTTGAAGAATCGATGGATATCAAAATCAAAGCTCCAACCCCACGATTTTTCATGCAAAACATGAAGAACCAATGGATTTGTAATTATTTGACATTGATTGAACATGGGGTATCGGCACCAATGTTTGAAATATCGATATCACGTTACATATCGCCTCCTTGGGATACAAATGCATATCGGTTATTGTATGGGATATATCGTTTGTACCTTTTAGGAAACATTGGGAAAATTGTTGATTTTTTAAATGAAGTTTTAGGGATTGTTAAAAAAGATACATATATTTAACTCGTAACATCTCAAAAAAGAAGTGTACATAGTAGGTTTCTTGAAAGGGTCCCAAGCTATGTGCTATCTGATTGAACTAATGCAATTATATTCAAATTGAATGCATAACATTTAGAGTGTGATGATCATTTCGTCAAACACTCCTAAATATTTTGAAATTAGTCTTAATTGACTGCTGGTTGAAGGGAAATTTCGAAAAAAGTTAATATTTTAATAAATTTATTATTATTAATTTTTAATTAAAAATGATTTTTATTGTCTGAAAGTTAAAAGGACTTAACAAATTAGTAGATCAGCCCTCATACATGCTTGATTTCATGTTTGGAGTGCAAATTTGTGATAAATTGAGAAAATTTTGAATTTTCTCCAAAATTTTCCAAATCAGACTACCTACACTCAAATTTCGAAATTAGAATGTATGTGATGATCATTTCATCAAATACTACTAAATATTTCGAATTAGTCTCAATTGATAGTTGGTTGAAGGGAAATTTTGAAAAAAAGCATGGAGAACATGAAGAACCAATGGATATCGAAATTGGAACTCCAACTTTATGATTTTTCATGCAAAACATGAAGCGTGTCGCACATGTGGGCTACAAGATATATCGTGGGATATATTGGCCGATATCGTTGATATTAAAAACATTGGTTGTGACTGATAGCCTATTATGTGTTATTTTGTTTTTGTGATTCTCTTAGACACATCATTTATCCCTAACAGTGTTCGAGATATCGGTAACGCTACAAGTTTTGCTAGCTGCGGATACGGAAACAATATCGTTATCATTGATAGCTAGAAAAACAGGGAAACATGGGGAAAACGGTGGAATTTTCTTTGAAACTTTAGGAGATGTTAAAATACACATATTTGCATATTTAGGAATAAAATTTTTTTATAAAAAGAATGCATACACAATAAGTTTCCATTTAATGGTCTCTTAAAAGCATGTGTTGTTGTAAAAAAATGGTCAAATAGTAACGAAAATGAGTTTATATATACAAATGCAGGTACCATACAATAATTAGGACGTGTAAAAGTAAATGAACTCAAACATGCATCCATCTATGATCTATCAATGATGTATATAATACAAATGCAGGTACCATCCATCCGTCCATGTATGCACACACACACACATACAAACATGCATTTCATCATACAACCATGCGCTTATAAAAAATTTGAAATGGATTTTTTTAGTAAATAGATTTTTGGCAATATCGATACGTTGGTGATATTATTGAAATATCGTCGATAACCTGGCGACCCAAATGACACTTGCAATTTACACAGTCGAAAATATTAATGATACAAAGTGACACTTGGAATTTACACAGTAGAAAATGTTAGCGATGCATTGGCGATACTAAGTGGTATATCTTCGATACTTGGAATTTTTTTATACTACCAATGTTATCGGTATTGCTACTAGTATTATTAATATTGTCGAGTTGGAGATACAAGTAATATTAGGGATATTGTCAATATATTGAAGATACTCCAAACATTGATCCCTAGGCACTGAAGATGACTAGGGAAGTCAATATGCCTTTCCAAGCGATTGTTGCTAATTGAAAATGACACCTTTTTAGTTTACACATGTATATGCTTGTTGTCTCCTTTTTCTTCAAGACTTATGAAAATGTTAAACGAGCTTTCACAGTATGTTTTGACTTTCTTTACTCCTGTAAAACTTAGGGTGGAGGTTGGTGCAATACGGTAGCATTGTGCGCTCGGCGTAAAATGACTCCATTAGGATCATCAGATCGGATGGATCAAGTTCCTTTCACTGGCATGTTTAGTAGTGACCAATCACAAAATCCTGGTATGTATATATTTTTGAGTTAATACAGATCACTTTGGTTTAGTGTTTGGTTGGTCATTTAGCTTGTTCATGTTCTTAAACTTGCTAAGGAGCCTCCATAAACCTACTTTGATTCCTGTTTATTTATGCTCAAATCTGTGTTTTCTATATTAGCTACTGAAATCTTTGAATCTAAGCCTCAGAAAAACTTTCGTTGTCTTATTTTTCTTGTCAATAACAATGATTTTGTTAATACATCAATTTGGTATGCTTACATCAAGACTATTTCCTGGCATGGTCTTTTGCATGGAAAATTTGAAGTTTATGTGACTTGGGCATGAGCAATTGTTTTGATGCGTACATCGGACCATTAAAAGTATATCAATGCATAAAGCGTGCGTTACCCTTCTCAATGTGGTTAGATGATGGGTACAGGTCGGGTCTTTAGAGGTTGAAGACCTTACACGTGTTCGTGATGTGTGTAAGTTGCTTGGAGGAGATATTTGGACTATTGGATTGTGAGGATGGTGTGATCGGATCGTTGGATCATTATGTCCCACTTTCATTGCGCTATCATTGGGATCCATTGGGCATATTGGATTTGAGTTTATCTTATATACATTTTATTTATTTGAGTTTTGAGACATTGTGCGTACACTTTTTTGTGTGAAATTTTTTTTTGAAACTTTTTTTAGTAAGGGTATTTTGGTCAGTTAATGTAATTCCGAATTTATAAGGGTGTTTTGTTCTAAATCTAAAATGTAATGTTATGTTATGTTTATGAAAGAGAGCTTTTGCTTGTTTAAGGCCTGATGATTCCGTCTTTGACTTCGAGTAATTGGAAGAGGGCTTGATGCTTAGGAAAGTGATTTCCCATCTCCTTCTCTCATTCTTTCTTTTCTCAAGGTATTTTCTTCTTTCAGCCCATTTTCTTCATTTTCTTATAAATTCTCTATATCTAAAAGTCTATCCCCATTCTTTTCAATCCAAATCATTAGATCTTGGAAGATCTTGATCCCCACATATACATATTTTGATATTTTTCAAATCCTATCACTCAAGGCCCTAGATTGGAACTATAATCAAAGAACCATCCATTTTTCTGAAATTTTCAGATTTTTCCTAATCTAGGAAATTCATATTTCTTGGATTAGAAAATCCACTTGGATCGTCGGACGAACCCATTGCGAGATCAAAGTCTTATATTTCACCAAATCCGTTTAAATTCAGATTTTAAGGTTCAATATAAAGTGTTTGTGATGGATGGCCGTGATCATTGCTGAATTTTTCTTAGTTCCTTCTTGTTTCATGATTTATAATGCTGAATTTTTATTGTTAATGCTTGCATAAATATGCCTCTTTTAAACTTTGCATTCATTTAGGGTTGGATTAAGCCGTCCTACACCATGTTTGATATCAAATGCAAACATGAGGTTGTGGACCCTAAAAGAGTTATGTACTTATGTATTTGTACAGATATATGATGATACTGAAGAATGCATTATCATATAATTTTATCTAATGGATGCATACTATGTAGAAAATGTGTTGAGACATCTAAAAATACATGAAAAACTATATAGAAAGCATTTTAATGCTATTAAAACACGAAAAAAATTAATTAGAACTTTTCCTATTGAAAGGGTCGATTCGTTTCTGATATAGTTTTCTGGCATGGGCGTTGGATGTAGCAATTTTTCCAGTCAATGGGGTGTCCTTGTTACATAAGTTGAAAACCCATGATCGATCAAGGAACAACCAATAATCCAAATTGAAGTTCTTATGCGGAAGGAATCTTTCCATTGGATTATGGTAGTCAAACAGTATTTGGCTGTGGAAAGAAAAGCAGATAGTTTGGAGTGTGGCCGGAATGTACTTTGAAGCACGCTTTTGGATGTGGTTCACATCAACTTTCACATGAACTTTCAATGTTTGGAGCAGTTGCATGCTTGCATTTAAAGGCTTTTTCCATCTTGAAGAAACCAATGTATTGGCAGGTGATTCTTCCATAATGGAATCTGATAAGTGAGATTTCGAGTAAGTGTTTACAGAATCTTCTTTCATCCTTTAAGTTGGAACTTTAATTACTTCCTCTGACTATCTACTGGGAGCTTTGATCAGACATTATATCTCCCTACAAGGTGCAGTGATTTACACATTGGCTAGAATCTCCATCTGAGGCTCTTCTAAAAGTCACTAAAAACTACATTTATGTAATTTTATGTGATGAGTGCCACAATGATGGTACCTTTTCATTGTAACTGATAGGTAGTTTCATGTAACTTGCGAGATAGCTTTGTTGTACTCTTCTTAATAGATGAGTGTACAAAATGCGGTTCAATGACTATAGAATAATGTTAGAAATAATTGTGCATTGGCCAAAATATCATTTATATGGATTGATACTTTAAAAAACTTATGTTAGCGGCTAACTAATGAAAACCTTGATGTGCATTCTGTAAGCCTAATGAGTTGGACTTATTTGAATAGTGCACCCTACAAGCCTAATAAGTTGGAGTCACTTCTCTTGATAGATGAGCATACAAAAAGCAGCTGAAAGACTGTAGAATAACATTGGAAATAATCGAGCATTGGACAAAATATCTTTTATATGGATTGTACTTAAAAAAACTTATGTTGGCAGCCACTTAGTGAAAGCCGTGATGTGCATTCTTCATCCTAATGAGTTGGAGTTACTTGAATACTGAACTCTACAAGCCTAATGAGTTGCAATTACTTGAATAGCTTTTAACAGGCAACCTTGCAAGACCTTGATGTATCCTACTTTCTTTTCCCTCATCATTGACTGTAGTTTCTTTTCACTCTATTAGAAAACAAACAAACAAAATGAAATGATTTTTTTTTTCCTTTTCTGGTCAACAACAAAATGAGATGATCGGTTGATGGTTGTTCAATTCTGTTCATATGCTCATCAAATTTCATTCCACTATATTTTCCTATTGTATAACAATTGGTGGTTGGCCTGGTTTTATTAAGCTTTGTGCAGGTCTGTTCAGTGTCTAAGTTTGATTTTGTTCCGACTGCCTACCACATTTACATTCGTCCTTGACTGTTAAGGATCTCTTGTATTTATTTGGGCCTCTTTCAGATTTCTTTAACTGGAACAAAGTCAAGATACGTTATTGTGATGGTGCATCTTTATCTGGGAATGTGGAAAGTGAAGTTCAGGTAGTTCTGATGGGAGTTTTTGCATTCCTTGCTTGACTATCAGTTATTACTAAAAGGGAATTGTTTCTAGGGGAATGCTAATCTCACACATCTCTATTGTAGACACCCCATCTTGTTCCAGTCAGTCCTTGTGGATGCTCCTGTACTTGCTTTGAATTATGGAGGAATTGAGCTTTAGGACTGATGCCCCCAACATGAAATGATTTCCAATAAATCACCTTAGAAACTCAAAACTCACTTGAAGATGCCCAAGAGGTATGGTTCCCATCCTGAGGAAGGTCTGTAGTCCACACCCCTTACTTTTCTTAAGAAAGCTCTCTAGGACACAGAAAAGGAGTTTCTGCATCCTAGAAAGCAGATAAACATTTTACCTCTGTATTTCTGCATCCCAGAGAACACCCTGTTTTGAATTTCATTTTTGGGCCCTACAATACTTGCCCCAATTTTCCCCATCAAATTTCATAAAACCCTTGTTCCCTTGTACATTAAAAATAAAAAATAAAAAATGTAAAGTTATCACACAATGTATCGCATCCCTGGGATATGGAAATGTCTTAGGGATGTCAGGAAATATCACATGTATCATGTGATGTATCACAGTCTAAGGGAAACATTGGGGAAACCTTGGGAAAATGTGCAAGTTTTCAGTGGAACTCAGGGGATGTTAAAAGACACATGATTACACACCTAGTACCTTAAACATTACAAAAAAGAAAAAGATAAAGAAAAAAAAAGGCTATGCACTGGAGGACAAAACAATGTGTTGTCGAACAGAACTATGCTCCGAGATTCCTCTCCAAGACTCCAACAATGATATTTCCACGAAATTCGTTTTTTGATGCCAAAAAACTATAGTGGAGTTGTCAAAATATAACCACAAAGAATCCAAAAAAAAAAGGCAAAAATTTTTATTATTATTTATTATTTTTTCTTCTGATTTTTGCTGGTTTCAGTCAAAATATCACAAATGTTGACTATACATTGTCAAAATACTGGAGATATTGCAATCACAATATATCCGGTTATGATTAATATATGGGAATTTCACAAATACTTTGAGATTTCATATCACCCATGTGCGATACTGCTAATATCAGCTGGTATTATGGCCTATACCATTGATACTGGCTTATTGAGTTAGCACTCCAATAAGCCAAAAATCAGCCCATTTTGACATTTGAGCACCGATATATGATTGAATAACCGGAAGGTGCATTGAAACAGTTTGGACTGATATCAACCTGGACTGGCAACCTCAATATCATCCTAACCATTATGAATTTTCACACAAACCTGACCCATTAGTTAGCCCATTAAGTTTTCACCCAAACCAGACCCATTAGTTACCTTCCCAACAAACCCAAGATCACTCAAAATTGATGCCTGAGCTCCGAGACCCAGTTTAAAAACTGAGGGTGCCTGGGCTGAAAATCAGGCACTTTTTCATGCAGGGGACAATTAAAAATGACATTTATGTCGTTACACCCTGAAAACCCAAATTCCATTTTCTTCCACCCTTTGACCCAATTTTGACAAAATTGTGCTTAGAACACCCAACGAGACCCTCATCTTGTTTTCTTTTATGAACTAGCCAAACTAATCCCTTGGTGAAATGATAATCCCGCCCTTCAAAAACCATAGGTTGTTGAGAATTTAGCCAAATCCCATTTGTTCCCACCCAAACCTTTAGAAAACCTTGTGGAAGCTTCTTCTTACCCATTGGATTGCTTGGCTTGTTGCAAAGCCAAATTACTTTGATTCAAGAGTAGGATAGGTGGGTGTGGAGGGTGGAGAATCAGGCAGATTTTCTTTTTATTCCTCCTATTCTGTGCTTCTGTCCAACCCGATTAGTAGCTCCCTGGTGCCTATGGAGCATATTTGGTCATATAGTAGCCAGTGGCCTGCCCTGGGTTTTGGCTTCCTATTGGTTAGTGGGTAGGGGAAGTATCCTCACCGTGGATAACCTTTAGAAAATAAATATGATTATTCCAAATGCTTTCATCATGTGTCTTCAAGATGTAGAAATCAATTGATCATTTGTTATGCATTGCAAATTCACTAGAGCACTGTGGGCAAGAGTTCTTGATCTTTTCTAATGCTATTTGGCAGGGTATTATGTAACGGTACTACGGCCACAACCGTTACCTTTACGATACATGTCATAATGCTGTTATGGTCCCTGTAACAATCATCACGGTCTCCTTTTTTATTGAAAAAAAAAATTTGAAAAACCTGTATATGCCCTGTAATTAGGGGTGCACATTTAACCGGTAGAACCGTGGAACCGGACCGGAACCAACCAAACGGTCCGGTTTGGTCTGGTTCTAGAGTGCACCGGTTCCGGTTCCGGTTCCGGTTCTAAAAATCAAAAAACCGGTCACATCTGTTCGGTTCTCGGTTTGGGGGTATGAAGAACCGAACCGAACTGTGAACTGATCCGTAGAACCAAACCGTGGATCCGATCCGTAGAACCGAACCGTGGAATCGAACCTGGAACCGAACTTGGAACCGAACCAAGAATGCTTTGATTATTTTCATATTTGACCCATGATTTATGATTTAAAATGCACCATTTAAATATTTTTTTGCACACCTTATACAATATCTAAACCATTCATCAAATGGACCACAATATGGATGGACATGGGCTAGATAATAAAATTAAACATGCAATTGGGCTAGATTATAAAAAGTCCAGAACCATGGAACTGATCCGGAACAGAACCGGTTTTAACGGTTCGGTTCTAGGGTGCCAATGGTTCGGTTCCGGTTCCGAATATCATAGAACCGTTAGGAACGGTTCGGTTCCGGTTTCACCCCAGAACCGGACCAAACCGAACCGTATGCACCCCTACCTGTAATGTTGAAAAAAATCCTAAATACATGTATTTTCCTCGTAACAAGACCATTGTGGGGTTGTTATGGGCTTTATAGGGAGCGTAACAGGCCGTTTACGGTGGTTAAGGGTTATGTTTTCCATAACGGTTATTACGACCATTATGACCTTGTAACGTGTAATGGTTGCCATTGTTACCTTTACGTAACGGCCTTTGTGGTACACCACTTTATTAGGTGATGTCGGCGTTGATTTGGTCTCTATTCTTGTCTTAGCACAAGGTTGGAGCTGGAAGTAAAAGGAAAATGTTGTGGTGTCTCTCCCTTTTAACAGATTTGTGGTCTATCTGGAAGGAATGAAATGAAAGATGTTTTTGAAATAGCTAGTGGCTCCCAAATAAGGTCTTTAGGAAGGATAAAATGGATGCTATTGAGTGCGCTTCATCCTTGAGCAGTTTGAGGAAGCTTCATCCGTATCTTTTGATTCTTTTGTTCTTCTTGTGTGTAACTTCAAGGCTTGGATGTTTGTCTTTGCCATGCTTTTTCAATAAAATTGTGTTGCCTTAAAAGAAAACTTCCTCTTATCTTAATTACCCTCGGCCTACCATAATTTACCATTCCACCACCCAATCAACCCCTATGTCAATATTTGTAGTATCAATATCGCGTTACATATCTCACCCTTGGGATACAGATACATATTGGTTATCGCATGGGATATATCATTTGTATTTAGTAATTATCGCACTTTTTGGGAAACATTGGGAAATTGGTTGAATTTTTCAATGCAACTTTAGGGATTGTTAAAAAATACCTCAATACACACTTTTAAATCATAACATTTTTTAAAATTTGTATAGGGTCCGAAGCTATGCATTGTTTGACTAAACTAATGTAACTATATTCAAATTGAATTCATGACATTTATCAAATCAGTAGATCAGTCCTCATACATGTTTGGTTTCATGTTTGAAGCGGAAAATTGCAAGCAATTCGGGAGAAATTGGGGAAATTTTGAATTTTCTCCAATTTCCCCAAATTGGGCCACCTGCACTCGAATTTTGAAATTAGAGTGTATGTGATGATCATTTCATCAAACACGTCTAAGTACTTTGAAATTAGTCTCAATTAACTGTTGGTTGAAGGGAAATTTTGGAAAAAATAATTTCATAAAAAATTTAATTTTTTTAATTAAAAAATAATTTGTATTTTCTGAAATTTGACAAGAACTTAATAAATTAGTAGATTAGGCCTCATACATGCTTGATTTCATGTTTGGAGTGCAACATTGCAAGCAATTTGGGAGAAATTGGGAAAATTTTTAGAATTTCCCCAAATTGGGCCACCTACACTTAAATTTGGAAATTAGAGTGTATATGATGATGAATTCATTAAAGACTCCTAAATAGTTTGAAATTGCACTCAATTGGTGGTCGCTAAAAGGGAAATTTTGAATTTTTTAAAAAGTATTTTAATAGTTTTTAATTAAAAAATATTTTTTTTTTCCAAAAATTGATAGAAAAGTTAACTAATTAGTAGATTAGGCCTCGTATATGCTTGATTTCAAGTTTGGAGTGCAACATTGCAAGCAATTTGGGAAAAATTGGGAAAATTTTGAATTTTCCCAAATCGGGCCACCTACACTCAAATATCGAAATCGAATGTTAAAATCCTTTATTTTCCATGCAAAACATGAAGAGTCATGAATTTCTTATGATTTCACACTAATTTTATATCTGATTTAAACAAACAAAAAAAAGGATCAAAATGCAAAATAACTTACCAAATGCGAAATGACCCCGAATTCAAGAAAATCTTTATTCTAATTTTAATCATGGATCTTTCTCTCAAATGAAGCAAAGGATGGACTGAAATCCATGCACTAGTAGCTTAGAGAGAAAAATCTGAAAAAAGAATGGGAAAAATCAGTTTTGGGGGTTTTTTGGGAGGGTAGCGTGCATTTCTTGGAAAGTACGATGATATCTGTCAATATTGGTAGATATCGTCGATACTTAGTAAACTCTTTAGAAACAAGTGACGATATGTCGCAATATCGCCGATACATTGTGATCAAGGTATTCCATAATGGTAACGGTGGTTGTAACGGCCACCATTGTTACCTTTTCGATACATGGTGTAATAGCCGTTACGGTCTCTCTCTCTCTCTCTCTCTCTCTCTCTCTCTCTCTCTCTTTTAATTGAAAAAAATATGAAAAACTTGTATCGGTCTTGTTACGGTTCTTTACAGGGCCATTACGACCTTTACGAGAGGGCATAATGGGCCGTTACGAGGCTGTAATGGCCTTTATAGATCATTTTTTTTTTTCGTAATGGCCATTACAGCCTTTATGATCTCGTAACGTGTAATAGTTGCCCTTGTAACGTGTAACGGTTGCCACCATTACCTTTACGTAACGGCATTTACAGCACACCATGATTGCGATACATAGTGATAAAAATGCAATATTATTGTTGATACCCAGGAATTTGGCATTTCCGGTGTTACTTCCTATGGTTTTCGTATCGCTAACATGTGATATTGATAATATCGGCTGATACATTGGTCGATATTATCGATATTGCAAACACTGCCCTATGTCAGGACACTCACCATCCATCTATAATTCCCTAAATCCATTAGGAAGCCTTTAAGTTCTCAACAATTACCATACAACCATTGAAGGGTCTCATTCTTGAATTCTCTAAAGCCTCAGCTATAACCTACAAGAGCCTACCTTCTAGGATCCTAGTTCCCTTTAGCTAGCACTTATGCATAATTCTGAAAATATTTAGAAAAAAGCTAGAAACATGGCACTAAAGCTTGAGAACTCGTGACTTTTTCAATCATAAGAGGCCGAGTGTGCCCTTACCTTTAGGTTGTGCCAAACTGCCAATGGGTGTCAGTAACCTTTGTGAAAGAAGAGATTCTATTGATCTCTTGTTTTCTCCAAATTCTAGCCCAATTCAAGAAGATCTATCATCAAAGGCAAGACCATCCAATGGAGATAAAGAATATTTGAAGACAGAGCTTTTGGTGGCTAATCCACCACACTTCACCATTGAATGCCATCCCATCCCAGCCTTGCATTTCAAAATTGGCTAGTGCAGTGGTGACTCCATTTCCCTCACCTACAACCTTCGGTTGAGATGTCCAGTCTGTACGCATGTACACATCAACTTAATGAGATTGATTGTTCATCAGGTGGGCACACCATTGATATGACCTAGTCCAAAAATTAGGTCAGCTGGATGGTTCTGAACTGCTGGTTGAAGAAAAAGTAGAAGGTTAAAGAAAAACTAGCTCAATGCTCCACATTTATGCTCAATTTCAGTGGTTTGGAATATTCAACTGGCCTAATTCATGGAGGAGGTCACATTCATGGTGGGAAGAGCGGCTTGGATATTGTATAGGCGTGTCTTGTTCACACATGTGATGTAAAGCTGATTTGTAGGGATGCGTGTGTAAGATTAGCATTCTTGTTTGAAATACATCATATCTAGGGAATTGATAAAAAATAAGTTATAAAGAGGGATACTAATGGTTTGATTTATATTTCTATGTTTTCTCTTGGTATAGAATGGCACAAAAATCTTCTTCAGAGGTCAGCGTATTTGGGAGGCAATTATGGATGAACTATTATCAATAGGATTGGCTAATGCTAGACAGGTCTCTCTTGTAACCACAAAATCGTTTTCTTAAATCCCAGTAAATATTCAATTGCATGCATTTTGCTGATAAAAAGTGTTGTGACATTGGAACAATTCATCAGCTGACTGTTTCTTAGTATGCTTTTTGCTTCACAAGATAATTTATTTATTTATTTCTTACAGATTGATCTGAATCTTTTTTGCATGATTATAGCAAGTAGCAGCTAGCTCTGTTTCTTTTCCCTTTCTAAGAGGGAGCTATAACATTATTAGAGGGGAAAGGGAATATGAAAGAATACCCACAACCTCTCAAGGGGATGGATAATGAGAGGTAAGCACAAACACAACCTCTTAGGGGGATGGATAATGAGAGGTCATTGTCCAGGTGCAACAAAGATTCTGCTCTCCAATTGCCTTCAAAACACTCAAGGGGCAACTATCAATGGCTTGAGGACCAAGCTGCCACTTTCATCTTGGTCTTGAGAGAGGACTCATATTTTTGCTCTTTTCATTTTGAAGAGGCAAACAAATTTTTGGAAAGCAGGAAAAGAGTACAAGTAAGATGGACAAAAATGAGTGATCCTATCAACACTCCAAATGATGGGTCTAAGAACAAGAGTCCCCAAAAGAGGAAGCCCACAAAGCAATTGGAACACGCACGCACACACATGCAAAGCAATCGGAATACACACACACACACACCTATGACCTTCTGGCTTAAGGCTATTAAACCATACAACCCATTAGGTGTCAAAAACCTTCCTGTTCATGACATTGAAAGGGTCAATCCTTTTCATCTTGCCATCGGATAGTGAACTGAGGGAATCCTGAGTGAAGGATCGAGAAAAATAGGTGGCCCTATAAGTGATCTCTACAAGTGGAGAGGAGATGTGGCTCCTCTGGTAGGCCATCTGGGTCAAAGTTTGGGGAGTTCCCCTGCATGTGTATGATGTGGACAAGTTCTTGGATCCATGGAGTAAAAAATTATTAACCTATCCACTTAATGTTGAAGGGAAAGCTTAAGCTACTAAATTTAGGAAGGCGAGGGGTCAACTTTTGGAAGTTCATAGTGGTTTTGATCCCTGTCATTATTATCATTTGTCCGTAGAAGCTTAATTTGGGTAATTCTAGTTCTGATTATGAGCCTGAGTTTACATACTTTGAAACTTTATATATCATGTTTCTTCCCATGGTAGGATTTTCTTGTTGTCCAGATGAGCATAATGAGTCCCAGGGTTTTAATTCATTCCATTGTTTTTTCAGGCTTTTCTTTCTGGATGCTCTGCTGGAGGTTTGGCGACTCTCATACACTGTGATGATTTCCAAGCACGCTTGCCTAAGAGTGCTGCTGTAAAATGTCTTGCAGATGCTGGCTTTTTTCTTGACGAGTATCTTTCTTATACACCACATGCTGAATTTCTGCTTAAATATTTGCCTGCCATAAAGAGTTTTTTTTTTTTTCTTCTGAAACCTCCATGCTAGGAAATTGAATTTCATGTAGATTTAGCTACTTCAATTTATACTCATTGCAGATGTCAACATGATGATAAAATTCCTAATTATGTCTATATTTTCTTATAGTTTCTCAACCCTTTCAAGGGGAAATTTTTTGCATACAAGCTCTCTAAGTGAAAGGGATCACTTATCCATATAGCCTCTGCTGTAATTGATTGTGCCCTTTAATTCTACCACAGTTATGTTATTTTGCTTGCCTTTTCATTCTGGTCTTTTCCCTTCCATTTCAGAAAAGACATTGCTGGGAAGAGCACCATGCAATCTTTTTACTCTGATGTGGTCCATTTACAGGTCTTATATTTCAATCACCATGCACTTCAGTTCAAATATATGTACTCGTAGTGTTCTGTCTTGTCAGATGAGATGCTTCTTTTTATTTGATTACAGGGTTATAATCTATTATTTACAAAACTAATTGAAGTGTTTACAACACGACTGAATGGCAAAGCGATGCCCTTAAGTGAAGGTATTTGGGTTTTATGATCAGTGTAAAAAGGGATGCACAATCAGAGTTGGATCTGCTTCACTATATCTAGAATTGGATGTTGGAGATGATCTGCATCTAGAATGGGGATTGGGTAGTTCTTCATTTAGATTTAGATCAGGATGCAAGAATGGATTTGGATCTGAAGTCGGATCATGATCAGGATTAGGGGGTCTAGGTTCTGTAGTATTGTTTTTAGTGGGCAGGAAGGGAGAAGGGGCTTTGGAAGAAGACAGGTATTTGCACTGGGGATGGTCTAGGTTCTTCTCAGTACCTTAGTACTTCTTTTATGATTTAGCATTGGATGGATCTCATCTTCATTCTTACTACTAACTACTATTTGAGAATTGCACCATCCTTAACTAAACCTGCATTGCAGTTGGAGCCTGCTACAGTGGTACTGGTACCACCAAAGCTACAGTGGAACTGGGAAGATGGGGGGCCACATTATGCATGCATAAAATCCAACCCGTCTATCCTATGCGTCAGTGCATGTTATCCACAGGTCCCTGGAATCAGGCTGATCCATGAATTGGGTGGGTGACACCACAAGAAACAAGTCGGGAGAGGAAGTCTCCCCTTGATTTTCATGGATGGGCCACTGTTGTTCATATGAAATCCAGGCCATTCGGGCCCTTCATCTGGTCTGGATGAAGGGTCAGGCTGTTTCGAAATTCAGATGGGCCCTTGTGTAAGTCAAGTGTGGGTGTCCCCTATCACACTGTTCCATATGTGAGTGTTGGATCGGGCTGATTTTTTGCACCTGGGGATAATATGAGGCTATATATACATCACATGAGCTCCACATTTGCCTGGTACCCCTTAAGCATGCCCCTTGCACTTTCAGGGCAGAAGTTTAGGAATCAAACGTCTTTATATGATGGATCAATTGATGTTTTCTAATTTGGTTTATGTGGTATCAGGGTGCAGAAAAAAGTTTGAACAAGGACTGCATCTCACAGATGGAGCCATCTCAGGCAGGCCCTAGACTCTTGTTTTCATGTTCCTCGGCATTATTGTCAATTAGGTGAAATATATTCTGTTTCTAAGATAGTCCTTACACATTTCTTGGATTTGGGATCGTAGTGTTTCTTTCCACGACAGATTGTTAAGAACATAAAGACCCCACTTTTCATTATCAACTCAGCCTATGATTTTTGGCAGGTAAATATGCATCTCTGATGCTTCCTTTTATTCATTGTGCAAATAAGACTTAACAAAATCAATATATCTTTATTATTTTTTCAAATGATCTTCAGATAAAAAACATTTTGGTGCCGGAATCATCGGATCCAAATCATGATTGGGTAACCTGTAAGCAGAATATCCATGGCTGTAATTCCAAACAGATTGAAATACTGCAAGGTTGGAACATCTTGAACGATAACTCTACAAGATGTCTGATTTTTGTTCAATGTTGTAGCCTTTTTTTTTTGTCTTTTTCTTTTTAACAAATTGATTTATCTGCAGGCTTCAGGATAGCCTTGCTAAATGCATTGAGTGGATTAGAGCATAGTAAGGATGCAGGCATGTTCATAAATTCCTGCTTTATTCACTGTCAGACATGGATGGCTAACACGTGGCATTCACTTGACTCTCCAAGAATAAAAAATAAGGTAGAGATGCTCGCTATAACTTTTTATGTTTAGAAAATCGTGATTGCATTTTGGGCACTAGTTCAAAACTTGATTGAGACAACCAGGCGCCCACTTGAACAATCCTACTCACTGGAGAGTGTGTGTGAGATCCATGTAGGTCTCCATGTATGTGCTGTGGCACGAATGCCAGTCTTTGCATCAGGTGGGGCATACATATGATGATGTGGACTGTTGGTCAGTTCTTCTTAAATGTGTTTTTTTTGGGGTATGTGTAGCCCCTCCTGGTGACTAGTTTGGCCTTGTTTTAGACCACTGTATACAAAGGCACAGTTGGTCACAACCGATGACCCACTTGGGTCTCAGACATGTGCCACATCAACAGGAGACGAACTGGGGATGAGGTGGGGGATTAGGATTCACGATCCTACTCACAAGTGGGCACCATATTTGTTAATGAAAATGAAAATACAAATTTATGTGGCATGAGAGAATATATTAAACACATGGGACTATAGGTAAAAGAATGGATTCATCATATGCCATGACACTCTTCAAGTGAGTAACTCCTAGTAGTTAGTAGGACTTGATTGACTAGAAACAATGATCAACCCCTGTAACACCCCGACTTTTCAGGACCCGAGTACACAACCCGTTTTCCAAAAACCCGAGTGTTAACCTTAAAGGATGGTCAAATTCGAGTGTACACATTTTTTTTTCTCATCAGAGTAAGCAAATGAGCGTAGTGTGGACAAATCGACATAAAGAAAAATTCCATTATCATTCAAATATACAAGAAGCTGTCCATAATGACTTATACAAACTAATGTCTTTGAATTTAACAAGTACAAGATTTACGAGAATTTAATACATGAAAAATAACAGAAAACATATAAATATAAGCTGCAAGATCACGCGGCTCCTCCAGGCGAATACAGTCATGCATCCCTAACGATCGTACCCTGCTCCTCATCAAGTCTGAACATGCATATCACTTAAGTGACCTGTACTACCTGTACGGTTGTATATTTGATGGATGAGTGGCCAACTCAGTGTGAATTCCCCTCAAGATTACACACCACCACATTAGGTAAGCATAGTTATAAATCAAAACATGCAAAATAATACATGATGCAGGTCTTATTAGATGCATGAATGTATGCAATGCGTTCACGCCCCGGGGATGCTCATCCGTGCGGACAGGGCCGCCGCCCATGCAAATGCGCAATCAACGCCCCGGGAATTAACTGTGCGGAATGCGAATCACGACCTGAGAAAAACATCCAGTCGGACAGAGGCTAGTTGTCAGCGAAAGCATACTAAGTGCGGCGTAACGACTGCCTAGCGATAGACGCTGGTCGGTGCCATGTATGCATGATTAGCCAAACCATTATTTATCCAGTTACAATCAGCCAGTTTTAAATAAGTTCAATATCACTAAATGGAGCACATGACCCAGCATAGGCCGACAGCTTGGGCATAGGTCTAATATCACCATCCCCGGCTCATGAGACTACCATCTTAGGATGTTTAATGGAAACCCGTCGGCTAGTGGCCAATCATATTACATTACATTGGGCTTACCATCACATGGTTGCACGGTATAAAACATCAAACTCATATAGGAAAAATATCAAACAAAACCATGTAGGTCGGGTATCAAAATATGCCACATAGGGCGAATATCAAAACTATACGGTAAAAACCATCCCTTAAAACCATTGGATACAACAACCCTAGATGATATGCCCATATCAATGATCCATCTAGACCACCACTCAATAACCACTAAGTCGAAGGTCCATTTTAATCACAACCAGTCGGGTTACATCCCAAGTATGGGTGTACATGTATAGGTGGGTGTTTCCCACTAATGTACCAGTTTAAAGTCCGTAAGCAATACACAATAATCCACAAGCATGAACAAATATACAGGATGAACATTAAGTAAGCAATATAACAATTCAACCTTTACCAGCTAACACATGTGACTATAAGAGAGATATCAATTATAAATCTAAATAAAAACTATAACTTAAGCTAATGAGAAGATGGAAAGCTTAAGGGGAAGAATCATCACCTTATACTTTGAATCGCCTTCTAGTGTCGCTAAGTGCTTGCGCCCTTAGAATTGTATCCTATTACAAATCATGAACTTGTACAATTAGGTCTCAGGTTTAATCACTACCTAGGGTTGAAATCATAGCCTAGGGTTTTGAATTTACTTATCTTAGGGTTTTAATATATAATTAGGGTTCCATCTCAGGGTTTAGTTAAATGCTTAGATCCTAGGATTTGAATCCAAGATTATTATTATTATTATTATTGTACCGTGGGCCAAATACTAATCATAATAGGAGTTTTAATCCATCCATATTTTCATCAGTTCATATTTGCACGTACCGACATTATCTAATATTTTTATAATGACTAATAATCTCTTGGGTAATATAGGTAATATTAGTAGAATATTTACCAATGATAATACAATAAGGACTAATTACATTAACAAGTATTATACTAATCCCATGATAACTATTTTCAAATGCTAATAGTCAATAATAGTGAATCTAGCCATGATACTAGACACTATGAACTACCATGAGCTATGAAGTTCTATAATTAGCTCAATCCTAACACACTATCTATATCCAGGGTATTGACCTAGAGTTTAGATTACTTAGCTTTAGGATTTTATCCTAGAGTTTATGTCTAGGCTAGGTTTCTTAGGGTTTGAACCCTACTTGGTGTATTGTTAATTTTAGAGTTAATCTAACAATTATGAAATATTTATAAATGTTAATATTATAATTAGTATTCGTTAATAATCATTATGATGACATCAATTAGTGCAATCCACTATCATTAACAAAGGTTTAAGAATGATAAATGAAACACTATGATTTAATAATTGAAATTTGTTTATCATAACTAGTTTTATTCTAAATATCCTACCAGCGGTTAGTCATTGGTAATATTAACAATACTAATAATAACATTGTTAGCAATGATAATGATGCATTGAAACAAATCTGGATTGGGGAAACATGTTGACTCACCTAGTTGACTCGGTTCGAGTCGAGTTGACTCAGCTCAACACAAGCACCCATCTCACCTTCTTTCCCTTTTTCTTATTTTTTTCTCTCTATCACCCACCTTTTTGTTGAAAACCCATCAGCTCCGTGTGGATGCGATCCAGCTCGCCCTGCACAGTGAATCAGTCCCAATTCCACGGCCAGCAGGTGGGATGGAAAACTTCAGCCAAGTTCTTCAATAACCGTAAAATTCGTTTTGCAAACTGTGGCCCGCCTGACCAGTGGATCAACCTGATTTTTGGGCTAGGGCATCAATACAATGGTGCCGTTCTGATGGATGGATTGGATCACGTACCTATCATGCCATACTTCACATGCGTGGCGCGTACATGAGTTTTATTGCAGACGCGTGAGAGCTTAGCAAAGCTTTGGCAAATTGGTAGGACTGGGATTGAAAATCCAAACAAAAAACTGAATCCTCCAACTCTATCTTCTCCCTCACCTCAACCTTCTCTCTTCTCTACTCTGCTGTAATAACCAGCAGCTCCTGGACCGGACCTAAGCTCGAGTCTCACTAGACTCACTGACCCCACACACTCAGTCGTGCTCAGGTCAAGGCCCGACTCCAACGCTCTATCTCTCTCTCTCTCTCTCTCTCTCTCTCTCTCACTCACTCTCCCTAGCTCTTTTCTTTCTTTCTTATCTGCTGGCCGTCTAGCAATGCTAACTGTGGATAGGGCTTGAGCAGCGGGTCAAGTTGAGATGGTGCGGTGCAACAGCCGCACCTCTCCACCTCCGTTTTCCATCCTTCTTCTTCTTCTTACTTCTTTCTCTCCTTTCTCTTCCAGCCGATTCCATCAACACGATCCAGCCTGAGAATAGCGTGCCCGAGCCGAGTCTGGCTCAGTTTGAGCGGTGGAGAAGATGAACGCCATTAATGGCGGATTTTCAATGAAGGCTTCCTTCTTCATTCCGGCAACATGGGATGATTCAAATGGATGTCCCGGAGCTCGTGGATAAGGTTTTTCAAAGCTTGGTAATGGTTTGGACGGTGGGTTCGGTAGGAGAAGAAAACAGCTGATTTTCTGGTTGCAGCTACAAGAACGGATGAGAAGTCCGATTTCTCTCAATCCTCTCCTTCATATGGGAAACCCTAGTCCCACCTGGACCGTTGGATGGAAACCAAACGGTCGGGATTTAATTTGCCCGAAACCGTCTCTCAAAGCCGTGGGTAGAAATCGAAACCGACCCCGGTTTTGCTTGGAATGCCCTAAACGAGTGGACGGCTGGGATCTCCCATAAATGGAAGGCTGGGATTTGGGATAGAGGGAGCACGCGGATCGCCCTCATGGCAAGGAGAGTTTCCGTTTTTGGGAACAGAAGAAGCACAAACAGTCACCTTGCGTGGGTGTTTGTGATCGCGCACGTGCGAGAAACCACGTGAAACTAGCAGGGTTTGGTCTTCCCCGTGTTCTCTATGAGATGGACGGTTTTGATCATTGGGAAGGTGACCGACAGTGGGCCACACTTGCATCAAACGGACACCTTCCGGTTTTCAAAAATGCCCGTAGGCGGGAGCAGCTGGAGAGAGAAATCTCCACTTTGGGCTAGGCATGGGTCAGAGCTTGCCTGACCATGCAGGTAGTCTGGTGCACCTCGAGTGTACACCAGACATGCACAGGCGCGTCACTAAGTGGGGTCTGCCATGATGTTTGCGATAAATCCACACCGTCCATTTTCTTTTTCAGATCACGCTGAGGCCCAGAAAAATAATGGGCTAGATCCTAAATTCAGGTGGGCCATACGAATCAATCTCAGGTCCTAATGGTGGTTTTCTGTCAATCTAACGGTCGGATGATCCCGAATTCGAATGTCAGTGGTTAAAAAGACCTAAATGGACCCTTTGTGAGGCTTCCATCCTGTATTACTAGCCAATTAATATAAAATTTATTACTATTGTACATTACTTATAGTTACATTAATTAAAGCAATTTACACCTATATAAATATAATTTTAATATTAACATACTACTATTTACATGTTATTGGCCATACATTTTCTAGTGTTTGATCTATAATATACAATATAATACTATACATGTGTGAATTGGAAATTGTACAACACTACTTTTAAAATTGTATTGATAAGTAATATACGACTTTATTAAATTATTTAGTAATTTTTGTATACGTATTTATAAATATTCTTAATACTATACTAATATTTATAAAGCTAATCTTATGTTGTAAAATTATAATTCATTATGTTTATTTATTATAATATTACTTTCATAATATTTTTCATACATTAAGTACATACACATCACTCTATTTCAATACATTTTCAACATTATTTAATTGGTAATTAAATCATCAAAGTGCATTCATAATCCTTTTGATCCGTGTTTCTGTAGAATTTGTAATAATTAATAAAAAATTATATATTTATTAAATATATTTCTGGATGGTTCGATTCATCTATCGAGGTGACTGAGATCCTAAAATAGACATCTCTGGATTGTTTTGAAAATCAATCGAATGGATGGCTTGATATATGAATGAATGTTGTACCGAACGATTGAGATTGATGAATTGGAGATTACTAGATGTTGATGTGTAAGGAAAGCTACGTGTGTTTCCACACACGTGAAAATTGGTTTAGATTTTCATGGTAACACCCGAGTACGAAAAGTACGGGGTGTTACAACCCCTTTGTCATACTGACAGTATTTTAGTTTTGTGTAAAACATATAATTTAGTTAAACGCAGTTAACACATTAACTCTGAACTGCAATTGCAAAACTTAAACGTGACACTTAATGAATAAATATAATCATCATCATCTAAGCCTCATCCCAACTAATTGGGGCTGTCTACACAAACCCTTTTCCACCATCCCACTCTATCAAGGTCATAACTTTAGTGTCCTAGCATGAGTTTGGAATATCATATTGTTCGGATTCATGTTGGAAGTTTTGACATAAGTTTGATGCCAGTTGCCAACTTGACACAACCCTCCTCTATCTGGGCTAGGGACCAGCCATGTGAGCATGAAACTCCTATACGTTGATGCAGGCCCACAACCCACTTAGACCATCTAGGCCCACTATAGTGCCCAACAAGATGTAGGCCTTACACCGTAGGGCCCAATATGTGCCAATTTTTAGGCTGTTTATTTATAGATTTGGGGGCCTAAATCAATGATTGCAATTTACTATTGAGAGATATGAGGTGCTGATTTAAAGATGTGATTGAAGATATGATGGGGGTGTGATTGAAGATATAGGGTTGATTTAGAGATGTAATTAGGATTATTTTGTCTGCTTTTACTATTATTAGATTTTTACCGTCTTACGTAGATTAGATTGGTTTGAAATGAATTATGATTGATTTGTAATCAATCTCTTAGTTGGAGGATTTTCATTAAAGATTCATTTAGGGTCTATAAAAGGGGAGGTGGTGTAGGAGTTGGTCATTCCAAATTTTCGAAGTGTGATTTTGCTTAAGATTTTTATAAGAGAAGAATGTTGATACAAATAAAGTTCTCTTCCTCTACTCTATTGTTCTTGTGGGTGTACTTTTTATTTTTTATTTTTTACGATTTGGGTATCGAGATTTCATTGATTCGAAAACCGGGTTGCACCACGAGTGCAATGTAATAGACTATTACATAGGTTTATTACAATCAAGCTCTATCTAATAGTCTATTATATAGGTTGATTACAACCAATGAGTAATAAATAGACATATACATATACATATTCCGTTGTTGGACTGCTGTTTGGGGTTACACATGCTAGTTGGCACATGAGACTGAATCAGACCTTCTCTGTTAGTCTGAAAGTTCCCGATTAATAGATTCTCTCAATTACCTTAGTGCCCGTTTGGGATCAAGGAAGTAGGAATATGGATTTGTCGAATCCTGTAATCTGTTGTTTGGTAATCAAGCCTTCAAGTCCATGTAATTTGACTGCTCAAAAGTCAAATCCGTTTCTTCTGTTTGGCAATAACAATCATGGATTTGGAAATTCTGACAAAAAAAGAAAAAATAACAAAATAAAAAAAGATGATTGACACAGCTATAACGTGAATCCTAGCTATCCATCACATGGACTCAATCCATCCAAACATTCCAGTTGGGTCCAAAAAAATGAAGACCATGAAGAGATATAGCAATGGTTGAATAATTCACAATGATGGATCATCAAATCTGGGAGATTATTTGGGGCATTGTCCATACAAGATACCAATGGTATTGATCACTGAACCGTAGGTCCTAGTTGTACAAACTGAAAACCTTAGTACAATATGTATCTCTGCATTGAATATGAACCATTGCTGTTTTTCCTTTTCTTAACCATCTATGCTGTGGGGTGTAAATCAAAATGTTAATGTTGTCCTATGAAGAACATTTCTGAGGTATTGTCCGCCAAAAGTAGAAAACAAGGGACTATGGTGGCCCCAATGCAATGGGACACTGAAGATGCAGAAGGTCAGAAAGGGGTTGGTTGGAAATGGGATGGAAAGGGGACAAGATTGGGTAAAAAATGGGGTCCATTTTTCCAATGGCGTCGATCACAAAAATGGGGCCCCAATCACATAAACCCCAAGTTGCCAATATCATATAGGTACCTAATTGCAAAGAGGAAAAGAGATTTGGCCAATCCAAGCGTTTTTGGGTTTGGCAAATACCAATCAAAGGAAACCTTTTTATACCAAATCCATGGCTTGTTGAGTATGGATTTGGAGAATCCCTGATGACATCAGATCAATGTATTTACCAAGTCCTTGGATTTGCTAAACCCTTGAGACCAAATCATCTAACCCAAACATATGTGCACATTCATATCCTGAGTCATTTAAACGTACAGGAACCTCTACACAGCCACGATATCCATGCCATGCATTGGGTTGGCCCACCAAAGAAATGACCTGGCCCAGAAATTAGGCCAGTCCACTCATCAGCTGGGCCACATGAGTATCTTGAATGTGAGCTTCTGTTTTAAGACCTGGACTTTGAATCAGAACCATGGACTAAAATGGGTAGAGTCACGCAAGAACTATGGGGTGCGGGAGGGGGATTCATGGAAAGGAAAGGAAAGGAAACATTTCCGTTGATTGTCAAGCCTTTCTTTGTGGGAAATACTTTGTTACTTTCTTTGTTGGTAAATAGACAGATTTATTTTCACTCATTTGCCCCTAAGAAAGGCATTTTCCCATGGTGGAAGAAAAATGGGAATCTCAAGGGTTAAACTCAAATGTGCCACTGTCTATCTTCAATCACCTCACATCTGCCAATGTGCCAAATGAGCCATTGTCCATCTTCGGTTATGCCCCACACTTGCCATTATGCCCAATGTGCCACATGTGCCAGCATCCATTTTCTCTAGCACTCCATGTGTAAAGCGTCCCACATTTGCTAAAGTGCCACGTGTCACCATCCATCTCCTCTTACACCCCGAATGTGCTAATGTGCCACATGTACAACCATTCATTTTTTCTTGTGCCCCCACATGTGCCGTCATCCATCTTCCATCGCTCCAAATATGCCACGTGCCAATGTTGCCAATGTGCACAAGTGCTGCCACCTAGCTTCAAGTGCATAATGTCAAGTGTGCTAATGCATGCCATTGTATCATGTGTCACTGCACAACTTCAAGCACCTCATATGTACCACATGTGCCACAATTTAGCTTCAAGTGCCCACATATATGGGTTATGCCATATGCGCCACTATCCATCTTCAAGCATCTTACTGTCAGTTGTGCGAATTTGTCACATGCTAGTGGCTGCCTAGATTTTTTTACCAAGATTTTTTTTTTTTTGGCCAACAAATTTGAAAATAGATCCTAAATTTCTAAGAAAATCTTATTGAAAAACAAATAAGGAAAACAATGTTTCCTTCCTACAGTTTTCTAGAAATAAAGTTTCCCAAGGAACACTATTTCCTTTCCTATATTTTCCATGAATCCAAACAAGCTTGGTAAGAAAAAGCACTTGTATGGAGTAAAAGGTTTGCCAAATGCTTATATTTTAATAATGTTTAGGTCAAGGAGATTACCAGCATGGAATAGGTAAGCAAGGGTCTTTTGAGTGGTTGGACCAAACTGGCCACAAGAAACCAGTTGTGATCCAGTCTGGTTTTATAACATTTGATGTTAAACGGTTCATTGTTTCACTACATACATGGCCGACCTGATGAATTGAGTGGGCTGATTCTTGTGCTTGGTAATCTATACATGGGTCCCCACTTGACAAAACATGCAGATCTTTGACACCTGCATATAGAGTGAGTAGGATCCTCTTTTCCAAGTAATACAACAGCAGAGATTTTCTTGGGTGAATTAAGTCATTGGAATTACTTGTTACCATTGCTTTTTTCCTTTTAAATGACAGTTTATCAATGCATCATGTTTTCTGCTCTAAAATATTCACCCTTAACTCAATTTATGCTCCATCAATGGATAAATTTTTTAAGAGTATCATGCATAACTACAGTTTTCATATGAGTTTTCTGCCAGCACAGTTGAAGAGTCACGGAACTTGATAAAATGCAACGTACCATCAGACCAATATGTTATTAGACTCTCACATACTTAGAGAACTTTCAATCATCACTGTCGTCATCTTGTCAAAGCCTCATCCCAGCTATTTGTTATCAATAGTGTTTTTCTAGTCAATCCTGTGAGGGCATATCTTTGATAAGCGAAAAACCTTCCCGTCCCTTCTCAACACCTCAATCCAAGTCCTTTTGAATCTTCCTCTCAACTTCATTTCGGGCCCTTCCACCTTACATAATGTTCTCCTCCTTTTTGTATATATATATATTTGAAATTATTCCTAAATATGCAAATATGTGTATTTAGGCATCTCCTAAAGTTTCATTGAAAAATTCCACCATTTTAATTCCCAATATTCTTCCCTGTTTCCCTTGCATTTCCGGTTATCGACAATGTTATTGGCAATAAGGGTACTGTTTCTTTATCTCCGGCCAACGAAACTTGTAGCGATACTGACAACTCAAACACTGGTTGCGCATGACTGAAACATCTGTCTGCTATTTCGTAGTTCTTCATCATCAGCTAAAGCCTTATACCAACTAATTGGAGTTGGCTACATGAATCCTTCTCTGCCATTCCAATCTATCAAGGGTCATAACTTCAGTTAGATCGTACATCATCAAGTCTTTCCTTAGTAGGGTCCTTACTCTTGCCTGGGTGGTAGCCTCCCAGGAGTTTCAACTCCCTGTCAAGGGTTCGAGTACCCATTAAGTGGTGAAATTCCACCAGCGTGAGTGCGTGGGGTGTGTAAAAAAATTTTAAAAAAACGAAAAAAAGTCTTTCCTTAGTATCTCCACCCACATCCTTTTGGGCATTCCCCTTGCCCTTTTAGAGCCTTCAGCTTGTACAAACTCACTCCTAACCAGCTCAGTTCTTGATCTGCACTGGACATGGCCAAACCATGTCTAATTTCCCTCTTCTTGTTACCTATTGGTGCTACTCTTAAAATCCCTTGAATGCATTCATTTGTAATTCTATCCTTGTCTTGTCACTGATCCGTCCCAACATCCTCATTTCAGCTACACTTCCTATGGACATGTTGTTCCTTAACTACCCAACATATTGTCCCATAATGCTTGGCTGGTCTAATAGCCATCTATAAGGCTTCCCTTTCAGTTTTGAGTGGTTGCCATTTCATAGTTAGTGGCTATTTATATCAATACCATTAATCTATAGATTCTTTATTGTACAAGTTCC
This sequence comes from Magnolia kwangsiensis, assembly GCA_037074715.1. Taxonomy (NCBI): domain Eukaryota; kingdom Viridiplantae; phylum Streptophyta; class Magnoliopsida; order Magnoliales; family Magnoliaceae; genus Magnolia; species Magnolia kwangsiensis. The sequence continues at coordinate 149,714,277 of CM073575.1, read as the reverse complement.
TGCATCTGCCAAATCACTTAAACTGATGTAAGAAAGGCAATTGGTTCGTTTGGGTTTCAAAATAGTATGCTAACATGAAATCAGCTCTCTCTCTCTCTCTCTCTCTCTCTCTCTCTCTCTCTCTCTCCCTTTAACTTAATTTGGGTCTGTCCTGCTGAAAGCAGACAATTGCAGACACTGTTGGAAATTGGTTCTTCAACCGAAGAGTAGAGAAGGAAATTGATTGCCCGTATCCATGCAACCCCACTTGTTTCAACATGGTTTTTGACTAGTTCCGATGAGATTCGAGCTGTTTTGGCTATACACTTCTCACCCTCCAAAATGCAGCTACGGTCAGCCCGGCTAATGGCTAGCCAGATTCTTTTCGGGCACGGCCTGAGGAAGATCATGGGAAATGAGGTAAAGAAGCATCTATGTCATTGCAGATTCCATCTGTTTCATCTCTGTAAAATACTATTGGAGGAATGTCTCCAAACAGGTAATTACTCAATCTGTGAGATGCATTCTACTGAAAAAGATAATTATATCATTGTGGGCTGACCTTCGGCTTTGGACGGTTATACTCAAGTTTTCAGGTCTAACAAATGGGTCTATGGTTCAATGTTTTGTACCATTGGTCTGCTAGGCCCCACCTTGGATGGTCCATGCCCAAAAAATATCCTTGATAGAAAACTCCTGACATTTTGATTTGTGTCTATGGAAGAACTTAGGTCCTTGGCTCATGGGCTGGTTGGACATGCTTTGTTGAGGCTCAGCGTAGCCCTCCTACCCTAGCCCCCGTCCATCCCGGATGCAACAAGTGAATGTTCCAGAGCTCTGATGAGAAGGCCCGCTGACACTTGCAGGATGCTTGGTCCAGATGAACTGAACACATGGCTTGATGCGCCCATGGGGACATGTCACGGCTGAAAAATTGCACCGCTTGAATGATCTTAACTATTGCATGGTAGACATTTTTGCCCACTTTGAATGTGGATTATTGTGCCTTCTTTAACAATCCGTTTGCAGGTCACTGATTGGACAGTCAAGATTGTTCATTTTGTTCATTATGCATAAATTGGTTAAAAAGAAAAAAAGAGGCAATTATAACTCAGTCTATTACTGTTCTCTTGCTCAACTATAATATTAACTGCTATTAACCATATCAAATCATACAGACGGCGTGGGTCCCCTTGTGAAACTGACAATCGGTATGGTTGACAATGTTTTGCTTTGCTTTGTTTTTATTTATTTATTTATTAATAACCTTTGAAAAAGATTAGAACAGGGAATGTGGTGGGTCCACTGGTTAGATGGATCCCAATCATTGATGGGGCCTCGCTCCCGAAAGTTTTTCAACTCTTTGTGAATTAACATAGGTTTTTGACATGGTTTCCAATTTGGGATATTGTTCATCAGATCATCGGTTGCCCAAATCAAAGGCAGGATGGCATGGATATTTTTAGGCACCTTCAAATGTACCTTGATTTCTACTTTGAAAATTAGCAGATTATTTTCTACAAGGGAATTAGAGAATACAGGATCAAATGGTTTGTACAATGTACGGTGCTGTTTGATTCTGATGGTGGGCCCATGTTTTGGTAATGAAGGCAATGTTTTCTGTTGTGTGAGTGTGGATGGACCATGCAATGCAACTCTCCCAGAGTTGCGAGTGGGAATGGTCTGGGTAGCCTGCCCACTGGACGAGCCCTACCTGGGCTTGAACCTTACATGCATGGCCTGATCAAATTTCTGGTTGGGCTGGCTCAGCCAAACTCGATCTGACTTTATATGCACCTGTGGTGGGTGCATGTGCTTGGAGGGTCCATGTGAGCATCAATGTTTATTGAATTTGGACTCCCAGAGTTTGGATGGTCCATAAAAATAAAAATGAGATAATTTCATTTTAATTAACTTTAATTTTGTTATGGGACGACATGCAGAACGCAGAGAGAGTTGGGAGCAGGCCGCTCATATATGAAAAAAATAGTGGGAAGGAGAAGGTAAAATTCAAACCATTGGTTGATACAAATGAAATCCAAGCCTTAAGGTCCCTTTTGTTAAATCTGAAGTCTAAAGCCTGAATCTAAATCTGAAGGCTGAATATGAAATCTGAAGTAAAAAAACTAGTTTGGTAATTATGGTGGAAGTCTGAAAATTAAGTACCGAATTTGAAACGTGTTTGTTAGCAAACATAGGAAATGTTTGAAATCTGTCAATTAACACGTTTGCCCTATTTCCTGCTTTGAAATGTTTTACATTATAAAGAAATTATTTTTTATTAAATGAAAATAAAATTATTCTATTTAATACAAATAAACTAAAGTAATTAAGAGAAAATTAAAATATCATTATTCATCAAGAATAGATAAATTCCTTATGTTGTCCAATGAATATTCCAAATCAGGACATTCAATCTTCACGTTTTGGGCCTACTTGATTATTGGATCCACCTCAGTTTGGGTCCATGTCCTAAAATAAACTCACAAAACCGATGGGCAGGGTGGATTACTCACAAACATGAAACTGGCTCCACCTACGTTTCCAGCTCAGGGAATTCTGCAAGAGGCTTTAGTGGCAAATCCGGCATATGGACCCATGCGGATTTCCTAACGAAAGCCTTGGCATGAAGCTCCAGTGCAAGGACTTTGGGTGGGGCCCATTGTGATGTTTGTGAGAAATCTAACGTCTGTTTGTTTTTCTGGCTCATTTTAGGACATTAGACCAAAATGAAGAGTATCCAAAACTCAAGTAGGACATACAAGATGAAATATTGGGGAAAGGAATGCCTACCGTTGAAACCTTCCTAGACTCCACCTTGATGTTTGTATTCCATCCAAATTGTTTATAAGGTCATTTTGACTGAGATGAAGTAAAAACACAGTGAACTTAAACTGATACAAAACTTTTGTGGTCATATAAATGTTTCAACCGTGGTCACAAAATCCCCAATATTTCCTATCATGTGGCCCATTTAAGTTTTGGATACATCTTATTTTTGGTCGCATGCAGTAGAATGAGCTCGAATAATGGATGGATGGACTGGCTTTATCACAAACATTGCGGCAGGCCCACACAGAATCCTTCGCAGGAAGTCGCTGGTTGAGTAGCGAGACTCGCTACTGAAGTGATGTCACCAAGTTCTGTGGGACCCACCATGATGTATATGCTGTATCCACACCATCCATCTATTTGGAGATATCATTTTAGGGCAGGAGACAAAGAATGAGTCAGATTCAAATCTGGAGTGGACCTCACCAAAGAAAACAATGGGAAGAGTGACGCCCACCGTTTTAACCTTCCTAAGGTCTACTATGATGTTTATCTGAGATCTAACGTATTCATAAGCTAATACAGACATGAAAGAAGGTAAAACACGAATTTAAGCTTGACCGAAAACTTTTGTGTCTCTTAGAAAATTTTAATGGTGGACAGCATCTCTCCCCTGTTTTCTGTTGTGGGGTCCACACGAGCTTTGGATCTGACTCGTTATTTGGTTCATATCTTAAATTTATATCACCGAATGGATGAATGGTATAGATACAACACATACATTATGGTGGATCCCACATAACTTGGTGACATCACTGTAGTAGCCATTCTCGCTAATCAACCTGTAAGTTGCATACGACGCGGATTAGGTACTACCTCCGCCCGGACGGGCAGGACGTTTATCTTGTTGACTGGTAGTAAGTGGTTACGTTACGAGGCACGAGGCCACGTCCGTAAACGGAGGCGTTAGCTCGCGTCCGCTGAGAACCCCCAACCGTCTTCTATCTTTTTTAAATTTTATTTTCTACCTTTTTCTGTCCGCAAAGGTTGCGTAGCTATTAAATTAACGTTGCTAAGTTTTGTGGGCCCACAATGGTGCATGTGTTTTATTCAAACTGTCCATACATTTAGAGAAATTATTTTAAATCATGATACAAAGAATAAGTAAGATCCAAGGCTAGTGGACCCACCACAAAAAGCAGTGGGGAGAGTGATGCCTACCGTTAAAACCTTCTGAAGGTCCACCATGATGTTTATTTGAGATTCAACCTATTCATGTATTTACTTATGCATGAAAGAAAGGAGAATACAAATAACAGCTTCAAAAACTTCTGTTGCCCTTAGAACTTTTTAATGATAGGCATTGCTCTCTCCACTGTTTTGTATGGTGGGGTTCACTCAAGATTTGGATCTAACTCATTGTTTGAACTGTTGATGACAAAATCTGGTTGGTCCTCTCTCCACTTCACCCTCTGCGTATCGTCCCTAAAACCTGCATCAAGGGGATAGGAAAAGGTGACCCAGATTAAGTTGGGGGACCCTCCGATGCCTAAGTCAGGACAAGGGAATCAGGGTCTAGGTAGAGTAGAAGAGAGCTCGATTTCGCGTACCTGTAGATATAACACTGCGGGCTATTTATACTTGCCTGTGGGGCGGTCCAGATCCGATGATCTCGGCACGATCAGAGGGATTCTGGGATCATGGAGATACTGCCCGCAATCTATTGATTGTGTTGCGTATCTGGCGGATCGTGCACATCTGCGAGCGAAGTTATTGGCCACGTTTGGTTATGGCAGTTTCCATGTAAAGCGAGTGAGACACGTACGTCAGAAGGTCTACTCGGCTCGGCTTGCCAGGCCATATCGAAGAACGCTCCGAGTAGGACGCCATCCGACCAGTCATACCAAATCCGATCCGACTGACTTAAGCGCCTCAGAGTTGGGGGTAGCGGGTCATCTGATCTGACAATTAGGACTAACTTCGAGTTGGCTTTGTCTCGAAGACGTTCGCGTGTTATTGTTGCGATGCTATAGTCTTGATCAGATGGATCATGCCTTGGGCGCCTCAGCTCGGACTTCAAGTCCGGTTAACGTTTCACCACGGGCTCTGATCTCTCCATAACAGAAGCTCCCCCACTTTTCGAGCTTGCTTGCGGGTTCGGAGAGTACTTATGTAAGAAATCTCCCGCCCTTATCGCAATGATGACGGGTCTCGAATCGTGCGTGCTGGTCGCTTTGGTTAGCGCGTGTAGACGGTTACGATCCCGGATCTTCTCCCAGCCTATGAGAAGTTGCCACGTAGGCTTGAGGTGGTGTATTTATGATAGCTCCGACTACTGGGGCGTCGCTTTCCATGTCGAGGCACACTGCTCGATGTCAGAGCCGTACCGTCGGTTCGATTCTCATCCAATGCGGTATTGCCATGTGTGCTCGGAGATTGGCTCGTGCCGATTCGGCTGCTGCCATCAAAGCTTGCCATCAATGCGAAAATCCTTCGCTGCCTATATATGGCGCCCCGGACTTTCGTCTGTCATTTTACGTTTTGGTTTATAAGAGCGTACCGGAGGAGGCGATTTTCGACGAGAGGCGATTCCGGCCGAATTCGAAGTTCCCGACAGAAGGCGATTTTCAGCAATCACCTGGTGAGTCTCGCTGACCTTCGTCATTCTTTCTGCCATGTCTTCCGATCTGAAAGTGGTTCGCAAATACGGCGATGACTCCGAGTCGGGGACCACTGAAAGTGGGAGTGAGTCTTCCAAAGGCCCTTTCGAGACCACTCTCCTGTATCTCTCGCCTCGGAAACAAAAAAACGTTGGCTTCTAAGACCAAGCAGAGCAGCAAGAAGACAGCCTCCCTAGCCCGCCGAGTTGAGACCATTGCCACCACCGAGATGCCTGCGAGTCTGCGTACCGCAGAGGTAGTTCCCAAAGGTTCTGTCATGTCATAATCTTAGATGGAGTGGATTCGCTTAGAGTTCTAGATCCCTGACTCCGTTCAGATAAGGGCTCCCGGTCCTTTGGACGCTACTGGCGCTCCGGCCGAGGGGGAAGTGACTATTTTCCTTTGTGCGTTGCAATGCGGGGTCCGGCTCCCTCTACATCAGTTCTTCAGGAAGGTTGCAGCTCACCTCGGATTGGCCCTTGGGAAGTTTACTCTGAATGCATGGAGGGTTATGATCTCTGTCTACATTATCTGGAGGCAAGTTGGTAATTCCGAGCTGACCCCAGAGGAGCTGCTGAGCTTGTACCTGGTCAAGCATGATAGCAACAATCCATGGTACTATTTTGTGACTCGGGAGAGCAAAGGGTCGGGATTAGTGATGCACCTGCCGACTTCCAAAAAGGACTGGAAGAATAAGTGGTTCTGGGCGGCAGGTGACTGGGAGGCACCAGCGGCTGAGCTTAGGGCCTCGACGGCCCGTATTCCGACCCACTTTAAGAGACCAGGTCGGACTTCATCTGGCATCCGGGTTGCTGTCTTGGTTTTCACATATTTCCGTTGAAGTGACCTCTTTTTCTATTTTGCAGCTTTCGCAAAGGGGTTGCCGCTCATGAACTCGGCCAAGAAAAATTAGATTGCAAAGGCCAGAGCGCAGTCGGAGGCGCTTCGCTCCTGGGCTGATTTGATCATTGCGGCCAACCTTCACTGGTCTGGGCTCTACAAATCCCAACCTTCGCCTACATCCCTCAGTAAGCTGCCCTGATCTCTTCGATGAACTTTCCTTCGGTTATTTAGTAGTTGACATGATCTGCCTTTTCGCAGACATGACCGAGGCGTTCGGGGCTCAGAAGAGAAAAGTGGCTCCGACCGCGGCGGAGTTGCTAAAGGAAGCCCCCCGAGTGAAGATCACTCGGAAGAAGGCGGCTCCCTCTCGTGTGGGGGAGTCTTCCACTGCACCGACCCCATCAGCCCCAACACTGAGGCCAGTTGGCTTGTCCTCCGCACTGCCGACTCCGGAGCGCCCTAGCACTGTCGCGGCTCCCACGACAATCTTGTGCCCATTGATACGGCTTCCACCAGGACTCGTCGAAACGACTGTGGTCGGCACCCCAATCGTGTCGAGCTCTGTTGCTCCTTGAGCTTCCATCGTCGCCGTTCTCCCCACCGCGGAGGTGCCTACCGCGGTCCCCGAGGCCCCCATCGCTGTTCCTTCCTCCTCCGAACGGGAGGAGGCTAATAAAATGGCCGACAATACACTTTTCCCCCCTCGAGGTCGGGGGAGTGGCCCATGCCGAAGGTCAAAACTCGGCCGGCAGCAGGGTGGGGGCTGAGGGGGCTGAGGCCTCGGCTCAGGCGGGCACAAGCGGTGGGAGGTTTGAGCCCGACTATCATATGACGTTCTTGGTTCCGTGGGCTTCCAGGCATGTAAAGGAGGAGGATATCGCTCAAATCCTTGAGCGGTCAGAGGGCGGCTTCCTGAACGATTTCGCCTCCGTATGTTACATGGTATGTCTCCGAGAAGACTCTCTTTCTTTCATGTCGTTATACACACTGTAGATTCTGATCTTTGTTTCCTATTCAGGCCGTCCCGGTGCTGTTCTCGATTCGGTAGAAGGTGCGGGAGTACAAGAAGAGGGATTAAGAGTTGAAGGCTCTTCAGGCCGAGTCAGCGGCCTTGATGTCTGAGCAGACTAATTTGCGCCAACAACTCACGGGCGAGAGGGCCAGGGTTAGACGATTGCAGGGAGTCATCATCGACTTGGAAGCCAAGGAGCTGCATCTGCAGGACAAGACAGATGACTTTAAGAAGAGTGACGATGCAGTGTCCGCTGAGCTGACTCGCGCCTGGGCCGACGAGGACTCTTTGGACATGGAGATTGCTCGGCTCGGTGAAGCCCTGAACCGTGCCAATGCCGAGGGGACTGAAGAATGGACGCGGGCCGTGAGTCAGGCCGTGGAAGCTTAGCGGGCTAAGGACGAGGCTTCTTTGGCCGCAGCGGTTGCCACTACAGTTGAAAGTTTTAAGACCTCCAAGGAGAGGGAAGTTGAAGCTGCAACGTTTTACAATTGCGGCTTCGACGCTTGTCTCAAGGCAGTTCTGGATTTATACCCAGACCTCGATCTTGATTCCCTCCTGCCCGATGACTCCGAAGATGCTCCGGCCGAAGTCGTTTGCTCGGACCAAGCCCCCGACGCCCAAGCTCCTCCTCCGACTTGAAGATACTTTATCGTTTTGTTTTGTTTTTTTTTATAAACCATCGTTGTATCTTAACCAATGTACTTTTGTCCCTCCGAGGGGATTCAATGAAAAGCACATTTTTTTTACATTGTGTCAACTTACTGTGAGATGCTGTCGAGCCGATTTCTTTTTACGGGCCTAGTCCCTTATTTGTTGCTTAATCCGTTTTCGGCCCAAGTCTTAGTTGGGTTCGATCTTTTGGAGTGCTCGGTTCGTCGCACATCGGGTGAGAGCTTTTCATTGTCGTATGTCGAGCCGAATACTCCGCTGGAGAATCGGATTATGATTAGGCTTTCTCCTTCAAAAGGGATGCCTTGTCGATCTTTGTAGGATTAGGCTCAAACCCCTTAGGGGTCGGACCATTAGGTCATAGTCGTACTAACCAAGACAGTCGAGTAAACGTCCGAGGCCGAATTGGAATTTTTATTAAGAGCCTTAAAGGCTAGTCGCTCAGAGGCATACATTTTATTATGAGCCTTGAAGGTTACTTCCTCATGGGTAGTAGATCTTCAAGTGCTCGGCATTCCAAGGGTGAGGGAGATGATGACCTTTGAGGTCTTACAGGTGATACGAGCCTGGTTTGACGGATCTGACCACGCGAGACGGACCTTCCCAATTGGGTCCGAGCGTTCCTGCCCCTGGCTCAGCCGTGTTCTAGAAGGCATGTCAGAGGACTAAGTCCCTTGGTCGAAAATGCCTGGCTTTGACCTTTGAATTGTAGAAGCGCGCTACCTGCTGGTACCGAGCCGCCGTTCGGAGCTTTGAAACCTCTTTGAGTTCTTCGAGCAAGTCTAGATTAGCGGCGACCTATTTGGAGTTTTGATTTTCTTCGAACCTGCTTACCCGTGCCGTAGGGAGTCCGATTTCTACTGGTACCATTGCCTCCGAGCCATAGGATAACGAAAATGGAGTTTCACCTGTCGAGGTCTAGGATGTGGTCCGGTAAGCCCAGATGATGAAGGGGAGCTCCTCGGCCCAATTTTTCTTTACTTTTTCCAGCTTTGTCTTGAGATGATGTTTGATGACCTTGTTGACCTCCTCTACCTGTCCATTTGACTGTGGGTGCCGAGGCGATGAGTAAGCGTTCACAATGCCAAGCCCTTGACACACACTACGGAACTTGACATTGTGAACGATCCGGGTTGGCCTCGATCCCTCGCTGGCTGACTTGAAAGCCAAGGAACTTCCCTGACTCAACTCCGAACGCACACTTAGCAGGGTTAAGCTTCATCTGATATTCTCGGAGGACGCTAAATGTTTCTCCGAGGTCAGCAAAGTGGTTGGAGGCTTGGGTACTCTTCACTAGCATGTCGTCCACGTACACCTCCATGGTGCGCCCGATCTGTTTGGCGAACATCTGATTCACCAGCCTCTGATATGTTGCCCCAGCATTTTTCAGGCCAAAAGCCATGACCCGGTAACAGTAGAGCCCTCTGTCAGTGACAAAGGTAGTCTTCTGCCTATCTGGGGGATGCATAGCGATCTGGTTGTATCCGGAATAAGCGTCCAGAAACAAGAGTAACTCATGTCCGGCCGTGCTGTCCACCAGTTGGTCGATCCGAGGTAAAGGGAAGCTGTCTTTGGGATACGCCTTATTTAGATCGGAATAGTCTACACAGACCCGCCACTTCCCATTGGACTTCCTGACGAGTACAACATTTGCTATCCAGTCAGGGTAATATACCTCTTATATGAAGTTCGCATCGAGCAGGACGGAGACCTCCACGACAATGACTTCATATTGTTTGGCGTCGAACTGCTTTCTACTTTGCTTAACCGGCTTATGATCTGGGTCTACGTTCAACCTTTGAACCAGTACATCTGGAGAGATTCCTGACATAACCGCATGCGACCATGCGAAAACATCTCGATGCTGCCTCAAGAAGGCTAGTAATTCGTTCTTCCGCTCGGTATTCAGTGATGATCCGAGCAGAACAATTTTGCTTGGGTCGATTCATCGAGCGATACTTTCATTAGATCTTCGACGGAGGAGCTTTCCATCGGTCCTCAAGGATCCAAGGCGTCCACTACGAGCGTTTGTTTGGTAGCTCCTTTCCTCACGGCTATAGCATAACATCTTCGGGCCTCGCGTTGATCGCCTCGGAGATAGCTGATCCCTCCTTCGGCTAGGAACTTCATCATCAGATGGTAAGTTGAGATGACCGCTCTCATTGCATTGAGGGAAGGTCGGCCCAGGATTACATTGTGGACAGATGGAATATTAACAACCAAAAAGTCCACCAGAAGTGTGACTTGATGTTGTCCTTCTCCCGCTGTTACTGGGAGGGAGATAGCTCCTTCGGAGATTACTCTCTCTCCGGCAAAGCCGTGCAAGAGAGTCTTCATGGGTCGGAGCCGAGACCGTGGAATTTTCATTCTTTCGAACGCCTCGGAGTACATGACATCAGCCAAACTCCCGGTGTCGACCAAAATACGGAACACCTTGTGATTCGCTATGGTCATGGTAACCACTAGCGCGTCATCGTGTGGATGCTGGATCCCGGGTGCATCGTCTTCCGTGAAGGTCAAGCTGCACGGAGCGACTCGTAGTTCTTTGCTTGGACGTTTCGTTAGGTAAACGTGATTGCTCCCACTCAGATATCCGGGAATGGGCTTTTCGAGCCCTGTTTGAATTCCCTCCCCCAGCTGATCCCCCAAAGATGGTACGAATTTCGGTGGGTTCGTCTGGAAAGTTGTTTGGCTTTTCCCGCGACTGCTCCTCTCTCCGAGCGGATCTTTCTCTTTTGACGTAACGACGCAGATGTTCCTTACGGATGAGGGCTCGATCTCGTCTTTCAGGTCCACGTAGTCATCCGTGTTATGGCCATGAGCTCTGTGGAAGCGGCAGAATTTTCGCTTATCCCGTTGCTCGGGGTCAGCCCTCATGCAGACCGACCAATTAAGTAGCCTGTCTCCTCGGATATCTAACAGAATCTGCTCGGCAGATGTGTTGAGAGGAGTATAGGAACGAAATTTTCCCTTCGGCCTACGGCTCGATTGACGATCGCGGAGAGCGCGGTCATCGGTCCCTTTACCGTTCGGCTGAGAGTCTTCGTTCCTTGGCCTCTTCCCTTTATTCGCCGAGTCGGCGACTTGTAGTCCTTTACGGGCGTTAGTGAACTCCTCGGCGTTGGTGTACTTTTGAGCCTTCGCCATGAAGTCTGCTAGCGTCTTCGGGGGATTTTTACCGATGGAGAAGGCGAACTTTCCTTCCTTCAGTCCGCTTAGGATAGCAGTGAGAGCCATCTTGTCATCATAGTCTTCGACATGTAACGCCTCTTCATTGAAACGGGCGATATAGTCTTTCAACGACTCCTTTGGAGCCTGCTTGATGGTAAGCAGGTGGGTGTTAGGTTTCTGACTTCTCTTACCACTTATAAATTACGTAAGGAATATTCGGCTTAGCTCTGCGAAGGAGCCCACGAAGTTTGGCTTGAGCTGGCGGTACCAAATCCGATCGGATCCTGTGAGGGTGATGGAAAACTCCCTGCATATCATTGCGTCCGTTGCAGTCTGAATCTGCATCCACGATCGCTAAGACTCCAGGTGTTCGGATGGATCCCCAGACCCTGAATACTGGATGACGGGAGGCATCCGAAACTTCTGCGGCATCACTTCAGCCATGATGGCTGGGGTGAAGGGAGGTTCAGTCTCTTCCATCATCGCCTGGATCGTGGCTGGGACTGTAGATTGTTGTTGCTTCTTCTCCAACGTCAGGAAGTTGTCCTTTAACTCTGCAAATTGTGCCCCCATGGGTCCCTATTTTTCGCGACGACCTCTGGGATATCCTAGCCCTCCGGCGTTCTCCCTTCTCTCCTCCGTTCTAACTGATGTCGGAGGTCCGTGGGCGGTAGAGCGGATGTAGCTGAATGAATGGTTGTGGGAACCCGGGTAGTGGCATTCCGTGCGGATCCCTCGCCATGCACTGCAGGAGGGTTCTGTCCTGAACGAAGCACCCCTGAATGCTGTGGGGCCTCAAGTCTTAACTCCTCGGCACAGAGCGGGTCTCCACGAACAGTCCCACCGGTTCGAGAATAGGCTGTTCCTGAACCGGACGTGACTTTGGTTCCCTCTGCTGTTTCATCTTGTTGATCTCGTCGTGTAGGGCTTGGATCTCGTTCTGAATGGCGCGGTATTTACCCAACCGATTACGAGAACGTTGAGAAGGTCCTGGTGCGGACTCGACATGAAGTGTTGATGATGACCGAGCCTGCTCGCTCGGCATCGGTTCCACTACTACAGATTTCTTCTTCCTCGCAATTGCTTAGGTGAATGAGAACTTGACTTCTAGTTTCAGGTTCCCACAGACGACGTCAAAAAATATTGATGACAAAATCTGGTCGGCCCTCTCTCCACTTCACCCTCTGCGTATCGTCCCTAAAACCTGCACCAAGGGGAAAGGTAAAGGTGACCCTGGCTAAGCCGGGGGACCCTCCGATGCCTAAGTCAGGACAAGGGAATCAGGGTCTAGGTAGAGTAGAAGAGAGCTCGATTTCGCTTACCTTTAGACATAGCACTGCGGGCTATTTATACTTGCCTGTGGGGCGGTCCGGATCCGATGATCTCGGCATGATCAGAGGGATTCTGGGATCATTGAGATACTGCCCGCAATCTATTGATTGCGCTGCTTATCTGGCGGATCGTGCACATCTGCGAGCGAGGTTATCGGCCACGTTTAGTTATGGCAGTTTCCATGTAAAGCGAGTGAGACACGCACGTCAGAAGGTTTGCTCGGCTCGGCTTGCTAGGCCATATCGAAGAATGCTTCGAGTAGGACGCCATCCGACCAGTCATACTAAATCCGATTCGACTGACTTAAGCGCTTCGGAGTTGGGGGTAGCGAGTCATTTGATTTGACAATTAGGACCAACTCCGAGCTGGCTTTGTCTCGAAGACGTTCGCGTGTTGTTGTTGCGATGCTGTAGTCTTGATCAGATGGATCATACCTTGGGCACCTCAGCTCAGACTTCAAGTCCGGTTAACGTTTCACCACGGACTCGAATCTCTCCATAACATGGACCATGCCCAAATATGATCTCTCCAAATGAATGGATGGTGTGGATACAAAACATATATCATGGTGGGGCCCATAGAACTGGGTTACCTTACTTCGTAGCGAGTATGGCTGCTCAATCTGCCCACCAAATAGATAACGTGCATTATAAGAAATGTAAATACAAAAAATACACTTGGATTCAATGATAACAACTTAGGCAGTTGGTAACGGCCCTTCTTTTGGGTTTCACTGATGGGTGGGCTTATGTCCTTTAAGCTCATCTGAGATGATCAACCATCCGAGTCTTACCCTTCCCTCGAGAGACGGAAAGATCCGGTCTGTCCATCTGGTTCGCCCCAGTGAAATATGTATCGTTACCCAAAGTTGAAGATTATCATGTTTCATGGTGGGTCACACATGCATGATGAAAACGGACGGTCATAAAGATGGCCAACGGTATACATCCGACGTACATGTGTTGCCACCTGGTTACCTGATCAGCCTTATCGTTGGATCAATCTGATATTTGTGTTTTCCCTTCATCCAGGTTTGTGCGACGGCAAATAAGCATTATGGTGGGTGTTCAATCACCACTATATCCTGTGGTATGGTCCACCTGAGGTTTGGATGTACTTCATTTTTTTCCTCCTGACCTAAAATAACCAGGAAAGATGGATGGACGGCGTGGATATACAACACAAATATCAAGGTGGGCCCCACCGTCATGGCCTCACCGAATCCTCTCTCCTGCAGAATGTACTCAGCCGGGCCCAGTTGATGAATCCCAAGGGTCTAATGAGCCTATTCCAAACTGGCACGTGCGGGGGAGTCAGCCATCCACATGGCCCACTTCAACTAATATGGATCGGAAAGGTAGAAAAACATAGGGCTCAACAGCGACTCTTTAACGACTGGATTGCGATGCTTTCATCGTTAATAAGGTCAGTATTCATATACAATGAGGAATGCTCCCTGCAAACGCAAACATCCATCCTTGAACTACACATGTGAGACCGTGGCACACGAGTGTGTGATCCGCGCTTTTCATCAAGTGTGGCCATGATCAACATTCTCTGGCCTCGAAATGAGATCAGTTCACTCATCAGGTGGGCTGCAAGTTTACAACAAAGGATAGGAAAGAAAAATGAACGGTCCATATTCAGTATACACGTCATGTGGACTGGTTTGATTAATGGGACAGGCACATTGTCTATGGACCCCGACTGGGAAGGCCCAGATTTTGCACACGTGTGCTGCATTGGCACTCGTGTTGCGATTGGCGTTTCCAGATGCGTATGTGATCCACATCCTCGTGATATGTATAGTACATTCATCCCTAATTTTCTATAAGTGGGGCCTACATTTCACCGATCCAGACCGTTGATAGTTTGGGCCACCATATATAAGTATACCCCAAAAAATCTCTGTTTGATATTTGGTCTGCAAGAAGATTGTAAAGATAAAATAAAATAAAATAAAATCCATTCAACATAAAAGTACGAACTCGGATGGTTCTATGTTCTGTTATTGAGTTGTGGTCCATCAACGGTCGTGCCAATTATTTCAAAGGTTTGGATTCAATTAATCACGGGCCCTCGGCCAGTTTTGTCATATTTCTCGGGTATAATTGTTTGAGGGCATATACCAACTTTAGTTACGTGGGCAAGAAGCTGGTATTATTCATAATTTCTTTTCTAGATCATCTCGTAGGCGTTGGAAAATAGATGCAGTAGGTAATGGAAGAAGGAAGAAATTGCAGACGAAAATATAAGCCTTGGACAGGTTTTTGGATATTCCAACGAATGTAAATATAAAAGAAGAAAAATGATAAATTACTTTTAGGGCATGTTTGCTTAACCATTTATAGACTAAACGCTAGTAAATGGATAATAATTACTTTTAATCACTAATCTCTTTGGAGAGATGAAATTTATGGGATAAATATGAGCCCCATCTTGATGTGTGTGTTTTATTCATGCCATCTGTCCATTTTGCCAGCACATTAATTTTAGGACATGAGTTAAAAATTAAGACGGATTGTAATGGACCACATTGCAGGAAATAGGGGGATAATAACATCCACCATTGAAAGCCAAAATTTGCATAAGCCTATAATGATGTTTATCTGTCATCCAACCTGTTCATAAGGTTAAGAGAGACATGGATAAACGATGGGCACAAATACTATATGCTTTGGTTTTGCCTCATTTTGAGCTGATCAAACGGATGGACATTCCAGATCAAGCACATACATCACAGTTCCCCATTAATTTGAAGTATTTCCTTCTTCCTCACCTTAATTTTTTGTGAAACGATCCACATCAAAACCTTAATTTACATGTATTTTCCCTAGTAAATCATCATTACCCATTTACATGCATTTACAATGATGAAACAAACACTAATGGATTTAAAAATTTAACAAGAAGATTTGCTACTCTCAAGTGTTGAATAAATCTCCAAGAGAAGATAACAATATGACACAAAACTTCAATGGATTATAGCAAAAGGGTAGAGATAAGAATGCAAGGCAATATATGGCTTGATTAAGAAATGCATATGCTCTTTAGACTATAATATTCAGGAAGGGGACAACAACGTTTTGGAGAGATTTTTATTCTTTTTTAAGACATTCACCCGCCTCTTCGCATGCAACAATCAATAAATTTACATATCTTTTTTTGTTGCAATTGTCTCTCATTCAGATGGAGATGGTTAAACGATAATAAAAAATTGTTACCACATCATAATACATGTAATTAACCCTTAGGATTTGTTTGGTTCGTGGGATTATTAAATGGTATGGGATTACATTGGATGAATTTAGCACCATTATCACATAATGATTACATGTCTAAAAATACCATAATATTTTGACAGTCTAATTCCATGTTCGAGATCAAATTCTTCACATGAAAAAAAAATCATTCTATTAAGCGGAACCCACTTTTGGTGGATCATGGAATTGTAATTAACAGACCAGATTCACAATTGATGTCGATCACTTGTATGCATACGCAACTTGAATGTCACGTGTAACAGACGTATATGGATGGACGACATGGATAAAACACATGCCAATGTAGGGCCCATAGATGTACTGGATTTTAAAATCCACCAGAAATCCCGCAATATTTACTTTGAACAATGCAATACTGGATTAATCCAACCCTTCTTGTCCTTTTCAAATGCCGGATATAATTTGCATAGGACCAAATGCAATTCCATATAAATTAATCTTATATTCCAAATAGATCTTAATAAGTCCAAATGATATTTGTGCAATTCAATAAAACCCAATGCCACACGTGTGATCAAGAGCATGTATTCAGTTTACGTGTGTGATTAGAAAATGCATGTATGTAGAGTCATACTTGACTTAATGTTTGATTGAATATTGAAGACCCCTATGCTGAAATGATTGAGTAAGATTGAATCGAGAAATCCAGCTGTCGAGTCAACCACCAATTGTGATAAGTGATCATGTGATTAAAGAAAGGAAAATGGTGAGTCTTGCTTGATGAATTCTTTTTCTTTTATATCTAAGGACTTATTCTTTCATCAATAATTAGAGCCAATGTATTTCTCCAAAAAATAAAGATGAATAAATAAATAAAAGAAGGTTAAAACAATGTTGATTTCTCAAATAAATAAAGATGAATAAAGCTCTTTATAATTGACATAGTATTAAACAAACTAGAAAAATAAATAAAATGAAAGATAAATACTTGATCCATTTGTGAAAACAAATGATCGAGGTTAGTGATCAATTAGATGTGACCAGAAAGATGATTGCCCAATTAAGGACTCGATTGATCGATATCCGGCAACTTAGGGTTATGGATATTTAATTTAATCCTATGGTACTATAATGGTATGTTAGATAGTAGTGATCTATGTCACGACTAAGTCATACTAAGATAAATGTAAAGAATATATATATATATATATATATATATATATATATATATATATATATTATGTTTGGTATGGGCCTCAAGCTTTTCATCGCATGCTCCTTTTATAGGTTGTCGAGGTGTCAAAACCCTCATTGGATTTTCTTGATAGTACAGGATCTTTCGTATCTACGGCTTTGCATTATGAATAAGGAGATTTTTGTAAATCTAAACTGTTGGTTTTTATATTTTCACTTTTGTATAAAAGGTCCCTTGTTAAATACTGCTGCATTTAGATTATGAATCGATTAGAGCCATTTCCACCATTGTCCTGAATCTCAAATCAATCAGGTCATTATTACATTTGAATGACTCGATCAACACCATCTCCACCCTTTCACGATCTCATTCTCATCTGATCATAGAACTGGTGGGACTAGATCCATAAAATCCTGATCTCCCATTCTTTTGATGATTCCGATCAATGTATGGATATGCGCTCGATCTATCGGTGTTTATTCTCTCCTGATTTGAATCTGTGTTGCAACCAATCTGCTAAGATACTAGTCTAATTTTTAGATATTTGAAATCTTCATGATCACCAAAAAGTTTTCAAACATTTTTGGAAAGGTCTCCTATTTTAGAACCTTATTAAGTATATCATAATTAGATTTGTGATAGAATTATTTCCATTGGTAAGTCTTTTATAGACATGGTATGCTAATCATAGCCACATGGTACTTGCACGTTTCGATCTCTTAAAGCCATATGTATAGTTCTATGCCACCACATTAATAACAGAATTTGTATTCCCGAGGAAACATCACTAAAAGATATCTTTAGGTGTAAGTACAATTTTACCAACATCGAATCCATAGTAATAACATGTGGTGATTTTTTAATGGTCCATGTTGGTGCATTGAAAATATGTATAAACAATTGCCACTGCGTGTATGACATGTATCCACATACTCAACAAACACTATAATTTGATTCTTGGACACCAGTGGATTGAACTTTTAGTTAAGCCATAGTTCACTCTCTAAGTGTACCATGGCCCAAACAGCTCAAACCACATGCCAAAAAGCCCCCAAACATCCTTGCAACCTTTGTATATAAGGTCCCTTGTTAAATGCTGTTGCATCTAGATTATGTATTGATTAGAGCCATTTCCATCATTGTCTCGAATCTCAAATTAATCAGGTCATCATTACATATGAATGACTTGATCAGTGTCATCTTTCACCCTTTCACAATCTCATTCTCTTTTGATAGTAGAACTAGTGGGATCCATCAAATCCTGATCTCTCATTCTTTTGATGATTTCGATCAATGCACGAATATGTACCCGATCTAACGGTGTTGATTCTCTCCTGATTTAGGTCTGCATTGCAACCAATCTACTTAGATACTGATCTAATTTTTAGATATTTGGAATCTTCGTGATCACCACAAAGCTTTTAAACATCTTTGAGAAGATCTCCCAAGGATTATAAAAGACTACTTTATCAAGGATATCATAGTCAGATTTGTGATAGAATTATTTCCATCGGTAGGTTTTTTATAGACATGCTGGGTACATTGCCTTATTAAAATGGCATGCTAATCTTAGTCACATGGTACTCGTCGTTTCGATCTCCTAACGGCATGTGTAAAGTTTTATGCTACCACATTAATAAAAGAATTTGTATTCCTGAAGGAAGATCAATAAAAGATATCTTCAGGGCGAGCAATAGAAGATATCTTCAGGAGAGTACAATTTTACCAATATCGAATCCATAGTGATGACATGTGGTGACTTTTTATCGATCCATGTTGGTGCACTGAAAATAGATATAAACAACTACCACCGCATGTATGACAAGTATAAGAATTCACACACTCAACAAACACTATTATTTGATTCGTAGACACAAGTGGATTCATCTTTTAATTAAGCCAAACCTCACTTTCTAAATGTACCATGGTCACAGCCGTTTAAACCACATACCAAAAAGCCCCCAAACAGCCTTGCAACGTTTGCCCATATCTCTATGGCTAAAACCCTTCTTCCCCGTATTTTTTAGCAAATTTTCATAATATGTTTGTTTATCTTTTAAAAAATAAATGTTTTATTTTTAAAGTTTATTTTTATAATAAGAATACAATAATAATCATGTAAAGATAGGCCATAACACAAACCATGATTGTGTTTATTTTCCAAGGAAGAATGAGATGAAGGAGGTTCACTTATCTAACCGCCACATGTACAAAGGGAACATCTGTGCAAGATCTAAGACGTCCAATAGGTGGGTCCTATTGACTGAGTGCCCTGACACACGAGTCAGGTCCAAGTGGCCCACGAAGTTTGGGACGATCTGAAAGATATGTAAATCTTGCCCAAAGATCGTAGCCCTCCATTTGTTTTGAACACCATCGCCAACCAGATGGACGGTTTAGATCTCACACGTGACCAGATGGATTGACTTATGTACACGTGTGGAATTAGCAGACATTGAGAATAAGGTACACAACAGTGCTTGCCGCGACTCACGCTCATCCGCATGCACCATCCATGGGACCCAGCCGTACATATCGGTCGGATGGTACGGATCCGACCATCTCCCCAACTCTGCATGTGGGTCCCATGGGCGATGTATGCTCGAGAGCTCAAACCCAAATCGGGGCGCCAGACCACACCCATCCAATGTACACATGGCAGACGTACAGATAAATCTAGACCGCTCAAATCATGTGAACCACTATGGACGTTTCACAGCCCAAGAAGTACAAGATCCATGATGATGATAGCCGTCCAATTGTAGATCATCATCTGTACAGTTGAAGTCATTTTTTCTATCGGTCCAGATTCAATAGGCAAAATCATATGGTTGGGATTGTCTCATCATTATGATTTTCTTCCTTAGATCCATTCCACGATCGATAAACGGCATGAACGGTTGAGATAGTGTCCATGAATACGGAGTGTATGGTTTATGAAATGCAACATACGAGTGGTATCAAGCAGGGTTGTACCAGAACGTGCTTGTACGCCAAGAAAGGAACCTCCACAAGTTTAACGTGCTGCACCCTTTTTTCCCGCTGTGTGGGACATCCGATCTGTTCAAAAGGTCGGTCCCATCATGAGAATCATCTGGCGTGAATATCAGGCAACTTATTTATTCATGAGGTGGGCCACACCCACAGAATCAATGATAGCCGAGAATCTGATGCTGATAAGGCTGACAATTTTCACGGCTAGGATGCCATAGATGTGCCACGTTAGGTGATCAAGAACGGTAAGATTGGTGCTGATTATTTCAAGTACACATTCATCTGTTCACACAAATGGAGCCAATGGTTCGCTGATCTAGACCGTTGATATAAAGGTAGCTGCGATGTACGAATATTTTACACATTAAAGATCGTAACCCATCAATAAGTGGCCTACAGATATGCATTCAAGAGAAATCTAGGGGAGCGGATTTGGCGACGCCCGAGTGACAGCTTACAGGTTGAGGCCCTCACTGTGGGGCCCACCTTGATGTATTTACTGTATATCCATGCCGTCCATCAGTTTTTCCAGCTCATTTTAGAGGATGGTCCCAAAAATGAAGTAGATCCAAATCTCAAGTGTGCTACAAAGTAGGGATTGAATGTCCCCCATTAAAAACTTGGGGACACAAAAGTTTTAGATGAAGCTGATATTTGTGTTTTCCCTTCATCCATTCAGGTCTGTGTATCAACAAGTTGGATGGAAAATACAAATTACGGCCCAATGAATTTTTTAATGGTGGCCATTTAAAGACCGCTGTTTCATGTGATGTGGTCCAATTAAAATGTGCCTAAAATGAGCCGGAAAAACTGATGGACTTTTCGGATATACAGAACATAATCAAAGTGGGCCCCACGATCAAGGCCTCACCCACTAAGCTATTACCCAGGCCTCATCTAATCCGCTCACCAACAATCCAAAACAACGGCCAAGATTGCATGACAAGGATCTTCCATCTAAAGTGGTCCAAAGAGATGGACGGTTAGGATGGAGGTAGATCTACATGGATTATCCACCATGCCGACACATGAGGACAACATAATTCAAGAAAAAGAGAGGGACCCAAGTGGAGGATGAAGATGGAGAGCAAGGGATGATTGAGAGAGGTGGGCCATGGTGGGAGAGGTGGGGACAAAATGATGAAGGAGAGAGCATGAGATAAGAAGTAATGATGTCATGAGAGTGTGTGAGGAAGTTATATATTCTTTCTTGATGCCTTAAAGTAAAACCAACCCTCACCTTTACACTTATGAAAACCATGCACTCCAAACCGGACCCCCGCATCATACGCAAATCTCTCATTTTCTCTCCTTTTTATCGTTTCGCGATAAATTGACCCCTCCTCCCAATGGAAGAAGAGGCAGGTGGGAGAGAGCACAAAATCCCTACACCCCCGTTTTGATAAGGACCCGAATGTCCTTGGGGAGTACCGTACAAAAAGACGCTATCCTGGGTCCACGGACTCTTTTTTTCTGAAATCTAGTCCGTCCATCATTTGAGATGGATTGTTTTAGGTGAGAATGAAAAATATTAGTTGGATCCAAAACTCAAGTGGATCACACCACATAGAAAAGTGGGGATTGGGATGCTTACTATTGAAATTTGAAACCTTTTTTGGACCCACGTAAGTTATGGATTGAGGTGATATTTAGTTTTTCAATTCATCCTGATGGATTCGAATTTTGAACGGTTCATGTGTCATATAAACATGATGGTGTGCCCTAGGAGGTTTTTAGTGGTGGGTTTCAACATCCCACCGTTGATTTAGAGCGACCACTTGTGTTCTGGATTTGGGTTCATTTATTTTTTCCACCACCTAACATGATATGGTGGAAATGATGGAAAGAATGGATGTCAAATACACACGTCCAAGTGGGCCCCACGGAGATTTTCTGTACGGAATCTTTACAACAACCGTGGGTAGGAAATTCGTATAATTAAGAAAATCTGTGGGGTCCACCGTTAGCTTTGAGTCTGTCTGATTTTTAGACTCATGTCCTGTAGTTATCTTGAAAAACTGATGGACGGATCGGATTTGTGAAGGGCATATCTGTGGGCCCACACGGCTTCCGAGTACTGAAATGTCCTGTGCCGGGGGGCACAGGCAATCCACATCCGTATTAGAAAAGTTGGAGGTTTGCTAATTCTACACGCGTATGGGAGCCCTGCCATCCACACGCAGGCACGAGTGCCAATATGGAGCTCGTGTGAAGTTCTAAGCTTCTCATTGGCTGATATACACTTTTTTGGCACAAACGTCAGACCAGCTTACATCTCTAGTGGGACAAGAAACTCAGAAATATGGACAACCACAAAAAGCTGTTTTAAGTGACATTTACTTGGTGCATTGTGGCCCACTTGAGGGATCAAACAGACTGGATTTTTACTAATAAGATCTAATAAATTTTCATAACCGGATGGAAAGTTCAGATCTCACACATACGAATATCTGCACGTGTGGCTGCGTATGGATGGGCAGGGCTAGACATGCGTGTGGAACTAGAATTAGAAAACCTCGTGGAGACGAATCCTAGGTTACTAACATGCGAATATTCAGTATGAAAGAAAATATACGCACTGTCCAGAGAGTAGTTATTTGAAATGGCAGAGGAGTCTTGTAATCCATACGCATGTATATTTTCGCTTTACACATGTCAGATATATACATAATCCAAACCGTTCAAATAATTTATCTAACTGCGTAAGGACTTAATTTTAATTTTTTTTTATTAAATAGACCTTTAAGATGAAAGTAAATGAATGGTATAAATGAAACAAAGAAAATCATTTAAATAGAAGATAGATTGCCTGATTCTAAAGACACGCTCTTTCTGAGGTGAGGCTCATGATATGGACGGCTTGGATTAAGGTAATACGTTCCGAGTATATATGAGCTGTGTGCATGTGTTGATACTCCGTGTGGACATCAACGCCTTTTTTCTTGGTATCCTTGATCTCAGGTAGCGGATTAGGTGCGACCCCGGCCTCACCCAATACAGTACATCCCTGCCTATGTGTCCCTCCTTCATGTATATAATTTACATCCACACCGTCCATTCGTTTTTTCAGATTATTTTAGGGAAATAATCCAAAAACGAAGCAGATACAATTCTAAGGTGGACCATACAACAGTAACAGTGAGAGTTGACTATTAAAAACCTATTGGGGGCAAAAAATATTATTGCACCAAGATGATAATTTTTTTCCTTCATCAAAGTCTGTGTGTACTTGTGAAAAGGTTGGATGGAAATAAGCATTACGGTGGGCATTACGTGGGCCCTAGGTAATTTTTAATGGTAAGTAATAACAAATTTTCTATGACGTGGTCCACCTAAGATTTTAACTACTTCAGATTTTGGTTCGAAACCTAAAATGAGCCGGAAAAATGGGTGGACGGTGTGGATATACAACAGATACATCAAGGCGATCTCCACAGTCAGGGTCGTACCGTGATGTTGGTGCTTACGTGGAGCAGCAGGGCTGCGCGTATGACGCACATTAACAGCGCAATTCAAAGTCTCTCTCTTTTTATTTTATCACATGTAATATACCTTTTTAGTACACCCATGATAACTTCACACTTCACTGTTAGCCACTCCACCAGGCAATTGTTATCAAGACCTTAGTGTTAAAACAGAATATCTTTCACTCAATTTATCACTTGAACTATAGATCCGGGTGTAAGTCTCTCTTTTGTTTTTATCTACTTTGAATTTCGAAAAAAATATCCATTAGGCACCATAAGCACCATCTTTATCATCCAACGGATGCACAATGCCCATGAATATGAACCATTGGATGAAGCTGGGCACCATTTAGATGAGCCATAATGTGTTGACACTTAGGTTTGATTTATGTCATGCGGAGTTTGTTGGCGTGTCAGAAATAATATAGTAGCTCAACTTAAACTAATCAACTTCCATCAAACGTTGAAATAAGCTAATATGTCCTATTTGAAAACATATATATAGATTTGGAAAAGATGAAAGTATCGGATCTTTCGCACATCTTGGGTGTGTGGTTTTTTTTCTAGGTGGCAGGCTGCTATACCCGTGTTGCTTACGCAACACTAGGACATAGAATCTTATGATGGCTGACCACCCTTTTAAAATGGCCGTGAATCATCCTCCGTTCCTCCCTCCACATGTGGCACTCGTGTAAAGCTATCTAGACCATTGAAATTGTGGGGCACATATGGATGGAGCAAACCTCTAAAACATCGACTATGAAATGGAAGGTAAAAATCAAAATAGTGAGCAATTTGGAAGGGCAAAATAAGGTGATTGCTATCATCTTCTAGTGTAGCTTTTGGGTTATGGTCCATCTGCAATCCCGTGGGTGATTTGGACGGTCTAGATTACCCTATAATTATGCCGTGAATACGACTGAAGAGTAAGGTGTTGAATCTATCCATATGAAAAAGAGAGACTTGATACTCTGGCAGAGTGAGATGGATGATACGCGGGCACTTAGAAATTCCATACTTTGCATACAAGCAATTCAAAATAAACTGTCCAATGCAGTAGATGCATCTTGAAACAAAAGTTACACTTGTTCGAGTAAAATGATAACATTAAACGGTTCTAATCGCGAAAACGAGTGTCCACAAATCAAAGGCTAGGAATCTTCAGTCAATCTGATTTTTGGGATGTCACTTGTAAACATTGGGTTCCGCAATTTAGTCGGTTTAATTGGAAGTAATTTATGCCACGTATGCAAGTTCTAAGCGCCTGTGCATCAAGCTTCATCTACCTTCCGAGTATCAAATAAATTCCCTTAAAAAAAGGGCAAGTCAAAAGATAACGAGAAACTGCCAAAATAACAGGCTCCTACGTCCTACCCTACAAAGCATCCAAAGAAGAAGAGAAACCAATTTCTCATGTAACCAAAATATCGTGATAAATTGCCTAATTTCTCGGATATCATCCTCTGTAGAAAATCACGTGCATTGATGCATCAAAGTTCGCAGCTATCAGTTAATAAAAGGGAGGGAAACGAGATTTTATCGTTAGGGGGTGGAACCCTCCTATGTTAGTTTTCCACCGTTTCAAAGATGAAGGTGACAAATCAACTATACTCATGGCATGGTTATATGGAAATCCCAACCGTCAAAATCACTGATCCAACCGTGGATGGAGCATATTTGAAAATTTACAGTGATAAAATAAGAATAACTGTCTAATTTTTCCCTCTGTATTTGGACCACTAAATGATCTAGTTTTTTATTGCCATAAATTGGATGGTTAGGATTGCTTGGTTATTGTATTTTTTGGTATTCTCAATCCACAGTTGGAACCACAATTTGCATGGCCAGGATAGCTACATTAGTGCACATTTAAGTCACCACCATTTAAAAAGATGGTGCTGAAGTAACACGAGAAAGAGAGAGGTAGACTTCGGAAGGCATTGGGCGGAGGATCCAATGCAACCATATCATGGCAAACCCACTCACATTGCGTCTGTGTGCATTTTCAACCATTGGATATAATTACAACCGTAAGAGAGAAAATTCAACCTCAGGACTGTACGGTAGGGCCCATGGTTCTATGACTGAGTCTCTTGATCCCTAAAACAGTAATGAAGATCCTAACCATTTGATTGGTGGCCTACATGTGTTGGATATTTGATGCAAAGAAAAGGCTTAAAATGATGGTCAGGATATTCAGATATGGAGTTTTCAGGGAACCCCTGATCCAAGGGGCTGCCGACAAGATCAATGGTGTGGATCACTGAAGATGGGACAAAATGTACGGACATTGGTGCCTTAGGACTGTAAATACAGGACTCTGATTGCGTAGTGTGGAACACAGCTCGGAGGTCGGTACTGTGTTGAGGTGGCAAAGCTATGTGGGCTCCAACATGATGTATGCTTGATATCCACACCGTCCATCCATTTTTCCGGATCATTATAGGGCATGATTCGAAATATGGGACAGATCTAAGTATCCAGGGGACCACACCATAAGAAACAGTGGGGATTGAATTCCAACCATTGAGATCTTGCTAGGGGCAAAAGAAATTTTGGATAAAGCTGATATTTGCGTTTTCCCTTCAAAAAGGTCAGTGTGATCGACCTTTTGAACAGCTTGGATGGAAAATAAAAATAATGGTGGGCTCCGGGAAGGTTTCAACGGTGGGCATCATTGTCCCCAATTCTTTCTATGCTGTGGTCCATTTGAGCTTTGGATCTTGATAATTTTTTGTCTCATTCCATAAAATGACCTTAAAACATGGAAGGACGGTATGGATATAACACATACATCACGGTGGGGTCCACAGAACTCTACCCTATCAACACAGTACCCCGGCCGTTGCTGTATTCTACGCTACGGAATCCGAGTCCATGATATCCGAACCATCCAAAACGTGGGTCCATTTCTGACGAAGAACATACAAGAAACATATACCGTATCTTGTCCATCTGATCCGTGTCCATCAAATGGACGGTTGAAAACGAAATACTTACAACCACACTTGATGGATGAATGTCCACCAAACGTACGGTAAGGATCAATCAGTGTATTTATGTAGTATGCCTGATGAGAGTGGTCCAGATTGCTGTACATATAATATATGAAAAATTGTGTAAAGTGGAAGTTAGCACGAGGATGTCCCACCACATCTGCTACACCATCATATAACTTCTCATCACAACAAGCGCCGAAAAAGCTAAGGCCCACCAAATAAAATATAGAAAACAAACACTGGAAAATCGATAGAGAGAGAGATGATTCATTTCCATGAGTGAAAGAGCCCACCTTTTCCCTTTTATCTAAGCTTTCCTTGCTTCTTATTCTTGTATGCTTGTTTGTTTGTTTGTTCTCCAATCTCTCTCTCTCTCTCTCTCTCTCTCTCTCTCTCACTTCTACTTGTTTCTTCTTCATGTACCTAGAATTTTACAAACCTGCATTCCCAAACATGGCGGATTTAGAGGTCGAAAAGGATCGGAAACTGCTTGAATTCGAGTTTCTTTCAAGACCCATTTTGGAAATTCCAAATGGATGTGAGGCTGCAGCTTCTGAAGAATGCAAGTCCCAAGGAGGAGAAGGAAAATGTCAGCACGTAGAAGCTTCTAAAGAGAATGAAATTCTTATAGAAGATGAAGAAACTGATGGATACCAAACTCCTACATCTTCAGAACATAAAATTCCGGCGATCCAACGATGCCCACCTGCACCAAGGAAGCCAAGATCTATGCCATTGAAAAAGAGGAAAGCTGATTTTGATTCTTGCCGCATTCGAATCGATATTTCTGAAGATATTGAATCTTTCTTCCGCCCGATTATAGTGGATTCCGGCCTCAAGATCAAGAAAGCCAGAAAGGGTGATACCGAATGAATTTTTATTTTTTATTTTTGGGTTCCATTGATAATCAAGATCATGTAACAATTTCAATGTTTGTATTAGTTTATATTATTGTGTTTACAGTGTGGAATTTCACATGAATTCATGGAATTAACTCTAATGGTAGGATCGATCCAGTCCGTTCATCAGGTGGGCAAATGTATGTACCTTGGGCCCAAATCAGCTGGTTCAATTCGGTTACCAAATGGGTCCACATATGTAACTAGAGTTTGTTTATCTTGTTCTGCCGTCCTTTTCTCATTGATCAAACCAGCCTATTATGGGTCCAATACATAAATCATCCAGACCCACCTGATGAACGATCCAGATCTCTCTCTATTTTTGGTATAACGGCACATATACTGTGGTCCACCAGATGAATGATCCAGATCTCTCTAGTGTGTGTGCCACGTTATAATGTGATTCTTTCCCTTGGGTGAATGCACTCATCACAATTCTTACTAGTGCTGTTCTCTCTCTCTCTCTCTCTCTCTCTCTCTCTCTCTCTCTCTCTCACATCTGATGAGTGATTCGGATTCTCTCTTTTTGGTCCAACGCCACATACACTATGCGGCCCACCTGATGCACAACCTAGATCTCTCTCATGTACCACACTATAATGTTGTTCTCTCTCTTGGGTGAGTACATCCATCACAATTCTGTCACAATGCTACTCTCTCTCCGTTTCTGACATCTAATAAACAATCAAGATCTCTCTTTTTTCATCAATAGGACACACATACTGTGGCCTACCTCATGAACGATCCATATCCCTCTCACATATGCCACATTATAATGTTATTCTCTCTATTGGGTGAGTGCACCAATCATAATTCTGCTCTCTCTCTCTCTCTCTCTCTCAGATCTGATTTGTAAAGATAAAGGCAAAGTTCCAAAGCTGGAGTTTTAAGTACATCCCACTGGAAAGGTGAATAGGATTTACACTTTAGTGCAGCACCTCTCATGTGGCTCTTCTATTGTAGTACCTGTCTCATATGTTTATTTCTTATATTACATGAAAATGGAGGCACTATTATGTAATTTATTTTATTATTTTTATTTCTATAAACCTCTACACTTTCTTTGGATTCCCCAATAAATAAATTATTAAAAAAGAGGAAATTCAGATTGGTTTGTACTTACTTTTTAATTAGATCACAGAAATACAAGCATTTGTTCAACTGAGATACTTGGGCTGGACTTTCATGACTAGACACCTATGACAGGTGACCCATCCTTCTCACATGTGTTACTCATGTATGGCTATCCAGACCATCCAAATTGTAGGCCACTTTGTGTATGGAACGTATCTTTAAAATTGCACTGATCATTCAATTATAACCATTCATTTTGGTGGCTACCAAAGATACAGTAAGAAGTAAAATAGTGAGTGGTCCAAATTCCAAGGGAAAAATCAAATGGCTGGTATAATCTTCTGAGTGTGATCTCCTCAGCGCTTTGAATGGTCTGGATTGCTGAACAACAATGAAATTTGTACAGTTGAAGAGCCACCACCATTTAATTTTTAAAAAATGGTACTAGACTTTCATAGGAGTCTCACCTATCATTTTAATAAGATTATTATTACTAGAAATGGTATCCAAGAGAGAGGCAAACATGCCATTTGTTTTTTCATTAGCGACAAAATATTGGTTTTTCTCAAAATTACAAAAATGCCCATGTCATAATAGGGTTGGATCAGCTTGGATTTATCTGGTTTTTCTCAAAATCACAAAAATGCCCATGTCATAAGAGGGTTGGATCAGCATTGATTTATCTGGTTTTTCTCAAAATTACAAAAATGCCCATGTCATAAGAGGGTTGGATCAGCTTGGATTTATCTGGTTTTTCTCAAAATTACAAAAATGCCCATGTCATAAGAGGGTTGGATCAGATGTGCTTGGATTTATTTTCACCTGCAATGCATTGCATGGGAACTTCACATGCAAGGGGGACAAAAATTAAAATGCATAGTGTATCTACACCATCTGAACCGTGAAGAAGGTCAGTGCAGCCGTTAAGATAGCCTGTGAAAAGATCAGGCTGGCCCCGGTCTGGTAGGCCACCCTGTATGAAAGCAATGGACCGTTTAAATGTATGCTCGACTGATGAGATTCATGGTCAGGCCCACCTTTCTGATGGATAGGATGTGTGCACATGTGATGTATTGGCATGTTTGCACCAATTGCAATTTTTGGAGTGAGGAAACCATCATGGGGTCTCAGCATGCGCATGGATAATCATACTCCCGAGATTATCAATGCTTTTCCGAGATGGATAGATGTACCCGAATGCATTGTATTCAATGAGAAATGCATTTTTAAAGGGATGATCATATCCAACGAGTCTTGGACCACAAGTTAAAATCCAACAGCGGGTAATTTCAAAAGCATTACTCTTATGAAAAATCTAATCCATCCAATAGATTGGGTCCACCATGAAGATCATCTATTACAAAAATAATACTGATTCATATAATATATATGCATGATATAGAAAATAATCATTAGCCAGTAAAATTTTAAAATGCAAGTTTGACTCACTTGATGAATAGATCAAACTAATTTTTGCATAAGGAGAACCTCATCGTGGGGCCGATATTTAGAATGGATTGGATGTTGGACACGTATGATCGGATGGATAGATATTATCCGCTGATTAGAAGTTACATTAGCAGTCGAACCGTTTGGATGTGAACTTCTCTTTTTCGTAAATCTCATTTGATGGTTATTGGCACAAGTCATTGTCATGTCCTTGATTTTTGAAGATTTGGTACCTTTGCAGTGTTTAACATGGGTAGTTATTTAATATTCCTGCAGAGTGTCATGGTTCGTACGCATGCACTTTGAGATTTCACACACGGCATGCATACAACTCAACTTCAAACCATACAATTCACAGACCCACTATAAATATTTCAGAACCCAAATATTCTATTGATCAGATGATTTTAAAATCCAATCTCAAGGACCCAAATATTTCATTTTCACCATCTACTATTGCAACCGTAGGAAATAATCTCGGAGTAGTTACTTCCCTTACGGCCCATCTATACTGGGGCCATGATTTTGGACGGTTCAAATTTTGTTTGGAGATGTGGATAGCGTACAATTTCCAAGTGGAAGTATATGAAAGCATCTTAAGTCTCCAGAGTATCAATGTTTTATCTCTTTTGGTATTGTCCTAAACCCTAGAAAGGAAAAGGAAAAGATGGGGCAGGTACAACCAACTGATCCGTTGGATTGAACTAACAAGAAAATGAAATGAAAAAGGCTATCAATGCTTATGTGCATTCTTGGAATATGTGAACTACTTCACGAGAGATGGGCATCATTTTTATATAATGTTAAATACAAATCTTTCATTATCATAATTCTAATTTTAATAAATAAAAATGTAGGGCCCACTCAGTTGATCATGTGTAGGTGATGATCCAGACCGTTCATCAAGCCACATTATGGATAGGGATGACCTTTGATTCAACATTCTTGGCTATCTGACCATCCGGCTATTGACGATTGGATGTTGAGCATAATCAAGATTAGACAATTTAATCGGGTCTGATCAATAATTTTTGACTGATTAATATCTGATTGTGTATTGGCCCACCGATGTGAATCCGATTAGAAATCGGGTTGGGAGGATAGCTCAGATACCGGGTTATGTGATTTGTTTAACTTGAGCTTTGCAAAGCCCACACGTGTACAAGGCAGCTCGCATGGTGCATACGTGCAACATCCAAGTCATCCATCAGATGGGCATCATTGTGTAGGTGTTGTTGTTGTCTCAAAGTAAATCTTGTCCATTGAAATTCACACAGAAAATAATCCTTTTTATTTTCTCTGTATTTCAGTACAATCAGCAAGTGGGCCACAGTTTTATTTGGAGAGAGAAATAGTTAGCCAAACATATGGTTTTTTCACAAACTATGGCCCACCTGATGAGTGGACGGATTCGTATCTCGGTACCCCACGTATATGGTACGTGCATTTCAACCTATTGGGAGCTGAATCCGATTTCCTTTACTCGGGTCGGATACAGGGACACCTGTACCCGACTCTTGACAGCCGTACGTTTTAGTTCTAGTTTTATTGAGCTATTATTCAGGAATCTTAGCCAGTTTATTTTTTTTTTTTGGGTTTGTGGGCCAAAAACGTGGGACCATCTAGAAAACTGATCTGAACCACATACACGTGACCACATGTGCGGTGGGGATATCATGTTCCACGTCACTATGATTTTTGGCCGTACGAATATAAGGAGCGTAAGCTTTACATCAAAGATGAAACTTGGCGTACAAGCCATCCGTACCATCAGAAGGGTTCAGACGCCAACAATCTAAACAAGCTTGCTGGTGGGCCATGTTTTCTATAGCCTTTTGACGGTCAGCAAAAGTGGACGGAGTCCACGTTGATTGGACTGTAAAGATGGTTTATACAGCGAGTTTTCAGTGTATAATCGATCCAAAAGGAAGTAGGTTCCTCTCTGACGTTTTTGTAGAATAAGCTTTATTCTAGAACTACGTATGTGGGGCCCACCGTGATGTGTTCATGATATCCACTCCGTTCATGTGCAACCCTTATGGTTTTCGTTGAAGCCCACAGATCAGGCTAAAAAAAATAAAATCAGGTCGGCCACACAATGTGCCTGAGACCTCTAAAATCACTTGGTGTGGCCCACCTTGCGGTGGATTGTCTTATGAATGGATTGGATGGCATATTTTTTTAAAAAAACATGGTGGGCCCCACACACAATCTGCAAGATTTTAATGGTGGGCATCTCCATCCCAAATGCTTTAGATCGGCCTAATTTTTTGGATATGGCCTGAACTTTTAGCCATATCCGCTACTCACCCTGTCATTAGCCAATGGCTACTGGTCGTTGCTCTTTGGGCCCCACCATGATGTTTGTGTTTCATCCATTCCGTCTGTCTATTCTTTCAAATCATTTTATGGTGATTCAAATCTCAAGTGGACCGCACAGTGTTTGTTGAACGCCCACCATTAAAAACTTCTTGGGGCCACAAAGGTTTTGGATCAAGCTGATATATATATATTTTCCTTTCATCTAACTCTATATGACCTAATCAACAAGTTAGATGTTAAATAACCATTATAGTGGGCCCTAGGAGGTTTTTAATGGTCGAAATTCAATCACTACTGTTTTCACAGTGTGGTCCACCTGTTACTTAGATCTACCTCATTTTTGGCATCAAGCCCTAAAATTATCTTTCAAAATTGATGGACGGCGTGGATAAAGCACGTACATCATGGTAGGGTCCACATAGCACAGACCACTAGCCACCTGGCTGATGGCAGCGTCACTAGCCAAACTGCGTCCGAACTTTAAGGGCGACTGACTAGTTGTGGGGCCCACACACGTAGCTTATTGGACAATAACTGTAGAATAACCAGACTCCCAGAAAAAAGGCTGCCTATGTCAAAAGTATGGGGTGCGGTGCATATATCACTCTCCTTCCAACCCAAATCTACAAAGGAGGAGTAATCTGACACTGTAAATACCCCATACATTGCATAGATACTCTGTACACGTGGCATACACGTAATCATATCCAAACCATTCAAATCATGCCTCATGTTCCTGGATGAAGGAGTGTCCCTTAGCTCTCCCGAACTGACGTTCTAAGTATCCATTTTTCAGCCCTTTTAAATGGACGTTTTAAATAAAAATAGGGAACTATCTAAATTCAACAAACAAGTGTCCGTAGTGTAGTTTAAGATTGTTATTTCAGTCTGATTTTAGGACTGTTTCCCATGTGGGGCCCATAATTGGACGGTTAGATTTGGGGATCGTATATGCCATGATGGCAGAAACTGCCTGCAAGAGTATGGATGGGGTAAATCATGGTCCCTTGGGAACCGTTAATTCACAGGCATTACAGACTACGTAAAGCTTAACAACTTTAAAAAGTAAGCATGTGAAGTTAAATGAATAAAATGCTAATGTGGCAGGTGTCCAATCTGCCCCATCACGTGATCATCTAGAGGGTCCCACCATATATGAACCACATCCCAGAAGTGTCACTGATCAGATATGTCATACCTTCTCTGGACCATTTTCTCTGGGTGGTGAGATCTAGATGAACGGCCTGGATCACTCTATTATTAAAAGAAAATTACTTAAAATCTATCCAATTGAATGGTCCTGCCTTTTTGAATGTCATATTGTTTTTTAACCGTCCATTTCACAAGCCATTGATCGAATGGCCAGCATATCTGTTGCCAAAGTGATTCTTGAGAACCATCAGCAATCCAGGGGAGTTCTCACTTAAATGGATGATTCACGTTGATGATGGGACCTATTTTCTCTGATCAATCGTGACCGTCTATCCCTGCGTGATATTGATTGGATATTTTGGAGCATGTGTTTCGTGTGATTCTCCACCGTTACCTGACATGTTCATTATAGAATGCGCCCGGCTTCGGTGGACCCCCTTATCCACTGAGGTGGTTGGATCCCTGACTGTGGGGTCCACCTTGATGTATGCCTTACATCCGCGCCGTCCATCCGTTTTGACAAATCATTTTAGGGGGTGAAGCCAAAAAAATAGCAGATGCAAATCTTAGGTGGATCACACCACATGAAACAATGGTGGTTGAATACCCACAACTACAAACTTACTGGGGCCACCGGAATATTTATTTACCATCCAACCTGTTGATAAGATCAAAAACACCTGGATGAAGGGACCACATAAATATCAGCTTGATCCAAAACTTTTGTGGCCCACAAGAATTTTTTAACGGTCAATCGCCACTCCATCCTATGGTGTGATCCACCTGAGATGTGGATCTGCTTCATTTTTGGGATCATTCCCTAAAATGAGCTGTAAAATTGGATGGACGGCCTAAATATAGAATTCATACATCAAGGTGGGCCCCACAGAAGCTGCCGCACCTAATCTGCTCCCTTCTAGAATGAATGAACAGTCCAGATCGATATTTGGAAGTTCCCACGTGTCCAAAGCAAATAGTTGTACGGTAACCTACGATAACGAAACAAAAAGCCTCCGATACAGAGGAGCGGGCTTCAATTGATGCATCACTGCTATGATTGTCAGTGCACAAAATATCCTCCAGATTAGAAGATCCTAGCCATTGAACATTAGACATTTTTAATTGATGCATACAATGCTATGCTTTCTTTCTATCGAAGGCCAGGATTTCTCATGTGTTGGGGTTTTTTCATTCATGAGCAACGAACGGTGGGGTCCATCGTATCAACGGTTTGAGTCACCAAAAGCCCTACTTATTCAAACTGAGACAGGAGTTACTGTGCAAACATTCTCAAGCACGGTATCTAGAGCTGGGCATTGAGTAAAGTCTAACCGAGTTAGGGCTGACCTGACTCGGTCCAGTTTTGAAAGTAGGCCTGATCCGGACTCGACTCTACTTTATACTGTGTATGGCATGTCTAAACCGATTTGAATTCGAGTTTGACCTAAACTAATCCGAACCGAGTCCGACCTAGTCAAAAGTATCAAGTCAATTTGAGTTAGCACCAATTTGGAGAGAGAGAGAGAGAGAGAGAGAGAGAGAGAGAGAGAGAGGAGGAGGAGGGTGGTGGGTGGCTGCGGGCTTGGAGGAGGAGGAGGGTGGTGGGTGGCTACAGGCTTGTGGCAGGCTTAGAGGAGGAGAGGAGAATGAGGGAGGGAAAGAGAGGGTCTGGGATCAAGTCAGGGTCGGGTGAAGCGTATAAGTTTAGATATACTTAAAAATTAGGATTATATATATATATATATATATATATATATATATATATATATATATATATATATATATATATATATATATATATATATATTCGAATTCGAGTAGATTCGGTTTCGGATTAAGTCGAGTATGATCAGATCAAGTTCCAGGTCGAGGGTAACTTGAACTCAACTCAGTTTGAATTCAGATTTTTGCAAAGCCTACTAAGTTTGGACCGACCCACTCATTTGGTTTGGGTCGAGCTGGGTCCAAACGAGTCGGAAGAGTCCATGCCCAGCTCTAACTGTTTGACATGCCTCAAAAAGGTAGTATAGGGATGCGGTGGATCCTTGACTGTGGTGCCACTGTGATGTATGTGTCTTATATCCAAGGTGTCCATCCGTTTTGACAGCTCATTTTAGGGCATGTTTCATTTATAAATGAAGAGATCTAAATCTCATGCCGACCACATCATAGGAAACAGTGATTGAATGCCCACCATTAAAAACTTCTTTGGGGCCACTGGAATGCTTATTTGCCAGAAGCCCACTTCATACTTAGCGTATTGAGTAAACTTTGTGAGGTTCACCATAGTTTATATATTTTATCTACTTTGCCCATCCATTTTAGGTAGGGTTGAAAGTTGGGCGGGTTGGTGCTCAACCCTAACCCAACCCAACCCAACCCAACTTCTGGTTGGGAATTTTCAACCCAAGCCCAACCCAAGTGAGCTTGGTCGGCTAGATATATGTAATATTTTCATTATTACATTATTCCATTGTATTTTCAATACACATCTTATTTTTTGTATCTATAAATTTATTAATTATATATGCAGTTCTTTATCTTAAAAAGTTTTATTTTTTTTTCCTAAACAAACAAGCTAAAATATAGGACAACTACTTTATTAAAAGTCATATTTTATATTAAGCAATTTATTTGGGAGAGAGAAATTCGGCATATCTTGTTAACTCGAGTTATCGAAAATGATATGGACCAAAGAAACCAGTAGGCATTGAAATTTCCTGTGCCTTTAACAAAAATGATTTGCACTCAATCATAATTAATTTATAAGGAACTTATATATTAATTGAGTTCAGGTTGGGTTAGGCAACCCGAGATTTCAACTCGAGCCCAACCCAAGTTTTATTAGGTTGGTGTTTGTATGGCCTAAACCCGATTCATCTTGCCCAAGCCCAACCAAATGTCAAGTCGGTCACAAGTCAGTCGGGTTGAACCTGCCCAACTTTATGGAACAAGCCGAAAAATAAAATATTTCCAAAGCTCAAATGGACCACATCACAAGATACCGTGTGAATTGAACATCAATAGTTGAAAAATTATTAGGGGCCAGAGAAGTTTTGGATCAAGCCTATATTTGTGTTTTACCCTCATCTATGTATGTATAATCTTATGAAAAGGTTGGATGACAGGTAAACATGCGGTCCTAACAAGGTTTCAACGGTGGAAATTATTATTACCACTGTTTCCTGTGGTGTGATCCACTCGAGCTTTAGATGTGCTTCAATTTTGGGCTCAACCCCTTAAATGAGGTGGGAAAACGGAAGGACGGCGTGGATAAACCACATACATTCAAGGTGGGTCCGAATGAGTTTACTCAGTACGTTAAGAACATTACGCAAGTCCGATTTCTTATTTGCCATCTAACCTGTTGATAAGGTCACACAGACCTGGATGAAGGGTCCACACAAATATCAGCTTAATCCAAAACTTTTGCAGCCCCCAAAAACGTTTTAATGATAGGCATCGAATCATCGCTGTTTCCTGTGGCGTGGTCCACCTGAGATTTGGATCTGCTGCATTTTTGGGATCATGCCCTCAAAAGAACTGCCAAAACGAATGGACGGTGTGGATATTCCATACTAAGGCTATTTGCAGCAGTAGCCATCCTTTCTCGCCAACGGACCACAGCCTGAGCGGGCAGTTCTTCGCTGGGTTCCCCTCAATGTCCCTTTATGACCGTCCATTTCTTCATCCACATTAGGCCCATCTGATAACTAGATCACCCTTGCTTTTGGGCCATGGCACATCAGCAGTGGGATGCATCAGATGAACGACTCTGATCTTGATCACTCGCACTATAGCTCGTACAAGTGGGGCCAACAGCTTGGCGATCCAAGCCGTTGATTCGCTGGCCCCAGCGTATGATATGAAGCATGCCCCAAAACTTTCCCATTAACGGAAGACCGCATCTCATGCAGATCATCACAGCATTTCTTAATCTTAACCGTCCATTAGTAGTGTGTCCAGGGCATGCTCCATCCATAGTGAGACACGTCAGTTCAATGGCCTCGATCACTATCCATGGGTCCCACTTGCACAAATTACATGTCTGCAAACCAACCAAAATCCACAATAACATCAAGAATGCGTATGGATGTACCATAATTGCAGTAACTAGTCCAACAAGTACAATCAAATGATGGGTCGTGCATGAAAGAAATGCAAATGCAATTTGGACAATTCGTGATTCAATCCACTCGCACATCCAAACACGGCAACCTAAAAAGTTCAATGGGAATTCTAGAAATAAATAAGCATCATTTGCAGTCTTACAGCATCCAGCTTCAAGACAAACGACGACATAGCCCTACAAACAGAACAGTGCTTAAAAGAACTTTCCCAATAAAATCTATTGCGGTTTGAATTTAATTTAACTGATCTTGAAATCGGCCTATGAAATTCGTTTACCTGGAATACAGAGAGGCCGACTGGAAACTGGAGTCGTTCCTCAGAGGAATGGAGGAAGGATGACCCATCGCCTTGGATACCTCGGTCTTCCTTCTTTTCCATCAAATAACTGCAAGCCAAAGGAGTAAATGTAAGAAACTGTCTTGATGCACCGATTTCGTATAGGTGCGGCCCATGGTTTGTTGATTTTCTGGGAGAAAAGGCAGCTTGGGGGACCAAAACTGGTACAACTCACACTGATTCGGTATGACTCAGTTGATTCGGTCCCATTTCAGCCCCATACTGGTATAGGTGAATTGTTTTGTTTCAAACCCACATCAATTTCGGATGATCTTTAAAACCATGGCCCCATGCAAACAGAATCCTGACCCTCAGTGAAACAATATGTTTTGTGAGGATTAGGACCCTCATAATTTCTCAAAACTGAATAGCTGCAAGCCCAGTGAAACGGACCACTGTCTTGTCTTTGAGGAATTATTTGACTTTCGAGAGAAGGATTTTCAGTTTGTACAAGTGAGCCTCATGATTCAGTTGATGGGATCCACTGAATGGACCATGGCCACAAAATTTCCAGATTGGCCTACTGTTGAATACGGACCACTCGATGTATTTCTCTTCTTAACCATCTACTGAAGTGTTAGGATTGACCCATCAAGGAAATTCCCTGGACATGGGCCATCCACTAAGGAGCCCATATATCAATGGTTTGAAGAAATGAACTGTGGATCCCACTTGTACAAATTTGAAACTGAAAGAGATGAACATCATCGGGTCAGGGATGATATAATTCCTCCTGATGCATGCATGTAGGCAAGCGGCATGTACCTTCTTCAATCGGCGATGCTTCGCAAGGGCCCAATTGCTCATGATGAAAGCCGCCACCACAAGGAAGACATA
This sequence comes from Magnolia kwangsiensis, assembly GCA_037074715.1. Lineage (NCBI taxonomy): Eukaryota > Viridiplantae > Streptophyta > Magnoliopsida > Magnoliales > Magnoliaceae > Magnolia > Magnolia kwangsiensis. The sequence goes on along the minus strand of CM073575.1, from coordinate 149,675,757 downwards.
ACCTGCAACTGTCTGTGTGGCGATATTGAAACCAACCCATTGATAGATTTCTGTCGTGTAGTTGGCGCACGTAATGATATTGAACAAAAACCCGCGTGGGATCTGATACCCACCGTTCCCGTCCGGGCTCCTAAGGTTCCGCAACAATAGATGGCAATAGAAGTTTGCAAGCTGAGAAACCAATCCGATACCAAACCCAATCTTCATCTGAAGATCGCTTACAGGAGTATAGAGAGGATGGTTCACATAGTAAGCGATGTACATTCCAAAAGACCAATAATACGCGCAGTTCCGGAAAACGTTCGAGAGAGGTGAAGTTGCATGGCTGAACCTGTGGACGAAGAACGTTTCCATGATGCGTTTGAAGTAATGGAAGCACCAGGAGTACATGGCATATGTCTGAACTGGGTGTATGACACGGTCGCCCTCATAGCTGAAGTACTTGTAGACGGGGTAGTAGTAGAAGATGGGGTAGATGAACAAAGGGCCCAGATATTCCCAGAAGAAAAGGGTGCGGTATGAAACCTGCATACCCAAGTCCTTGAACACCACAGTGAGAGTGTTAGTGTTTCCATCAGCATAATCTTGGATATTCTTTTTGGGGCTGAGGACAATGGGTTTTCCCTTGGATCCGGGTTGGAGCGGTAGGGTGAGGCGCTGTCTTGAAGGATAGTACTTTTTGGCTGTTGAATACAAACACAGTCAGGTCAGATATTTGTATGCAAGTCGTTAAGAAAGAAGATGAGAATACATTTAAAAACTGAATAGGCTAGAAAGGATACCAAAAAAATAGAAAAGCTTATCTTTGTATTTTCATAATTCAAATGGGCTTGTTTGGTTTGGAGTGATAGGAGGGTATTCAATGGTAATTTTTTCCCCTCTTAATGCATATATTGCAGAAAAGCAAACATCTGAAAGATAATCATTTTACAGTACACTATAAAGTAAGCTAACTACTGGAATGAAAAAACTAATTAGTACACATCCGGGCCTACAAGTGCCTGATGGACACAACCCAATTTTAATGGATCCTGGTGGTCCCATCTTTTGGACCCCTTAACAAATCAGGTCAGATTAGGGTCTCACCTTTTGGAACAGTTTAAAAATGAGGTCTAGCCATGCTCAGGTTGGGTCCATGTGACGGACCAGGTTAAAGTTGGGGGTTGAGTCTAGTCAGCTCCAGGTTAGTTTTAATAGTACTCGATGAATTTAGCAACAAAATGAGGTTTCATAAGCCACAAACATGCAAGAGAGCTTATTTCTGAACCATACATGTCTCTAGGTGGCGCATGTATGTGTGATGTAATCCATACAATGGGTGGGCCCAACCATGTAAACGCTCATGTTTCCTGAACCCAGCTCAAAACCTAGATCCAAAGAACCAATGAGTACCCAAATCCAATCGTATCTAGGTCTGGGTATTCAAGAACTAGACTAGGACTTGGCGAGACCTGTATGTGTACCTGTTGACAGCCCTACTATTTACTTTAGGTTACCAGCTGCAATTCATGGTTGGGGGAGATCACTGCAATATCCACCAATTCCCTCAAGCCCAACAACCCCTAATTGATAATGGATGATCAATTGAGTGAGAATCATGGATGGAGACTCCAAGGTTTTAAACTTGGGAGTCTGAGTGCAACTTGCCCAAGGGCAAAATCATTCAGTTTTGGCTGAAATCAATGGGTCCCACAGTGAATTGTCTAGAACATATACATGTCTTAGGGGTGACTCAGTTTATTCTTGAGCGAAACTGAATCGAGTCAGTTACAGAAAGTCTTAGAAACTTGTTAAAATCACTTTGAACAGGTCCGGTTGCACTGATAGACAACCAGTTGACTCCAAAAAGAATTAACTAACAATGGTTGGCAACATCATACAAATACTTCATGTATAAGTGGACATGCCATCTAGATTTGATTATATCTGAACTACTGAACATATTAAAAAAGATGCTCTCAATCTTGAACAGACAAAATTTGGGAAGCTTCTAACAATTACATGTGTAACCCAAAAAAAAAAAAAGTATAAATTAGTTAGGAAGCAGGAACAGGAGCGAGAATTTGAAATGATTCGATGCAAGAGCGGCACCCATTAGTTAAGAAGGACTCAGAATATCTTACCATGATTCTAATGGATATTCTTGAGATTTGGGAGTTGTTTTTGTCATTTCCTTATAACATGGCAAAATGGTGTAAAAAGAAGGAGATAAACAATGAGATTGTTTATCCTGCTGTAATGAGTTAATAAATCAAACAATGAATCATTGATTTTGAATTTTAAAGAACTTGAAAACTCAACTAGACTAGTTGGGTCAACTCAAAGACTTGACCAAGTCTTTAATTGGCTCAACTCAATAATTTAATAATCATATTTTCATTATTTAGTGCATTTAAAATTGTTGGAAACCAATAAAACAATTAATATACCCAACAAAGCAAAACTGCGCATTGCAACACCATGGTAGCATGTTGTTGTTCTAATAAATGAGGTTGCCTCTTCAATTCTTGTGTCAATCATTCTTTAGTTTTGCAAGAAAAACCCACGTGATTGGGCGAGTGACTCGGTCGAGTCACGCCAACTCAACAAGTCTTGTCGAGATACGATTGAGTCACTTAAGAGTTTCCATGAGATTCAGCTCAAAGCCCCATTGAGTTAGAGTTGACTTGACTGAGTTTCAAGTCAACCCACCAAGTTTTAGAACTATGGATGGCAATGGTTCTGGGCTTGGGGCAAGAAAACCTTTATGGACTGGCCAATACTCTGGTAAGGTTAACTTTTTGGAGGTCAAATGTTTCGTGTGGAATTTGCATGCATACATAAATAACCCAATTGTAAAAGAAGAAGGGATATGTTGGGTCTCAAGTTGGACAAAAAATACCATTAACAACTGTAGTTGTTAGATGCTTGCAATTACCATTTCCACCAAAAGCAGTTCTAGAGAGCCACGAATGATAAGTGGATCTTGCTGAGCACCAAACCAATTACAAGTTGTAATCACAAGTGTTCCATCAAAGTTATTGAAGGATTAATGTGCACTATTACTCATTTAAAGGTTGTTTAAGTACTTTGTATTCTTTCAAGCTTCAAGGTGGTTTTGCCAATTTGAAATTAACAGTGGGTCAATAGAATTATTTTGGTTCTCCTCTTATTCAATCCTTAGTCCTTGCTAGGGTTATTGTTTTCTTTGTAAAACGGACTCTATAGTTTCCTATCCTGTGGAAGTCAACTACTGAGGTATAAAATATTATGGTCTTCTAAGGATGAATATTATGGTTTATGAATAATCCACATGCCACCGATGGCAAGAGGCAAGCTCTAAGGAAGTGGGTCATAGGTAGCATTTGAGCTTCTAGTTAAAAGATTATTGGCAACAGAAGAAAGAAAGAAAGAAAAGCCCTAGTTATCGAATCATCATCATCATCTAAGCCTCATCCCAATTAATTGGGGTCAGCTACATGAATCCTTTTCTACCATTCCACACTATCAAGGGCCATATCTTCAGTTAGACTATAGGTCATCAAGTCTTTTCTTACCAACTCCATCCACGTCCTTTAGGGCCTTCCCCTCTCCCTTTTAGAGCCTTCAACTTGTACCAACTCTTAACTGGCACAGTTCTTAGTCTCACGAATTTTAAGGTTATCAAAGTCAGCTACTATGCAAGAGCAAGTACAGATCTCACATGGAATATTTCAATCTGGAGAAATGCTAGTGTGATTAGTGAGAAGAGATTGACAACATAGGTGGAAGAAATGAATTCAAGCTGGGTGGAAGAAATGGAGATGTTCCTCAAGAGTTTATGTGATTGTTGTTTGCAATCAAACTGAAGTGGAAATTTTATAGGATAGCTAAACTTAAAAGACCAGTCATGCTTTATGAAACAGAATGTTGAGCAGTTAAGGAGCAACATTTTCAAAGGATGAGTTTAGCTGCAGTGAGGATATGTTGAGATGGATGAGTGGCAAGATGAGGAATGATTGAATTAGAAATGAATGCACTCCAAGAAACATACGAGAAGCATCAATAGGTAATGAGATGAGGGGACATAGATTTGGATGGTTTGGTCATGTTCAATGTGGGTGGAGGTGGTGAGAAAAGACTTGAAGACTTGACAACCTACAATCTAATGGAAGTTATGGCCCGTAATAGAGTGGAATGGTGTAATAGGATTCATGTAGCAGACCCCGATTAACTGGGATAAGGTTTAGACAATAATGATGATGGGAATGACAAGGTGAGTTGTGGCATACATGCTCACTCAAGTTACGTGAGTGATATCTGGGAGTGTGGCCATGAACACGGCCCTATCCATAAACTAGGTCAATCCACTATCCAGTTGAGCCACAATTGCTTGACAAAAATAGATGATTGGAAGAATTAATATTTAAAAAAATAAAAAAATAAAAAAATAAAAAACAATGGCTTATACTCAAAGTACATGAGAGTGCTCCACCTGATGAATGGACCAGCCTGGCATTTGGGAAAGGTACGTTTCATGTTTAGACCATGCTACTCGGCTTTATATAATACAAGTATGTCATGATTCACCTCTTCAACTCTGATGGTGTGAATAGGTTTATCATGACTCCTTTTATATGTCCATCAACATTAAATCATGGCCAAGAACAGCTGGCAGAAGCCAAAAAATTATCTCATCAAGTGGGTCCCAAATTTGGTTTCGATTTGGTAATTATACAACAGAAGGGTTCACAATTTTCTTTGCAATGAAGGATGTCCTAGTGATGGATTTTAGGTTGGTCGAACCATTGTGTAGGCTCCGGACTGGCATACTGAAATGCTTTGCAGGTCATCAGAGAAGCCTCGAGTAAATTTGTGTAAGGGTGCGGTGTTCATAGATTTAGTTTTTGTCAAATACTGTATGCATTGGCTATGACCATTTCTTTTTTGTCATGTTTTGAGAAAGGCTAATGTTTTAGCTGCACATTAGCTACGAAGGAGTATTAGCTCCTCCACTTCCTTAGGATATTTGCCAAAATCGCATAGAATCCCCTGCACGCCGATGGACGGTCAGCATGGGATGATGTTTGGTCCGCTGATAGCGCAGCTCATTGGGCATTCCTCTTTCTTGGTGTACCCTGGTGCATCTGAATATCCAGATGTAGGGCCCATGGGGCATGCAACAAGGGACTCCACCTTACTCCTTAAATGAATAAAGAGTTTTCTATTCATGATCCATCATCGGACAAAGGCTCAGAATGGCTGGGTCGTAGGTTCCTCAATGGTCACCATATGAATATGCTTCTGGATTGCCTCACAATCTAGACTAAAAATGCTAGGCATCACCCATTACAAAACAATATTGGTTCTTATCGTCAAATAAAAAATCAGATTGGATGTCCAAACCCGGATCAGTTTACAGTTTCTTAGTTCTAAGTTACATATCAGTTTTCATAAATCAAAATACAAACTTGCAAAGCATCAAAATGTAGTCATTTGAAGCAGCAAAAGGCAAAATCTAAGTCATACTATGCGGCAAAAGAGACAACGCTTAGAAAATCATCCAAAAATCAGCTTGGATGATGCGAACTCAGATCAGTTTGCAGTTTCGTTGTTGTGACTTACAAGTTACATACTGCATCAGTTTTCATAAATCAAAATATGAACTGGCAAAACATCTAGACAGTCATAGGATGCAGCAAAAGAGACACAATTAGGAAATTGTGGCCTCTTAAAGTAAATAACAAATGATACACTACATCTACTTTAGATCCATCAATTTATCCTACAAGTTATGGGTTACATGTTTATTCAGGATGAATGTCACAAAACTGAGAGCGAGGGATGTGTTGGAAGACTAGGAAGGATGAAATCAGTGTTATAAATAGTGGTAGTGTGTTGCGTAACATTCAACCCTCTGTAGCGTGTAGTGTAAGCTAAACAATACTTCTATTGTTAAATTTTAAAATAGAAAATTATGATAAATAGTAAGAAACACACACACATATGGCTAAAAGATGATTCATTTTTTCAAGTATAAGCATTTTAACAAGTTGCTAATTATCATTTATCAAAAGCCAATTCACATACATAAACCAAATCAAATCATTATCACATCAACAACTTTTTAAGAAAACTACTTTAATTAATAATGCCTAATTGAAACCACTAGTCACAAGTACAAAAAGAAATTAAATCCCACAGGTCGAGAGTATTAAGTACAAAATACAAAATATAATTACCATGTATTTAAAAGAAAGCGTAGCGTACGCTATGCACACACCACATATGCTATGCATGCTAGGATGCTACATACGCTATGACCCCTGTGGCATACACTAGAGGGGATTTATGCTATTTGCCAACGCTATGTAGCGTCGCAGTGTAGCTACGAGCACTATTCAAAACACTGGATGAAATTAAGAATGAGGCTAAAGCAACTTGTGTCCTGATTTAAGATAAAATGATGGACAACCAATTGAGATGGTTTGGCCATGTGCTAAGAAAATTATAACGGCCCTAGTAAGGAAGGGAGCTCTAACTAGGATTGAAAGATCTAAAAGAGGATGAGAGGAAGACCTAAAAAGACAAGTTCTCATAAACAAGTATTATAAAGCCGGCCCAAATAGTTGGGACAAGGTTATGATGACGATGATTATCATTTACCACCAATTTCCCCATTTCTCTTTTTCCTCAATCTATTAGAAGCTCCTCCCAATCCCTAAAAATAATTCTCACAATGTCTTCTAACAAGTTCTTGGGATCAGGCGATACAACAGAGGAACATAAGGGTCTATTTGGATGATGCCATTTTTTCTTTTTTATTTTTTATTTTTAATTTTCATTTCTGCCCAATCCTCTAACACTGTCTGAAAATAGCACTCTTTTCCACAAAAATGTCAGGAGGTTGTGTTTTACTATTACTGCTAGTCTGCACATGTGCCAGTCCATCAGACCTGTGCCGGATTCAAGCCATCCATTAGCTGCATTGTCACATGACCATATGCTTCCCACACAGTTGGGAAGGAGACAATCTGGCTATAGGTTAAAAGGAACAATCTCAAATAGACCAAGATCAAATATCAGCTAATTTCTTGGCGAAGATGATCTTTCATAATTTCTTCGATCCCTACCCTGAATCCTTTATATAGGGGATCAGCCAAGTGCAAAAGTCCTTCATAACAATGTGGAACTAAACTGACATAACAAAAAAGAAACACAATGACAGAATGCAGGTGACTGACAGGACACATCACATATATAATCAACTAGTAGTTCCTACGTACACATTCCCTACTTTCAACCCATTTCACAAGTCAAGTTGTGCAAGCGGTGAACTAATTCAAAATTTTCAGCTTACTGAATGGGAGCCCCACATCAAAAGCAACATTTGGTGAAGTTAGGAAGAGAAGAACATCCAATTTGATTTGCTCAAATTCGGAGCAAATGGGCAATTCATAAAAAATGGTAGCCATGAATTTCCATCAGCTCCATCCAATCAGAAATTTACTTCAGGTAATCAGTTTGGTGGTCTTTTAAGAAACCCAGATTCCAAAATATCAGTATGAGGTGTTGCATTCATCGCATTGAACAATAACATGAAAATTCATCATACTTTTTAGTAAACAACAACCAGTATTTCATAAAAGTCCAAAAAGCAAATCCACACTGACTACTTACTTCGCTGATGAATCGCCTCTTGCAGATCGCTCACAGTCGCCTGCAGAACCCGACCCAGTAAATATCTTCAAACAAATCTATAAAAATAAAGGAAAAATCTTTTTCCTTCACCATATCAGATCCAGACTGTTCATCTGAAGGGCCCCGTCTCAGATGGGATGTAGCCCGTAAAATCACAATGATGGGATAGTTGTGACAGTCCTAACCATATGATTGAAGGGATTTTGGTATCTGCCAATGGATGGTTAGCTGAACTGTAATGAGAATAGAGCAGTCAAGCCAATGGTTAGGAGTGCCTGGTTGGTGTGATTTTCGGGCTGTAGCCTATCGAAAGTGAATGCAATGGGATGAACGATCCAGCTCTAACACATTGTGCTAATTTCACAGGATTCAAGTAACCATGCAAATAAAGAAGTTCACACAACACTTTACAGGATCTAAATATCTAAAAATCAACACTCAACACCAAAGACGAAGGATTTATGGGGCATGATGAATATGCCCAGTCCATATGAGTTGGGGCCATGATTCATTAATCCAAACCGTTGATCTGATGGCCCCAGCAATATTTGGTCTTCTTCTTTTTCTTTTTTCTTTTTTCTTTTTTTTTTTTGTGTGGACTCAGCTATCGAATTTCTCAAGCATCTACTTTCAGTCCACTGATAGAAGGGTTAGGATGTTCTGACTGGGAGATTTCAGGACGACCCACATCCACGGTGGGACCCATAAGTCTGGAATCAGGATCAGAAAACCATGTGTCCCAGTTCTACGGACTGGGGCCCATCAAGACACCATAAATGATGCATAAGGACTCTACAATTCCTCCCAAAATTCAAGCTCGGAATTTCAAATAATCAACTCCCAACAACCAAAAAAATCCAATAAAAACCAAAAAGAAAAAAGAAATGAAAAAAAATCATACCGTATCCTTGAGCTCTAACCCTCCTTTGATAATCTCTCTCCCACTCCTTGAAACTAAAATCACCTTCATCCTCACAAAAATTACAAACAACCCAACTCCCAAAACTGCTTTTTTTTTTTTCACTCCTCTGAGAGAGAGAGAGAGAGAGAGAGAGAGAGAGAGAGAGAGAGAGAGAGAGTCAGATCAAAAACAGGAAATAGAAATCGACTTTCGAGCAAAACCCATCTCCCATTTATCGATTTCTTGATGCGTTTTCAGTGTGGGGTCGGAATGGGTTGGACTTCGGGCAGTTCGGAGATTGAATGCTGAAGAGAGAGAGAGTAATGGAATACGGTTGGGGTAGGGGAGCTACTACCGGGTGCGGATTTCCTGCGAAAGGCTTTCGTAGGAAGTTCGTACGCTGAGATGCTAGGTGAGGCCCACCATGATCTTTTTGAGAAATCCACTCCGTCCATACGCTGTTCCATATCATTTTAGGATAAGAAGATAGAAATAATATGGATATAAAACTCAAAGAGGCCATACAGGAGGGAAATATGGATAAAGGGTTTACTACCGTTGAAACCTTCTTGGGCTCCATCTTGATGTTTATATGCCATCCAAACCGTTTATAATTTCAGTATAAATGGGATGAAGTTAAAACACTAAAAAATTATCCTTATATGAAACACTGTGGCCATACTAATGTTTCAAACGGTGGTAACTGAATATACATTTTTTCTTATAGTGTGGCCCACCTGAGACTGGATCAATCTCGTTTTTTTTAAACACACTGAAATGAGCTCTAAAAACGTATGGACGGTGTGGATTTCTCAAAATCATCACTGTGGGCTCCATCTATAATCCCAGCGCAGGAACTTTGTGGGGAAGGCTTTCGCAGGGAATCGAAGTCCCTAATGGATACTACTTATTGTTGTCAGTTCGTCACCGTTTGTTAAATGGTGGTGACCCATTACCTTGCCACGTGGCACCTTTTATCTAAATCTATACCGTCCAAATCATGGCCCACGCTGTGGATCGAACGTGGCTCACGTGGTTCCTGTCAAAGCTGCTCCTGCAGTAAGGCCTCGGCTTTTGCGGCTGGGGCTGGGCTCGGGCATGGGCCAACCAGGCTTGGGCTTGGGCTTGTTTATTTTGGCCCATTATAGCCTGCTTGGGGATGTTTGTGTTATATTACTTACTCTGTTTAGGTTATGAGTTCTAACATATGAGACAGATTTAAAATTCAAATGAGCCACGTGAAGTGGTTAGGATGAAAATGCCCATCATTAAAATCTCATTGGGGCCCATCATGATAGTCACAGAGGATTCAAAACTTTTATAGCCTTAAGAATACTTTAATGATGAGAGTTCAATCCTCAGCATTTCATGGGTGGTTGCCCACTCCAGCAGCTTTTCATTTCATTCATCTTTGAATTCGTGTCTTTAAATAAGATAGTAAAACAGATATACTGGTGGGTCACGTAAAGCTTAATGTTACATTGGATTTCCTTTAACAAAGATGAGTAATGTACATATCAATCTCACTCAATTATTTCACCAAGTGGGTTCTTTTAAAAAAATAATAATAATTTCCATAACTTATAAGTTTGACAAGAGATTATAGAAAATTTTAAATTATCCATTGTTTTATATAAGTTCTTAAGATTGGATTTCAAGCATAGGAGAGTAGATTAGGTGAGACCCATTAAAAACTTTATGGATTCTACTGGGATATTTATTTGCCATCCAACCTGTTGATACGGTCACAAACACTTAGATGAAGAGACCCAACAAATATCATCTTGATCAGAAGCTTTTGTGGCCCACAAGAAGTTTTTAATTGTCAATCACCACTGCTTCCTGTACTATGGCTCATATGGGATTTGTAACTGCTTCATTTTTTGGATAATGCCCTAAAATGAGATTTCAATACGGATGGACGACATAGATGTAGTCAATACATCACAGTGGGCCCCACAGCCAGTGGTCTCACCTAATCGGCTCCCCAAATCCAGCTGTCGAGTTTAGGGGCCCAGGCCTGGCCCTACAGGGTAAGGCCGCCAGGGGCGCAGGGTGGCCATTGGCCACCCTTAATCATGCGGCTGTGATTAAGCAAAGATAATTCATGAATAGGAAAAGTTGAAAACAGATCTACATTAGACGTACACGTGTGACCCACCTAGCAAGCCCATGAACGGCTCTGATCTGGCATCCTAGATGGTTAAGCAGAGAAGATCATACGTCCAAATGAATGGGCAGAATTAAATGGCTATGATCGTCTGATCAGTGTGATTTGGGTTATGGTCCATCTGCAGCGGACCGCACGGTCAAAGATGCAGGAAAAAAAAAAAACAGCGGACGGATCACCATCGTTTAACGAACATTGATTTTCTCGATAGATCTCTGGACTAACCGAACGCCCACACAGTAAGCTACCACAAACTGTGGTACGTTACCGTATTTCCCGCTAACATACCACTCATGTAGGAAATCTATACCGTTGACATGTTAGAAAAATCATAATATCGTTATTATCATCTGGACCACACCATGATATTTAATATAAAACCGATCATATGACTTAACATACAGGTATGGCCCACCAAGTGAACGGATCAGTCTAATTTTGGATTATCATGATGCTGACTATTTCTTAAATGGTACTGATTTACTTAAAAATGTTATGTTGGAGTCAATGTTGGTCCAGTACAATAAGTTGCGGTACAGTTGCCTCGGTAGGTGATAATTTAAGTGACTTTGATAGAGGATTGATTTAAGTAGTCACGGGACCACATGGAATTGTACTCCTTAAGCTCCACTACAATGCACGTGGCCCATTTTCTGGTGATTGGAACTATTCATCCATCTATCCATCCCATGTCGAATTCCCAACAATCCAAAAACTTTTATTAATTGGACAATCATGCTCGTTTGTAGAATGTGAAATTCTAGCCGTTTCTGTTTCAACCATCCGTTTTAAGGCCACATTGGGCCTAGAGAACCATCCAATCACAAAAAATGGGCCATCGATGTTGAGTTCCGTAGGATGAACGGTTCCATTTATGAAGAGAAGGCCAATGGAAAAATGTTCCTGCGGACTACCCAAAATTTTCGGCTTTTAATCAACCCAACAAGCAAGAGTTGGATATTTTCTAGGTGGTTGTGGACCACGAAATCAATGAGCATTGCCCAACCTCTCACCTAATTCGGTGTTGTCCACGACGTAAACATATCGTGAAGTCAGCGTGTTTGCCCCCTAAGCATGAGTCGTACTCAATACGGAGTAGATTCGCTAAGCTGAACTTTAATGAGCCATGGATCTACTATGATAGGACAACTAGGGTTGGATGATGGAGAAATGTTTCAGAGGTCGTTGGGCACACTATCAAAATCTTGGTTTTTTGGAAGTTGGGGATTTGAATATGAGATACGTAAAAGTTGGGGTATTTAGTATCTTACAAATTTCATCTGCCATTTGGTCGCATGGTATTATATAAGATAATGTGGGATGGAATTGCATTTAATACTATGTAAATTTCATTTGGAATTTGAGGATGATGGGAAGGGTTGGGATTATTGTAACACCATGAAAATTGGGAGTCACGCTTACACTCGATTTCCGAGTTCCAGGGCATCACTTATAACTGATTTTCATTAACATGCGTTTAATCCGGTTTAAATGCACAGCCTGAAATTTTCTGAAGCATGAAGCACAACCACACAAGTTTACTATAATGAAAGAGATTGAGTATATACGGGTCTAAAAGAATATAAATAGGTAGCACAAGGCGTTACCCAACGAAATCATAAAAAGAATATCATGTCCAAAAGAATAAGCTAAGTCCACTACTCAGTGATCCAAATCCTGCCTACTGGGCCGATGGGGACCCGTCCATCAGCTGGAAATACGACTGCTCGTCTTCCTCCTCAAGCCTCGTGCCGCCAGGCTCCTCATGCTCTATATCATCTGTGTTTACGAGAGAGTCTTGTTGGTATTTTAAAACACCGTCCTAGAGTGAGAGTGAATGATCAACTCAATGGGTGCTATTAGTCTTAAATTTAACAGACATCAATTATATTATGAACTTAATGAAAAATAATCATTCATAAATACCTGACTAATCTTATTAATGCATATGCATGATAGATGATATGATGCATGCCCTCGCCACAACACTCCCTCGAGCGACTTCGTCTAACGATCGCAAATGAACAACACTTTCTCATTGCGACCTCAACTGCCGAGTCGCCAACCTAGGTAGTGCGATGCGATGAAATGTTAGTCAAGTTCTTAGTTAGATTCATTCATCTAGTGGGTTGGGGAAACTGATACACCCCGTGTATCGAATGCCCTAAACTAGTTGTGAGGCCAAGGCCCCTCAACGTGTGAGGCCGAGACCTCGTGATCCTTGATCTCGTCGAGTTCCCCATCCCCGACTTCAAGCACATGGGGAGTGCTGAGAAAAAAGGATCGCTCGCGGTTACTACGGGGAGGCACGTCACCCTAACGTAGGTCGACATCTCGGACACAGTGTCTCAGTCCACCATGCCCGTCTCACGAGGCTGTGGATCGATTTCAATTTAGTTATCGATGGGCTATAACGGTTGTACGGTGTTCCAGGTTCCATACATATGTGAACAAACAGGGTTAACAAACAAGATTGAACGGTAAATGGACTAGATCGCACGTGTCCTGGCAAACACACGACAGACGACATCGGGTATGAGGGACCCATGTAGTCTAACTACTGCCGCCCACGCGCACTTATCCAAATCCATGGATTTCGCCTAGGAGAGTCCTACCAACGGGACCACCATCACTCTCCTCATATTCTTGACCAACCCAAGGGTCTTGATGGCAATCCATAGCATACCAACAACATGAATATCATCTAGCATATGTAATATCATGCATTTACACTTGTTAACAAAATAAACTTAGATTTTCCCTACCAAACAAAATTAACAAATTTACGAAATAATGATGCACGTGTGTTGTGTGGGTTAGTGAGGAAACAAAGCATTTCATATACCGTAGGAACACAAGCACAAGTGTTAATGAGTCATACTTTAACACTCCGGATTTTTGCCAACCTGGGATTAGACGTCCTTAGGCAATGGGTCAACTAAAACACCTGAAAAATCGCTCAGAACCAAATTCCATGGCCAAAGAAATCACTTAGGATTAATTCCTTTAGAAATTAAGCGTAAGTTAGTTAGTGCTACGCTGGAGTAGCTGTGAAATTGTCTCTGATCGCTTTAAATACGTTCTACAAGACCCAAAACTTGTAGAATCAATGGTGCTATAATACCCTAAAACCTAGGATCAAACTCTAAACCCATTTGCTCTTAGGAACTCTTTGAAACTTTGTATTGGATTTAATCCGCGCGTCGAAAGTCCGATACCTACAATCTTAGACCGTTATGACCGCTTAGCTGGACTTGACAACCGTTTCGAAAATCAAGGCCAACCGACGATCAGATGCTATTTCATTGAGCCTGGAGTGAAGAGAGTGAGAATAGGGTTAGATTTAGAAATTTTAATTCAAATCTGGCATGTGACTTGGCGCGTTACTATTAAGCGTTCTGACCGTCAGAATTCAGCCAAATTACACTCTTGGATCAGAAAAAATTTCTCTTTCATATCATGAGACTTGTAGACCTGATCTTGGTGCGATGACCGCTGAACTGAAACTAGACCGCCACGTGCGATCTGGGAACTCCACCGGTCTGAAAACTTGATGTGTGCTAAATCCAGTATACATGAGCTTAAGTCCGACCGCTTTTGGCCGGGGGACTTCTAGAAATGCTCTTTTGGACCAGAACAGCCCTTGTTCCCAAGCCTAATTTGGGAAGGTTTTAGGCTATAAAAGGGTTTGAAACCCTCACTTCTCTCACTCATCTGAATTTGCTAGAAACCCTAGCTAGAGAAAGAGAAAAAGTGAGAGTTTGTGAGAGAAGGTGGGAGAGATCTTCCTGCCACCTGCTGCTGTTGCTGCACGTGCTTAAGCGACGTACTCCAATTACTTTTCCGGCGATTCCAACGCACTTCTAGGTAAGGAAAACCCTAACCACTTGCTGATTTGGGGATTTCTTCGATTCAAATAGTAAAGTAGCTGATGTACGTGTGCATTAGGTCGCCTGTACGCCGTTGACGAAGCGTACACGCTCCATTCGAAACGATAAACCTATAAAGTGAAAGGTACGGATTTTAGACGCTTTGATTGGCTATTTTCAACGCTTTCAATGTCGTTTAATAGTAGATTATCGACGGCAACGCCGTTTGACATGTACAACATGCTGTCCATTTCCTGTTTCGTAAGCAGACGAAAAAAATGAGATTTAGGGCATTTTAGTCATTTGTAGAAAATACTGTAAACATTCATATTTTGCTAAAATGATTGACATGACTTTTTGTCGCCTTAGGATATTAGGAATGCGTGCATAATCTGTTTGGCGAAGAGATTCGCCCAAATGCGCACTTTGAGTCGACATACACTATGTAGACTTAAGTGTGTAGAATAAGTGTTGGTATAAATGTTTGTATTAGTATGTATTGAATTAAATGGTGTTATGAATTAGTTTGAGATTGAATTCTCAAATAATATGTTGATGTAAATGATTTCCTACATGTTGGCTATATGCATGATTTCATTATATGTATGAAATGCATGTGTTAGATGATTTACTTAAGTTGTATGTTATAACATGTGTTAATATGCTCACATTGTTGTATTTCATTTCCATTACTCTTATATGACTGCTGATGTGGATTCATGAATGATTGGGGCTATACTTAGTCAAGGCAGTCGGTAACTTAATAAATTCGTGGTTGGCTTATCTTTGCCACGAACGACGCGTCGATGAACGCGAGTCGTGTTTTGGAGTTGGCGGCAATGGTTAGGCCACGCGAAGTATTTTATGCACTTCATGTCGCTCAGCTTGAGATGCGCTCGTGCTAGTCGAGCCCATCAAGTAACCCGACCGGCCATTGTATGTTCACCATGTATGTGTCATAACTGCTTGAACCTAGGGTACTGAACTTACCATTGAAAACCCTGTCAACTGTGGTACCTTGATCTACAAAGACTCATGAGCCGGGCATGGTGGTATGGGACACCGTGGTCGAGCTGTCGGCCTAAGCTGGGGCCACAAACCTCCCCGTAGTGACCAGTGAGCATCTATGACTCGTGAGCAGATTATGGTGGTATGGGACACTATATTCTTACTGTCAGCCTACACTGATCAGGCGACGAGCCCTTTGTAGTGACCGCGAGCGTATTCTGAGTCTACGGGAGACGACGACCCTTCCGTAGCAATGAGAGTACAGTAGGCTTGTATTGATAAGGTGATGGGGGAGCAGTGCAACGAGTGCGAGCAACAGCCCTGGCAGCCCTTGCAGCGACCTACAAAATATACATCGTATGAGATTGCTAGGAGTGACGACCCTAAACAGGATCTGTGTTGGGATTGATATAAGCAAGGTACCCTAGTTTCTCAATCCTTCTGTATGAATGGACTAATAATAACTCGGTAATCATATCACCATTACATTGCATGTGCCTGGAAGATGTGGAGCACTGTGGGAAGAAAGCATGCCACGGGCGTAAGATGGTGCCGTATGAGGGAGATCGTCGGTGAGGGCATCCATCATGTCATGTCATATTGCATTAACAATAGTATTTAGGAATGTTTGATTGACTGCTTTACTATTATCGCTTGATTGATTTGAGAACATGCTAATCTTTGCTCTATTATTTTACTGAGTTAATTACTCACTCCCACATTACGGGATGGTGTTTTGGATACCCACCAGTCCCTATTTTGGTTGCAGATGATGGCGCTGCTTGAGAAGCGGAGCTGGACTTGATGATGATGAGGAAGATCCCTCCTTTAAGAGTGTTCTGATTGACGGGATTACAGGGAGGTTGATTAGATGCCTTGACACTTGTCATTTTATATTTTTATAGCACTCATGTATATTCTTTTTGTTTACTTTTTGAGTATACATATATGTATATAACCTGGTAACATGTTCACACTCTGGAGACATATGACAGTTTTTATATGTTATACATACTATCACAGTCTTCCGCTTGTAAATTTACTGTCTCTGGAGTATGATATGATGTTTTCGCTTAATCTCAATCTTGTTTAATGCCTGTTTACTGACAACATGCATCTAATATTATCTATGTTGCATAAATAACATTTTGAAACTCGGGAGTTGGGTTTCTACCTGACCCCCGATTTTCGGGATGTTACACATACATAATATACGATACATCATATATGAATCAACAAGTCATGGGCATGCAACCATTAGATTCCTACCCAATCATACGAGGGGCAACAAACATGCTATAAGGATCATCACATACGAATCACAAGACATGAGCATACAACATTAAATTCCTACCCAAACATGAGAGCAACACAACATTTCACAACTACTCCATGTTGAATTTAAAGAATCAAAGGTAAAGTGCTTCTTAGGTTTTTCTCTAAATCCTCCAAACACATCATCTAAGCATTCAAAATCATTAAACTCATAATGAAATTGGTGCTAAGTCACCTAAGGATAATAGTCTGCACCTTAAGAAGAGATTTTCATTCTTTGAGATCTTAGGGTTTGGGGATTTGGGTAAAACCGTCAATTCCTAAATTAAAATCAAGAAAGACAACATTAATGCCTAAAAATCTACACTAGGTTGCTCTATTGAAAGGAAAATATACCATTCTTACCTCCACTTCTTCGCATGGCTGGGTTTGGTGGAGATTTTGTAGTAATCACTAGTTTGGTTGAGGAATTTTCAACCCTACAAGCATCAAGATTTTTCTCACCCACACAATCACTCTCTCCCTTCTTCACTCTCCCTTCCTCTCTTTCTCTCTTTCTTTTCTCTAGGGCAAAATCGTATGGGGAGAGGGGTTGCCCAAATGAGGCCCTTTTCTAATGTTAGATTTAGTGTTAATGGCCCCAAGAGCTAGGTTACTAAACCTATGGGAGGATCTTTCTAAGCTCTAAGGCCCATTATGGGATGTACATATTGATATACACCATAGGATAATTAGCCCTAATGATGATCTACGTATAGATATGATCGGCCCGCCATTTGGATGCGCCGATCGACAGATATGATTAGAAGTCTATTCAACGGTCACCAATAGTTGATCGGGGCCGCGGTTATATAGATATGAGCAGGAAAATATCCTTATTCCATGGGTAAAGTTTGGTCATAAACCGACGGTCCGAAATTCTCAACTTTGTATAGGAGCAGACGACCCAATTCACTTAAGTTTCAGATTTTTCTTTTAGGGTATTCGCACTTCTCATGCACTCGTCCTTTGGCTCAAGTTGAACGGTTTTGGACAGTACCTAGGTCCGACTCCCGCGATGAACGTCAAGCTCAGTAAGATGGACATTATTCTATAGTTTTGAAACTAGTAGCCCACCAACGAGTGGTCTAAAGCTTGTTTGAAAAATCGGGACATTTCTGAATGAATTAGGTATTGAGATTTCTCGTGGACACTGATTAGGGTTTTGATTAACTATGTCTATAGTGTGACTTATTTATAACTAGTGAAAGTAGAGATTTGGTCATGATTACTTTAAGCCATCGGTTTTAGGCTAAAAGAGTAACGGGGTTCATCTGTTATATTAGCCAAGATCAGCCAAGATCCGGGCCTTATCTGCCTCGGCCACGGTTAGATCTTTTTAATTTAGTCATGATTGTCTTGATTAGTTAGCGATGAGTCGGTTAGATTTGGGTCCTACGTGAGTAAATCATGGGGCTACACCTGATGTTCAAGTGATCGGGTGGATTCGTTGGTTTTCTACGGTTGATTAACGGACTTGTCCGGTTCTTTACTGGAATCACTCCTGTATAAATTAACATTGAGTGCTAATAGTCATTTGAGTGATATTATAAGTTAATTAATAAAAAAAATTCAAGGATTTTTTTGAAATTTAAAACAATGAAAATTCAGGATGTTATAATTAGGTGGGATGAAATTGCATTTAGTCTCATAACGAATTTTTATGAATTTTGAAATCCACTACACATGGGCCCCACATTAATGTATATTTTATCTATGTTGTCCATTCATATAGGCCCTTTACATGTTAAATTATCATTATATACGTGTATAAGTGACTGACATTTCTTGTGAATTTGGTTGGTTGATTATAATTCTATGGTCCACTAAATGGGATTTTGCTTAATCAAGTGTTTTTTCCATAATAAGAATTTTATTAAAAAATGAAGAATGAAGGGTTAAAATACTATGGTATTTTCGGACATGCAATCATTGTGCAATAGTAGTGTTAATCTCATCTAAAAATTTTAAATTTAGCTCTCAAAACTAATTTCTAAAAATAAAAAATTTGAAAATCCAAATTACTAAATATATCTTAAATTCAAGTATTTCAATTCCATGCACCCAAGCAGCTCTCATGGCCCTGATTGGTCTGCGAGATTAAATGGTATAAAATTGAGTTGAATAGGATTAACACTATTATTGCACAATGATTGCATGTCCGAAAATACCATAGTATTTTAACCCTTCATTCTTCATTTTTTAATAAAATTCTTATTATGGAAAAAACACTTGATTAAGCAAAATCCCATTTGGTAGACTATAAAATTGTAATCAAAAAATCAAATTTACATTGAGTATTGATCACCTATACAAGTATATAACTAGAATGTCACATTTAGAGGGGGTATATGAATGGGCAGCATGGATAAAATGCATGCATCAATATGGGGCCTGAATGTGTGGCGGATTTCAAAATCCATTAAAAATCCTACATTGGACCAAATGCAATCCATCCCACCTAATTCCAACCCTTTTCATCTCCAAATGCGAGATGGACTTTGGATCCAACCAAATGATGAATTTGGATCAGACAAAATGAAATTCCATCCCACCTAATATGATCTAAGCCCACTTACCAAATAGGCACTTATAGTTTGCATTAGATTTTCAACCAGACTATTCTCAATAATATCCAAACTCCTCATGAGAAATTTCAACTTTAGTATCCAACCGAAGGGACTTGCTTGAGAAGTTATAAAGGGAAATCAACAAGGTGGCATTGGGTTGAGTCAAAGATAGTCTGAGTCTAACCCATTTACTAAACAGGTCAAGAATTCCGGTTTGAACCCAACTCATAACCTATTATCATATATCCCAACTTCTTTTTTTTTTTTTTTTTGTTAGCTTGTTAGTACACCCCACTGCCAATTCACACTTCACGTTTAGCCACCCCCACTAGGGATCGATACCAAGACCTGTGTTGAAATGAGGTATCTTTCACTTGGTCTACCACTTGAGCTAACCCACTTAAAATTTATCAAGTTCAAGCCTATTTGAACCTCGTCCCATTTACCTGTAATTGGGCAGGAGGTTGACCAACCCATCATGAGTGCACTTTTTTTTTTGGGTTAGCTTGTTAGTACACACCCATGTAAGTACACACACTCCATGTTAGCCACCCTCACTAGGGATCGATACCGAGACCTCAAGTGTTGAAATGAGGTGTCTCCTCTTAGTCTCCCAGTGGAGCTAGGGATCTGGGTGTATCATGAGTGCACTTGTATTTAGCCCAATCAATGGGTACACAAAACACCATACAAAGGTATGGTTTAAAGAAGGGGATTGGCTGGTGTACCACACACCACTGACCTGACTAGTGTGGGTGGGCGTCTTGCAAAGGTTACATGGCCCCCATGATGATGTTTATATTATATCTACACTGTTCAGAGCATGAGCCTAAAATTAAGCCATATCCAAAGCTTAAGTGGACCACACCACAAATAGCAGTGGGGACAATGATTCTCATTGTTAAAACATTTGAAAGTCCCACCATAATATTTATTTTCCATCTAATTTGTTGGTAAGATTATACAGACCTAGATCAAGAGGAAACACAAATATTATATTGGTCCAAAACTTATGTGGCCTCCAAAAGGGTTTCAATGGTAGATGTTCAATCCACCATTAGTTTTTGCAGTGTGGTCCACTTGATAATTAGATTTGTCTTGTTTTCAGCTCAAGCCTTACTAAGAGCTCACAAACTGAAAGGACGGTTTGAATATAACACATACGTCATAATGGGACCCACAAAACTTGGTGACATCAACACACCAGCCAGGTTGGTAGTGTGTGGTACACCAGCCGATCCGCTTCCATGGTTTAAAGGCATGTCCACTGTGCATTCATTGTACTCACATTGCCTATTAATTTATTTTGAGTTTTAGGCTGGATTGGATCAACCAACTTGGGCCAGCCTGTATGGGTAGGTTGGGTTGCATAACATTCAACTCAAGCCTGACCTGTTACTTAAACTGGCCACATATTCTAGTGCAAACCCAACCCGCTACCCATTTAGCTTGACTCAAGCTGGCCTAAAGAGCTAGTCAGGTGAGTTCAACAGCACACAAATCCAACCTATTGTCAACCCTAGTTTTGTGACTACACACTAAACCAAAACCATTATTTAGGAATGGTTGCAAATCGTTTCTAGTTGAAAACCGTTTGGAAACTCTTTAAGAATAATTTGCATCCGTTTTTAAATAGTATGTCACTAAAAATTAGAAACGGTTGAAAATCATTTTGGGAACTAGTAGTAATGGCTATGAACTAGTAGGAATAGTTGCAAACTAAATTTCTATCCATTTACTATTAAAAAATAGAAAAAATAAATTTATAATTTTACAAGAATAAAAATTACATTCAAAAACAGACATACTCCTAAAAAAATTGCATTAAGTAGTTTCAAAATTTGCAAAAAAGAAAAAATGAAAATGCAAATGATTAAAAAAAAATAAAATCCAAACTGTCTAAATCACTTCAGAACTTTCAATTATTCATTATTTATTTATTTATTCTTGCTTAAATTTTAAAGTTTGAGAAGTCTAACTTGAAGGCAACACAATTGTAATTTTAAGTTGCTATTAAATTCTTTCCTAGGAATCAGATAAGGTTATTAGAAAAAAAAAAAAAAAACTTAAATGCAAATATAACTATATACATGTTTAATGAGTTTATGGCTTCTAGGTTATGCTAGCTCCTCCCTCTAGAGGCAGCATCATCTCTTAGAGATAGCAATGCCATCCCAGGTTAGGAATAATAGACAACCTTTTGACTTAAGTAATAAACATAATGAATTTTCTTGTTTTAGTGCACAATTATAGACTTTAATCAACTTAATCAAAAGCTTTAAGCCACATTAGATGATTTTGTCGATGAATGTGATCCCACGCATGGGCACGTCGATTCAAATTGCATAATACATTTCAATTGTATGTATCATATGATGTTTTTCATATATGATCATATCATTATCCTAGGCATGGTGGTACGCTTGATTGTTTGGTTAAATCTAAGTGCTCGAATCCTGGCACACATATAGTTTTGTGGAACATATTTTTAACTTTTTCATCTCTCTTTAATGTGCGTTTGGATGATCAATTGAATTGAATTGCAACAAACGAAATTTGATAAAGAGCCAGTGACCAAGGATTAGGTGGCATCATTCTTACTCATAATGATGACCAAACACCCAATTCGAGTCTACTAGTTGGTGAAATGAACCTAAAGGGGTTAGGTTCGCTTTGGCCAGTTCTTTATTAGAATGAGTTATTGCAATTGAATTCAACCGAACTTCTAAACCCACCTTTTGTGGAGCAAGATGATCACTGTTTCTTTGTACCACGACTGGGTCCATCAATGAAAAATAGAGAAATACTGTCTACCTTTATATTAAATGTAAGAAAACCACCACTTTAATTGGAAATGCAATTCTCTCTTGTAGAACATGAGTAGCATGGAAAGTGGTAGATGGAGAAATTACTACAGGGAAAAATAAGAAAGGAATGATCAAGTAAGGCACATGTATGCAAACTTCAATAGACATTGTCGTCATTCTTGACCATGTGTTTTATGCAAGATATCTGAAATTGCAAAAAATGGACTAGGCCATCAAAAGAATCAACTGGGAAAGTGAAATGTTAAAAAAATGTATTGGATATACCGAAAACTAAAGATAAAATAAGTTTAATTATTTCGTTTCATTAAGTTGAATCATGTAAAATATGTGTTATCCTTAAAGTGTGATTTGTCTCCTTATAAATTACTAATGGGTTACAAGCGAAGGGTCCACTTAGGAACAATTCAATGCAACTAACAGATTTCCGACAGAATCTATAGATGTGTTTACAATATTCTACGAAGGAAATGTTATATGGAGGATCTAATGGAAATAGAGAGATGTGTGTTTGAGTTGATGGAATTTAGACCAGAATGGTCCAGTTTATATAGGTATTAGGGAATGGTTTGAAAAATGTTTCTGACAGTTAATCATTAATTTGAGTCATTTCTAGTTGTTGGTTCGAAAGATCTAACCATTGGATCATCATGACTTGTTTATTTTCTAATTGTTGTGGCTTTCAAAGCTGTTAGCCATTTTAAAAAATGACTGACTGTTTTGGATTAATAATCTAACCGTCCTCAGTTGCCGATGAAGCTCTGACTCATTTTAGACACATCGCACCAAGGCTCATACTAAATCACCTGCAATACGATGTGTACGTGTAAAGTGTATAGTGTGTCAATTAGTGCCATTACAGCCACATTGCCCACGCCCGAGCGCGTATAACCCAAGTGTCTCAATATTCAAAAACTCCAAGTAAGAATACTATACACACATCTACACATAAACTATAATTTCCTTCTTTTCATTTTCAATATAGGACACAGGTACACATCATAATTTTTAATTCGAAAATTTTAAAAAATATTTTTGCGACAAAATGAAAATCCTAAAAATTTTATATATATATAAAACTACAAATTTCAACATGATATTGGTCCACTCAACAGGTGTTTCACCTGTCCATTGAGTCAAGCCACCAATTCTCCATTTCTTTAACACCAATCCTCATTATGAACAACTTCAAGTGACATTAGGGTGGAAAATGAGGGGTCGTATGTGAACTTTCAAGTACTAGCAATTCTAAATATCTTTTAAGGGTGAGATAACTTGATCAAATTGACTCTTCTTCTTTTTTTTTTTTTTAATTATTTAAACACGGGCACACACGCATCATAGACCAGGTGTTGAGACACCGGAGCAACAGTAAGGACCCAAATCAACTTGCTCTCAGCAGTTCAAGTACAATCTTTTAGGCTTTTTCTTTATTGTTTTAGGACGTACCAAGATCACTCTTTATTATTTTCAGTAGTTCATGTACGTCTACTTACCCTTATTTTATTATTCTTAAATTCTCTCATATGTACTTTTTATAATTCTGTCACTCATCTCCTTTATCTTAGCTACACTTATCCCATGAATACGTGAACGTGGGTTTCATAGTAGCCCTCAACGCCGCGTGACTCCGTGGTATAAGGACACCGTGGGGCTATTATGATGCACGTGTTTTATCCACGTCGTCCACTCGTTTTTGCCCATTCACTTTAGGAATGAGCCTATTTCCAAAGCTTAAGTGGACCATCCCACAAGACATGGTGGGGATAATGACATCCACCGTTGAAACCTTCTAACAAGGAAAATGATTAAATTATTACTCAATCTACCATGAGTTCCATGTATAAAAGGTTTGGATTACTTAAAAATGCTGCTGATGTGTCTTTAAACTAACGATGTATGTTGAATGGGAACAACTAAAAAGTGTCATTCATCCGTCCATTCTTCATGTAGTAGACAGCTTGATCGTCAATTGATGTAATTTAGGTGGGCCATCTAAAGCAGAACCCATTAGATAAATGGTATAGAATGATCAATTGCACAGTACTATGTAAGCAGGCTAGCCACAACTATCAAAAAGAGATTCTAAAAGCTTGATCATGTCTACCTACATCCAACTGCTTGAATAATGAGTTACCATCCACCCATCACACCTTTGAGTATTCTCATCCAGTCCGTCCATTAAATGTATTTATAAAATCAAATCAGTGCAATTTTTCTTGGCCATGCCATCTAGTACGGGCCAAAAAAGTAATCTGTGTTCCACGTGTGCAATTTATTAATGCCCGAGTATCAAGCATCGTCGGCCAGAGTATCAAAGTTTTCATGAAACATAAGAAATCCATAATCTCCGAAAATCCGAAGGGCGGGAGAAAGAAATGCGTGAGATCAGCAGCAGCAGCTGCAGATGCGACGGGTCGAGTACCATTGCAACCGTCGATGAAATCCAGAGACGCCTCCACCGTCCGATTCCTCCTCCTCCCTCGTCTCGGTACTCCCACTTCCTTCTCCAGCCATTTTTCTGGCTTGATTTCTCGCCATCACCTCAGTTTCAATCTGTCCCTTTGATTTCAGGCCATCGATCTCAACCGATATCAAACTGCACGATTCGATCGAGAAAGAGAGAGATTCGGAGAAGAAGAAGCTGGAAGATTACTTAGATCCGATCCTGCTTTCTGCAATTTCTTCGAAAATGAAGGGAAATAGACGGAACGGAGAGAAGAAGCCGAAGAGGGATGCGGAATTCGAGTGGCCGACGGAGGAGCTGAGGGTATTTTTTGAAGACGCGAGAAGTGAGTCGATTGACGGAGCCGTTAGCCTTGACGACGATCCGGAGACGACCGTTAAAGAAGACGGAGGAAGCGGTTCTCCGTTTCGACGGTTCGAGGAAACGGTGTTGACGCTTTTCAACAAAGGGTGAAGGATGAAGAGCAGGTGCGCAGGCTAAGACTACTCTTCTTCTTTTTCATATTTTTCCAGCTCGAATTCGAATAAGCTGTGTGATGTATGATAACATGCGCCGCGCGTTATGGATCGCTGGAATTCTGTTCGGCCGTACGTACACGTGAGTTGTTGGGGCCGGGTATCCTGGAGCACGTGATTGGTCTGGTTCCTCCACGCCTCCACCCCACACGGCGGAGCTCACGGACGCGGATTTCCTGCGAGAGGCTTTCCCAGGAACTTCCTGCGCTTGGAAATTAGGTGGGCCCACCGTGATGTTTGTGAGAAATCCTCACCGTCCATCCGTTTTGTGAGCTAATTTTAGGAGAATAGACCAAAACTGAAGAGGATCCAAGGCTCAAGTGGGTCGTATTAAAAGAAAAAATAGTTAGGGAAATTCCTACCGTTGAAACTTACCTGGGTTCGACAATGATGTTTATATGCCATCAATACCGTTAATAACGTCATTCCTACTGGGATGAACTGAAAACACAGATATAAGCATGATTCAAAACTTCTGTGGCCCCACGAATATTTCAACTGTAGAAGTTCAATTATTACGTTTTTGGCCCACTTGAGCATTGTATACGGTTCATTTTTGGCCTAATGTCCTAAAATGAACCCACAAAATGGATGGACGGTGAGGATTTCTCACAAACATCCTAGTTGGCCCCGCCTGCGTTCCCAGCGCAGGAAATCCGCGTCCGGAGCTCACAAGAGGAGCAGAGCAGTGGAATTTTATGATACGGGCCCGCATCGTCAGGCAGTATACACGTGTTTTAGGTTCTGATAAGTGGGACCCATGATTCGGTCATCCGAACCATTGGTCTGGATTACTGAAAGGTGGGCCCCACTTGCCAGAGTTGAACAGCCGAGTACTTCACGTGGGCCACGTGTATATAATTACGCTTGTACAAGTGGGGTCCAGGTACCTAAACCACTGGACGCGACTTTCCTGAGCGCCCACCCTAGAGCTGTGGGCCCAACGCAATTTCCACGTGTCATCCAATCCGTCCCTCAGTTTTGCCAGCTCATATCAGAAAATGTGGTTGAAAATAAGGCAGATTCAAAACTCCTGTAGGCCACACAACAGAAAACAGCGGGAACTGAACATGCAATTTAAACATCCTACATGATCCTACATTAGTAACGTAACAAAAACCCAAGTTATTTGAGTGATTCGATCCATATATAATACCAGCTGAGAGATGTATACAGAATTAAACATCTAAATATATTAAATAATACCTGAAAATTTTAAAATAAAAATAAAATTACTAATAAAATTAACTCTACAATTATCACTCATCACTCATCAGATCACTAGGCATGCGAGCCCTAGGCCTACAATCTTTACTCACCACTCATCGGACCACCAAGCATGTCTATTCATGAACGTGGTTTCCAATGCAACGATGATTTCTGTAGGACAGTTCCAACCATAAACCCTATTTCCTATGCAGGTTATGGTTTAACGTTTATCCCATGAATTGTATATGTTTCCTGTCTATGGGGTGAGGAGGTCTCAACCCAGCCCAACCTGACTTGGGGTTAAGGATTTCCATTCCAAGCCTTCCCAAGCTCAACTCAACCCAACGTAGAGTTTGGATGGGGACATTTGGTTTATAGGGCTATCATTTGGCTTGGATAGCCCGGGCCTGGCCTGGCATGCTTTTGGCTGGACTTGGGCTGGAATACTCAACTCAGGGTTGGGTTGGAGCCTGAAAATTAAGCCCATTTAATAAACAGGCTATCCTTGGCCTATTTTGGATTTCAAGAGCATTTATGTCTAGAGCTGGGCATTGAGTCGAGTAAGACCAAGTGAGGGCTGACCTGACTTGACCCAGTTTTGAAATAGACCTAACCTGAATGGACCTGGGCATGCCTGACCCGATCCGAGTCGGGGGCTGGCCTGGACTAACCCGGACCGAGTCCGACCCAGTCACAAGCACCGAGTTGGGTGAGGTGTGGTGGGTATCTATGGGCTAAAATCATAGCTCAGAACCTATGTACACATGCCAAAATTGCAGCCTCTTCATCAGCTACACATCATCTCAGATCTTAAACGTGTGTTTTTTTAGTGTACGAGTTGGGTTTCGAATTGAATCGAGTCAGTATTGAGTTGGATTTCGAGTCGAATTATTGGGTGACCCAAACTCGACTCAGTTTGAGTTCGGATTGGATGAAGTCTACTTAGTTTGGATTGACTCGACCACTGGGTTTAGGTTGAGTCGGGTCTGACGAATCGGACGAGCCGGGTCGACATATTCGAGTCATCCCGTGCCCAGCTCTATCTTAGGTCGTGTCATGCACGATGGGGCATACTTAATGAACAGTCTTGATACTACACAAAACTGGGTGGTTGGGCTCGGGCTCTTTATAATCTTCATGGGCGGGACTCAGGCCTGTAATGGGCTTGGGCCAGTCTCAGTCCTAGGTTTTTCCTTGTGGGCCGGGTTTGGGCAGACCCCAGCTCAGCCCCTTGATAGCCCTAGCTATAAATCATGCCTTCAAGGTAGCTGGCTTAATCACATGACGAATGGGCCATTAGATAAAAACAGACCTCACAATAAACCACCTTAACTGGATCAGATTCCATCTAAGGTAGATGGCCTAACGATGTGGCCAATGGACAAACCAGACCTTACAATTAACCACATGATTAGATCAATTCCATGTAGTAAACGGTGCAAACAGTACTAGTCTTCATATGCCAACATCATCATCGTCTGTTTTCTTTCATTAGGAAAACTGGCTTCAAAATAGTGAATCTAAGGGCCTATGGATTCGGCCCGTTTAGCTTCGGGCCTGAAAGTTACCATTGTCTGTTCCCATGGGCCTGAAAATTAGGCCGAATATCAGCTCAAGTTACCCACATGGTATGTGGGCTAGGTTCAATTCCAGCCATTGATAACAATGAATTGGATCGGATTTTGTAGTTTTTACTTTTGTAATACTTCGATGCAACATGAGCGTGAAAGAGGTTCAAGAATCAGTTGTGTTGCCATGAGTGGGCTTTGATTTGGGCTTATGATGGGCCCTAGTAGCAAATGTTGTGATATCTTGGCTTAGGTCATGTCCACTTAGTTCTAAGGCTGAAAATAACTTAGTGAAGACTAGCACATGACAGTCCATTCACAGGAGCCTGATGGGGCATCTGAGCACATTGTGGGCCGATTTCCCATGGGCTTGTTTGGGAGCTTGTAAGAAAGTAAATGGGAAATGGAATTTAAGGTAAATGAATTGTGAGTAAATGTCTCTTCAGTTGTGTTTGGTTAAGAGTAAATGAAATAATTTTGAAATCTCAATATTCTATTTGGATGAGAGTAGATGGGAGAAATTAGAATGCATTGAAAATTTTTAATATATTTATAAGAACATGTGTGATATCCTAAATTAATATACATATGTGATATTGAACAAAATAATTGTAATAAGCTCATTTAAAAATATGTTCTTGCTTTTTAAAAAAAATAATGAAATTTCAGCCCACCCGTATGGGCCACAAACGTGAAGATTACAAAATCAACTTGCCAACATTTCTTAACCATCCATTTAAATGGCCAATCTTTGGATGATTTGGATCATTCTATTAGTGTGTTTTTAATAATATATTCAATAATTGAATTGTTCTAGTCCATAATTAATGGACGGTGCACGTGTGTATGGTGGCACTTTTGTTCACTCGCTCAAAAAGACATTTCACTGCATTTACTTTCAAATCCTCTCTCTATGAAGAATTTCATTTGCATGCCCATTTACTTTCACTGAAGTAAATGATCATCGTCGGTACTATCTAATTGGGCCCATGATATGGAAGTTCACTTACTTTTGGCCTTGCAGGGAACCATAGAATACCATCCGATTCCCTGAAATGATCATCGGTAGTCCAAAAACATGCAGTATGTTGCAAGATCTGGATCAGTCATCTGGTGGGCCACACCATGGATGGGCCATAGCCTAAAAATCATGCAATCAGGCCAGTTGGATAATCCTAAACGCTGGACTCGAGCGGAAATGACCATCTACCATTTCCAGACCCTCCTAGGGCCTTGGCTCATATTTTCCATCGGAGTCGATGGATCTGATCGATATGTGCTCGAAGAGATTAAATATTACTTCTTTATTCATGATCATGAAAAGATTCTGTTTTGGTGACTCACCAGACAATGCGATCGGTAGGTTTTCCAGCTCCACAAAGTTGAAATCAGGGACAATGTAGATAGCATTTTGGTGGCCCACCATATCACCCAAGATTTAAGCAGGGCAACAAACAAGATACACCGTTGGATGCTATCATTTCACAGGTGTCTCACTATTCCACGGATGCAGATTGGACCCAATTACCCCGGCAGGGTCTTTGAGGGGCCTAACGCGATGTACGGATTTTATCCACACCGTCCATCCATTTTGAAATATTCTTTTAGAATATAAAACCACAAATGAGGTACATCCAAGCTTCAAGTGGACCACACCACAGGAAGAAGCGGTGATAATGATGCCCACCGTTGAAACATTCCTAGAATCCACTGTGATGTTTATTTTCCATCCAACCTGTTCATAAGGTCACATAAACATGGATGAAGGGAAAACACAAATATTGGCTTGATCCAAAACTTCTGTGGCCTCCAGGAAATTTTCAATGGTAGGTATTTAATCCCAACTGTGTGGTCAATTTCAGCTTGGATCTGCCTCACTTTTGAGTTTATATCCTAAAATGATATTTTAAAAAATGGATAGACGGTGTGGATAATACCCATACGTCACAGTAGCTCCTCAGAGCTCCTGCTTGTGACAGAGCTCGGGATCAGACAAGTCAGTGGTCCAGCAGCCCACCATCCTTTTCACGTCCTGAAAATATTTCATGCGTGTAAGCTTGGGCTGTCAACTGGCCGGGCCTGGGGTTGGCCTTGGCCCGGATTTTGAACTGTTTCGGGCCATGCCGTGCCACCTGGTCAATTCAAAATTCTGATTTGCTAGGCCCGACCCGGCCCATTACACCCCTGCGCAGGACAGGCCAAAAGTCACACTCAACTAGAAAGCAAAAGCCTTCTTTTAAAAAATGCTTTGATACTCTGACAGAGTATGATGGATGATACACAGGCACTTGGAATTCTTTTGAAAAATGCATACGTGGCAAAAAATTAGTGAAATTAGGCTCTTCAAACTATGGGTCCCTTGCGTCAACAAAAAACCATGGTTATTTGATAATCTGGCTATCAGATAGGTGGACATTTTTCAACGGTTAAAAATAAAAATATCTAACGGTCCTATTTTAACATACAAGCGTCCACAAATCCGACCATATACATTTTGGGACTATAACTTAGCAATGGTCGGCTGAACAAGTTTTAGTTGGATTTAAGGTATGCCAGGTGTACAATATCTGACCTGCTTATTGAGTGCCATAATCTGCCAGGGTATCAAAGGACTCCCCTTTTTTTTATTCTTCTTTGTTGGATTCTCCTATTCGTCTCATCATCAAAATCCATGGAATATTTAGCTATGGACCACATGACCCTTGTCCTTTTTTTATTATGGCAATTGGGTCCCCGATCTTTTTTAAAAGGGGAATGGTAAACACTTGCCCTTAGTTTATAACAATTGGCAACTTCTCCCTCTAGTTTGGATTATCATATATAACCCTCTCTTATTTCCAGATTTGTTGCAGATTCCCCCACACGGTTTATTAACATGATTTTCTTTTAGAAATTGATTGGATAGCCTGTCTCGCAAGTAATGGTAGACTAGTGGAACACTACCATGTCTCACAAGTTGTTGAAGACTAGTAGGACACTACTACAGTGCATGTATGTCATTTAACCCGTTTGGCATGAAGTTCCTGAACCTATGTGGTGCCCACCGTGATATTTGTGAGAAATGCACCACGTCCATTCGTTTTTAAGCTCATTTTAGCATGTGAGGCCAAAAAGGAACCGGATCCAATACACAAGTGGGCTGAAAATGAAAGGATTGAACATCCACAATTGAAATATCTATGATGCTACGGAAGTTTTGACTTTGGCTAATATTGGTGTTTTCAGTTCATCCCAATAAATAAGAATGACGTTATGAGCAGTATGGATGGCATGTAAAAGTCACTGTAGACCTTAAGGAGGTTTCAGCAATGGGAATTTTCATACTCAACTTTTCCTTTTAGTGCAACGAACCTGAGTCTTAGATCCTGTTCAACTTTGGTCTTAAGTCTTAAAGTGAGCTCAAAAAACTGATGAACGGAGTAGATTTTTCACAAACATGACGGTGGGCCCCACCTAGGTTTCCAGCGCAGGAAATCTGCATCCTGGCCTCTATGGTCAGGTTAGTGCACATGCCCATCGATTTGGAGAGTCCCAACTGATCTGCGGCCCCTTAGATGGGCCACAGCTGATCCGATCTGTGTCCATCATCACCCATATCGTTCGTTGATGGTCCAAAAGCAAGCCATTATTGGACGGATCAGAACAATGCATCTCGTTAAATGCACGTCGTCTGGTGTATCCACTATCACAGAGGATTGTAATCCAGACAGTCAGATAAAATATACACCGAATGGTGTAAGCTCCATGCACCGGAGATTCCTCTTTCAACGAAGCTTCTTAATTGAGGGACGGTTGCTATGCTGTCATCTCACTTTCTAATCAAGTTTATATTTCTCCCAAGATGGTTGACACTTGAAAATGAGATTAAATTACTAGTGGACTGTTCAGCATAGGAACGCCGGGATATACACGTAAATCAATATGGACTGCTGGATGGTGGGCCCCACTTTAGATGGAGCAGATCACCTAACATCCACATTGATCATCATAACCATCTGAAAATGACAGTCGAATATGGACTGACGACCAATTTCACGGTGATGTGTAAGAGAGGAACTTTGATACTCTGGGAGAGTAAAGGGATGATACACAGGCGAATTACTTAAAAATTGCACCTCTGGCATATAAGTCTTAGTTAAAATTGTCCAAATTATTACTCCTAGTTTAGATGTATTATGAACCAAAAACTATGATAACCTTTTTTGGCTCACACACTCCACACACTCACGAGGCAAGAGTAAGGACACTATGATATTGGTGAACATTTATTAGACAATTCAAAATGAAAATCATCTAGGCTGCCTATTTAAACAAACACATGATAGGATCATTCATACGATGTGATTTTGTGATTGTTACTCAGCATACGCTCATATCCACAATCTAATCGGTTAATTTGAGTTAATGTATGCCATGTGTATAATTTTTTATTGACTTTAGTGGGTAGCATTGTACCTGGTGTAGAACAGGCTGGCTCGGATTGAAGAGATTTATTCTGGATGAGAAGAGCTATTCTTGGCACATATGGACCCACAGAAGTCTAAATGAAAGCAAATGTAGTCTTATAGATTTAAGCCCGGTTACACCCCTAATCCATAACTCAAGTGGTAAACTAAGTGAAGATACCTTGTTTTAACACTGCAGTCTTGGTATCAATTCTCTAGTAGGAGTGGCTAACAGTGGGGTGTACTAAGAAGCTAACCCAAAATAAAAATAAAAAATAAAAAATTAAGCTCAATTTTATATGGGGCATAATGTAATAGGGGCTCAGGCATGTTTAGATTGAAGAGATTTATTCTAGATATGAAGAAATTGAACTTTGAAGTGCAAACTATAAATCAACCATAACTTTTAATCCGGATATTGTTATGGCATGCATTAGGCACGGCTTATGAATTTTGATTGTAACAAACCATTTGGGGCCAATTGAATTGTGTAGGCAAGTCGCATCGCTCCCTACTTTATGAGAAAACAATCCATTCCAATTTATTATGAAAAATTTACTATTTTAATAAGTTTTAGGTTGGACGTATATCCTTCGTCCTAAAATTTTAGCATTTGTAGTCTTTTCAAGATTTGCTTCTTATCATGTTAGGAATCCTCTAACAATATTAAATTAAAATTTTCTATTTTTAAACAAATTTATTATTTTAGATAAGTTTTAGTTTTGTCACATTAGGATTCTTAATTATGATTTATGTTTTATTATTTTAAGCATTGTATTGTTTTAAAGAACACATCCATGAAATATTTTAAATTTTCTTTTATTTATTGTGAATTTAAGAGCCCTCACATCCCATGGATTCAAGGTTTATATCACATATAGAAGATGGTGCTCCTCTATTCATCTCATCACACCCTTCCCTATGTCCCCATAATTATAGGGCCACAATTTTTATCCACTTGAACATCAAGCAATGTCAAGTTTAGGGGGGGTTAAGAGAGAAAGAGATCCACTGGCACATCAAGCAATGTCAAGTTTAGGAGGGTTGTGAGAGAGAGAGAGATAGAGAATTTGGAAGTAGAGCTCTGCATGAATTGGGTTAGTTCGGTTAACTTGCTTCACTCGACTCGAAAAAGCCTGATTCGACTCAGTTTGAAATTGAGTTTGAGTCTATTTGAGCTGAATTTTGGAGCTCAAAAAAATTTCAAGCCGAATTTGAGCTTGTTCGAACTCGAATCGACTCGGATCGAACCTCAACTCAAATCAACTCGATTATTTTGATATTGATGTTGCTCACCAAGTATTTGATGGAATGACTCATCGAAGTGTTGTTTTAGGTGCATACATTGTCCACGGAATCGGCTGGTGGCGAAGAAAGTATGGATTTGAAACAAATCAGTACCCAAAGAAAAAAGTTTACATAATAAAACTACCATTTAATTTTGATTTTGATGCTTCCTATCGAGTGTTGATGAAATACTTATAAACTGTCGTTGGTGTTTTGCATATTGTAAGAAATTGAAGGTGTACTCCATGTGTTTGAGAAAATGCCGCATAGGCTCGAACTAGCCCAAACTGCTAACTGAACCGAGTCGAGCTGGCCAATCAGGCTTGAGGACCAAGCTGAGCTGAGTTCAAGCTGGGGTCAACTACTGGCCAAACCAAGTTGAGCTATGCCAAGCTCGACTCGGTTTGACTCATGTACCGCTATACTTGGAAAAAGACCCATCATTGTAACCATATGAAAATGACTGTTGAATATGGATTGATGACCAATTTCTTCTTCCACTGGATTAAATTGAGATGGCAAGGTAACGTGTGAGACAAGAACTTTGATACTTTGGCAGAGTGATGGGATGATGCTGAAGGAGATGAGGGGGTCTTGATCATCATAACTATCTAAAAATAACCACTGAATATGGACTGATGATGATGGGATGATATTAAAAGAGATGAGGAGGGGTCTTGATCATCATAACCATATGAAAGTGACCGTTGACCATGGAACAACAGCCAATTTCTTCTTCCACGAGATTAAATTGGGATGGCTAACCACATGAAAAAGACCGTGGAAGATGAACCAACCGCGAATTTCTTCTTCCACTAATTTAAATTGAGATGGCATGGTAATGTGTAAGAGAAGAACTTTATTACTTTGACAAGTAATGGGATGACGCTGAAGGAGACGAGGAGAGGGTCCTATCATCATAACCATCTAAAAATGACCATTGAAAATGGACCAACACTCAATTTCTTCTTCCACCCTATCAAATTCAGATGGCTAACCATTGAATATGGACTAACGGCCATTTTTTTCTTCCACTAGATCAAATTGAGATAGCATGGTAATGTGCAAGAGAAGAACTTTGATACTCTGGCAAAGCGATGGGATGATACCGAAGGAGATGAGAAGAGCGTCTAGATCATCATAACCATCTGAAAATGACCATTGAATATAGACGGATGACCAATTTCCTTTTCCACTACATCAAATGGAGATGGCATGGTAACATGCAAGATAAAAACTTTGATACTCTGGCAAAGTGATGGGATGATACACTGACAAATTACTTAATAGTACTAGTGGTAAACTAAGATCGTTTGATTACCGTATTGGTAAACTTCTGTTGGACGGTTAAAAATGAAAATTATCTAGTCACCCTATTTGATCAAACACATCCACAAATCCAAGGTCAGGATTGCTCAAACGATGTGATTTTGTAATCATGACTTAGCGATGCTGGGTCCAATTTGAGTTAATGTATGCCATGTGTACTATTTCTAAATAGCCTTTAACGGCCCGCATTGTTCCACGATAGGGCCCTCAATTTCGGTCCACCTTCCAAGTGGAAAAAGACTCTTTAAATAGGATTTGTGGGCCCAATATTTGAATGGCTGTGATTTAATTACATTTATGACACGTGTGGAGGGTTAGTGATCATGACGAAGGGACACAAATAGTTGAGAGAAGGCAATGATTATGATAGCCATGATCATGATCATAATGGTGATGGCCCATCCACCAAGGGGCCCACGATTTTGACGGTATGGATTTACTTGCACTTGTGCCACCACATGTGGTGGGTGAGTGTAAACAGGACGCGGTTCGGCTAGTGACCCGAGCACCGGCCACTAGCTGGAGTCAAAGCTCTGTGGGCCCCACCATAATGTACGTGTTTTATCCACGCCGTCCATCCATTTTGCCAGATCAATTTAAGGCATAAGCCAAAAAAGGATAGGCTGATACAAATCTCAGGTGGACCACACCACGGGAAACCGTGGGGAGTGAATGCTTACCGTTGAAAAAATTTCGAAGCCCATAGAAGTTTTGGATCAAGCTGATGTCACAGCTTGGATGGCAAATAAACATTACAGTAGGCCTAAGAAGTTTTTAACGGTGGACGTTTAATCAACACTATTTTCCCGTGGTGTGGTCCACCTGAGATTTCGATCTGCCTCATTTTTTGGCTCATGTCGTAAAATAAGATGGCTAAATGGATGAACAACGTAAACACATACATCATGGTGGGACCCACAGAGCTTTGACACCAGCTAGCCAAACCGCGTCCGTGTAAACACTGTCGAGCCCTTGATATATGGTGGATGGATGTGTGGTCCACCACCCATAGAGAGGTGGAGGTTATTTTAGTAATTGTGAGAGAAAGGAAAGCCAGATGCTGGTTTCCTCTCTGCATTCTCAGTACAAAATATTCTGTTTCCAGAGCTTCTGTCATAAACCAGACTTTTAACAGAGTTTATATATGTTTTCATCCACATTCATTCATTTCATTGCTCTCTCTCTCTCTCTCTCTCTCTCTCTCTCTCTCTCATTCTCACTGGTAAGATTTCTGTCTTCTCCATGTACCTCAATCTTCATGTTCTTTCAATCAACTCACTCTTTTTCAGCACTTGTGTTAATGAAAAATCACTCATGATATGACTCTTCCTTCTTCTCTCGTCTTCTTTATGAAGTGACTTTTCCTGGATTTTTTCAGTACAACAACAATGTCTCATCAGGTACTTAGTTTATTATTATTATTATTATTATTATTGGGGTTTCCTTTCTTTCTTCCATTCGTGGGTTTTCTCATAATAATATTTTAATTTTTGGCATTTAGGTTCTTATAATTTTTTATGATGGTACCTAATTTTCTCATTTTTATTGGTTTTGATGGCAGGAAACTGGATGGCCTCTTGGGTTGCAACCTTTGAGTATGAGAATTGGGATTGTTACAAATCGTGATTTGTCTGGATCCATTTCCTTCAGCACTTTGATCACTTCCTCTCCAGCCTCTTCTTCATTCTCTTCAACAGAATTTGATATTGAGGTGAGAGAAATGAATGAATTACAAAAACCCAATAGAGTACCTCTTTTTCTTTCCACTCATTTGTTGTTTTTACATGATATCTCTACGACGTATATTTCAAGTAGAGTTTGGCCAATTTTACCCTTGCAATTACTGATGCGATGGGAGGACAAAAATGGAATGTGTCTTTCCCTTCAACTGAGGGCAGTTTTGTCCTCTCAAATCTCTCATTCAAGTACTCTACCATCACGTTTTCTCTTTGCGTTGCCCTGTATTATAAGGAACCTGTTACAAAGGTTGTGCAAGACCCTACATAATAAATGTGTGACATTCATTCCTTACATATGTTGTATCACCTTATGTTTTTTAGTGTAAGAATAAGGTGGATTTAAAACTTAAGTCGGCTACACTACTAAAAAAGTAAGGATGAGTTGTCCACCATTAAAACTAGTCCATTTGGACGGCTGGAAATAACACGTTATTTGATAGCAATGCGAAATTAAATATATGATTCACTGATATACTATTAGAAACTTGGAGCTATGATCCAGTAAGAATTCTTCTTACTACAGTGCAAATTCCTCTGTGGGGTCCAGGTGGGCTCACCTATGATGACATTGCACTATTGAATAGGATGAGCCTACTGTGGCTTGCCCATATGCCACAAATCTCATTAAGGGCTTGCAAAACACACGGAAAGACCGCCTTTAGATTTACTGTCCATTTTTATAGGTCATTAATTGAATGGCTGTGATTGTTTCATTAAGGTGACATGTGCAGCAGATCAGTCCAAACACATCCGTGATCATGGGCTGCCCCACCTAGAATTTCCAATCAAATACAGAACAAATGAAGACTTCTCAATGGATAATTGCTGTAATTACATGACTGCTTAGAAAGATGAGTTTTAGAAGTTATATGATATTAATATTTGATTACAATTACTATGTGGAACTAAACCAACTCGCTTAAACTTGTATGTATATGTATGTATGTATGCTAGAAGTCAGGAAAGTCCCCAGGTATTAAGGTGTGTTTAGATGTACTTTCACAGACCGTCTGATCTCACTTACAGATGATTTCGTACGCAATTACTTGGTAAGATGAGTTAGATAAGACTATTCAATTACAATTTTGAACTGAATATATAGCTCATCTTGACATGCTTTCACAATAATGTAGCTATGATATCACTATTGTATATTTCAAAAGCTGTTTTGGGATGTGTTTGGATGCACAAGCAAATAGCATTGCAAACATTCATTTTAAGTGGAAATGTGGAAATGATCAGTTTTCATAGAGAGGAAGTAGCTCTCAAATTGTAACTATATTTCTTTCCCATCCAACTTGAAAGGACTCGAAAGCTACACAAGTGCAATTTGAAGTTGGAAACCTCATGTGAATTCATGGAAAATGCAGTTAGTTTATTTTGGATTTATTAAGGGTGCATTTGGATGCAAATATCAATTGAATGCTTTGCAGTTCCCTTGGGGCGTGTTTGGATGCCACCCATTTTACATTTTTATTAAATCTGCACCGGACGTTCATTTGTTGGGAAAGCTGCTCCCTCCCCATTGTATTCATTTTTTATTTCTCATTAAATGAACGGCATCTTCTTCTGGAAATCCTAACTATGCTTACCACGATATCTGGGAATCTCATTACTATTAGCATATGTGTCATAGCTTCAAAAATCCAAACCATTCATCAAATGAAAAGGACAACCTAATAAAATTTCAGCCCAGTTGGATAAGTGGGTCACAATCTTATATTCATCCCAGCCAATGTTATGCTTTGAACAGACATTAACACTGTTGTTAATGCCTGTTAGGAGGAAAAAAATCATTAAAATACATTTTAAGTGGCATCCAAATGCTTGAGCTTTTGTATTAAGGTTCATTGCTCCAAATTACAATTACATTACTTTGAAGTCGAGCTTGAAAGGAATGAAAATGGAATTTGAATGCAACTTTAAACAATGAACAATCATCAACTCTCATTTCTTCATGAATTATCTGAATGTTCGCAATGCGATCCATTCGTTCTTCATCTCACTATCTGTTCATCGAATCGCAGTCTACTGGGTCGTTCTTTCACAACAATAGCATCACACTTGGGAATCTCATTGGCGCCGCTAGCATTTTAGATCTCTCTGGAAGAAGATCGATCAGACGGGGTGGGAGGCCCGAAAACAAGAAGATTTACAAGCCTAAGACATGGTTCTGTCTATGCACAAGAGCTTGTGCTGATGCCGATGGCACCAATAATCCACCATCTCTAGGCCATTTTCTTGAAGCAGAGAGAAGAGTTGCTAATACATGTAGAAGGAACAGAAATTCAATTGGTAATCAGCTCAGTGAATTCCCCGAAAGCCGATCTAATTCGCTGTTCGTGGACGGCCAGATCGCTCCTCCTCAAGTGGTCACTGATGTGTCCGCGGATTGGATGGTTAGCATCTGATGTTGGGAGTGGACCCAATAGCGAATCGAATCATGCCAATAGGCATGGAGCTTCAATTGTATTTTTATGTGTGTGGACATACCAACAATTGAACGATAGAAATTTCATATTAGTGAACAAAGATGGATTGTATGGCTTTAAATTGGCCCAATTACAATATGCGCCGCAAGATCCAGACCATTCACAAGGTGGGTCTCACAGTGTATTTGTCCTGGCCCGTTAATGAGATTGATCCACCTATTAGATGGGCCACACTTGTAAATCGAATGCGGAGGGTCGGAGAGTTTGTTATTCTTGTGACCCAATCATTTTTCTCATGTATGTGATGAACAGATGGGCTTGTTTTTGGGCCAGGATGGATAATGTGGTGTGGCCCAGTTGGTGAACGGCCTGGATGTGTGGCCATGAATAGAATGGAGTGTTCATTTTATTAATTGAAGGCAGCTTTACCAGGGAATTCTCATGGGAGGGTGTGGGGGTATTCTGACTTGTGCATTTCAAGGTGAATAAAAATAATCCAGGTTACAGCTGCCAAAAGATTCCATTTATTTCACTTTCACCCCTTTCTTTTGGAAAGGGATTTGCTACTCCCCTACCACCAGCCAATGGCTGGTGGTCGGTGCTTTGTGGGCCCCACCAGGATGTATGAGTTTCATCCATGCTGTCGATCTATTTTTCTAGATCATTTTATGGTATAAGACCAAAAATGTGGTATATCCCAATATCAAGCGGACCACATTACAGGAAACAGTGTTGAATGAAAGTTGACCATTAAAAACTTATTGGGGGCCATAAAAGTTTTGGATCAAGCTGATCTTTGTTTTTTGCCTTCATCTGGGTCTGTATGACCTAATCAACAGATTGTATTTCAAATAAACAGTACAGTGAGCCTTAGGAGGATTTTAATGGTGGATATCCAATTACTATTGTTTTCCTGTGGTGTGGTCCACCTGAGATTTATTTCTCACTCAGTTTTGGGATCAAACCTAAAATGATCTGAAAAAATGGATGAACGGAGTGGATGAAACACATACATCATGGTGGGGCCCACAGAGCACCGACCATCAGCCACGGGGCTGGTGGCAGGGGGAGTAGCCAATCGGTTTCCTTTATTTTGCATGCGGATTGCCTTCAACCCCGGACCGCAGGAAGCTCCTGCGGTCGGAACGTAGGTGGAGCCCACCATGATGTCTGCTAGAAATCCACTCCATCCATCCATTTTTTCAGCTCATGTGAAAAAAAAAAAAAATTAAATAAAAATAAGGTAGCTCCAAAACTCAAATGCACTGTAGGAAACACCTACCATTGAAACATTCTTGGGCCCAGGAGATTTTGGAACAGGCGATTATTTTTGTGTTTTCAGTTCATCACAGTGGGAATGGCCTGATGAACGGTTTGGATGCTATAGAAATATCTCATCTGGGTGGATCAGGAAGGTTTCAATGGTAGGCACTTCCTGCCTTCAATTTTGTTTTATTTTAATCATGTGGCCGGCTTGAATCTTGGATCTGCCTCATTTTTAAGCTCCTGTCATGATATGAGTTAGAAAAACTAAATGATTGAGTGGATTTTTCACAAACATCATAGTGGGCCCCACCTTGGGAGACGCCCTGGGTCCCTGTATGGATGGACTGGTCGAGACAGGGGCTCGGTAGGCCCACCATGATGTATGTGTTTTACCATTAATGTTTTCAAATCATTTTATTAGGGTACGAGCCTAAAAATAGGCAGAACCAAGGCTCAGGTGGACCACACCGTAGGGATTGAACACCGGCCGTTAAAAAATTCTTGAGAGATTAGGAAGTTTTGATGTAGCTGATATTTGCATTTTCCCATCATCTAATTTGATGTGACCTTATTAACAGGTTGGATAGCAAATAAACATAAGGCGTCAACGGTGGGGATTATTATCACCACCACTTAGCGAGGTGGATCTGCGTCTCTTTATTTTATTGAGGATCAGTTTGGAAGTTCATTGGGCCCACCCAAGATCGTACGATGTTGAAAACTGAATGTGGGACCAGTGCGATCAAAGCTAGTGATCGGCACCGTTCACATTCTGCATGGCCCAAGGTGAAAAATAAATAATTAAAAAGATCATCGAACGGGCGATGCTTCTAATCCAACCATTGGTCTTCTCAGCTTGTTTTCCGGATCAGGTTAAACATTTAAGCCCTCTGGGGCCCATACGGTTTGTGCTCATGACATCTACTCTGTCCATCTTGTGTAGATTTTAATTTTTACTTTTCATGTAAAAAATCATCCTTATCGAAGACTAAGGTGAGTAACACAATGGGAAACAATATAAAATCACGCTTTAAAATTCTAAGTGCACTCGTTGTAGCCCTCCTGAGTTTCGTAGAAGTCTGATATTTTTAGTATCTGACCATCCATATGAGTCTCAGATGATGATGATGAATGGTTTGGATGGAAAATAGACATCATGGTGAGCCCCATATATAAATCTATGGTTGGCATCTCCTTCACATTGTCACCTGTGGTGTGACCCATCTAAGGGGTGGATCTGACTGATTTTTTAATAGGAAAATGAAAATAGAGGGATTCTTCTGATGGACGGAATGGATTTGAAGCATACCACAAAGTAGACCCACGGAACACTGATGTTTTACCTGCTCTTCAAACCACAGATGGTACAGAGGATTCCTGTCCTCTCCCACCGGGAATCACCGAGTGTTGGGCTGTACACAAACCAGGCTAGCCTGATTAGCTCGCTCAACTCGCCCGACATAGAACTAAGTACGGGCCAGGATAAGCCATTCTCTTCAGCTTGAAACTCAGTTCGAATACGATCCAATTCAGCCTGAAACTCACTTCTGTATATATATATATATATAATTTTTATTCAGTTATCCTAATCTTTTATAGTAATTTAGGCCGTCTAAATCATGGATCTCTTTGTAAATGGAGTAAGGTCCTAAAAGTTTATGACAAAAGCCTTTCTTAAAAATTAAGGTTGTTTAAGTTATTTGTCAAAGCTCTTTCTATAGAATAAATAGAGTAGAGTCAAAAAATCAAAGCCGTTCAAATCATGGGTCCAAAATTGACTCGAACTCACCCGATTATTGACCGGGCCGAGTTCGGGCTAAACATGTTAGCCCGGTGACTAGGCTGGGTCAAGTTCGGGCTAGTTTGGCAGGTGACTGGGCCAGGCCAGGTTGAGCCCAATTCAACTCGGTTCAGCCCGACGCATGCCCCCTAGCCGCGTGGTCCATTCAGCATGAATTTTGTGGACGCGGATACCATCGATCTAGGACCAACTGAGCTCGTGGATCGGTGACTGTGGGGCCCACATAGATTTGAGCTGGCAAAACGGATGAACGGCGTACATATGATATAAAGCACATACATCACGGAGCTCCACATTTACGGATCCCCACATTCACGGATCCGGATCCACCGAATCCGCGTCCGAATTTTGTAAACGCTAGCTTAAAGTTACACCCTATGTTAGTTTCTCACCATTTAAATAACAGTGGCGATTCTTCAAACGTACGCATGGCATAATTGTATATTAATCTAGACCGTCCAAATCTCTGGTCGAACTGGGTGTGAGCGTCTGTGATTAAGAAAAAAACACATGATTTTCCCCTTTGACTTGGGACTACTTACTTCTTTACTTTTATCCATCCTTTTTGTAGCCATAAATGGATAGGCAGGATTGATTTATCAGAAAATAAATACCCCATCCGCAATGGAACCCACATTTTGGATGGTTTGGATAGCTGCACATCAAATGCCACATGTGAGAAGATGAGTCACCACCATCTTCCAATGGTCCAAAACTTGCATTGAATAGAACCAACAGACAAAGCAATGATGTCGTTTGGTTGCACTATTAAAATAGATTGCGATAATTAGTACAATAAAGGGAGTGGATCCACGTATTAGTTAACAAGGGATTCATAATTCAAAGTAGCCCTGAAATACAGTTACATTAGCCGGGTTCGGTTCGGGTATGGTCCGAATTCGGCCCAAGCATGACCACTTCACTAAGCGGTCAAAAACTTCCCACCTAAACCTGACCCATTACCCTATCATCCGGCCCAACCCACTTAAATTTCATCGAGCCCAAACCTGATCCAACCATGTACTTTAATCAGGTTGACCAACCGACATGATCCAACTCATGTTTAAGAAGGAAACATAAGGTAAAGATCAGCAAGACCCTTGATAACCTATATGATTGAGTCGAGTTAGGCATGATTCAATCCAAACCCAGCCCTACTTACTTAGATGGGCTGCCTTTTCAAGCTTGAGCCCACCTAAAAAGAAAGCCGGGCTAGTTAACCATTACCACACCTAGTTAACTTCCTTTAAAATCTAAGTTAGAAGTAACATGATTACAATTTGGAGCGTAACACTTTAGTTGAATCATTATTTCAATTCATAATGCAGGTTATAATGACTTGGACATTGAGATGGACGGATGAGATGTTAGCTGACTAGGCTTGAGCTACACTAGATAAGCTTGAGCCCGGTCCTAAATAAGTTAGTCAACCCAACGGGTCGGACCTGCTTGATAACTAGTGGATCTGGATCCTCATTCCAGGTGGACCCACTTCAAATCGACTTAACTCTCAACTTAAAACTAAGTCCGATTTGTATCATGCTAAAATGAACATTTTTTATGGGAGGATAGCCATGTGATTTTAGGAGACTTTTTTTAATACCATCAAGACTGGTAGACCATCACTAATTAGATGGATTATTTGTGTGAAAACTCAAGTATTATTTTTATACCCAACCTAGATTTGACCTATGTAGAGTTGTACACAAGTTGAATTGAGTCGAGCTTGGCACAACTCGACTAGTTCGGCCAGTATCCGACCCAGTTCAAACTAAGCTCGACTTGGTCCTCAAGCCTGATTGGCCAGCTTAGCTCAGTTTGGTCAGCAACTCAAGCCAATTTAAGCCTATGCGACATTTTTTCAAACACAGAGTGCACTTCCAATTTCTCACAGTATGTAAAACGGCAACAGCAATTTATAGGTATTTCATCAAACACTCAGCGGGCAACATCGAAATCAATATAGGGTAATTTTATCATGTGAAGGTTTTTTTTTTGTAGTGATTTGTTTAATATCCATACTTTCCTCGCCACCAGTCGATACCACAGAGAATGCATGCACTTAAAACAATACTTTGC
Source organism: Magnolia kwangsiensis (assembly GCA_037074715.1). Classification (NCBI taxonomy): domain Eukaryota; kingdom Viridiplantae; phylum Streptophyta; class Magnoliopsida; order Magnoliales; family Magnoliaceae; genus Magnolia; species Magnolia kwangsiensis. Next base: position 149,631,304 of record CM073575.1, on the reverse strand, counting down.
TAAGTCCTTTCATTAAAAACTTAGTGAGCAATGTCAATATCAAAATAACCGAGTCACTGAACTGATTCGGTCCGAGTCGATTCGAATTGAGGTTCGACTTGAGCTCGAACAAGATTAGACTCGACTCCAGATTTTTCCGAGCTTAAAAAATCAGCTCAACTTGGTTCGAACTTAGTTTTGAATCTAGTCGAATCAAGCTTTTTTGAGTTGAGTCAAACAAGTTAACTTAGCTAACTTAGTTCGTATATAGCTCCAAACCTATGTGATAAAGCAGTCAAATCAAAGGAGCCAAAGACTCAATAAATTCATGGACGGGCTTCTTCTTCTTCTTCTTCTTTGCATTGGCACTCTGACGAATGCCGGACCTGAATTTTAATGAGTTGGTGTGGTCCAAAATTCCGAAACCCAACACACCCATTTAGAGACTTATTAGTGGGCATGAACCTTACCTCTATCAAGGTCTCAACCTCTACAGGCCTCCATTCATTTTCGTGTATTCAATGCATGTATACATAATTAATATACATTATTATTACTATCTTTATGATGGTCTGCCCAATCCAATGGACCTAGAAAGTTAAAGACCCCAAGTTCGAATCATAATGGGCTGAGGCCCAAACTCCGTACATTGATTTTTTTAAAAAAAATGTAGGGATTATGCCCGTTTGGACGCACCCTCAAAATCAGATTTCAGACCCAAAATCCCCATTTTGATTGAAACCCTGATTTTACAGACCGTTTGGATGTCACCCAGAGTCAGTTTTAAAACCACTTTAGAAATTAAGCACAAAAAAGCTCACTCATCCAAACCAATCAGATTGGTTTTTTGCGAGTTGAAAATGCCAGATTGATTGAGAAGTTGCATCCGAACGGCCCCAAAGCCAATCTATGATTCTAGAAGCAATTGTAATAAAATAGGTCCCTAGGGTCTGTACAGATGGGTGTTCTGGGTTCTGATTTTGGTGGTCCACACTGGGAAAAGCATTCCTTTCCCTTGTTAATGATAATAATGTGTGATGCTTTGGAAAAAGCACGCCAACCTGACGTGGGGCCCACCCACCTATACCTAAATGCACCATTAATCATCCTACTACTGGCTACTTCATCAAGTAGCTTAATTTTCATTATAAGCTTCATCTAATGTATGATGGGGTTTATCAACAGATTCATGAATTCCAGTGCTACATTTGAGATCAGGGTCCTGCTCTACCAGCCATTATCGACGGTCCATATTGCACGTTGTGATCATTTATCAGTTGGCACCAATTTGATGAGAGAAAGCAACCAAAATGGACCTGGTCCCACCTTTATTCAGCTGTATACTCAACCCATAACATGGTGGGCCCACAGTCATCTGGGTCCGTCGCGAACTATGGCCCACGATCAGGCGATCAAGCTCACCTCGCTTGATTCTTGTAGCTTCACGGGGAATTTTGACGGTTGGATTAGATGCAAATTAAGCAAAGAAGCTTCCTAATCATCATTGCATTTGGCGAAAATCGCGATTCATGTTGGTTATGAAAATGACAGCCAAACGGCCTTGGAAACTATAGAAGCCACTAATCAAAAAATATTTCTAATTATGTTGATTTGTGCCATTAATAAAGCATATGATCACACATAATCAATATACATTATTTTATTTTATTTTGTTAATATTTCTTTAATGATGAGAAAGATTATCTTAGTGCAAGCTTAGCAAGAGGAGAAAAATAAGAGATGCTATGTAGGATTGCCCCTCTGCCCCGCTACATGCTGATCTGAACCGTTCATCTTGGAAGATCTCACCATATATGAGCCATATGGAGAAATCTTCACCAATCAGATGATCCACAGCATCTGATATGTGGAATTTTCTCCATGTAGGCCGTGTAGTGGAACCTTATAGATCAACGGTCTGGATCATCAAGCGGCTGGGCAGCTTGGGCACACAGGTTCACGCATTTCACGAAAAATAGACACCAGCAAGTAGCACGATTTTTTAATTGACTTGTACTAATGTATGTACTGAAACTCGGTGTATATGCTTTCTCTACCACCATGCATTGGCGCACAAGCCCTCAATCTGAACCGTCCATTTGTGGTCCACAGTACAAAATTACTTCAATCATGATCCTAACAAGCCAATGACGATGGGAACATCTGATCGATGCAGTTTCATCCTATGTCTTATCTACGAGGTGGCCCACTGATTAGTCGATCTGGGTCGATGGTAACGTGCACGATCGGACGGTGGAGACGGTCTTTTGTTTAGACATAGGCTCTTTCCATGTCGGCTCACGGCTGGAATCTCATTCGGATTAGGAGACTAGAACGCAACATGACAAGTTCCATTCCGCACAAGGGTCCAAACCATATCTCTCTAAAAGAATTGTATTGGACGCCTACAGATCAGAAAGTTAAGATCATCCGTTTATTGCGATTTTTGGGTTATGAGACATTTTCAGTGGGACCCATGATTTGGACGGTTCGAGTTGCAGCAATCGTACGGCATGAGTACATCAGCCAGGCGCATGCACATGGATCATCACACACTGCCAGAGTATTAAAGGCTTCAATACTCAGACGCGTATTCACCACCAAATTGGTACAAATTCGCCTGTCGCTGTCCATATGGACTCTCGTGCATGGGATGGTGGGGCCCACTCAGTAAGTCAACATTATCTCCACATCTGTTAGGAGAGACTACCCTTCATGATTTTTATATTTTTCCTCCTCCCATCCAAAATCCAGGTAGGTGGGAGGCATCATGTACACACACAGCATAACTAAAACTGGGCCCCACATAAGTTAGGTGCCATTGTCTCTCTGGATAGGACACGAGTTTTCCTCCCTTTCTTTTTTGGACCCCACAAGCGTGTACCAGATCCACACCATTCATCAGGAAGGTCCTACTCCATAGAAGTTACTCCACGTGAGAATCAGATTGATCCAGTGATCAGGTGGGCCACAAATATGCCAAAAATATACATAATGACCTTGTGGGTCAGACTGGTAAAATTATTGGTGTACCATGCTCAATTATCAAAGGAGACATGGTCACATGACAAACTAAGGCATCCAACAGGCTTCTGTACCTTTTTATCTCATTCACATCTGAAGAACATCAGGTAAGTGGGCCACCATTTGCTGACACTTTCAAAGGAAGGAAACAAAAGAGTAGTTATGGTTTGGCAGCAACCATTGAAGGAATTTTCCTTGAAGAGAGGATTTTCTATTATCAAACTCTCCGAAGTTAAAACATATACTGCTACAATTCAATTGAACAGAAACATTACTCTTTCTTTATATTATAAGAGACCCAAAAGATCTCCAAAAGCTCTGTAGATTTCAAGCGACCCAAACAACCCAAAATGCTAGAATTTAAATATTTAAAATTAAAAAAAAAAAAAAAACAAAAAACAAAAAAACACCTTATTTGAATTCCTCCCATCTGCCTTCTAGAATCTCAGAATCTCTACACCAGCATCCTATGGGGCTAGACCACTATGTGAGTTTTGATCCATTTCTTAAATGGCAGTAACCCGTCCACCCAATGCATCTATCCAGACTGCCCAAATCATGGGGACCCAAAGTCACAACCGGTCGACGTTGAATTTGGACCACCATTAGGATTGCCCGATTAGTCTAATTCCACATTGGATCCACAATTTGGATGCTCTGGATTGACTTATACGGTCATGGTGGACAACGGGCCACTGCCATTTGAGAAATGATAGAAAATGCACATAGTAGTCTAGCCCATACCACTTGGCGATGTGTTCGATGGTGCATCGGTTCATCACGGAATGCCATGTGTCAATGCCGAACGTCCCTGATCATTGCCTTTACGAGCGCCATGTGTCAAGGCTTGTCGATCCCATCGTTGCTGTCGGAGATCCTTCCTGAACTGCGGCCCGCCACCCTCCCAAATGAACCTGCGGTCGATAAGCCCTTGAAACTGCTGCTGCCCTCGCTGAAGTTCCGAGACCGCCTTGCCTTCCTTAGCTTTGATGGGAGATTGTCTCCTTCATCATTCTTTGTCTTGGCAACCACGAGCTGGGCTATGTTGCTGCGGCAGAAGGGGCAGACCGGGGCGGTTAAGCAAGCAGTGGTAGGGTCTGGCTTCTTGTGGCAACATAGTGCCAGCGTGCAGTGCGCGCACATCTGATGGCCACAGTCTTGGACCTCAATCGTGCAGACCTGGTCGAAGCAGATGCAACATAACTCGTTCTCGCTGGCCTGGGATATTCAATTTGAATCAGGACTCGAAATTTCAACAGCGTTTGGTCACACCAAAATAGACTGATATATCATGAAATTTCATGATATTTGGTTAAACCAAACACACCCCAAAAGAAAGTATAAATTTTGAGTTCCTTCTGAATTAGATATTCAATCCGAATTAGTGAATCTTGGATGTAAAGAAGCTGTTATTAGTGTTATAATTCATTTAGGCAGCGCTGCTCATGGGACTTGTTCATTTGGACAAATCAACGAACTCATGGTTCATCACATCATGCATGGGTGTGACATCCAAACCACTTGATAGATGGGCTCCCCCATCTAGATCATTTGGCCCAAAAATCAGGCTGTATGTGAGCCACTTACGCGCTAAAGATGGAAGCGGGAGGCAGCAGTCCACACACAACATCCATGCATGGGACAGAAATTCTACATGCAGGGACCCACTTGAAAAGTGGCTAGGATCTCACACGATGCAATGCAGCAAGTTGTGAGTAGAATAGAAGCATCTAAGGAGTCACTCCTATGGTTGCATGAAGCATGAAACAGAGCAGAAAACCAGATTTGGGTGTGAGCACAAAGTGTCTGTTTCAAACTGCTAGCAACTATAACTAGCTACGAAGTGAGAGCAGACTCCCAAATGCAATTTGGGGGGAGTTGGAATCAGATAGTCCACACCAAATGGTTAAAAACATACCACTTGTCTATTTGAAGACTTTGGGGCCATTTATGTCAGTTGAACATAGGAAGAAATTTGAAGTAGAATCTTCCGAACCGCTCAGAACCAAGGTTTAAGGTATTGTCCAAACTCGGTAGTATCACCCACAAACAATACAGTTATCAGCCCCGAATCAGCCTGAAAGAGCCCAATACAGAGTGATACATAACAATATCGGTGGTGAACGATACGCTATGCAAAACACCCATTTCAAACCTTGGCTCAAACAGCTTATGGATACTGAAGAGATGTCGGCATGCAAAAAGAATTCCCTAAATGGGTTTAAACCATAAAATGCCTACTGATATGTATAAACTATAAAGTTATAAGCTACAGACTAAGGCATTATTCGTGAGGAATAGCTACTTCATGTTGCGTTGTTTATGTATGATGTTTGTAAGAACTGTGTAATTCTTCCATCCAATTCAATGTCATTTAATGTATAAGAGGGGTAAAGTACCTCATCAATATCATCTTCTACCCCGTTATCAGAATGTGGTGGGGATGGTAGTGAATATGCTGTCCCCTTCAAGATGTTCTTCTCCCTCTCCCTGTTCGCCTCCATCAGAGCCCTCTCTAATAGGACCTTCGCCTCTGGATTGAGTTCACTAATGAATTTCAAGGGTGAGGGCCAAACCAAAGGCTCAGCTGAACTGGGGTTCAGCAGTGCTGCGCATGCATTGTGCTTGTGTCTCAGAGCAACAGTGTATGGTATCCTCCTGCATATAACAATGAAGATTAGAACTTCAAAGAGAGTTCCCAAACTCAATGATCATTGGTTGCAGAAACCAGGTGCATTTGGAAGCTCATTCGAATTGAATTGCAATAAATCAATTCAATAAATTTAGGGCCCGTTTGGATGGACCCTCCAAAAAGTTTTTTGAGGGCCAAAACACTGTTTTGATCGCACTTTGCAAACCCGTCTCCTCTAGGTGCTAAAACTGTCTCAGCAAAAACCAATCCGGTTGGTTTTGGTTTTTGCTGAGTCAACAGAAAAGGCAGCCTTGGGTCTTTAGTGTCTTTGAAAGCAATTCAAAGGATCTCTCTACAAGCTGATCAAAATTAGTTATAAAATACCAAAGCATGGATTACACAATAAAAGGCAATTGCATCTAACAAGATCTATCATGTTATCTACATAGAGAAGAAATCCAAATGCACCCAATACCTTAGTTTAACTCCAATGTATAATCTAGGAATATATATATATATATATATATGATAAAAGAAATTTGGGGTATTTTCAATTGCAATACTAATTTACCATCTGAAGAATGCTAAACTAAATACAATCCATTCCAGCTGATAATTGACGCAGACATGTGCTGATAGTGGTTTGAGTGTCTTACCCAGATGAATCTCTTTGGAATCGATCTGCTCCCCATGCAAGCAATTTCCGGACCGAATCCAAACACCCCCCTCGAGCTGCCAAATGAAGTGGGGTGCTCCCTGGGCAGCTGCAATTAGAACTCTATCAATATGATAGGTCGGTAATTGTTTTCGAACTAAGATAGAAAAGATCTCCAGGATCATAAGAAATTACCCATATCCGCCCGTTGCAGCACAGACAAGTCCCCCATTGTCTAAAAGAATATGGATGCAGCCAGGCCGTCTTTGCCGGGCCGCCAAGTGCAATGGCGTCGCTCCATTGCCATCTCTAACATTCACAAACCGTGCAAATCCCCTGTAAAAACATAGTGAGATTTTCAAACCTCAAGATCTCAATGATCTAACACAAAACAGCCGATGGAATTAATAGCAAAAACCCACCAAGAATCAGCGACGGGAGTTGTCTGTGCCGCAGAAAGAATGGCTTTTAGGCAATCTGAATGGCCGTAATAGGCAGCGTAATGCAAGCAAGTTCTTCCGTGCAATGAATCAAACATCAAAATCTAATAAAAACAGACAAAACCCGGATCAATTACTTCAAAAAAAACCCAAAAAAGGAAAGAAAAATAAACACGCATTTTATGAATCAATCATCAAAATCCAGTAAAATCAAAGAAAACCCTAATCAATTACATCATCACAGACCCAAATTTCAACAAAAATCAAATAAAAACACCAGAAAATGGAAGAAAACTAAAAACTCAGTGCCTGAATTTCTCTCTTTTACATACATTTGCACCAGCTTGGATGAGCTTCTGCACGCAAGAGATCTTCCCATGCATTGCAGCCAGCATAAGAGGAGTCTACAAACCCAAAACCAACAACACAAGATCAACCATTTCTGCATCGAAATCCAACCATCCAAACACCCAAAAAATCGAATTCCAAATCCAAATCCAGGAAAAAGATCCATCCTTCTACCTGCTTATGCCGATTGACCACATCTGGATGAACAGATTTCTCCAAAATCAATGAAACGACCTGCCCACCCACCAATCCAAACGCCCCAAAATTTAGAAAAATACAATAAAAGCAATACCCAAAATCAAAAACAGCAAAAAAACAAGAAATGCCCATCAAAGAAGAAAAACTCACCTCAATCTGCCCATTTGCAGCAGCAATATGCAGAGCGGAGAAGCGATCATACACAGTAGTCTGATGTATAAGATCCGGTTCTCTCTCTACAAGAACCTCAAACGCCTTCAAATCCCCAGCCCGGGCTGCCCCAAACAGCCCATGTTCTTGAGCCGCCGTGCAGCTCAGCCCCTGACCCATCCCGCCACCGTGCGCAGTCCACACCCCGGCGGCGCACTGTATTATCGTGCGCCACCTTCTGCAACGAGTGCGCGCAGGTTAAGGGAAGAAGAGAATGAGAAGGGAAGGCTTAAAAGGCGCGTCAACTATTTCGACTTTGGAGTTTGGAGCGTGTGTTCCGCTACTACATTGCTAAAGCAACTCGCGCGCCGCACCTACTGCACGTGACAAAGTGGATCCTCCGTGTTGAACCTTAGCCGTTAAAAGGTGGGGTCCACTTTCATTTATAGTTGCAGATATGCAAAGAAGGAGAACCACTCATAGAGAAAAGAGCTGGGACCTACGGCCCACATTCAACGTAGACATATGGCCCAGTAGATGATTTTACGATTCTTTCTTGTAGTAAGAATCTACGTTTAGTTTCCTGATGGATGGACGGATTCAATATTTTACTCGTGTGGCAGGTTTTTGCATGTGCCATCGAAGGTTACCCAAACAGTACACCCGCGAGAGTGCGGCCCGTGTTTCTCGTTTCGGCGTTTCCACATTCCTGCCCGAGCTTGCTGACGTGTGAAGTCGGGCATCGGTCTCGGGCAGCAGTCAGATATTTGTTTTCCGGTCTATCCATCTACAGCGGTTGAGACTAAGAAGTCATTGTCCAAATCTCTCCGAACCGTACTTGCATTATATAATGCAGCTTTTATGGAATGATCACAGCCGTTCAGATCTGGGTTTTCGCTTGCCAGCCGTTGGATGGAGTTCTGGCCGCCCGTTTTGAGTTGGGACAGTAATCCGGCAAGAGGAGTGGTGAAATTCTGTGGGAATGGATTGGCTACTCGCCCTGACACCAGCCCTGGGGCTGATGGTCGGTGCTCTGTGGGCCACGCTATGATGTTTATGTTTCATCCATTCTGTTCATTCATTTTTTAAGATCATTTTAGGGCATTATGCCAAAAATGATAGCATATAAATCTCAGGTGGACCACACCACATGAAAACAATAGTGATTGGATATCCACCATTAAAATCCACCTAAGGCCCACTGTACTGTTTATTTGAAATCAAATCTGTTGATTAGGTCATACAGGCGCAGATGAAGGGAAAAACACAAAAATCAGCTTGATTCATAACTTTTATGGCCCCCAAAATGTGCTTAATGGTCAACGCTCATTCAACATTGTTTCCTGTAACGTGGTCCAATTGAAATTGGGATATACCTTATTTTTGGTATCCTGCTGTGAAATGATCTGTAAAAATATATGGATGGAATGGATGAAACATGTACATCATGGTGGGCCCCACAGAGCACCGACCATCAGGCATTGGGTGGTGTCAGGGGAGTAGCCAGTCCGTTTCCATAAACTTGATTGCACGCAAATGCGCGTGTCGATTGAGGTAATTTCCCGTAGTGAGAATCTTAAACTCGGAAGGACGGGAGGGTAGTTTTGTCATTTCAGCGCCTTTTCTGAGTTCTTCGCAATAGGACGCGGTTTCCCTGGACATCCCGCGACACGTCCGCGTCGATTTAAACGGTGGTGACGGACGCGGATTGCCGGCAATGCTTCCTGCAGGCGGAAGCCAGGTGACGTCCACCGTGGTATTTGTCAGATACCTACTTCGTGCAACTGTTTTTACAGCTCATGCTAGAACGACCCCCGAAATGAAGCGGATTTAAAAATCAAGTGACCGATCAAACATGGCTCGGCCAAAAGAAGGTATACCCTAAATTTTCCATAACTTTTGTTTGGTACGGAAGTATATAACCTATGAATCTTTATTGAAATGGGATATCCAAGTTAATTGACTTACAACATGTATTGTATCTATCTAGTTTGTTAGAAAAAGCATGCTTTTATTTTAAAAATGAATATTTAGAAAAAAATTACTATTTTTAATAATTTTAAAAATTTTAATACTTTTCGATTTTTAGAGTTTTAAATTTTTTTTTTCTTTTTAAAAATACTTTATATTATACTAGGATTCCTTTAGAGAAATTTTTTTTTTAGAGAATTTTTTTTTTTAGAAATTAGGCTTTAGAGGTTTTTTTTAGAAATTAGATTATTGATTAACTAATTTTATTAGAATTAAGATTTTTATTAAAGTTAGAATTTTGCTATTTTTAATAATTATGAATTTTGGTTTATTTTTTCTTTATTAATGGTGTAAGGAGATACATTAAAGGATTATTCATTAACTAATTTCAAAGTTTATAGAATTTATCTTCTATTTTGCTTGCTTTCTTTCTCGTGGATTCGAGAAGTATCTGTGAGGAGTGCAGAGAAGTTCCGTAGATTCGGAACAATTATTCTCTTGAGGAAGATGGTGCTCGACCTCACATCCTTCCCTACATCAATTGGTATCAGAGAGAGGTTTTTCTCCGAATCGATGACTTCTAACGACGGGTCGGGCAACAATTCCATATACGATGCTCCGGAGAATTTACCTTTAACGGCGACAGCTTTCGAAGCAGCGCAGCGAGAGAATCGGCAAGCCATGCAAGGGTAACAGGCTTCCATCAATCATATGACAAATAGCATAGCAGAGGCTCTAGGAAAACTACGTATTCCTAGTGGTGATCCGTCACCAGTAATTGCTGGCACTCGTAATCACCTTGATCACAGGATGATGCCAACAGTGAACCACCGGATCACTCCTAAGAAGATGGGATCCAATGACATGATTCCACAACATTCTGTACGAAGTAGTGATTGGATGGATCGAAAATTTAAAATGAGGGTCGATCTTCTTAACTTTAATGGTCAACTTCACATTAAGGATTTCCTTGATTGGCTTTCTTAAGTTAAGCGATTTTTTCAATATAAGAAAATCCCTGAAGTAAAGAAGGTTGAGCTTGTGGCCTACAAATTTAAGGGCGAAGCTTCAACTTGGAGGGAACAACTTCAACTCGAGCGTACAAGACATATGAAAGTATTAATTCGCACGTAGCCGCAGATGAAGCAGTTATTGTGCATGCGATTCCTCCCTGGGATTACGATCAAGTATTGTTCCAAAAAAACTAAAATTATTATCAAGATATTCGATCAGTAAAAAATTATGCAAAAAAATCCTATTATTTGTCCACGAGAAACGACCTCATCGAAATGAAATCATGACAGGCCACAAGATTCATCAGTGATAAACATATGACCCCTATGGGAATAGAGAATCAACCCAAAACTTCTAAAGTGGAGGGACAATATCTTATAAATGAATGGACCTTTATTAAACAATCCGAGGAAACGGGAGATTATATATATATATTAGTTGGAAAAAAAAATCGGTGGAGCTTGTGAATATTTTAGAGGATTTGGAACCAGCATTGTAGGAGTTCAAGGCAGTTGAGCTTGATGAACTCTCTAATAAATTGTCTCCTATACGAGATATACGAAATCATATTGATCTTGTCTCAAGGACAAGTCTGTCTAATTGCCCACATTATCAAAAAGAATATAAGATCTTGAAGGCAGATGTGAAGGAACTGATCAATATTATTTAAGTTAAGGAAAGCATGAGTACATGTATTATGTTAATTCAATAGATTAATGCCAAGTAAAAAAAAGGCTAATGAACATTAGCGTCAGAAGTGATCTTAAACTCATGTACCAAGTTTCTTAAGTAACTCGATGATGAGTTTTTTTTCAAGTGGAGGAATCTAATGTAAAACGTGTCACAAATACATTCCTAGCATGGTTGGGCCAAAAGAAGGTGGACCGTAAATTGACCGTAACTTTTGATTCGGGTATCGTTACGGGGCGCATAACCTATCAATCTTTATTGAAACGGGTCATGTAACACCCCAGATTTTTGCCAACCTGGGAGTAGACGTCCTTAGGCAATGGGTCAACCATAACACCTTGGTAACCTCTTAGAACCCAATTCCAAAGCCAAGAAATCGTTTAGAATGAAATTCTTTAGAAATTTAACGTAAATTAGCCAGCGCTACGTTAGATTAGCTGTGAAATTAGCACTGATCATTTTAAATACGATCTGTAAGACCCAAAACCTGTAGAACCATTGACGCTATCTTACCCTGAAATCCAGGATCAAACTCTAAACCTGTTTGTTCTCAGGAACCCTTTGAAACTTTGTATTGGATCTAGACCGCGCGTCGAAAGTACGATAGCGATAATCTTAGACGATTACGACCGCCTTGTTGGACTTGACAATCGTTTCAAAAATCAAGCTCAACTGATGTTCTGAGGCTATTTCATTGAGCATGTAGTAAGGAGTGTGAGAAAGAGTGAAATTCATTAAAAATTAAATGTGATTTAAATAAATTTGGCACGTTTCACTTGCGGGTTAAGTTTAAGCATTCAAACCGTCGGAATCTGACCCAAATACACCCTCGGATCAGGGAACATTTTCCACTCAGGTCAGTGTACTTGGAATCCCTGATCGAGTCTCCGTGACCGCTGAACTGAAACTGGTCCGCCACGTGCGATCTGGGAACTCTACCAGACTGAAAACTTGGGGTGAGCTGGATCCAATATCCATGAGCTTAAGTCCGACCGCGTTCGGCCAGGGGACCTCCCGAAATGCTCTTTTGGATTGAAAAAGACCCGATTTGGTTATAACCCAAGTATACCTTGGCTCCAAGTCTAAATGGGTGAGTTTTTAGCCTATATAAGGGCTTTAAACCCTCTCACATCTCTCCCATCCGAATTTACAATAAACCCTAGAAAGAGAAGAGAGAGAAAGTGAGAGATTGTGAGAGAGTTGTGGGAGAAACTTCCTACCACTTGTTACAGCTTCTACGCGTGTTTAATCATCGCATTCAAATCACTTTTTCGGTGATTCCAACGCATTTCTAGGTAAGAAAACCCTAACCTCAACCTGTTTTAGGGATTCTTTCGATACAAGTAGCGAAGTAGCTGATGTATCTTGTGAATTAGGTCGTCATATCGCCGTTGACGAAGCGTAGACTTTTTATTCGAATCGATACGCTTCTACGACGAAAGGTGCCGATCTTAGACGCTTAGATTACCTGTTTTCAAATCTTTCAATGCCGTTTAATAGTAGATTATTGATAAGGATGCTGTTTGACATGTAGAATATGCTGTCCGTTTTTCATTTCGCATACGTACGAAGAATATGAGATTTAGGGTATTTTAGGTATTTGTAGAAAATACCGTATACGTACGTATTTCACCGATATGATTGTCATGAGTATTTGTCGTGTACCTATATTAGTTATGCGTGTATGATTAGTTTGGCGAAGAAATTCGCCCTAATGCATATATTGGCCGACATATGCTATGTAGACTAAGTGTTTGTTGAAATGCCTAAATCAATATGATTTATGCCTGCCATATATTTTAAATGTAAGAAAATGATTGTTGTGTATTAGACATCTCCTTGATGTAAGGATCTGTCATATTATATGTTGTAATCAACATACATCAAGTACGTTGGAGTTGAGTAGTCTAAGTGTTTGTATAAATGTATGTATTAGTAAGTATGGAGTATATGGTGTTGTAGATTAGCGTTGAGACTGGATTCTCAACTAATTTGATGATATATATGATTTCCTCTACGCTTGTCGTATTTCAATTGATTTCCTTATGTGTAAAGTACTTGTGTATGGTTTAATTGCCTATGTTGTATCTTATGACATGTTGCTAATATGCTTAGATTACTTGTTATTTCAATTTTGTTTATCTCATATGATTACTGATTCACATATTTGTGCTTGGGGCTATACTCTAGTCCAGGCAGTCGGTAACAGTTTAGAATTCGTGGTTGGATTCTATTCACCACGAAGGATGTGTATGACGAACCCGAGTCGTACTAGAGTCGTTGGCAGTGGTTAGGCCACACGAAGTGCTTGTGCACTTCATGTCGGTCGATTCAACGTGCGCTCGTGCTAGTCGGACTCATCAAGTAACCCGACTGACCATTGTATGTTTACCTTGTATTCGCCATAACTGCTTGAACCTAGGGTACTAAACTTACCATTGAAAAATCCCTCTAACCTTGGTACCTCGATCCCCTAAGACTCATGAGCCGGACATGGTGGTATGGGACACCGTGGTCGAGCTGTCGGCCTACGTTGGGGCCACAAACCTCCCCGTAGTGACCAGTGAGCACCCTACTCTGAGCAGATTATGGTGGTATGTGACACTATATTCTTGTTGTCGGCCTACATTGATAAAGTGATGGGGGAGTGGAGCAACGAGTGCGAGCAACAACCCTGACAGCCCTTTGTAGTGACCTTAAGTTTATCTTGACACTACATGGGGGCGACGAGGCCTGATGCAGTCTTAAGGATATAAACTAGGCCTGTATTGATAAGGTGATGGGGGAGCGGATCAACGAGTGCGTGCAACAGCCCTAACAGCCCTTGCAGCGACCTAGAAATATATCATCGTATGAGATACTAGGAGTGACGACCCTAGACAGGATCATTGTTTGGGTATTGATATAAGGGAAGTACCTTAGTTTCTCAATCCTTCTGTATGAAATGGACTAATAACAACTCGGTAATCATATCCACGTCGCACTGCATGTGTCTGGAAGATGTGGAGCACTGTGGGAAGAAAGCATGCCGCGAACGCAGATGGTGCCACATGAGGGAGTTTGTCGGTGAGGGCATCCACATGTCATTTCATCCATGCATTAATCACAATATTTAGGAATGTTTATTTTGTTTGCTTTATCATTATCGCGTGATGGATTTGATAACAGGTTAATCTTTATTCTATGATTCCACTGAGTTAGCTACTCACTCCCACGTTAGGGATGGTGTTCCGGACACCCACCAGTCCCTATCTTAGTTTCAGATGAGGACGCTGCTTGTGGAGCGGAGCTGGACTTGTATGATGCTGAGGAGGACTTCTCCTCCATGTTTTGATCGACGGGATTACAGGGAGGTTGATTAGATACCATGACACTTGTCATTTTATATTTTTGGAGCACTCATGTATATTCTTTTCTTTCCATTTTGGAGTATACATGTATTTAGTTAACCTGGTAACATGTTCACACTCTGGAGACTTACAATCATTTATATATTTTATGTATCTATCACATTCTTCCACTTGCTGATTTAACTGTCTCTCGAATATGATATGTTGTTTTGGCTTAATCCACCTCATGTTTTATGTACTGTTACCGACGACATTCATCCATTATTGAAAATGTTGCATAAGTGATGTTCTGAAACTCGAGAGTTGGGTTTCTACCCGATCCTTGATTTTTGGAGCGTTACAGGTTATCCAAGGTGAACCGACCCACAATGTAGGTCGCATCCATCCGTTTCGTTAGAAAACGTGCGCTTTCAACTCAAAAATGAATATTTAGAAAAAAAAATTACTATTTTTAGTAATTACAAATTTTTTAATATTTTTATATTTTTAGAGTTTTAGATTTTTTTTTTCTTTTTTAGAAATAACTTTTAATTTTACTAGGACTCTTCTATAGAAAGTTTATTTAGAATTTTTATTTTTAGAAATTAGGCTTTAGAAGAGTTTTATTAGAATTAAGATTTTTATTAGAGTTAGAATTTTGCTATTTTTGGTAATTACAAATTTTGGTTTATTTTTTCTTTATTAATGGTGTAAGAAGATACATTAAAGGATTATTCATCAATTAATTTTGAATTTTATAGAATTTATTTTCTATTTTGTTTGCTTTCCTTCCCGTGGATTCGAAAAGTCTCTGTGAGGAGTCCAAAGAAGTTCCGTGGATTCAGAACAATTATCCTCTTGAGGAAGATGGTGCTCGACCTCACGTCCTTCCCTGCATCAGAGACATTATATGAAAATTAGAGAGGGAAATGCCCACCATTGAAATCTTCCAACGTCCACCGTCATATTTGTATGCCATTCAAACCCTTCATAAGGTAATTACCACTTGGATGAACTAAAAATTGTTAGAAAAAATGTGTTGGATATACCGAAAATAAAATAAAAATAAAGTAAATATCAATTTCGTTTCACAAGGCTAAAATGATACGCTATCCTTAAAGCATGATTCGTCCCCTTATCAATTGTTGATGGGATATAGGTGAATTGTTTCCAGGATAAGACAAGCCTGTCTGGATCCAACATGCAGCAATCACAATGGGTTTACTTAGGAACAATTGAATGCAGTAGATCTGTTCTAGCAGAATCAGACAGTGAAAATATTTACAATATTATATAAAGGAGATCTGGAGTGTCTGATGGGAGAGATGATATTGAGATGATTGATTTTGGACCGGAATGGTCCAATTTCAGTTTATATAGGTACTAGGGAGTGGACCGTTGCTAGGTGGCTATCAACGGTTCAGAATGTTTGAAAAACGTTTCTAACTGTTGACCATTAATTCCAACCGTTTCTGGTCATCAAATCATAAGATCTGACCGTTGGATCATCATGATCCGTCCATTTTCGGACCGTTGTGTCTTTCAAAGCAGCTATCCATTTTCAGAAACAACTGAACATTTCAGATTTATAATTCGACCGTTCTCAGTTGCCTATAAAGCCTTGACTCATTTCAGACCAATCACACCTAAGATCGTACCAGACCTCTCACACCGTGATCACACCGTTTCGCGTAAGGTTGCAAGGGAGCGACTACTCTGTGACACGATGTAGAAGCATTGCAGGCAATCCGCATCCGTCACAACCATTCTGATAGAATCAGATCTGTTGTGTTCAGTTGTTCCTAAGTAGACCCATCGTGATTGTTGCACATCAGATCCAGACAGACTTGTCTTATTCTGGAAGCAATTCGCATGTAACCAATCAGCAATTGATAAGAGAGCGAATCACGCTTTAAGGACACTATCATTTCACGTGATTTAGCCTAATGAAACAAAATTGATATTTACTTAATTTTTATTTTATTTTCGGTATATCCAACACATTTTTTCTAACAATCTTAAAGCGTGATTATGGATACCAAAAGTGTTACATCAGTCAAATTGATAAACCAAGATTTGATCAGATTAGATCGGTTTGACCGTTTAAAATTTACTAGGTGGCAAGACAAGCTGAAATTCTTGCTAACTACACTGAAGATCTTTTACATCATGGACCCGACTCTTTAGCCTCTGCCTGAAACAAAAGACACTGACACTCCAAAACAAGTCGCTACTAGGATCAAGCGACAAGATGATGAACTGCTCTGTCGTGGTCATATTTTCAATGCTCTCTCTGATCGGTTGTACGATCTGTACAAGGGGACCACGTCAGCTAAAGAAATTTTGAGTGCACTAGAATACAAGTATAAGGCTGAAGAGAAAGGTACACGAAAATTCCCAATTGTCAGATATTTCGACTTCACGATGATAGACAGTAAGCCGCTGCTAGCCTAAATCCATAAATTACAATTAATTATAAATAGAATAAAGGCTTTAAAAATAGACCTACCTGAATCCTTTCAAGTCGAAGCTATTATCGTAAAATTGCCTCCGAATTAAAAAGACTATAGGAAAAGGCTACTGCATAAATTCGAAGAATTCACTTTTGAACAAATTCAAAAGCATCTTCATATTGAAGAAGAATCTCGTAACCGAGATAAGAAGGATGACGCTAATGGTGCATCCTCGTTCAAGGTAAATGGAGTAGAAATACAATCCCAAAACAATAATTATGAGAAGTCTAATTCCCTTAAACCTAACAAAGATCAAGGAAAATTCAAGAAAACTCAAAAGAAGAAAAATGATAAACTCAAGAGATCTTGCTATGTCTACGGCAAGACCGGACATTTCGCCCGAACCTGTAAGGACCGCAAAAAGCCTAACAAAGAGGCTAATGCAGCAGACGATGATATCGTAGCAATGGTCACAGAAGTGAACTTAGTTTAAGATAAAATTCTCGGTTGATGGTATGATACAGGTGTCACAGTCCATGTATACATAATCGATCTGCCTTTAAAACCTATGAAAACGTGACCAATGGTCAAGAGGTTCAAATGGAAAATAAATGTTGATTGAAAGTCGTAGGTGTAAGGCCCACCCCCACAGCACATGATATTGTCCGCTTTGCCCAGTGGGCTCACAGCTTTAAAACACGTCATGTCTGTTAAGGGAGGAACCCCACATATAACCACCACAACTCTAGACAACTCTTCCGATGTGGGACAAGTTACGCTACAGTCAACTGCAACAGTAGCTCGCCCAGCACAATAGATTGCCTGCCAGCTTGGGGCCCGCCCACATGTGCGCCTGCCCACATGTGCCAGCCCACATGAAGCAGTGACCAGGAAGTCACATTATCCCCCACCGAGGGCAGAGCCATCCTCGTCTCTGATACTATTTGTAAGGCCCACCCCCACAGCACATGATATTGTCCGCTTTGCCCGGTGGGCTCACGGCTTTAAAATGCGTGATGTCTGTTAAGAGAGGAACCCCACATATAACCACCACAACTCTAGACAACTCTTCCGATGTGGGACAAGTTACGCTACAGTTAACTGCAACAGTAGCTCGCCCCGCCCACATGTGCGCCCGTCCACATGTGCACGCCCACATGAAGCAGTGACCGGGGCGTCACAGTAGGCAAAGGAACCATGGAATTACTATTTACCTCTGGAAAGAAGGCAATCCTAACTAACTTACTACATATTCCAGACATAAGGAGGAATTTAGTCTCAAGGGATCTCTTCAGCAAACCTAAGATTAGGATTGTATTTGAATCAAGCAAGCTGATCTTGTCTAAGAATGAGAACTTTGTGGGTAAGGATCATGCTTGTAATGAGATGATCAAATTTTCTTTGAATGAAAAGAATTCTTATGCTTATATGATTGAGTCTGTTACACTATGACATGGTAGACTAGCACATATTGACTACAGTACCATATAACTCATGACTAAGAATGGCCTAATATCATACAATGATAATGACAAAGATAAATATGAAGTATACATATGATGTAAAATAACTAAGAAACCATTTCCAAATGTTGAGAGATTATCTTAAATATTAGACGTAGTACATACTGACATATGTGAATTAAATGACGTTCTTACCCGTGGAGAAAAGAGGTACTGCATAACGTTTATAGATGATTGTTCAAGATATATATGTGTATCTGTTAAAATTAAAAGATGAAGCATTTAGTGCATTCAAGATCTATAAGTCCGAAGTAAAAAATCAATTAGTTAAAAATGTTAAAATCCTTCATAGTGACAGAAGATGAGAATATTTCTCTAATGAATTTTTTACCTATTGTGAAGAACACTGCATAATACACTAGTGTACAACACCCTATACACCACAACAAAATGGTGTAGTACAGAGAAAAATAAGACCTTAGTTGAAATGGTCAACTCAATGCTAATACAAGTAAAGTTGTCATTAAGCTTATGTGGAGAAGCGATGTTAACTGCATATCGTGTTTTAAATAGAATCTCATTTAAGAAAACCAAGACCTCTCCATATGAAATATGGAAATGAAGAAGACCAAACATAGGGTATCTTAGAGTGTGAGGGTGTCTCGCATATTGTAGAACTCCAAAACCTAAAATAACTAAGTTAGGACTAAAAGCTATCATGTGCATCCTTGTAAAATGTGAACAACATAGTAAGACCTATAAACTTCTAGACTTAGACTTCAATGCAATCATAGAGTCTATAGATATAGAGTTCTTTGAGAATTCTGTATTCATGGAGAAAAAGAATATTGAAATTCAATCTCCTAATGAAAGTATAAAAGAAACACAAATAAAAGTTGCAACACCAAGTGAACCTCATAGGAGTTAAAGAGCAAGACTAGAGAAGAGTCTTGATCCTAATCAAATAGACTCTCGGCGACTCTTTTTTTAATCTAATTGAGGGTGACAGAGAGAAAGTCGTTAGGAAAATACATATGGTTTTAATTATAAAAGATGAACCTAAAACCTTTAGTGAAGTTATGATTTCAAGAGACTCCGCTTTTTAGAAAGAAGTCATTAATGATGAAATGGATTCAATTATATTTAACTAAGCATGAGAACTGGTAGATCTACCTCCAGGTTTTAAACCAATAGATTGTAAATGGGTATTTAAGAAAAAATATCACACTGATGGTACAATTCAAATATTTAAGGCAAGATTAATTGCTAAGGGTTTTTGATAGAAAGAAAGAATCAATTATTTTGACACATATTCACCTATGGCTAGAAAAACATCGATTAAGATTTTATTCACTCTAACATCCATACATCATCTTCATATTTATCAAATAGATGTAAAGACAACATTCTTGAAAGGTAACGACAAGGAGGTATACATAAATCAACCAAAAGGGTTTGTTCTATCAGGCAATGAAAGGAAAGTGTCTAGACTTATTAAGTCTTTGTATAGATTAAAACAAACACCAAAACAGTGACATGATAAATTTAATTCAAAAGTTCTTTCTTATGGTTTTGCACATAATATTGCTAATAAATGCGTATGCTCAAAAGTGTGTAATGGTTATATTGTAATCATATGCTTATATGTATATGATATATTAATAATCAGTAACAAAATGTAAGGTGTAACTGTAACAAAGAAGTTTCTCTCTTCGATTTTCAAAATGAAGGATCTTGAATAAGTGGATACTATATTAGGTATCAAGGTTAAAAAACATATTGAGGGTTATGCGTTTTGCCAGTCTCATTATATTGAGAAGCTACTAATCAAGTTTAACCACTTAAAAATCAAAGAGGTAAAAATCTCATTTAATTTAAATATCAAGTTGAAAGAAAACAGTGGAAGAGCGGTTGCACAACTAGAATATGCTTGTATTATAGGCAGTCTTATGTATATAATGTAATGCACAAGATCGAATATAACATACGTTGTGAGTAAAGTAAGTAGGTTTACTAGTAATCCAAGTGTTGAACACTAGAAAGCTATAAGCAGAGTTTTAAGTTATCTAAAAGAAACCAAAGAACTAGTATTATTTTACTCAGAATTTTCAATAAGATTTGAAGGATATACTAATACAAGTTGGATATCAAGTGCAGGGGACAACAAGTCCACTACATGGTAGATATTCACCTTATGAGGTGCAACTGTATCTTAGGGATCCAAGAAACAAACTTACATAATACATTCAACAATGAAATCTGAGTTCATGACTTTGGCTACTACGGACAAAGAGGCTGAGTGGTTAATGGATCTTTTATAAGAAATCTTATTCTATGCAAAGCTTATACCGACTGTTTCGCTTCATTGTGATAGTGAAGCCACTTTAGCGAGAGTTTACAGTGGTCCCTATAATGGGAAGTCTTGACACATAAGTTTGAAACATGATTATACAAGACAATTGATTCAAGATGGAATCATTTCGATCTCATTTATGAAGTCAAGTAATAACTTAGTTGATCATTTCACTAAACTTCTGACGAGAGAGGTATTAAGGACAACATCTAGAGGAATGAAGTTGAAACTCTTTAATCAAAGTTCTACTAGTGATAGAAACCCAGCTCAAACTTTAAAAATCTCTAAAGATTGGGTTCAATAGGTAACAACAAATCACTGATAAATGGAAAGTTTCAACACTAAATTTAAATAGTCTCATCTGGGATGAAAGTGTTGGTCGTTATAAAAGAGGGTTGAGTATTAAAACTCTTAATGAAATCCAATCAAATATGACAAGTGTTTGAAGTAATGGAAACACTGGAATGCTTTCACCTATGCGAAAGAAGAAGTGGTGCCACTTCTCATGACAGTTAGAGTTATTCCGGGATCGTTCATGAATCAGGATAAGCGTATGACCATTAAAAGTGCTAAGAACAATGAAATCTGAGTTCATGACTTTGCCTGCTACGGGAAAAGAGGTTGAATGGTTAAAGGATCTTATATAAGAAATCTTATTCTATACGAAGCTTATACCAGCTGTTTCACTTCATTATCATATTGAAGCCACTCTAGCGAGATTCTACAACAGTACCTATAATGAGAAGTCCAGACACATAAGTTAGAGACATGATTATACAAGACAATTGATTCAAGATAGAATCATTGCGATCTCATTTGTGAAGTCAAGTAATAACTTGGTTGATCATTTTACTAAACCTCTAATGAGAGAGGTAGTAAAGACAACATCTAGAGGGATGAGGTTGAAACTCTTTAATCAAAGTTCCACAAGTGATAGAAACTCAACCCAAACTTAGAAAATCTTTAAAGATTGAGTTCAATGGGTAACAATAAATCACTGATAAATGGAAAGTTTCAATATTAAATCTAAATAGTCTCATCCGGGATGAAAGTGTTGG
Source organism: Magnolia kwangsiensis (assembly GCA_037074715.1). Lineage (NCBI taxonomy): Eukaryota > Viridiplantae > Streptophyta > Magnoliopsida > Magnoliales > Magnoliaceae > Magnolia > Magnolia kwangsiensis. The sequence goes on along the minus strand of CM073575.1, from coordinate 149,609,547 downwards.
TCGTTATAAAAAAAGGTTGAGTATTAAAACTCTTAATAAAATTCAGTCAAATAGGACAAGTGTTTTAAGTAACGGAAACACTAGAATGATTTCACTTATGTGAACGAAGAAGTGGTGCTGCTTCTCATGAGAGTTAGAGTTATCTCGGGATTGTTCATGAATCAGGATAAGCGCATGACCATTAAAAGTGTTAAGCGAGTAATATGGAGGAACACATAACGCAAAAGCTATTATGTATGTAATATTTTCGATTATATCATTAAAAAATAACTGATTCAATGTTTTGGCAACCAAAAATTTTGAAATAACTTTAAAATACTTACACTAAGGAAAGATTTAAATCGTAAGATATTTTTTTTTATGCATAATAACTATTATTTTATCTCTGGCAGAAATTTTTTCTATTGTTTTAAAAAATCAGTGGGGGATTGTTGAAAATTGTGGTTTTTGAAAATAATTCAAATTTTCAAATTTTCAAAAATTTGCCGTTAAAATGATTTTCGAAAATTTCAAATTAAAAAGTATGGTGTGTGCTTTTAGTTCCATATTGGAAATGGTAGAAAGAATTTTAAGGTTTATATATGGATATGTGAATAGTATTCTTACTTGGATATTTTGGATATTGTGATGCTCGGGTTGTGTGTTCCAATGTGTAGTATTAGAACACACGCACGCACGCACGCTTAGGCTTAGGCACTGGCATGGGCGTGGGTAGTGTAGCTGTAGTGGCGCTAATTGGCGCGCTTCACACGTGCACATCTTGTGGCAGAGTAGTCGCTCTCTCGCGACCTTAAGCGAACCGTCGCGAGACGGTGTAATCGCGGTGCGAGAGGTCTGATAGCAGTCTAGGTGCAATGGGTCTGAAATGAGTCAGGGCTTTAAAGGCAACTGAGAATGGTCGGATCATAAATCCGAAACGGTCAGCTGTTTCTAAAAATGGTTAGTTGCCTTGAAAGCCACAATGGTTTGAAAAATGGACGAGCCGTAATGATCCAATGGTCAAATCTTCTGATCCGATCGGACGACTAGAAATGATTAGAATTAATAATCAACGGTCAGAAACGTTTTTCAAACGTTCTGAACCATCGATGGCCACCTAGCAACGATCTACTCTCTGGTGTCTATATAAATTGAACCATTCAGGTCCAAATCCATCATCTCAAACACTAATCTCTCCCATCAGATACTCCAGATCTTCTTCATAGAATATTGTGAACATTTCCACTATCTAATTCTACTAGAACAGATCTGTTGCGTTCAATTATTCCTAAGTAGATTCATCGTGATAACTGCACGCTAGATATAGACAAGCTTGTCTTATTCCGGAAGCAATTCACATATAACCCATCAATAATTAATACGTGGGTGAATCACGCTTTAAGAATAGCATATCATTCTACGTGATTCAGCCTATTGAAACGAAATTGATAATAACTTTATTTTTATTTTATTTTTGATATATCTAATACATTTTTCTTCGTAAAAATACAAAAACGTTAGTGGGATTCAAACTTCTATAGCCCATGAATATTTCAACGGTATGCAAGTGGCGCACTTCGGAGCTAATTTTGGATCAGCTTCTTTACATGCGGACAAAAAATGATAGAAGGGGTGGATTTCTGACAAAATCATGCCTCCACATTGACATTGACCTTATACACCACGTGTAATGCAGGTACCCGAATATTGGGGCTGTAACGTCTGAAAATCAACCTGATCAAACGATACCAAGCATCTAATTAGTGAAAAATCAACCTGATCAAATGATCCTAAACGTTCAACTGGTATTGCGACACTAGCGTACATCATGCCCCGAAAGCCACGAGGGTGAAAATATCATAAGATCGACCCCGTCCATCAGGTGTGCTGCCTCATGTTCATCTTGGATCCCAAAAACTATGGCCATCAAGAACTCAGGTAGGCCACATCCTACCAAAAAGCTGCAATGGGACGCCCTAATTTCGTGTATGGCCCACCGTGGTGATTATATGCCATCTAATCCATTCGCCTGATGTTCCTTGTCTTAATAAAAGAATTAGCCAAAAATCATAGAGTCCCAAAACTCAGTGGGCCACACCACGTGAATTTAGAAGCTTTGGTTATAATTTTTCGGAGTGGCCACCTGAGCGTTGATTCATCTTGATTTCGGTTGATAAAATGATCACTGTCCAAGTTCAACGTACAAAATCAGATGTTTCAGATCGTTCCATTCATGTGGTCTTTTGACTGTGGTCCATGATGCTGCTGTACGTTTATGCCAGATCTTATAACTGTGGATGAATCACCACCGTTCAAAAATGGTGACGAAAATATAACGAAAGGCGGCTAGAGAAAATGGCTGATTAACAGCATCTCCACACACACAAGGCACACGTGTAGAGTAGTCGGAACTTGGAACACCAATCAGGTGGCCCACATTTGGTAAAGCAGATTGCTAAAAAAGCAATGAAATTTAATAAATTACTACCTAGATATTTTGGTATTTACATCTGGGTATCTTTTTTTCAAAAAGGCTTTCGTTAGGCAATCTAATTTTAAATATTTATTGTTAAGTACCTTCTATAACTCAAGTGGCCACACCGCGGGAAGGATTGGATGCTCTCGCTGCCAACAAGATACGAATCGTATTGATGATTGGAGTATCCCTTCATCTTGGTGGGAATGACTTTATAAATGGTATGGATTGTATGTAAACATCACGGTGGGCCTAGGAATTTTCAACCGTGGGCATTTCTTTCTGGACCTTTTCTTTTGGTGTGGTCCATTTGGGTTTTTAATCTACTCTAATTTTATGTTTATGTACTAACTTGAGCCTATGAAACTGATGGACGGAGTGGATGTGATGTGAGCATAGGCACTGCAAAGCTTCCAGTCAAAGATTAAAAAGATAGATAAAGGAGAGATATCAGATATCACGGGGGAATTAGGAGAGAGCGGAATTATCTCATTAATTACAAGATTCGTTTTATGCATTGCGTAAGACACCCAGGCTTGTGGGGCCATGTTGTACGTGTAAAATCTATTCCGTACAGGTTATATGCTTTATTCCATGACATAAGGAAGAAATTAGCGAGATTTACAACTGGGTAACACTACAGGGAACTATAGGGATGCGGATTTCCTAATAAAGCCGACGGAAAGCTCCTGCGCTGGAATGCTAGGTGGGGCCACCATGATGTTTTTGAAAAAATCCAACCCGTCCATCCGTTTTTTCAGATTATTTTAAGAAATGAGAAGAAAAATAACGTGGATCAGATGCCCAAGGCAGCAATATTAGATGGAAAAATGAAAAAAGAGTTTTCTATCACTGAAACCTTCTTGGGCTCCGTCGTGATGTTTATATTCCATCCAAACCATTTATAAGTTCGTTCGTTACCATTAGGATGAGGTGAAAACACAAAATACTTAGCATGATATGAAACTTTTGTAGCTATATGAATGTTTAAACGGTGGTTACTGTATCTCCTTTCCTTTCGTGCGACCCAGTTGATTTTTGGATCCACCTGAATTACATACAGAGTCATGATCTCAGTGATATGGCCCACCTGAGTTTTGGAATAGTTTGAATTTAGAGGAATGCTTTCATTATAACGAGGAAAGTTAGGGTTTTGATATCTATGGGCCGTACATGAACCACAGCATACCCGATGAATTCAACCCACATGGTAGTCGGTACGGTCGTAGTCAATCTAACACGGTTAGGCGATCTTCAGGGAAGAGGATTAGGTGCGCCCCGGCCGTACCCAACACAGTGTAGCCCCAACAGTGGGACCCACTTTGATATATATTTTGTATATCCACGCCGTCCGTACGTTTTTCAAGCTCATTTTAAGACATATACAAATATAGGGGACCACACCATGGGAAACAGCGGTGATTGAACGCAGAACATTAAAAACATTTTTCAGCCATCGAAATGCCTACTGAAATGTTTATTTGCCATCCAACCTGTCGATAATGTCACAGAGACATAGACCTGGATGAAGGGTAAAAATATTCAGCTTGATCCAAAACTTTTGGTCCACTAAGTTTTTAATGGTCAATCAACGCTGTTTCTTATGTTATGGTCCACCTGAGACTTGGATGTACTTCATTTTTTGAATCACGCCCTACAATGAGCTGTAGAAATGTATGGACGGAGTGGATATACAAAATATATATCAAGGTGGGCCATGGTCAGTACCGCACCTAATCAGCTCCCATTTTGTATGCCCGTGAGAAGATAAGATAAAAATGATAATGGGTCTTTTGGAGTTATTTAATACTCCGGCAGAATTTTTATGTTTGGTACACAGTTACTATGAAATTATACACATAGTTTATATAAACTCAAATCAGAACCGTCTAAGCTGTTGAATCCATTGTCCCTATGTCGTAATCCTAAGGACAATCCTAACCTCTGTTCATGAACACGTACACGCTGAAGAAAGGACTTTCTGTCTAAGAGGACATTTTGTAATTTACAAACGAAAAACCCACTTAGATAATTTAATAAAACCCCTTTTAAAAGTAGCTGAATGTAAATACTATAATAAAAAGGCAGTGATATATAAAAATCCCAAAAAATAATTGCTCCGACCAGGCTACCATAGCTGTCACATTAAGGTCATCATAAATGGATGGCTAATACGTTCGATCACAACAAAAGCAGAGGCAGGGAGTTATTTTATACTCTGGCTGCGCTTGATACGCAGGCACTCAGGAGTTGTACACGAGTTATATATTAACTCAACTAGACCAACTAAATCGTCAGTCCTACAACCAGATTTGTTGAACGACCCTAACATCTGATGAGCGGACACTTTTTGTTGAAATAGGACCGTTGGATTTTTTTTTGTTCTTGTCCGTCCAATAACTGTCCTCTAATCTGATGGTCAGATTATCAAATAAGAGTATGTTTTGGTTCGCAATGCATCTTAACTTTGATGTCATAATTTGGACGGTTTGATTTTAATTTCCTATATTCCATGTATGTAATTTATAAGCGCATGCGTAGCATCCATCACGCTCTGCCAGAGTATCAGAGACCCTTTTTTTTTCCTCTCCGGAACCAATTGTACCCATTGAATATTTGAATGCTCAGGATGGGAGCGGATTAGGTATTACCCGGGTAACATTTAGTGGGCGTTACCATGACGGTGGGACCCACATTGATGATTTGTTGTATATCCACTCCGTCCATCTATTTTTCGAGCTCATTCTAGAACGTTTCTCAAAAAATGTTAAGGAGATACAAATCTTATGTGGACCACACCACAGGAAATAATTTCAATTGAATGTCACCATTAAAAACTTCCTGGGATCCACTGTGATGTTTAATTTTCATCCAACCTTTTGATACAATCAAAAAACCTAAATGAAGAGAAAGTACAAATATCAGCTTGATCCAAAACTTTCGTAGCCCACATTAGTGGTCAATCACTACTGTTTCCTTATTGTGGATCACCTGAATTCTTTTTCTGCTTTATTTTTGGGATCAATTCTTAAATGAGATTAAAAAAACGGATGGTCGGAGCGGATATATAACATATCCATAAAAATGGGCCCCACACGGTCAGGGTAACACCCATCAACTTCTTATCCGGATAACACCTAATCCACTCCCGCAGAGGAATCCGGCTAGGGCACGTGTACCGGAAAAGTGCCGTCACTAACTTGGAGTGGGGGCACGTGGACTGGAAAAGAGGGACAATTTTGGTCTGTGATCAGGTCTTCATTCACCTTGTGGGTCCCACCGTCGATTGCGCTTCCGCAATCAACAGCCTGCAAACGGACAATGAGAGAGGTTATAGACAACGGTCCACATTGGGAACAGTGAAAATCTTCCCTATACTTTACTTTAATGCACAGGCAATCAAAGTGGAGCCCATCAGATGATTGATCAGACGGTCCACATGTCTAAGTCTGCTTGGCGAGCATTGTATGAGCACAGGTAACAAGGTGCACATTAATTGCAACAGACTAGTTAAAATGACATCCCTTTGACAAAAACAGGCGACTTGTCCAAGCCACATATGAAGTGGTCCCCATCTACGATAGGAAATATCTTGAAGACAGTAATTGCACCCTTTATAGTCAGAATCAGCATGTTGCAAGTTATTTGCAACCGCTCTATTTTTAAGATAAAAGCAAGACCATGATCTTCCATATTAATTACGTTCCGTTTTAAAACGCAACTCCGAACAAGTAAAAAGCCGAATAAAGTAAATTTCTAGTATCAATATCAGGGTAGAATTTCCTCCATTTGATTGATGGTAAAAGATAGTAATTGACGTAGAGTGTGTCATATACAGTTTTATGTTCAAAATGGATCAGAAAAGGCCAAGTCGACGATAGAAATGATCCAAACTGATTAGATCGGACGTATCTTGCAATTTGGAATGAATTATCAGGCATAAAATATATAATTTCAAAATAGAATGAGCGACTTTAGCCACTCAACCCCGCTATGTCGGGTTGCGCAAGCCAGATTTGCAAAACACTCCTGAATCGACAATCATTTTCTTATTTTAATTTTGTTTTTATTATAAATAGTAAGTTTTAGTTTGATTATAACTCTTCATTTGTTTGGCTATAGGAGTTGCACTCAACATAAAAAGAGCTTTTAATAGGACTATTCACGAGTCAAGTTAGCTCGAAAAGCTCGCTTGACTCGACTCAAGTCAACTCGAATTGACTTGGCTTGAATGACCGATTCAAGTCGAGCCAAGCTAATTATTCAAAGCTCGAGTTGAGTTCAATTCGAATTTGACCATGGGGCATTTCAACTTGACTCGAAGCTCGAACTTGAGCTCGACTCGGCTCGATTAATAAATATATTAAATATTAAATATTATATATATTATATATAATATTATATATATATATATATATATATATATATATATATATATATTACATTATATAAATATAAGTTTTAAGTTTTAACTTAAAAAAAAAAAAAAAAAAAACCTAGAGTGACCACATGCACCCTATTTTCCTTTCCATTTATTCTTTTTCTTTACCCGCTGTCAGCCGCACACTCGCTCAGACCACCACCACCAATTTTCAGTTCAACTCCACAATGACATGATTTCAATCTCTTGAGATTTACTTATTGGGCGAGAAATCCAAGAAATTCGAGATGATTTCTTCTTAAATTTATTAGAGCTTCAAGGAAATCCAATAATCTAATTGGCTAGAGCTCTTAACTTGGATTTCTGATTTGTGTTCTACTCTATTTCTTTATTAGTACTTGGATTTCTTCTGATGAAATAAGATCAAGAACAGATCGGTTATTACAGGTTTACTCATCCGATTTGAAGCTTTGTTTGATTTTTTTCATCGGGTTTTGCTTTGATTCTTCTAAGATATTTTGAATTTTTCATTAATGGAGGAGGATTAAGAATAAAATTCATTACTCTCTCACCCAATAAGCTCGAGCTCGACTCAACTCGAAGCACTAGCTTAACTTGAACTCGACTCGACAGCTTTGACAAATAAGTACATTGAAATATTTATATGAATTTTACTTTTTGAATTGTTTTCTTTATAAATAGTAGTAATGGAAATCGATGAAAAATGAAATCTAACAAAATCATATAAAGTAAAATTCTCTTAAAAAGCTGAGAATTGGATGCATATGTTAGAAACAATTGGATTTTCAAAATTGGGTCAACTTAATGGTTGCTTAATGCTTAGAATTTCCTTACTTTTTGCCTAAAGTATATATTTCAATGTACTTATTATAATTGTTATGTCAAATATCACATGTGTTAATTTAGGATATTAAAATTAATTTACTTGGTGGGTTTTGATTTTGATTAAATGTATTTTAATTACAAGCATTCAAACACAAATGAGGATTTTAATTCACATCAATTCCTTTTACCATGTAATTTGGATTCTAATGTATCTAATTCCAAATACCCAAATGAGCCCTTATGGGCTTGTTTGGAACATTTGGATTAAATAGCATAGAATTAACACCATTATTGTCCAATGATTGCATGTTTAGATATACCATGGTATTTTGACTGTTCAATCCAACGTTTGAAATCAAATTCCTCCATTAGGAAACATACCATATTAAGTGGAATCTATGTTTTGTCCACCATAGAATTATAATTAACAATCAATAATTTTGCAATTATTACTGGGTAACTATACATATATACAACTCAAATGTCACATATAAATGATGCATATGAATGAACACTGCCGATAAAACATGCGCATCAAAGTAAGGCTTATAAAAATAGTTGATTTTAAAACTCATCACAAATCTCCCTTCTTTACTTTTGGCATTGGATGATATGGTATATAGATTAGTCCAATCTTTTTCATCATTTCCAAGCGATAGGATGGACATATCACCTAATCACACCAAATACCACACTCCAATAGGCTGTAGGGTTGGCAATAGATTAAAACTTGAGCATAACAAACTTAATATTTTGAATCATCCAACTCAACTAGTCCGAATTTGGATCTAAAATAACTCAAATCTGACCCTTTGCTTGAAAATTCACCAACGCGCAATTGTAACTGAACATCTAAACTTTTAAATAAAATCTCAATTTTTTAATAGCGTAAATTAAATCCTCTTAAGAGGGGTGCCAGTGTGAACATCTGAGGAGGCTAAATGACGGTGACAATATTTTATTATCATACACATGCATTACAGGCACTTCTATTTATTTATTTATTTTTGGGCCGTACATACATTCATTCATACGATGGGGTCTATGATGGGAGGCAAGCACGTCCTTCGCACGGTGTGTCCAAGTTTTTAATTCTAACACATGGGGCCCAAGGTTCAGTAATCTAAACCACTGGTCTGTTGGGTCTCACAACATATGAGTTGTGGCTCAAGAGTCACCTTGATTGAGTAATTTTAACCTTTCAATCTATTAGACTTTTCGAGAGTCCTAGTCAACTGTGAGATTCATCAACAGGTCAATGGTCTCCATTGTAAAACCATGGGCCCTACTTATCACGTTTGAAGGCCAACCTACACTGTGCAAATATGTATGCAAACCCACTATATATATATATATATATATATATATATATATATATATATATATATATATATATATATATGAAATTTAGGCTTTGATACTTTTTTCCAAAAGGTTTTCAATAGCTTTAATTTTTTAACAGAAGTTGGGGTGGGCACGGTTGCCCCTTACGATGATGTCCGTGTGAAATTAGCGTTAACGATAAGGTGCATCATCCCATTTTAAGCCAAAGGTCCAAAAATCTACCTCATCCAAGATTTAAGTACTATAGAGCACAACCATCACCCTAGAAACGGTTTTCTTTGTTGTGCTGGCCTGAGTAATGAATGGGCTTGATGTTTGGGCATATGCATAAATTTTAGTGTAACATCTGACATTCCGAATTGATTTCATATAATCTTTAATGATCGGCCATTTAAAATTCAAGGGTAAACGTTCTTATCTTAATTATTACCTCTCCTATGGTCCACCTAAATCACAAGTCACCCTGATTTTTTAGCCAATGGCCTCATGATGGATTGCACATATAATCTTGGATGGAGAGATCCCTGTGATTTACGAGGCTTTTGTAGGAACCTTTTTAATTATTTGTGGCACGGAATAAAAAGGTTAGGGTTGTTCTTTCAATATTTTTATTTTTTCAGTCACCGTTCAACTATGGTCCGACAAAACACATCAATGGTCTGGTTTGTTAGACCATGCCCCCTATTGTTCGTATGGAAAACCTATACATACTATACAAATAAATGGTGATAATCAGGGTAAATGGACAGACATGGATAAAAAGGATTATTTAGTTGATGATAATCAATAATAACTATGGTTGATGCTAGATGAAATGCAACAAAATTGTGTGAAATAAAATTCTCTCAAGAGGCTGAGAATTGAATGAAAATGTCAAAAATGATTAGATTTTTTTAAGTGGCCCCACCTTTATAACCCACCTTAGGCAAGCAATATTTTTTTATTTTTGTTTTATATATATATATATATATATATATATATATATATATATATATATATATATATATATATATATATATATATTTCAAGAGGCTAATTACAATTAATATATTGAACATCTTATATGTTAATTTGGGCATTATTTTAATTATATGCATCTAAACGTACTTGAAAATTTTAATTCGCATTGATTCCATTTACCATGTGATTCACGTTTCAGGATATTCCAATTATATGCATCCAAACAAGCTATTAATTCCTTGAAAAGAAAAAAATTAAAAAATCTTTTACACAGCTTATCATTCCCCTTTTGCAGTTCACTCCACTTCATATAAAAGCTAGTTGGTATCCAATCCTTGAATTAATGCTCAAGAAAATAAGGGGAGATGCGCCTACTTAGACCACTCACAGCCCCGCTCGCAATATCCAAGCCGTTCATAGGTGGGCCACACCACCAAGCAGGTATCCATTCTTTAGTGAGTCCAAGGGAGAGAAACTTTGATACTCTGGCGTGGTGTGACGCTCCAAGCATGTGCTTAGAAATTGTACACGTGGCATACATGAATCTCAAATCAAACCTTTCAAATCACAGTCCCAATTGTAATTGGTGTGTCACAAAAGAAAATTTACACTAAACTGACGGTTAATTGGCGGATTGGTGGACATTAATGAACGGTCAAAGTGAAAAATAGTCCACGGTCTGGATTAAGCAAAGAAAAGCCCATTAACAATCAGTTAAAATCGTCTTATCAGCCTCGTTTCGTGGAGTTGTAAGCTATCTTTATTGGGTTTTGATGGCCTATTTTGAGCCACGTGTACGATTGTTAGGTGCATGCCTATGGCTTTCATAGACCTGCAGTACATGAAAGAGGGAAACTTGATACTCTGGCAGACCCGATGACATACAGGCACTTAGATATTGAATAATAGTAAATTCAAATTAAACTTCCCAAAGTACGGGTCCGTGGTTATACATATCATGAATAAAAATTACACCTATTTAATTATAGGAATATAAGATTTGCAATCATCTATCGGACGGTTAAGAATAAATAAATAAATAAATAAAATCCAAAGGTACTGTTTCACTAGAATGTCCATGAATCAGAGGTTAGGATTGCTCCTTCAGCGCGATTTTCCGACTATGACTCAGCAGAGTATCAAATGTAATTCCACGTACGAAATTTCCGACTGCCTGCGTATCAGCCGTGGTACTCGGCAGGAGTATCAAATAAATCCATCCTCCCGTGAAATAATTCTACCTGATTTGGACACGCGTCTGATGTCGGTCAGACTCCCATGATCGTCCAGCACTGTTTAAAAAACGATGGTGACTATTCTATCATACACATGACATCATTGCAACGCAATCCAGTCCGTCCAAGTTGATTTCCAAATTGGGAAGGTCATAAAAAATAAACAATAATAAAATGATAGCAACCGTCTGATTTTCCCCTTGGAATTTAGACAACTTAAAATTTTACTCTAACCATGCATTTGATATCTTCCGTTTGGATGATTCTACCTGATTCAAGCCGAGCCAAGCTAATGTGCCCCACAATGTGGATGGTCTCGATAGCCGTTCATGAGGCCCACGTTTGAAGAGAGTTAGACACCATCATTTTCAAAATGGTGGTAGACTACCATTTGAGTCTTGCGTGTGATATTATTCAAATGAAGTGTCTTTCAGGCGAGTTATGCCAAACAAATCGCTATAAAAGGTTGAGTAAAAGTCGTCGAAATCAAGCAAAGGGTATCTATTTTAAGGAGTTCTCCGAAGCCCACGCGCGAGTACATGTTGGCAATATCCTGGCAGTCCATTGGGTGGGCCACAGCTGTTTAGTTTCCGTGGATTCGGTGAGGCCGTTACCGTGGGGTCCACCTTGATGTCTGGGTTTTATCTTGAGGATGTCCATCGTTTTGCCAGCTGATTTTAGCGTGTTGGCCAAAAAATAATGCGGATCCAAATCCGAGGTCGACCACACCATTAGAAACAGAGGTGATTGAATGCTCACCATTAAAAAAAGCTTTGGATCGAGATAATACTTGTATTTTCCTTGCATACAGGTCTTGGTGGCCTTTAAACATTATGGTGGGCCCTATGAAGTTTTTAATGGTGGGTATTCAATCACCACTCTTTCCTGTTGTGTGTCGCCTATCTGAAATTTGGATTTGTTTGATTTTCGGCTCATGCCCTGAACTGATCCGTAAAGACAGATGGATGACATGGATATGCAACACATGCATCAAAGTGGGCCCCACTGAATCCGCGTTCGTTTCAGCGGCCCAAAAATCCGGCCGTTTTACGGATGAGGTGGTCGAGGTCTCAGGTGCAGCCGGCTGGACCATAAGTTACAGTCCACGCAGTGATCTCTTCCTTCCCTTCATGCATATGCGAAATCCAACCTTTTAGAAGTTTAGCCTCACCATGCAAATTGCCTTGTACAAAATTCATCCCCATCCGCTCATCTGGTGGGCCACACATGAAAACAAAATATAGCCATTTATAAATAGTAACTACTAGTGTGATCGTATGTGACCGATTGGATGGATTGGATTTCATAAGCACGTGACAGATTGAAAGTTATCTAGACTTATACTGTAAACTCGGTCCAGTCAACTTAGCTCGGCGAGTCTCCCAGCGTAGTTGCCTGTTTGGCCGGGCAGATTGGATGGGATTGGACGGTATTAGCGTCAATTGCATGGATTTTAAGATAATGATGACCGTGTCAGTGGATTGGCGCAATGTCCATGGATTGATCTTGGGATTGCTATCTCAGGTCTGTCTGGCGTTTCCAACCAATCCTACGGTTAAACGTTTCAATTCCTTTTAATCCCTCCAACCAAACATGTTTCCGGTAATTTTGAAGGAATTAGGGTGGGTTGGATGGGATTTAAAGGTAATAATGGTGATGTTAGTGGATTGTCTTAAGATTCATGGGATTACTATATCCCGGGATTAGGATCCGTGTCTGTTTGGTATGCTTGACCAATCCCGTGATCTATCTTACAATCCCTTTCAATTCTATCCAACCGGAACGGCCAAACAGGCCCTAAATATAGGAGGTCTAACTTGAAAAGGACTAGAAAAGAATAAATGAGCGGTCGAGCAAGATTCGAACGGAAAAGGATTGCCTACTCTCATTGCCACCCGCCCGTGGTTGGTGATTTTTTTTTTTTTTCTACACACCCACACACACTCACGCCACACGCACACACACCCCACACATGCACACCGTGGAATATCACCACCATGGGTACTTGAACCCTTAACCTAGTGTTGAAACTCCAAGGAGTCTACCACCCGAGTAAGAGTAAGGACCCGCCAGTGGTTGGTGGTTGGTGCTATGTGAGCACCAACCACATGATGTACGTGTTTCATCCATTTTTACAGGTCATTCTAGGGATTTATCCCAAAAATGAGAAAGTATAAATCTCAGGTGGACCACACTACAGGAAAATAATATTGATTGGGTATCGACCATTTAAATCCTCCTAAGGTCCACTGTACTATTTATTTAAAATCTAATCTGTTGATTAGATGATACAAATCCAGATGAAGGGAAAAAACAAATACCAGTTCGATCCAAAACTTTTATGGCCCTCAAAAAGTTTTTAATGGTTGAAATTCATTCAACACTGTTTCCTTTAATGTGGTCTATTTGAGATTTGGACATACATCTTCTTTTTTTGTCTTATATCATAAAATGATCTAGAAAAATAGATGGACTGCACGGATGAAACACATACATCATGGTGAGGCTCACAGAGTAATGGCTGATAGCAGGGGGAGTAGCCAATCCGTTTCCGATTCGAACACCCAACTTGCTTCATCTTACCTTCAGTTTTTGATATAATAAATCTAACGAATTTTATTAATATTTATAGTGTGTCCCACCTAATGAACTGCTCTGATCTTGCACATTAGCCATACTTACTAGTACGGACATGGACAAAGCTATGCGTGTGGACTCAGTAAATCTCTCTCTCTCTCTCCTCTATTTTTTCGTAATTCGAAAAACCAATCATTTTCATATAGACTATTAATAATAAAATATTCAAAAGCTTATTTTGAAACGTATGTTACCATTTCCGCCCACTATTTCCACGCGAAGAAATATTTTTCACTTTCATATTGTTACAAAGTATTTAGGTAGATCAAGGGTGTTTTTGTAATTTCCTTAATAACGCGTTAACAGGCCTAAGAAGTTGATGGATGATCAACCATTGAGTAATTTAATGACCTAGCTGGAGGAATTATATGCCCGAGTTGATACATGTCTTTATCATTTTTGGGTTCTTATTTTGTATGGTCTCTCCCAGTCTAATGGTCTTGACCATGGTTTCACTGAGTCTTACCATGGATGGACCATCCAATAATATTGCTGATATATTGATCCTAACCTTCCAATACATAGCATACTTAACAAAAGAAGCATGGCAATGATCCATATTGGAACAAGATGTTGTGTAAGTTCACTAGGGCCGATTTTCCTAATTACACTGTTAGTGATGGTAAATGAGCTGTAAATGAGCCATCATTATTTCCCATCATTGTTCGGTTGAAAGCGATATTGTTGCTTTGAAACCTGTATAAACTTTATACGAATTTCATGTGTTTCCATATGCTCAAACACTGTAGGGGTGGACCATGATGAATATGTTGTATACATGTTGCCCATCTGCTCCACAAACTCATTTTAGTGCTGAGTCAAGAAATAAAGCAAATCCAAAGTTCAAGTAGGCCTCACATATGAAATAATGATTCTAGTAGACGGACTGTTGAAAGCTAAAACCATGGTACGCAATGATGTTTAATTGTCATCCAACCTATTCATAAGGTACTACCGACATGGATAAAGAAAAAACATAAAAATCAGCATAATCCAAAACTTATGTGGCTTCCAAGGAGTTATCACCGGTAAGTATTCGATTCCCACTATTTATTGTGGTATAGTTGAGATTTGGATCTGACTCATTTTTGACCTCATGGCTTAAAATAAGCTGGCAGATCAGATGAATGGCATAGACATGACACACACACATCTGATGGGTTTCACAATTTTTGTGGCCAACTTTGGAGCAAAAGACTTAATGACAAGTAATGATGGCTATTTTACAATATATTTATACTGTAATTTGAAAATCAAACAGGCTTGGATTCATTGATTCATGCACAAACCAGTATGAGATTCACTGAATTTACCATGGAACTTGATTATGGTTTATATGTGATTAAAACAAAAAATTAGTAAGTAGTTTTTTCACTAAACCCAATATATCTCATATCAGACCTTATATGATGAATCAATGAACTTTAATGTACATACCCAACATTACCTACTTTCGGTGGCATCCAAAAAGCTAATAAAATGAGCTAAAGTTGTACAATTAAGATTCAACATGAGATTGGTAAGTACAATCTTCCAACTCAAGATATTCTTGCACCAACGGCTACACAAGGTGGGTTGTATCCAACAAATAGCTGAGATCTCTAAACCATATATAGTTCAACTAATACAAGCTGAGACCCAAGTGTACAACGCCTATCACGTGTTGGTTTGATTGCGTGTTAGACCCTCTGATTTGTAATTATATGTAATGAAAAAAAAAAGAGGCTAGGTCCTCCATGAAGCTTTGTAGGTTAACCTACAACATGACATGTGGGCCCCTTGTAAAGTGTACATGATATCCAATTTGCATATCACATATCCTCTTTATGTTCTCCTTGCCACCCAAAAATCAGGCCAATCATGAACTCAGGCGGGGCACACCATGAAACATCAGTAAAACACATGGTGTGGCCCACTTGAGTTACAGGATAGGCCTGATTTCTGGCTTATCCATTCATCTCAATGGGGCACATCTTCTGAATGGATGGAATGGCATATAAAAACATGATGGGCCCCACAGACAATTTGAAAGGTTTTTAATGATGGCAATTGCATCTTAAGTATTCCTTTTAGTGTTACCCACCCAAGTTTTAAATCAGCCTTATTTCTCCATGTAAAGGAGAACAAGGAGAAAATAAAGAGGTGCACAGGATGAAAGACTTGGATGTCGTATATGTATTACAATACACCTCACACATGGTGTTGTAGGTTGAGCTTAACCTACAAAGCTTTGTAGTAGAACTGGTTTGATTTTTTTTTTTTAAAAGGTATAACTTAAAATAATTCATTCTAACCATCAGGAAAAAATGGGGTTCTTATTCAACCAGCAGGCATTCAATGAATGAGACTTTCGACACTAGATGCCATCTTACTACAATTTTTTTAATACGTTTCAAACTATTGCAATATAATAAGTTAAGATATTATCTATGGGAATTGTATTTTTCTCAATGACCCGAACGGTTTATGTCTCAAAACATTTACTGGATTGAATATTTCAAACCTTTGATTATACCAAGGTTATGGTAATCATACATTTTTAAAGAAAATAAAATAAAATAAAATTTCAATGGTTAAAAAAATTCTATTTAAGAAATTTTATTTGTTGTCCATCCACCATATAAGTTGAAACTTATAGTATCAACGGTTTGGATCTTTGGAAGATGATCTGGATTCAAATGCCGACGTCCCCGATGCATCGCATTTCAACACATCCCAATGTATTGGAGTAAACCTCTTTGGCTCATCAGTGCAATGTAATGTTTATGAGAATTATCATACAGCCAGGTGTATGCTAACTTATCGTACAGCCCTTTTCCCACTGCCAACGTGTTTCACTTCCGTAGCACAGCTGATCGATGCAACAGTGGGCCACCACCATGAATATCACCAGGGGAGGATCCAGGCCGTTCTTCTTGTCAGGCGAGCCACACCGTTGAAATCAATGCATGGACATCGGTGTGGTTCAATGTACAGGGAGTTGCCAAGTTAATCAATGGGTCAGCATGAAGTTTGAGACTGGTGATCTTCATAGTGGGGCCCACCGTTTACATGGCTCTGATGTCCTGAAAATTTAATAGTTGTTGAGAAAGATGGAGTTGCATGCTAAGTTAGGTGATTAATTAGTTTATGTTTATAATACTTCCATTGAGTGAACTAATACAGAAAAAAGCCCCTAAAATCTTGTTTCTTTACTAGTTGAGATACATGGTTTGGTAAGATTAAGCCACCTGATTAGTATTGATTTTTCATCAGTGTCCACATTGGACCATTAAATTATTTTAACTTACGGGATTCATTTTAAGGTTTTTATGACCGTTAGGCGCACCTAACCCAAGTAACTAATAATCAAATGAAGAAATGATCATATTGTATAAGCTAGCATACTAATTTTATTTTATTTAGATGACATGTAACATGTGTGTAGCTTCTGATATCGGTCCGCATCATAAAAATCACCAGGGACGAAAGCCATGATGGCCCATTAATTCATCAGGCAGGCTACACCAGACCATTGTCTGGTTCATCATGTATGTGTATTCTAGTTCTTGCTCCAGGTGATCCTTCATGATATGGCCCACCCTTTTCACCTCTGGGATTTTCCACTGATGTGATACGTCACCGGAAATGATTAAGAGTTTCACAGGCTATGATATGGACAGCCTAAGTTGTTTATTGAAAAATGTTTTGTCGACGGTTTGAATCGTACATTTGGCAGGACCCACCGTGGGATGTTAATTATTATGCTTTATTGTTAATCCTAACCTTTGAATCTTGGATTTGAATATGAGCTAGCTATTAAATATTCGTCTTCATGTGCAACCACTCATTCAACAAATGTTTCTTACTTTACTTTGGCCCGCCTAAATTCTAAGGCACATGTAAGGGCTACATCATCATCATCATCATCATTTGGGACACGCTAGGAGTAGAAAATGGTCCTCCTGTGGTATCAATTCATTAATTGTACTTGTTTATAATGTATTTAGGGGTGTATATCGTGTCAAACCAGTCAAGCTCGACTTGGCTCGGCTTGGTCCTCAGGCTTGACTAGCCAGCTCAGCTTGGTTTGATCAGCTGAGTTCGCCATTGTAGCATTTCCACAAACACCTGGGCTGTACTTTCACTGTTTGTAAAACAAAAACAATGGTTTTACAAGTATTTTATCAAATACTTTCTAAGCAATATAAAAACTAAGGAAAAAAAAAGGTTTTTATTTCATGTACATACCTTTCTTAGAAATTAAGATGAGAAATACTACAAATTTTACTATTAAGGAATAAAATTTTGTGTACAAAATGAGAACAAAATAAATAAATTTCAAAATCTTAAAAATGATATACCTATAGAGACTAACACCATTCATTATGACGACCCAAGAAGAGTTTGCACACTCACCGTTTGAATCAATTTTGAAAGATGGATCATGAGCTACCAGAATGCATGCAATCATATCAATGATTATTAAAGAACTCACATATATAAACTCATTCATATATGATATTAGCATATAAATAAATAGGAAAGAGAACTGAGAACCTATATACTTTCAAGTACCAGCCACACTTGGTCAAGTCATTTCATTAAACACCTAGTGAGCAACATCAACAACAAAGTAACGGAGTCACCGAACTGGTTCAATCCGAGTTCGATTCAAGTTGGATTCGATCCAAGTTGAGTCGAGCTCAACCAGCTTGAACTCATTTTCGAGCTCAAAAAATCAGCTTAACTCGACTTGAATTTAGTTTCGAACCAAGTCGAATCGAGCTTTTTTGAGTCGAGTCGAGCGAGCTAGCTGAGCTAGCTCGGTTCATGTACACCCTTCGTTGTAATCAATAAAATGTCACCATGTGTCGCCATGTGCTAAATGATGGATAAAGCCTTACTCTCGTCTTACGCCTAACTTGGTGCGATTAGATTGAACGATTTAGAAAATGCCACATGATGGTCATGCCACATGTGATATATATCAATTTCAAGATGAGGAATTAAAAACATACACATAGGGGTATTTAATATTGGAGTTCTATCAAAATTATTGTCTATAAGCATTAAATGTCAATAATTACATTAAAGCAAGTCATTCTGCAAGTATTAAATGTAAAATTTTATTAAAGCACGCATCTGTCTAACATTAAATGTGCAAAAGTAACTTTATATGATGTCAATGCCAAATGAGGGACTCCAACTACCTTCCTATGTGGGAATCTAGTGACCCGAGGACTCCAAGATGCATAATTTAAATAAACGAGAGTCTTTCTCTTGTACACATGGTTGTACACAATATGCTATACTTACATGAAAAATTGAGGAGATTTACATAGCTGATCATCCAAACCTTTTATGATGTCAAAGACCACGGTCTCTTAGAAGCTTATAAAGGTGACAATTGAGAAAGAGTTCAATGCCCACATTAAACACAATTTATCTTTACATTTATCTTTACTTGTGTCTTAACATAGCTTAGTCTAGTTCTAATATAAATAGCTACTATCTAGCGCCACTGTTACACTATCCTATAATTTGATTAAATGTACACAACTTTACGTTGCTGATTAATCCTGATCAATAGAGTTCTTATTTGGAAGATTAAATACTCTAGTCACATTCTGTTGACCGTTCGCCTATATCGTTTGTTCTTATGGACGTATAATGTATTTATCTTATCTTTTAGTTTATTATCTAATTTGTTTGACACTTTCTCAATTGTAATGAGCATTATTCACGAATTAATAAAATTGACATAATTTTAATCTCTTTCTATTTTATTTTTTCATATTTTTTCCTTTAAGAAATACATTAATTGCAATCATTGATAATAATAAGAAAAATTCTAAACTCAAGGAAAAAGAATCCATAAGGAAAAACTAACTCCTACCCTTTTACAAATTGCTTAATTATTGTTACACTCTTAGGTTGAGAGGACAATTGGATATCCAAATATGGTCTTAATGGGTCCATCTTAGTGCGTGGGCACCAATGTTTACATAAAAAAATGAGTCAAGTATGACTTTAGTATGCACGCACTTCCTAATTGCATATGTAAACCAAATACAAGCTATCGCTCACACATGTGGCTATGTGTTTGATTGAATTGCACAAACAATACCCTTTGCCAATCAATTTTTCAAAAATCATTTTAATTGGTGGAGGTGGCAACGAGCTATGTGGGCCCACCTGACCTGAACATTCTAGCCCTCAAGGGCCACGAATTGGACCCTTAAACTTGGCCCAAGCGCCTGGCCAGGCCAACAATGAATTGCTGGCCAGCTCGGTCCAATCATCAAATTAGCTACCATTATAGGAACAAAATTGAACAAGAAAATACCTCGAGTGGTTCCCATTCACTACACAATCATTATTTAAAGATGCTCGTTGGATTCCGGTCAAGTAAAAATGATTTAATTTCTTTATTTGATGTGACTTGTCCTAGACCGACGAAAACTAAAAAAGACAGTCAGGCCATCCCTGGCCCTGGGATAGGTCGATATTTGAGGTCTTTTTAGCTCAATTAGGGCTAGGGCTTAATGGAGGACTGCAGCCAGCCCTAGCCTGGGCCATTGCCACTCTTATTCATTGTCTTTCCTTGAGTAAACTTCTTAATGCCTGTTTAGATGAATGAGAATCAAACAATGATTTACTAAAGTGGATTCATTCAAACTTAGAAAAACCAAAAAGGGTTCAGCTCAAAATAGTATTTAGGCATTTATGCCAAATGCTGCTTGTAAGGGTGCATCCACTCCAGTTTATATATGGCCTATAAAAACATGACTAAAAGAAGAACTATGACAACGATCCATATTCAACAAAAAGAAGCCTCCAAAATTAGTGGCATTAATCTTCCAATATAGCGAAGGTTGGGCCCAAAATGGGGCTTAAGCGTCCAATGCCACTTTTGAGGGCAAATCCAAACCTTTTTAGATATGGCCCACAAAAGCATGACTTAAAAAAGAACCATGACGAGAGTTCATAGAAAGAAGCCCAAGATTAGCGGCAAGGATATTCCATTGTTTGACAGAATGGAATGCAGAGTACAATGGGCTAAGGTTGAATTCAAAGATCTTTTAATTCTCCTTTAATTCATTCTACGCCATTGTCAAGATTTAGCTTTTCAGAAAGAGATTTTGTTGAACTCTTTGGTTTTTTTTTTTTTTTTTTTTTTCCCGAGGAAAGCACAGTATATATTAATAGGAAGAAGAAGCTTTTAATGTGCTAGAGAGCACAGAGAATGGTGCTAGCACTATCTGACCGTTTAATCCATGTGGCACTAACCTACATAAATTTCTAAAGTTGAACCGAAAGTGGTTTATTTTGAAATGCGTGTGAAGATTCTAACCCATTAGTGTTATGTGCACAGGCTCGTTGCGGGCACACATCATCTTTCTCCTAGCAGAAGGAAAATGGTTGCACTTATCAAGTGGCACACTAGAGGTTGTATTCTCTACAAACATTGTAGAGAGAGTTCTCTACAACACCATTCACTTATATGTAGAGATTATTAGCATGTGTGAAACTCATTTACCATCGTGTAAGAGTTATTCAATTGTACTTGTGTGGAGGTCTATTGTGTTGTGTTTAATGGATCGATGGGTCCAACATGATTTTCCATCGGAATATCTCCAGGTGGTTATCTCTTTCTTCACATTTTTTTTTTTTTTTTGAAGTTTGAATTTAAATTCAATAGAAAATAGTGATCAGGAGGAGAGTTTGGATATGATAGTGATAAGTTCTATTGTATCTAAATTACTCCCAATCTATTTGGTTCTTTATATATATGTGTGTGTGTGTGTGGGAAGTGGTTCTATGTGGTCAAGCTCACGAGAACTTTCCATGAGGTCAAGTTGTGAACATCTATCCCATAAATCAGATGCAACAGTCCATGGTGGGCCTCAGGCTTAAAAGTAAAGTCAATCAATGACTTTTGTGGGCCCAAGGGGTTACCCTCCGATTAAAACAGTCGTAATCATTTGTTGGGCTCATTGAGGTGTGGTTCACAAATCTAGCCCATCTATTAAATGTGTCCCACTTAGATGAGGGGTCAGACCAAGTTTTAAATGCATCCAAATTTTATGTGGGCCCACCAAGTGATTTTATATGTTTTACTCATGTCTTCATATAATTTAGATGGTATGACCCTGTAACAACTTGAATTTTCATTGTTTTGGATTCTCAAAAATTCTTAATTTTTATTTTATAAATTAACTTATAATATTATTTAAATGACCATTAGCACTCAATGTTCGTCTATAAAAGGGTAGTACCAGTAAAGAACCACACGTAGGAAACTACCGAATCCGCCCGATCACTTGAACATCAGGTGTAGCCCCATGATTTACTCACATAGGACCCAAATCTAACCGACCTGTCGCTAACTAATTAAGACGAACATAATTAAATTAAAGATCTAATTGAAGCCGAGTCAGATAAGGCCTGGATCTTAACAATACACCAAATCAACCCTTGTAACATCTCGTCCAACCAGCACAGTGTCATGGGGCGTCCACATAGGATTTGCTGCAGGACCATTCGTTTAAGCCACTCGTGGTATGGTACTACAAGTTAATTAACCTAGGATTAGCCTATTAGAGTAGGCCAGACAAGTCATAATAGGGCCTAGTGCGGGCCGCCAAGCCAGATGACCGTTTACACTTAGCATCAGCCCGACGGGCTATACCGTGGCGCAAAAAGGTCAGAAAATTATAAAAATTTAAGAAAACATATATCTCAATGGGCTTGTGGTCCATCGCGGACCACAGACTCATTGGACACCCCGAAGTTAATTATTCGGGCCGTTCCATCAGCACTTGTCAACCCACCCAAGGCTAGAGTTGAAATCTGGCACTAATTAAAAAAAACTGAGACTCCGGGCTTTTCAGCCGTCGAATTTCTTCAAATTTTATGATGAAGGTCTAATGTGGTGTCCTTTACCCGTCCAAAAAATCTAGGACCCGATTGTGATACGATGATCGTTGATCGTAAATCGGACCCGTACGACCAAACCACATATCTAATCGTTCCCAAAATTTACATGGCCCTTCATCAGACCATAGACCACTTATGTTAAAAGTTTCATGGCCAGGAGACCACCAGAACCTCTCCAATCATTGGAATAGACCCCACAGGGCCACTTAAGGATCAGGACCATATGGTCAAACCCCCACATCCGCTTATCCGTTTGATCCCAAGTTATATGGCCCTTCATCGGGCCATGGAGCACCTATCCTACTGTGTATATCGATATGTAGACCCCATAGTGGGCCCTAGATCTTAGAAAGACCCTCCCATAGGTCTAGTATAGTAAAAACTTAGCCCTTAGGGCCATTTACACCAATTTTGACATTATAAAAAGGTATTCTCTTGGGTACCCCTCTTCCCATACGATTTTTGTCATAGGAAAAGAAAGAAAGAAAGAAAGAAAAAGAGAGAGAAAGAGAGAAAGAGAAAGAGAAGAAGAAAGAGTGAAAGAGAGTGAAGGAGAGCTAAGGTGGACCTTAGATCGAGGTGGGGCCCAAGGGAATCAACCCTTTCAACTCTCTAACTTTTCTCCAAAGGAAACCCTCCTCCATAACCTCAACAATGTTCCATGGGTCCTCTAGGTAAAATCTTTCACCCATTCTTCTTGAAAATTCATATATTAGGAAGAGATTGGCTTGGAATTCTAACATGTAAGAGCTTGTTCTAGGGATTCCGGCCGATCGACCGCAAGCCCTCAATCCTAGGTTGTATTCTGAATCTTCAACGATTCATAGGTGCGGACTATTGCTCTTAGGTGGCCTAGCACCAATTCTATTATGAGTTTAATGATTTTGATTGCCTGGGTGACATCTTTGGAGAACCTAGAAAATTCTTAGGAATTGCATGTTTATTGAAATAGTGTGGAATGGTATGTTTGACTCACATGATGTTATTCATGCTTCTCATATGATATTGTGTATGGATGGTGTATGCTCATGCCTTGTTGAATTCTTTTTCATGTATAGTTGCTCCGTATTATGTATGATTTCTTTCCTCTTATACACATGATTCTCAAAATGGAGGGAGTGCGTAACTTCCTCACTCACACACCCTCACACACACACACACTCACATACACTTGTTCTTGATATGGTTGACCTAGCTTACTAGGAGAATATGAATTGTATGTTAATATGTATGAGAACATGCGTTTGTTGTTCTAGTGATACATTGTTAGTCAGCATGCTATGGATCACTATTTATGCCCTTGGGTTGGCCAAAATCATGAGGAGAGCAAAGGTGGACCATCTCAAGACTAAACCTATAGATTTGGACGGGTGTGTTCGGGCGGCTGTAGTTCGACTGCATGGGTCTCTTGTGCCTGATGTCGCTTGTCTCACGCTCGCCTGACTCTTGCGATTTAGTTTACAGTCTGACCAACCTTGATTGTTAACCCTGATT
Organism: Magnolia kwangsiensis; assembly: GCA_037074715.1. NCBI lineage: Eukaryota > Viridiplantae > Streptophyta > Magnoliopsida > Magnoliales > Magnoliaceae > Magnolia > Magnolia kwangsiensis. The sequence continues at coordinate 149,585,273 of CM073575.1, read as the reverse complement.
GCTCACATATGTTTGGAACCTGAACCACCCTACAACCGTTGTAGCTCATTAATAACTCACTTGAAATTGGTCCACAGCCTCGTGAGCTAGGCATGGTGGAATGGGACACTGTATCTAAGCTGTCGGCCGACGCTAGGGTGCCGCGCCTCCCCGTAGTGACCGCGAACGATCCCTTTCTCTTGGTACTCCTCATGTGCTTGAAGTCGGGGATGAGGAACCCGACGAGATCAAAGACCGCGAGGTCTTGGCCTCAGGCATTGGGGGGTCTTGGCCTCGCAACCGCCTTAGGGCAATGATACATGGGGTGCATCAGATTCTCCAATTTACTGGATGAATGGACTTAACTAATAACTCGGCTAACACGATCGCATTGTATCGCATTAGTTAGGATGGCGACTCAGAAGTCGAGGTTGCAATGAGAGAGTGCTGACATACGCGATCGTTAGATGGAATCGCTCGAGGGAGCGTTGTGGCGAGGGCATGCATCATATCATTCCGCATGCATGCATTTTAATAAGAGTTGCTAGGTGTTGATGATTGACTGCGTTTCATTAAATTCATATTGTAATTGATGCCTGTTGTAACTTAAGATTAATAACACCCACTGAGTTAATCACTCACTCCCACTCTGGGATGGTGTTTTAAAATACTACCTAAACTCTTTAGTAGCTGTAAGTTGTGCTGAGTTCGATGAGCCGTGCAGCGTGAGCTTAAGCGAGGAGGACAAGTTCTCCTACTTCCAGTTGATGAGCGGTTCTCCATCGACTTAGGAGACTGGATTCTGGAGCGTTGAGTCGTGGGCTCAGCGCACCATTCTTTTGGATATATGATTCTCTTTGTGATTTTTATTGGGTAACGCCTTGGGCGACCCCTTTATATTCTTTTGGACTTGTACATATATATATTTCTTTCACTTCAGTAGACTAGTTGTAGTTGCATTTCATGCTCCAAGTAATTTCAGGCTGCGCGTTTAAACTTGATTAATCTTAAAACCATAAAATTGATGATAAGTGACACTCGGGAACTCGTGAGTCGAGCGTATGCACGACCCCCGATTTTTCGGGACGTTACAGACCCACCTGAGTTCCATATATGGCTGATTTTTGAGATATCCCATAATTTAAAGGGGACCCATCAAATGCATGGTGTTGATGTTCAACACGCATCATAATAGGGCCCACACAGCTCAACCTCATAGGAATTTTCCGCGAGCATATATATACATATATATATATATATATATAGTAATGGTCTCCTGCAAATCATCCTGTGGTATACTTGATGTAGTTCAATTCCCACCACAAGAAACCTTTGTACAGGTTGAGTAGCGAGACTACTACTGAATTTGTGGCCCCACCATGATATATGTTTTGTATTCACGCCGTCCATCCATCTAGAGAGATCATTTTAGGGTAATATACAAAGAGTGAGTCACATCCAAAGCTCCATGGGACCCCACCATAGAAAATAGTGGGAAGAGTGACGCCACCGTTAAAAACTTCTAAAGGCCATAAAAGTTTTTGATCAAGCTTATATTTGTATTTTCCCTTCTTTAATGTCTTTGTTAACTTTTGAACAAGATTTCGAAAAAACATCATGGTGGGCCTTAAAAAGGCTTCAATGGTGGGCAGCAATCTTCCTGCTATATTTTGTGGTGGGTCCACTAAAGCTTTGGATCCGCCTCATTCTCTTGCTCATGGCTTAAAATAATATCTTCAAATGGATGGACGTTGTGGATACAACCCATACAATATAGTGGGGTCCACAGAACTTGGTGATGTCACTTCCGTAGCTAGTCTGGCTACTGAACCATATCTACTTCGATTCCCCTTTGTGCACTCTACTTCCCTATCCTCTTGGGAACTTAGATAGGGTGGGCTATATAGTGATGTGTATGTAAAATCTACTTTGACTATTAGGTAACCGTTGGAAATTTAGCCGTAAGGTTAAGATAATAGGTAGATTTATTATTAAGGTGGGCCACACTAAAGGAAACAATTGGAGAAGGGATGCATATCATTGCATTTTTACATGGTCCATCGTACTTTTTACGTGAAATCCACTCTAATCATTAGCTTATTGAGAAAATTCATAGATGGGGTATAACAATTATACCTATGCTTGATTTATGTGGGCAAAATCAAATGACACAGTTTGGATGGTGAGCATCCCCCTACCTGTTCCTTTCATGTGGCCCATCGTAATTATTGATGTAGCTGATTTTTTAGCCATATGCCTAAACATTCTTTTTTTTTTTTTTTTTTGCTAACCTTATGGATAGAGTGGATTTCACATACACATCGTGGTGGGGCCACCCCCAACCCACCCCGCAAGTGCCTTTGTTGGAGTGCCACTCATGTTGACTAAGGTAGTAGTTAAATAATTGGTTTGTGACATGAAGGGCTTTTACCCAAGCATATCAAGACGGGAAGAGCTTGGATGGGCCCCATAGTGATGTGTATTTGAAATCCACTCCAATCAAAGGGTGTGTGATGCGAATTTAGACACAGGGCTAAAACATTAGCCACATTCATAATTCAAGTGGGCTACATAAGAAGAAATGGTCCAAGATACCATTACTCTATATATATATATATATATATATATATATATATATATATATATATATATATTCAAATGTTCACCTTCCCAGCAATTATAACGAGTTCTTGTGAAAACTTTTTGAGAATTCATCACACATGATATAAGCTCAAAATATGTATAGTCCAAGTGATACAACATCCCATGAAACCCCCTTAGCTCAACTGAAACCCCCTTAGCTCAACTTTTATCATGATCCAAAACTTTAGTGAACCATGGCAAAAGAAAATAACTTCCTTAATTTGCATTTATCTTTGCTATGGTCTAATAGGGTTTTGGATCAGGCTGAAAATTTGTCTTTAGAGGTTTCATAGGGTGCTACATCATGTGGACTGTTAAGATTTTGAACCCATGACAGGTGTGCAGTGGTGCCCACATGTGCAAGTGAGCATTCTTCTCTCTCTATATATTAATTGTTCACAAGTATTTTCAACATTTTACTTCTAGTTGGATTTATTTTTTCATAATATCACGAGAAAAATGTTGAAAAATTAAAAATCTACAAAATCCCAGCCAAAAAATGCTGGGAAGAAGAGTGGTCACCTCATGAGATAAAAGTAAGGATATTATACGAGTGACACATTATCACGTGTGATGGAGATGGACCTTTTCAATATCTCCTCAATGAAATGATAAACAAAGTAATTTGCATGATAACTCCTTTTTTTATGCGTATTATTCATGTGAAGGATGTAGCCCACTCACTTGGCAAGATTCTCAATTCTCTCCCAATGCATTGATTATCGCTGCATCAATAAAGAATATTGTAAGGCCCACTCTACCATTTTCAAAGGTTGCAGAGAAATGGTCACATGCAGCCATTGTACCAGAAATTTCACATACATCCCATCTTTATCGCCAGATTGTCATTTTTGTACAACATCCAAGCCGTGAAAAATCTCACAGACGCCATGGAGACCATATGGGGCAAAAATTAAGTGTGTCCGTATATTGGATGGACCATACCAATAAATCAATGGATACTGATGGTATAAATCACCATATAGATATGGCCCAGTTAATGAATATATCAACCTGATTTTTAAAGAAGATAATTTTCTTGGTGTGACCCATCTTTCGTGCGGTTCAGATTTCCCATGCTCATGAAATGTTGGTGGGAAAGACGTGGATGAGTATGGAAAGTTGAGGTATGGTGCCTGTACGTTATCGTCTTTCCAAGGGCGTGAAAATCAGTGGCCCACTGAATATTAATATCAAAACGACATTTGACTCTAAAATCAGTGGTCCATATCTGAGCATTGTAAATGACCGTTTGTGACGCTTTTGACATACATCCATGATGTCAGAGGAATGAAAAAAAGAAATACTATTCTGCCCGAATCTTTGGACTCGAGAATAGTAGAATGAACGGTTCAGATGCTCTTGGGGAGGGCCAACAGAGGGGGGAAAAAAAGGAGAGATCATAACCCATGTGACTTCCCGTTTGTAGATATGAGATTTGCGTAGAGAGATCGCCTACCGTCCATTGCTGGTTTGTTGGAATCCTATCCCACGTTGGAGTTCCAAAAACAATTTCCCAGAAAGTTGGTGGGAGGCGTGCATAGGGATTTCCACTCATGCTAATGTGTTCCTATTGGTGGGAAGCGTGTGTGTCTTGGTTTACATGATGTGTGGGTTGCACGTGCGTTACATTTCCACCGTTCATGTGACTAGATGTACCGAGATATGGTCCCATCGTGGATTGGCCATGGCCCAAAAAAAAAAGATACAGTGGTCTAGAAATCAATACGTGTGGCCCATCTGACGGGTGGATCTGCCTTCAGAGAGAGAGAGAGAGAGAGAAAAAAAAAATATGGCAGGATGTTATTCTCCGTATGCTTTCAGTTAACAATTTTACACGTGGCATGCATATACACCATTGAGATCATGACCCCGATTAGAAATGGGCCATGATCCAAAATATCACAATGTAAATACGAACCTAACCCTATTGTTTTGGTTATCGAATATAGATGCCTAAAAGGGTAAAGGGCCAACGGTCCACATTCAACAACAGATTCATTTCGACGTCAGACTCGTTTATCGATCTGATTTTGAGGCTATGTACCATCTATAGGTGTACGAGCTTTGTGCGCATGCGCATGTAAAATCACATGTTGCTAGAGTATCAAATACCTCCCCGATCAAAGAAACGTTTACGTCCATCTCAATGGATGGGAAAGTAACGTCCATTGAGTTATATATGGCTAACGTGTCCAGGAATAAGATATCCAAGCCGTTGAAAAAGGTTGGCTCGGCCTTGAAGTTCAAGAGGTACAAAAATCAGGATGATCCGTTTAGCGGGTGGGCCCCGCGTGTACTTTAAATCAATCCATTGGCCAGTGCTCCCATGGCACGATAAGCTGTAGTGCTCCTAGTTGCATTGGTTCAATTGGACAGTTCAATCAATTGATCTGGACTGTCCATTATATTAAGAACACATATCATGGGAATCATGTACAAAACATAATTAGAGATCCAAAACATATATGGGTTGTAAACAATGGACTATGGTAAAAAATTAGCAAAAAAAAGATATTGTTATAGTGGCAAAACATAAAATGCACATTTGCCCAATGATTATGGTTGTAAATGGTGCTTATAATTGTAAATAGTTGGAAATAAGTAATGATTACTTACACCTATTATTGCATGGTGACACACCTATATTTGATTGTAATGATGAATTAACTCCCAGAAATTATCATAAAATGACAGTTTTATAATGAAAAAAATAATATAACAATTACAATTTTGTTTAATTGATCTGCTGTAAATAAGTAATAATTATTTACTCAGGCATTTCGTAGACATATGGTGTCTAGTGAATGTATGGCATTGGATAGCATGCTATATGGCAAAACTTATTTTACGTTATATATTATTCCATGACGCTATCAAAAAATGAGTTGCATTCTAAGCTCAAGTGCCCACAATAGGAATATTGATGTTCATCGGTGAACACACTCTTCTAAGCGGTGTGCGACACTTGAGCTCTAGATTTACCTCTTTATTTTTAGCTTATGCGCTAAAAATGATTTGAATAAATGAATGAAGGACATGGATAGCTCTAGATTTACCTCTTTATTTTTAGCTTATGTGCTAAAAATGATTTGAATAAATGAATGAAGGACATGGATATAATACATACATCATGGTAGGGCCTACATAACCTTGAAAAAAGGTTGAATTTTAACTCTATTAGGTGATATTTTGCCTCTTCCAAACAGCTACTAAAAGCCATCATTATGCTTTTACTTCTATTTACTTCTAATTAATCAAGTTTTTATTTTAGAAATATATTTGACTCTTGATTTAAAAGTCATAATTCTTGATGAAACAAATGCCTTGAAATGATAATAATGACATGTTTACTTTGCATTGTATAAGAGATTAGAAAACAAAACACCCTGTAAATACCCCAATGGAAGTAGAGCACCATGGGAGCACTGGAGTAGCTCTTCTTTTATTCTCTTCCTTTTTTTTTTTTTTTTTTTTTTTAGTCTTTTCAAATTGTTGGTGGGTCATATATTGATTGAAGTCACATTGATTAAGCAATTTTAACTTTTTAATTAATATTTATTAATGGAAGGGTTAAAAGTAACTCAGGATATATGAATCTCCTATAACCCTTGTTGGGAAACCACACAACTTTCCCTTATATGTGCAAATAAATGAAATTAATAATATGCAATTTTTATTAGATTAAAATCATGTTTAATATAAATAAGCAAATCATCAAATATGTAGGATATAAGAGACACCAAGATTGTTTACATGGAAAATCGTTCGATGTGAAGAGAAAAACCATGAGACATAGTTAGACACAAATTCCCAATAATAATAATAATAATAGAAGTATAATTATCAAAAGACATTTCTTAAATACCTAAACTACATCACCCAATGATAAATTATAAACAATTAATAATGGAAGAAAATGACTGTTTCACCAACTAGGGATCGTAAAAAATTCCCAACACAATCATTGGGGAAGACAAATGAAGAAACAGGTGTTGTGAATAGATTCTTACAAAGTTGGATGTGAAGATTTCAATAGTAGAAGTCTTTTGATATTCTCTTCAATAAAATCCCTTCTTCTCCTCTTTCTCATCTTTTTTTTTTTTTTCAAGAAAAAACCTCCAAATGTTGCTCTCTAACTATCTTTGAATAAAAAGAACTTATTTTCTCTCACTTTAGTTGCTTGGCCAAAAGTCCAAAATACTCCTCACACATATGTACCACTAAAAGATAGTTAAGCCCACATATGTGTGTCATACTCGAAATGAGGAAGGAGTCCAATAATCTCAACCTCACAACTCATGAGGAGGGCTCCACCATGCCCAAACCTGCCTTGCTTATGTAAAACTCATGCTTGTCTCTAGGTAAGGTTTTGGTTATCATATCTCAATCATTCTTGTTGGTATGGATCTTCTCAAGTTGTTGTAACTTTTCTTCAAGAGCATTATGAATCTAATGATATCTTACATGTATGTGCTTGGACTTGGAATGGAGACTTGAATTTTTATTGAGGTGGATGATGCTTTGACTGTCATAATAAATAATATAATTGTCTTGTATCAAGATAAGTTCTTGAAAGAATTTCTTCATCCATAAAATTTTTGCATGTATCCTAATGTATAATTCCTGGAGTCAATGTCGATTGCTATATTTACATTCGTGTACCTTTCTAACACATGCTTACCACCTCTAAAGTATAAACATATATTGGATGTGAACCCCATAGATATTTGAGAATCTATTTAACTACTTACTAGTGTTCTTTGCCAAGATTTGCAAGAAATATGCTAATAACACCAACTATATGTACGATATTGGGCCTCGTACATTTCATAGCATAAATCAAACTTCCTACTACCAATGCTTAAGAAACTTTTTTGATTTCTTTTTTTTCTATTTCACTTAAAGGACTTTGCTCACTATTTAACTATAAAATGACTTGCGAGTGAAGAACCGACATATTTTTCGTTGTCTATATAAAACCTTTCAAGTAGTTTCTCAATGTATCTTTCTCGTGATAACCAAAGCTTGTTGACTTTCCTATCACGAGATATTTTCATGCATAAAATTTATTTGTGGGTCCTAAGTCTTTCATGTAAAATGACTTTCTTAACTTATTTTTAACCTGTCAAATTTGTTAATACATGGACAAAAAATTAACATATAATTAACATATAGTAAAAGAATAATAAAATTACTATCATAATTTTTTTAATAACTACACAATGATATAAAGTGGTTCTTTTATACCCATGATACACCATAAATGAATCAAAAATTTTGTACTACTGCCTTTAGGCCTGCTTTAACCAGTATAGGTAATTCTTCAACTTACAAACTATATGCTCATTACCTTTAACTTCAAAATCGTTTGGCTGCTTTATATATATATCTCCAAATCACTATGAAGGAAAGTTGTCTTGACATCTAGTTAATCAACCTTTAGATTCATTCTTGCAATCAAATCCAACACGATCCGGATGGATAACATCTTCACCACAGGCGAAAAAATTTCATCAAAGTCAATGTCTTTCTTTTCCTCAAATTCTTTTGCAACCAACCGTAACTTGTACTTTGGTCGTGAAGTATTCTCTTCAATTTTCAACTTGAATAACTACTTGTTTTTTAGTATTTTCTTATCATTTGACAGCTTCACTAAGTCATAATTGTGATTTTTATGCAAATAATCAATCTCTTCTTGCATTGGTTTTATCCACTCTCCTTTATGCTCATCGGTTTAAGCTTGTTGATAGTTCTTTGGTTCACCCCCATATGTAAGCATAACATACTCATACGGTGGGTCCTCCTAGTTGGTTGACTTGTTCTAGTTAACCTTCTTAACTGAGGCTCAACTAGTGTTCTTGATGGGGCTTCTCCCCGTGTTCTTCATATTCAACATCACTAACTATATATATATATATATATATATATATATATATATATATATATATATATATATATATATATATATATATATTACCCTACGCATTTACCCCATCATTATGCATCATGGGAGGAGGAATTGGATCTGCTTCAATAAGATCATCAACACTAGGCTATGGTTTTTCTATATTTTCAAAGTCTTTAATTGTTTGGTAATCAAGAAAGACCACATTCACAGTTCTGATCACTTTCTTTCCAATTGGATCTCCTAATTTGTAATTAAAATTTTCATCTACATAACCTAAGAAGATATACTGTGTACGTGCACAAAAGCTCGGCAACTAAACACCTTTAGGTATTCATAGGAAACATTTTTTTTTCGGTCCATACTCTTTATATAATATCTCCATTTAGAGGAGTTGAAGGAGATAATTAACAAGCGGTTCACATATCTTCTCCCCAAAATGATTTTGACAATTTTGCTTATGAAAGCACACACCTAATGCTTTCTACAATTGTATGAGTCATCCTTTTTGCTATACCATTGTGTTGTGGAGTCTTGTGAACAATTACTTATGTCAAATTTCATAACCTTTGCAATACTACTCAAATGGCCCCATATATTTGCCACTATTTATTATTATTATTATTATTATTATTATTTTTTGTGTATACACTTCAACGATTTACTCTATTTTCCTTTCCACCGTAACATAAAAGTGCTTAAACACATTCAAGACTTGTTCTTTAGTCTTCAAGACATATACCTATACCTTTTTAAAAGCATCACCTATAACGATAACAAAATAAGTAACTTCTAGAGTTTTTTTTTTTTTTAAAAAAAACATTATTTGGAAGACAAACGTTATAATAAACTAATTCCAAAACATTTGTTTTCTTTTGGAGATTATTTTTATAAAATGAAACTCTATGTTGTTTTCCAACTAAGCAATAGTTGTAACTATTTAAAGGCATATCTTTTATGTCAAGAAGGAATTCTTCTTGGCGAGAATTTGTAACCCCTTCTCGCTCATGTGACCCAATCACTTGTGTCATACTCTTCTTATTTTTCTTTCTTCTTCTCTTTTGTAACACCTTAAATTTTCAGGAGCCGTGTAAGAACTCGGCTCCCGAATTCTCAGGTGTCACATGTGCCTTAATGGGCTTCATATTTTAATTATGTTTGGATGATCTCATAAACAATGGAGTATTTACTAAGGCATGAAGCATAAGTATGTTATAAAGCAGTATCAATTGCTATTAAATATAAAAATATCTAAACTACGAATTCAAAATCATCTAAATACGGAACTAATCCCACCCATACATGACCCAAAGTGGCTAGGCCCCTAGTCCATACCCTGTGGTAGCCCGAACTCAAACTAAAAGGATCCGCTGAAAGTTTGGAAGCAGGGAAGCTCCTCTTCCCTATCCTTGCTCACCTCACTCGGATCGTCGAGCTCCGCCTCACCCACATCTGGCTCGTCGAGCTCCGCCTCACCTGCATCTAGTAAAGGGTCTAGTTGGTGTTTTAAAATATCATTTCAGAGTGGGAGTGAGTAGCTAACTTAGTAGTTACTATTAGCTTTAAGTTACAAGTAACAACAATTATATGATGAATTTAATGAAATGCATACATTCACAGATCCATAAATAGTCTTGTTATTGCATATGCATGTATTATGATATGATGCGTGACCTCATAACAACACTCCCTCGAGCGACTTCGTCTAACGATCGCTCATGACCAATACTCTCTCATTGCGACCTCAACTGCTGAGTCCCAAATTCTAGCTAATGCGATGCGTGAATAATGTTAGCTTAGTATTTTATTAATTCTGCTCATCCAACAGATTGGAAAAAATGGTACACTCTACGTATCAGTGACCTTAATTGGTTGTGAGGCCAAGGCTCCTCAACGTGCAAGGCCAGGACCCTGCTATCCTTGATCCAATCGGATTCTCCATCCTCGATTTCACGCACATGGGGAGTGCTGAGACGAAGAATCGCTTGCGGTCACTACGGGGAGGCTCATCACCTTAGCGTAGGCTGACAGCTCGGACACAGTGTCCCATTCCACCATGCCGGGCTCTCGAGTCAGTGGATCAGTTTCAAATGGTTATCAATAGGATTCGGTGATTGAAGGGTGTTCAAGGTTCCGTACAGACATAAGCAGACATGGTTAACAAGCATGATTGGTCAGTAAGTGAACTAGACCATTGTCACGTCCCAAATCCGAAAATCGGATTCACATGAATCCCGATTGCCGAATCCGGTGCCGACAGCCTCCATAGTGCCCCATTCTTGGCTCCTAGTAATTAAATGCTAGATTCCGATCTTGGGATCCTATAAGGAGAATTTTCAGAATGAATTTTTTTTTGTAATGGAGCATAACCACAAGCATAACCAAGTCACAAAACAACATCACCACATATCCACTATATCAAAAATTTTAAGTACAATGCGGAAAGGGAAATACAAGGTGATCAAAAAAACTCCAAAAGGTCCTGATATGCACTCCTGCCTCAGTGCTGCTGCTGTCCAACGCTACCTGCACGCAACTGTCGTGCATAAGCTTACAAAAGCTTAGAGGGTGGTCTAAGTGTGTGCGGAAGGCAAACGCCGAGTGTACAAGATCAGGTAATGTGGAAGTATGCGGTAAGTCCATGAATATACCAAGGCTATGTAATGTAAGGCATGATGCGAGATATGAATGCCACCGGCCACACTGATGCAATGCAAGGCCTACATAGCCGAATGTCATATGCGAAATGCAACCCAAGCAAGTCGGTACTCATCATGTACACATATTAGTACAGTTCCTCTCTGGATATCACCGGGGTCTAATACACTTCGCAGTGACTGTCACCTCCCTAGCTGCACAGTCAAGCAAGCGAAAAAGACCTCACTATCCGCCTGACCAGTAGTATGCCAATACCTACCCGGCTCGTCGATAGCGGACTCATTTGCGAGCTGGTCAAACTCAGCCTAGCTATTAGCCCCCTCACTCAGGCGGATAAGGCCACACCCCCTTCCAACCGACCACGACACAGTGGGAGATGTGGCCTACTGGTATTCGGCACTCGGGCGCTCGTGTATCCACTCGGTCTAGGCATTGGAGCATCTCCTAGTACCAAAAAGGTTCTGGGACTCTCATCCAAGGACATCCTAAGTGCCCACAGTGCTGAAATAAGTATTTCCAATATCCAATATAGCTATCCACGATGTACTTGTGGAGCCACGACCCTGATGTCGCTAGGGCGTGTAGTGATCAAGTCACACGTATGCGAGATGCATGAATCACGCCGTCAAATCATGCAGAAATCCAACGCGTACTGCGCGATCATGTGGGGCACTCCGTCTCATAACGGGTCCCATAGGTGGTCTGCCCAATGACATATGCTATGATTAGTCACTACTCAAATCAAGCATACATATGATGCGTATGGGCATGAGTCATGAGATTATACTAAGCATGTTATAAAGCAACGAATAGTAACGAGTGTGGGCCTATCAATGGGCCCCAAGGAGAGTTACAATGAGGACATTTAACCAACATTGTATATACAATGTGGACGTCAAACCAACATTGTTCCCTAGGCGCGGCCCGCCATAAATATCATTACATGAACCATGAGAAATCACTCATTGCAATGGACCCTAAGGTCATCTCATTGGGCCTCGACCCATGGGCCTTAGCTACATCAAATGGGTTGCGTTAATGGGCCTCACCAATGAGCCTTATGTACATTGCAATGGTCCATGATCCATGGGCCTTGAAATACATCAAAGTGGGCCTCACAACTTGGGCCTTAAATATATCAGATGGGCCTACACACATGAGCTTTAAATATATCAAATGGGCCACTCCATCTATGCCCCATGCACATCAAATGAGGTTGATCCCATGAGCTTTAATATGTAACAAATGGGCTTGAATCCCGTGGGCCTCATATAGGATAAATGGGCCGGATCCCATTGGCATTGCATATGTCAAATGGGCCGGATCCCATGGGCATTGCATATGCCAAATGGGCTTAATCCCATGGGCATTACATGTGTCAAATGGGCCTTAGATATATACCAAGGTAGGCCTCAATGAATGGCCAAAGTTAAATCAATAAATGGCCCTATATACATGCCATGGTGGGCCCATTTGAACCATAGATCTGGCTCATTTTTTTTTTTGTTAAAGCCATAAAAATAAATTTACAAAAATAAATGGACGGTTTAGATGCAACACATGCATCATGGTGGGTCCCACCATCCACACCTGAATGGTGTGAATAAAATACATACACCACGGTGGGCTTCCACACCGTCCACTCGACGATGTGAAGAGAACGCATACATCAAGGTGGGCTCCACCGTCCGCCTGGACGGTGGAGGAGGAATACATACATCACTGTGGGTCCCATGTGGGGCCCACCATAATGTTCTCATGCCATCCAACCCGTTGATAAGGTCACGCAGACCTGGTTGAAGAGTGAAAACAAATTTCAGCTTGATCCAGAAATTCTGTGGGCCCCAAAAAAAATTTTAATGGTAGAATTCACTTCTCACTATTTCTTATGGTGTGGGCCACCTGAACTTTGGATGTGCCTCATTTTTTGGGGAGGGCCCTCCTCAGAGGGTGGGCCACCTTATGGACAGATCGGATGGTAAGTAAACATTAAGGTGGGGCCCACACTATCAGCCGTGGGACTCCCTTGTCCGCCCGCCTGTTCCCTGTGCCTCTACAGCAGCAGCGTCTGCTGCCTCATTTCCCTTTTTTTTTTTTGAAAAACCGGTATTTTTGTGGTTTTTCAAGCGTGGGGTCCACATCTGATGGATCCACTCCAGCCATTGAATTGCATGGCTTAATACAAACCAAACGAGTCTAATATACGGTATTTTTTTGACTCAAGGTGGGCCCCAGACAATTTTTAACAGTGAAGAGAATGTTTGCTATGCTATGGCCCGCCTGAATATCGGATCGACACCATTTTTCGGCTCAACGCCTAAAATGAGTCGGAAATGAGGATGGACGACAGGATTAGAAACATACATCAAGGTGGGGCCTATATGAGTGACCCACCCCATGAGCTTAAAAATCTCAACTCATTTTTGTGTTTTCTCCCAGCAACGTCCAGACGCTGGACGTTTCTAATGTAACAATGCATTCAAGGTGGGCCCTATTTAGGTGGGCCACCACATGATGGATGGTGTGAGCGTAATACATATAAGATGGGCCCCACTCATGGACAGCTTGGATAAAATTCTTACATCAAGGTGGGGTCCATCCAAGTGGGCCATACGGCCGTATCATCACAGCAAAAACATAACAAAAGGAGAAGGGAGAGAGATTGAGTGACACACGCGCATGGAGGGCTCTGCCACTATGAGCCCTCCCTTCCATACATCCATTCATACATCGAGCGGGTCCCATTGCATGTGGGCCCGCCAAATCGAGAATCAACGGTGGAGATCCCCTCTCCACCAAAAATGAAAGGTCTAGATGACCTCATTCAACTAAGAAAGTAAACATCATGATGGGATCCATGGAGATTGGCCCCATCATGGAATGATTTTGATGATCAAGATGGGCCATTGGCCACATTTTAGGGTCCCAAGTGAGATCCACAGCATTGATCGGTGGGCCTCACTTGGCCCATCATATAAATATGAAAATCTAGCTTATGAAAACACCCACCACTTGATCTTCTTGGTCCGTCGGGATGCCGGTCTCCTAAAGCTTCACTTTGATGGTGGAGATGGGAGATGGATGGCTAGGATGATGAGTCTGAGAGTGGGAAGTGGGCCACCAAAATGCATATTTCTCATGAGAAGAGCTTGGACGTGAGAGGGCTCCCTTGCTTGGGTTTGGAGTGTTGAGAAATGAGAGGGAGAGAGAGAGTTGTAAGAGTGATGGAGTGATGGGTGAGGTGAGTGATGGGTGAGGTGAGTGATGGGTGAAGTGAGAGGTTAGTTGACTTTGGTGGTTGCTTGACTTGTGGAGAAAGGAAGCATGGGTGCTTGTACTTGACATAAAGTGATTGATGGGTGATTGATTGATGGGATTGATTTGTCACTTCGTAGAGATTCTCTTGGGATTTGCAACGCGCGGTGTTTTTCTTCGCACTGAACGCGGGTCCGCATCTCATCGTCTGGGTATCGGATTGGTGCGTGAGTTGCGGCGTTGGAACCGCGCGACGGTGCGGTCGCAAGGATACAAGTCTCGGATTAAGTCGACTCAAATGTATAGGATACGTCTCACAGTCGTGCGCAACGTCGACTATAGGTCACGGGTTGCCGGAATTTGACGAGAAGGATCGCGAGAAGCGATGGAACAGTACAGATTAGGATACGGGTCTTACAACCATACAAGTTCACCTAAGTATGTGACGGACGACATCGAATACAAGCGACCCATGTAGTCCAACTACTGTAGCTCATTCGCATCTGCTCAAATCCACTAGTTTACCCATAGGATGGTCCTACCAACGGGACCACCTTCTCCCACCTCGGTTCCTTGACTAACTTAGGGATTTGATGACATTCAGTAATAATCCAACAATTCAGAATTCATCTTCTACATGAGTGAAGTCATGCTCTCATACATTAAACAGAAAATTCAGATTTTTTTTATAATGTAACTACTACAAAAATACAAAATTAATGTGCACGTGTGTTGTGATGGGTTACTGAAAAGATCAAGAGTTGTACATCATTTATAGCACAAACACACAACAAAGATTAATGCTAGCACAAACATACAACAAGGATTTAAGCAAGCACCAACATACAACAAGGATGTTATGCAATCATACATGCCACAAGGAAGGTTATACTAAAATCATATATGAGATAAACATGCCACACAAAATTAAACCTAATCATGTTGAAGAACAATTAAATAACATTTAATCATTTCATGGAATTTAGGGGGACCTATCATGTAGGGTCTTGGCTAGGTTCTCTCCATAGGTTACTCAAGCACATCATCCTAACACTCATAATCATTAAACTCGTAGTAAAATTAGTGCTAGGCCACCTAAAGATAATAATCCGCACCTTATGAAGAATCGCTTGATCCACCGCACCCGTAGGGTTATGGTGTTAGGAAATCATTGTTTAAATGCCTAAATAAGCATACAAGCTGGTAAGAATTAGAAGGAATTTAACCCAAGACTTAAACCTACAAATATAACTCCATACTTACCTTCAATCGTCGTCGAATCGACACCAATGAATGACGATGTTGTTATAAAGGAGATGAGAGGGTGAAGGTGCACAAACCCTCATGCTTCCAAGCTCTCCCTCTCTCTTTCTCCTCTTTCTCTCTTTCTCCATTCCTTTCTTCTAAGGTAAATTCGTATGAGAAGAGTGGGTGCTCAAATGAGGCTCTTTTATAATGTCAGATTTGGTGTAAATGGCCCCAAGGGTTGAGTTTTTACTATACTAGCCCTATAGGAGGGTTTTTCTAGCCTCTAGGGCCCACTACGGAGTGTTCATATTAATATACACTGTAAGATAGTTAGCCCTAATGATGATCTATGTATGGACATGTTCGGACCGCCATTCGGACGTGCCGATCGACAAAGATGGATAGAAGTTTGATTAGCGGTCATTGATGGTTGATCGGGGCCGCGGCTATACAGATATGAGCAGAAAAATATCCTTACTCTATGTGTGAAGTTTGGTCATAAATCAATGGTCCGAAATTCTTAACTTTGCATAAAAATGGACAACACAATTCATTTAAATTTCAGCCTCTTCCTTTAGGGTATTTGCATTTCTCATGCATTCATCATTTGGCTCAAGTTGAGCGGTTCTAGATAGTACCCAGGCCTGACTCCCGCGATGGACGTTGAGCCCAGTAAGACGCACATTATTCTATAGTTTTGGAACTAGTGGCCCACCAACGAGCAGTCTAAAGCTTGTTCGAAAAATCGGGGCATTTTTGGAATGAATTAGGTATTGAGATTTCTCATGAAAAATGATTAGGGTTTGGATTAACTATGTTCATAATGTGGCCTATTTATAACTAGTGAAAGTGAAAATTTGGTCATGATTACTTTAAACCGTCGGTTTTAGGTTAAAAGAATAATGAGGTTGATTTGGTCTATTAGTTAAGATCCGGGCCTTATCTAACTCGGCTTTGTTTATATATTTAATTTAGTTATGATTGTCTTAATTAGTTAGCGATGAGTCGATTAGATTTTGGCCCTACGTGAGTAAATCATGAGGTTAAACTTAATGTTTAAGTGATCGGACGGATTCGTTAGCTTCTTACGGTTGATTAATCAGACTTGTGTGGTTTTTTACTGGTATCACCCGTGTATAAAATAACATTGAGTGTTAATGGTCAGTAAGTGATAATATAAGTTAATTACATAAAAAAAAAATTAAAGATTTTTTTGAAAATCCAAAACAGTGAAAATTCAGGATGTTATATATTTTTTACGCTTTCGACGCTAATTTTGGTAGTGGTCTACATTACTGCAATTATAACAATTAACATCCTTTCTTGTTTTAGATTTGCCTTTTCCGACTTCTCAAGGTAATGAGATTTTTTGTTTTTGCTTCTCTTCTATTTTCTGTGATAAGTGCTTTTGACCGATTGAAAGTCAATAATTTTCTTCTTATTTTTTCATTCCACAAATTATTTGATACTTTGCTCATTGTAATAATTCTATTTATAGCAGAGTTACTTAGAGACACCACTAAGGTCTTCAAATTGTTGGGTAAAGAACTAAGAAGTAACAAAGCATTCAACTCATCATTTAACACCATCTTCATAAAAGAGAGCTGATTTACAATACTTTAGATTTCATTCAATTGCTCCGCAATTGAACTTTCTTCTTTATATTTCAAATGCACAAAGCTTCCTAATCAAGAAAGCCTTGTTGCTCGCGATTTTTCTCTCATAACACCCTTTCAATTTTGTCCAAAGTGATTGTGCCAAAGTTTTTGTAGACACATGATGAAAAATACTATCATCTTACCATTGTCGAATAAACCCAGTGGCTTTCCAGTTAAGTTTTTTCTACTCATCACTGGTCAGGTCTTTTGATTTTGCCCCCAACAATTTCAACAAGAGTGTGTAAGTTCTTGTAATATAATAAATCTTCCATCTTAGCTTTTCAAATCATTTAATTGTTTCCATTTAATCTAACCATTCGACTTGTGTTTACCTCCATGATTCATACATGAATTAATTAGAATTAAACTTGGAGCTTTGATATTACTTGTTGGGAAACGCACTACTTGTCCTTTGCGCAAATCAATACGATTAACAATATATAATATTTTGTGGATGAAAATCACTTCTAATAAAATAGAAGCAAATTGTCAAACATGTAGAATGTAAGAGAGACAAAGATTTTTTACGTGGAAAACTCTCTGATGTGAAGAAAAAACCCATGGGACCTAATCTGGCACACATCCACTTTACTAATAATAATAGAAGTAAAATCATCAGGAGACATCTCTTGAATACCCAAACTACATCACTCAATAGTGGATCACAAGTAACAATAGAAGAAAATGAATTTCTCACGGACTAAAAATTGTAAAAACCTTCCAACACAATCCTTGAAACAAAAAAAAAAAAAAAAAACAAGTGTTACAGATGTATTACAGTCTTCCCTCCATCTAGATGTAAAATGCTCTACGAAGGAGTTCAATGTTATAGAAACATGCCAATGGGCCCGCTAAGATTTTCAAATGTGGTGTTTGCCCCACTGTTTCCTGTGATGTTTGACTGAAGTTTTAGATCTACTTTATATTTAAGATCATGTATTAAAATGAGCTGATGAAACTAATTAGAGTATATATGTCTTAAAATAAGCCTGGGGCTGTTGTGGGGGTGGGGCCACAGAGCTCGTGGCTGTTGGACCGTTAGAGTGAAAAATAGTCACTGGCCTGGGTCCACACATAAATATCCAATCAAATTGAATATGGGGTCATGACCTGTCTATGAGCGTCTAACACGTGTACAAAATCATAAATATCGAGTGCATGAATGCAAACAATCTCAATCTTATGGAGGGTAAAACCATCAAACGTGTTCCTAGCAGCGGCAACGGGTCAGTCACTGCCTCAAGGATTTCTGACTCAGTCGTGTCAGACCCGATTCTTCCGAGTTGACTCGGACTTGTTTGAGATTGGTGTAGGTGGCCACCCTGATTCAACCTGACTCGGTCGGGTCTGGCCAATTTAACCCTGACTTAGGTGAGTACTGACTCAACTTGTACCTGAATGAGTCAGGACAGGCCACCGAGTCAAAAAGCCATGCCTTGGCCCACCTGGTTTTGGGTATATGACCCGATCAGGGTCACACTATATAGGCTTGTGGTTTGGGTATTGGCCTTTGGGTTTGATGCCCGATTAAATGGATTGGGCTTCTGTCTAGGTTTGCAAAAATATCTTTGTAGGCCCAATTTAAAGCCCAAGAATAGGCCCATTGATGATATTTCGAGTAGTGCTGAAAGTTAGTTGGGTTGGGTTGGGTTGGGTTGGGTTGGGTTGGGTTGGTGCTCAACTCTAGCCCAACCCAAGGTTCCTATACCTCAATCTTAACCCAAGCCAACCCAACCTCAGGTTGAGAATTCTCAACCCATGTCCAACCCAAGCAGGCTCGGTCGAGTTAGTCAGGTGGGAACATGTTAATATTTTTGTTATTACATTAGTTTATTATATTTTAATACACGTCTTATTTTTTGTACCTATGATTTTATTAATTATATATGTAATTATTTATCCTAAAAAACTTCATTTTTTCTAAATAAATAAGCTAAAATACAGGACGACCACTCGTTTAAAAGTCATGTTGTGTATCACACAATCTATTTGGGAGAGAGAAATCCGGCGTATCTTGTTAGCTTGAGTCATCGAAAATAACGTGGACTAATAAGACCTGATAGCATTGAAATTTCCTGTACCTTCAACACAAATGATCCACACATAATTATATATCGATCGGGTTTGGGTTGGATTGGGCAACTTGAGACATCGACCCGAGCCCAATCCAAGTTTTATTGAATTGGTGTTTGTATAGCCCAAGACCGAGATTTAACCTAATACATCTGGCCAGAGCCCAACATAATGTCAGGTTGGCCGGGTTGAACCTGCCCGACTTTCAGCCCTTCCTCTGAGTGGAATAGGGCCTGAAATCGGGTCAAGTCATTTTTGACCGGCCTGACCTGATTTCATATGTTCATGTCTTATATCCTATATGCCAGTTTAATCCTCGATTAGACAGCCGATGCATCTTCAATGTAGACTATTGATTTTGATCCTCTAGTGTCTATTTCTCAATTCATGTGTTGGCCCACTTGATCGATGGAGAGGCTAAGAACTTTCAAGTGGGAGACTGTGATTTTATCATTTTTTTTGCGCCAGGGTGACTGGGACCCAGGTCCAGATTATTTTTTTTTGGTTTTGGGCTTGGGTCTACTGTGCTGGTCCATGCAAGACGAAGGGAAAACACAAAGAAATGGATGAAAGGAAAACGAAAATATCGGCTTGATCCAGAACTTCTGTGCCCCCAAGAAATTTTTTAACGGTGGCATTCAATTCATACTGTTTCCTGTGGTTTATTGCACTTGAGCTCTGGATATGCTTCATTTTTGGGCTCGAGCCCTAAAATTAACTGGTAAAATGGACGGATGAAATGGATAAAATACATGAATCACGGTGGGCCCCATAGAGTTTCCTCAGTACGCAATCTGCTTCCATTTGTAAGATCCCAAGGTGGGCCACAATGGAAAATTTTCAGTAATAAGACATCCTCACCGTTGATACAAAAGGCTAGTTAGAAACTGTTCCAACTCACTTTGTATATAGCCCACATTCAACTTCACCAATCCAATGGTCAGCATCATCACCACTAGGATTACTGGACCATAGGCCATTCGAAATGGTTACCAGAGCGTAGAAGGTTCTGATCATCAGACCCCTACATGTGGGCCCATGAGGGACTCATGCTTACCCTGCGTCGGTCCAAATAAGGAGGATGAACATGATACACGAATCAAAATGCATCTGCAGGAACATTCGTTGCCGTCCACCTGTTTATTAACATGGTAATACATGAATAGATGTCGATGGTTGATGGGTGGCAGAATCAATGGAATAGGGGTGGCAATGGGCCAGATGGGCAGGGCTAAACCACATTTCATCCTTGGGCTCGGGCCTGTTGTCCAGGTCCATGTCGGGCTAAGCCCGGGTTTAGGCTGCCTTGGCCCAAATCCGGCCATTGCTACTCCTAGTATTGATGGGCCATACTTTAAAAATCACAATGTTGGGGTGATCCTAGCCCCAAATCCTAGGCTGCACCGAGCTTGCAGCTACGGGTTTTGTGTAAAGCCCAGGACTGAACTCGATAGCAGTCTGGCTACTGAAGTGATGTCACCACATTTTGTGGCCCCCACCATGATGTATTTTTTGTATCCACACCGTCTATCCATTTGACGAGATCATTTTAGGAGATTAGTCAAATAATGAGGCCTATCCAAAGCTCAAATGGACCCCACCATAGAAAAAACAGTGGGGATTGTACGCCTACCATTAAAAACTTCTTTCGGCCATAGAAGTTTTCGATCAAGATAATATTTATGTTTTTCCTTGTTCGATGTCTGTATTAATTTATAAACAGGTTAGATCTCAAATAAACATCACGGTGGCCCTAAGAAGGTTTCAATGGTGGAGTAACTGTGGCCACTCTTTTATGTGGTGGAGTCCACTTGAACTTTGGATCTTACTCAGTCTTTGGCTCATGCCTTAAAATGATCTCTCCAAATGGATGGATGGTGTGGATACAACACATACATCATGGTGGGGCCCAAAGAACATGGTGCCCACACGGAAACGGATTGGCTACTCCCCTGCCACTAGTCCGGTGGCTGGTGGTCGGTTCTGTGGGCCCACCATGATGTATATGTTTCATCCATGCCGTTCATCCGTTTTTAAAGATCATTTTAAAGCTTGATAAAAAAAATTAAAGGTATATAAATTCAGCTGGACCACACCACAGGAAAACAATAGTGATTGGATATCCACCATTAAAATCCTCCTAAGGCCCACTGTACTGTTTATTTGACATCCAATCTGTTGATTAGGTAATACTGACCTATATAAAAGGAAAAACAAAGATCAGCTTGATCCAAAACTTTTATGGGCCCCAATTTTTTTAATCGTCCACTTTCATTCAACACTCTTTCATATAATGTGTTATACTTGAGATTGGGGTATTGGTCATTTTTTTGTCCCATACCCTAAAATGATATAGAAAAATAGATGGATGGCATGGATGAAACACATACATCATAGTGGGGCTCACAGAGCACCGACCACCAGCCAGGGGAGTCGCCAATCCGTTTCCCCACTTTTCATGCACGAGAAAAATGGACGGTCAGGAAAATCAAAGAACGAACACGTACAGCCATCGGGACACACGAAATAAACGCCACGTGTCCAGCGTCGCCCCATTACCTTGATCTCATCTCACGCGCGCGACTCCCTTCGCCTTCGTAAATCACCGCAATCCCAAGTCTATTTAACAATCGCTCTCTTTTAAGAGGAACGCCCCCTATCGTTAGGGTTTCTTACGGCATTTGGGGTTAGGGTTTTTCTGTCCGCTTCCCTCAACAAATAGAGGTAAGAGTCGCTTCGATTTCGATTCTAACCTCTCTATCTCTCTATTCTTGAATATTTCTTCATCTCTCCTTTTCTCACTCACCATTCAGAATCGAAATTGCGTGATTTTTTTCTGCTTTTTTGGTTTTTGGTTTGATTTTGTTTTGAGCTGATTTGGGGGGGGGGGGGGGGGGGGGGGTGTGGTGGTGTTTGAGGGTATTTCAAATCCCCTGGTATGTTTGGCACCATAAAGTAATTGGGGGTTTCGAGGGGGTTTCAAATCCACGGTGAAAGCTTGGATTACATCTAAAATCCTTCCAAAAGTTACATGTGTAACATGCGTGTTGGTAGACTATTAATCTACTGGGCACATGGCCCATTGATGAAATCCCAAAACAATTAGATTATCAAATTGCATCACTATAATTACTCTAATACGATGGTCTGCGCTGTCCAAACATTATCCATGTAAATCAATGGTTAAAACTCATTGGTTGATCACTTTTGGAGTAATTACTTTATGGTGCCAAACATACCAGGGGATTTGAAATACCCCATAAAGTAATTGGGGGTTTCGAGGGGGTTTCAAATCCACGGTGAAAGCTTGGATTACATCTAAAATCCTTCCAAAAGTTACATGTGTAACATGCGTGTTGGTAGACTATTAATCTACTGGGCACATGGCCCATTGATGAAATCCCAAAACAATTAGATTATCAAATTGCATCACTATAATTACTCTAATACGATGGTCTGCGCTGTCCAAACATTATCCATGTAAATCAATGGTTAAAACTCATTGGTTGATCACTTGGATGTGATCTTATGCTTGTGGCCCACCCGAGACTTGGAATTTCATCATTTTCAGGCTAAGTGTATATTGCATACTACTTTTGAATTAGAGGGGATTCTAAATTCTAGGTGCCAAACACAATGGGAGGATTGCAAATCTAGGGGGTTCCGAATCCAAGGGGTTCCAAATCCACTCTCCCAAACAGGCCCTCAGGTTTTATTTTGAAGAAATATACAATGCTCAATCCAAACACACCATTGGCCTTTTTGTTTGAGTCAGCATTTTGTGTTGGTGGACCCATGGTCCAGACGTCGTATGTGCACCCCAGTGGATGGGCAATCCTTGAAAAGACTCCCACCGGATGAAGCTGGCCATGCGGTTGTTGGATTGTAAATGGACGCATTCAAATCAGGCTGTCCATTGGCCCAGCCTGGTGTTGGGCTTGGGGCGGATTTTGAATAGGTCAGTATGGGCTGATCGGGCCAGACCTATTCAAAATTTTATTTCTTCTTGAGCCGGGCTTGGCCCATTGACAGCCTCATTTGAAATAGAGTATTTTCCTCCGTATGCAATGGGAGATACTTTGGTGGACGAGCTTTCGGTTCATTGCATGTCTCTCTTGGGGCCACCAGATGAGTGGTTTGAACCACTCGGTAAATAACCCAAAAAATTCCACTATCGGTTTATCCAAGCTGGTCCACTAGGCCTCATTAAATGGTGGACCGTTGGTTGTAACTGTCTATTTTGAAGCCCCCCCATTTGATAGCATCATCCGATAAGGGAGATGGTCCATCCCATGAGCCCCATACGATCAATGGTTTAGGTTCTTAAAGGTAGGCTGCACTTGTACCATTGGTGGGTAGAACATAATATGCTATTTCTTCTCTTGATTGTCATGGTTTGGGTGAATGGTTTCGGTTGTGGGTTTGATCCCCACAAACACGAGTTCAAGTCCCCTCTCCCGATGCATGTGGTTGGCGGGTGACTGCGTGCATCCTTAGGGAATAGTCTCACTTTAAAGGAGTGGAGACACCCTGTCGTTGTAAAAAAATAAAATAAAATCATATAATGACTATTTGTATTTTTTGGTTATGCTTTAATGGTAACATGTGATGGAAGGGGAGATGTTGTGTTGCTCGTATTGCCACTAAAATCTTTTGTTGTCAATTGGGCTTTCAGGCATAGCTTTGTTGGTAATTTGCAATGGCTCCATCACAGCCTAACAGTGGGCTGTTTGTTGGGTTGAACAAAGGGCATGTCGTCACAAAAAGGGAATTGGCTCCTCGCCCTTCTGCCAGAAAAGGGGTATGTAATGTAAAAGTGATATACTTTTTATGACTGGTTTGCTTTAATTCTTGCTTCATCAGATTTTGGGATTTGAATGTCTAATGATGATTGAACTTCTTTGCATTCAACATTTTAGTGGCAGGTTTGCATCAATCCTTGCTAACTTTGCCGGGTTTTCTAAAATGGAAGTGAAATCCTTTATATTCTCTTGCATTCTTTTTTGGAAAATGATATTGTTGGACATCAATTGAGGAACCGTACTGACCATGGGGGTGAAAATTCATATTTTGCTGGCCTTAAATAAATTGGGTTTGGAGGCATAGTTGATTCTGTCTGGGATCATTTGGCATGATCAAGTTTGTTTTGCATTTGTTGGTGGGTTGCATATGTTTTGGTTCCATGAAGTTTGCTAATCCCACGCACACTGCTCTGCCAGAACCTGTACGTGCATGTGGGGATCTCCAAGTTGCTTATCTGGTGGACTGAAATATGTGGTTGTCCTGGCTTAAAAATCAATCCTGTCCCCTGATCAGTTGGTTCCATGTGTTCGTGGATCACTAGTCCTTCCCTTTTTAAGCCCATTTTTCATGGATGGGGGCCTGCCTGATGAGTGGACTGTCCTGTCTTTCAGCCTGGTTATCTACATGTGCTCCAGTGCATGATTTTTGCGCTGAGAGGCGCGTGTTTATAGAATTGCCATTTGTTCTGAAGTTAAATTGAACTTTTGTGAGAAATGATATCGTGTGAGGCCTTTTTGGATCCCCATCGGTTAGAAGTAATTTGTGGGAGTGATCTTAGCCAATCATCCAACCTCATGTAGATTGGCCTTAGCCGAGAAATTACTCAAATTGGACTTTTGCATATTGCATGTGGCGACTTCACTGCATTTTCAACCATCGGTTGATGGTTAGGGTTGATCAATTGGACCAATTTTTGGTGCTGTGGCCAAACTGTATACTGTCTTGTGGCTTGTGAGGCATCAGAGAGCTTTGTCCCAACAAAAGAGGTGTCTGAGGCTCTGAGCATAGGTTGGTTTGTTTTGGCAATTATTTCCCTTTGTTCTAACATTTTTTTCCCTTGCTTTTAGTGGAAAAAATGATTATTAATTAGAAAAAGTATTGTTATCTTAATGTTTGTATATTACAACCCTAGTTAAGGTTTGAAATTATTCTGTTATGTAACGTATCGTTCACCATCGATACCATTATCCATTGCCCCATATCAGGCTGTTTTGGTCTGATGTGGGGCCAATACACCAAGATCTTTCATAAGCAATACTGGTATGTATCAGGTATAGGTATTGGTTTTGGATGGTACTTTAAACCTTGCCCCTAGTACTTCACCATGTGTTATGAGCTCTGTGCTTTTCTTTCTCAGAAAACTAGCAAAAGGGTGCATTTTGTTCGGGGCATCATTAGGGAAGTTGCTGGTTTTGCTCCATATGAGAAGAGAATTACTGAGCTCCTGAAAGTTGGAAAGGACAAGCGTGCACTGAAATTGGCAAAGAGAAAGTTAGGTACGCACAAAAGAGCGAAGAAGAAGCGTGAGGAGATGTCCAATGTTCTTCGCAAGATGAGGTGAAGTTTTTCTTTTCTTTTCTCATAATTCGATATATAGATGATGAAATCTGCTAGTGATTCTAGTAGGTATGATACCACATGGAAGCATCCACCCACATTGCACTTTAGGCACACTCTTGAAGTTTTTTGCTTATGATCCTATCCATAGGACAAAAAACTTCCAGACACATTTAGGTTCCTTCTTGACAGAAGGTGCTTAGGTCTACAAATGTCCTGATAGAGCTCTTTTGTGACAACATGTACCTCTACATGGGTCACTCGTGTGTGGACCATGAGTCGTGCATCAAATAAGTGCCTTTTTGTCAGTGTTTTCAGTAGCGTGCGTAGCGTAGCGGTAGTGTACGCTACGTAGCGTAGCAGGTAGCATATATCCCCTGTAGCGTGCGCTACAGGGGTCGTAGCGTACGCTACGGCTTCGTAGCGTGTAGCGCAGGTAGCGTGCGCTACCTGTAATTTTGGGGAGAGTATGTAAATGCCAAAAAATAAAATATAAAATATAAAAAAATTGTAAGAAGGTGATTTCGGTACCTGTAGAAGAGGTACGCCTGATTGGAAGAAGAATTCAGTGGGCCTTGATCGACAACAGTTGAGTTTTGGTCTTCCGCAGGTACGAAAAAACCTCCCCTTTTTCTTTTCTTCTTCGAATGGAGGAAAGTTTTCAAAATCAACGAGAATTCCGGCGAACAATCTGCAATCTCTCGGGAATTTTGGTTTGATTCGGAGATTTGGGTTCGAAATGGAACCCTGGTACTGGGATTTGGGTTCCAGATAGAAATGGGAAACCCTATTCCCCTTTCGAAAATGGCATCGGAACCTTTTTTTCAAGCGCGGATTAGCTATTGACAGGTTTAGTAGCTAGACTTGCTACTGAAGTGACGTCACCAAGTTCCGTGGGCCCCACCATGATGTATGTTTTGTATCCACACCTTCCATCTATTTGTAGATATCATTTTAGGACAATATCCAAAGAATGAGTTAAATCCAAAGCTTCAGTGGACCCCAGCACAGAAAACAGTGGGGACAGTGACACCCACCATTAAAAACTTCTGAAGGCCACAAAAGTTTTAGATAAACTGATATTTGTATTTTCCCTTATTTCATGTTTTTTGGCACATTTGAACAGGTTGGATTTTAAGTAAACATTATGATGGGCCTTGGGATAGTTTTAACGGTGGGAATCACTTTCCCTACTGTTTTTAGTGGTGGGGTCCACTATAGCTTTTTATCTGCCTCATTCTTTGGTTCAAGCCCTAAAATGATATCTCAAAATGGATGGACGGTGTGGATACAATACATACATCATGATGGGGCCCACGAAACTTGGTGACGTCACTTTAGTAGCCCACTCGCCACTCAACCTGTCAGTATCTAATCCGCGTCCTTTATTTTGGGGACCCTGCTCGTGAGTCGCAGCGTCATGGGCCCCATTCTGATGTAACGTATTTTATCTGCTCCGTCCATCTATTTTGGACACTCATTTTATGGAATGAGCTAAAAAAATGAGTTAAATCCACATTTCAGGTGGACCACACCAAGGGAAATAATGTGATTGAACGTTTGCCATTAAATTTTTTTTAAGGCCCATTGTTCCTCTTTTTTTTTTTTGAATTTTTTTCGATGTAGAGATAAAATAACTTGGTATTTTCAGTTTTTTCCTGATTTTTTCCCTTTTAAAATGCCGGTTACTGTTGGTTTTATATTCTTTATACTTGTATTGTACTTAATGCTCTTAACTTTGGGATTTTTATTTTGAAGAATGTGACATTAATATATTTTGCTTTTTTCTCACTATTTAATATTTATCATATATATATATTTAAAATTAAAAAAAATAGAAGTATTGTGTAGCTTACGCTATGCTATTTCGCTACACGCTACGGAGGGTTGAACGCTACGCAACACACTACCACTATTTAAAACACTGCTTTTTGTAGATGACCTTGTTCAATAATCCACCCAGTCAAGTTGCAATCGTGCAACATGTACAAATCAAGTACAAAACAAAGGTTGGTCTAAAGAACTTCATGTTCCAGCTGCATCTGCCTGATAAGCGGACTGGCCTGTGATTTTGGCCAGGTCATCTGAACTGTGGAGCCGACCTGATTCAGGGCTCGGATGTTCTATGCATTTCCCATAGTGACACATGTGGCCCAGTGCATAGGTTTGTCAGGTGGGTTGGTGCAGCGATGAAAGTAACTGTCCTAGTGAAGTAGACAATAGACATCATTTAGAGCCAGTTTATAGAGTTAATAAAGCCATGTTGAATGAATGTTGTATGATTGGTCAGATGGAAAGAAACCAACATTCTATGTTTACAACTTCAAAGTTTTTATGATTATTTCAACCAAAGGAAGGACATTTATAGAGAAGCAAGTGCAAAAATTAAATAATAATTATCTCAAGCCCCACCAAAGCTTAGATTATTTGATGACATCATTGCACAAAAGGTTGCATCATGGGTGTGTCATCTTGAGTGTGCCAGTTACCATGAAACTCTTGACTTTGTTAGCTTTTGTATGGGAATGGAAAATGTCCAGCACTTGGGTGTGATCATGGTTTTAAACTGTCAGGTTTCTTTAAAATGCAGATTTAACTTGATAATGAAAGAATCATGGCTGGATTACAGTGTGTGTTTACCACATCTAAAATGTGGTAGATTGTCCACCTTTATGCTTGGCATGCTCATCCAAATCGTCAGCCCCATTTTGGATTGTGCATGGCCCAAAATTTACACTGATTGCACAATCATAACTACTTACAAGTGGCCTTCGAATGGATGGGTGAAAAGAAAAAAGGTCAGCAGTGCAAATGCAGTTGCACAATCAGACAGTAAAGATCTTTTTGTATATTATGTTCCGCAATAGATCAAAACAGAAAAAGAAAAGTGATGGTTGATATCATCTTATCAGTGTGATTTTCAGGCTACGCCACATCCAGGATGGGGTAGCTTGTGATTTGGATATTCTGGATGGGCATACATGGATGGTACTACAAGTCTCACAAGTTATAAGCTTTTGCAACACACATTGGCCTTCAAAGAACTAGCCAACATACCTATGAGTATCTCACACGTTATAGCCCTTGGCAACACACATTGGCCTTCAAAGAACTACCCTACATAAATTGAAGAGTCACCTTTGTTTCAAAAATATTGGTTGATTCATCAAATATTAGGGGTTGTGTTGATGATGTGTCAATTTCAATAAATGCTCCTTGCATGTCGATGCCCTTGGTTATTAAGGTTTTTAACTTCTGGATCTGCGATAAAAGAGATCCAGAACAGAGGGGACTATTCCCATGTGGTGTTTCTCCTTACTGCCACCTGTTTTCTCTCTTATGAAGAAGGCTGTGGGGACCACTCGTAGTTGCCACAGTGGATCACTGTCATACATTATTGGCGGCGCATGCTATAGTTTGAAGTTCAGATTGACATTGCTTGTGTGGTTTAGACATAAGAGTGTGCCTCTAAGATCTTCATGCTTGTCTCTTACAAAAAATCAAAGTCTGATGTTGGCAATATTGCTGGGCATTTTTATGTCACCACTGTTTGGACACAGGCCTGACCGAGATTTTCCGGAAATCAGAAATGCTGGCTGTGAAGAAATTTTCTCTGCCCCTTCATAGCCACCTGGCATGTGTGGGGCAGTGGGTTGGTTCCATGGTGTGTGTATATGACCTGACTTAAAAAAAAGGTCAGCCAACTCATGTGGTCGCCTTCTGAAAAAAAAAGGTTTTTCAAAGGTGGAACAGTTTAGAAAAAACTGTTGTGGGTGGTCCACATGAAATGCATGTGTACGGCCTGATGAGTGAACTGGCCTGGGTTCTGGACCAGTTCATCCATATAGTGTGGCCCACAACTCTGTAAAACCCATTGCATCGCCTGATTTCAAAAGGCTTGTGTAAAATTTTCCACGGCATGAGGATTTGGATTGCATCCAGTATCAATTTGGGGTGTGGAACATGTTTGTGAAACTTTCTGGTTGAATATTTGCCAATGAGGTTTGCTTCGTTTCTGGTGTTTTGTGCATGCAGATCTGCTGGAGTGTCCGACAAGAAGAAGTGATGAAGCATGGATAACCTGAAATTCCTTGGTTTTATATGGGAAATCTTTGTCAAAAGTGACTCCATGTGCTGAGAGATTTATGGATATCCCTGATACAGTTTGAATTGAGATTTTGATTAGCAGGTTTTGTTTAGATCTTTAGAATCTTCATATATCATTTTGGAGTTGGATGTGAATTTTCAGTTTAAGTCAGACTTCACTCGTGGTATTATGGTTGCTTCTTTTCTGTTATTATGGGTGGAATTTTTGCCATTTGTGCAGGTGGTGATTATTTACCTGCAATCTCACCATTCTTGGGCATCTTTTGACGAGGCTATAAGGCTATGGGCCAAAAAATGCAGTAATTGGACCACTCTAACCATACAGCTGTCAGTTTTGCCCATTAAATGTGTACCATTGCACTTTTATGAGATAAACTCTCCCATTTCCAGACCTCTGCTTTCATTGCTACACAGCTCAAATCCATTGATTTTCATTACATCAGCCATCCACATGTTATCATACACAATCACCTAATGCTAGTGCTGCCTGGACATTGTTTTGGGGCATCATGGTAGGTTTAAGGTTTTGAAAGAAAGAAAAATAAAAATAAAAATAGTGGACTGGTGCTGCTGCATCTCGAAATGAATCACATGTTTTAGCATATGCCTATGTAACGGATCAGGGGAGGGAGTGGTGACTGCTTGGGCCTTCCTGTGCGTTTCTGCGGAACCAAAGCCATTACAAATGCTTGGCGGGATGATCAATGGATGGTGATTGTCATGTCATGCATAAACCGAAGATGTGATAAGATGCTCTTAGTGATCTGTAAAGATAGAGAAAATTTTGAAACAAAGCATGCGAACCAGAGCAACAAAAAAGCTCCTACCCTTAGTTTGGTGGACCAAATCATTCTCAAAAACCTCAAATGTCCATTGGAGAAAATATGATCAACTGATTTTTTATACTTTCAAGACATGGCCAAATATTGACAAGTAATCAGTTTCGTTTGGAACTGTTAGAGAACTGTTAGAGAATCCTAATTTCGCCTCTCAGTGCCATTGCTGTTACTCGGAATTCAGATTTTACTCTGTTTCTAGCAAGTCTTTCTTTCTCAATTACCTGTTTTTCGGCTTAACTGATAAGATAGGTGAGGCCTGAAGTTTTTCTGTGGAGCCCACCCGAAATGCTGGAATGTACATAAACTTTCCTTTAACAATGTGGGACATGGCCAGCTTGTCTGGAACATGTTGCCAATTTTTGTGAAAAAAAAAAGGAAGTAATCAGTTTCGTTTTGAAGGTAAAAATTCTATTACTGTTGGCCCCCTCGAGTGCTTAGGTGCCTTTGTAAAATTTTTGCATGTTGCCAATTTTATTTTATTATTTTTATTTTTTTGACCCATGTTAAAGAGACCTAGCTGGAAGCTTGGCGACTAAAAAAATCTAAAATTTAAATATTGCTGAAAAATTCAAGTAGAACAAGCTTACATTCTATTGCTGAAGATGGGCATATCTTGACAATGAAAATTCTGTTACCTGGTTGAATATGGCCTGAGTATGACCAAGTTATTGTCTTTAGGATTAGTTCTGCTCCAAATGTGCAGTGGTTGATGCAGCAGTAGTTCCATCTGAAATAAAGACCCATCATTTGTGGCTATTCAATCCTGGTTGCACCATTAGATTGAATCAGAGGACACATTAAGAGCTGATTTTTTTAACTCTTAAGGTTCAAAATGAAAGAAAAACCAGTAATGGCAAAGCAATCAAACACGGAAAGATTGCAGATTGCTCTCTCTCTCTCTCTCTCTCTCTCTCTCTCTCTCAACAGTCTACCATTACTTCAGCAACTTACAATCCAAACGCTCCCTTAGGATCTCCAATCTGGGAGATTTTTGCTTCATATAATCTTATCCAAAGTGGGGATGCACAGGCCAGAGGTTTACATTACAGGGCCATTTACTCCAGTTGGGCAAACCAAAAACCCGAATCCTCTGCATATCCTCAACAACAATTTACTCCAAGAATAAGGGCCTGCTTAGATGATGCCCAAAATGTGCGCCATTGAATGGCTATGGCTGTTCATTGGTTCCAAGGCACATTTCTTGAGTTACCAAGAAAATATGGATTGATTTGACTGTTTGTTGGGTCTAACCCACATTTTTCATGGGCTATTCTGAAATATCAAGCTAATATGACAATATTAGCCTTTTGTTTAGTGGCCCTAAACATCGATGATCAAGATCATTAACACAAAAACAATTTTTTATTCATTTATTTGTTGGGAACTATCATGGGTTGCATTTGGTGATTCTATAGAACCACCCTTCTTAGGCAACGGTCCTTACTCTTGTTCGGGTGGTAGACTGTCAGGAGTTTCAACTCCCTGTCGAGGGTTCAAGTACCTATAGGCACCCGGGTGAGTGTGTGGGGTGTGTGTGTGCGTGTGTTAAAAAGAAAAAAAGAGGCAATGGTAGCCATCCCGTCCACCCTTTGGGAAAACAGGATGGCTATAGAAAATAACACCGAATCAAGGATAATTGGATCATCTGATTAGTGTCATGATTTTTGCATGGTAGCCCATGCAATATATTCTAAACTTAACTGGCAGTTCAGATAGATTGATCGAACTGTCCAAGTGAACCGATACAACTAGAAGCGCTGTAACTTCTAGTGCTTTGAGAGTCACTGGAGCATTTCTTATTAGCAGTGGAGATTCTCGGTCCATAGCTCAAAAGGTAGGCAGACATACGAAGAAATTCCTAAAATATTCAATCTCTCTTAGAAATGCAGAAAGTACGTAAGATGACCCGTTTCAATCTCTCTTCATCCCTCAAAACTCATATTTTTAATTGTATATTTTAGAATGACACATGGCTTCTGTTAGACAAGGTATACCTGGATTCGGTGTTTCTTATTTTCTCCAACCCAGTGATCAGGCTAGCTAGATTGACTTGGCCGACTCCTAGTTTGAGCCCCTTCATTTGGCAACTACAGTTTGTATGAGTCCTTTTAGTTTCTTGAATGAACGCTGTTTGGACATCATTGTCTAAAAAAAAAAAAAAAAAAAAAAAACAAAAAACGAATGCAATGTAATTCAATTATCAATACAAATGCAATACGTTTGAAATTGATCTAACTTGATGGCCACCAATTGGATGGTTAGAACCACTCAATATGCCTAAGTTACAGGCAAAATGGGACTATGATTTGGATGAGTCACCACCATTGTACTGCATCCTGTTGTCTTTCCAGTACAGCAAAAAAAAAGAAGAAGAAAAGATTACTTTCAATGGAAAATTAAATGTTTTATGTCCAGCTTCATGGTCACAATCCATGATGGCCCTACCCACGTGGCTCATTTCTCGAAACTTAGTTAAGTATGCCGTACCGTTGATCTGTCGTTGATACTGATGCCTGTTGAAATGAGACGGACCACCTTAGAAACATATGTTCATTCAAACAGGCAGTTGAGTAACTGGTCTATTCGAAATATTTCATCATGAAATTTCATATACCTTCATCCTATATAATACCTAATAAAATTTGAAATTAAAATATCTCTCACATAACTTCTCGCTGTAAAACTTCTATCAGGTGGGCTACACATGATCATTAGTTCAAATTTGATCGTTGGACTATTCAGATTTAGCGATTCAGTGACTCCCACTACAGTTGTGATCATTGTATATAGCTTCGGGGCAGGACGCTTGAACCGCGGTCCTTATACTCGGTTATTAAGCTAGATATGAAAACTTACTGTGTGAAGACCCTAAAATAAATAAATGTGATGAGTAAGCTTCTATCCCTTTTTGGTCCTCTTACCAATATAAGTGAGAAAATTTTAGTTTCATTGAAGGTTCTCCTAGAGGTGTAAGGTGTGGAAGATCAAAATTTTTATTGACAAAATATCTTTCTAATCAAGCATCCTTTTAAGTTATGGTTTTGAATTTCCATTGTTAATTCATAGATCCATCAATTCTGCCGTACAGGTATAACATTCGGTAACAGAGCTATCTATGCATTATCTCGAAGTTCTTTTGCTATGAGATTGTTCTCTCTTGATAACCAGAGAGCATCGTTGGAACCCGAGAAAGGGATTAGAATCCGGCAGTGTCATGATGGAATGAACGAGACTGTTAGGGCAGCCATAGCTGTCAGATCTTGCACAGGCCGCAGCCCTGTTTCTAGCCCTTGCCACCATGGGATCGGAGGGTGAAAACCGATCGCTTCTGGCAGCCATGGCCGTTAGCTTCAGCGGCTGCAACCGTTGCTGTGGATTTCATGGATTCCGACAACCCTGTCCATGAGTGTGGACAATCAGGGTTGAGGCCCGATCTCTGATCGTCGGCATGCCTTGATTCGTGAGTGCGAACCATCGCAATCAGAGGGCAACAACGTTCTGTTAGACGACTGCTGGAAGAATTCCACAGCCGCAACTCTTCAACAATGCCAGAAATCCCAGCCATCGCCAACCGCCATTAATGGTGAAGCCCAACAATCAATGTTGGCTGTTTTAGCCAACTGCGATGACTCCCTCATCGGATTTGTGGCAACCATGGTGGTCAGATCCATCATAACAGAACCCATCTCTGGTTTCTGGCAGGCACCCCTGGTCAAAATCCCATTCCTCCTTCAGCACCGGCGCTCGATTCTGGCCTGTGATGGTATAGGTGGGAGTCGAACATGGCGGTTCCGGTGGTCGGACCCTGCAGCAATGAATTCGGCTGAGATTTTGTTGCTCGATTCATGCCGGCGGAGACGTTTTTTGGATAATGTAATTGCGGCTAGGATTTTGCTGGATTTACGGAGATGCGGTTAAGGTGTTGAGATAGGCAATTTCCTGTTTTGGAATTTTGGAAAAGGATTGCACTAGGTCTACTTTCGCGCCCAGTACTTTTGATGAGCTAGACCTTAGGCTTAGGTCCGGTGCTTGGGCCTATTTGTGTGTTTCAGACTACCAGGCTTTAGGCCCAATTTCAGCATGTGGGCCCATTTTTAGCAGACCTTAGGCCAATTTTTGGCCCATTAGCTGATGTTTTGAGGCCTATTTTGGTTGTTCAGGCCAAGTTCTCATGTTTGCTTGGGCCATGGTTTGGGCTTATCTATTGGGAAGTGGATTTGTTGTTGTGTTTAACACCCCGACCACCCACTGGGCTTGTTTTGAACTATTTATAGTACCAAATTTTGGGCTTGGTTGCTGTTTAATCTAGGATAGTTATTGTGCTTTCTTAAATGGGAGTGATTGAACTTGATTTTGGGCCCATTTCAGTTTGAACTACGAGCCAATTTTAGGCCCAACCAATTGGCTTTATGTATTACTTCTTGTTTGACATTTTGAGCCCATTTTAGATATTTGGGCTCATTGTCTGATAGTCATGATTTTAACCTTGCATAATTGTACTTGGCCTATTTTTTAGCACAACTAAAACTCATATGGTTTAATTGATGGTTGATGTGTTTTATTTGAACAGTTGACCATTAAGAAGTCAATGCAACCATCACTTCAGAATATGTTTAAACCTATGGGCGATCAACATCAGCCGTATTTTGGGCCAAATCAGAACAATTTCAGAATGGTCCGTTATGGGCAGGACCATGTAGTAATTTTTGGGTCTAGGAGTGGGGATTAGAGCTGGTTGTGTTAGCCACCAAAGTTACTTCAATCGGCGAAAATTTTTTATTTTCAGATTTCAGTTTGTGGAATTCAGTTACCATCCATATTAGAATTGCATTTAGTCGCGTTCGTTTCCATAGCGGGTGGTAGGATATGAGCGGGGTAAAGTGATTAGTGATAATTATATAAGTTTGAGAAATTCATTTTGCTCAAAGGTGATGAACATCTTAGATTTATTACACTAGCATTGATCAGCTTCATGTTCAGTAGAGCCTCTTGTATGTTGCAATTTCGCCCAAAGGAGGAGTTGCAATGATGCGCCGAGCTCTTGCCAGAATTTGATGACTATGACCCATTATCATTCTGGGTCATTTGATTGAAGGCCCAAATTAATCGAATGTTAATATATGTATAATGTTTGTGGTTTACATTCATGTAATATTATGTGGGATTTGTTCATTCATTGATGTGAGTGTTATACTTTATAAGTCCAACCATGATTGTTTCCAATGTTCCAAACCAGTTTAATTTCATACCTTTGCTTATTGGGTCTAAGCACTATTTAGGAAATCGTTCTCCGGATCTTGCAGAAGATTGCACACAATTTAAAGAATGTCTTATTTATAAGGGTAAGAGTAAAGTTTTAGTCTGTTTTGAATCTAATTTAGCTGATATGTACACAGACTCTTGACGGATAGACTCTGGTGCAATTGTTCACATATGTAATTCCATGCAAGATATGCTCCAAAGTCGGACACCAACTAATGCAGAAAGATCAGTGTATATGGGGAATGACATTAGAACAAACATGGAAGCTAGCTTGTGGGCTTAGATTATCGTCAGGACACTTTCTTGATCTAATAGATACTGTATCTGTGCCTTCTATAAGGTGCAATTTGGTTTCTATTTCCCATTCAGACAAATTTGATTATGAGTTTAAATTTGAAAATGAAAAATTAAGTATTTTCTATGATTAGGTTATGATTGGTTCTAATATGTAACACCCCAGGTTTTCAGGGGCCGTGTAGGAACTCGGCTCTCGAATTCGTAGGTGCCATGGATGCCCTAATGGGCTTCGGATTTTAATTACATTTAGATGATTTCATAAACAATGGAGAGTTTAGCAGGACATGAAGCATAAGTAAGTCATAAGACAGTATCAAGTGTCAATAAATATAAAAATATCTAAACCACAAATTCAAAATCATCTAAATAGGGAACTAGTCCCACGTATACATGACCTAAAGTGACTAGAGCCCTGACCCATATCCCATGGTAGCCCGAACTCAAACTAGAAGGATTCGCCGAAAGTCTGAAAGTAGAGAAGCTCCTCTATCTCATCCATGCTCACCCCGCTCAGCTCGTTGAGCTCCGCCTCACCTGCATCTAATGACGTGTCTGGTTGGTGTTTTAAAATACCGTCCCAGAGTGGGAATGAGTAGCTAACTTAGTGAGTTCCATTAACCATAGGTTACATTAAATAACAATTCCATGATGAATTTAATGAAAAGCATAAATTCACATATTTCTAAGTAATCTTGTTAAATGCGTATGCTTGAATTATGGTATAATGCATGACCTCACCTACAACATTCCCTCGAGCGACTTCATCTCATGGTCGCGCATGACCAACACTCCCTCATTGTGACCTCAACTACCGAGTCACCAAATCCTAGCTAATGCGATGCATGGATAATGTAGCCGAGTATTTAGTTAATTCCGTTCATCTAGCACGTTGGGAAACTGGTACACCCTGACGATATCATGCCCTCATCCATTTGTGAGGCCAGGACCCTTCAACCTGCGAGGCCAAGACTCCGTGATCCTTAATCCCATCAGAGTCCCCACCCCCGATTGTAAGCATGTGGGGAGTGCTGGGAAGCGGGATCGCTCACGGTCACTGCGAGGAGGCTTGTCGCCCCAATGTAGGCCGACAGCTCGGACATAGTGTCTCATTCTACCATACCTGGCTCATGAGACTGTGGATCAATTTCTAACTGTTGTCAGTGGGTATCAATGGGCGAGGGGTGTTCCAGGTTCCAAACAGGCATGAGCAAACATGGTTAACAAACATGGTTGGTCAGTTGGTAGACCCAACCGCCCAAAACTTATGCGAGCACGTATCGTACGACATCGGGTGAAAGCAACCCATGTAGTCTCACTACTGTCATACATACGAGTTCGCCCAAATTGGTTAGTCTAGTCTCGGGACGGCCCAACCGATGGGGCTACCCTCATAATTTATAGGTTCCTGACCAACCCAGACAAAAGGGCTTCAATTCTTAACATATTAAGATAGTCGTGATTTCTCATCAAATATTCATAGAATATAACACACAAGCAGTCATGACAATTTTCAGAATATCTAAATATATGTAAACTACCCCTAGCAGCAAGAATTAGACATGTATGTACATGGAATTGAATTTTTTTTCTAAGAGACAAAAATTTCATATGTCATTCACAATGTAGGAAATGCAGACATACAAAGTATAAAAAATCATGATGAAAATCAAATGAAAGGGTGAACATGCAGCAAAATTCCCAAGCCTAAACACCATTTCAGATTGATCAAACATCAATTTATCTTTGCATGCATGTTAAGCATACTCATCAAACAGGTTCCTAAATAGAATCTTCTAATCCTAGATAGAATCTCCTAAAATTTACACATGCATATCAATCTAACATCCAAAATCATTAAGTTCATCCTAGAATTGGTAATCTGTCACCTATGGATAATAGTCTGCACCTTTGTAATGATTCGCCTGACTCAAAGCGCTCCTACGATTATGGTTATAAGAAAAATTCACCGAAGCCTAAATAATCATATGAACCATTGTAAGGATTAGAAAACCTAACCTAAAATACTAGATTAAAGAGTATAATCTATCTCTTACCTCCAATTACCGCCGAGAGAACTCCATAAAGGATCCATGAGTAACAAGGTGGCTATAGAGGGGGATGTGAGGGTGAAGGTACACATATCATCACACTTCTAAGCGCTCCATCTCTCTTTCTCCTCTCTCTCTTTTTTTTTTCTCACTTTTTTTTTCTCTCTTTCTTTCTTCTAGGGTAAATTCGTATGGGGAGAGGGGGTGCCCAAATGGAACCCTTATATAGTGACAGATTTGGTGTAAATGGCCTCAAGGGTTAGGTTTTTACTATACTAGCCCTATGGGAGGGTCTTTCTAACCTCTAAGGCCCACTATGGGGTGTACATGTCGATATAAACCGTAGGATAGTTAGCCCTAATCCTGATCTACGTACGGACATGATTGGTCTACCATTTGGATGCGCTGATCGATAGATATGATTATAAGTCTGTTCAACGGTCACCAATGGTTTATCAGGGCCGTGGCTATACGGATATGAGCAGGGAAATATCCTTACTCTATGTGTGAACTTTGTTCGTAAACCGACAGTCCAAAATTCTTAACTTTGCATGAGAGTGGACGACCCGATTTACTTAAGTTTCAACTTATTCCTTTAGGGTATTTGTACTTCTCATGCACTCGTCCTTTGGCTCAAGTTAAGCGATTCTGGACACTACCTGTAATGCCCCGAATTTTGAGAGTCAAGCAAAGCTCAACTCCCGAGATCTAGTGCATCATTTATGCAACATGGATGATGATGTGTAGATGTTGTCCATATCAATGCATTAAACATGAGTGGGATTATACTAAAACTTTCATATCATACTCCAGGTGCAATTAAATTAAGCAAGAGGAAGACTTAAGTACGTGTATTAAAACATGAAAGTGTTTCACAAATCGGAGTATGAATATGTACCAGGCTTAATAAATACAAGTGTTGTTTCAAAACATACAAAATATCAAAATGTAAATGTCCAACTGATCTAAGTGACCCTGTAATCCCATCGAAGCAACACGAGGTCTACATAGACTTACCAGAGAGCTGAACATAGGAGAACTCTTCCTCCTCATCTACGAAGTCCATCTCCACTACATATACATCCCCATCACCTGCATCTATAACAGAGTCTGGTTAGTGTTTTAAAATACCGTCCCAAATTGAGAATGAGTGATCAACTCAGTGGTACTATAAGACAAAGGTTAACATGTTAGCAAGTCAATCAAGTAGTAATGATAAAGCAATACAACAATCACTTCCTAACTACTCTTGTTAATACAAGAATGAAGTGCAATAATGATGCATGTCCTCGCACAAAGCTCCCTCAAGCGATTTCATCAGCCATTCACGCATGACAAACTTCCTAAACGTGCACTTCCTCGCTAAAGTACATGCAATGTGGTGCATAGTCGTGTTAGCCAAGTACTTAATTAGGCTTATTTATATAACAGATTTAGAAAGTTAAGGTACCTCCCTTTATATCATTTATCCAACCGAAAGATCCATCTAGGGTTGTCAATCCTAGTTAATCACATACGATAGGCAAGTTGTAGGGCATCACCCCTGATGGAATAGCAGTCCATAAGTAAATTTAAAGTTTATACTCGCAGTTACTACTAGAAGGCTCATCACCTCAACGCTGGCCGACAACTTGAATACAGTGTCCCATACAATCATATTCGGCTCACGAGTTTGGATTGCTCACTGGTCACTACAGGGAGGCTTGTTACCCCAGCATAAGCCGACAGCTCGACAACTGTGTCCCATACCACCATGCCCGGCTCATAAGTCTTTGCAGATAGTGGTACCATGGTTAAAATGAGCTTTTACACTGGTGGGGGTATCTTAGATTCAAACAGTACTGTCCATACATGATAAACACACAATAGGCCAATCGATTTTGTTAGATAAGTTCGATTAGTACGAGCGCACGTTAAATTAATCAACATGGAGCTCATAAGCACTCCACCTGGCATAACCACTGTCAACAATCGTCGTACAACCTGGATTCACCGAACGTATCAAATGTGGAGAGACTAATTCCGCCACTCAAACAGGAATTGTTACTGATTGCCTGGGCCAAGTTATGGCTCCAATCTTACTCAAGTGCAATAGGCAGACACATGTGATAACATTTAACAAACAATTCAAATACAATTCTCATTTGAACATTTTGTCAAATATATTGAACATGTTACCAAATATTTGCATTTCATCCATGAATTGTAATGACAAATATGATTATATGAAGGAAACAATACATACGAGCAAGGTAAATAAGAATATTATCTTAATACTTTTAATAGATACAAATCATCAACATTTTCTCATTCAGACAGTTTATCAAACACTTAGACTACACATAAGCAAATACATAAACTAGGTTAGTTATAACAAATATTTTAGCAGTTCCTTCTACAAGGATATCATCATGCAAATGATAATCATGAATCCTAACTTAGTAGTCATAACAAGCACAAATCATGTTTACATGTTCATTTAAACAATTTCATAAACACATAGGATGTATAGTTATATAACATAGTTCATACATGTGTAATATATCGAAATTGACGTATCTAAGACGATATGACAACAATCAAGTTAGACATAAATCATTAACTGACATTGAAAGCCTTGAAAACTATAACCTAAACGTTTATAGTCCACACCTTTCGTCGAAATACCTGATTTGAACTCGATTCCAACACAACGTTCCCGAAATTGGAGCAATGGGTACCTAAATCATGAAATAGATTAGCTAGTTCATTGATTACTCAATTTGGATTCCTAAATCAAGATTAGGGTTAGGTTTTCTTACCCAAATCAGAACCGAAACAAATTGTTTAGCTAGATGGAAAGGCGATCCTATGCGTGTAGCCGTGGGAGAGAAACACTGAAGCAATCTCCCATCCTTTCACTTCTCTCCTCACTCTTTTCTCTCCTAGGGTTTGGAGCAAGTTCGTATGAGAGAAGGGTGGGGTGGTTTAAGGGCTTTATATAGGCTTATAATTGATGTAAATGGCCCCAGGGCCATGGTATATTTAGGTTATAACCAAAAGGCGTCTGTTTTTGACGAACAGGGCCCTTTGGGAGGTCTATTACTCACCTACGCCATAGGGCAAGTTCCCTGACTATGGATCTAAGCCAGGTTATGATTTCGGTGCGATTAAGTTAGTGGATCGACCGTGAAGGACCTGTATAAGATCAACGGTCATTATCCTTTGATCAGAGCCACAAGTATACAGATATGTACAGAAAAATTTTCCTGATCCATGGATGAAGTTCGGTTAGAATCTGATGGTCCGAAGTCTTCAATTTTGCCCGTAAGTGAATGATCCAATTTACTTAAGTTTTGTTACGTTTTCTAAAAATATTCGCGTTTCTCACACACTTCACTCGGGGCTCAAGTTGTGTGTTTCAAGAGATTGTTTGGGCTCGATTCCTGTGAGGCTTGTTAAGCCCAATAAAACGGTCATAACCCTATAGTTTTGCGGTCATCGGACTTTCGATGTGCGGTTTAGGTCTGATATAGAGTTTCAATGTGCTCCCAAGAGTGATAGGCCTTTGGGATTTTTCATAAGTTTTTAAGTAGTGCTGAGTTAGCGATCTTGATGGTTTTGGGTCGTGTCATTTGTATAAATAGTGGTTGGAGCTAAATCTAGCGATTAATTAATTTAGTACTTAATTAATTTTTGCCTAACTTTCTACAGAATATGGTCCTTAGGAATTTCTGCCTGAGGTGGTACTTAGATCTTTGAATAGATTTTTTTGAGATATTACACTACCCAGGTCCGACTCCAGCGATGGACGTCGAGCCCAGTAAGACAGACATTATTCTGCAGTTTTGGAACTAGTGGCCCATTAACGAGTGGTGTAGAGCTTGTTCAGAAAATCGGAGCATTTTTTAAATGAATTAGGTATTGAGATTTCTCATGGACAACGATTAGGGTTTGGATTAACTATGTTCATAGTGTGACCTATTTATAACTAGTGAAAGTAGAGATTTGGTCATGATTACTCTAAACCGTCGGTTTTACGCTAAAAGAGTAAGGGGGTTGATTTGGTCTATTAGTCAAGATCCCGGCCTTATCTGACTCGACTTCGGTTAGATCTTTAATTTAGTTATGATTGTTTTGATTAGTTAGCGACGGGTCGGTTAGATTTAGGCCCTATGTGAGTAAATCATGGAGTTAAACTTGATATTCAAGTGATCGGACGGATTCGTTGGCTTCCTACGGTTGATTAATCGGACTTGTGCGGTTCTTTACTGGACCACCCGTATATAAACTAACATTGAGTGTTAATGGTCAGTAAGTGATAATATAAGTTAATTACATTAAAAAAAATTTAAGGATTTTTAAAAATTCAAAACAGTGAAAATTCAGGACATTACATGATGCTTTAGTCAATAACTTTTATTAGCTAGATTTAAATGTTTCACATGTTTACAGTATTAACTCATCATATGGAAACACTAAAGCATTAAGCAAAAATTATATTGTGAAGATTCTTCCATGCTTTGGCACAGGTGATTAGGTCATATCTCTCGTGAGAGATTGGAAAGGCTTATGCATGAAGGAATTTTTCACTCTCTAGACTTCTCAGACTTTGGGGTGTATATAGATTGCATTAAAGGTAAATAGACTAGAACTAGAAAAAAGGGTGCCACTAAGAGCGTAGGACTCTTGAAAGTGATTGATACAAACATCCGTAGATCGTTTCCTTCAACATCTTGGAATGGGCAAAAATATTTTATCACTTTCATAGACGACTACTCTTGTTATGAACACTTATACCTTATTAATGACAAATCAGGTGCCTTGGATGCATTTAAGATATATAAATCAGAAGTCGAGAATCAACTCAATAAAATGATAAAGTCGTTAGATCCAACCATGGTGGTGAATACTATGGAAGGTATGACGAATCTGGGCATAATCCAAGACCATTCGCTAGATGCCTACAGGATTGTGGCATTGTTGCCCAGTATACCATACTTGGTACTCCAGAGTAGAATGGTGTTGTGGAAAGACGTAAT
Source organism: Magnolia kwangsiensis (assembly GCA_037074715.1). Taxonomy (NCBI): domain Eukaryota; kingdom Viridiplantae; phylum Streptophyta; class Magnoliopsida; order Magnoliales; family Magnoliaceae; genus Magnolia; species Magnolia kwangsiensis. Next base: position 149,541,917 of record CM073575.1, on the reverse strand, counting down.
CGCACCTTAAAGGAGATGGTGCGGTCTATGATTAGTAATTCAATGTTGTCAGAATCTTTGTGGGGTGATGCATTGAAAATAGCTATGCATATCCTTATTAAAGTCCCAAGTAAGGCTGTGATAAAAACTCTATATGAATTGTGGATAGGATGAAAGCCTAGTTTACGATACTTTCATGTATGGGGTTGTTATGAAGAAGCCAAACCGTATAACCCGCATAAAAGAAAACTTGACTCTAAAATGGTTAGTTACTTCTTTATTAGATACCCAGAAAGATCCAAATGATTCAGATTCTATTATCCATCCTATTCCATGAGAGTCATTAAGACTGCGAATGTTAGGTTTATTGAGAATACTGAAGATAGTGGGATCACGGACTTAAGAAACATTGTGTTTGAGGAAGAACAGATTGTGTTTACCACCATAATCATTCAGAGTAACGTGGTTGTTCGTCAACCAATGGACCTTGAGATCTTTATAGATGACCATGTAAAGCCTCAAATACAACCCACTGATGAGGAAACAGAAAATTTAATTCAGAATAATGAGCCTTTAAGACGATCACATAGAGAGAGAGAGGATTTGCGATTACCGACGATTGCATCGTCTATCTGCACGAGCATGACGTTGACATTGGGGCTCAAAAGGATCTTGTATCTTTTTCGCAAGTCAAATGAAGTACGAATTTTTCTCAATGGTTAGATGCCATGAAGGATGAATTGAAATCCATGAAGGATAACAAAGTTTGGGACCTTGTTGAATTGCCTGAAAGGATTAGGCCGATTGGTTGTAAGTGGGTATTTAAAATCAAATGAAACTCTAAGGAAAATATCGAAAGGTATAAAGCTAGACTAGTTGCAAAGGGTTTCAGTTAGCGTGAGGACATTGATTTTAAGGAGACTTTCTCACCTGTGTCCAAGAAAGACTTCTTTATTATGGCTCTTGTGACTCATATGGATTTAGAGCTATATCAAATGGACGCGAAAATAGTGTTTCTCAATGGAGACCTATGTGAGAACGTATATATGTTGCAACCAGGAGGTTTCAAAGTCCAAGCCTCAGAACATTTGGTCTGCAAGCTTAAGAAGTCCATTTATGGGTTGAAACAGACATCAATATAGTGGTACCTAAAGTTTCATGAAGTTGTTTCCTTATATGGTTTCAGTGAAAATATTACGGATGAGTGTATATATGTGAAAATCAGTGAGAATAATTTTATTATTTTAGTCTTATATGTTGACGACATTTTGTTGGTTAGTAGTGATATTGGATTGTTGTGTGAAACTAAAAAATTTTTGTCTTAAGACTTTAAGATGAAGGATCTTGGTGATGCATCATTTGTCACATTTAGATTAGCCATAACAGATCACGTGGACTGCTTGGCTTGTCGAAAAGGGCCTATATTGATAGGGTTCTCGAAAGGTTTAACATGCAAGGTTGTGCTCCTGGCTAAGCACCTATTCTAAAAGGTGACATGTTTGGCCAATTTCAGTGTCTTAAGAATGACCTAGAAATGGACAAAATGAAAGATATTCCGTATGCGTCAGTAGCAGGTAGCATCATATATGCTCAGGTTTGTACGTGCCTGGATATTACTTTTGTGGTTGGAATGTTGGGTAAGTACCTTAACAATCCAGAGATGAACCATTGGATAGTTGTTAAGAAAGTATTGTGCTACTTGCAAAGGATAAATGACTTCACACTCACGTATAGGAAATCCGACCATTTAGAGTTGATTGGATATACAGATGCAGATTTTGCAGGCTGTCTCGACAACAAGAACTCCACCTCGGGTTATGTATTCATGATGGGTGATGGAGCCGTATCATGGAAGAGCATAAACAGTCGATTACAACATATTCTACCATGGAAGTAGAATATGTAGCTTGTCATGAAGCCACGAGTCAGGCAATTCGACTTTAGAGTTTTTTCCCTAGTTTAAGGGTTGTACAAATGATCCCGAAACCATTGAAAATCTACTGTTATAGTTCAGCTGCAGTTAACTTCTCCAACAATAACAAGCATTCATCGAGGTCAAATCATATTGACATTAAGTATCTTGTTGTGAAGGAGAGAGTTCAGAATCATCAAGTGTTTGTGGAACTTATCAGCACGAGGCAGATGATAGCGGATCCTCTCACTAAAGGTCTTCTTATTATGCTCTTTAAGGAACATGTGACGTCTGTGGTAGTTGAAGATCCCAAGGATGTATTTCATTAGTGGGAGTTTTTAGTTTTGATCCAATTATGTATAGACATTTCAGAGATCTCTTTTATATGCATTGATGATCCTGTTATTTAGTTTATATCTTGCTTCTCCTTCAGTGTGCACATTCAGTTTTGAGGAACGAAGAATTTGGTTTGTGTCTTGATGACACGTTTAAATAAATCACTTGAAGATAGGCATGTGTGATCACATTAGATGTGCAATCTTCATACCACACCCCATATCTTTGATCCATGTCGTTGAGGCTATTTGGTATTTGTGACTGTGATTCGTTGCTTCAAAATGTATAAATGTTGTGTTGACTATCACGATTCAATATCTATAGTCTTGATAAACCGGATCTGACAAGCGTTGCTCATAATTATCCAACGGTATTGTTTTGAAATTCAATAAGGCGTCCATTAGGAACTTCCAAAAGTAAAATACATTTTTCAAAAATATTTTCACAATTAAAATAAAATGTTTGTTTTCCTTCAGAGATCAGTGTAACCCAAGTGGGAGAATGTAAGACTCCTATCAAGTGGGCCACACATGATCATCGGTTCAGATCTGACCGTTAAATTATTCAGATTAAGCGATTTAATGAGCCCCACTACAGTTGTGATCATTGTATATAGGTTTGGGGTGGGATGCTTGAACCGTGGTCCTTATACTTGGTTATTAAGACAAATATGGAAACCTACTGTGTGGAGACCCTAAAAGGGAGAAGTGTGATTGGTAAGCTTCTGGCCATTTTTCTTATAAATAGATATTTTGGTCCCCTCACCAACACAAGCAAGAAAACTCTAGTCCCATTGAAGGTTCTCCTAAAGGTGAAAGGTGCGGAAGATCAAGATTCCTGTCGGAGGAATATCTTCCTAATCAGGTACGCTTTTAAGTTATGGTTTTGAATCTCCATTGTTGATGTATAGATGATCCGTCAATTCTACATTACAGGTATAACACTCTGTCTCTATCATTCTTCCTCTATGGTGAGCTCTTTCCTTCTTTCTTTTTTTTTTCACAATTCATATAGTTTACTAGAATAGGAGATCCTATTGTGATTTATTTGTGATTGCAGTACACAGAGTCACAAAGACTTATTATATCCTGGAAGTGGTTCGTTAATAACCGACAACCATCTCTTACTAACAAGATGGGGAATTGGGTGCTTACCGTTGAAAACTTTTTGGAGTCACTGAAGGATTTGATCAAGCTAATATTTGTGTCTTGTCTTCATCCAGGCATCCATGACCTTATGAAGAGGTTAGAGGACAAATAACCTCATAGTGGACCCTAAGAAGGTTTCAATGGTAGTCATTTAATCCCCGTTGCTTTATGTGGTGTGGTCCACTTGAGCTTCGGATGTGACTCAATTTTGGGCTCACACTCTAGAATGATTTGTAAAAATTGATCGACGGTGTAGATCTAAAACATATATGGCCCCAAAAAGTTCCACATATTAAAAGTTATAGTGCATAACGCAATTTGTTTTGAAGAGAAATCCGGCATATCTTGCTAGCTTCAAGCACCGGCAATGACGTGACCAATGAGAAGAGTTGGCACGGAGTTTTTCTTTGCCTTCAACACAGACCATCTGCACTCCTGGTGAAATCCAGGATCCACCGCGAGTTTTGGCTGGGCCCATGCTTTTAGTGCCAGATTAGAGGTTAAAGAGAAATAATAATAATAATAATAATAATAATTTTTAACCATTCGGTACCAGAGAAAAATAGTTTGATACACAATTCAATGCTTATATGCAAAAGTGGCATAAATAAATGTTAGATTCTAATTAATTAATTTTTTTCCTTTTTCAAAGTTTTTAATCTTTATTTTCATAAAAATTTTCAGATAATAACTTCAAAGTATAAGTTAAAAAACAAGGTACATCCAAAACTCAAATAAATAAAAAGATAAACCACACACACAGCCCATCGGAGGCTAGAGATATCCGGGTAGGATAATCTGCATCAGATGGGACATGACATTGGAAAGACTTCATAAGTTGATGGTACGGAGTTTCCCTCACGCAATCATAAAGTTGGAAAGGCTCGAGACGTTAATAGTCAACATTGGCGTCTCTCTCTAATTTCTCCCCCCACATGCTCAGATAAATCATGTACAGCATCCGGGGGTTGGGACGATTTTAAAACGTGGGTGTAAGTAGATCCTTCCTCCTGAGTTTCTCCTTTTGCACAGGGAGGTCTTTTCTCTCCAAGGAGTGGGCGACAGCTGCGCGCTAACTTTGAATAATATCTTCTTTACGATCAGAGCCTAACTTTTATTTGGTAAGCTTGTGGGGTCACCCGAAGGTTCTGCCTATGTATTTCCATCCTTTTGTATGAATAGCCGGGTTTTTTTTTATTTAAATATACACCATCGCTAATGATGGATGGCCCACGGTGCCCAAATTCAAGGAATCTAGCATTACACTCTGGGTCTGATAATATATTTAATTCATGTTGTTCATCCGTTTTACCAGTTTATTTTAAAACATAAGTGGAAAGTATTGCGAGGCTTTTTTATATTTTTGTAAATTATTATTATTTTTTAAATAAAAAAATCCCCACAATAGTTCAACCCACGTGGTAGCCAGTACGGTCGTAGTCAATCTAGCACAGTTATGGGATTTTTAGGGAAGAGGATTAGGATTAGGTGCGCCCCGGATGCACCCAACACGGTGTAGCCCCAACAGTGGGACCCACTTTGATGTATATTTTGTATATCCACGCTGTCCGTACGATTTTCAAGCTCATTTTATTTAAAGGCATGAACTTTTCGAAACGCATCCAAATCATAAGTGGACCACACCATAGGAAACAGCAGTGATTGAACGTCCAACATTAAAAACATTTTTCAGCCATCGAAATGCCTACTAAAATGTTTATTTGCCATCCAACCTGTTGATAAGGTCACAGAGACATAGACCTAGATGAAGGGTAAAAATATTCAGCTTGATCCAAAAATTGTGGCCCGCTGAGTTTTTAATGGTCAATCAACGCTGTTTCCTACGTTATGGTCCACCTGAGACTTGGATATGCTAATAACGCCCCACAATGAGCTTAATCAGCTCCCATTTTGGATGCCCGTGAGAAGAAAAAATGATAATGGGTCTTTTGGAGTTATTTAACACTCCGGCAGAACATGTTGGTTGATACACAGTTACAGTGAAATTATACACGTAGTTTATATAAACTCAAATCAGAACCGTCTAAGCTGTTGAATCCATTGTCCCCATGTCATGGTCCCAAGGACAATCCTAACCTCTGTTTATGAACACTTACATGCTGAAAGGGCTTTCTCTGTAAGAGGACAATTTTGTCATTTACAAAAAAAACCGACTAAGATAATTTAATAAAACCCCTTTTAAAAGTAGCTGAATGTAAATACTATAATAAGAAAGCAGTGATATATAAAAATCCCAAAAAATAATTGCTCCACCGGGCTAACATAGCTTTCACATTAATGTCATAAATGATGGCCAATATGTTCGATCATGATATGTTTGCATTTGTTACCTAATTAATATTTTTATGCTTTATTTCTCACTAAAATACCGAGAGAATGGGAAAATCTCAGGAAATATATTAGCATACAAGGCTCCTGGACTACACTTTGGAGATATACATGTTGTCACCGCGACTTACATCGGGGATTTGATAAATGTTGTTGAAAATTCTAAATATGTTATTTTCTTTCCAACCAAAGGGCCGCGATCATTAGCAGATGAGATGATGAATACTGATTCTGATGGGGACATGTACTGGGTGTTAAGAAATCCAGAGGTTCGTAACCATTCTCTATTAATTTATTAAGTAACATATGTTAACACAAGTCTTTCTCAATATCATTCATTTTGACACTTGATTTTTTCATGTCAATTAATTGGTGGACATGAATATGTTATTTCATTAACAAGTACATGAGTTCCTCACTATATTAGTAAAATATTAAGTTTCCTCGTATGTCTTAGATAAAAAATGCCCAATTGTTCTTTTCTCAAGTGTATGATTTAGGAATATTTTTTCTTTGGAAGGATTTTCACAAGAATTAAGACAAGATCTTAGCTAACATAAAGGAGCAAGGCAAACATGAAATTGAATGGGGCAAACTGGAAATTGAGCGGGGCAAACTGAAAATTGAGCGGGGCAAGCATGAAATTTAGCGAGGCAAACTAAAAAATCAGCGGGGCAACTTAGAAAATCAGTGGGAAAAACATGAAATTGAGCGGGGCAAACTACAAATTGAGCGGGGCAAACTTGAATTTGAGCAGGGCAAACTAGAAATTCAGTGGGGCAAACAAGAAATTCAGCGGAAAAAACTTGCATTTGAGTGGGGCAAACTACAAAATCAGCGGGGCGAACTAGGAAATTAGCGAGGTAAACATGAAATTGAGCAGGAGAAACATGAAATTCAGCGGGGCAAACTAGAAAATCAGCGGTGCAAACTTAACAGATAATTTCATGGATTGAGCCCAAAAAACTAAATGTATCCAATGTTCAAATAGACCACACCACACGAAAATTTTGAATTGAACTTCTCATGTTGATCATTTCTTAGGGGCCACAGAAGTTTTGAATCAAGCTTATAATTGTGTTTTCTATTAATCCATGTATATATGATCTTATAAATAGGTTTGATAACAAACAAACATTGGAAAAGAAGTCCTGATAATTAAGTACCTTGCATTATGTGAAAAGCATGATAAGATATGTTAAACAAATCTTGAAGCATTGGTCTCAACGAGGCCTAAGTAGAGAAAAGAGGGAGAGCTAGTCTCAGCTCAAGAAGAAAAAACTCCAAATGGTTTTAGTTTCACAGGAGATATCTCAAAAGCTGGACTCTTCTCCAAATTGTTATATTAATCTATGACTAATAGAACTAGTCTATTGTTATATTAATCTAACAAGTTACTTTCAACAAATTGGAAATCATTTATCAACAAAATTTTATCTTCCAATTAAACTTATTTATATAATTCTTTTAGTTGTTTAGATAGCTGAAATCATTTAGTTGTTTGCAATCTGATTTTGTTTTGTAAGTCTTTTTTAGAATTAGTATAATACTGTTTGGTTTGTGCTTGGTATTTTTTTGCTGGGTTTGCGGGGATGGGACGGTTTGAGTGAGGGTCATTGTCAAAAGCCATCTGTTTTGGTTGTTGATTTTGAATTTGATTTCTTCGATGGGCGTGTTTTAGAAATGTTATTTCATATTGGGTTTGTTTGGTTTTTGATATGAGATAATTCTTTTGGTTGCTAGGGACAAGCAAATTGAATCATATTTTCCATTTCTACATTCTGAATTTAAAGTTTTCTATCTTTCTAGTCTCTCTTTTTTTGGGTTGTCTTTGGTTGCATTATCCAATTGGATTGCAACCATTTGTCAAATAAAATGGAAATAACCAGATTGTAGTTTCCTTCCTTGACATTCTTATTTAGGATGGGTTTTTGAATCCTTATATTACTTTGAAGTTAGACATGATAGGGACAACTACAATTTGAGGGTCATTTCCCCATATGAATACCATGACCAGCAATTAACTTTCCCGTTCATGTTGATTAAATTGAAGGCTTGTAATTCAATTCTATTATGCATCTAAATGAAGCATCAGCTCAATCAGTATGTCTGGAATATGTTAGTTGACTATGGGTTGATTTCTTATTGGGGTTCCAAGATAATTAGTTTTTTTGTTATTCATTTCTTTTATTAAGTGTTTTGAGTTTGTCGATTGATGTTGGGAGTTGAAACAAATATTAAAATGATTTGCATGATGAGAGTTGTTTGGATTTGAGGTTTTTATTAACGAGGCTTAACTGAGATTTCCTTTACCGTTTCTGATTGAAAGATGTCCTTTGCATTATAATGTGCATGGACAAAAGAAACTGATCTACTGAGAATGCAAAAAGGGGACATGCATCAAGCATGACTCTTAATAATTTTCAATGAGACTGCTAAATTCATTTTATGCTTGTGTGAATAGATGTGAATGGAGTTGATTTCATATAGAAGTGGCATGTTCGTATGAAGTATGGTATGGTACCACAAGTTGTGCTACAATTGCCCATGAGGAGTTCTTCACTCAATTGTTAGATGATTTATATAGATACATCGGTTCACTGTTCAATGATAAATCATGAATTGGCCAGATATATATAGATTTTTGGAGTTTAGTTTATCATTTCCTTTGTTTGAAATAGGCACTATCATCGCAGCAGTCATAATGCCTAAGGATAAAGGAAAAAAGGCTATGGTTGGAGAGTCATCAAGGGGGGATCGTACGAAACTCCGATCAAGACTTAAATCGAAACGGGCAGAGGAACGGACTTCCCCAATCGGGGCAAACATGAAATTGAGCAGGGCAAGCATGAAATTGAGCGGGACAAGCATGAAATTGAGCGGGGCAAACTAGAAATTGAGCTGGGCAAATATGAAATTCAGCAGGGAAACATCAAACTCAGTGTGACAAACTAAAAAATTAGCGGGTCAAACATGAAATTCAGCGAGGCAAACATGAAATTAAGCGGGAAAAAATGATATTCAGCGGGGCAAACTACAAATTGAGCAAGGGAAACCTATAATTGAGCGGGGAAACATGAAATTCAGTGGGGTAAACATGAAATTTAAAGGGGCTAACAGGAAAATTGAGCGGGGCAAACTAAAAAATTCATTGGAAAAATCCGAAACATTAGCGCGGCAAGCATGAAATTGAATGGTGCAAACTGAAAATTGAGCGGGACAAACTATAAATTCAACTATACAAGCAAACATTAAATCGAGAGAGCATACCATGATATTGAGCTGGGCAAACGATAAATCAAGCGAGCATATCATGATATTGATGTGGGTAAACGACATTTCGAGCGAGCATAGCGTGATATTGAGTTGGGCAAACATTTCTTCGAGCGAGCATAGCATGTTATTGAGCGGGGCAAACATTAAATTGAGTGAGCATTGCATGAATATTGAATGAGCAAATTGTAAATTGAGCGAGCATAAGATAATATTGAGCTAGGCAAACATTAAATTGAGCGATCCTTGCATGAAATTTATCGAGACAAACATTAAATTGACCTTATCTACCATGAAATTAAGCTGAGAAATATTAAATTGAGCGATCCTACCATTAAATTTATCGAGGCAAATATTAAATTGACCTTATCTACCATGAAATTAAGCTGGAAAAACATTAAATTGAGCGATCGTAGCATGGTATTTATCGAGACAAACATTAAATTGACCTTATCTACTATAAAATTAAGCTGGGTAAACATTAAATTGAGCGATCTTAGCATGAAATTGAGCAGGGTAAACATGGAATTTAGTGAGCCTAGCATGAGATCAAGTGAGCCCTAGCATGAAATTGCGTGAGCTTGAAATTGAATTGAGCGAGTTTGACATGGATTTGATCGATCAACATATAATTGACTAATCCTAACACATGAAATTGACTAAGCCTAACGCATGGAATTGACCGAACTTCGCATGCAATGCCATTGTACAAGTGTAGCATTTTTTTTTCAAGATCTATACCTCCGACTGCTACAGTATCGGTCAAATGTAGGTTGAAGAGAGGTGCTTTAGAGTGAGAGAATATTTTGAACCTTTTCAAGGAGATACAACTAGCTCATGGGATTTCACGTAACCCTAGCCAAGATGAAAAATGGAAAATATAGAATGATATCTAAATGATTAACAGAGATTTCAGTCAGGAAAATGACAAGAAAACCCTTCGTACTTCAGTTCTTAGTTCCAAGAGAGTGTAGGGCTGGAAGCACCTATTTTTTCGTTAAGGGGAGTGAAAGCAACGCTGAAAGCAATGCAGTGAAAGGAGAACGTAAAAAGGAGGGGTATTTTCATCCTGAAATTCGGTCTCCGCACATGGAGGTCTAAGTTGCAAAACAAGGTTTGTCTTCTTTCGTAAAAATAACTGGATAAAAGGTGGGGGTCCACAATCCTAAATTTCTCAATTCAATACCATTCTTCCAGAGACGCGTTTTTGGAAGAATAAAGTAATACAACATTAAATACACGTAGGAGATATAATTTATGCAATAGATTTCAATATTTTGTTTTTTCGTTCTTTTTTTTTTTTCCCTTTTAGTTCTGCTTATCACAAAACCTATACTCGTGTGACCTTCTTCTACTTTATAGACGTTCGTTTAGCTTGGGATTCCACGGGTCAAAGACAGACCCCTTTCATTTGGATGGTTTGGATTTAAGTCCATATAAGAGATGGGCATGGTGGTTGTGTGCTAGTGTTTGGATCATCATGCTCTGTGGTGTATCAAATCTCATGTGTGGAAAATGGGTTCTTTAAATCCCACCTTCCTTCCCAAATGAAGTCAGTGCAAACCTAATCAACTCAGTCCAGAATCTCTCATGGCTGCCATCTTTTTCTTTCTCCTCTTTCTCTCCACATTTTCAACCGCAACAGCTCAACCAAAACATACAAACATAACCGTAGAATCCTATCTCTCTGCCACCACCAACTCCACTTCATGGCCCTCACCTTCCCGCCTGTTCGCTTTCGGTTTCTACCGCGAAGGCGACGGCTTCAGAGTTGGGATATGGTTGGACAATAGCCCAAACAAGACAATCGTGTGGACTGCAAACCGAGAAGACCCTCCTGTTTCTAGCAACAGTACATTGGTCTTAAAGATCAATGGTCTCTTTCTAAACACTGCTGAAGCCCAAGATAAGATTATTTCGGGTGAAATCTCATCGGTTCCGGTGTACTCAGCTTCGATGCTCGATTCAGGCAACTTGGTTCTCTACAATTCCAATCACAAAAGCATCTGGGAAAGCTTCAATTATCCGACTGACACCATCTTAGGGGGTCAATCCCTTCTTCCGAACAATAACCTATTCTCAAGCGCATCAGAAACTGACCATTCGACCGGGGGCTTTCAGCTGGGCATGCAATTAGACGAAAACCTCGTGTTGTACCCGAAAGACCTTACTCACACTCCTGACGATGCATATTGGGCAACAGATACTTCTAAGCAAGGAAAAAGCAGTACCGTGAGACTACAGCTCTACCAAGATGGCTCCCTGTACCTAGTCAATGCCACTGGCTACAATACAAGTTTCCTGGCGACAGCCGCGGTTGCTAACAACGGAATTGTCATCTACCGTGCTACCCTCGACAGTGATGGGATTTTCCGCTTATACTCCCACACCTTCGCACGGGACGGTATCTCAACAATGAGGGTGGATTGGTCCGCCTTGTCAAATAAGTGTCAGGTGAAAAATATCTGTGGGGTTAACAGTTACTGCACTTTGGCAGATGACCAATCCAATTGCGTTTGTCTTCCTGGTTACAATTTCACCGATCCTGATCAACACTTCAAGGGCTGCAGGAGAAACTTCCCTCCGGAAGGTTGCATGGACAAGAAAGAAAATTTTACATATGAAATTTCTACACTGGAGGACGTGGTGTTTTCAGGCGATTCGTATGCCGCTTTACGGATCGCTAAAGACAAATGCGGAAATGCTTGTTTGAACGACTGTTATTGTGAGGCCGCAATGTTTCAAGATGGCACGTGCAAGAAACTTACGTTTCCATTGAAGTATGGGAGAGCAAGCGAATCAGGCTCGACTACGATTTTCTTCAAGGTGGGTAGCGGAAGTCCCTCTTTGGTAGTTCCAAACACTAATACCTCATCGGTGGTTGGAAAGACAAATACCTCTCCAAACATCCGAATGGTAGGTATAGTTGTTGGTATATGTTCAGTTGTTGCCTTTTCCAGTTTCGGTTTTCTTCTTTATAAGAAACGGACAAAATGGTATAGAAAGATATTTTATCATAGAAATATCGATTCGTCTGAGACAAGTGCTCTGAGATCTTTTTCTTACAGTGAACTTGTAAAAGCAACAGATGATTTCAAAGAAGAGGTGGGAAAGGGTGGTTTTGGAACTGTTTATAAAGGAGTCTTATACAACAGCCACAACCACAGCCACAGGAAGGTTGCTGTAAAGAAACTTGAGAAATTGGTTGAGGAAGGAGAAAGGGAGTTCCGTACTGAGATGAGGGTGATAGGGAAAATCCATCATAGGAACTTGGTGCGATTGCTTGGCTTTTGTGACGAGGGTTCTGTTAGGCTTTTGGTTTACGAATTCATCAGCAACGGATCGCTTGCAAATCTGCTATTTAAAGCCCAAAGCCGGCCCCATTGGAATGAAAGATTGAGGATTGCACTAGATGTTGCCAGAGGGATATTCTATCTTCATGAAGAATGTGAACCGCGTGTCATCCATTGTGATATAAAGCCTCAAAACATACTCATGGATGACGCTTGGACTGCAAAAATCTCTGATTTTGGGTTGGCGAAGCTGCTTATAGGAGATCAAACAAGAACCCTTACAGGGATCAGAGGGACGAGAGGGTACCTGGCACCCGAATGGCACAAGAACATCCCGATATCAGTGAAGACGGATGTTTATAGCTTTGGGATCGTATTATTGGAAGTTATATGTTGCAGGAGGAATCTGGAGTTTGAGGTTGCGGATGATGAGATTATTCTCACTGAATGGGTTTACAGATGCTTCGAGGCAGGAGATTTGCATAAGCTTTTGGGTGAAGAAGATGAAGTGGAGTCGATAATTTTGGATAGTATGGTGAAGGTGGGATTATGGTGTATTCAAGATGAACCAGCTCTTCGTCCGTCCATGAAGAACGTGATTCGGATGTTGGAAGGGAACATGGACATACCTATTCCCCCACGTCCCACTTGATCTTAATGTGTATGCTTTCTTTAGAGACGTCTTTTTGTTAATATTTTAAATGTAGTTTCTAGTTTTAGTTTCTTTAATTTTTAACTTTAGTAATATAGTGAGTTTAATAATATAATTTTGTGTGTAGGTGACTTTTTTTTTTTTCATTTTGTTCCATGGGCTTCACTAGCTATTTTTTTTTTCCTTGGCGCATGACCATAACCTTCTCTCTCTTCTCTCTCTCTCTCTCTCTCTGATTTATTTTATGAAAAGCCCAAAGGCTATACATACAGAAAAGAAGCTCATTCCGGTGTGCCCTACGAAAAAAGACCAAGCTAGCCCACCTATCATATATGGCACAAACTCTACAGAAAAAGCATACAAACAAAAGAATAAACCGCACAAAGGAAACTCTCATTAAATTCACATCTTCATGTAGGTATGATATCATACCAGCTGGTGAATCTCTTTCTTACCTTTTGTACTCTTATGTTTATAATTTGAATGAAAAATAATATTTTTTTTTCTCACAAGTTCATCCATCGGATTGTTTTTCTTTCTTCTTTGATGGTGAGTATTAGGCTTCATCTTTCTCTACGTGATATTAAATCTAAAGGTTGTTGATATTATCTCAATTCTTTGGTGAAAAAGATTAATTAATCAGTGTCTTGAAAATGAATTTGGGCAAACGCTTCATAGTTTTGATATTGGTCATCGGTTTCATAGGATTTAGCCAATACTAAGTAATGTATAATCACCTGTAAGAATTAATCAGATGTGGCTATAGTTATCATACGGAGCAAGTAATTCCTGGGTTTGAAAAAGGGTGCAGATTAGATGGTCAGGGTAACACCTTACCCTTATCCTGTGAGGCACACCCTGACAGCTACTTTTAAAAATTATTCCAAAAATTAAGAAGATTGAAATCTCGGAGGGACCACACCACTAGAAAAAGTAGTGATTTTGTAGTGTATAAAAGTTCTGTATCAAGCTTATTTTTGTGTTTTCCTGACATTCCGCCCTGGTTGATGACCTGCCAATAGGTTGGATGGAAAATAAACATCTTGGATCTACTTGCAATGGGCCTTAGGAAGTTTTTAATTGTACGTATTTAATCATCACCGTCTCCTGTGGTGTGGACAACTTGATTGGATCTGTCTCATTTTTTGGGCTCAAGCCTTAAAACTATCTGGCCAAATAAATGGACAGTTTAGATATAATACATATATCATAATGGGCCCCACAGAACTTGGTGGCGTCAACACATGGCCGTGGTCAGTATGTGGCACACCATGCAGATCAGGGGCGGCTTTGGTGGATCCGAGGATTCAGGTAGGTGGGTGAGATCCTTGACCGTCAGGTCCACTGAGATATATGTGAATTGTATGCGCGCCATCCATCCATTTTGAAAGCTATTTTGGAGCATGAGCCAAAAAAATGAAGCGGATCTAAATCTAGGTGAACCGTAATACGGGGAGAAGGTGGTAATTGACCGTTAAAAACTATTCGTGAGTTAACAAAGTTTTGGATCAAACTGATAATTGTCTGGTTTCTTCGTGCAGGTATTCGTGACCTTACACAGGTTGGATGGCAAATAAATATTTCAGTGGCCCATGAAGTTTCTGATGGTGGGAATTCAATCACAACTGTTTCCTGTGTCATGGTTCACCTAAAATTTGGATCTTCTTTATTTTTGGGATCATGCCTTAAACTGACCTGTCAAAATGGACAGACAGTGTGGATGTAAGGCATATACATCACAAATGGCCCACAGGATCCACCAAACAGGGATCCACCCAAACTGAGTTACCGAGTTCTACCGAATCTGACGCGGATTTCCTGTGAAAGGATGATCCTGGGCTGGAAACCAAGCTGGGGCCTACCATTATGTTTGTGGAAAATCCACCCCGTTCATCCGCTTTGAGTGATCATTTTTTTTATATATTTTTTTTGGTAAAGCAGGATAGTATAGCTCCTGAATATCCGTTGATGGCAAAAATTTACACAGGAGATTTAGGCAGACCTTACATTAAAAAGTGGGAAAAGACCGCCTACAGTGAGGAAAAAAAGCACAACAACTCCCCAAGGAAAAGAAAAAGCAAGAAAAAGAAAATCAATCCTTCCTCAAGTTGCCCAGCCCCACCTTATCTTGGAAAAGAAGGCCTTTGGTCATCTTGGGGAGGCTTGAAGAGGTTCGGAAGAAAGATCTGGTATGACTGTTGCTACCTCTACGCGCCAGATCGTTCGCCACATTATTCGCTTCCCTAAAATTCATTTAAAAGATGGTTAAATTACCTTTTCAACGAGCACAAGATCACCTTGATCAGAGCTATAATGAGGGGGGTTATAACATTTCAAAGTTGGGTCAAAAATTTAAAACTCTCGAGCATTTGCAGGAGTGCGACTAACATAATCATAAATTTAAGCCCACTTTTATATGGTCAAATGATCTCTAAATGAGATGTTCTAAATTAATTTGAAAGCTCATCGAATTACCTTTCTAATGAACACAAGATCACTCCGATCAAAGCTATAATGAGGGAGTTATGACTGTCTTCGTACGATCGCTTGATGTTGAAAAGGAGAGCAAGTAAAGATCACCTGATTCTTTAGAATTGGGCGATTCTAAAGATTAAGTTATATTTTGAGGGTCAAATGATCTCCAACTGAGATGATTTCAAATTCATTTGAAAGATTATCAAATCACTTTTGTAACTAGCATAAGATCACCCCAGTCGGAGGTATTATAAGAGAGTTATAAAATTTTAAAGTTAGGTCAAATTCTAAAACTCTCAGGTGATTGCCCAATATCGACTAACATCACCATAAGCTTTGGGCCCACATTTGAATAGTTGAATGATGTCTAAATGAGATTATTCCAAATTCATTTAGCAGAGCTGATTTTTGGATCTTTGGCCTTGGAAAAAATGGATGAACAGTGTGGATTTGATACATACGTCATGGTGGGGTCACGGATGTTCCACATGTCAACACTTCCTTCTTTTCTTTTCTTTTTCTTCTCTCGACCTATAATGTGCTACACCTAGTGAGCAGATTAGGTAACCGGACCTATGTAGAGATGGATGTTCTTATTAGGCTCACTGTAATGTATATATTTATCCACGATGTCCATTCATTTTGAAAGATCATTTTAAAGAATGAGTTAAAAAATGAGCCATATCGAAGACTCATGTTGACCACACTATATAAAGTAGTGAAATTGAAAAGCTACAATTGAAAACCTTTTGGAGGCCATAAAATTTTTGGATGTAACTCATTTTTTGACCCATGACGTTAAATTAAATTCTAAATCTAATGGACAGATTAGATTCGACACATAAATCACAAAAGGACCCTTATAACATGACAACCTCGAACCTTATGAACTCCACACGTCACATGACAACCACGACCTATATAACATGATAACCATGACTCATGATAACTACGACCCATATAATATGACAACCACGAACCATATTACATGACAATCACGGCTCTTACCACATTACAACCACGACCCCATATAACATGGTAAGGGTCGTGGTTGTAATGTGGTGAGAGTTGTGGTTGTATGTAGTAAGGGTCGTGGTTGTCAGGTTGATGTAATTAATAACTTGATTATTTTTAAATAATAGGAGTCGAGACTATTGAGGGTTAAATATTGCATATTATTTTTAATTTATATCTTGATTTTATGAACATGAGAATGCTTAATGTTCTATTTTACTCATGTTTGTGTTGAAAGGTAAATTTAAGAACTTATATTGAAAATGATGCTAAAAGCATGGATTTGATGCTCAAGAATCACCACAGCAAGGAAAGGATCTTACTAGACCAAGATTGAAGAATTCACATGCCAAATATCTAAGAAAACTAAGTAAGGAATGAAGAGAATCAAAGATTTGAAGTGAAAAAAATGAATTGTGAAATCGTCCTAAAAAATCATATTCTGAAACTGTATGTCATTTTGTGAAATTGTGTAGAGTGAAGTATATTTTGAGAAACTGCACAAAGTGAAATCTATTTTAGCAAACTGCATAAATTTGAGGCGATTTATAGAGCTTTTCAACTAGGTGCAAAAGTTGGAGTTCTATAAGTATAAATAAGACTCCTTAGGATGTTCCTAAGCATCTTCTGAGGTTTAGTAGAGCAAAAGGGCGGAGAAGCCGTTGCTAAGAGTTTTTCTTTTTATTCCTTAGTTGTTTTTATATTTTTCTTAAGAGCCTTTGGTCCAATCATGTCTATGGTTGGCTAAACCTCTTAGTTAGGGCTAAGAGGTGAAGCTTGTAGCATGATGGGATGTTTCTATTGCTTTTGATTCATATTTATGTTGAACTCCATAGATCCTAGTTTGACATTTAAGGAATACTTTCAGTTTTTAATGGTTTATTGTGACTCGAATAACAGTAGATATGCAATAACCTTGAGTATATTTTTTTCTTGATTTGAGATTGTGAAATTAGTAAGTCTTGTTGTTTACCTTCGTCCCTTGTGCATAGTAGAGTCATGAAATCCTTACTAATCTTCACAATTCTCCTGCTTTGAGATTATGAGATTGGTAAATCTTGTTGTTTGTCATTGTCTCCTGGGCATGGTTTGGTGATGGAATTCCTGCCAATTATCATAGTTCTCCTTTATTGAGAATTATGTCAATGAAAGTTAGATTTAATTTTTTTGATATATTTTTTAATTGGATAGGATAAGATTCTAATTCTAACTGTGTTACTTAAATTAAGTAAGATGGCTCATTGATCACAACAAGTAGATCCTTGGCACCCTAGTTCCTACATTTAAATTTTTAGTTTTAATTTTTTAATTCATAATTAATCTCTTAATCACTTCAGAATTAGTTTTACATATTCTTCTAGTTAATTTCAAAAACGCACAAAATCAGTCCTTATGGATTCGACCTCGGTCTTACCGAGATTATTACTACATCACGACCCTACGCTTGGGGTTGTGAAAAGAGGCCCACAATGGGGTGATCCGTTTCATTCACCTTGTCAGCTAGCTCGCTGTGAGGATAAAAAGTCTTGACTTGGGCAATGTCCACTTCTAATAAACATCACAATGAGTCTAGAAAGTTTTAACTATGGGTGTTATTGTCACCATTATTTTCTATTATGTGGCACGTACACATGAGCACTGTATCAGGCTGATATTTGTGCCATAGCCTTAAAATGACACGGCAAAAAGGATGGGCACATAGATTGTACACATATATTAATGTGGTCGACCCACGAGTTGGGCCTTGCCCACCCCTAAAAAAGGCTTTTGTATCACTTTCTTAGCATTAAATGTGACGTAACTTCTTATTCACTCAAAAACTGTACAACTACTAAATTAAGGACAATGACATTTTGGTTTGAATAATTTTGAAAAACTTGTCAAAAGGTTACCCTCAGAATATTTGGAAGTGGAATATCTTTAGAGAATTTGACCAAACCATGAGGCCAATATGATCAAAATTCTTATTTTGTAGATAGATACGTTGGAAATGAGATGGACCAACAAGAAGCTTCACTGGAATTTCACGTGCTTTCAACCCAGACATTTGACACTTTTTTTTTCTCTTTAAATAAAATAAATTTATATTTTATGAATCATATTGCAAGTGTGCCCCTAAAAATCTGCGTAAAAACAAATGGGCCAGATTTAACATAGACCCATAAGACTTGGAGATTTTGGTAGTCATTGCTTGACTTTTCCTCTCCTTTATCTTCCACACGATGCGAAACATGGAAAAACATTGATCCAACTCTAGAAAACGTTCTAGAGAGTATGACAACCGATACAAGCGTGTGCACATGGTGTACATGTACGTATGCCAATCTCCCAAGTCCGGGGCCCACTGAAGAGGGTGAATTACTTCATCAAAAGGTTGAGTTACACTCCTAACCATGCATCCAAAAAAGGTTGAGTTACGCTCCTAACCATGCATCCAAAAAGGTTGCAGCTCATATTTTTATTATCCTTGGGCCATACCCATCAAGAATTTTGAGTTTCGGATCACTGACGGTTGTCTTTAAGGCTGAGTTTTATATTTGCACTAAGAGAAATGGCTAGGGCTGGCAATGGGTTAGGTCGGAGCACAGGTAAATTAGCCTAACCCGCTTCTAAGCTGGGTTCAGTCAATTCAGGTTGGGTTGCAGTTGGGAGCAGGCCAAAAACGTAGTTCATTTAAATAAATGGGTCAGGCTTGGGTTTAACCTAACCTAACGTAACCTGACCATGCAGTGCATTACTGGGCTAGGCTAAACAACCCAACTTGACTAGACGCATAATCTAAAACAAAAATACCTATACTATAGTTTTAGTCGACTCTAAATGAAGAGAATCTAGCGGCCAATGCATGCCAACAAGGCAAGATCAATAAGAACCAATGTAGGAGCGAGAACCACGGGCAACAAACAGTAGCTGACACACTTAGGAATCACACTACTTGAGGTATAAGCGGCAATAAACAGTAGATGAGTCCAACCTGATTATAATTAAATGGGTTGAATCTGGCTCAGGTTCAAGAAATTTTCAATGGGTCAGGTTAGGTCACAAGGTAATGGCTCAGGGTGGTTCAGGCTTGGGCTGATCCCAACCTACATCAAACCCGATCCATTGCTCGACTTGCTGGTTCAAAATCTAGCCACAGCCTCTTAAACAAAGCCCCATTGAAACTACGAATGGGCACTGTTTCAGGTAATGTCATATGTGTATTTTCTGTCTTTTCATATATCGTGCAGTCCTAGTGGAAGCGGATAGGCTGGTGTACCCCATAGCAGCTGTATAGCTGCGGTAGGTACGTGTCGTGCGAAGCGAGCATTGACGCTCCTCCAGCTCGGTTCAAAGAAGATCAAAGTTACATGGCCCTACAGTGATGTATTTATTATATCTACCCCGTTCATCTATTTTTAGAGATCATTTTAGAGCATATCCAAAAAAATTAATCATATTAAAAGATCATATTGACCACACCACAAATAGCAGTGGAGATAATGATTTTTACCATTAAACAATTCGTATGGCCCACTGCAACATTTATTTTTCATCCAATCTGTTCAGAAGGTTACAAAGACCTGAATGAAGAGATAAAATAAATTTCATATTGATCTAAAACTTCTATGACCCCAAAAAAGGTTTCAGTCATAGACGTTCAATCTCCCACTACTTTTTGAAGTGTGGTCTACTTGATATTTATATCTGTCTTATTTTTCATCTCAAGCCTTAAGATGAGTTCACTAAATGAATGGACGGTTTGGATATAACACATACCTCATAGTCGGACCCACATAACTTGCTGACGTCAATACAGCATCTACCAGCACAAGGCACTCACTGTTGTTAGCCGCCGTGCCCATAGGAATACAGTTAGATTAATTTATTTTTTTATTATTTTTTTTCATGCGCGTGCCAAAAGTCTTCGACACCACAAATGGACCAGAGTTAACAAAGGCCCACAGGTTTTGTCGCGTCCTATGTACTTGAGACGTGGACCAGTGTTTCACCTTCCTTCTACCTTACCTTACACGCGCTGTCCGACGTTGAAAAACATGCAAATAAATGACGAGCTTTCCAGAGTGTATAACCATCCATAAAGGCATGTAAACTAACCTCCCAAGTGGGGACGCGGTTTTTACATTGACCCAACCCAGCAAGCTCACGGGTGTCTAATGTAACAACGTTAATTAATTTTGTACTGGGCACTACTCACATATATCATTTGTTGTTTGGATGTCTTTAATATAAGGTGTGAGTAAGGGATTAATAGGTTCCTTACTCTTGCTCTGGTGGCACTCTCGAGAGTTTCAATACCCGGTCAAGGGTTTGAGTGCCCATAGGTGGTGAAATCCTACTAATGTATGAGTGTGTGAGGTGTGTGTTAAAAAAAAGAAAAAAAAAAGAAAAAAGAAAAACAACAACGACAGTAACAATAACGTAGTAGGGGATTAACATGCTATTTGTATAGTTTTGTACATCTTTGATCATCAAACTTGTCAGATTAATTGATTTGGAAAATTTTGAATTTCTAAGTAAGCACTCTGAACACTTTTTAAGGATGTTCGATTGATAGAACATGTAGCTATCGATTGATTGATCGAGGGTCACTTGATTAGGGTCAATGATTGATGGCTATTATTATGGGTAAAATGGAGCTAAACAAATGTATGAGACAGATGAACCGAAAAGTGAACTAGACTCGATGACTATGTATTGCTTGAGGGTCAGAAAATCACCCCGACCTTTGGTGCCGACTAATGACTTTGGAGGTCGACCTTATTTACCGACCTCAAAAGATGACCTCGACCTCAGGTACTGACCTCGGCCTTGAGGGACGACTTCGACCGCCAGCTTCGAGGACCGGCCTCGACCATAGACATCAACCTCGAAGGTTGGCTTCAACCATAGATCTCAACCTTGGAGGTTGGCCTCGGATACTGACCTTGGCCTCGGGTACCAACCTCAACCTCGGATACCCCGACCTTTGGTGCCGACTAATGACTTTGGATGTCGACCTTATTTATCGACCTCAAAAGATGACCTCGACCTTAGGTATTGACCTCGGCCTTGAGGGACGACTTCGATTGTTAGTTTCGAGGACCAGCCTTGACCATAGACATCAACCTCGAAGGTTGGCTTCGACCATAGATCTCGACCTTGGAGGTTGGCCTCGAATACCGACCTTGGCCTCGGATACCCCGACCTTTAGTGTTGACTAATGACTTTGGAGGTCGACCTTATTTATTGACCTTAAAAGATGACCTCGACCTTAGGTACCGACCTCGGCCTTGAGGGACGACTTCGACCGTCAGCTTCGAGGACCAGCCTCGACCATAAACATCAACCTCGAAGGTTGGCTTCGACCATAGATCTTTACCTTAGAGGTTGGCCTCAGATACCGACCTTGGCCTCAGGTACCAATCTCGACATCGGATACTGACCTCAACCTCGCATATTGAAAGAAGAATCCTCTCTATATACAGGTGAGATTACATCCTGATATCTTCATCGAAAATCACGTTGATTTTATTAAAGTCGGAGATATTCTTGGAATTAGAGTTCGACTCCAATACAAGCCCCTTAAATCAACTCAGATACGCAGACCGCCTAGAAAGGCTATAAATACACCCTTAGCCATGGGTAAAGGAACACACAAATACACCGATTCTACTATGCCTACCGTGAGTTCATACGCCTGACTTAAGCATAGGAGGGTCCCCAGCCTTAATCGGTGCCCCCAATGTATTCTCTTGTACATCCATTAATTTATAAGTACTCGGAAGCTTTTAGGAGGTGAGGTAGGCCTTCTCTTATTCTCCATTAAATTACAGGCGGAAGGCAAGCCAACAAGGATAACCAAATTTCACCATCAATAGTTACATCAATGACGCATAAGGTTTTGAATAATTGTGCGATTTGTTTCCTATTTCGTATGTAACACTATATATATGGGTAAAATGCGGGATTAGGGAAGAAAAATGAGAACTAAATCATTTCTAAGGTTCGAAAGGGAAAAAGCTAGGGTTTTGAAGGAGGGTTTCACATTTGTAAGTTGATCTGATTTCTTACAACTCTTTTTTATAGTGGATTGCTCGTCGCTTTGTGCCATGATTTTTTTCCGCAAAGGTTTGTTCATATAAAATTATGTGTTTTGCATGCTTTGTTTATGTTTATCTTTCGTTTGTTTGATTTGAATTCGAAGTTTGCTCCTACTACTTCCAACAAATGATATCAGAGTTATATGTTGGGATTCGAGTTTAAATTTGAGAAATGACGATAAAGGGATCAAACGTGAAGTATGACACTACAAGAAATATAGTTTTTACCTACGAAATTAATTTTCGTAGGTAAAGATGACTTTTACCGATGAAAATTATTTACGTAGGTAAAAGTAAACTTTTACCGATGAAATTAAATTGCGTAGGGTGTTTTCATCTTTTCATCATGTGGGCAAATGAAAAGTTTACTTTTGCCTACAAAATCGAATTCCATACGTAAAAGACATATTTACCTACGCAAATTTTCGTAGGTAAAGGGTGTTTTGAATTTTTCAAAAAAATTAAAAATCGAAATGTTTACTTATACCGACGGAATTTAATTTCGCAAGGAAAAGATATCTTCACTTACAAAACGTTTTATAGGTAAAGGGTGTTTTCAATTTTTGTAAATGCAGAAAAACAAAAAGCTTACTTTTACTTACTAAATTTGATTTTGTAGGTAAAAGCCATCTTTACCTATGAAAATGTTCGTATGTTAAAGAGAAAAGTTTACTTAAAAGTCATCTTTACCTACGAAACTTTTCGTAGGTAAAGGTGTTTTGAATTTTTAAAAAAAATCAAAAAATTGAAAAGTTTACTTGTACCTATCAACAATTTTGTAGGTAAAAAAACATGTATGGGGCTTTTACCTATGACTATTGTCATAGGTAAAAATGTATATGAGACTTTTTCGTACAAAATATTTCGTAGGTAAAAATGTAATATTTAACTTAAATTTCAAATGTAGATGAGACTTTTACCTACGAAAGATTGCGTAGCTAAAAAATGTGTATAAGACTTTTACCTACACAATGGTTTGTAGGTAAAAATATAATTTCTAACCTTCATTTAAAATGTAGTTGAGACCTTTACCTACGAAAATGTTTGTAGGTAAAAACTGTGTATCAGACTTTTACCTACGAAATGGTTCGTAAGTAAAAAATGTGTATTAGACTTTCACCTACGAAATGGTTCGTAGGTAAAAAATGTGTTCCATCTAATTATTACCGAATAAACCCAACAACTTTCCAATTTAATTTTTCCACTCACCATGGGTTAGCTTGTTAGTACACACCCCGTTGTTAGCCACCCCCACTAGGGAATAAATACCAAGACCTCGGTGTTGAGACGAGGTATCTTCGCTAAGTCTTTCACTTGAGCTATGGATCAGGGTGTCATTTAAATTAACCATTTGATTTGTCATTGCCTCCACGATTCATATATAAAATAATTAGAATAAAAACTGGAGCTATGATATCACTTGTTGGGAAACCACATAACTTTTGCTTCTATATACAAATAAATGAGATTAACAATATAAAATATTAAGTGGATAAAAATCGCTTATAATATAAACAAGTAAATCATTAAGCATATAGGATATTATAAATGACACTAAGTTTTTTCACGTGTAAAACCCTTTGATGTGAAGGAAAAAATCATAGGACTTAATTTAGCACATATCAATATTTATCATGAACTAGGAATCGTAGAAAATTCCTAACTCAATCTTTGGAGAAGACAATCAAAGAAATTGGCATTATGGATGGATTCTTATGAACTTGGATACGAAGATTTCAATAGTAAAAGCATCTTGATATTCTATTCTATAAAACCTCTTATTCTTTTCTCTTCTCCTTCTCCTCTTTTTTCTTCAAGAATATAACTCCTAAATGTTGCTCTTTAATTGTCTCTAAACAAAAAAGCTAATTTTCTCTTATTTTAATTGTTTAGCCAAAAAACCAAAATATACCTCACACATGTGATACTAAAAGCTATTTAAGCCCACACATGTGATTCCCACTCAACATAAGGAAGGACCCCAACAACCCTATTCTCTACAAGGTCACTGTGATGTCTGTTTTATACCTACCATGTGGATCTGTTGCACTAACTCATGCTAGTACACGATTTCAAAAATTCATGCGGATTCAAAACTCTGGTATTCAACAGCATTACCAGTGCGAATTCAATGCTCACCACTCAAGCCTTCCTAGGACAAGAAGTTTTAGACCAGATTTATATATTGTGTTTTTTTCACGCTGGAAAACAGAGCCCAAAGTGCTCGCATGAGGGATGTGGTCCTCAACTGCTGCGATAGCTCTAACAAAGATCAAGAAAATGTCTCTTTTTAATTGTCAACTATCAAATAAATCAAAAAATGCCATGGGAATTAAAAGGATGGGTCACACGCATAAGTATGGTTTTGAAAGATTCTGAAAAATCAGAAGTACTACAGTTTTCACTCCATCTAGATGTAAAATACCGTAGAAACATGCCAGTGGGCCCGGAAAGGTTTTCAAATGTGGTGTTTGATCTACTGTTTCCTGTGATGTGCGACTTGAGTTTTAGATACACTTTATATTTGAATCATGTTTTAAAAATGAGCTGATGAAACGGGGCCATAAAGCTCCGGGGTTGCTGGACCGTTAGAGTGAAAAATAGTCACTGGCCTGGGTCCACACGCAAATATCCAGTCAAAGTGAATATGGGATCATGGCCTGTCTATGAGTGTCCAACACATGTAAAAAATCACAAATATTGAGTGCATGAATGCAAACAATCCTAATCTTATAGAGGGTAAAACCATCAAACGTGTTCCTGGCAGCTGCATCGGGTCAGTCACTGTCTCAAGGATTTCTGAGACAGTCGTGTCGGACACGATTCTTCCGAGTTGACTCGGACTTGTTCGAGATTGGTATAGGTGGCCACCCTGATTTAACCTGACTCGGTTGGGTCCACCCAATTTAAACGTGACTTAGGTGAGTGCTGACTCAACTTGTACCCGAATGAGTCAGGACAAGCCACCGAGTCAAAAAACCGTGCCTTGGCCCACCAGGTTTTGGGTATATGGTAATGGCCCGATCAGGGTTGCGGGCCTGAAATCGGGTCAAGTCATTTTCGACAGGCCTGATCTGACTGAGTTTAATCCTTGATTAGAAAGCCCATGCATCTTGAATGTAGACCATTGATTTTGTTCTTCTAGTGTCTATTTCTCAATTCATGTGTTGGCCCACTTGATCAATGCAGAGAATAGGAACTTTCAAGTGGGAGATAATTATTTTATTATTATATTTTGGGCCAGGGTGAGTTGGACATAGGTCCAGAAATTTTTTGGGCTTTGGGATTGGGCCCACTGTGCTGTCCATGCCAAACGAAGGGAAAACACAAATACATTGATGAAGGGAAAACGCAAATATCAGTTTCATACAAAACTTCTATGGCTCCCAAGAGTTTTTTAACGGTGGGTGTTCAATTCACATTATTTCCTGTGGTGTGATGTACTTGAGTTTTGGATATGCTTCATTTCTGGCCTCAAGCCCTATAATTATCAGGTAAAATGGATGGATAAAATGCATAAATCATGGTGGGCCCCACAGATTTTATTCAGTACACAATCCGCTTCCATCTGTAAGATCCCAATGTATGTGGGCCACAATGGAAAAAAATTTCAGTAATAAGAGATCCTCACCGTTGATATAAAAGAAGGCGAATTAGGAACTGTTCCAACTCACTTTGCATATAGCCCACATTCAAC
Organism: Magnolia kwangsiensis; assembly: GCA_037074715.1. Classification (NCBI taxonomy): domain Eukaryota; kingdom Viridiplantae; phylum Streptophyta; class Magnoliopsida; order Magnoliales; family Magnoliaceae; genus Magnolia; species Magnolia kwangsiensis. Next base: position 149,515,706 of record CM073575.1, on the reverse strand, counting down.
TTCACCAATCCAATGGTCAGTATCATCATCACTAGGATTACTGGACCATAGAGCGTAAGAGGTTCTGATCATCACACCCTTACATTACATGTGGGCCCATGGGGGGCCCGTGCTGACCCTGCGTCGGTCCAAATAAGGAGGATGAACATAATACACGAATCAAAATGCATCCACAGGAACATTCGTGGCCGTCCACCTGTACATTAACATGGTAATACATGAATTCATGTGGATGGTTGATGGGTGGCAGAATCTATGGAGTAGGGGTGGCAATGGGCCAGATGGGCAGGGCTCAACCAAATTTCATCTTGGGCCAGGGCCTGTTGTCCTAGGCCCATGTTGGGCTCAGGCCTTGGCTGTTAAAGCGTTGAGCTAGGCCCGGGTTTAGGATGGCGTGGCCCAAATCCGGCCATTGCATTGATGGACCATACTCTAAAAATCAAAATGTTGGGGTGATCCTAGCCCCAAATCCTTGGCTGCACGGAGCTTGCGGCTACGGGTTTTGTGTAAAGCCCAGGGCAACGGAAGGGGATTAGCTACTGAAACTGACAGTAGCAGTCTTGCTACTGCAGTGACGTCACCACGTTTTGTGGCCCGGCATGATGTATGTGTTGTATCCACACCGTCCATCTATTTGGAGAGATCATTCTAGGAGATTATTCGAATAACGAGGCAGATCCAAAGATCAGGTGGACCCCACAGAAAAACCGTGGGAATTGAACGCCTAAAATTAAAAACTTCTTTTGGGACATAAAAGTTTTTGATCAAGATAATATTTATTTATTTTTACTTTATTCTATGTTTCTATTAACTTATAAACAGGTTGGATCTCAAATAAACATAACAGTGAGCCCCAGGAAGGCTTCAACGGTGCAGACACTGTCCCTACTCTTTTCTATGGTGGGGTCCACTTGAACTTTGGATCTCCGTCAGGCTTTGGCTCATGCACTAAAATGATGTCTCCAAATGTATGTATGGTGTGGATACAATACATACATCATGATGGGGCCCAAAGAACGTGGCGACCACACGGATTGGCTACTCCCACTGCCTCTAGCCGTGTGGCTGGTGGTCGGTGCTCTGTGGGCCAACATGATGTATGTGTTTCATCCATGCTGTTCATCCAGTTTTAAAGATCATTTTAGGGTTGATTTAAAAAATGAGAGGGATATAAATCTTAGGTGGACCACGCAACATGAAAACAATAGTGATTGGATATCTACCATTAAAATTTTCCTAAGGCCTACTGTACTGTTTATAATAAACATCTAACATGTTGATTAGGTCATTCAGACATAGATCAGCTTGATCCAAAACTTTTATGAGCCCCAAAAAGTTTTTAATGGTCAACATTTATTCAACACGGTTTCCTGTAATGTGGTACACTTGAGATTGAGATATACCTCATTTTTGGTATCCTACCTTAAAATGATCTATAAAAATGGATGGACGGCATGGATGAAACACATACATCATTGTGGGGCCACAGAGCACCAACAACCGCCAGCAGGCGAGTAACCAATCCGTTTCCCACACACACGGGAAGATGGACCTCACAAAGCTCGGATACTCTAGCCACAGGCTACAAGCCTGCAACATATGTTCCGGAGGATTCAGTCGGCCATCTTGGTTCGCATTCCGTGTGATCCGGACCATCCACAAGGCATAAGGCGGAGCCCACCATGAACACGCATTAAGTCGAACCCCTTTTCGGAAACGGATTGGCTACTCCCCTGCCACTAGCCCGGTGGCTGGTGTTCGGTGCACTATGGGACTCACCATGATGTATGTGTTTCATCCATGCCGTTCATCCATTTTTAAAGATCATTTAGACTTGATATAAAAAAAATTAAAGGGATATAAATCTCAGGTGGACCACACCACAGGAAAACAATAGTGATTGGATATCCACCATTAAAATATTCCTAAGGCCCACCGTACTTTTAATTGACATCCAATCTGTTGACATGACCTATATGAAGGATAAAAAAGGTCTGCTTGATCGAAAACTTTTATGGGCCCAATTTTTTTTTTTAACGGTGGACGTTCATTCAACACTTTCATGTAATGTGGCTGAGATTGGGATATACCTCATTTTTCGTAGCATTCCCTAAAATGACATGGAAAAATATATGGACGGCATGGATGAAAAATGGACGGTCAGGAAAATCAAAGAAGGAGCACGTACAGCCGTCGGACACACGAAATAAACGCCACGTGTCCAGCGACGCCCCCATTACCTTGTTCTCATCTCACGCGCGCGAGTCCTTTCCGATTGTCTGTGTTCCACCTTCGTAAATAACTACAATCCCAAGTCCATTTAGCAATCGCTCCCTTTTAAGAGGAACGCCCCCCATCTCGGGTTTCTTGCGGCATTTAGGGTTAGGGTTTTGCTGTCCACAAACAGAGGTAAGAGTTGCTTCGATTTCGATTCTAATCTCTCTCTCTCTCTCTCTCTATTCTTGAATATTTCTTCATCTCTCCTTTCCTCACTCACCATTCAGAATCGAAATTGTGTGATTTTTTTCTGCTTTTTTGGTTTTTGGTTTGCTTTTATTTGGAGCTGATTTGTAATGATATAGTTGAACATTTTCTCGGCTAGCAATCTGTCCACGTGGTCCCCACCTTTGGGTGTTCTAGGCCGTTCATATGGTGGGCCCTTAATTTGGACGGGTAGGAATCGCAGTAGTTTCTGACCGTCTGGTTCGCCACCGTTAAAATAGGCGTTTATATGTAATTTTGCATTTGGATCCGCCTACTGGATGGCTAGGATCATCTGGTGAGCGAGATATTAGGGCATGGCTCATCCATGATGGCATGGACGGTTTAGATTACTAGTAGAAGGGCTCCAAGTTTACCATTGCTGATTCGAATAAAAAAAGGGCCTTGCTTTTGATGGAGCGTCATGTTATGCCTATGTATGTTACTTAGGGGTTGTTTGGCACCATGGATTTGGAGGGGTTTCAAATCCACGGTGAAAGCTTGGATTACATCTAAAATCCTTCCAAAAGTTATATGTGTAACATGCGTGTCGGTAGACTCCCAAAACAATTAGATTATCAAATTGCATCACTATAATTACTTTAATATGATGATTTGCGCCGTCCAAACATTATCCATGTAAATCAATGGTTAAGTATATATTGCATACTACTTTTGAATAAGATCACTTGGATGTGATCTTATGCTTGTGGCCCATACGAGACTTGGAATTTCATCATTTTCAGGCTAAGTATATATTGCATACTACTTTTGAATTAGAGGGGATTCTAGATTCTGAGTGCCAAACACAATGAGAGGATTGCAAATCGAGCGAGTTCCGAATCCAAGGGGTTCCAAATCCACTCTCCCAAACAGGCCGTTAGATGCCTGTAAGTTGGGTGAGTGGGAAGTGAGGTGGTGTTTGGGGGAGAAAATTCACTTGTAAGTAACTTACAACCTGTAAATCACTTACAAGCAAATCTACCAAAAAACTGCAAGGGGATGGGGGTGACTTATAGGTGAAAGTCACTTACAACTTAAAATAACTTACAGGCATCCAAGCAGGCCGTTAAGTTTTATTTTGAAGAAATATACAATGCTCAATCCAAACACACCATTGGCTTTTTTGTTTGAGACAGCATTTTGTGTTGGTGGACCCATGGTCCAGACGCCTTATGTGGACCCCAGTGGATGGGCAATCCTTCAAAAGACTCCCACTGGATGAAGCTGGCCATCCGGCTGTTGGATTGTAAATGGACATGTACAAATCAGGCTGTCCATTGGCCCAGTCCGGTGTTGGGCTTGGGGCCGGATTTTTAGTAGGTCAGTATGGGCTGATCGGGCCAGACCTATTCGAAATTTTATTTCTTCTTGAGCCGGGCTTGGCCCATTGACAGCCTCATTTGAAATAGAGTATTTTCCTCCATATGCAATGGGAGATACTTGGGCGGACGAGCTTTCGGTTCATTGCATGTCTCTTTTGGGGCCAACAGATGGGTGGTTTGAACCACTCGGTAAATAACCCAAAAAATTCCACTATCGGTTTATCCAAGCGGGTCCACTAGGCCTCATTAAATGGTGAACCGTTGGTTGTAATATTCCATTTTGAAGCTGCCCCATTCGATAGCATCATCCGACAAGGGAGATGGTCCATCCCATGACAGAGCCCCACACGATCAATGGTTTGGGTTCTTAAAGGTAGGCTGCTCTTGTACCATTGGTGGGCAGAACATAATATGCTGTTTCTTCTATTGATTGTCATGGTTTGGTTGAATGGTTTCGGTCGTGGGTTTGCTCCCCATAAACACGAGTTCAAGTTGGCAGGTGATTGTATGCATCCACAGGGAATAGTCTCACCTTAAAGGAGCGGAGACACCCTGTCGTCATAAAAAAATATATTAAAAAAATCATATAATGACTATCTGTATGCTCGGATTGCCACTAAAATCTTTTGTTGTCGATTGGGTTTTTAGGCATAGCTTTATTGGTAGCTTGCAATGGCTCCATCGCAGCCTAACAGTGGGCTGTTTGTTGGGTTGAACAAAGGGCATGTCGTCACAAAAAGGGAATTGGCTCCTCGCCCTTCTGCCAGAAAAGGGGTATGTAATGTAAAATTGATATACTTTTTATGATTGGTTTGCTTTAATTCTTGCTTCATCAGATTTTTGGGTTTCGAATGTCTAACGATGATTGAACATCTTAGCAGTCAACATTTTAGTGGCAGGTTTGCACCAATCCTTGCTTTACTTTGTCGGGTTTTCTAAAATGGAAGTGAAATCCTTTATATTCTCTTGCATTCTTTTTTGGAAAATGATATTGTGTTGGACATTGAGGAACCGTACTGACCATGGCAGTGAAAATTCATATTTTGCTGGCCTTAAATAAATTGGGTTTGGAGGCATAGTTGATTCTGTCTGGGATCTTTTGGCATGATCAAGTTTGTTTAGCATTTGTTGGTGAATTGCATGTGTTTTGGTTCCATGAAGTTTGCTAATCCCACGCACACTGCTTTGTTAGAACCTGTATGTGCATGTGGGGATCTTCAAGTTGCTTATCTGGTGGACTGAATTATGTGGTTATCCTGGCTTAAAAATCAGTCCCGTCCCCTGATCAGGTGGTCCCATGTGTTCATGGATCACTGGTCCTCTTTTTAAGCCCATTTTTCATAGATGGGGGCCTGCCTAATGAATAGACTGTCCTTTCTTTCAGCCTGGTTATCTACATGTGTTCCAGCGCGTGGATTTATGCGCTGAGAGGCGTGTGTTTGTAGATTTGCTATCGGTCCTGAAGTTAAATTGAACTTTTGTGAGAAATGATACTGTGTGAGGCCTTTATGGATCCCCATTGGTTAGAAGTAATTTGTGGGAGTGATCTTAGCCAATCATCCAACCTCATGTAGATTGGCCTTAGCCGAAAAATTACTCAAATTGGACTTCTTTGTATTGCATGTGGCGACTTCACTGCATTTTCAACCATCAGTTGATGGTTAGGGTTGACCAATGGGACCAATTTTTGGTGCTGTGGCCAAACTGTATGCTTTCTTGTGGCTTGGTTGGCATTAGAGAGCTTGCACTTTCCCTTGTAGGCCATTTTTTGTCCTAACAAAAGAGGTGTCTGAGGCTCTGAGCATAGGTAGATTTGTTTTGGCAATCATTTCCCTTTTTTCTAACTTTTTTTTTCCTTGTTTTTAGTGGAAAAATGATTATTAATCAGAAAAAGTATTGTTATCTCATTGTTTGTATATTACAACCCTAGTCAAGGTTTGAAATTGTTCTGTTATGTAATGTATCGTTCACCATCGATGCCATTATGCATTGCCCCATATCAGGCTGTTTTGGTGTGATGTGGGGCCGATACACCAAGATCTTTCATAAGCAATACTGGTACGTATTGGGTATGGGTATTGGTTTTGGATGGTACTTTAAACCCTGCCGCTAGTACTTCACCATGTGTTATGAGCTCTGTGCTTTTCTTTCTCAGAAAACTAGCAAAAGGGTGCATTTTGTTCGGGGCATCATTAGGGAAGTTGCTGGGTTTGCTCCCTATGAGAAGAGAATTACTGAGCTCCTGAAAGTTGGAAAGGACAAGCGTGCACTGAAATTGGCAAAGAGAAAGTTAGGTACCCACAAAAGAGCGAAGAAGAAGCGTGAGGAGATGTCCAATGTTCTTCGCAAGATGAGGTGAAGTTTTTCTTTTCTTTTCTCGTCATTCGATATATAGATGCTAAAATCTGCTAGTGATTCTAGTAGGTATGATACCACATGGAAGCATCTTACCCACATTGCACTTTGGGCATACTCTTGAAGTATTTTGCTTATGATCCTATCCATAGGACCTAAAACTTCCATGCACATTTAGGTTCTTTCTTGACAAAAGGTGCTTAGGTCTACAAGTGTCCTGATAGAGCTCTTTTGTGACAACATGTACCTCTACATGGATCACTTGTGTGTGGGACCACGACTTGTGCATCAAATAAGTGCCTTTTTGGAGATGACCTTGTTCAATAATCTACCCAGTCAAGTTGCAATCGTGCAACATGTACAAATCAAGTACAAAACAAAGGTTGGTCTAAAGAACTTTATGTTCCAGCTGCATCTGCCTGATAAGCGGACTGGCCTGTGATTTTGGCCAGGTCATCTGAACTGTGGAGCCCACCTGATTCAGGGCTTGGATGTTCCATGCATTTCCCAGAGTGACACATGTGGCCCCGTGCATATTTTTGTCGGGTGGGTTGGTGCAGGGATGAAAGTAACTGTCCTGGTGAAGTAGACAATAGACATTATCATTTTGAGCCAGTTTATAGAGTTAATCAAGTCATGTTGAATGAATGTTGTAAGATTGGTCAGATGGAAAGAAACCAACATTCTATGTTTACAACTTCAAAGTTTTTATAATTATTTCAACCAAAGGAAAGACATTTATAGAGAAGCAAGTGCAAAAATTAAATAAAAATTATCTCAAGCCACACCAAAGCTTAGATTATTTGATGACATCATTGCACAAAAGGTTGCATCATGGGTGCGTCATCTTGACTGTGCCAGTTACCATGAAACTCTTGACTTTGTTAGCTTTTGTATGGGAATAGAAAATGTCCTGCACTTGGGTGTTATCATGGTTTTAAACTGTCAGGTTTCTTTAAAATGCAGATTTAACTTGATAATGAAAGAATCATGGCTGGTTTCTTTACAGTGTGTTTACCACACCAAAGCTTAGATTATTTGATGACATCATTGCACAAAAGGTTGCATCATGGGTGCGTCATCTTGACTGTGCCAGTTACCATGAAACTCTTGACTTTGTTTGCTTTTGTATGGGAATAGAAAATGTCCTGCACTTGGGTGTTATCATGGTTTTAAACTGTCAGGTTTCTTTAAAATGCAGATTTAACTTGATAATGAAAGAATCATGGCTGGATTACAGTGTGTTTACCACATTTAAAATGTGCTAGATTGTCCACCTTTATGCTTGGCATGCTCATCCAAATCATCAGCCCCATTTTGGATTGTGCATGGCCCAAAATTTACACTGATTGCACAATCATAACTGCTTACAAGTGGCCATCAAATGGATGGGTGAAAAGAAAAAAGGTCAGCAGTGCAAATGCAGTTGCACAATCAGACAGTAAAGATCTTTTCGTATAATATGTTTCACTATAGATCGAAACAGAAAAATAAAAGTGATGGTTGAGATCATCTTATCAGTGTGATTTTCTGACTACGCCACATCCAGATGGGGTAGCTTGTGATTTGGATATTCTGGATGGGCACATATGGATGGTACCTACGACTACGAGTCTAACAAGTTATAACCTTTGGCAAGTGGCAACACACATTGGCCTTCAAAGAACTAGCCAACATACCTATGAGTATCTCATACGTTGTAGCCCTTGGCAACACACATTGGCCTTCAAAGAACTAGCCTACATAAATTTAAGAGTCACCTTGTTTCAAAAATATTGGTTGATTTATCAAATATTAGGGGTTGTGTTGATGATGTGTCAATTTCAAGAAATGCTCCAGGCATGTCAATGCGATAAAAGAGATCCAAGACAGAGGGGACTATTCCCATGTGGTGTTTCTCCTTACTGCCACCTGTTTTCTCTCTTATGAAGAAGGCTGTGGGGACCACTGTAGTTGCCACAGTGGATCCCTGTCATACATTATTGGTGGCGCATGCTATAGATTGAAGTTCAGATTGACATTGCTTGTGTGATTTAGACATAAGAGTGTGCCTCTAAGATCTTCATGCTTGTCTCTTACAAAAAATCAAAGTCGATGTTGGCAATATTGCTGGGCATTTTTATGTCACCACTGTTTGGACACAGGCCTGACTGAGATTTTCCGGAAATCAGAAATCCGGGCTGTGAAGAAATTTTCTATGCCCCTTCATAGCCACCTGGCATGTGTGGGACATTGGGTTGGTTCCATGGTGTGTGTTTATGACCTGACTTAATAAAAAGGCCAGCCAACTCATGTGGTCACGTCCTGAAAAAATAAAAAAGGTTTTTCAAAGGTGGAACAGTTTAGAAAAAAATGTTGTGGGTGGTCCACATGAAATGCATGTGTATGGCCTGGTGAGTGGACTTGCCTGTGTTCCGGACCAGTTCATCCATATAGTGTGGCCCGCAACTCTGTAAAATCCATTTCATCGCCGGATTTCAAAGGGCTTGTGTAAAATTTTCCACAGCATGGGGATTTGGATTGCATCTAGTATCAATTTGGGTGTGGAACATGTTTGTGAAACTTTCTGGTTGCATTGTGCTGGTTGAATATTTGGCAATGAGGTTCGCTTCATTTTTTTGTGTTTTGTGCATGCAGATCTGCCGGAGTGTCCGACAAGAAGAAGTGATGAAGCATGGATAAACCTGAAATTCCTTGGTTTTATATAAGAAATCTTTATCAAAAGTGACTCCATGTGCTGAGAGATTTATGGATCCATGATACAGTTTGAATTGAGATTTTGATTAGCAGGTTTTGTTAAGATCTTCAGAATCTTCACATATCATTTTGGATTTGGATGTGAATTTTCAGTTTAAGTCAGACTTCACTTATGGTATTATGGTTGCTTCTTTTCTGTTCTTATAGGTGGAATTTTTACCATTTGTGCAGGTAGTGATTATTTACCTGCAATCTCACCATTCTTAGGCATCTTTTGATGAGGCTATAAGCTATGGGACAAAAAATGCAGTAATTGGACCACTCTAAACATACAGCTGTCAGTTTTGCCCGTTAAATGTGTACCATTGCACTTTTATGAGTTAAACTCTCCCATTTCCAGACTGCTGTTTTCATTTCTACACAGCTCAAATCCATTGATTTTCATTACATCAGCCATCCACATGTTATCATGCATAATCAATTGTCCTAAACCACCTAATGCTAGTGCTGCCTGGACATTGTTTTGGGGCATTACGGTAGGTTTAGGGTTTGAAAGAAAGAAACTTCTCGAAATGAATAACATGTCTTGGGTGATTGGATGTTTAGCATATGCCCATGTAACAACAGGTCAGGGAGGAAGTGGTGACTGCTTGGGCCGTCCTGTGCCTTTTGGCGGAACTAAGCCATTACAAATTCTTGGTGGGATGATCTTCAAGACTTGGCAATGGATGGTGATTGTCATGGTCATGCATAAACCGAAGATGTGATAAGATGCTTTTAGCAATCTCATGATCTTAGCTATCTGTAAAGATGGAGAAAACTTTGAAATAAAGCATGCGGACCTGATCAACCAAAGCAACAAAAAAGCTCCCACCCATAGCTTGGTGGACCAAATCAATCTCAAAAATCTCCAATGTCCATTGGAGAAAATATGATCAACTGATTTTTTATACTCTCAAGACACATGGCCAAATATTGACAAGTAATCAGTTTCGTTTGGAACTGTTAGAGAATCCTAATTTCGCCGTTTCAGCTGGCTCAGCGCCATTGCTGTTCCTTGGAATTCAGATTTTACTCCGTTTCCAACATGTCTTTCTTTCTCCATTCCCTGTTTTTTTGCTTAGTTTTCCATGGAGCCCACCTGAAATACTCGAATGTACATCATCTTTCCTTTAAAAATATGAGACATGGTCAGATCGGAACATGTTGCCAATTTTTGTGAAAAAAAAAGTAATCAGTTTCGTTTTGAAGGTAAGAATTCTATTACCGTTGGCCCCCTCAAGTGCCAGAGTGCCTCTGTAAAATTTTTTGCCCTAGTAAAATCTTTGAAAAAAACCCTCAGTGGACAATGGGTCCATAGTCGTTCATCTTCATAGGATTTTTTTTTTTTTTTTTTGACCTACGTTAAAGAAACGTAGCTAGAAGCTCGGCGACCAAGAAAAAAATCTTAAAATTTAAATATTGCTGAAAAATATAAGTAGAACAAGCTTACATTCTATTGCTGAAGATGGGCATATCTTGATGATGAAAATTCTGTTACTTGGATGAATATGGGCTGAGTATGACCAAGTTATTGTCTTTAGGATTAGTTTTGCTCCAAATCTGCAGTGGTTGATGCAGCAGAGTAGCTCCACTTGAAATAAAGACCCATCAGTTGTGGCAATTCAATCCTGGTTGCACCATCAGATCGTATCAGAGGACACAATAAGAGCTGATTTTTTGAACTCTTTAAGGTTCAAAATGAAAGAAAAACCAGTAATGGCGAAGCAATGAAACACAGAAGGATTGCAGATTGCTCTTTCTCTCTCTCTCTCAACAGTCTACCATTAAACAGAACAAAATGTTCTTCAGCAACTTACAATCCAAACGCCTCCTTAGGATCTCCAATCTGGGAGATTTTTGCTTCATATAATCTATCCAGAGTGGGAATGCACACGCCAGAGTTTTACATTAGAGGGCCATTGACTCCAGTTGCGCAAACCAAAAACCCGATTCCTCTGCATATCCTCAACAACAATTTGCTCCAAGAATAAGGGCCTGTTTAGATGATGCCTAAAATGTGCCATTGAATGGCTATGGCCGTTCATTGTTCCAAGGCACATTTCATGAGTTTCCAAGAAAATATGGATTGGTTTGACTATTTGTTGGGTCTAACCCACATTTTTCATGGGCTACTGTGAAAATATCACGCTAATATGACAACATTAACCTTTTGTTTAGTGGCCCTAAACATCGATGATCAAGATCATTAACACAAAAATAGGTTTAAACAACAATTTTTGATCCATCTATTTGTTGGGAACTATCATGGTGCTTCTATAGAATCACCTTTCTTAGGCAATGGTAACCATCCCATCCACTGTTTGGGAAAAAGGATGGCTAATGAAAATAACACCGAAACAAGGATAATTGGGTCATCTGATTAGTGTGATTTTTGCATGGTAGCCCATGCAATATATTCTTGAACTTCACTGGCAGTTCAGATAGATTGATTGGACTGTCCAAGTGAACCTTCATAACTAGGAGCACTTATAACTTCTAGTGCTTTGAAAGTCACTGGAGCATTTCTCATTATCTATAAGATATCATATTAGCAGTGGAGATTTTCGGTGCATAGCTCAAAAGGTAGGCGGGCATATGAAAAAATTCCTAAAATATTCAAAACATGACAGCCTAGAAATTAATTTTACAGACTGCATAAATGTTGTAATAGAGATAATTGCAGAAAGGAAGATGACCCGTTTCAATGTCTCTTCATCCCTCAAACTCATCTTTTTAATTGTATCTTTTAGAATGACACATGGTCTCTGTTAGACTAGGTATACCTGGATTGGGTGTTTCCTATTTTCTCAGACCCAGTGATCAGGCTAGCTAGATTGACTTGGCTGAGTCCTAGTTTGAGCCCCCTCGTTTGGCAAACTACGGTTTGGATGAAAACGTCATTTTAGTTTCTTGAATGAACGCTGCTTGGGCATCATTGTCTGAAATTTGTAATTAAAATAATTTTTTTTAAAAAAAAAAAAAAAAAACACATGAAGGAAAGTGAATAGAATGTAATTCAATTATCCATACAAATGCACATCCTGAGCCTTGATGCAGTACGTTCGAAATTGATCTAACTAGATAGCCACCAATTGGATGGTTAGAACCACTCAATGTGCATAAGTTACAGGCAAAATGGGACTATGATTTGGATGGGCTGTATCGATATGCATCAAACAAGCTCAGTGTACCATGGACGAGTCACCACCATTGTACTGCATCGCGTAGTCTTTCCAGTACAATAAAAAAAGAAAAAAAGGTCACTTTCAATGGCAAATTAAATGTCTGTGCAGATGAACCTTTTATATCTAGATTCATGGTCACAATCCATGATGGGGCCTACCCATGTGACTCATTGCTTGAAAGTTAGTTGAGCAGGCCGCACCATTGAGCTGTCAATGATACGGATGTTTGTTGAAATCGGAATGCTGAATTTATGCTCACAGCTTCAAGATACGGACACAAACTAACCCACGGATTTGAGAACGAGCCGGGCTGGCCTATTCTGGTCCAGCCTAGTATGGGTGGGTGATGTAGAGGGGGTCGCGGACAGTTTCATGGCCAAGATGGATCAGAAAAGGCCTGATTGATGATAGAAGTGATCCGGACCGTCGGACCTTAGATCGGGCGTATCTCGCAATCCGGAACGAGTTATCTGACGTAAAATATATGATTTTGGGGTAGAACGAGCTACTTTAGCGAACCAACTTCGCTACGCCAGGTTGCGCAGCCCGGATTTTCTACAAACACCCTGATCGACGGTCGTTTCCCTGTTTTATTTTCGTCTTTACTATAAATAGTAAGTTTTAGTTTGATTATAACTCTTCATCTGTTGGGCTTTAGGAGTTGTGTCCAACATGAAAGGTGCTTAGAATAATGAGGAGAACGATTTGGTGAAGCCAAATAGGACACTATTTTTGGCCGAAAACCTTGCGCACTAGTAGATATCACGACCGTCTATAAATAGTAAGTTTACTATTTATGGTAAGTCGCGGATTCTAGGAGTTTTAGTTGTATCTTGATTCCGATTTCTTTTCTATTGCTTGGTTCCCTTATTTAAAGGGTTGTGAACTCATTTTTATTCAGTCATTAATCAATTTCGAATTTTATTAGAATCTATTTCTATTCTCTTGCTTTCTTTCCTCGTGGATTCGAGAAGTCTCTGTGAGGAGTCCAGAAAAGCTTCGCGGATTCGGAGTAGTTATCCTTGAGGAAGACGGTGATCGACCTCATCACATTCATCCCTGTGTTAATTTGGTATCAGAGCGAGGTTTCCCCTCGGGCCGATGACAAACAATGAAGGTATGAATCAAAATCTTGTGGACGGTGATTTAGGGATTCGTTATCTTTCGGAAAGAATGGAAGCTTTCCATCGGGAGAATCAATTGACCATGCAAGGGCTGCAGGCAACTCTCGACCGTCTTGCGGATGCGTTACTTTCACCCCGAGCCCTAGGCAGTGCTCCACCACCCATGGTTGCTGTACGACACAACTCCAATTATCGCAGAGCACTACCAGTGGTAAACCGTAGGGCTGCACTAGATGATACAAGTTCTAGCGATGAGGACATTAATGAGGGTTTTGCTCGACGACTAATCTATGAAGGCGATCATCTACATCATGTTGAAAGAGACTATCGAGGTAAGGCTGAACTTCCTAGTTTTAACGGTTCATAATGTATAGAAGATTTCCTCGATTAGCCAGCCGAAGTAGAGAGATATTTCGATTATATGGACGTGCCAGATCATAAAAAGGTAAAATTGGTAGCGTTTAAATTAAAATCTGGCGCTTTTGCATGGTGAGAACAATTACAACTCTTACGAGCCCGCTAGAACAAGGCGCCCATCACATCATGGCCTCGGATGAGACGTCTTCTTTGATCACAATTTTTCAACATTGATTATGAGTAGATATTATTCCAGCAATACCAGAATTGCCGACAAGGAAATTGAATTGTTATAAATTACACTGAAGAATTTCAGCGGTTGGCTACACGAAACGATATGTCAGAATCTGAGTCACAAAAGGTGGCACGATTTATAGGTGGGTTGCGATCGACAATTCAGGATCAAGTTCAGATGTACCCAGTCGGAATCGTGGATGAAGCAATTTAATTGCTGGGGAGGGCAGAAACACTACTTGTAAGAGCTTCTGCTCGTCTCTATCCTTTAAATCGACCCCCCATGGCAGGTCCCACATAGGATCCAGTGCTGGCTCGAGGAAAAGATCCAGTAGGAGAACGTCCTCAACCTCCTCCACCCGCAAATCATGATACAGGGAGCGGCTCATCTAGACCTTAATGGGCAGCACCCACAACAGCGGGCCCGAGTAGGATTTCAAATCCTTATGCTCAGCCAAGGCCAAACAATTGTTACCGCTGTGGCCAACTAGGCCATTTATCAAACACTTGTCCTCAACATCCCGCAACACACTTGACTATAAATGAAGGGGCATTGAAGGTGAGGTCGCAAAAGAAGATTTGGCTTTAATGAATATGAACAAACCACTGAAGAAATAGCAGGTGGTGATGAATTGACGAGTGAGGATCGTGACGAATCTCTAGTTGTGAGGTGACTACTGTATACCCCATGAACGAAATCACACCTACAGCAACACAATATATTTCGTACTCGGTGTACTGTCAACGGAAAATTCTGTGATATAATCATAGATAGTGGTAGCAGCGAGAACATCGTCTCAAGGGTGATGGTGGACAAGTTGCAGCTATTAACGATAAGACATCCTTCCCCGTATTCAATTGGCTAGATAAAAAAAGTGAATTAGACCAAGGTAACTGAACAATGCATTATCTCATTTTTAATTGGTAAACATTATAAGGATCAGATACTTTGTGATGTGGTCGATATGGAAGCTTGCCATATGCTACTTGGTCAACCTTGGTAGTCGGATCGTGATGCTACCCATCGGGGACGAGATAACGTCTATATATTCGTAAAGGATAGTCGAAAAATAATTATTGCCCCTATGGCACTAGAGAACCACCCTGAAGCCTCTAAAGTGGAGGGGAGTTCCCTCTTGACCATTCGAAATTTCATGGAGGAATCCAAGAAAACTGGCGAGGTATATGCTGTAGTGGTGAAGGGCGAGGAAAAGGAACCCTCAAACATTCCTCAAAGTTTAAGACTGTTGCTAAACGAATTCAAAGAAGTCTAGCCTGAAGATTTACCTAATGGATTGCCCCCCATGAGGGACATCCAACATCACATAAACCTCGTTCCTGGGGTTAGCTTGCCCAACCACCCTCATTATCGGATGAGTCCGAAGGAATGTGAGATACTTTAGGGGTAATTGGAGGAATTGATCCGTAAGGGTCTATTGAGAGAGAGCACGAGCCCATGTGCTGTACTAGCATTATTAACGCCAAAAAAAGGTGGAAGCTAACGCATGTGTGTCGACAGCCGAGCAATCAATAAAATTACTATCAAATATCGGTTTCCAATACCACGGTTAGATGACATGCTTGATATGTAAGGAGGGGCCAAGGTGTTCTCTAAATTAGATCTAAGGAGCGGGTACTATCAAATTCGTATCCGACCCGGTGATGAGTGGAAAATGACATTCAAGACAAATGAAGCGTTGTATGAGTGGCTGGTCATGCCGTTTGGCCTATCAAACGCACCAAGTACTTTTATGCATTTGATGAATCAAGTTCTAAAACCGTTCACTGGCCGATTTGTGGTAGTATATTTTGATGACATATTGATATATAGCCAGGATGAGGTAAAACACAAGAAACATCTCGTGCAGGTGCTGCAAATCTTACAAGATAACAAGTTGTACCTCAACTTGAAAAAGTATAGTTTTTTAACTGATAGCCTGTTGTTTTTAGGTTTTGTTGTAACGTCCACAGGCATTCGGGTGGACGAAGAAAAGTGTGAGCTATTAGGGAATGGCCTATCCCGATAAACATTCATGAGGTGAGGAGTTTTCATGGGTTGACGACCTTTTATCATCGATTTGTGCGAGGTTTTAGCACCATAGTCACGCATATAACAAATTACATGAAAAAAGGGCTGTTCCAGTGGACTGATAAAGCTGACAAGAGCTTTTACGATATCAAGCATCGTTTGTCTACGATACCGGGCTTGGTGCTTCCTAATTTCAACAAATTGTTTAAGGTGGAGTGGGACGCTTCATACGTCGAAATTGGAGGAGTATTATCACAGGAAGGCAGGCTGGTGGTCTTATATAGTGAGAAGCTCAGCGAGAAAAAAGTGGTCAGCTTATGAGCTTGAGTTGTACGCAGTTGTTCAGGCGCTGCGACATTGGCCGCATTATCTAATATTCAAAGGGAGTTTGTTCTGTACACTGACCATCAAGCATTAAAGTTTATTAATTATCAGACTAACGTGAATCGTGTGCATGCTATTTGGGTGGCTTTTTATAGAAATTTACGTTCATTTTGAAGCACAAGTCAGGACAGCAGAACAAGGTAGTTGATGCCCTTAGCCGTCGTGCATTACTACTTGTTACGATGAGCAACGAGGTGGTTGGCTTCGACTGTCTCAAGGAGCTGTATGCCGAGGATGAAGACTTCAAAGATTTTTGGATGAAGTGCCAAGAAGGTCACCCCAGTGACCTTTATTTACATGACACACTATGCCAAAATCACGGATTTGCGACGGACTAAATCCGTCGTAAAACCCAATAAACGACAAATTTCGTCTGTTGCTGTTTACTGGGTCGTTTTTCTTTTCCGACAAATAAAATCCGTCATGTAATCTGCGACGGATAAAGCCCGTCCCAAAATTCGTTGTCCCGTCCCAAAATTCGTTGAAATTCGGAAAAACCAGTTGATTATTCGTCATTGTAAATATTGGTGACGGATAAACCTCGAATCCGTGGTCCAGACCACTTGTTCAAAAACTAGCGACGGATTTGGTCCGTCACTAAAATATCTGCGAATTTGAAAAAGAGAGTTTTTTCATTTTTTTTTTTTTGAATCGTACACCTGATGGTCACTCAAAAAATAATTCAAACGGGGTTGATATTGAGAAAATAAAAAAAGTAACTGAGTTACAGTTCTCTCATTTGCAAAAGATAAGATTGAGAAAAAAAACTATTAAAAAAGGAAATCAGTTTCCTCAAATGTGAAGGTTTCCCTCATTTGCAAAAGAAGGGACCAAGGAAACCCTTCATGTATTATTTTTCTAACAAAAGTAAATCTTGTAACACAAATTCATGGATAGGTCCAATGGTTTTAGCATACAAGTTCCGGGGTCAACTTCTCTGCTGACTTTGCAGCTGCTAAATAGCAAAAACACATCATGCAATTAAGCAGATAGAAATCAAAGACAATCTGATACAACTCAAGAGAGAAGCCTTAACGTGACTGGAAGCTATTGTTGAAACTGCCAGTTTCCTTGAAAAGCTGTTCAAAATGAGGCTTGCAGCACAGAACACCTTCCAGTGAAGAGTACTTGCTCAGCTGAAAAATAAAGTAACAACATCAGATTGGAGCCACGTTATACACCCACCCTTCCCACCTATTACTGTTAAGTACATTCTAGAATATCATATGGAAATGGAAATGGAACCAATACAAGGTCTTTTATACCAAAAAGCACAACTATATCTGCAAATTTGTAATTTTATGTTCATTCATTTTTTATGGGTAAAGAGCTATACTGAAGGAGCTAAGAAGCATTACAGATGCAAAAATCATTCCAACACACACACATGCTCTCTCAACTCTGAAATCTATTTCTTGTTCAAAAGCAACTTCTTTAAAATATTGAAATCATTTGTGGCCCTCGTATTTTGGTATATATAATGGCCATTGAAAATTGGGCTCAGACACTTCAACCAATATGCAACACCCAACAACTATGTTTGCACAATTTTCCTAGGTTGCATACATAGAACTGAGAAATATAAAACACAGATTTAAACATAAATGGATATCGGCTTGTATTCAATCAAGAGACCATTCCATGTAGAATCCTCATTTAGAGCAATTAAAGACAGATTTAAACATAATTGGATATTGGCTTGTATTCAATCAAGAGACCATTCCATGTAGAATCCTCATTTAGAGCAATTAAAGACAGA